>CM019824.1:79367712-80852113 GCA_009763385.1 Coix lacryma-jobi var. lacryma-jobi | reverse complement strand
CCTTTCGACGATCATGAGAGGGCTTTGAAGCTTTGCATACTTTGATCGCCGGTTGATGGGCCAATTTCACGTGCGATCATCGAATCACCTAAACTATGAACCCTCACGTGCGACGAGCTCTTCAGTAAGCTCAAGTCTATGAGATCAATGCATGGCGGGGCTTCTTATGAAAATCCTTCTGGCCGCGTCGATGGCTTTGCTTTCTTCGCTCTTCGCTAACCCCTATGGAGGCTTTGCTTTGCACTCTCTCTTTCTTGTCACAGGAGGATCAGTTGGAGTTTTTGGGGACGACGAGTTGGCTTTTGCTTGCCAACCGGTTTCTCGCGGTTTCCACAACAACTGCATGAACCATCGCCGCGGAGGAGGACCTCGGTCTGTTTCATGTCGGCGACCCCGACCACTTCATCGCCAACTGTCCAAAAGACCAAGCATTCTGGGAAGGGCTCTCTGGCCCAAGTTACCGACTCTCGCATGCCATACGTCCCGGCACGGCGGCTTCAACAGGTTACATCAAGACCAAGTACTGGAGAAGGCCAGGCTGAGCAGCGTGCTTTCTTCGCCACCTCAGCGCGTGACACTCGGAGACGACTCCCTTGCTTCAAGTCGACGATGAGAGAGCAGGTCGAGGACAAGCTACCAGCTCTGCTTTCGCCGACACGAGGGCTTCTGACCATGGCCCTCGGCAAGGAGGTCAGGCGAGCTAGGACACTCGGAGACACGACGAAGACGACGACACTCCAGGTATCTCTGGCCCCCATGACTTTCTTGAGGTCGATAAAGCTTACTGCCGCCTTCTTCCGATAGAGCGAAGTTGAGGCTGTGCAGGAGCTGGGTGGGAGTGAACAGGGGGAGGTGGATGACTAGATCTCTAATTCTTGAGAGGGCCATAAGACAAGCTCTTGGCGTGCTGCTGAGAGAGAGCGCAAGGGTTAGGCAGAATGGAGATACTGAAGGACTTGAATTCAAGCCACTAGTTTGTTAGCTTCTCTGTGCCCCCCATGACTGACCTTCTCACTTGAGAGTAAGTATGTGCGTTGGTTGGAGAGGTGGATGAGCTCTGGGCTAGACCCTGTGTTGGTGGTGCCGCACTGTTGTCGGTCTTGCAATCCGAGTGGCAGAGAAGAATGCCAAGATTTGTCTCTTGAGAAGGCCAGCTCGGGTAGCACTTGTGTGTCCAGGTGTGTTTTGTGTGAGGGCTGGAGATGGAGATATAGCAAGTGAAGCATGACAAGATGCAACCGAGGAGGAAAGCACATACCTTTCGGACCATTCTTGTCATGGGTGTCTTTGGTGAGCCGCAGCTCGGATGTATCTCCCAATTCAAGCGAGCTGCTGGAGGTCCTGTGTAGGTTTGCTCCGGTGTTTGATCTTTCTCTTTTGGGAGATTGGAGATCGAGTGGTCTGAACCATGTGAGAAGCCCAACTCCACCACTACTCCCAAACTTACGCGCTTCCACCCAAAACTCTCAACCTCCACACCAGGTGGTGTTGAGAACCTCCACGAGCTCCACCCAAGAAACAAGTGTGGCATCCCAAGCCCAACCACCTGAAAAACAGTTGACACAATGCCACCCATCCGAGAGCTTTTGCCACAAAGGGCAAATGATCCACACCCCAACTGTGTACCAACAACCCTTTGAGAGCGGGAGGTACCATTGTGAGCATTGTGAGATAGGACACTTGAGTGAGTTCTGCTTTCGGCGCAAGAGAGAGGCGCGCCGTGCTAGGGAAATGAACAATGCGGACATGTACCATCCTTTCCATGATGTACATGTGCCGAAAGTTCAGAGGAGAGCTCCGAGGAGAGCTGCTAGGCCTAGAGGTGCAGTGCCTCAAGGTCCTAAGCGTCAGGGAGGTCGTGCCCGGCGGGAGCCTGCAGTTGTAGGCTATGGACCCCGTGGCGGTGGCTTTATAGTTGAGCGTTTTCCCCCACCCGTTTTGAGTATCGCGGTGAGCGCTCTTTCCCCAGCAGACCACGTTTTCCTTCCTCAGCGTGGTGATCGCTCCTCTCGCTAGACGTACTAGGAATGGTTTTTCTGCTAACCGTTCTTTTGAGCAGTCGGCCCAACACTGGTTTTTCCCCTTACTTTCACTAACCCCAGTGTTGGACCGTACTGCTCACCCTATGTCTTTTATTGATGTAGGTAAAAACGATTGGAGAACCGTTTGGTTGGTGGATTCCGATTGCTCGAGGCACATGACCGGAAATGCCAAGTGGTTCTCCAGTCTTAGTTCAGTTGTCGGAAAGGAGTTTATCACCTTCGGCGACATTAGCAAAGGTAAGGTCTTGTCTCGTGGGTCGTGCGAGTTAATGAGCACTTTGTGTTGCGCGATGTTGCTCTTGTTTTCTAACGTGCATTTTAACCTTCTTTTGTTCGCAACTTTTCGATGATGACTATGAGATTCTTTTTAAACCGAATCTCAGTCGTATTTTGGATCCTCAGGGCAATCTTGTTGTTTGATTTCGCCTTTTGGAAAAGTCTTTTCGTGCGAATTCTCGGAGGTTTTTGGCATTTCTCGTTGTCTTGTGGCTGGACCATCCTCCTCTGATCTTTGGAAGTTGGCATAGGGAGACTTGGACATTTGAGCTTCGACTTGCTTGCAAGGCTTAGTTCACTTGGCCTAATCCAAGGATTGCCCAAGTTGCATATGGAGAAGGATCTTGTTTGCCACTCTGTAGACATGGGAAGGTGGTTGCCGCTCCCCACCATCCAGTGACTCAGGTCATGACCAAGCGCCCTGGAGAGCTTTTGCACATGGACCTTGTTGGTCCGCTCAGGTGAGCTCTGTTGGTGGGGAAGTGGTATGTGCTTGTTGTTGTTGATGACTTTTCGAGATATTCGTGGGTCTTCTTTTTAGCTGAGAAGACCGAGACTTTCTCTTTTGCTCGCAATCTAATTTTGCGTCTTCAGAACGAGTTCCCTTTGAACTCGATGCGAGCTATTAGAAGTGATAATGGTTCCGAATTCAAGAATTCGGATTTTGAGAAGTTTTGTAACTCTTTGGGTTTGGAGCATTAGTTTTCTTCCCCCTACACACCTCTCCAAAATGGTGTTGTAGAGAGGAAGAATCGGACCCTTGTAGAGATGGCCAGGACGATGCTCGATGAGCATAGGACTCCTAGGCGATATTGGGCCGAAGCTATGAGCACTGCATGCTACATTTCGAATCGCATTTTTCTCTGAGCTTTCTTGAAAAAGACTTCTTATGAGTTGCGTTTTGGAAAACTGCCCAAGGTGAGTTATTTTTGAGTTTTTGGATGCCATTGTTTTATACTCAAAAAGGGCAACTTGGACAAGTTTGAGTCTCGTTCTTCTGACGGTGTGTTTTTGGGTTATGGCACTCATATTCGTGCTTATCGTGTACTTAACCTTGACACTAACCGAGTCATGGAGACATCCGATGTCACCTTCGACGAGACCATGGTTTGTCCTTCTTCTCGTTTTGAGCGTGCAGGTGATCATGAGGTTGGTGAGCCTCTTTTTTATGACGAGGACGAGGGTGCTGAAGGTATGGATGATCCAACACCCGCTCCACCTGCTGTGCCACCAAGAGCGGCTTCTACTACTACTCACGGCCCCGACACCTCTTCTTCCTAGGGGCCGTGGGATCCGCCACCTCGAGCGGTACCTTTTGTACCCGAGGAGGCACCAGCTACTGTTGAGGGGGAGATCACTTCAACTCGGGAGGCGCCACGACACATCCAGCGGCAACACCCCCCTCAGTAGATGATTGGTAGCATCGGCGAACGTGTCACTCGGTCAAGGTCGCAGCAAATCTCTCACTTTGCTCATTCTGCATTTGTTGCTGATTTTGAACCCCGAGATGTTGGACACGCTTTATCTGATCCGGATTGGGTCAATGCCATGCATGAGGAGTTAGAAAATTTTGAAAGAAATCGGGTTTGGGTTTTGGTTCCTCTTCTCCTTATTGTCATCCTATTGGGACAAAATGGGTTTTCAAAAACAAACAAGGAGAGGATGGCCATGTTGTGAGAAACAAGGCCAGACTAGTTGCCCAGGGGTATAGTCAGAAGGAGGGGATAGACTATGAGGAGACTTTTGCTCCTGTAGCTCGTTTGGAGGCAATTAGGATACTCTTGGATTTTGCTGCATCCAAAGGTTTCAAACTTTTTCTAATGGATGTCAAGAGTTCCTTCTTAAACCGCTACATAGAAGAAGAGGTTTATGTTGAACAACCCCCGGTTATGAAAATCCCAAGTTTCCAAACCATGTCTTTAAACTTCACAAAGCTTTATATGGTTTGAAACAAGCCCCTAGAGCCTGGTATGATAGGTTGAAAACCTTTTTGCTTGCTAAGGGTTTTAAAATGGGATGTGTGGATAAAACGCTTTTTCTCCTCAAGCAAGGCACTGATTCACTCTTGGTCCAGATTTACGTGGATGATATCATTTTCGGTGGTTCTTCTCACGCTTTGGTTGCCAAGTTTGCAGACACTATGAGCAGGGAGTTTGAGATGAGCATGATGGGCGAGTTGACGTTTTTCCTCGGGTTGCAAATCAAGCAATCTCGAGAAGGGACGTTGGTGCACCAGGGCAAGTACACCAAGGACATCCTGAAGAAGTTCGACATGGGTGAGGCCAAGCCTCTTCCAACACACACATGCTGACCACGGCGGCCATGGATGCGGATGTGGATGGAGAAGCTGTGGACCAGAAGGAGTACCGGAGTATGATCGGATCGCTGCTCTACCTAACGGCAACACGCCCGGACATCCAGTTCGCGGTGTGTCTGTGCGCGCGATTTCAGTCGTCGCCGCGCACTTCTCACCGTCAGGCGGTCAAGCGCATAATGAGGTACTTATCCTTCACTCCAGAATTTGGGATTTGGTATTCTGCTTCCTCCACCCTCTCGCTTTGCGGTTATTCCAATGCTGATTTTGCTGGTTGCCGTATTGATCGCAAGTCCACCTCTGGGACTTGCCAGTTTGTTGTTTCTTCTCTTGTATCGTGGTCTTCTCGCAAGCAGTCTAGTGTCGCCCAGTCTACCACGGAGGCTGAGTATGTTGCTACGGCTAGCTGCTGTTCCCAGTTGCTCTGGATGATGGCCACTTTGCGTGATTTTGGTCTGAGCTTTTCTCGAGTTCCTTTGCTTTGTGACAGCACGAGTGCTATTAGCGTTGCTAAGAACCCCATGCTGCACTCGAAGACCAAACACATTGATGTGCGCTTTCATTTTCTGCGAGACCACTATGAGAAGGGTGATATCGACCTTCGCCATGTCGATACTCATCATCAGTTGGCTGATATTTTCACCAAGCCTTTGGACCAATCAACTTTTGCTAGGGTGAGAGGTGAGCTTGGTGTGTGTTTCCCCTTTTAGATGGGGGAAACAGTTTGGTTTGTGTCTCATAAACTGACTTTTCGTTTCTCTTTATTTCTTCTTTTGGTATCTTTTTGCATCTTTTCTGCGTTTCATTTTGCATACGCTTTTACATTCTGAGCTTCATGGATATATTCGTTAGAATGTAATAATGCTCTGTGTAGTGTATGCTCCGATGCTTTATGTTGATGCTTGTAGCTTATGCTCCTTCTGATCAATAATACATGTTATGAGTTGAGTTAATTTTGAATGGTGTACCTGCTTAACAAACATAAAACTTGAAAATGTTCACCATCGACATGTGCAACTAGCCTGTGTAGAATATGTTGAAATCACACTCGTGCTTTTCATATATGCTAGGTTGCTATGTCTCTAGTTCTGAGTCTATCACTTGTTTGGTCTGTTCATATATTGTCTTTAATTTGAACCAAGTTAAGTGAATCAGAAAGATCGAGATGGGATTGCTTGTCAACACATCACAGTTTCAAGACTGTTTCTCATTGCACTTTGAGTTAAACTTGAGCTGTGTAGTGTATGACTGAAACTGTTGCTTTAAGCTTCTGATTGCTTCTGCATAGGCTTCGCACAGTTGAAAAGTTAGGCAAGACAAGCTTTCAACCTCTCGCACTCTCATGCTGAAATTTAAACTTGTGTCATTTAACCGCTGCAACTCCGATAAAATTTTGGATACACAAGTCTACGTTTCATTCTATAGCATGATGATTGAACTTTGCTAGGGGTAGTTCACCTTGTATACATGTTTAGCACTTGTTTGACTTCCTGTCTATACTCCTTTTTGGCTAAATTGCTCACTTTGCTCCTATGCTCATATTCCATAAGCGGTGATCAGTTTGAGCCTTTGCTAGCATTTGTGCTTCAGTTGCGTCATTGGACTTATATTGTGTAGAGCATCTTTGCATTCTCTTGACTATATTCCTGAAGCTGCTAACTTGCATTATGACCCATATGCATTTTGGAAGGGGGAGAACCTCTCTTGTTGGCACGTTTGGTGGTGCATTTTTTGAGGCGGAGAAAATTGCTTTCGGTTCCTTTTGCTTGCTGGTGCATTTTCAACTAAGGTGGAGAATTTGCAAATCATATGCTTCCTTGAGTTCATCTAAGCGGGAGTGTTTTAGTTGTGTGCACCATGCAAGGGGGAGCTTGCTTCTTGTTGGCCGTAAAGGTTTTGGTATCGAGCTTTCTTGCTAGTTGTGTTGAGCCTCTGTGCCTCTATCTTGAGGGACTAGCACTTTGCTTCAATTTTTCAAATTGGTATTTGCTAGCGGTGTTGAGCCTGTTCTACCTCTTCTTGAGGGCTAGCTTTGTTTTTCTTGATGTTCAGTTGATTTTCCAATTGGTGTCGAGTTTTCCTGCTAGCGGTGTTGAGCCTGTTCTACCTCTTCTTGAGGGCTAGCTTTGCTTTGCTTGGTTGCGTCGAGCCGTTGCCCATGTCTTTGGGAACCAAGCTGTTCTGCTCTTTCCACTTGACCTTCTTCGGCTTTGCTATGCTTTTGGGCCATTTGGTCGAGTTCTCCCTTCTCCTTGTTCCCCCTTCTATTTCCATTATGATTTGTGTGTGTAGTTGACAATGCATTCATCAAGGGGGAGATTGCGGATACATGGGTGTATGCCGAGTCTCGAGTGATGAGTGATTGTCAATGGGTTTGATCGCAGCTTCTCTGTCTTGTGTTGTGCAGGTGTCGAGCATAGAGACAGTGATCGAGGGCAAGGTGAAGGTCAAGTAGAGACGTGCCGTGTCGACGGACCGGGAGCGGTGAAGGGCGGACGTGAGGCTTGGACTGAGGGACCAGTGGCTCGAGGATCAGCTGTGGTGGCTGGCAGCCTGGGACATTGACGAGCGGAGACTTGCGGGAAGAGTGTTGCCTAGGTCGAGGACCTGGGGACACGTGTCGGTGGACGGGGTGCACGGGCGGTGCATCCCCTCTACAGGTTCGGTTTGGTGGTAGAGCCAGAGAAAAACCATCGGGTGGACGGTTTCCAGGTTTGGGCCTCAAAACCTGGGCGCTGATGGTTTCCGGGTTTGGGCCATAAAACTCGGGCTGAGGACGGTTTCCAGGTTTGGACCTCAAAACCTGGGTGTTGCGGGTTTGCTGAGTTTGGGCCACAAAACTCAGGCTTCAGTGGGCTGGTTTCCCGGTTTGGGCCTCAAAACCGGGGGTTGATCGTGAAGGCTGGTTTCCCAGTTTGGGCCTCAAAACCGGGGGTGCGACGTCCAGGAAAAGGACGCAGAGCGGTCGCGGCACGTGGCGGCAATCGGTGAGGTTGCGTCGAGGCAACGCTACCAGTTGTGCAGGCGTGGCCGTCGGATCCACCTACCATCGAGTTGGTCCAGAATAACCCTAGGGTTTAGCTGGTTCGCTCTGTATGTAGTTAGGGGTAGAGTGGGAACTAGGAAAAGTTAGAATTAGAATAAGTAGGGGGAGACACCCACCTCCCCATCTATCTCAGTCATTTGCTCTTTGCTTCTAGGGTTTCCTGCTCTTCCAATCCCCTTCTGTAGCTACCTGAGATCCGCAGAGAACCATACCTCTGTGTACTGAAGATTTTGAGGAAGTGAGGCCGTAACCTCACTGTTGTAGCGTGTGGTAGCCACACGGTTGCAGATCGATGACTTGATTTGTGTTTTGTTTGTGTTCTTTGCGTTCTTCGTTTCTCCGCGATTTTCCCGTCACTCGATCTCCCTTTCTACTGCGTCTTTGCGAAATCCGTTTGAATCAACTTGTTCTTTATAGTGAGGAGATCATTTCTACCGAAGGAATTCATCTAACTCCTCACGAACAAGTAGATCGGGTTGATTTCGTTTTCGTGGCGTTTTTTCGTTCATACTCCTCCCCTTTCGATTTCCCGGTGATTGAATTGATTTGAGCGGATGATTTCTTGGGGATAGTCTCCTAACTACCGCGTGATCATCCTCTCCAAATTTGGGAACGTGGGATTTTGGTTTGAATCGATTTGGAGAAGATTTGGTTGAAGGGCGACCAAAAACGCCCTCACTGGGAGTTGGCGGACAGTCCGCCACCCCAGGCGCGTACAGTCCGGGCCTCGGGGAGCAGCCGGATCAGTGGCTGTGTTCTTCGGCTGATTTGTTTTTGGTTGACCGGCGGACAGTCCGCCGTTGGTAGTCGCGGACAGTCCGGACATGGACAGGGGACTTCAGCAGCTTTGCTGTTTGGCGAGTTTTGCCGGCGGACAGTCCGCCACTCGCTCGTGGACAGTCCGGCAGTACCGCGGACAGTCCGGGACCCCTGGGCCGGACAGTCCGGGATTTGCTTGAAGGTTGCGTTTTGGTGTGTTTGCTCTCCCGGCTTCCTCGCTTGGTTTCCGGACTTCTCGTTTGGCCTCGTAGTTGACCAAGAAACCTCTCTAGGTACCTTTGCTACTTGTTAGCATCGGTATTTCGGGATTTCTCAACGTAGCCATCTATCTACGTTCGAGACATGGTTTTTGAGGGTCAAACTTGTGCCGGTACTTTTGCCGTTCGGTTTGCTATCGCTTTGTGGTGCCTCGCTGTGATCCTAGGGATCATCCACCCTTTTCCAAGGGTCGTGGGCATCACGGTTTCGATCGAAGCTTTCGGGGGTTGATTTTGGGAACAATAGGTCAAAGTTTCGAGAGAAATTTTTGAGCTCCCATTCACCCCCGCCTCTGGTCGCCTTGCTATTGCATTCTTGGTCCTTCAGGATGCTCTACACAGTATAACTCCAATGACTCAACAATATCCACAAACTGCTAGCAAAGGCTCAAACTAATCACTATATACGAAATATGAACATATGAGCAAAGTGAGCAATTTTAGCCAAAAAGGTATTCACCATCAAAATAGCACTACACATGTATAGACAGGAAAACAGCGAGTGCTAATCATGTATACAAGGTGAACTACCCCTAGCAAAGTTCAAACATCATGCTATAGAATGAAGCATAACTTATGAGTTCAATTTTATTTCGGAGTTGCAGCAGTGAAATAGCACAAGTTCAGAATTTAGCATGTGATTGCGAGAGGTTGAAAGCTTGTCTCGCCTAACTTTCAACTGTGCGAAGCCTATGCAGAAGCAATCAGAAGCTTAAAGCAATAGTTTCGGTCATACACTACACAGCTCATGTTTAACTCAAAGTGCAATGAGAAACAGTCTCAAAACTGTGATGTGTTGACAAGCAATCCCATCTCGATCTTTCTTATTTACTTAACTTGGTTTAAATTTACAGCAGTATATGAACAGACCAAGCAAGTGATCGACTCAGAACTAGAGACATAGCAACCTAGCATATATGAGAAGCACAAGTGATTTCAACACATTCTACACATGCTAGTTGCACATCTCGGTGGTGAACATTTTCAGGTTTTAAGTTCATTAAGCAAGTTTACCATATAAAATAGCTCAGCTCATAACATGTATTAGTGATCAGAAGGAGCATAAGCTACAAGCATCAACATAAAGCATCGGAGTATACACTATACACAACATAGTCACATTCTAAGGATTATATACATGAAGCTCTGAATGTAAATATGCAAGATGAAATGCAGAAAAGATGCAAGAAGAAAACAATTGAAAAAACAGAAAGTCAGTTTATGGTACAAGAGCCAAAATGTTTCCCCCATCTAAAAGGGGAAACACACACCAAGCTCACTTCTCAACCTAGCAAAAGTTGATTGGTCCAAAGGCTTGGTGAAAATATCAGCCAACTGATGATGAGTATCGACATGGCGAAGGTCGATATCACCCTTCTCATAGTGGTCTCGCAGAAAATGAAAGCGCACATCAATGTGTTTGGTCTTCGAGTGCAGCACAGGGTTCTTAGCAACGCTAATAGCACTCGTGCTGTCACAAAGCAAAGGAACACGAGAAAAGCTCAGACCAAAATCACGCAAAGTGACCATCATCTAGAGTAACTGGGAACAGCAGCTAGCCACAGCAACATACTCAGCCTCCGTGGTTGACTGCGCGACACTAGACTGCTTGCGAGAAGACCACGATACAAGAGAAGAACCAATAAACTGGCAAGTCCCAGAAGTGGACTTGCGATCAATACGGCAACCAGCAAAATCGGCATCGGAATAACCCCAAAGAGAGAGAGTGGAGGAAGCAGAATACCAAATCCCAAGTTCTGGAGTGAAGGATAAGTACCTCATTATGCGCTTGACCGCCTGACGGTGAGAAGTGCGCGGCGATGAATGAAATCGCGCGCACAGACACACCGCAAACTGGATGTCCGGGCGTGTCACCGTCAGGTACAACAGCGACCCAATCATACTCCGGTACTCCTTCTGGTCCCCAGCTTCTCCATCCACATCCGCATCCAGGGCCGTCATGGTCGACATCGGTGTTGGAAGAGGCTTGGCCTCACCCATGTCAAACTTCTTCAGGATGTCCTTGGTGTACTTGCCCTGGTGCACAAACATCCCCTCTCAGGATTGCTTGATTTGCATCCCAAGGAAAAACGTCAACTCGCCCATCATGCTCATCTCAAACTCCCTGCTCATAGTGTCTGCAAACTTGGCAACCAAAGCCTGAGAAGAACCACCGAAAATGATATCATCAACATAAATCTGGACCAAGTGTGTGTCATTGCCTTGCTTGAGGAGAAAAAGTGTTTTATCCACACATCCCATTTTAAAACCCTTAGCAAGCAAAAAGGTTTTCAACCTATCATACCAGGCTCTAGGGGCTTGTTTCAAACCATATAAAGCTTTGTGGTGTTTGAAAACATGGTTTGGAAACTTGGGATTTTCAAAACCGGGGGTTGTTCAACATAAACCTCTTCTTCTATGTAGCGGTTTAAGAAGGAACTCTTGACATCCATTAGAAAAAGTTTGAAACCTTTGGATGCAGCAAAAGCCAAGAGTATCCTAATAGCCTCCAAACGAGCTACAGGAGCAAAAGTCTCCTCATAGTCTATCCCCTCCTTCTGATTATAACCTTTGGCCATGAGTCTAGCTTTGTTTCTCACAATGTGACCATCCTCTCCTTGTTTGTTTTTGAAAACCCATTTTGTCCCAATAGGATTACAGTCTGGAGGAGGTGGAACCAAAACCCAAACCCGATTTCACTCAAAATACCCCCCTAGAGCTCTTCATTTGTATGCATCCAAGGAGAGAAAGCCTACTTAGTAGCTTTAGTGTTAGAAGAGAGGGAAGCGAGTGAGGAGTTCCACGGAAAAGACCCAGCCTATCGGGAGTCTTCTCCAAGGTGCGCCTCAGCTGATGCGATTCTTCTTGTAAGTGTTACATCTGAGTCCTTCTAGTATTTAATATTCTGGTCTGGTAATTTAAGTTTACAGTTCTTTTACTTGACACATTGCTTTACTTTGTAGAAGTGCTCTAGGCCTAATAAGCTTAGCTTTAGAGTAGTAAGATTAGCGTAGACGTGGTGTCTAGGCTATATCTTGCCAGTGTGGACTTCTTGTCGCACTTGTGTAGATGCCTGGTGGTAGGGTGACAGACACAGCTAGTGCTTGGAGTTCCTCTCAAGTGTTGTAGGCAAGTTGAAAATAATAGTTGGGTAGCAGCGTTGCCGCCTCAGTAGTTGTTAGGTGGAGAACCTTTTAATCAACTACTGTTTTGTCCTTCGCCCCCAGTAAGGAATGAGGTGGTAAACCTCAGTACTCTTAGAAAACTAGTACCAGATATTGATATTAGGAAGACCTCTCTATCCTAGTTATCATATACCCTTTGATCATCCTTTGACGACCCTACTTCTAGTTAATCCACTTCACGTTCCCTGTGGAAATACGATACTTGGAATACTCCCGGTGAAAAGCTACATTTGACTACCGTGCGCTTGCGGTATATCCGTTTGCCACTTCTGGTGTCAACAACCATCTCTGGTGCCGCTGCCGGGGATTAGGCTCCATAGTATAGTTCTAGTGGTTGCATTAAGAAGTGTCAATAGAAGGTCCAGCCACAAGACAACGAGAAGTGCCAAAAGACTCCGAGAAATTCACACGAAAGACTTTTCCAAAGGGCGAAATCATACAAACAAGATTGCCCTGAGGATCCAAAATACGACTGAGATTCGGTTTAAAACGAATCTCATAGTCATCCTCAAAGAGTTGCGAAACAGAAAGAATGTTAAAATGCAAGTTAGAAATAAGAGCAACATCGCGCAACACAATGTGCTCATTAACTCGCACCGACCCACGAGACAAAACCTTACCATTGCTGTTGTCGCCGAAGGTGATAAACTCCTTTCCGGCGACTGGACTAAGACTGGAGAACCACTTGGCGTTTCCGGTCATGTGCCTCGAGCAACCAGAATCCACCAACCAAACGTCCTCCAATCGTTTTACCTACATCAATAAAAAGACATAGGGTGAGCATACGGTCCAACACTGGGTTAGTGAAGTAGGGAGAATACCAGTGTTGGGCCGGCTGCTCAAAAGAACGGTTAGCCAAAAAAACATTCCTAGCACGCCTACGAGAAGAGCGATCGCCACGCTGAGGAAAACGTGGTCCGCTGGGGAAGGAGCGCTCACCGCGATACTCAAAACGCGGTGGAGGAAAGCGCTCAACTACAAATCCACCGCCACGGGGTCCATAGCCTACAACTGCAGGCTCCCGCCGGGCACGACCTCTCTGCTGCCTAGGCCTAGAAACTTGAGGTTCTGGACCTCTAGGCCTAACAACACGCCTTTGAACATTCGGCCCATGTACATCATGGAAAGGATGGTACAAGTCCGTGTTGTTCATCTCCTTTGCACGGCGCGCCTCTCTCTTACGCCGAAAGAAAAACTCACTCAAGTGTCCATCTCTCCCACAGTGCTCACAATGGTACCTCACCGCTCTCAAAGGGGGTTGTTGGTACTCACGGTAGTGGGTGTGGATCACTTTGCCCTTTTGTGGCATAAGCTCCACCTGAATGGGTGGCATGGTGTCAAGCTTGTTCTTGAGATGGTTTGGTTTTGGAGCCCATGATTGTTTCTTGGGTGGAGCTCGTGGAGGTTCTTCAAACACCCCATCCTTGGTGTTAGGCTTGAGAGGCTCTTTGGGTGGAATCTTGGTAAGCTTGGGAGTAGTGGTGGAGTTGGGCTTCTCACATGGGTTAAGACCACTCGACTCTCCAATCTTCCCAAAAGATGAAACATCAACACCCAGAGCCAAACCTACACCTAGACCTCCAGCAACTCGCTTGAATTAGGAGATCCTCACCCCGAGTTGTGGCTCACCACTCGACACCCATGACAAGATGGTCCGAAGGTATGTGTTTTCTTCCTCGGCTTGCATCTTGTCATGCTTTACATTAGCAATCTCCATCTCCAATCCCTCGCAAAGAACACACCTGGACACACAAGTGCTACCCGAGCTGGCCTTCTCAAGAGACACAATCTTGGCATTCTTCTCTGCCAACTCGGATTGCAAGCCCGCACAGGACTTGCTGCACCCAACAGCAAGGATCTAGCCTTCAGCTCATCCACCTCTCTTACCAACGCAACATACTTACCTCTCAAAGTGAGAAGGTCAGTCATGTGTGTGGTGCACATCTCACATTCAACCTCCTCAGAGACAACTACGGTGGACTTGGCAAACTCAAGCTCCTTCACCGTATCTTCCCACTTCTGCCTAAACTCCTTGCGCTCTCTAGCAGCACGCCTAAGCAGCTTATCTTGACTAAGTAGCGCGGTAGTAAGATTCTCGACCTCAGCAGAAAGCTCATCGGGGGTCAGAGATACCTGGGAGGCGTCGTCGTTGTCGTCGTTCCGAGGGATCTCCTCCAGCTCGCCGTCGACCTCCTTGCCAAGGGCCATGGTGCAGAAGCCCTCGTCGTCGGCGAAGAAGCAGAGGACGTTGAGCTTGTCCTCGATCCTCTTCTTCTTCTCGGACTCGTCATCACTTGAAGAAGTAGAGTCGTCATCCGAGTCGTCGACGTCGCTGAGCGTGGCGAAGAACGCACGCTGCTCAGCCTGGGCCTTCTCCAAGTACTTCGTCTTGATGTACTCCTTATTGAAGCCGCCCTTCCGCTTGTGCTTCGCGGGGACGTACTTCTCCTTGCGCTTGCCGGAGTCATACTTGTGCCCATGATCGTCCTTCCCAGATGTGTGCTTCTTCTTGGGACAGTTGGCGATGAAGTGGTCGGGGTCGCCGCACTCAAAGCATCCAGAGCGTCCTCCTCCGCGGCGACGGTTCATGCGGTTGTTGTGGAACCGCGAGAACCGGTTGGCAAGCAAAGCCAACTCATCATCCCCCAAGGACTCCAGCTGGTCCTCTGTGATAGAAAAGAGAGAAGAAAGTGCAAATCCTCCAGAGGGGTTAGCAGAAGAGCCAAAAACCAAAGCCATAGTCGGGCCAGAAGGATTTTCATAAGAAGCCCTCGACATGGCGTCAATCTCACTAGACTTGAGCTTACTAAAGAGCTCGTCGCATGTGAGGGTCTCATAGTTAGACGATTCGATGATCGCCTGGACCTTTGAGTCCCACACCGATCGATCGAGAGTATGCAAAAGCTTCAAAGCCCTCTCATGATTGTCGAAAGGCAACAGGTCCTTGTTTGCTCTCATTTTGTTGACAATAACCTGAAAGCGAGCAAATAAACTCTCTATGCTCTCGCCAGGCATATGTCGAAAGTTCTCATACTCCCGCTTGTGCGACTCGTAGAGACGGGATTTGACTTGAGTGGTTCCCTCATGGAAGTGCATGAGGGTCGCCCAAATCTCCCGAGCCGTGGGGAGGTGAGAAACACTATCAAACTCGGACATGCTCAAACAGGAGAAAAGAGCGTTACGAGCTCGGCTATTTGCTTCGTGCTCATCGATCTGAAGCTGAGTGACACGAGCAGCCAAGACAACGTAATCGGCCTTGTTGCAAATCTCCCAAACAGAAGAGCCCATGCTCTGGAGATAGGCCGACATGCGTATCTTCCAATACGCATAGTTCGTCCCATCAAAGAACGGCGATTTGCCCACGCCGCGGTCCATGTCGCCTTCTGTGGATCTGGAACCGACTAAGGTGGAAGATCCTTAACCTGCTCTAATACCAATTGAAGGACCGAGAGTGCTACCAGAAAGCGACCAGAGGGGGGGTGAATGGGAGCTTCAAAATTCCTTTCGGAAACATGTCGCCACTGTCCCTAAAATCAACCCCAAGAGCAAACCCTAGAGCTCGTAAGTGTCCATGACCCCAGAGATAGGGTGGATGCTTCCCAGAAGCACAGCGAGACACTTTATGACTCTAGAAACCCAACGCAAAAGCCAGAAATCAAAACCGACAACGGATGAACGAACCGCAGATGAAACTGTGCAAACTCAGCAGCATCAGATGTTGGCAGCGTCCGATGGCAAAACACCGGACGCGTCCAATGCGAACAGGACACTTCTGGAACCTTACTGGACCAGCATCGGACGCTGCTACAGTGCAACCCTAGCGTCCGATGCCTGAGCCCCGGCGCGTCCGATGTCAACGGACGCTCCGATGGTCAGCGTCCGATGCTCCTTAAAGAGCACTGTCAGACTACACGTGGCACCGGATGCTCCGATGATTTGAGCTTAGCGTCCGATGCTCACGAACTCAGCGTCCGATGGTCTCGAAACAGCACAGTTCTTCCGCGAAATCCACTCGATCTCCTCCGAATCAAAAGCACTACGGCTTAGACTTGGTATGAGGAGTCTCAAGGAGGTTAGTGAGCTATCCCATGGGAATCATGGCTCGCATCTAACTCCAAATCGATGGATTGGAAGAAATCGGGACTAAAGGAGCAAAACTGATCCAAAACGAAAATCAACCGATCTACTAGGTCGTGAGGTTAGGGACGAATTCTTTCGGTGGAAAGGAGTGCCTCACGATCTAGAACAACTTGGTTCCAACGGATTTCCAAAAGACGCACCAAGCAAAGAGATCGATCGACGGGAAAAACGTGGAGAAAAGCAACCCGCGAAGAACAAGAACAAAACGCAAATCACAACCACAAAATTGCAACCGTGTGGCTACCACACGCTACAATAGTGAGATTACGGTCTCACTTCCTCAAAATCTCATGAGCACAGAGGTATTGTTCTATTCTCTGTGGATCTCAGTTTGCTACAGCAGGGAATGGGAGAGCCGGAAACCCTAGGAGTGAAAGAGCAAATGATTGAGATAGAATGGGAGGAGGGTGTCTCCCTCTACTTATCCTAATTCTATTTCCTACTCTACCCCTCTCTAATTACAGAGCGAGTCAGCTAAACCCTTGGGTTATTCTGGACCAACTCAAAGATGTTGGTGATCCGACGGCCACGCCCGCACAACTGGTAGCGTTGCCTCGACGCAACCTCACCGATTGCCGCGACGTGCCGCCACCACTCCGCTCGTCCTTTTCATGGACTTCGCCCCCGGTTTTCAGGCCCAAACCGGGAAACCAGCCTTCACGACCAACCCCCGGTTTTGAGGCCCAAACCGGGAAACCAGCCTTCACGACCAACCCCTGGTTTTCAGGCCCAAACCGGGAAACCAGCCGTCCATCGCCTGAGTTTTGTGGCCCAAACTCAGAAACCCGCAGCACCCAGGTTTTGAGGCCCAAACCTGGAAACTGTCCTCAGTCCGAGTTTTGTGGCCCAAACTCGGAAACCATCAGCGCCCAGGTTTTGAGGCCAAAACCTGAAAACCGTCCACTCGGTGGTTTTTCTATGGCCCAACCACCAAACCGAAGCTGTAGAGGGGATGCACCGCCCATGCACCCCGTCCACCGACACGTGTCCCCAGGTCCTCGACCCAAGCAACACCGTGCCGGCAAGTCTTCGCTCGTCGCTGTCCCAGGCTGTCAGCCACCACAGCTGATCCTCGGGCCACCGGTCCCTCAGTCCAAGCCTCACGTCCGCCCTTCACCACTCCCGGTCCATCGGCACGTCTCTACTTGCCCTTCACCTTGCCTCTGATCACTGTATCCGTGCTCAACACCTGCACAACACAAGCCAAAGGACATGCGCATTATCCCAGTTGACAATCACTCATCACTCAGAGACTCGGCATACACCCATGTATCCGCATGATAGGGGCTTTAGCTATTTTGATCGATAGCTAAAGGTGTAGATAATTGTGAGCGTGGTGCTCATACTTCATCTTATCTTTGACTACCGCTGGCTTGCACAAACAGTAGGGGCGCATGGGCAAAAGGTGACAGATTTTTCCTGGCTACCTAGATCCCCTCACGTGAACTCAAGCTAGTTGTTAAAAGGTAAGGCATCCATAAGCCAAATATCCGCTTGAGTACTGGGTTAGGTGAACATTCTATCGCTTTACTCTCTCGTTTATCCCTCTCACACATGTAGCAAGGCGTCAATCTAGTTAAGTCATCTATTTAATTAGGATTGGTTCATAGGAGTAAAGGTAGAAACATAGGAGTACTTTATACTCACTCGTTGTCCTCCTACCTAGTTTACTCTACTAAAGTTATCTTCCATATCATATACTCTTTGCTTAATTTATTTATCTTATCTATCTATCCTCCATTATATCCACTTATCCCTTTTGCTTCTCTAATTGATAATAGATTATAGTAAGACTAAAGGATCTATCTTTCCTCTCTCTACATCTTTCCTAGCTTGCTTTCCTTTGGGATAAAATAAATAACGATACCTTGGAATACTCCCGGTTGAAGTGCTACATCGGTATATTCTGTGCGCTTGCGGAACTATCCAATAGTCAATTGTTTTACCACCAAGACACTTCTAGCGTCGTTGCTGGGGTTAGGCTCCATAGTCTAGTTCTAGTGGTTGCGTTAAGAAGTGTCAACAAGCATTTCTGGCGCCGTTGGCGGGGATAGATTAAAACTCTATTCTTAGTAGCGACGCTAAGAAATACCAACAAGCATTTCTGGCGCCGTTGCTGGGGAAAGCAACTGCCTAGGAGTTTAGAGAGAGTGAATCCGGAGTCTGCTATTTATTAGTTATCAATTAGTATAGGGGCTAACCCCTCACCTGTCTAGTTTCTTTTTGTTATTGTGAAACTAGTAGGTGTATGAGCGGTTTCCAACTGCCGTCAAACTTCGTTGAAGATCCTGAGCAGTTGTTGAGGAGGACTATACTTCATCAAGTTCCACCTCAGAGGTTCATCTCGAACCAGAATCCGTTCGAGGAGGAAGTTTCTACACCAGCTAGAAGAGAAGCCATGGCCCAAAAGACCATCTCCGAGTACTCTGCGCCGTCGGCCGACAATGTCGCCACGGGTCCGTAGCTTAACTTGGGGGATGCGACATTCGAGCTCAAGCCGGCTCTCATGAACATGGTGCAAGTCAATCCATTCTGTGGGAAACCGCATGAGGACGCCAACGCCCATCTCCAACACTTCTTGGAGGTATGTGGTACCTTCACTATGAAGAATGTGTCTGCAGATGCCATCCGTCTTCGTCTTTTCCCATTCTCGTTATTGGGAAAGGCGAAGCAATGGTTCTACACCAACAAGAGTGAAGCCACCACTTGGGAGGAGTGCGCCAATGCGTTTCTCAAGAAGTTCTTCCCGATGGGCAAGACCAACACCCTTCGTGGAAAGATTTCCAACTTCCAGCAACAAGCTGATGAGACGATTCCCGAAGCATGGGAACGTCTACAAGAGTACATTCGCGCCTATCCTCATCATGGGATAGAGGAGTGGCTCATCATCCAAGGTTTCTACCATGGCCTGACCGGTATGGCACGTAGTCACCTAGATGCAGCCGCTGGAGGGGCATTCTTACAACACAATGTGAGAGATGCCAAGGACCTCATAGAGAAGATGGTTACCAACCAAGGTTGGAATGAGGAATGTCTTTAGCCCAAGAAGAGAGGTGTTCATGCTCTCAATGAGGTGGACATGCTCTGCGCAAAGATGGACCTCCGGATGATGAAAGTAGAAGAAAGTTCCAAGAGGGAACAAGAGGTTGTTCAACATTATGCAACAGCACGAGCCGTCGAAGCCGACCATTGGTGCGAGGTATGTGGAGGCAATGACCATTCGGGAAATAATTGTCCCGAAACGAAGGAGGAAGTGAGCTTCATCAACAACGCCAACAACAACGGGTACCGGCCCCAACAACAACAACAAGGATGGAATTCGCGCCCCTTCTACCAAAATCAAGGTAACGGTTATAGCAATAATTTCAATAATTCTTATAATAACCAACCTTCTTTAAGAGATCTTGTCTTAGGCCAATCTAAAATAAATGATAGTATTAATAAAAAGATGATGGCTAAGGATAAAATTCTTGAAAATATAAATGAGAAAATGGATAGCTTTAATTCTGCTATGAAAAATAAATTGAGCTTTAATAAAATTCTAGAAACACAATTAGCTCAACTAGCAGTAGCTGTCCCATCCTACGAGCAAGGTAAGATCCCTAGGAAACCCAAAGATCCAATAGAGGGTGTAAAATTGGTTCCTACGAGGTACGGTAAGCCTCCGCTCCGGTCAAACTGGGGTTATCTACTTGATCCACCCTTCATCACAAAGAAGGAAGATCCAGGCCTGCCGACCATCACCTGCCAGATTGGACCACATCTCTTCCACGACGCCTTCTGCGACCTTGGATCAGGTGTCAACATCATGTCCAAGGTAACGTATGACAACTTACTAGGGGGACCTTTGCCCCCTACATTTGTTCGTTTGCAGCTGGCCGATCAGACGCTAAGGTTCCCCAAGGGACTAGCAACGGACATTCTCATCAAAGTCCAAAACAGCTATGTCCCCGTCGATTTTCTTATATTGGACATGGGATCCAATGTAAACGTCGCGATCATCCTGGGAAGGCCGTTCCTTAATACGGTTAACGCTGTCATCTACGTGGGATCCGGCCAACTTCACCTCCAATTCCCGGAATATAAGGTAAAGTGTCCATTCAACGGTTATAAAGCTAACATGCAGGTGAAGGGCAAAGAACCTCGAGACAACAACCATCGTCGTCGTCGCCCACGCCATAGGAACAAGAAAAAGAGCGAGTCGGCCAACAAAGCCGAAGTAAAAGAAGAACTCGCCGATGAGGTGCAACCACGGTCTCCATCTCCGGGACCGACCGAAGCACCCAATGAATGACAAGACGAAGAGGTCCTGCTCTACGGACCTGAAACATGGAGCCCTTGCTGATAAGGTAAATCAGTAGTTATCTCATATTTTACTTTTCATGCATTTCAATTTTTGCATTTTCCCTCAATTGCATACTTAGTTAATTCTGCATATTTCATTTCGACAAAATAAATTTCCATGCTAGTAACACCTTGACAATAACTTGCAACACATTTGAGCCGTGGGACCACCCCGAGGTGGGGTCGGCCGACCCCACCAGTGGGCCCACTGGCACATGATCAATCTTGGCTTAGTACCCGGTGTATGGCACAAAACTTTGGTGCTCAAGGAGCATCCAAGGTGGGATCGGCCGATCCCACCATGGTACCCTCCTGCACCTTGCTGCATTCCACTCAGTATGCTCATAAACATCATGCATATCAACAAAGCCAACATCTGAAAAGAAAAGGTCCTTTGCTTTACTCTTTAAGCATGAGATGTTCCCCTTTATGTTGGATGCTCATGGGACCACAATAACCAGCCAAAGGCATGTCTTAGTGTTCTCATGGTCCATGGGAATCACTTTAGACATGTCTCCACTTTGGCCATTCATCTTTTCTCTTTCACCAAATACTAGGCAAGAGAATCTCTGAAATTTGTGTCAACTTTGGACCAAACATAGTTACATCTTTACTAGACACTTGATGACACAAAGTTTAAAGCTTGAGAGGGGCATGTCATGGGGGTCGGGCGACCCCCATATTGCACCATTCTGAAAATGTGTTTTCACACTTTAGACATGTCCCCTGGCCAAAGCAAAAGCAAAGTTAAAAGTGACATGTAGGGGGGTCGGCCGACCCATGTGTTGGCCCATCCTGAAAATGTATTCTCACTTTAGACATGTCCCCTGACCAAAGTAAAGCTATGTTCAAAGTTGCAAGGAGGGGGATCGGCCGACCCATGCTATGGGTGGTCACCACTTGCCCTTCTCCCCCTATATATACCCTTGCATTGTGAGCTCAACTCCACACCAAAACCACCAGAACCATCTCGAGCTCACAAGTTCTTCCTTTCCTTCCTTAGTTGCAAGTTCATTCTCAAGCTTAGCTTAGTAGTAGCCTTCCAAAAACCAAAAACCCAAAAATAGTTCTCATTGCATAGTAGTAGTAGAAGCTTGGTAACTTATCTTGTAGTAAGATGAAGAAGTTGCTTGCCTCCCATTTCAAAAAGTCCAACAAGGGTGAGAGTTCTTCCCAAGAACCTCACCATGCTAGTGCTCATGACAGGAGAGAGGTGGAAAGAAGTGAGCTAGTACCCTTCATTCCCCCGGCTAGAGTAATGGAAACCGAGAGTGGCCTCAGGCTAAATGCATAAGAGATGGGGAAATTCTTCACTCTTAGTGAGTGTAGTTTCTCACACACAAGTGTCATTGATCCGGCCCTGTTGCAAGAAACAGGTATGGACTTAGAATTTTATGCTATTTTCAATACCATTGGTTGGGGAGGATTCTTTGAAATTCTTGAATTTGGCATAGAGAACCTAACAATTGAGTTTTTATGCACGTTAAAAGTGAATAACGATGGGGTAGCATTTCGAATGTTTGGGATGGAATATGACTTGACTTGGAGCCCATTAAACACTGCTTTAGGATTTGATCACTCTTGCCATCTTGATGTAGACCATGCTTTTCATTATGACAAGAATGCTTTCTGGTATGCCATTACTGGCTCTAGTGATTGTTCCAACCCCTCACCACACAAAATTCATAACCCAACCTTACGTTTCATGCACTACTGGCTGTTCACCACTCCTTTCCCAGGCATGACAGGAGCTTTGGTAAGTGATGATGAGCTGAAACTACTTTATGCCATGGTTAGCAAGGTTTAAGTTTCACCTGTTAAAATGCTAGTGAACTATTGGCTTAGCTACATAAAGCCTAGGAAACCCATATACTTCACATCATTCATCACACGCATAGCCAAAGCTTTAGGTGCACTAGAATCCCAAACTTTTGAGTACATTGAAACCGTGAGAGATGTTGTGGAAGAAAGTGTATTTATTGGTTGCAATGTACTAAAAAGGGGTCCCAAGGGTGAACTAATAATGATTAATCCACGCCATACAGATGAAATCACTCTCCCTTGTGAGGGACTTCGATTGTATGCGCTTCGTACGCTAACCTTTGATTTGGACCCCGAGGAAAGAGCCCCAAAAGTTGCAGGTACTAGCAGGAGGACAAGGAGAGCGTCCCGTGCTACTCGAATGGAACAAGGCGGACCTTCACATCAGGCTGAAGAAGTTGAGGAGGGAGATGAGGCAGCCTCTATGGACATTTCAGGGTCCTTGGGGAGGCCTCCTCGCTCACAGGACACTCCTCGCTCACAAGACACTCCTCGCCCACGGGGTAGAGGAAGGCAACATCGAAGGACGCCGATGGATGAGCTCATCGACAACATGGGTGCGATGAACATCGAACAAGAGGCAACATTGCTTCTTGCACAACAAAATGCCCAACTCCTGTAGGCCATTCAAGAAGAAGAAGCACGACGTTGGGCCAGGTGGTACCAGCATTATCCACCACCACAGTAGGCAAGAACCAAGCTTGGTGGAGATCCTCTCCCCCACCAAGGTAAGTCCTGTATCTTAAGTTATTTACGTTTCAATTAGTTTTCTCATTGCATTTAAAAAAAGGAAATACCAAAAATATTTGCTTAGTACTCCCTTTAGCACATATGTCTCATATATGTCTATCTTCCCCATGGAAATGATGACTAGTTGCCTTGCTAATGTTTCTCTAGTGCCTAGTTTACAACTTAGTATTTCTCTAAGTATGGATTACTTAGCTCATTTAAACCATCATGAACCTGAAAACTTTGTGGGTTGCAAGTGCTAGAACTAAGTCTAAGTTGTTGTGAGACATGATATAGTGAGACAAGAGCTGCTATAATATTGTTCTAAGCATGATAGATTACCGGAGGATTTATTCTTAAAATGATCAAAATCTTAATTGTTCCTCAATGGTGATAAATTCCTACCACAACCATATATGCTTTACATGTTTACAAACCTTCTACATAGGCTATTTGCTTTGTATTGAGTGTTGTCAAGTCTTGTTGACCCTTGTTAAGAGAATTTTCATGCTCCTAAGATCAAGATCACGTACACACCTCATATACATGCTGCTTCTACACTGGAAGTACGCAAAAACATGCCTTTCATTTCCACCAAATAGGTTGCTTCATACTCCAAGTGTTAGGAAATCTCTCTCAATTATTTAGTAGATGAGACTCAAAAGGCTAGGCAAAATAAAGATGAAAAAAAAGATGGACAAGTGAAGGTCCATGAAAAAATAAAACAAAAACAAAAACAAAAAAAAGAAGAAAAAAAAATGCTAGCCATGTCTCATTAGAAAAGAGAGAAAAAAAAATATAGAGAGATAGATCTTATCAAATAAAGAAGCAATCTTGTCCACCATACACCACACACTTACACATCTTGATCTGGGAGTATGACACTTCTCTTCAAGGATCCGAGCTTTGACTTCGCAACAAAATGCAAGTAAGTATGTCATCTTCTTTCATCTCTACCTTGAGCTACACATAAGCCTGTTTAGAAGTAGGATGAAATAAAGAAGGCAACACTTATCATATGCCTTGGTGAGGAATCATACACCATTTGAGCGACATGAGAGAACCATATGAGGAACATTAAGTCTTGCTTTTGAAAAAAAAATATATATATATAGCAAAACCTCCGGTATGAAACTTGCTAAAAACAAGAAAGTTAGTGCTCAAGTTAAACTGTTCTATCTTTCAACCACCTAAGACAAAGGAAAAGCCATAAGCCCCATAGAGTACTAAGGTAATATGGGTGATTTACATAGCTAATTTTTCCATTCAAAGAGAAGAACTTTGTTGTGCACATGGTACTCTTGAAATGCGATGCATAGTAACAATACTGATCCACCGAGGCCAAGTTTGATTGTTTGCTCGGGACGAGCAAAGGTTAAGCTTGGGGGATCTTGTTGACGGAAGTTATAGCATGTTTTACCTTATCAAAATACCGTCAACAGGCCTCGGTTTCAAGGAAGAATAGCATATCATGAGCATATTTATCACTAATAAGTTCCACTTGTACTCTTAGCTTGTGAACATGTAGGAGATGGCAAAATGAACAAAATGAGGCTAGGTGGGCCCACCAAGGGGGTCGGCCGATCCCACCTTTGGGCCACCTCGGCCATGGTGACATGGCATGATCCAAGAGAAGCATGTTCAAGCCAATATCAACCATTGGATCAAGCATGTGCTTTTGCTCAATGGTGGAAGATGAGAAGCACATGGATTCATGGGTCCACACCGAAGACCAAATGCAACAAACTTCACAAGACTTGCTCCATGACATGTGGGGTCACCAAGGGAGCGAAGAAGGTGGGCCAGCCCTGTCATGGGGGGGTCGGCCGACCCCCCCTTGGTGGGACCCAGCAGCACTATTCATCAGGGTGACATCAGCACCTTCTAGAAGATGTACCCCGGGCCCACATGTCAGAGACAGGGGTCGGCCGACCCCATGGTGACCCTCATCCAAGTCGGTGGCAAAGTGCATGTTTCACACGTGAAGAACATCCAAGCCATTCATCCAAGTCGGTTATTATGGCGGTGGATCCAAGGGTGAAGAGAGGAGGATCACGCGGATCGCTGACGTGGCACCGGAGTAGCCCCTACTCCACCTCCACTATAAATAGAGGCCTCCACCCTCTCATTCAAAACATCTCACATAGTTTACACATCTCCACTCTCAAGTGAGATCAAGCAAGAGTAGTAGTAGTTAGTCTAGAGTGGGAGTTAGAGTTGAGTCGGGCGAAGCTCGGGTCTCCGGAGTCGTCTTCTGGGAGTCTGGTATAGCCCTTGTATCTTTCTTCTTTTGTAAGACTTTATTTATTTAATATATTATTCTTTCTTTACTTTACTTTGCATTTACTTAAGTATTTACTTTCCAAGCATTTATTTAAGTATTTACTTAGTGCAAGTCTATATTTATATAGTCTTGTTGTGTGCTTATCTTAGTTCTATAGTTGTCTTAGTTAAATTGATTTCCTTTAAATAGCTTCTTGTGTGTGCGTCATCGTCCTATCTTAGGATAGGGGCTTTAGCTATTTTGATCGATAGCTAAAGGTGTAGATAAGTGTGAGCGTGGTGCTCATACTTCATCTTATCTTTGACTACCACTGGCTTGCACGGACAGTAGGGCGCATGGGCAAAAGGTGACATATTTTGCCTGGCTACCTAGATCCCCTCACGTGAACTCAGGCTAGTTCTTAAAAGGTAAGGCGTCCATAAGCCAAATATCCGCTTGAGTACTGGGTTAGGTGAACAACCTTCTATCGCTTTACTCTCTCGTTTATCCCTCTCACACAAGTAGCAAGGCGTCAATCTAGTTAAGTCATCTATTTAATTAGGATTAGTTCATAGGAGTAAAGGTAGAAACATAGGAGTACTTTATGCTCACTCGTTGTCCTCCCACCTAGCTAACTCTACTAAAGTTATCTTCCATATCATATACTCTTTGCTTAATTTATTTATCTTATCTATCTATCCTCCATTATATCCACTTATCCCCTTTTGCTTCTCTAATTGATAATAGATTATAGTAAGACTAAAGGATCTATCTTTCCTCTCTCTACATCTTTCCTAGCTTGCTTTCCTTTGGGATAAAATAAATAACGATACCTTGGAATACTCCCGGGTGAAGTGCTACATCGGTATATTCTGTGCGCTTGTGGTACTATCCAATAGTCAATAGTTTTACCACCAAGACACTTCTAGCGCCGTTGCAGGGGTTAGGCTCCATAGTCTAGTTCTACTGGTTGCATTAAGAAGTGTCAACAAGCATTTCTGGCGCCGTTGCCGGGGATAGATTAAAACTCTATTCTTAGTAGCGACCCTAAGAAATACCAACAGCGGTGCGGTGTGGACCGAGCAATCGCTCGCCGGAGTTCGGCGGGCGGCGGCGGCGCTGAGCTCTAGAGAAGATGGAGTGGCGGATGGCGAGCGAGGGAGAGAGCGAGTGAGTGGGTTTCCGGCTTGCAAGCGCAAAGCGGAGAGGAGGCAAAAGAGATGGAGGGTTCGGTGCATTGCACCTGGCCACTTTCCGTCGCGGCGGCGCTCCGACCGACGCAGTGGCGTCAGGCATCGGCGGCCACGCGGCGGTTGGACAGAGGGGAACAAGGAGACGCTGTCGGCCAGACGCAAACCACGAGCGACAGTGGGTGGCGGTTTGAGCAGCGGCGAGGCGGTCTCGCGGCGGCGGGGCGGTTTTTGCCGGCGTACGGGCGACGTCGCGTGCGGGGAGGAGAAAGGAGGGGGATGACAGGTGGGTCCGGTAGGGTTTAAACTAATGAGGTTTTTGTTTAAATCAAAACTGCTCCACAACTCCCAAACTAAGCTGAATTAGGAAAAGGTCCTAAAAGTAAAGTTGCTTAGAATTTTGCAAGGAACAAATCATCTTTAAGGCTCAAGTCCAAATTCTGCTTAGAAAAAGAATTTTACTCCTAATCCATTTTTCTAATGCAAGAATTAACATTTAAAATACCTTTTTGAAAAAGTGTTTCTAAGCAAAGTTGTTCCTTTCACAGAGACCTACAACTTTGGTTTAAGGCACTAGGTCAGAAACAGAAAGAAAAACATAGCTATACTAGATGCTAAACAAGGGCTTAAACATAAAACACACTAGTGCACATGAAATGATGAGATGCTATTCTCATGCTATGTCAAGTTATGCAATTTAGGGTTGCTTAACACCTAGGGTGTTACAACCCTCCCCTCCTTAAAGGAATCTCGTCCTGAGATTTTAGTTACTAACCAATTTTTGTAAAAGTGTGGATACACCTCCTTTAGGTAGTTATCCGTCTCCCAAGTAGCATCCCGATCATCTTGCTCACTCCAAGATACTTTGTATTGCTTCACGATTCTTCTGCGGGTTGCTCTCTTTTTTTGTCAAGCACTAGGCATGGCTTTACTGAATAAGTGAGATCTGATTGCAACTTGATATTCGCAGGTTGCACTTCTTCAGGAATTCGGAGACATTTCTTCAGTTGCGACACATGGAATACAGGAAAAATAGCTTTCAAATGCTCTAGCAACTGCAGCTGATAAGCTACTTCTCCCCTCCTTTCCATGATTCTATAGGGTCCCACAAATCCTGGTGCTAACTTCCTTTTAACTCCAAAGCGCTTAACACCTTTCATAGGCGAAACTTTCAAATAGACATAGTCTCCGACGTTGAAGTCCAATGGTCTTCTATGTTTATTGGCATAACTCTTTTGTCGAGACTGTGCAGCTGCAATATGTTGCTGAATGGCTCTAACTTGTTCTTCTGCTTCTTTGATGAAATCAATTCCGTAGTATCGACGTTCCCCTCGTTCAACCCAACTTATCGGTGTTCTACACCTTCTACCGTACAGAGCTTCAAAAGGCGCCATCCGAATACTCTCTTGATAACTATTGTTATAAGCAAACTCTGCCAAAGGCAGCCATTTCTCCCAAGAACCTTTTGCTGATATTACACAGGCTCTTAGCATATCTTCTAACACTTGGTTTACTCTTTCAGTCTGTCCTGACATTTGCGGATGATAGGCCGAGCTTCGGACCAAATCCGCGCCTAACTCTTTTTGCAGCTTTTCCCAAAACGATGCAGTGAATTGCGGTCCTCGATCTGAAACTATGATCTTTGGTACCCCATGTGGCAGAACCTCCTAGTAATGTGGCCCACCGCACACGTCATCATTATAAGAAGCCCAATGACAGTGCAAATGAAACACATCACTGGAAAGAACTGTCGGGTGTCCCCGAGAGAACCCCGAATCATCCACGAGTTACAGGATCGTCTTGTCTTCGGGTCGAATAATTACAACATTACAACAGTTGTAACAAAATACGCCAGAGTGCGGAAGCAAGAGAGATAGACTTTACAAAATCATGAATAAGTTACTTTTTACATAAATATAACCGGTATTGCGGAAGCAGAATAGTATTACAGAACCACACTTAGAGAAGCACCTAAGTTGGAGAAGGAGAACAACCAGATCACGCCGAGCCCACTGACATGATCGTGATCGACAACACCTGTTAAGAAACCTGCAACAGGGAATTAACAAACCCTGAGTACTGTCGGTACTCAGCAAGACTTATCCGACAAAAGAAAAAAAAACTACAGGGTCATGCTAGCTTTAAGGGATGTAGTGGGCCTAGCAAGAGGAGAGATTTGCAGAAAAAGAATTTTTAACAAAGCCTTCCTCTTTTCCTTAGTAATTCCAAATATACCATTAGTACACTTTTAGAATGAAACATCGTTTCCCAAATGCTTTGGTTTTGAAAACTCTACGTTGAGGGTGCGAGATCGAGTCTCTTTTTATCGTAGAGCAACGACGATTCGAACCGCTTTATCTACCCAGCTAGGGGTTCCAAATCACACAATATGGCAGGACTCTAACCTGCAACATATTGCACAACCAGAAGTGATTTGTATGGCAGGACTCTCACCTGCAACATACCAAAGCACCACAGCGTTGTATGGCAGGACTCTACAACATATCAACTCGTATCTCGTGATTGGTACTATCATGCACTCGATCAAGGGCCAACAACGGACGGTTCCTAATCGACACAGACAGGAACACTACATCAAGATTCCATTCCGGATGCAAGTTACCTGCCCGGTCTGAATTTCATTTTTCATCCATTTATCAATTGTACTTGAGAGAGGTATCCTAACAGTGATGACCTATCATCCCTTAGTTTGCTCAAGGCCTAAGCGGAGGATAATCTCATCACCGTGCATCTTGGCTAAGCATTTATAATTAAATAGGTAACAAGGATAGGGTAAAGGTAACCAACTGGTAATGCAACTACTGGTGTCATTCAACTCCTACTACTTAAATGCAGTTGATAAATCATTGTATAGATTTTGCAGTAGAAACAGAAAGGTTAAATGCACCAGGGCTTGCCTTCGTTGCAGGGAAGACTAGGATCCAAGAAGGATCCACAGAGGTTAGTTCCTTTCCAAAGCATGTTGAACCTTCTCAGTGAACACGGACCTCCTCCCGAGATGTGATCAAGCCAAACCTTCTTGATCCAAAACTGGATCAACCCAAACTTCTCACTCTCGAATACTACACGTAGATAAATGATATATGCTTAGTAGGATGCCATGAAATGCATGCTAAGGTGCAGGACAATTAATTGTATAACAAAAGATTAAACAAACAAGGAAAGTCGAGTACAACTTTCCTTCGCGGTAGAGTTGCAAACCAACAAAACCAACTTGCAACTTACCAACTAAGACTCCTAGCCACATACAACTTCCACCAAGCACCTTTAGGTGGGTTAACTAAGATGACTAAGGTTTATCAAAACATCACTCAAGCCATAGGAGCACAAGATGAGGGCTGTCCCATGGTCTTCAAACAATAATCAAAGTCATCCAAGAATCACATATTTCTTACTTAAGGATGGCTACACCTAACTAAGCCAAACAACACACAAAACTTGTCCAACATTTTGGACAGATCACACCTTCTATACTAATCAAGCCATAACCAGAGCTACTTACATCCAAAAGGGGTGATCCTAGACAATTTGAAAAGCTTATCAAATTGTCTACAAACTTCCTAATACCACCCAAGGTTGATTCTATAGACAAATGGGTTAACTAACTTGGATAAACATTTCTGTCCAGGGCTAGGACAGATTTGCTAACTCCACTTCAAACAGCTATAACTGGAGCTATGGGTCACCAAAAATGGTGATCCTTAACAATCTAGAAAGCTTATAAAGTTTACTACATCTTTCCTATTATGACCATCAGGTGATTCATAATTTAATTAGCTCAAAGAACTATATTACACAGATCTGTCCAGAAAATAGCACAGATCTGACCTGCTGACTTATAAAAACCATAACTCCTAATTTAGCAGGCCTAAAATTATGAAATTTTAGGAAAAGCTAGATATAGAAGTTTACAACAACTTTGATATACAACTCATTTCCTGAAAACAGAATCACAATCATGAAAACAGTCCCTTAACAAGAACTGATCTAGCAACCTCATCATTTCATCCATACAAGATCACATGCACTACTTGATTCATTTCAAAGCTATACATGACAACTCCACATCATGACATTCCACATATCAAACAAAAGGTCATTAATGTAACAAAGGTCAGTCCTAACCTCTTTGTAATCATCTTTGTTAATTAACTACTTAAACAAACTCCATTACTATACTTTATTAATTAATTATGGAAACTAGGGTTTAACCTAAACTTTGCCAAACTAAGCTCAAAATTTTAGGGATGATTGGTTATGGGGAATAACAGTTGCAAAACAAATTTCATAAATTTTGGATCATTAATTTATCCTACACAAATTAGTTAAGTTTCATGCACTATTTAATGAATAAACAAAGGATAAAACTAGCATGAAATTTATTTTGTCCAAATGACTTCAAAATATTTGTGAAGGTTAATCACATGGTACAAACAGTATAAAAATTAGTTTCATAATTTTTGGACAAATATTTAAGCCTACAAAAAACATCAAAGTCTCATTTATTAATTAAAAGCCATATTTAACTCACCACCAAAATTTATTCAAACATCAACTTTCATATTTTTATTTGATAGAACCCATCACAAGGATTACAACAAAATTTATTTCATAAAATTTGGAGCACCAGAGAATTATCTAGGCATTAATCAAACATCAGCACAAATTAACCATTCTCAGAGAAGAAAAAGATCAAGGAAACCTTTCCTTACCTGCCCTCACCTTACCCTCTCTCTCTCAGACACGCGGGACCAGGTCAACAGAACCCTGGCCAGGCCAAGACCGACCACGACCATGACTTGGCCATGGCGGTCGCTGGCACTGACCGGCCGGGGATCGCCGGCAGTGCCCTTCTCCGGCCACTGGACTTGAATCCCGAGCACCACTACGACCTAGCGCATCCAAAGATTTGGTTGGGTAAGGGCGGAGGGTACCAGAGGACCACAGCCGATGGCCATGGCGGCCCGGCCGAGCACAACTGGCGGCGCGGCGGCGGTCCGGCGAGGAGGAGGTGGTAGTGACATCGGGGTTGGACCTAATAGCACCAGGGACTATCCAAGCTCCCTCTGCGCACCATAGCTAGGTCGGGTTCAAGCCAAAGCTAGGGGCTCAGCGGACATGGCGGTGGCGGCGGCTTATTTCACCGGCATGGTGGTGTTCCGATGGAAGCAGAGCAGTAGCATTGAAACTAACAATCCTTGGAGATTAACTGGAACATGGCTAAACTCGGATGATGGTTATTTTGGGTTGGAGCTCAGTGGAGAGAGCTGGCCATGGAGGAACCGAACTCGGCGGCCATGACGGCAGCCACGTCGGGACTCCGGCGCTCGGCTGTTGCAGGGCGAGCGGGATGGCGTGAGCAAGCTCAAAGGGTGCGCAACTACAAGGCGAACTCCACTGCAAACGCTAGCGGGCAGCAGTGGTGCAGCAGCTGCGACCGAACCCGGCGGCGGTGGGCTCTATTTTCGCGGTGGCGGCGAGCAGAAAATGAAGGAAAGGAGAGGAGAGCGTCGGCGCAGACTGAGAAGGATGAAAACGACTTCGAGCACAGCTTGCCACCTCCTGCTTTGCATGCTCCACGCGGGCAAACGCGCGACACACGCTCGAAATCGGCCAATTGGCCACGGCGCCGCCGGCGGCATGACTAGAAGCAGAGCATCGCTCCGCTCTGTGTTTCCCCCTCCGGTTACTGTTCATCAGAGAACATTTCTATCTTCATTCCCCTATTTCTCCCAAAACTGCTGAACAACAAAGAAAACTCCCAACATGAAAGTTGTTCCAAAAATTAGGATCTACAACTTTCATTTAAGGAGCACAACCAAAATCTGCCTAGATTTTGAAATCACCTTTTGAATTTGAAATGCACTCAAACTTAGATTCAAAATTACTTCTGCATTTTCTGAACAACTTCAAATTTTACCAATATAAAAGTTGTTCCTTATGAAAAGATCTACAACTTTGCTTTTGGTCCCATATCAAAATTATGCTTAATTTTTGAACTACACAAAAGGGGATAAAACTAGGTTTAGAAATTAATTTCTAATTTGAAACCAATTCAAACTAGTTTTCCAAATTACTTCAGATTTTATTTAGTAACATGAAAATCTATATTAATAAAAGTTGTTGCTTTTAATCCTCTCTACAACTTTGATTAAAGCACCAAAGTCTAATTCTTTTTAGTTTTTGAAATCTAGTTTAGGGGTAAAATTTAGAGTTTGAAAGATTTCAAATTTATTCAAATTTTTGTACAGAACCTTTGAAAACTTTGAATACCAAAGTTGTACCAATCAAACAGAGCTACAGCTTTTCTTTTGAAACCATTTTCAAATTTGACATACTTTTTGACTTATACAAAAAGGGAATAAAAAGGAACATAGAAAATTATGGTTTTCTACTTATCATTTCATGTTACATAAAACACTTATGTAAATCACACAAGATTATGCAACATCTATGTTAAACATGTAAAGCATCTCAACTATACTTAAAACATGAAATGCTTTTATGCCATGATGCCAAATGATTACGCATACTAAACATATTAATTATGTTTTTAATTATTGCTTAACACCAGGGGTGTTACACCCCATGGAATCGAACAATCTGACTCATGTAAATCTACGCATAATCTGGTGCCTTATAGCTGGTCTTGACTGGTATGAAATGGGCTATTTTGGTAAGACGATCCACGATTACCCAAATCGAATCATTTCCCTTCTGGGTGGTAGGCAAACCGGTGATGAAATCCATGCTCACTCCTTCACACTTCCATTCAGGTATAGCTAATGGCTGAAGCATTCCGGCTGCTTTCAAGTGAACGGCCTTTACTCGGCAACAAGTGTCACATCTAGCCACATAAGCAGCGATTTCTTTCTTCATCTTTGTCCACCAAAATCTTGGACGCAGTTCTTGATACATTTTAGCAGTTCCGGGATGAATAGACAACCTAGACAAATGTGCTTCATTCATGATTCGGTTTCTGAGTTCCCTATCCTTAGGTACCACTAGGCGCTGGTCAAACCATAGAACTCCATTGTTATCAACTCGAAAATGCTTAACCGGTTCAGTCACAGCCTTTATCCTTTCATTGATATGATAGATACCCTTATCGGTTTTCTGTTTGTCTAAGATCTGATCAACCAACGTACTACGTAATTCTATGTCATGTAGTACTGCAGGATGCATCAGACTGAATCCATCTTCTGGTAGCAACTTCATAGCATTACAATGTGACTTCCGACTCAAAGCATCGGCTACCACGTTCGCCTTACCGGGATGGTAGTGAATCTGCAGGTTATAATCCTTAATCAATTCAAGTCATCTTCTCTGCCTCATGTTCAACTCTGGCTGAGTGAAAATATACTTGAGACTTTTGTGATCCGTGTACATATTACAGACATTACCAAGTAAATAATGCCTCTAGATTTTCAGAGCGTGTACAACTGCTCCTAATTCCAGATCATGTGTAGGATAGTTCACTTCATGCTTTCTTAATTGCCGAGATGCATAAGCAATTACTCTACCTTCTTGCATAAGAACACAACCTAAGCCAACTTTCGATGCATCACAAAAGACATCAAAGGGCTTCTCAATGTCTGGTTGAGCTAAAACAGGAGCAGTGGTCAACAGCTTCCGTAAGGCACAGAAAGCAGTTTCGCACTCCTCTATCCATTCAAACTTTTGGTTCTTTTGTAACAAACTGGTCATAGGTTTGGCGATCTTGGAGAAATCTGGAATAAATCGGCGATAGTATCCTGCTAAACCTAAGAAACTCCTGATCTCACCCACCAATGTAGGAGCCTTCCAATCCATTACTTCTTGTACTTTACTAGGATCCACCGAGATTCCCTCTTCAGATAAAATATGACCAAGGAAATGTACCTTCTTCATCCAAAACTCACACTTACTAAACTTAGCATATAGCTGATGCTCTCTAAGTCTGGTCAAAACGATCCGCAAATGTTCTGCATGCTCTTCCACATTCTCTGAATAGATTAATATATCATCAATGAATACTACTACAAACTTATCCAGTTCTGGCATGAACACGGAGTTCATCAAACTCATAAAGTATGCTGGAGCATTTGTCAACCCAAAGGACATGACAAGATACTCGTACAATCCATATCTGATAGAAAAAGCGGTCTTTGGAATATCCTGTGGCCAGATTCTGATTTGATGGTAACCTGACCTCAAGTCAATCTTGAAAAACACCTTGGCTCGAGATAACTGGTCAAAGAGAATATCTATCCATGGTAACGGATACTTGTTCTTTACCGTCACGACATTGAGCGGCCGATAATCCACACACATAAGTAGTGACTTATCTTTCTTTTTGACGAACAAAGCCAAGCAACCCCATTCCGATATATTAGGTTGAATGAACCCCTTTTCTAAGAGTTCCTTGATTTGGGTCTTGAGTTCTGCTAGTTCATTGGGTGGCATACGATATGGTCTTCTAGAGATCGGCGCGGTCCCTGGTAACAACTCAATTACAAATTCCACGGCTCTCTTGGGTGGTAACCCAAGTAATTCATCTGGAAAAACATCAGGGAAATCTTTGACAACAGGAATTTTGGAGAGGTCCTCTATAGCAAGAGTGCAAGATAGGTCAACAAAATCGGCACCTCGGGGAAGAGATACGCGAAGTTTGTTACCTGTCCGACTATGAGACAAGGTAAGAGTTCTGTTCGCAGTGTCACACCGCGTTCCACATGGTCATCCAACTCATACCTAAGACTACATCCATACTAAATCCAGGCAAAACCACTAAATTAGCTCCAAATTTATGCCCTCAAATATCGATGGTTGCATTGCAAATCATCTGTCTAGACAACACGCTACTCCCAACGGAGCTCACGCGAAACCCATAGTCCATTTCAGACATTTCTTGGTTATGCTTTTGTGCAAATGCCTTGCTCATGAAAGAATGCGATGATCCAGTATCAGACAAAACAACTGCGGAATGATGGTTCACGTGACACATACCAACAGTCACGGGTTCTCCTGCACGAGCTTCTTCGACCGTCATGTTATGCAGACGTGCAGGATAGTTGGTCTGCTGCTTCTTTGGATGTGGGCAATATCTCACAAAATGTCCTTTTTGGTTGTAGTTGTAGCACGGCCCACGAACTAGAGGCTTGCTTCCCGCTGAACTGCCTTGACCCCGTCGGGTTTGATTTGCTGCTATCTTGTATGGTCGTTGACTTCGTTGAACTTGTTGCTGACCCTTCTTCTGAGGCGGCCTGAAATGAGCTCCAGGCGCTGGTGGTCGGTATTGGAAACGCTGAGCCGGTGACCCCCCTCGGCTGGGAAGGTCCAGATTCCAACGTCCTCTTCCAAGCCTTGCCCGCTGCATGCTTGTTGTTATGATTCTCTTGGATCAAGCAGTCACTGATGAAATCATTGAAGATGGTACGAGACGAAGTACCCACTGATTTTCCCATCTTGGTATTCAGTCCTCTCTTGAAACTAGCTATCTTTTTAGCGTCAGTGTCCACAAAGTCCGGAGCGTACCGGGACAAAGAATTGAACACATGATGATACTCGATAACAAATCGGGTCCCCTGTGTCAAGCTCATAAACTCTGCCACCTTCATCTAAATTAAGCCCGACGGAATATAATGCCCCCTAACAGCTTGCGAAAATAGCCCCCAAGTGATTGGCGTTCGGGCAGGGTACGTGGTGCGGTGATGCCCCCACCAGATTCTGGCCGGTCCTTGCAGCTGATGAGCAGCATTTTCTGCCTTGAGCTCCTCCATGAGTCTGAGTAGCCGAAATTTCTGCTCCATAGTGTGCAGCCATTCTTCTGCTTCCAGAGGTTCAGTGGCTTCCTTGAAGATTGGTGGCTTTGTATCCAGAAAATCCTTGAAAGAGCTGTACTGATTTGGCTCCGGGCGATGATTGCCATGCACCAAATTCTCTCGCAGGAGTGCTTTGATATTGCGTTGGCTCCCCAGAAATTGGGCGAAGAGTTGCTCGGGTGTGGCTGGTGGAGGAGGTGGTGGATTGCGGTTCTCTCTGTTATCATCGTTACCACCACTACCGCCAGCCCCACTGCGGGTCATCGTCATTTGCATATACCGATAGCAATGATCATTAGGTGACAATGCCATTAGAGTAGGGAACAATAAACCATGCCAATGGAAATTATTCGGAACGAAGTCGCCAAACAATTACAGAGGCATAATAAATTTCAATCCACATCGTAACATCACATAATCAAAGTGCTCATCACATATCATGCAAAGGCCAACATAACATCCATGAGTGCCCATACATACGGGACTTTTTAAAGGTCTTGCGCCACGCGCACAGCGGTTCATAACATAACCGAACAACATCTCAGATAACCACAAAAGACTAACGCGAGGGACAGGTGATAAAAGATCACCAAGCTCTAAACAACAACTAGCCTACTCTCTAACTGCACCATCATCATCGTCATCGTCGTCGCAAAAAGATATCCGAAGAACCACTAGAGGAAGGGTGAGGATCCAGGTCCTCCTGAGGAAAGATAGGGTTCCTCTCGTTCTCACGGCGATGGATCTCCTCATGCAGGCGATCGTTGTAGTCTTGGAGAGGGTGAAGCTGTAGCTCCAAGTCTCCCACCTGAAGCCTGAGAAGACTGTTCTGCTCAGTCGCATGTATGCCCTCAAGGCACACACCTCGAAGTGACTCCTCAGTCTCAGCCATGATCGTGGACAAGATGGTCGTCATCCCCTACTGATCACTAAGCTGTTGCGCCGTCTCCTGCTCCCTCTGACGAGCCTGGTCCCTCTCGACAGTCATTTGAGCTAGTTGTGTAGTGAGGAGGTCTATCTCTGTAGCATGCTCCTCCTGACTCCGGTGATGTGTAGCTATCTCCTCGCTGAGGATATGGTCTAGGTGGTCGTAGCTACAGGACAAACACCCATTGGTAGCCATGAGTGCAGCCATAGCACTCCCAACTGGTCCTGCACAGTGCTCCCGCTCCAGAGAACTGGACTCAAGTATAGTGGCACCTGGCTAACGCCACACCGACTGGTAAGGGTCCGCCGTAGGGAAAATACTAGCAGTAGCTTGGGCAACCACTTCTAGGTTGTCCTCCATGATGTCCCGGAGAATGGTGTAGCTGACTCTGTTGGCCCCATCCCACGGGGTCCTACCCTGCAATGTGAACGCCCGGCGGCACCATACATGATCCTGCGGATCACGACTGGGCACGTCCACCTCAACTGTGTACATGTAGCGATCCTCAACTGTGTACATGATCTTTGGCGTTTGGTTTGCTATCGCTTTGTGGTGCCTCGCTGTGATCTTAGGGATCATCCACCCTCTTCCAAGGGTCGTGGGCATCACGGTTTCGATCGAAGCTTTCGGGGGTTGATTTTGGGGACAAAAGGCCAAAGTTTCATGAGAAATTTTTGAGCTCCCATTCACCCCCCCCCTCTGGTCACCTTGCTATTGCATTCTTGGTCCTTCAAAATCTCCAGTACACAGAGGTATGGTTCTCTGCGGATCTCAGTTGCTACAGCAGGGGATTGGGAGAGCAGGAAAACCTAGAAGGCAAAGAGCAAATGGCTGAGATAGGATTGGAGGAGGGTGTCTCCCTCTACTTATCCTATTTCTACTCTACCCCTCTCTAATTACAGAGCCAACCAGCTAAACCCTAGGGTTATTTTGGACCAACTCGAGGATGCTGGTGATCCGACGGCCACGCCCGCACAACTGGTAGCGTTGCCTCGACGCAACCACACCGATTGCCGCCACGTGCCGCCACCGCTCAGCTCGTCCTTTTCCCGGACTTCGCCCCAGGTTTTGAGGCCCAAACCGGGAAACCAGCCTTCACGACCAACCCCCGGTTTTGAGGCCCAAACCGGGAAACCAGCCGACCATCGCCTAAGTTTTGTGGACCAAACTCAGAAACCCGCAGCACCCAGGTTTTGAGGCCCAAACCTGGAAACCGTCCTCAACCCGAGTTTTGTGGCCCAAACTCGGAAACCATCAGCTCCCAGGGTTTGAGGCCCAAACCTGGAAACCATCCACTCGGTGGTTTTTCTGTGGCTCAACCACCAAACCGAGCCGTAGAGGGGATGCACTGTCCGTGCACCCCGTCCACCGACACGTGTCCCCAGGTCCTCGACCCAAGCAACACCGTGCCCACAAGTCTTCCCTCGTCGCTGTCCCAGGCTGTCAGCCACCACAGCTGATCCTCGGGCCACCGGTCCCTCAGTCCAAGCCTCACGTCCGCCCTTCGCCACTCTCGGTCCATCGGCACGGCACGTCTCTACTTGACCTTCACCTTGCCTCTGATCACTGTATCCGTGCTCGACACCTGCACAACACAAGCCAAAGAATAGGTGCATTATCCCAGTTGACAATCACTCATCACTCAGAGACTCGGCATACACCCACGTATCCGCAATCTCCCCCTTGATGAGTGCGTTGTCAACTACCAACACAAATCATAATAGAATAGAGGAAGGAAGGAAGAAAGAGAGAGAACTCGACCAAATGACCCAAAAGCTTACCAAAGCCGAAGAAGGTCAAGTGGAAAGAGCAAAACAATCTTGGTTCCCAAAGACATGGGCAACGGCTCGACGCAACCAAGCAAAGGAAAGCTAGCCCTCAAGAAGAGGTAGAACAGGCTCAACACCGCTAGCGAGAAAACTCGATACTAATCGGAAAATCAACTGAAAATCAAGCAAAACAGAGCTAGCCCTCAATAAGAGGCAGATCGGGCTCAACACCGCTAGCGAGGAAGCTCGAAACCAACTGAAGAAGGCTAGACATCAGCTGAAGAGCATAAAAGCGAAGGTGCTAGTTCCTCAAGAAAGAGGCAAAGGCTCAACACAACTAGCCACCAAAAATGCTCTGAACCAACTGTTACCAGCTCGAAAACACAGCAGCAAGCTGACTCCCCCTTGAATTGTGCACACAACCAGGAATTCACATGATTTGTCAATATTTTCTCCCCCTTAGTTGAAAATGCACCAACAAGCAAATTTCTCCCCCTTGACAGAATAACTCCTCCTTCCAAATGCATATGAGTCAAAATGCAAGTTAGCAGCTTCAGGAATATAGTCAATAGAATATGAAGATGCTCGACAGAGTGCTGATCCAATGACTCAGAAAATGCACAGAATGCTAGCAAAGCTCAAACTGATCACTAAATACGAAATCTGAACATTTGAGCAACAAGAGCAGTTTTCAGCCAAAAAGGTATTCACCATCAAAATAGCACGAAGCATGTATAGAAAAGAGATCAACCAAGTGCTAAACATGTATACAAGGTGAACTACCCCTAGCACAGTTCAACCATCATGCTATAGAATGAAACATAGACTTGTGTATCCAAATTTTATCGGAGTTGCAGCGGTTAGATTACACAAGTTTAAATTTTAGCATATGATTGCGAGAGGTTGAAAGCTTGTCATCGCCTAACTTTTCAACTATGCGAAGCCTATGCATAAGCAATCAGAAGCTTAAAGCAACAGTTTCGGTCATACACTACACAGCTCAAGTTTAACTCAAAGTGCAATGAGAAACAGTCTTGAAACTATAATGTGCTGACAAGCAATCCCATCTCGATCTTTCCAATTCATTTTAACTTGGTTCAAATGTAAAGCAGTATATGAACATACCAAGCAAGTGAATGACTCAAAACTAGAGACATAGCAACCTAGCATATACGAGAAGCACGAGTGAATTCTACACATCCTACACATACTAGTTGCATATCTCAATGGTGAACATTTTCAGGTTTAGGTTCATTAAACAGGTTCACCATTCATAAAATAGCTCAGCTGACAACATGTATTAGTGATCAGAAAGAGTGTTGGTATTTCTTAGCGTCGCTACTAAGAATAGAGTTTTAATCTATCCCCGGCAACGGCGCCAGAAATGCTTGTTAACACTTCTTAACGCAACCACTAGAACTAGACTATGGAGCCTAACCCCAGCAATGGCGCCAGAAGTGTCTTGGTCGTAAAACTATTGACTATTGGATAGTTCCGCAAGCGCACAGAATATACCGATGTAGCACTTCACCCGGGAGTATTCCAAGGTATCGTTATTTATTTTATCCCAAAGGAAAGCAAGCTAGGAAAGATGTAGAGAGAGGAAAGATAGATCCTTTAGTCTTACTATAATCTATTATCAATTAGAGAAGCAAAAGGGTATAAGTGGAAATAAGAGAGGATAGATAGATAAGATAATTAAGTTGAGCAAAGAGTATATGATATGAAAGATAACTTTAGTAGAGTTAGCTAGGTGGGAGGACAACGAGTGAGTATAAAGTACTCCTATGTTTCTACCTTTACTCCTATGAACTAATCCTAATTAAATAGATGACTTAACTAGATTGACGTCTTGCTACTTGTGTGAGAGGGATAAACGAGAGAGTAAAGCGATAGAAGGTTGTTCACCAAACCCAGTACTCAAGCGGATATTTGGCTTATGGACGCCTTACCTTTTAAGAACTAGTCTGAGTTCACATGAGGGGATCTAGGTAGCCAGGCAAAATCTGTCACCTTTTGCCCATGCGCCCCTACTGTCCATGCAAGCCAGCGGTAGTCAAAGATAAGATGAAGTATGAGCACCACGCTCACACTTATCTACACCTTTAGCTAACGATCAAAATAGCTAAAGCCCCTATCCTAAGATAGGACGATGACGCACACACAAGAAGCTATTTAAAGGAAATCAATCTAACTAAGACAACTATAGAACTAAGATAAGCACACAACAAGACTATATAAATATAGACTTGCACTAAGTAAATACTTAAATAAATACTTGGAAAGTAAATACTTAAGTAAATGCAAAGTAAAGTAAGGAAAGAATAATATATTAAATAAATAAAGTCTTACAAAAGAAGAAAGATACAAGGGCTATACCAGACTCCCAGAAGACGACTCCGGAGACCCGAGCTTCGCCCGACTCGACTCTAACTCCCACTCTAGACTAAATACTACGACTCTTGCTTGATCTCACTAGAAAGTGGAGATGTGTGAGATGGGATGTGTGTTGTGTATGAGAGGGTGAAGGCCTCTATTTATAGTGGAGGTGGAGTAGGGGCTACTCCGGCGCCACGTCAGCGATCCGTGTGCTCCCCATCTCTCAACCCTTGGATCCACCGTCATTGTAACCGCCATGGATGGATGGCTTGGATGTTCTTCACGTGTCAAACATGCATTTTGCCACCGACTTGGATGAGGGTCACCATGGGGTCGGCCGACCCCTGTCCCTGACATGTGGGCCCGGGGTACACCTTCTAGAAGGTGCTGATGTCATCCTGATGAATATTGTTGTTGGGTCCCACCAAGGGGGGGTCGGTCGACCCCCCTATGACAGGGCTGGCCCACCATCTTCTCTCCCTTGGTGACCCCACTTGTCATGGAGCAAGTCTTGTGAAGTTGGTTGCATTTGGTTTTCGGTGTGGACCCATGAATCCATGTGCTTCTCATCTTGCACCATTGAGCAAAAGCACATGCTTGATCCAATGGTTGATATTGGCTTGAACATGCTTCTCTTGGATCATGCCATGTCACCATGGCCGAGGTGGCCCAAAGGTGGGGTCGCCCGACCCCCTTGGTGGGCCCACCTGGCCTCATTTTGTTTATTTTGCCATCTCCTATATGTTCACAAGCTAAGAGTACAAGTGGAACTTATTAGTGATAAATATGCTCATGATCTGCTATTCTTCCTTGAAACCGAGGCCTGTTGACGGTATTTTGATAAGGTAAAACATGCTATAACTTCCGTCAACAAGATCCCCCATGCTTAACCTTTGCTCGTCCCGAGCAAACAATCAAACTTGGCCTCGGTGGATCAGTATTGTTACTATGCATCACATTTCAAGAGTACCATGTTCACAACAAAGTTCTTCTCTTTGAATGGAAAAATTAGCTATGTAAATCACCCATATTACCTTAGTACCCTATGGGGCTTATGGCTTTTCCTTTGTCTTAGGTGGTTGAAAGATACAACAGTTTGACTTGAGCACTAACTTTCTTGTTTTTAGCAAGTTTCATACCGGAGGTTTTGCAATATTTTTCAAAAGAAAGACTTAATGTTCCTCATATGGTTCTCTCATGTCGCTCAAATGGTGTATGATTCCTCACCAAGGCATATGGTAAGTGTTGCCTTCTTTATTTCATCCTACTTCTAAACAGGCTTATGTGTAGCTCAAGGTAGAGATGAAAGAAGATGGCATACTTACTTGCATTTTGTTGCGAAGTCAAAGCTCAGATCCTTGAAGAGAAGTGTCATACTCCCAGATCAAGATGTGCAAGTGTGTGGTGTATGGTGGACTATATTGCTTCTTTATTTGATAAGATCTATCTCTCTATTTTTTTTTTCTTTTTCTCTCTTTTCTAATGAGACCTGGCTAGCATTTTTTTTTCTTTTCTTCTTCTTTTTTTTATGGACTTTCACTTGTCCATCTCTTTTTTTTCATCTTTATTTTGCCTAGCCTTTTGAGTCTCATCTACTAAATAATTGAGAGAGATTTCCTAACACTTGGAGTATGAAGCAACCTATTTGGTGAAAATGAAAGGCATGTTTTTGCGTACTTCCAGTGTAGAAGCAGCATGTATATGAGGTGTGTACGTGATCTTGATCTTAGGAGCATGAAAAGTCTCTTAACAAGGGTCAACAAGACTTGACAACACTCAATACAAAGCAAATAGCCTATGTAGAAGGTTTGTAAACATGTAAAGCATATATGGCTGTGGTAGGAATTCATCACCATTGAGGAACAATTAAGATTTTGATCATTTTAAGAATAAATTCTCCGGTAATCTATCATGCTTAGAACAATATTATAGCAGCTCTTGTTTCACTATATCATATCTCACATCAACTTAGACTTAGTTCTAGCACTTGCAACCCACAAAGTTTTCAGGTTCATGATGGTTTAAATGAGCTAAGTAATCCATACTTAGAGAAATACTAAGTTGTAAACTAGGCACTAGAGAAACATTAGCAAGGCAACTAGTCATCATTTCCATGGGGAAGATAGACATATATGAGACATATGTGCTAAGGGGAGTACTAAGCAAATATTTTTAGTATTTTCTTTTTTTTTAAATGCAATGAGAAAACTAATTAAAATGTAAATAACTCAAGATACAGGACTTACCTTGGTGGGGGAGAGGATCTCCCCCAAGCTTGGTTCTTGCCTACTGTGGTGGTGGATAATGCTGGTACCACCTGGCCCAACGTCGTGCTTCTTCTTCTTGAATGGCCTACAGGAGTTGGGCATTTTGTTGTGCAAGAAGCAATGTTGCCTCTTGTTCGATGTTCATCGCACCCATGTTGTCGATGAGCTCATCCATCGGCGTCCTTCGATGTTGCCTTCCTCTACCCCGTGGGCGAGGAGTGTCTTGTGAGCGAGGAGTGTCCTGAGAGCGAGGAGGCCTCCCCAAGGACCCTGAAATGTCCATAGAGGCTGCCTCATCTCCCTCCTCAACTTCTTCAGCCTGATGTGAAGGTCCGCCTTGTTCCATTCGAGTAGCATGGGACGCTCTCCTTGTCCTCCTGCTAGTACCTGCAACTTTTGGGGCTCTTTCCTCGGGGTCCAAATCAAAGGTTAGCGTACGAAGCGCATACAATCGAAGTCCCTTACAAGGGAGAGTGATTTCGTCTGTATGGCATGGATTAATCATTATTAGTTCACCCTTGGGACCCCTTTTTAGTACATTGCAACCAATAAATACACTTTCTTCCCCAACATCTCTCACGGTTTCAATGTACTCAATAGTTTGGGATTCTAGTGCACCCAAAGCTTCGGCTATGCGTGTGATGAATGATGTGAAGTATATGGGTTTCCTAGGCTTTACGTAGCTAAGCCAATAGTTCACTAGCATTTTAATAGGTGAAACTTTAACCTTGCTAACCATGACATAGAGTAGTTTTAACTCATCATCACTTACCAAAGCTCCTATCATGAGCACTAGCATGGTGAGGTTCTTGGGAAGAACTCTCACCCTTGTTGGACTTTTTGAAACGGGAGGCAAGCAACTTCTTCATCTTACTACAGGATAAGTTACCAAGCTTCTACTACTACTATGAAATGGGACTATTTTTGGGTTTTTGGTTTTTGGATGGCTACTACTAAGCTAAGCTTGAGAATGAACTTGCAACTATGGAAGGAAAGGAGGAACTTGTGAGCTCAAGATGGTTCTGGTGGTTTTGGTGTTGAGTTGAGCTCACAATGCAAGGGTATATATAGGAGGAGAAGGGCAAGTGGTGACCACCCATAGCATGGGTCAGCCGACCCCCTTCTTGGCACTTTCAAATTTGCTTTTGCTTTAGCCAGGGGACATGTCTAAAGTGAGAAAACATCTTTTCAGGATTGGCCAACACATGGGTCGGCCGACCCCCATACATGTCCCCTCAAACTTTAAACTTTGTGCCATCATGTGTCTAGTAAAGATGCAACTATGTTTGGTCCAAAGTTGACACAATTTTCAGAGATTCCCTTGCTTAGTGTTTGATGAAAGAGAAAAGATGAATTGCCAAGGTGGAGACATGTCTAAAGTGATTCCCATGGACCATGAGAGCACTAAGACATGCCTTTGGCTGGTTGTTGGGGTCCCCATGAGCATCCAAGATAAAGGGGAACATCTCATGCTTAAAGAGTAAATTAAAGGACCAGTTCTTTTCAGATGTTGGCTTCGGTGATATGCATGATGTTCATGAGCATGCTGAGTGGAATGCAGCAGGGTGCAGGAGGGCACCATGGTGGGATCGGCCGATCCCACCTTGGATGCTCCTTGAGCACTAAAGTGTTGTGTTATACTCAGGGTACTAAGCCAAGATAGATCATGTGCCAGTGGGCCCACTGGTGGGGTCGGCCGACCCCACCTTGGGGTGGTCCCACGGCTCAAAAGTGTTGCAAGTTATTGTCAAGGTGTTACTAGCATGCAAATTTATTTTGTCAAAATAAAAAATGCACAATTAAACTAAGTATGCAATTGAAGGGAAATGCAAGAATTGAAATGCATGAAAAGTTAAATATGAGATAACTACTGATTTACCTTATCAGCAAGGGCTCCATGTTTCAGGTCCGTAGAGCAGGACCTCTCCGTCTTGTCATTCATTGGGTGCTTCGGTTGGTCCCGGAGATGGAGACCGTGGTTGCACCTCATCAGCGAGTTCTTCTTTTACTTCGGCCTTGTTGGCCGACTCGCTCTTTTTCTTGTACCTACGGCGTGGGTGACGACGATGTTTGTTGTCTCGAGGTTCTTTGTCCTTCACCTGCATGTTAGCTTTATAACCGTTGAATGGACACTTTACCTTATATTCCGGGAATTGGAGGTGAAGTTGGCCGGATCCCACATAGATGACGGCGTTAACCGTATTGAGGAACGGCCATCCCAGGATGATCGCGACGTCTAGATTGGATCCTATGTCCAATATAAGGAAATCGACGGGGACGTAGCTGTTTTGGACTTTGATGAGGATGTCCATTGCTAGTCCCTCGGGGAACCGTAGCGTCTGATCGGCCAGCTGCAAACGAACAAATGTAGGGAGCAAAGGTCCCCCTAGTAAGTTATCATACGTTACCTTGGACATGATGTTGACACTCGATCCAAGGTCGCACAAGGCGTCATGGAAGACTTGTGGTCCAATCTGGCAGGTGATGGTTGGCAGGCCTAGATCTTCCTTCTTTGTGATGAAGGGTGGAACAAGTAGATAACCCCAGTTTGACCGGAGCAGAGGCTTACCGTACCTCGTAGTAACCAATTTTACACCTTCTATTGGATCTTCTGGTTTCCACGCGATCTTACCTTGCTCGTAGGATGGGACAGCTGCTGCTAGTTGAGCTAATTGTGTTTCTAGCATTTTATTAAAGTTCAATTGATTTTTCGTAGCAGAATTAAAGTTATCCATTTTCTCATTTATATTTTCAAGAGTCTTATCATTAGCCATCATCTTTTTATTAATACTATCATTTATTTTAGATTGGCCTAAGACAAGATCTCTTAAAGAAGGTTGGTTATTATAAGAATTATTGAAATTATTGCTATAACCGTTACCTTGATTTTGGTAGAAGGGGCGCGAATTCCATCCTTGTTGTTGTTGTTGGGGCCGGTACCCGTTGTTGTTGGTCTTGTTGATGAAGCTCACTTCCTCCTTCGTCTCGGGACAATTATTTCCCGAATGGTCATTGCCTCCGCATAGCTCGCACCATTGGTCGGCTTCGACGGCTCGTGCGGTTGCATAAGGTTGAACGACCTCTTGTTCCCTCTTGGAACTTTCTTCTACTTTCTTCATCAGGAGGTCCATCTTCGTGCAGAGCATGTCCACCTCATTGAGAGCATGAACACCTCTCTTCTTCGGCTGAAGACGTTCCTCATTCCAACCTTGGTTGGTTACCATCTTCTCTATGAGGTCCTTGGCATCTCTCACATTGTGTTGTAAGAATGCCCCTCCAGCGGCTGCATCTAGGTGACTACGGGCCATACCGGTCAGGCCATGGTAGAAACCTTGGATAATGAGCCACTCCTCTATCCCATGATGAGGACAGGCGCGAATGTACTCTTGTAGACGTTCCCATGCTTCAGGAATCGTCTCATCAGCTTGTTGCTGGAAGATGGAAATCTTTCCACGAAGGGCGCTAGTCTTGCCCATCGGGAAGAACTTCTTGAGAAACGCATTGGCGCACTCCTCCCAAGTGTTGGCTTCACTCTTGTTGGCGTAGAACCATTGCTTTGCCTTTCCCAATAACGAGAACGGGAAAAGACGAAGACGGATGGCGTCTGCAGACACATTCTTCATATTGAAGGTACCACATACCTCCAAGAAGTGTTGGAGATGGGCGTTGGCATCCTCATGCGGCTTCCCACATAATGGATTGCCTTGCACCATGTTGATGAGAGCCGGCTTGAGCTCGAAAGTCGCATCCCCCAAGTTAAGCTGCGGACCTGTGGCGACATTGTCGGCCGACGGCGCAGAGTATTCGGAGATGGTCTTTTGGGCCATGGCTTCTCTTCTAGCTGGTGCAGAAACTTCCTCCTCGAACGGATTCTGGTTCGAGATGAACCTCTGAGGTGGAACTTGACGAAGTCTAATCCTCCTCAACAACTACTCGGGATTTTCAACGAAGTTTGACGGGAGTTGGAAACCGCTCATACACCTACTAGTTTCACAATAATGGAAAGAAACTAGACAGGTGAGGGGTTAGCCCCTATACTAATTGATAACTGATAAATAGCAGACTCCGGATTCACTCTCTCCAAACTCCTAGGCGATTGCTTTCCCCGGCAACGGCGCCAGAAATACTTGTTGGTATTTCTTAGCGTCGCTACTAAGAATAGAGTTTTAATCTATCCCCGGCAACGGCGCCAGAAATGCTTGTTAACACTTCTTAACGCAACCACTAGAACTAGACTATGGAGCCTAACCCCAGCAATGGCGCCAGAAGTGTCTTGGTGGTAAAACTATTGACTATTGGATAGTTCCGCAAGCGCACAGAATATACCGATGTAGCACTTCACCCGGGAGTATTCCAAGGTATCGTTATTTATTTTATCCCAAAGGAAAGCAAGCTAGGAAAGATGTAGAGAGAGGAAAGATAGATCCTTTAGTCTAACTATAATCTATTATCAATTAGAGAAGCAAAAGGGTATAAGTGGATATAAGGGAGGACAGATAGATAAGATAATTAAGTTGAGCAAAGAGTATATGATATGAAAGATAACTTTAGTAGAGTTAGCTAGGTGGGAGGACAACGAGTGAGTATAAAGTACTCCTATGTTTCTACCTTTACTCCTATGAACTAATCCTAATTAAATAGATGACTTAACTAGATTGACGCCTTGCTACTTGTGTGAGAGGGATAAATGAGAGAGTAAAGCGATAGAAGGTTGTTCACCTAATCCAGTACTCAAGCGGATATTTGGCTTATGGACGCCTTACCTTTTAAGAACTAGCCTGAGTTCACGTGAGGGGATCTAGGTAGCGAGGCAAAATCTGTCACCTTTTGCCCATGCGCCCCTACTGTCCGTGCAAGCCAGCGGTAGTCAAAGATAAGATGAAGTATGAGCACCACGCTGACACTTATCTACACCTTTAGCTAACGATCAAAATAGCTAAAGCCCCTATCCTAAGATAGGACGATGACGCACACACAAGAAGCTATTTAAAGGAAATCAATCTAACTAAGACAACTATAGAACTAAGATAAGCACACAATGAGACTATATAAATATAGACTTGCACTAAGTAAATACTTAAATAAATACTTGGAAAGTAAATACTTAAGTAAATGCAAATTAAAGTAAAGAAAGAATAATATATTAAATAAATAAAGTCTTACAAAAGAAGAAAGATACAAGGGCTATACCAGACTCCCAGAAGACGACTCCGGAGACCCGAGCTTCGCCTGACTCGACTCTAACTCCCACTCTAGACAAACTACTACTACTCTTGCTTGATCTCACTAGAAAGTGGAGATGTGTGAGATGGGATGTGTGTTGTGAATGAGAGGGTGAAGGCCTCTAGTTATAGTGGAGGTGGAGTAGGGGCTACTCCGGCGCCACGTCAGCGATCCGTGTGCTCCTCATCTCTCAACCCTTGGATCCACCGTCATTGTAACCGCCATGGATGGATGGCTTGGATTTTCTTCACGTGTCAAACATGCAATTTGGCACCGACTTGGATGAGGGTCACCATGGGGTCGGCCGACCCCTGTCCCTGACATGTGGGCCCGGGGTACACCTTCTAGAAGGTGCTAATGTCATCCTGATGAATATTGTTGTTGGGTCCCACCAAGGGGGGGTCGGCCGACCCCCCTATGACAGGGCTGGCCCACCATCTTCTCTCCCTTGGTGACCCCACATGTCATGGAGCAAGTCTTGTGAAGTTGGTTGCATTTGGTTTTCGGTGTGGACCCATGAATCCATGTGCTTCTCATCTTGCACCATTGAGCAAAAGCACATGCTTGATCCAATGGTTGATATTGGCTTGAACATGCTTCTCTTGGATCATGCCATGTCACCATGGCTGAGGTGGCCCAAAGGTGGGGTCGCTCGACCCCCTTGGTGGGCCCACCTGGCCTCATTTTGTTCATTTTGCCATCTCCTATATGTTCACAAGCTAAGAGTACAAGTGGAACTTCTTAGTGATAAATATGCTCATGATCTGCTATTCTTCCTTGAAACCGAGGCCTGTTGACGGTATTTTGATAAGGTAAAACATTCTATAACTTCCGTCAACAAAGAGCATAAGCTACAAGTAAAGCATTGGAGCATACACTATACATAGCATAGTCACATTCTAAGGATTATATACATGAAGCTCTGAATGAAAATATGCAAGATGAAATGCATGAAGAAACCAATTGAAAAATAGAAAGTCAGTCTGTGATACAAGAGTCAAAATGTTTCCCCCATCTAAAAGGGGAAACACACACCAAGCTCACCTCTCAACCTAGCAAAAGTTGATTGGTCCAAAGGCTTGGTAAAAATATCAGCCAACTGATGATGAGTATCGACATGGCGAAGGTCGATATCACCCTTCTCATAGTGGTCTCGCAGAAAATGAAAGCGCACATCAATGTGTTTGGTCTTAGAGTGCAGCACGGGGTTCTTAGCAACACTAATAGCACTCATGCTGTCACAAAGCAAAGGAACGCGAGAAAAACTCAGACCAAAATCACGCAAAGTGGCCATCATCCAAAGCAACTGGGAACAGCAGCTAGCCGCAGCAACATACTCAGCCTCCGTGGTAGACTGGGCGACACTAGTCTGCTTGTGAGAAGACCACGATACAAGAGAAGAACCAATAAACTGGCAAGTCCCAGAAGTGGACTTGCGATCAATACGGCAACCAGCAAAATCAGCATCAGAGTAACCGCAAAGGGAGAGGGTGGACGAAGCAGAATACCAAATCCCAAACTCTGGAGTGAAGCATAAGTACCTCATAATGCGCTTGAACGCCTGATAGTGAGAAGTGCATGGCGACGACTGAAATCGCGCGCATAGACACACCGCGAACTGGATGTTCGGGCGTGTCGCCGTCAGGTACAGCAGCGACCCGATCATACTCCGGTACTCCTTCTGGTCCACAGCTTCTCCATCCACATCCGCATCCAGGGCCGCCGTGGTCGGCATGGGTGTTGGAAGAGGCTTGGCCTCACCCATGTCGAACTTCTTCAGGATGTCCTTGGTGTACTTGCCCTGGTGCACGAACGTCCCCTCTCGGGATTGCTTGATTTGCAACCCGAGGAAAAACGTCAACTCGCCCATCATGCTCATCTCAAACTCCCTGCTCATAGTGTCTGCAAACTTGGCAACCAATGCGTGAGAAGAACCACCGAAAATGATATCATCCACGTAAATCTGGACCAAGAGAGTGTCATTGCCTTGCTTGAGGAGAAAAACCGTTTTATCCACATATCCCATTTTAAAACCCTTAGCAAGCAAAAAGGTTTTCAACCTATCATACCAGGCTCTAGGAGCTTGTTTCAAACCATATAAAGCTTTGTGAAGTTTAAAAACATGGTTTGGAAACTTGGGATTTTTGAAACCGTGGGGTTGTCTCACATACACTTCCTCTTCTATGTAGCCGTTTAAGAAGGCACTCTTGACATCCATTTGAAAAAGTTTGAACCCTTTGGATGCAACAAAAGCCAAGAGTATCCTAATTGCCTCCAAACGAGCTACAGGAGCAAAAGTCTCCTCATAGTCTATCCCCTCCTTCTGACTATACCCCTGGGCTACATGTCTGGCCTTGTTTCTCACAACATGGCCATCCTCTCCTTGTTTGTTTTTGAAAACCCATTTTGTCCCAATAGGGTGACACTCGGGAGGAAGAGAAACCAAAACCCAAACCCGATTTCTTTCAAAATTTTCTAACTCCTCATGCATGGCATTGACCCAATCCGGATCAGATAAAGCGTGTCCAACATCTCGGGGTTCAAAATCAGCAACAAATGCAGAATGAGCAAAGTGAGAGATTTGTTGTGACCTTGACCGAGTGACACGTTCGCCGATGCTGCCGATCATCTGTTGAGGCGGTTGTTAGCGCTGGATGTGTCGTGGCGCCTCCCGAACTGATGTAATCTCCCCCTCAACAGCAGCTGGCACCTCCTTGGGTACAAAGGGTACCGCTCGAGGTGGCGGATCCCACGACCCCCAAGATGAAGAAGTGTCGGGGTCGTGAGTCATAGTAGAAGCCGCTCCTTGCGGCACTGCAGGTGGAGGGGGTGCTGGATCATCCATACCTTTAGCACCCTCATCCTCGTCATCAAGGAGAGGCTCACCAACCTCATGATCACCTGCACGCTCAAAACGAGAAGAAGGACAAACCATGGTCTCGTCGAAGGTGACATCTGAAGAGGTTGGAAATACACCGTCAGAAGAGCGAGACTCAAATTTGTCCAGGTTGCCTTTCTTAAGTATAAAACAGTGGCAACCAAAGACTCTAAAATAACTCACCTTGGGCAGTTTTCCAAAATGCAACTCAAAAGAAGTCTTTTTCAAGAAGGCTCGGAGAAAAATGCGATTGGAAATGTAGCATGCAATGCTCATAGCTTCGGCCCAATATCGCCTAGGAGTCCTATGCTCATCGAGCATCATCCTGGCCATCTCTACAAGGGTCTGATTCTTCCTCTCTACAACACCATTCTGTGGCGGTGTGTGGGGAGAAGAAAACTAATGCTCTAAACCCAAAGAGTTACAAAACTTCTCAAAATCCGAATTCTTGAATTCAGAACCATTATCACTACTGATAGCTCGCATCGAGTTCAAAGGGAACTCGTTCTGAAGACGCAAAATCAGATTGCGAGCAAAGGAGAAAGTCTCGGTCTTCTCAGCTAAAAAGAAGACCCACGAATATCTTGAAAAGTCGTCAACAACAACAAGCACATACCACTTCCCCCCCCCCACCAAGCTCACCCGAGCCGGACCAAGAAGGTCCATGTGCAAAAGGTCTCCAGAGCGCTTGGTAATGACCTGAGTCACTGGATGGTGGGGAGCAGCTACCATCTTCCCATGTCTACAAGAATGGCAAACAAGATCCTTCTCCATGGATAACTTGGGCAATCCTCGGATTAGGCCAAGTGAACTAAGCCTTGCAAGCAAGTCGAAGCTCAGGTGACCAAGTCTCCTATGCCACTTCCAAAGATCAGAGGAGGAAGGTCTAGCCAAAAGACAACACGAAATCTCAAACGACTCCAAGAAATCCGCACGAAAGAATTTCCCAAAGGGCGAAATCGCGCAAACAAGATTGCCCTGAGGGTCCAAAATATGTTGGGGAAGAGACCCTCAGCAGTTGCGCCACGCAGGCTGACTCAACAAAATGACCCCCGCGCGTCTGCGTACCTTTGGCATAACCCGCCTCTTTATCTGCCAACTCCCTCAAGCCGTTGTTCTAGCCCCCGAGTGCTAACCCAACCTTCGGACTGGCTTTGTAAGTTCTTACAGGCAAAGGACACGAAGGGCACTGGGAGCAACCTTCGCGGAGCTGCGTACCTTCGCCAAGAGGCCCAGGCCTTAGCGGGACGCGAAGGCACCCAGGCTTCGCAACTGGACGGATATCCTCGCAAGACGAATGTCGGCCCCCGCATTTCCGCGAGGGTGGTCACGAACCAAGCGGCGGCGGGCGTGCGGAGAGCAAGCTAGGGTTTTGGCCTAGTTGTGTTTGTACGATTCTGCCCTTCTATGTGTACAGCGCAGAGGAATCTTTTCTGTACCCTATTGTAATTTGGTCAGCACCCCTTGATATCCCCTATAAATACCGGGGAGTGAACAGTGTAAGAGACACGTCTTTTGGGGAATAGAGCCACAAAAGACTGTTCTCGCTTCCTTAAACCTTCGCGCCGGATTTCGTTCTCGTTGCGTTCTAGTTCTGTCCTGACAATTGGCAACCTTCGCCACTCCCCTGCACGTGTGCGGAGGTAGGGCAAGTGTGTCACCAACAGTTTGGCACCGTCCGTGGGGAACGAAGTTTGGAATGGCAGGAAACAGAAGAGTGACCACTACTAGAGACCTTCGCACGGCAAGAGAAACTGCAGCGGTGGTTCCACCTGCTGAGGAGGTTCCGGAACCCTCGCGAGTGGAAGATGTTACCCAAGACACAGAAGTCTCGGGCCCCCAAACCCGGATGACGGCGCAGCAGCACCCCCGCGCTCCCGGAGAAGGAGAGGGAGTTGACGAGGAGGATTTGGGCCTCAAGGCCCTTGAAAGACTTCAAGCCGAGTTGCAAGAAAAGAAGAGGCGCCTAGACCAACTCGAGAGGCACAATCGCCTGCGGGCTATCAGGCAAAAGGCAGACGAGGCTAGGGAAGAGCTTCGCCGAATGGAGGAATCCCTCGCAGCAGCTGAAGCTGAAGCCGAGGGTTGGAATGATGGGGAGATGCCACCGCCGCTGGAGGAGAATGAGAGGCAGGATCAGGCAAACCTTCGCCGCCATCCACCACCCCCACCACCACCAAATCACCCAGAGCCACATCCTGTGAGACAACCAAACTTCTGCCAACTCTACCCAGATGAGATAGAGCCAAACCTTCGCAAACCAATGCAGAGCCCAGCAACACCAAATGCCCTATGACCCAAAGTCACCACTCTCCCAAATACTACAAACCCAACCCTGGCCACCATGCTACAATCCGCAAAATCTCCCTCGCTACGATGGACTCACTGACCCTCACCAATTCATAATGAGTTACGAAGCGGCAGTCGCCGCAGCAGGAGGGGATGAGTCAACAATGGCAAAGTCTTTTGTAATCATCCTTCGCGACATAGCGCAGACCTGGTACAACAACCTTCGCCCCAGAACAGTGGATTCCTGGGCCAACCTCAGAGACAGGCTCTGCACCAACTTCAAGGGCATCACAGCAGCACCATCAAATCCCATCGAGCTGTTCAATTGTAAACAAGAAGAGCGCGAATCACTGCAAGACTACTGGCGCAGGTTCATCCAGATTAGGGCAAGAACTCTGGGAATGTCCGACGAAGCTGTGATCCTCGCTGCAGTCAGCGGCTTGCGTCCAGGCCCATGTTCCTCAAAGTTCGCCAGAAAACCAGCACAATCGAAGAGCTTCATGATACAATGGAAAGATACTGTAGAGCAGACATGGACTTTCGGGCAAAGTCCGATGCTCGAAGGTCGCAGCAAAAACCACAGATGAGGCCCCAAGCGAGAGAGAACAACCCTCACCAGGATCAGAGCAATGTGGGAGCAATCAACAAGGCAAATCCACAAGAAGACCAGAGAAGAAGCACTCAGCCTTTGGGCAACCAAAATCCACACGGTTTCCAACCCTCGTCCGACCAAAGAAGCCAACAGAGGGACCCGGCCAAAATGTATTGTCATTTATGTGGCCAAGGAAAGGGGCACACAACAAAGCAATGCGAGTGCTTCGCAAAAGGAAAAGAGTACCAGGAATCCAGAAGAGCCCTTCCTACAGAAAACAGAACCATCAATCACACCAGAAGGCCAAACTTCAACCCAACCCAACCTCCCTACCACTACACCCCCATAAACTACGGCTTACCCTCGCACCAGCCTTTCTACTCCCAACACCCACACTACAACCATACCCCTTTCCAACCCACCTCTTTTCCTCCACGCCAAAATGCGCCATACACTGTCACTTTCCCAACAACCCCTCAAACCCAAACCAATCAACAAGTGAGCAACGCTCTACCGCCACCACCCCCAATACTAGCCTTGCCAGCCCCACAACCAGTTAAATCCGAAGCCCAAACCCAGACAACCATTAATAACCCAACATCAACCTTCGGGGTGATACTAGCTATCACCGGAGGCTCCAACGAAGACCATGGCAACAAGAGACAAAAGAAAGAACATGCTCGAAGAGTACACCATGTAGCCATCGAAGGACCGCACAAGTTCGGCCGATGGTCTCACATCCCGATAACTTTCGATTCCAGTGATATGATGTTAAGGGATTACCCTCACACCGATGCAATGGTGATTGAAACCAACCTAGCAGGGTGGACAGTCACCAAAATACTCATCGATACGGGAAGCTCCGCTGACATCCTGTTCGCCTCAACCTTCGACAGCATGAAGCTTGACAGAAACCTCTTGCAACCCTCCGACAACCCGCTAGACGGTTTCAGCGGGCAACAAGTAAGAGCTATTAGAAAAATATCTCTACCCGTCACCTTCGGAGATCAGTTGAACTGCAGAACCGAGCACATAACCTTCGATGTGGTCGACATGTTCTATCAATACAATGCAATTTTCGGCCGAGGCATCACCAACGCATTCAACGCCGTAATCCACCCTGCATACCTATGTATGAAACTTCCTGCTCCGAAGGGGGTCGTCGCAGTGTACGGTGATCAAAACATTGCAAGAGCAGCCGAAGGAACAGTAGCACCAGGACAACGCAATGTCCACAATTTGTCAAAGCCCTGCGCCACAAACCTCTGCGACGAAGGTGAAGAATGCATTGACAGAGTAAAAGTATCACCCGAAGAAAAGACTAAGCAAGCCCAACTCTTCGAGGGCAATTCAGAAAAGAAAGTGTTCATCTCAGCCAACTTGGACCCCCAGTCAGAGAACAACCTTATTCGTTTCCTCAAAGAAAACTCTGACACCTTCGCTTGGTCTGCGGAGGATCTCAAGGTAGTGAGCAGAACTCTGATCGAGCACAGCCTGAACATCAAACCAGGTTTCCGCCCAGTCAAGCAAAAGCTTCGCAAAATGTTAGAAGAGAGAAAGGAGGCAGCAAAGGCAGAGGTAAAAAGACTTCTGGACGCAGGCGTCATCCGTCCAGTCAAATATCCAACATGGCTTTCAAATGTGGTACTCGTTCAGAAAAAGAACAAGAAATGGAGAATGTGTGTTGATTTCACATGCCTGTCCGAAGGATGATTTCCCTCTACCTAACATAAGCACCTTGGTCGACAGAGCAGCTGGTTGCCAAATGCTATCTCTCCTCGACAGCTTTTCAGGGTACCACCAAATTTGGATGAATGAGGAAGATGAGGAAAAAACAAGTTTCATCACACCTTCGGGCACCTTTTGCTTTCGAAGAATGGCAGAGGGCCTCAGAAACGCAGGATCAACCTTCGCCCGCATGACAACTGAAGTCTTCAAAGATGAACATGCAATCTCTGCTTACGTCGATGATTTGGTCGTACAAAGCGAGCTAAAAGAAAACCACATAACATACTTGGAAAGAGTGTTCACAAACCTTCGATCCGCCAGACTCAAATTAAACCCCGAAAAATGCGTTTTCGGGGTCAGCGAAGGAAAATTGCTAGGCTGCATAGTTTCAGCAAGGGGGATCGAAGCAAACCCCAAAAAAATTGATGCCATCATCAATATGGAGCCACCGACGAACAGAAAAGCAACTCAGCGCCTGTCAGGACGCTTAGCAGCACTCAGCAGATTCATGTCTAGGTCCGCCGAGCGAGGGTTACCTTTCTTCGAAACACTGAGAAGCACTGCACCATTCAATTGGGGACCTCAGAAGCAGAAAGCCTTCGAGGATTTGAAAAAGTACCTCACAAACCTGACTAGCTTAACCAGCCCAAGCAAAGGGGACCTGTTACTGCTATATGTCGCAGCTTCGCCTCACGCAGCAAGCACAGTCCTAATCAAAGAGTTACACGAGAACAACAGAACCAGGCAAGCACCAATCTACTACGTTTCAGAAACCCTCGAAGGTCCTAAGCGAAACTACTCAGAGCTCGAGAAGATAGCATACGCCATGGTCATGGCATCAAGAAAGCTAAAGCAATACTTCCAGGCTTATGAGATCCATGTACCTTCGGCATACCCCCTCGAAAACATTTTGAAGAACAACGAGGCAGTTGGCAGAATAGCGAAATGGGCAGTCGAGCTCAACAGCTATGCTATAACCTTCGTCCGAAGAACAGCAATCAAATCACAGGCACTAGCAGATTTCATAGCTGAGTGGACACCTGACCCTCGCAGAGATGGAACTCAACAAGACCCATTCTGGACAGTATATGTCGACGGAGCCTGGGGAGTAACTAGAGCAGGGGCCTCGGCCATTCTAGTCTCGCCATCCGGGCCCAAGCTAAGATATGCGAGAAGGCTCAATTTCAAATGCACAAACAACTCCGCTGAGTACGAGGCAGTGATACTAGCACTCTCAAGACTTCGAGCGTTGTCTGTTCGAAGGGCAGTCATCAGTACAGACTCTCAAGTCATCGCGGGGCACATCGAGAAAAACTATAAAGCGAAAGATCCAGAGCTACAAAAATACCTACAATATGTCCGAAGGTTAGAATCTTTTTTTCTCGGCATAACAGTGAAAGCAATAGTGAGGTCAGATAACAGCGAGGCAGACAATCTGGCCAAAGCGGCAGCACAACAACTTCAGTTACCCCCAGACGTATTCTATGAAACCGCGACACAATCAGCTTTTGAGGCGTCTGGAATAACAGTGAAGCTGATCAATGCAATCCAAAGCAAAGATTGGAGAGCACCAATCATGGCCTATATCAAGGGATTGCATGAACCCGCTAACAAAGAAGAAGAAAACAGACTTAAACAAAGAGCTCGAGGGTACAAAATTTTGGACAACACTCTGCTCAAGGCTTCGGTAACCTCGCCATGGCTCAAATGCGTGTCACAGACTGAAGGAAGTGACATTCTTAAGCTCATTCACGAAGGCATCTGTGGCTCTCACAACGGACCGAGGGCGTTAGTCGGGAAAGCTTTTCGACAAGGATTCTACTGGCCAACTGCATTACGTGAGGCAGAAAACATAGTCAAACATTGCGAGGGTTGTCAATTGACGGCAATGGCACAAAATGCCCCAGGGGCCCCAACAACTCTGATATGCCCAACATGGCCGTTGCAAAGATGGGCAATGGACCTCGTCGGTCCACTTTCGACAGCTCCGGGAAACCTTCGCTACGCAGTAGTAGCTGTGGAATACTTCACGAAATGGATTGAGACTAGACCGCTTGTTTCCATCACCTCCTTGACCGTGAAAAAGTTTTTCTGGCAGCAAATAATTTGCCGGTTTGGGGTACCCAAATACCTAACTGTTGACAATGGCACTCAATTCGACAGCGAGGTTTTCAAAGAATTTTGCGCTCAAATCAGAACAATCCTATGCTTCGCCTCAGTCCGGCACCCTCAATCCAATGGCTTAGTCGAAAGAGCCAACGCAACAATTTTCCAAGCCGTATCAAAGAAATTGCAAGGCAGGCCCAAAGGAAAATGGGCGGAAGAGCTAACCTCCGTCACCTGGTCCCATAACACCTCGGAATGTAGAGCCACCAAGTTCACACCCTTCAGGCTCCTGTTTGGTGAAGAAGCTGTATTACCAGAAGAGTTGAAGCATGTATCACTCAGAACTACCCTCGAAACAGACGAACAAAACAAATTACTTGACAAAGACTTGCCTGAAGAAACAAGATGCAATGCAGTGCACAACCTCCGCAAGTATCAGGAAGAAACCAAAAAGTGGAGAGACAAAAAGGTGAGAATCAAAGAACTAAAGAAAGGAGACCTCGTTCTCATTCGAAAGCAAAACGCCAGCATGGCGGGGAAGTTTCAGCCAAAGTGGACAGGGCCTTACCTGATAGCAGAATCCAACCGTCCCAGCTCCTTTCATCTCTCCGACAGCGAGGGCAACATCCTGCCTCACACCTGGAACGTCGACGACCTTCGCAAATACTACCCATAGCGGAGCCTTAGCGAGCCCTCGCAACATGTAATTTGCTATTTCATCTATGTTTTCCTCCACTTCTAGACATGTAACAAAAAACAAAGGAGCTGCACTCTTTTTCCTTACGAAGGGGCGTAAGGTTTTTTAACGAGGCAGCATCCAAATTCTTAATACAGGCTAGAACCCCCGTAAAAAAGTAAAACTCCAAATTATTACTTTTACTAACAAACATCGAAAAAAGCAGCTCTCCTAAAAGAGCGCTAAAATCGATGAGAACACCCATAAGATTGCTTCGAAAAAACAAACTTTTCCCAAAGCAAACTTCACCTCCACCTAAGATAAGGGGAGGCGCGAAGTCCCAAAAAGTCGAGCACCCTGGCAAAAACGACAGGGGCTCGCAAAAGCAAACTTCACCTCCACCTAATATAAGGGGAGGCGCGAAGTCCGAAAAAGTCGAGCACCCTGGCAAAAATGACAGGGGCTCGCAAAAGCAAACTTCACCTCCACCTAAGAAAAGGGGAGACGCGAAGTCCCAAAAAGTCGAGCACCCTGGCAAAAATGACAGGGGCTCGCAAAAGCAAACTTCACCTCCACCTAAGACAAGGGGAGGCGCGAAGTCCCAAAAAGTCGAGCACCCTGGCAAAAACGACAGGGGCTCACAAAAGCAAACTTCACCTCCACCTAAGACAAGGGGAGACGCGAAGTCCCAAAAAGTCGAGCACCCTGGCAAAAACGACAGGGGCTCGCAAAAGCAAACTTCACCTCCACCTAAGACAAGGGGAGACGCGAAGTCCCAAAAAGTCGAGCACCCTGGCAAAAACGACAGGGGCTCGCAAAAGCAAACTTCACCTCCACCTAAGACAAGGGGAGGCGCGAAGTCCCAAAAAGTCGAGCACCCCGGCAAAAACGCCAGGGGCTTGCAAGACAAACTTCACCCGAGTACCCACGCAAAAAAGAGCGCTGCGCGAACCTCGCTAAAAGAAAAAAGGGGACGTCGCTGTTTTCACAAATCAGCTTAAAAGAGCGCTGCGCGAGGTTCGCTAAAAGAAAAAAGGGGGGCGTCGCTGTTTTCACAAATCGGCTTACGAAAGCGCTACGCGAGCCTCGCTAAAAGAAAAAAGGGGGCGTCGCTGTTTTCACAAATCAGCTTACGAAAGCGCTACGCGAGCCTCGCTAAAAGAAAAAAGGGGGCATCGCTGTTTTCAAAAATCAGCTTAAAAGAGCGTTGCGCGAGCCTCGCTAAAAGAAAAAAGGGGGCGTCGCTGTTTTCACAAATCAGCTTAAAAGAGCACTGCGCGAGCCTCGCTAAAAGAAAAAAGGAGGGCGTAGCTGTTTTCATAAATCGGCTTACGAAAGCGCTACGCGAGCCTCGCTAAAAGGAAAAGGGGGCGTCGCCTTTTTTCCAAATTAGCTAAGAAAACGCTGCGCAAGCCTCGACATTTTTTACGCGAGCCTCATAATTATTTCAATCAAATCACAAAACATGAACAGGACAATATCATAAGTTGTTTGCTTCAGACAACAGTGTCATATACAATCAATAGAAAAAAAATCAAATTACAAGGATTCATCACCATCCTCAATCATTATCAAATCATCCAAACCCTCGACACCCTCCTCCAACCCCGTTTCCATGGTAACTTTGGGTCCCCACAACAATGGAGCCACTAGAACAATCGGCAACTCCCCGGGCAAAACCCTCGCTCTATACATATATCTCCGATCCGCATCACTAACCTCCGAAGGCTCCTCCTTCGGAATAACAAGCGCACCATCGGACCCAACCTCTAGTTCACTTCGACCAAATAAAAAGTCCAAAGCCGTTCTATCATCAATATCATCATCAAAAGCACCACCTCTTCCATGCTAGCCTCCCCAGTCATCAAAGCATCCTCAGCCGAAGGCACCTCCCCCGCTGGAGCGACCTCTGCAGCACCAGGCTCAGGAGCGGTCTTGGAGCTTCCGACAACGTCTTCAGTTGCGCCTGGCGTAGGCTGCGCATCTCTCTGAGCCTGCAAAAAATAGACCAACAAATTAGAATAACAACATGATCGTAGAAATAGCAATCCATACGAAATTAATACCTGACGCGTAGCTTCTGCCGCTTCTTCAAAAGCAAGGACGCGACCGCCACCGTCGATCCAAAACTTGTGAAGCAAACGCACCGCGCAGTTTCGAACCTCCGCGTCATCAACCTTCATCTGATGAACCACGTCAACACTTGGGAAGACGTGGTTCGGCCTTCTGATCTTCCGAAGGTGATCGCAGTCAGCCTGACGAAGGGTCCCAGCCATAGCCAGAGCTCCGGCATAACAACCAAAGTCGGCTCCATTCACGACCAAAGAGCTGAACACATCAAGCTCATTTCCAAGCCATCCCTCGAACGCTTCAGCATTAGCGACAGGCAACGGCTCCCCAGCAGAGCCGCCAACCTCAGTCAAGAAACAATCGAGCTTATGTTTAATCTTCTCCATGCTCGTCCGCCACGATTTATTCAAATCATCAAGCCGACCCTCGGCAGCCGCCAACGCCTTATCTTTCTCTTTGCCCGCCGCAATCAGATCAGAATTACGCTTCGCCAGCTCAACCGCCTCTTCTCGGGCCTTGGCGGCCTTCTCCGAAGCATTCTTGAATTCAATTTCCTTGTTATCCAAGCTTCGGCTGAGCCTAGCATTCTCCTTCTCAAGCTCAGAGATATGACCACTCATAAACTCCATATCAGAGCCAACTTTTCACCTGGCCGCGCGATTCAAGAGCATGAGTTCCGCCAACTTGACATCCACATCGTCAAAAGTATCCCCAACAGGTTGGTCGGCGAGACGAGCCTCCGCCTCCGGCACACAAATACGGCCGAAAATACGGCCTAAAAAACGCCTTTCCTCCGGGTCGCACTGCAGATGACAATCCCGAAGGTCCGGACTCGTGAACAGCTCAGTCGCCGGATCGCAGACACCAAGCTTCTTAGCGAAGTAAGGAAGACTTGATCGGCTAGCCTCGCCATACGGTCTCTTCCCGGGGGTTCGCTCAGATTCAAGTTCACCAGAAAACTCAAAACCATTGACCCATAGGTGTGATCCAGCAAACTCGGGAATTGACCCTCGCCGAGGACTCCTCGGCTCGGAGTCCCGAATAATATCGTCGATACTCCGAGCAACCGGAGCACCACCACTGAATGAGATAATCTTTTTCCCACGACCATCCTCAATGCTCACATCCTCATCAGAACCACCCTCGCTGCTTGAAGTATCACTGTCTTCATCAGAAGAGTCCTCCTCCTCCCCCTCCCCCTCCTTCCCTTCTTCATCGGAGACACCTTCGTCGTCCGAGACCTGGATCAAAGCATTAATTCCGCCAACACGGGGCACCCGTCCTCCAACACTACCAACACCTCGGCCGCCTGAAACCATGGCTGAGGAAGATGAAGTGCCGGCAGCCCCCGAACCTACTGAGACCTTTGTTGCTAGCGTCTTCACTCGGCCGCCGGCACTACCGCGGTCACGACCGCGACCCCTCTTCGGCCGAGAAACAACTTCTTTCCCCTCTACAGAAGCACGCTTCCTTTTCTTTGGCGCATCTTCGCTCGACGGAGCAGGCCAGTGCACATACTGAACCCCAAGACTATCAAACATCCTATTAACCCGGCCTCCGCTACCCACCGAGCTGTGGATTGCTTTAGCCTCCAACGTGGAAAGCTTTCCAACAATTTCTTCCGCCCACCCCTGAACACGCTTGTAGATTGCTTCGACCCCATCTTCTCGCCTAGGAAATTTCTTGAGAAGTTTCTCCCAAACCTTATCAAGGTCAACCTTCGGCCTCTTCAAGCCCCTACCCTCGTATTTTGAGTCTTCCTCGACTGCAAACCATGCCTGCCTCCGGCCGAGGGGCCAAATTTTAGCACAAAGGTACTCCTCAACCAAGTCGCGAGCACACTAAGAGCGCGCCACAACCCTCAGACAATCAACAGAAGCGTGAGCCTCGGGGCTCATCATAGCTTCGACGCTAACATCACCAAGTGGCGAAAGCTCGCCGCAAAGCTCTGCATTCCCACTAAGTTTATAGTAAAACCAGAACTCCTGCCACCCACTGGTCCACTTATTTTTCTGGGCCTGCACTGGTAACTCCGACCCAGCGCGATGGCAAAAAGTGTATACTGCAAACTGTCCAAGACTGGTATTACCTCCGAGATCTGAGATCTTGCGAGGTTGCATGTGCACACGATGGGTCCGAACAAACCCCTCGACATGAGGAACAATACCCTGAGAACGGCACGCCCAGATATAAACCGACATCTTCGTAAAGCACGAAGGTGCGAGCTTGTGGAAGCGCAAGTTGAACCTTCGCAGAACCAAGGTCACAAAAGAATCAACAGGGAAGCGCAAACCGGCAGAAAAAAACTCCTCCAATACAACAACCTCATCTGCGTCCGGTTTCGGCACCGTCTCCCCAGCACTGGTCCTCGCTTTACCTTCCTCGATCCAACCCCACCTGACATAAGACGCTATCTCCGTGGTGCAAACTCGGCTGAGTCCGAACTCGAAGGTAATCCCCTCATCCGCGGCAGTGGGAGAAACAGCGCGAGCAGTCTGCTTCAACCTAGCCATCTCTTCAGCTGCTAACGCTATCGAACAACGAACGCCCGTCTCAACCCTCGCACACAAGCTAAAACAAACCTTCGCCAAAAGCAAATCGCAACAGCAGGATGGCTATAGCAGAGGAGGGCACAATCCAAGCTCCTCACCCACCCCTTCTATTTATAGGCCGAGAGACGAGTCTCCTCACCCTATGAAAGCGGCACGACAACCGAAAAACTCGGTGCAAAAAACGAAACGGACCTAAAATAGTACAAGCAACAGTGTAACGGCCCGACCCAAACCAGCCGCGGGCGTCGCTGCCAAGGGTCTCGTTACGTTTCCCGTCAAAGGGCGCTGCTTGGGCCTAAATACTGTTCTTTAGATCCAAGGCAACGAGGGGCTACTGTTGGGGGAAGAGACCCTCGGCAGTGGCGCCACGCAGCTGACTCAACAAAATGACCCCCGCGCGTCTGCGTACCTTCGGCATAACCCGCCTCTTTATCTGCCAACTCCTTGAAGCCGCTGTTCTGGCCCCCGAGTGCTAACCCAACCTTCGGACTGGCTTTGTAAGTTCTTACAGGCAAAGGACGCGAAGGGCACTGGGAGCAACCTTCGCGGAGCTGCGTACCTTCACCAAGAGGCCCAGGCCTTAGCGGGACGCGAAGGCACCCAGGCTTCGCAACTGGACGGATATCCTCGCAAGCCAAAGGTCGGCCCCCGCATTTCCGCGAGGGTGGTCACGAACCAAGCGGCGGCGAGCGTGCGGAGAGCAAGCTAGGGTTTCGGCCTAGTTGTGTTTGTACGATTCTGCCCTTCTGTGTGTACAGCGCAGAGGAATCTTTTCTGTACCCTATTGTAATTTGGTCAGCGCCCCTTGATATCCCCTATAAATACCGAGGAGTGAATAGTGTAAGAGACACGTCTTTTGGGGAATAGAGCCACAAAACACTGTTCTCGCTTCCTTAAACCTTCGCGCCGGATTTCGTTCTCGTTGTGTTCTAGTTCGGTCCTGACAACTGGCAACCTTCGCCACTCCCCTGCACGTGTGCGGAGGTAGGGCAAGTGTGTCACCAACAAAATACGACTGAGATTCGGCTTAAAACGAATCTCATAGTCGTCATCAAAGAGTTGCAAAACAGAAAGAAGGTTAAAATGCAAGTTAGAAACAAGAGCAACATCGCGCAACACAAAGTGCTCATTAACTCGCACCGACCCACGAGACAACACTTTACCTTTGCTATTGTCGCCGAAGGTGATAAACTCCTTTCCGGCGACCGGACTAAGACTGGAGAACCACTTGGCATTTCCGGTCATGTGCCTCGAACACCCGGAATCCACCAACCAAACGTTCTCCAATCGTTTTACCTACATCAATAAAAAGACATAGGGTGAGCATAAGGTCCAACACTGAGGTTAGTGAAGTAAGGGGAAAACCAGTGTTGGGCCGACTGCTCAAAAGAACGGTTAGCAGAAAAACCATTCCTAGCACGTCTACGGGAAGAGCGATCACCACGTAGAGGAAAACGTGGTCCGCTATGGGATGAGCGCCCATCGCGATACTCAAAACGCGGTGGTGGAAAACGCTCAACTACAAAGCCACTGCCATGGGTCCATAGCCTACAACTGCAGGCCCCCGCCGGGCACGACCTCTCCGCTGCCTAGGCCTAGGAACTTGAGGTTCTGGACCTCTAGGCCTAACAGCACGCCTCTGAACATTCGGCACATGTACATCATGGAAAGGATGGTACATGTCTGTGTTGTTCATCTCCTTTGCGCGGCGCGCCTCTCTCTTGCGCCGAAAGCAGAACTCACTTAAGTGACCATCTCTCCCACAGTGCTCACAATGGTACCTCACCGCTCTCATAGGGGGTTGTTGGTACTCACGGTAGTGGGTGTGGATCACTTTGCCCTTCTGTGGCATAAGCTCCTCCTGGATGGGTGGCATGGTGTCCAACTTGTTCTTGAGGTGGTTTGGTTTGGGAGCCCATGATTGTTTCTTGGGTGGAGCTCTCGGAGGTTCAACAAAGACCCCATCCTTGGTGTTAGGCTTGAGAGGCTGTTTGGGTGGAATCTTGGTAAGCTTGGGAGTAGTGGTGGAGTTGGGCTTCTCACATGGGTTAAGACCACTCGACTCTCCAATCTTGCAGAAGGATGAAACATCAACACCCGGAGCAAAACCTACACCTGGACCTCCAACAGCTCGCTTCAATTGGTAGAACATCATCCCGAGCTATGGCTCACCGCTAGACACCCATGACAAGATGGTCCAAAGGTATGTGTTTTCCTCCTCGGTTTGCATCTTGTCATGCTTCACGTTCGCAATCTCCATCTCCAAACCCTCACAAAGAACACACCTAGCCACACGTGTGCTACCCGAGTTGGCCTCTTCAAGAGACACAATCTTGGCAATCTTCTCTGCCAACTCAGATTGCAAGCCCGCACAGGACTTGCACGCACCCAACAGCGAGGATCTAGCCTTCAGCTCATCCACCTCTCCTACCAACACAACATACTTGCTTCTGTTGGGTATTTTAAACGCACACAAAATAATCCGCAAGCGCACGGATACCGATGTAGCTTTCGCCCGAGAGTATTCTAGGGTATCGATTTCCACGGGGAACGTGAAGTGTACTAGAAGAATTAAGAACGTCCAAGAAAAGAATGGTAATATGGATAGAGAGATATAGGGTTTTCTAAGCGGGTCTATTTAATTAAAGGCTCACTATACATTACTGACTTCGGAGCAACAGTACCTTTTTGATTCTCGAAAAAGACTGGGAAAAGGGTAACCGGGAGAAGGTTGCCAAAAAGCTCTACAAAAACACCAATCCTAACGTGGTGGATTATAACAATCTACAGAGCTTTCACCCCTGTAGCTACCACAACTATCCGGAGGATTGGGCGCAAACTTAGGTAAACCCTAGTCTAGACACCAAGTCTACACTAACGCTTACTACTCTAATCAGATATCATAATTAGAGCACTCAATACGAGCGGAGATCCAGTAAATAAAATAAAGTAAGAACTAAAATTAAATAGAATACTTAGAACTAGTAAATGAAGAACCTAGAGATTACTTGAAGGCAAACCAGATGCTGCACCAATACAATGTCGAGGAAGATCCGACAGATCTGGCTCCTCCGCAGCTCTCTCCTTCTCCTCTCTCTAATCTGATCTCTAATTACAACTAGATGAACTAGACAACTAGAACAAGAACTAGAACTAGAAGAACTAGAACTAGATCTAGATGAACTAGAAGAGATTCATCTAGAGGGACCTCTACTTCTAATTGAAACCCTAGTTTCTGATGTGGAGATGAATAATGAAGATGGAGATGCCTGGAGAGGGGGGTCTAGGGCTGCTTATATAGCCCTGGGCGATGAACCGTGACCCTTGGATCAAACCGACTTGAGGTACGGTCGAGATGCATCCTGGAGGTCGGTGAAAGTAGCTTGCAGAAGACAAAAGCGTGGGCCTCCGTGGCCGACCGACCGGTGGGCCCTGTGGGACCGGTCGGTCCCACAGGTCGGCCTCTGGTGGTGTCCTTCCTTGTGTTGTCTTCTTACATCCTCTGGAGTCTTCTAGAAGTATCCCGACGTGGCAGTTGCGTTATCTCCCGACGGTTTCCTTCTTTGGGAAGCTATTTGTGTCGATTTCCTGGTTTAGTCCCTGCAGAATCATAACTCACCAAAACTCGTGGAATATTGTCAGTTGAAACCCTAAACCTTTGTTGGTGATCAAATTCATGCCCTTTTCATATTTATTTATCCTTTAATTTTTATAGATAACCAGCGTCAACAGCTTCTCAGGGTGAGAAGGTCAGTCATGTGTGTGGTGCACATCTCACACTCCTCCTCATCGGTAACAACTACGGTGGACTTGACAGATTCAAGTTCCTTCACCGTATCCTCCCACTTCTGCCTAAACTCCTTGCGCTCTCTAGCAGCACGCCTAAGCAACTTATCCTGACTAAGGAGCGCGGCAGTAAGCTTCTTGGCCTCAGCAAAAAGCTCGTCGGGGGTCTGAGATACCTGGGAGGTGTCGTCGTTGTCGTTCCGAGGAGTGTCCTCCAACTCGCCGTCGACCTCCTTGCCGAGGGCCATGGTGCAGAAGCCCTCGTCGTCGGCGAAGAAGCAGAGGCCGCTGAGCTTGTCCTCGATCCTCTTCTTCTTCTTGGACTCGTCGTCTCTTGAAGAAGCGGAGTCATCATCCGAGTCATCGACGTCGCTGAGCATGGGGAAGAACGCACGCTGCTCAGCCTGGGCCTTCTCCATGTACTTGGTCTTGATATACTCCTTGTTGAAGCCGCCCTTCCGCTTGTGCTTCGCGGGGACGTACTTCTCCTTGCGCTTGCCGGAGTCATACTTGTGCCCATGCTCCGGCTTGCCGAAGATTTGCTTGTTCTTTTTTGGGCAATTGGCGATGAAGTGGTTGGGGTTGCCGCACTCAAAACATCCCGAGCGTCCTCCTTCGCGGCGACGGTTCATGCGGTTGTTGTGGAACCACGAGAACCGGTTGGCGAGCAACGCCAACTCGTCATCCCCCATGAACTTCAACTGCTCCTCTGTGACAGAAAAAAGAGAGGAAAGTGCAAAGCTTCCAGAGGTGTTAGCAGAAGAGCCAGAAAGCAAAGCCATTGACGGGCCAGAAGGATTTTCATAAGAAGCCCTCGCCATGGCATCGATCTCACTGGACTTGAGCTTACTAAAGAGCTCGTCGCACGTGAGGGTCTCATAGTTAGGCGATTCGATGATCGCCTGGACCTTGGAATCCCACACCGACCGATCAAGGGTATGCAAAAGCTTCAAAGCCCTCTCATGATCGTCGACAAGGCAACAACTCCTTGTTAGCCCTCATCCTATTGACAATCACCTGAAAGCGAGCTAATAAACTTTCTATGCTCTCGCTAGGCATATGTCGAAAGTTCTCATACTCTCGCTTGAACGACTCGTAGAGACGGGTTTTCACTTGAGAGGTTCCCTCATGGAAACGCTTGAGGGTAGCCCAAATCTCCCGAGGCGTAGCGAGGTGAGAAACACGATCAAACTCACTCATGCTCAGACATGATAAAAGAGCATTACGTGCTCGGCTATTGGCATTGTGCTCATCGATCAGATGCTGAGTCACACAAGCAGCCAAGACAACGTAATCGACAGAGTTGCAAATATCCCAAATGGAAGCACCAATACTCTGCAGATAGGCCGACATGCGTATCTTCCAATACGCATAGTTCGTCCCATCGAAAAACGGCGGTTTGCCCACGCCGCGATCCATGTCGCCTTCGGTGGATCTGGAAGCGGCTAAGGTGGAAGATCCTTAACGCGCTCTGATACCAATTGAAGGACCAAGAATGCAATAGCAAGCCAACCAGAGGGGGGGTGAATGGGAGCTCAAAAATTTCTCACAAAACTTTGGCCTTTTGTCCCCAAAATAAACCCCCGAAAGCTTCGATCGAAACCGTGATGCCCACAACCCTTGGAAGATGGTGGATGATCCCTAAGATCACAGCGAGGCACCACAAAGTGATAGCAAACCAAACGCCAAAGACACCGGCACAAGTTCGACCCTAAAAAACCAAGTCCCGAACGTAGATGGAAGACTACGTCGAAAAATCCCCAAATACCAATGCTAACAAGTAGCAAAGATACCTAGAGAGGTTCCTTGATCAACTCTAGGGTCAAACGAGAGGTCCGGAAACCAAGTGGAGAAGTCGGGAGAGCAAACGCACTAAACCGGAGGCTTCAGCCGATTCCCAGACTATCCGGCCCTGAGGTCCCGGACTGTCCGCCCCTACTGCGGACTGTCCGCGAGGGGATGGCGGACTGTCCGCCGGCAAAAACCCCGAAACAGCACAGTTGCTGCAAGTCCCCTGGACGTTCCCGGACTGTCCGCGAACTCCAACGGTGGACTGTCCGCGGTTCAAAAAACAGTAAACCGGCCGAGACCCGCAGCCACTGGCCTGGCTCGATCCCGACGCGCAGACTGTCCGCGGTTCACCTGGCGGACTGTCCGCGGATGAACAGAGAGGGCGATTTTGGTCGCCCCTCTCACGAATCTTCCCAAACCCGAATCAAAACTCAATCCCACGTTCATACTCCTCCCCTTTCGATTTCCTGGTGTTTGAGTTGTTTTGAGTGGATGATTTCTTGGGGATAGTCTCCTAACTACCTCGTGATCATCTTCACCAAGTTTGGGAACGTGGGATTGAGTTTTGATTCGGATTTGGGAAGATTCGTGAGAGGGGTGACCAAAATCGCCCTCTCTGTTCATTCGCGGACAGTCCGCGCGTCGGGGTCGGTCAGACCAGTGGCCTAACTCCGCGCTGTTGGATGAGTCTTTTTTGAACCGCGGACAGTCCGCCGTTAGAGTTCGCGGACAGTCCGAGAACGTCCAGGGGACTTTCAGCAACTGTCCTGTTTCGGGGTTTTTGCCGGCGGACAGTCCGCCATCCCCTCGCGGACAGTCCGCGGTAGGGGGCGGACAGTCCGGGACCTTATGCCGGACAGTCCTGGATTCGGCTGTGTGTTCCGGCTTAGTGTGTTTGCTCTCCCGACTTCTTCGCTTGGTTTCCGGACTTCTCGTTTGACCCTAAAGTTGATCAAGGAACTTCTCTAGGTATCTTTGCTACTTGTTAGCATTGGTATTTGGGGATTTCTCGACGTAGTCTTCCATCTACGTTCGGGACTTGGTTTTTGAGGGTCGAACTTGTGCCGGTGTTTTTGGCGTTTGGTTTGCTATCGCTTTGTGGTGCCTCGCTGTGATCCTAGGGATCATCCACCCTCTTCCAAGGGTCGTGGGCATCACGGTTTCGATTGAAGCTTTCAGGGGTTGATTTTGGGGACAAAAGGCCAAAGTTTCGAGAGAAATTTTTGAGCTCCCATTCACCCCCCCTCTGGTCGCCTTGCTATTGCATTCTCAGTCCTTCACATTTCAGCCCTGCCCACAGTATAAATATTATGCATTGCTGAAATTAAATCTAATAATAACTTAGGTGCACACCCAGTATACACGTAAGTAGTATGTGCACCCACCGAATGGAATACTCCCACAATTAAATACTTTCATATATACCCGTGTGCAACAGGTATACATTCCAGTACCGGTCTAACACCCCCCTAGATTGGCGGTTGTCCAATCACGCTCTCACAACTCCCTCATTACCTTGGCGTAGAGGCAAAATGATCCATACATTACTATATTGAAGAATAGCACCCATACAATTTCACCCTTGCCGTATGGACGACAGAATCAACATGATTTAAATATAATGCACGACCCCCAAGTTAGTACTTAAATAGCCACCTAAGATCCTATTGGGCATAAGGACTTGATCACTGGCACACCTTAGTTTTTATTCATAAGGTTTCCAAATTCTACTATAACTATAGGTTGGCAAATACGACTTTATTCTTGTGAAAATACTGTTTTTCAAATACACTTATGAATAGTACACTGAACTATGCTCTGATGCCAGCTGTAACAGAACCGACCAATTTGCACCAGATTAAGCATCGAGACTTCCGCTTATCGCAGAAATCATCAAGTACTTAAGCTCGTACAAACCCGGTAGTCCAGAAATCTCGAACGATTTCAAATCATTTCAACATTCAACCAAGATCGTACTAGTTCAGAGACATGTTCACAAGTTACACCACAGTTGCACATAGTTCGAAATACATCAGAGTACGAAATAATATTACAAACCATAGTTTGAACAGTAGCGGAAGCAACATAGTTTTAAACATAAGTTCGGAATATTCTTAATACAGTGCCAACAGACTGATCAGGTCCACAAAAGCATCAGAGAAGATAAGTAGCGACCATGCCCTTGGTCTAGTCATCCTATATAACCGGGTACAGGCAGTTCTCACAGTAGCCATAGAAGCATTGGCCATCTGCAACAACAAGGGAATAAAACCCTGAGTACAAGAAGGTACTCAGCGAGACTTACTCACCATAAACCAGAAATAATGAGACACCAAGGATCATGTAGGCTATATGTGGGGTTGGCTGTACATATCCTCCTAGCATGAAAGATTTTTGTAAGAAAACTTAACTTAGGGTGATGGCAGTCACTTTTAGTACTTAATTCTACTTTACTAGGTTTGCTCCTGATCTAGAACAAGCACTTGACTAAGTATTCAAGCAAAATAACTATCTCATCAATAGCTTTTCAGATTTAACACTATAACCATCTTTAGTTCCATAAGTTCTACGGGTGATGATCTACAGTCAATTAATCACTGTCCAGGAGCGATGGAAATTATAATCGATTCCTACCAGATGGGGATAAAATGTCGCACACTCGCCCGGCACTTCCGGCTACGGCAGTCGTAAGCTGCCACTCAGGAAATTCGAGAACACGATTCGCGGGTCGGCCATGGGCCCTTCAACACCGGGGTTTATCTCAGGGCCTGGTCGCTCAAGCTATAGCTGCCCACGGTCATGCCAGGTCGATCAGGCCCTGTCTACCCTCGGACCATGCCAGGTTGCTCAGAATAGTTGCCCACGGTACAGCTGAGGCCCCGGGTGTTAGGCGTCAACATCTCCATCACCGGCTCGAATAACCTTACTCGGCTTTGCGGGAGGTACTCAGACCTACTCCGTTAAGTGATTGACGCGTTCAATTTGACTGAAGGGACATTCCTGAATGGGTCCTATGCGATACGGACGGGAGACTACTAGCACACGGAACCCATGTCCTGCTGCCCTTACATCTCGTCTCTGTCTCAAATTAATTATCACTTAGTTATCTCCATGGTAGCACCACGCTAGTCATGATCAGTATCCACCTAACTGCGGGAGACAAGAAATCACCAGACTTTTACCGGTCTAATCAGGGCTAAGCATATAATCGAGCCTAGACCTAACAGTGATATCAAGATAATAATTGCAGGTGGACAAGGATAAGTAACTAATGCATCAACGGTATCATTCAACTCCTATAACTTAATGCAACAATCATAATTAGGTTAATCGTAAACCATTAGCAAACCGTAGGAGTTAGAATGCTTCGAGGCTTGCCTTTCTCAAAGTCCGACGGACGGTGGTCGCGGCACTCGGGTAGTTCGTCGGCGTCGGTCCCTCCGGCTTCCTCGGTCAGTGTCTCCTCCTGGCTGGGTTCCTCCTACGCTGACAGATTCTGGGTCTCTTCCGTTGATCCCGTATGGTGCATAATATGTATCAATAGGATGAATGCACATAGAATGCATTTGTGATGCACAGGATTACAACAATTAGGAGATAAGCACATGTCATCTACTTCATTCTCTTCAACAAGATAGTCAACATCATCCTAATGATTATAAAAGACCCTAACATCCAACCAACCAATTAACCTTCTTAATTAACTTGTTAAGATGTACAATTACCACATCAACACCTACTTAATTAATTTATTCTCCTCTAATTACTTGCTGAAATAAATCTATTTAATCATGCCTATAACAGCAACCCATCCTAGACAGCTTCAGAAAAATCTACAAAAATTACCCTAGGCTAACAACATGCAAAACAGTCCACTGTTAAAATTTTAATCCATTTGGATTTAAACACTGTCCCCTATGAAAAAGACAAATACCATAACAAAAAGGTGCCTTGAACTCCACATCATAACAGAAAGTGTCAAACAACAGATTTCATATTTTTCTTCTAAACTTCTTAGCACAAGAGCAGCCTATAAAAATTATCAGGTTCATATTCATCATATTTTAATTACTACAAATTATACAAGAAAACAGTATTTAACTAATTTAAATGCTACTGCCAAAATATTTCACAGAGCATCTCCAGATTATATTTTTCCTAGAAACTACTCATCTACGCAGACTCAACAAAACTGAAACCATATTTTTCTGAGTTATACATAGTTAGTTATGCATTTTCCAAGTTAACAGCAATTTCCTAACTTAATTTAATCTGCATATAAAAGTATCACTAAAAATGCATTTAGCATTTTTCACAGGTAGATCTATTCATTCTTAACACAACAAAATTTGTTTCACAGAATTTGGACTTAAAATGAGCCTTGCATGAATTTTTAAAGCCTTTACACAAATTCTGCAGAAACTTATTAAAAGAAAACTCGACCTAAAACGCTAAGGACACCCGGGTGAAAACCCTCAAAGACACAACCAAACACCTAGACACATCCGGTCTTCCCAAGCTCTATTGCACCCAGACTTCTCTCCTTCTCTCACACTCTCACTGCCAAGGGGGCCCCGCTGGTCAGACGACCCCACTCGTCAGTGGTCAACGGGCCCACGTGTCGGAGGCACACCGCATCCGCCGGAGTTGACCGGAGTTATCTCGCCGGCGGCGAGGGTTCCGGCGACACCAACCCTACCACTAGACTCACCATTGCGAGGCGGACACGGTCGGCTAGGTCGCCTGGCCAGAGCATCACCGAAGCAAGCTCGACGGCGGTAATGGCGGAGCGGCGGCGCGGCAACATGGCGGTGCGGCCTTGCCCGGCTATCCCAAGGCTTGGTGGCGCGAGCATGAGCTCCAGCACATCCTAAGCTACCTATAGAGGCGGCTAACAAGCCTTGCCGGCCTCGGCATTGCCCGGCGCCACGCACGGCGGCAGTCCACGGCGGACATGGCCATGGCATGGCCCTGTTCTGGTCGAAACACGGCGAGAGGAGAGTCTCCATCTAACCCTAAGCAACTACGGAGGTCGAGGAGGTGGGAACTGGGCTTGGTTGGAGATGGTTTGGCCGGAAATGGCCGGACCACGCACTATACCACAGCCCAAAATTAGCGTCGGTGGGGGGACGTTAAAAATCTTGATTTAACATCGAGGGATCTGACGTTAAAGATTATGGACAGACGGTCGGTCGTTATATTTCGTTTTGATCACGTACCGTCGAACGTTAATTATATTTAGCTTTAACGTTGGACGGTCCGACGTTATATCTTACTTTTAGCGACCCCCGGCTCGTCAGAACAAATTAGCTGCCCTACCACAAATTTCTAAAATTCAAAATTTGAATTGTTTCAAAAACAAAGACTGATAGAGAAATGAACAAAATAAAATTTATAGGTATTTATGTGTTTTATAAAATTGTTGTTCATGACTTTTTTATTTCAGATCATTTGCTATCCAAAAAATTTGTTCATATTTCCAATATTTTGAAATTCAAATTTTAAATTATCCAAACAAACTCATATGAAAAAATAACCAAAACCAAAGTTATAGATATCGATGATTTCTAAAAAAATAACCAAAACCAAAGTTATAGATATCGATGATTTCTACTACTTTGCTGTAGACAGCATAATTATTTGAAATCATTTTTTATCTCTTAAAATTTAATATATTTCTATCAGCAAAAGAAAAGGAAAAAACAAAAAATTCTCTTAGGCTAAGACGACTCTATTTTTGTCCAAAATGAGAGATAGGCCCAATACCACTCATAGGCCCAGCTACAACTTGTTGATATCAGCCGTCCATCTCTTGATCCAATGGCTGAAAACCATTTTTCCCCAAACCCTAGCTTATCTTCACCAAACGCACAGGAGCCCACCTCATCTATCTCTCTCTCTCGGTCTTTGCTTTCACGGGCTCAGCTTCTCAACGCCGACGCCGCACCTTCTCTTCAACTCTTCTCGGCATGGCGCGGGCACGGCCCCTGCCTGCTCCTGTGGCGGCGCGGTAGGGTCCCTTGCCTGCTCGTTCAGCGGCGGGGCGTGGTCCCTCGCCTGCTCGCGCTGTGGCATCGGCGTGCGTGGCCGTGTGCGGAGGCACTGCAAGGCGGTGGCAGCCACGAGCCATGGCCGGAACCCTAGCCGTTGGCCGCCGTTCTTCTCCCAAACCGGATCGACTACAGAATGGTTGCCCTTCTCCACCCCGTCAACCAGATCTGCGACATGGCAGCCCTTCTTCTCCACGCCGCCTCCTCCATGGGGCCCTTTGCCGGCGACGAGCTCCCAGGTATGTGCTTTTCCCAGAAACTTTCAATACACGATCAACAATATGGTTGGGGGTTCTTGTCTTGCGATAAGGTGGAGTGGAACTCACTTGGGTAATTCTTCTGTTTTTTGGCAGTGTTTGCTTGATGGATTGGCTATCTTTGAGGAGATGAATGTTCTTTCTATGCAGGTCCTGTAAAATGCTCTTGATTTAGATCGGATTGCTAATGTGTGTTCCTTGTTGAAGCATTTTCAGGCTACTTATATGAAAGGACAAGTATTGTTGACCTTTTTTTATAAGTTCTGTAAAATGCTCTTAATTTAGTTCTGTTAATTCTTAATTTAGGTATTATGTACTACCAATAGCCGCACTAGCCATTTGAAAAGTAGTGAACAGGTTGCTCTGAACTCTAATAATGCTTTCCATCGTTGGGTAAAGATTGGAGTAGATCGTTCTTTGTGTATTCAGGCTATTATATCTAACTAGTTGACTGGACATATTCTATGTATATTTTGACAAATGTTTCTGCATAATATGCTCGAATAAAACACTGGTGCTAGCGTGCTAATGATCATAACTAGAATATTGAGATGATTACTGAAATTGAGGACATGGAGCCAGATGTATTTTTCTCTGTATTGCTATCACTTTAGGTGCTCGATCTATCGGTTTAGGTCCCCTTTTAAATGTGCTTCCAGCAGATGGTTTTCCATTATTGGTGCTTGGAAACTAATTTTCACATATAAATACATGATAATGGTGATATAATGACAATAATTATACCTCTAGGATGGTACCGTCGACTTTGAGTTCTCATGAAACCAATGTGACCTTTCCAGATCAGCTGCCACATCATATTTTCTTGCCGGCTCCCTGAGTTGATGCCGCAAGGTAGGATTTCCGTTGCTATTCATTCGTTGTTAAAGGGCAGTTACTGTTGTAGTGAGCTCTAAGCCTCTGATGTTAGGCAATTTACATCATTTGCAGAGTGCTCTAATTGTTATTTTGCACAACGTTACAGGACAAATGGAACCAATCAAACAAATCCTTGACAAAGGTACGTTGTAATAATATGTGAAAAATACTAGTGCTGCTGATTTCTTGCAGATTTTTTAAGTAACTTATCTAGTTTTAGTTTCAGTCTTTAAGTACCTCTATCTAGAAAAGCTAATTTCAGATGCTCCCAAAGACTTGAGAATGGAGCCTCTAGAGGCAGAAAGCATGTTTACAAAGCTGAGGTAGGTTTACTTATGAATATGTTGTATTTACTTATGCAACTATGTTTGGTTTTCCGAATGATAAAGCCTAGAGACTATATATAAATTCCTCCTGAATCGTACTAAAGACTTCTTTGGTATAAGTGCTTCCTTCCTGTTTTTCATTTAATGAAGCAGTGTAGTTGCTCACCTTTTTGTCTCCTGAACTTGTATGAAACTCTGAACTTGCCTAAGGCAATTGCTCCTAAATTTATCTCTTCTTTCTCTACTATTCAATCTTAGTTGAATTTTAAATTAAATTGTCTAGATGAAAAAACCTTATCTCACTTGTGTTTACCACTAACTTATCCACCTTATAGTGTAGTCTAGTATACTGTAGTCAGTCAATATGTGTTTTCTCCTGATGAAATTCAACTTTTGTTTACAGGTGGTGGGAGGAAATAGCTAGTAGACAAGCCACTGATGGATCAAAGTGCTCATGATGACGTGTTTTGGACATTTTAGCTATGATGAAAACTTTTGTCTGACCTTACTATAGGTGGATCATTTTGTAAAGAGTGGAAGCAAACTATGAGACATGGGATGCCTAGTCTGGCATTTTGGCCAAACTTATTACATCTTAGCTTTTGTATGTCATGAATTGTCATGAATTATGTGTAAAATGGCATGGCACATTATGATGCTTAATATAACTTGTGAGCTCTATTTGGTTCACTTTATGTGTTCATGACTATCTATTGTTTGAATAGATGATGTGACACTGTTGATTGTATGGTTAATATCTAAACAATATATGATATTTTGTACTAATTATTTATATGCGTATAGTGATGGACAGTGGGTCGCTATAAATCTATATCATCAGACAGTGTGTCGTTAAAAGTTTATAAAAGACGTCAGATAGTTCGACGTTATAACTTTTATATAACGTCATTTATAAAAGACGTCAGATAGTTCGACGTTATAACTTTTATATAACGTCAGATGGTTCGACGTTAAAAGTTGGTCCGACGTTAAAAGTTTTTAGCGTCGCCACTATCAACGGCTGATATATCTGTCGCGATAAGTTTATAACGTCGGACCGTAACTCGTTGAAACGGCTTATAACGACCCACTGTTCGACATTATATTTAGGCTGTGGTGTAGTGACGTGATGGTCACGGCGGCAGCCATGGCGAGAACCCGAGGATGGCGCTCGGCGTTCCGCCGGCTAGAGAGGAGGAGAGGGGAAACCAACCCATGCTGGTGAAGGAGGAGGCTAGGGCGGAGGTGTTGGCGGAAGGAATCGAACGACGGTGCGGTGTGGAGCGAGCAATCGCTCGCCGGAGTTCGTCGGGCGGCGGCGGCGCTGAGCTCTGGAGAAGATGGAGTGGCATATGGCGAGCGAGGGAGAGAGCGAGTGAGTGGGTTTCCGGCTTGCAAGCGCAAAGCAGAGAGGAGGCAAAAGAGATGGAGGGCTCGGTGCATTGCACCTGGCCACATTCCGTCGGGGCGGCGCTCTGACCGGCGCGGCGGCGTCAGGCATCGGCGGCCACGCGGCGGTTGGACAGAGGGGAACAGGGAGATGCTGTCGGCCCGGCGCAAACCACGGGCGACAGCGGGTGGCGGTATGAGCAGCGGCGAGGCGGTCTCGCGGCGGTGGGGCAGTTTTTGCCGGCATACAGGCGACGGCGCGCGCGGGGAGGAGAAAGGAGGGGGATGACAGGTGGGTCCAGTAGGGTTTAAACTAATGAGGTTTTTGTTTAAATCAAAACTGCTCCACAACTCTCAAACTAAGCTGAATTAGGAAAAGGTCCTAAAAGCAAAGTTGCTTAGAATTTTGCAAGGAACAAATCATCTTTAAGGCTCAAGTCCAAATTCTGCATAGAAAAAGAATTTTACTCCTAATCCATTTTTCTTATGCAAGAATTAACATTTAAAAGACCTTTTTTGAAAAAGTGTTTCCAAGCAAAGTTTCTCCTTTCACAAAGACCTACATGTTTGGTTTAAGGCACTGGGTTAGAAATAGAAAGCAAAACATATATATATTAGATGCTAAACAAGGGCTTAAACATAAAACACACCAGTGCACATGAAATGATGAGATGTTATGCTCATGCTATGTCAAGTTATGCAATTTAGGGTTGCTTAACACCTAGGGTGTTACACCTCGGACGCGCCGACGGTGACACATCGGACACTGACAGATCACTGTTTCAACCGGGGCTGCCTATAGTGCAGGCATCGGACGTTGGGGCCAGCGTCCGATGCAGCGTCTCATGCTGCAAATTGGACTATTTTGAAGATCTCCGTTGCGGCTCCCTCTCCCAACCAAGTGCCAACTCAAATAAGAGGCAAATAAACACCAGTTGGAACCTAGTATGAGCATCCTCGCTTAAACCCTCAATTTTACAAATATTTTGCCATAGGCTACATATCATTTTTAGAGAAAATAGTCAATAAATCCCGAGGAACAACATGTGGCCACCAAAACTAGGGGTCTCAACCATTAGGAGCCTCAAATGCTCCCCCTAGCGGTGGACGAACACAGCGGTTGCTCAAAACTTAACCGAAAAGAAATGACAAAGCAACACACATGCATATGCAATGCAATATGGAATCTGAATCTAGGTTGCTTGTCAAGTTTGCTCATGGGTAAGCTTCTTCACATGCTTTTTAGGACGGTTATCTTAACCACGTCTGACAAGCCTATGTGCATAAAATAATATAAACATGGCATATGATACAATGCAATGCAAAGACAACCCCCTTTCACCTTTTGACAAAGTTACTTAGATCAAGCACGTTTAGCTCACTTCGCAATCTACAAAGGGAGTTCTCATCTAGGGGTTTTGTGAAGATATTCGCCAATTGATCTTCGGTTCTAACTCCTTCTAATGATATATCTTTCTTTGAAACATGTTCTCTTAGAAAGTGATGGCAAATATCTATGTGCTTTGTGCAAGAGTGTTGAACCGGGCTGTTAGCAAGCTTAACCGCGCTCTCATTGTCACACAACAATGGTACCCTTTCTAGAACAACACCATAGTCTAAAAGGGTTTGTTTCATAAAAAAGATTTGTGCACAACAAGCACCTGCGGCTATGTATTCCGCCTCAGTGGTAGACAAGGCCACACTATTTTGCTTTTTCGAACTCCATGAGACTAGTGATCTCCGAAGCAAATGGCACCCTCCGGATGTGCTCTTTCTATCTACTTTGCAAACCCCATAATCTGAATTGAAATACCCAACGAGTTGGAAATTAGCTTCTTTGGGATATGAAAGGCCAATGCTTGGGGTGTGCTTTAGGTACCTAAGGATTCTCTTTACGGCTATGAGATGTGATTCCCTAGGATCGGCTTGAATCCGAGCACACATGCACACACTAAACATGATGTCGGGCCTAGATGCAGTCAAATATAACAAGCTATCAATCATAGAATGATAGATAGTTTGATCAACCGGGTTACCTCCCACATCTAGGTCGAGATGTCCATTTGTTGGCATTGGAGTCTTGATAGGCTTGCAATCATCCATCTTGAAGCGCTTGAGGAGGTCTTTTGTGTACTTCTCTTGAGATATAAAAGTCCCCTCCTTTAGTTGCTTGACTTGGAAGCCTAGGAAGAATGTGAGCTCGCCAATCATGGACATTTCAAACTGCTTCGACATCATGTCACCAAATTCCTTGCAATAGGCTTCATTTGTTGACCCGAAGATGATATCATCCACGTAGACTTGACAAATGAAGATCTCTCCATCAAGCTTCTTGGTGAATAGTGTGGTGTCAACCTTCCCAATGGTGGAGCCCTTCTCAATGAAGAAGTCCCAGAGGCACTCGTACCAAGCTCTTGGGGCTTGCTTGAGCCCATATAGCGCCTCGGACAACCTATAAACATGATTAGGATATCTAGGGTCTTCAAACCCGGGAGGTTGATCAACATAGACTAGTTCATTTATGAAGCCATTTAAAAATGCACTTTTCACATCCATTTGATATAATTTAATGTCATGATGAGATGCATATGCAAGGAGGATACGAATGGCTTCAAGTCTTGCAACCGGTGCGAAGGTCTCTCCAAAATCCAAGCCTTCAACTTGAGAGAACCCCTTTGCATCTAGCCTTGCCTTGTTTCTAACAACCTTGCCTTGATCATCTTGCTTGTTTGTAAACACACATTTTGTTCCAATGACTTTTGCGCCTTTTTGTCGCTCTTCAAGTGTCCAAACTTGGTTGCGGGTGAAGTTGTTCAATTCTTCATGCATGGCATTCACCCAATCCAGATCACTTAGAGCTTCATCTACAATAGTAGGCTCAACAAGAGAAACAAAGGAGTGATGTTCCATAAATAAAGCGACTTTTTGAGATCGAGTCATTACACCCCTTGTTGGACTCCCTATGATGAGATCTTGAGGATGAGCTTGTAGTAGAGGAGTAGTCCTTCGATCAACCACTGGAGGGGCCGCTTGTGGAGCACCAACATCTTGAGCTTGTACCACCATTTGATCATGGAAGACATGAGTATCTTCATTTGGGTCTCTCCCATCCTTGTCATCATCAACTGGTACATTTGATGAGGATGGCTTGTCAATGACTTGCACATCATCATCATCATCTTTTGGCTTGATGGCTTCAACCGACATGTTCTTCATTGCTTACCTCAATGGTTCATCACCTACATCATCAAGATTCTCATGCTCTCCTTGAGAGCCATTAGATTCATCGAATTGCACATCATATGTTTCTTCTACCATCCCGGTGGCATGGTTGAATAATCGATATGCTTTGGACTTCAATGAGTAACCAACAAGAAATACAATACCACTTCGGCGTTGGAACTTCCCTAGGTGTTGGCGCTTCTTGTAGATGTAGCATTTGCACCCAAACACTCTAAAGAATGACACATCCGTCTTCTTGTTGTTGAGTAGCTCATAGGGGGTCTTGCCAAGGAGACGATGGGGGAACAACCGATTTGATGCATAGCAAGCGGTGTTGATTGCTTCCGCCCAAAATCTTTCCGGTGTAGAGTACTTATCTAGCATTGTTCTTGCTAGGTTGATTAGTGTAACACCTCTGGTGTTTAACTGTAATTAACCTGACATGTCATCATCATTAGTCATTAATCATTCTTGCCTTGCATTTATGTTTGCTTAGCACTTGTGTAGCAATCTCTTTTCAAAAACCCTAAAAGCCCAATTCTCTCTATAAGGGCAAAATGGTAATTTCACCTCTGTGCCTAGTTCTATGTATTTCTTGTTCAATTTAGTGCCCTGATGTTTGTTGCATTGATCAAAGTTCAAAAATCAGATTTGATTTGATTTTTCCTTTTGCAAAACCCTAAAATCCCAAATCCTGGATTTTATCCCTCTTTTTGTAATTCAAAAATTATTCAAAATTTGAGGTTGGTCCAAAAAGCAAAGTTGTAGATCTGGCCAAGAGAAACAACTTTGGTATTTACAAATTTTCAAGTTTCAGTTTGAAATCCAAAGTATTTTTGATTTGAATCAAATTTGAAAAGTGTCCCCTTTTCTGTTTTTGAATATAGTTCAAAAACTATTTGGAATTTGAAAATGTTCATATTGACAAAGTTGTAGATCTCTTTTTTCTGAGCAACTTTGGTATTTTGAGTTTTTGTCGCACAGTTCAAGTTTTGGAAGAAATTTGCAAAATACAAAAACTGGCCAAAAGTCAAACCCTAGCCCTACACTGTTCTTCTTCCCCGTAGAGCCAGGGGGAGGGGGGGGGGGCCGGCCATGGCGCCGGCGCTGCGCCTGCAGCGCATACGGCTGCTCCCCACACGCCCTTATCCTGCCGCCGCTGTCGCCCTGTTCCCTCCGCGCCCGCACGCGAGCGCTGACTCCATCTCTCGGCCCCTACTGCTCCTGCTCGCCGCCGCCGCGTGGCCATTACCGGCGCTGCCTGCGCCCGAGCCCCGGCTGCACGCCAGCGCCTCCGCTAGAGTGCAATCGAGTGCGCGTGCGCTCGCCGAGCTTATCCAGCCATCACCACGGTCTCTACCGGCCGCTATCCGCCTCTATAAAAGCCCCGCCGGAGTCCGAGCTCCTCACTCACCTCCGCCACCGTGGCCAGACCACTCCGAAGCTCCCGCCGCTCAACCAACTAGCCCAACAGCTCCGTCTTGAGCTCGTGAAGCTTTCCCACCCCTCAATTTCATCTCTACCGCCTCCTATCGCCCGGCGTAAGCTCGCCGTTCCCATCTCCGGCAGAAACCCGGCGAGCTCGGGTTCGTGAAATTCGCCAGTCTCCGGCCATGATCATCCCTCACCGACCCTCGTGTCGTGTTCCTTGGTTCCGTGCGACTCTGACCAGGCCCTTGCGGTCTCGTGTGTTGCGCAGGGTCGTCGGAGCGCCGCTCGCCGCTCGCCGCCGAAAGAGCTCCACCGAACCACCGCCCCTCGAGCACGTGTCGAGCCTCCTTCCTCGAGCCTCACCCTCGAGCACGTGCCGAGCCAAACCCTCGAGCCCTGCCTCCGATCCGTGGTAAGCACCCGAAGCCTCCGGCCTCTGCTTCCACTCCGTCTCGCCCGAGCCCAAGCCTCGAGCACACGTTTCCGTCTCGCCCGAGCCCAAGCCTCGAGCGGACTCATGCACCCTCCGCTTCGTCGAGATAGGCCTCGGACGAAACGTTTGTTTCCGTCTCGCCCGAGCCTCCGAGCCAGGCCTCGGACGAAGCAGTCGCTCCCGTTCGCCCGAGCCCGTTTCACCCGAACCCGCTTCGCTCGAGCCAGGCCTCGGCGAACGCATGACTCCGATTCGCCCGAGCCTCCCGTTCGCCCGAGCCTTGCGAAGAAAGAGCACAGTGCCCTTTTCCTTTTTGGGAGTTGTGAATAGTGTTCTGTTTTCTCTTTTTTGTGTGAATTAATCTGTTGTTCCTTAAATCTTGAGAAAAATATGGTATGCTCCTTGCTGTGTAGTATTTATAAAAATATGAAACTTGACTTTTCTGCAAGAATTTAAAAATGTAAAATCTCTCTTTTAATTAATAAATGGATAGTTTTGGATTTTTAGAAAATTATTTATAACTCCAAAAATCATGAGCTAATTTTGTGAGCTTCCTATGCCATGTTTAGTCTCTGGTGAAACTTTTGAAGTTTTGGAACAAGTTGATTTTTGAGCTTTTATCTTTAATTGTTAAATAGTGCCTTGTTAATTAATGTCTGATTTTATTGAGCACCTTAATGACCTCCAAAAATTATGAAATTTGTTTTGCCATCTATCTACACCATAATGAACTTATGTGATTAATTTGGTAATTTTGGAGCAACTTCATAAAATGACCTTTTTAAATAATTAAGGAAAATAGAAAAAGTGATTAGGGTTCATGTTGTATGCCCTGTTTTTGCATTGTTCATACTAGCATACTCATGTGCATGCATCATTGCATTCGTATAGTCACCGAAGAAGGAGTCAAGTCGAGGCCGCCGCCGACGAACCTGTCCCGAGGCTACCCCGAGCTCCGACAACTACTCCGCCGCCTTCGAGCCTGCCCTCTTTGCTCTTCAAGGCAAGCCCCGGTGCATTTAACCTTTTCCTTGAATTTATAAAATGTTTCCTTAAATGCTTTTGAGTTAAATTATTGCATTAGGTTTATAGGAGTTGTGTGCTATCCTAATTGATGCACTATCCACCTTGACCACTGATACACCTGATACCTGCTTTTCAAAAGTATTTGAAAAATGCTTAGCAATGCTATTGATTTAGACCTTGCAATAAAATGCCAATTTCAAAAGTGTGATCACTTAAAGAACTTTTATGGGAATTTGGTCTTACTCCCCGGCTGTTGGCTAGGTATCTGATCCGTACCTAGTCAATAGCGAGGAGAGGTTGTCCGAGCGTACGGTGCCGTCATGTTGTAGTCTGGGACTCAACAGTTGACACCGACCGGGACAGGGTTGAAAAACTGACAGGACTATTACGCTTGGGTGAGATATAACCAAGGTGTAGTTCTGGCTGGAAAATTAGGGACCATCCGTATGGGGGCCTGCTGGTCAAGACTTGTAACTATTCACATACTACGGAAAGCTCTGGCTCCGAGGAATCCTTTATTGGACCGACAACCGCGCACTGGGAGTGGAGAGATGGCGGAAGTAGCATGTACCCACGTGACAGGACCTGTACTCTTGGGTTAGAGTCCCGAGGTACTTGTCGCTGGCGGAAAATTGGAGTGGTGTACTGTACTTCCGGGTGGCGTAGGACCGGGCCCAATCTTGGAGGAATCGTGGTAGACGAGTTGGCATATGCAAGCTTGGGTGCTACATATGCAGTGTGGATAGGGATCCTCAGCTGAGTATTATTTATCCGGATTAACGTTGCTCCTCGGTTATGGAGACTTGGTCCACTGACTGTCAACGGAGAGTGGTTCTCAACTAGGAATGTTTTGAAATGTAAAATGAATCATGAACGATGAAGAATTGAGGAATACTGAATCTTTCAAAATAAAATAAGGTTTACAAAAATGCTTTTCTGCAAAATACTTGATCTTGCTTAAGCCTTACCTTGACTACCCTAAGCCTCTCATTCCTGAGTCTTCTCCCTTTTTCTTTAGTCGGGTAAGTCTTGTTGAGTACCCCAGTACTCAGGGTTTGTTACCCATGTTGCAGGTATGCCTGAGACCCCGATGTGTCTCGCACCCTGTTGCGTGACCTTCGTCCAGGAAGAGGCCGATGAGGCCGATGAGTAAATGTGCACCCTCGGGCTGGGTGTTACATGTATCTTTATGTTAATGTTTCCGCTACGTTGTCTACTTTGAATTCCCGAACAATGGTTTGTAATAATCGTACTCCTTACCTCATTGGAAACCTCGGTTTGTAAAACTATTGTTATTTAAGTCTTCCGCTCTTTATTCCGATGTTATTTGTAAAAGTATGCAATGCTGTAACCGAATTGTGAGATGATCCTGCGGACATTGGGCACTGATGTAGCCCGGTGGCGAACAGGTCTTAATCACATGGAACATGGGTTCGGCTGTCAGAGGTTGACAGGGACACGTGGGCCATGGGATTAGGGTCGTTCCGTCACAGAGTGGTATCGGAGCATCTCACTTTAACGTTGCAGTGTTCGTTTTTGCGAAAACTTCAAAAGACCTTTTGAGTCCAAACAAACTAAACTTGACTATTTTTGAGTCCAAATTGCTTCTCTCATCTTGTCTCTCATATGGCAACACTAGCTAGTGGAACAACATGTATTAAGCCCTATATATATGTTAAGTATTGCATTGCCTTGTTCCGTAGGAACGATTCATGCATCATGTCATATTCACTTAAGTATAAAATGAGTTCGTTGGGGATAGTGTACCTTTACCTGTTCTTGCTAGCCTTTCTCATCCATCTTCTCTTATCCAGACATGGCCGTATCAAGCTGACTGCCCGCAAGTCGACTGGACCGCATGGTGTGCCACGCCACCAGCTGGCACCCCGCGTTGGAGAAGAGGCTGGAGAATCTTCCAACGGTCGTCGCTTTCCCCGCCGCACCCGCAAGAATCTGAAGGAGGAAATCAAGAATCTGAAGGCTGAAATAGAGAACATGGAGCATGACTTCTACCTTTCCCGCCTGGAGTTCTACGAGACACGAGCCGCTCTTGAGGAAGCTAACCAGAATGTGGTTCGCGCTATCCAGCAGCGTGATGCAACATGGATCCGAGAGGATGTCACCAGAGCCCAGCTCCATGGACTGCAGCAGTACACCGCCCAGATCGAGCAGTTCAATGATATGCTTCATGAGGAAGTACACCAGCTGCACAACCAGCTTCACCCCGTGATTCCACCAGATGCTGAGGACCCGAAGACGGAGTCGTGGAGGAACCTGAAGTGGAACACGAGCCCGATCAGAATGAGGAAGTGGAACCTGCTGAAGATGTCCACGTTGAAGATGAAGATGAGGAGGAAGAGCCTGAGCTTATCATCGAGGATGATGATGATGACGAAGAGTTGATCTTCATCGATGACGACTAGACTCGTAGTGTCTGTACCATCTGCTTACCTAAAACCTTAGTCTAGGTTTGGGGCTTAGTCTGTCTGTTGCCAAGTCTGGCATGTATCTTTCTTTTCGCATCTTTTCCCTTTATCGGTCTGTATCATCTGTCAGTCACCTTATCAAGTCATCAGTCTTTGTATCAGAAGAAGCTATCAGTCTGTTGTTTTCAGAACTCTATCTATGAATGCTAAGTTCCAAGTTGCTTAACAGATGCCTGTGAACACTCGCACTGGAGCTGGAGGTTCTGATGATGCCAACCTCCCAAACCCTCCACCTGTCCCAGCTACCCTAGCAGATGCCATTGCAGCCTTGGCCGCCGCTGCCAACCTAATGGCTCAAACCAAGGACAGCAGAACAATCACCGTGGTCGCCACAACATCAACCAAGAGACCACCTATGTGGAATTCACCGAAACTCGTCCACCGGTCTTCACCAAGGCCGATGAACCCTCGAAGCTGATGATTGGCTCCGCACCATGGAGCAGAAGTTTGGTCTTATCAACTGCACCGATATCCAGAAGCCACGGTTCGCTTCCAGCAACTTCGTGGTCCGGCAAGTGCTTGGTACGCCAACCTGTTGGCTGCCCAGCCAGAAGGTCATCGGTTGACCTGGGAAGAGTTCCGCACTGCTTTCCGTGCTCATCACATCCCTTCCGGATTGATGAAATGAAGCTTGATCAGTTCCTGGCTCTCCAACAGAAAGACTCCACAGTCATGCAGTATGTGGGTCAATTCAATCATCTCAGCCAGTATGCCTCAGAGTATGTCAACACAGATGAGAAGAAGAGGGATTGTTTCTTAGAGGACTGCACCCGAAGATCCGCAGGAGCTTGTCCAATAACCTGACTGGGTCTTATCACGATGTTGTTGACCGGGCTGTTGCTTTTGAAGAAAGCAATCGCTAGTACCAGGAAGAGAAGAAGAAGAAGAAAGCAGGGTCAAGCAGCTTCTCTGGCGGTCACAAACGCCAGAGAATCATCTATCACCCCAGCCACCACCACAATCGTCTACCTTACCCCAACCAGCAAGTGGTCGTCCGTACCGCGGCCACCACCCATAATGCCAACCAGCAGAGTGCCACACAGCCGAACGCCCCAGGTGTTCGTATCACCACTCCACAAACAGCCTACAACCATCCCTGCTACAACTGTGGCCAGCTTGGTCACTGGTCTCGTGAGTGCCCAAGCCCAAGAGGTATGCCCAGAATGCTCAGAAGAATCCTGGAGGATCTCAGCAGCAGCAGCACCGTGCACAGCAGCAGCATGCCCAGAAAGGCAGGATTGTCAAGAAGCACGGACAAGTCTACTACACCGCTGTCAACGATATACCAGAAGGGGAGCCCGTCATGATCGGTAGGTTTCCTGTTGCCAATCACCCTGCAGTTGTGTTGTTTGATTCTGGTGCATCGCATTCCTTCATCAGTCGTACTTTTGTCATCAAGCATGAATATCAATTGAGGATTTAAAAGAAAGTTTCTGCATATTTTCGCCTGGAGGGCGTATAAGTACTAAGGAAGTGGTTCGCAGTATACCAGTAATGTTGGGGGAACATGTATTTCCCACCACCATGATAGTGCTTCATGATCAGGAGATAGATGTCATCCTAGGCATGAATTGGATGTGTCAGTATAAAGCCATGATCGACATCCTGAATAGAGTTGTGAGAGTGGATATTCCTAACAGTACCGCCAAACTCCTTCTCCAACTTCCAATGCCTCAAAAACCAGCAGCCACTCAAATAAACACCGCCTATGTTCTGGAAACCCGGGACATCCCCGTGGTTGTGAATTCCCTGATGTTTTTCCTGAGGATTTGCCTGGTCTGCCTCCTGACCGTGACGTTGAGTTTGCCATAGAGCTAAAGCCCGGGACTGCTCCTATATCCCGCAGAGCTTATCGAATGCCTCCCAGAGAGTTGGCAGAACTAAAAATCCAATTACAAGATTTGTTGGACAAGGGTTTCATTCGCCCAAGCTCGTCTCCTTGGGGCTGTCCTGCAATCTTTGTAAAGAAGAAAGACAAGACTCTCAGAATGTGCATTGATTATCGCCCACTCAATGAGGTCACCATTAAAAACAAATATCCCTTGCCTCGGATTGATCTTCTCTTTGACCAGTTAGCTGGAGCCAAAGTATTCTCCAAGATCGATCTCAGATCCGGCTACCACCAAATAAAGATTCGTCCTGAAGATATTCCTAAAACAGCTTTCACCACCAGATACGGCCTATATGAGTACTTGGTCATGTCCTTCGGTTTGACCAATGCCCCTGCTCATTTCATGTACCTCATGAACTCTGTGTTCATGCCAGAGCTTGATAAATTCGTGGTCGTGTTCATTGACGACATCCTTGTCTACTCAAAAACCCCTGAAGATCACGCCGAGCATCTTCGTATCGTTCTATCCCGTCTCAGAGAACATCAGCTGTATGCCAAGTTCAGTAAATGTGAGTTCTGGTTAGATCAGATACAGTTTCTTGGTCATGTCCTATCCGCTGAAGGTGTGTCAGTTGACCCTGGTAAAGTGGCAGACATTCTGGATTGGGAGCCACCTACCACTGTTCATCAAGTCCGCAGCTTTATGGGAATGGCAGGATATTATCGTCGATTCATCCAGATTTCTCAAGAATCGCCAAGCCTATCACTGAGTTAGTAAAGAATTCTGTGAAGTTTGTCTGGTCACCAGCCTGTGAGCAAGCCTTTCAAACTCTGAAGAAATTGTTAACCACATCACCAGTGTTAGCCCAGCCGAACATCGAGAAGCCCTTTGATGTCTACTGTGATGCATCTGGTACTGGTTTGGGCTGTGTTTTGATGCAAGAAGGTCGAGTGATCGCTTATGCCTCCCGACAGCTTAAGCGACATGAGGAAAATTATCCAACTCATGATCTTGAGTTAGCAGCAGTGGTTCATGCCTTGAAGATATGGCGTCATTATCTGTTGGGCAGTACCTGCAATGTGTACACAGATCACAAGAGCCTGAAGTATATCTTCACCCAAGAAGAGCTGAACATGAGGCAGCGAAGATGGCTTGAGTTAATCAAGGACTATGATATCGAAGTGCATTACCATCCGGGTAAGGCGAATGTGGTCGCCGATGCACTCAGTCGCAAGTCATACTGTAACTGCCTGGTTATGAATTCCTATGAATCTTCCCTATGCTATGAACTAGAGAAGCTGGGTATTGAAATGGTTCCACAAGGAAGTCTAGGCAATGTCAGAGTAGAAACCTCTATCAGAGAACAGATCATAGCTGCACAGAAAGATAAACCCGGAATCAAGCACATCAGCGAAAAGGTTCGAGCTGGAAAAGCGACTGTTTCAGGATTGATGATGAAGGAGTGGTATGGTTCAAGAACCGTCTGGTAGTTCCCAAAGGTACCCGAGCTGAGACAGATAATCCTTGATGAAGCACACTCAACCAGATTTGCCATCCATCCTGGCAGCAACAAGATGTACCAAGACTTGAAGCAAAATTCTGGTGGACAAAGATGAAGATCGAAATCGCTCGACATGTCGCTCGTTGCGATACATGTCAGAAAGTCAAGGCTGTGCATATGAAGCCCGGAGGAGAGCTGCAACCTTTGTCAGTACCTGGTTGGAAATGGGAGGATATCAGCATGGATTTTATCAATGGATTACCCAAGACTCAAAAGGGATTCGATTCCATTTGGGTGATAGTGGACCGTCTCACGAAGCAAGCTCACTTCCTACCGGTCAAAACAAGTTATACCGCCCCAACTTATGCCACCTTGTACAAGAACAACATAGTGAAGCTCCATGGCATACCCAAGACCATCATCTCAGATCGTGGTACTCAGTTTGTCGCTAAGTTCTGGAAAGCGTTCCATGCCTCACTTGGAACCAAGCTATTGTATAGCACGGCTTATCATCCGCAGACTGATGGACAGACTGAGAGAGTCAACCAAGTGTTAGAAGATATGTTGAGAGCCTGTGTGCTTACCTTCGCAGATACTTGGGATCAGTGTTTGCCCTTGGCAGAATTCTCTTATAATAACAGTTACCAAGAGAGCATCAAAATGGCACCCTTTGAAGCACTGTACGGCCGCCGTTGTCGTACACCTCTCAGTTGGTCTGAACCCGGAGAAAGGGAATTCTTTGGAGTTGACCTAGTAAAAGATATGGAAGAGAAAGTCAAGCAAATACAAGAGAACATGAAGATTGCACAGTCTCGACAGAAAAGTTATGCTGACAAGAGACGTCGACCTCTGCAGTTCGAGATCGGGGATTATGTGTACCTGAAAGTCTCACCCACCAAAGGAGTCACTCGTTTTGGAGTCAAAGGAAAGTTAGCACCCCGCTACATTGGTCCCTTGAGATTCTGGATCGTTGTGGCAAGGTCGCTTACAAGTTAAGTTTGCCCGATCATCTTTCAGCAGTTCATAATGTGTTTCATGTCTCCCAACTCAAGAAGTGTCTCCGAGTACCTGAACATGTGGTTGAAGTTGAAGGCGTTGAGCTAGAACCAGATCTGTCATACACTGAGTATCCAGTTCGCGTGTTGGATCACAAGGATCGTGTTACCCGAAGAACCACCACAAGATGGTACAAGATCCAGTGGAACCAGCACTCTGAAGAAGAAGCCACCTGGGAATCCGAAGACTTCTTAGCAAAGAACTATCCCGACTTTCTCGAATCTCTGTAGATGTAAGGTTTTGCCTTTTCCTTCTTAAGACGTGGAATCTCGGGGCGAGATTTCTTTTAGGGGGGAAGGCTGTAACACCTCTGGTGTTTAACTGTAATTAACCTGACATGTCATCATCATTAGTCATTAATCATTCTTGCCTTGCATTTATGTTTGCTTAGCACTTGTGTAGCAATCTCTTTTCAAAAACCCTAAAAGCCCAATTCTCTCTATAAGGGCAAAATGGTAATTTCACCTCTGTGCCTAGTTCTATGTATTTCTTGTTCAATTTAGTGCCCTGATGTTTGTTGCATTGATCAAAGTTCAAAAATCAGATTTGATTTGATTTTCCTTTTGCAAAACCCTAAAATCCCAAATCCTGGATTTTATCCCTCTTTTGTAATTCAAAAATTATTCAAAATTTGAGGTTGGTCCAAAAAGCAAAGTTGTAGATCTGGCCAAGAGAAAAAACTTTGGTATTTACAAATTTTCAAGTTTCAGTTTGAAATCCAAAGTATTTTTGATTTGAATCAAATTTGAAAAGTGTCCCCTTTTCTGTTTTTGAATATAGCTTCAAAAACTATTTGGAATTTGAAATGTTCATATTGACAAAGTTGTAGATCTCTTTTTTCTGAGCAACTTTGGTATTTTGAGTTTTTGTCGCACAGTTAAGTTTTGGAAGAAATTTGCAAAATACAAAAACTAGCCAAAAGTCAAACCCTAGCCCCTACACTGTTCTTCTTCCCCGTAGAGCCAGGGGAGGGGGGGGCCCGGCCATGGCGCCGGCGTGCGCCTGCAGCGCATACGGCTGCTCCCCACACGCCCTTATCCTGCCGCGCCGCTGTCGCCCTGTTCCCTCCGCGCCCGCACGCGAGCGCTGACTCCATCTCTCGGCCCCTACTTGCTCCTTCTCTCCTCCGCCGCCATAGGCGCGGCCATATCGCTGCACCCGCCTGCGCCCGAGCCCCGCTTCCCTCCCTCTCCAGAGGCTACCTCCAGATGCAAGTCGCTACGTGCGCGTGCAGCTTTATCCCCAGCCATCACCACGGTCTCTACCGGCCGCTATCCGCCTCTATAAAAGCCCCGCCGGAGTCCGAGCTCCTCACTCACCTCCGCCACCGTGGCCAGACCACTCCGAAGCTCCCGCCGCTCAACCAACTAGCCCACAGCTCCGTCTTGAGCTCGTGAAGCTTTCCCACCCCTCAATTTCATCTCTACCGCCTCCTATCGCCCGGCGTAAGCTCGCCGTTCCCATCTCGGCTGAACCCGGCGAGCTCGGGTTCGTGAAATTCGCCATCTCCGGCCATGATCATCCCTCACGACCCCCGTGTCCGGTTCCTTTCCTTGGTTCCGTGCGACTCTGACCAGGCCCTTGCGGTCTCGTGTGTTGCGCAGGGTCGTCGGAGCGCCGCTCGCCGCTCGCCGCCGAAAGAGCTCCACCGAACCACCGCCCCCGAGCACGTGTCGAGCCTCCTTCCTCGAGCCTCACCCTCGAGCAAGTGCCGAGCCACACCCTCGAGCCCTGCCTCCGATCCGTGGTAAGCACCCGAAGCCTCCGCCTCTGCTTCCACTCCCGTCTCGCCCGAGCCCAAGCCTCGAGCACGCGTTTCCGTCTCGCCCGAGCCCAAGCCTCGAGCGGACTCATGCACCCTCCGCTTCGTCGAGCTAGGCCTCGGACGAAACGTTTGTTTCCGTCTCGCCCGAGCCTCCGAGCCAGCCTCGGACGAAGCAGTCGCTTCCGCCTCGCCCGAGCCCTTTCACCCGAACCCGCTTCGCTCGAGCCAGGCCTCGGCGAACGCATGACTTCCGATTCGCCCGAGCCTCCCGTTCGCCCGAGCCTTGCGAAGAAAGAGCACAGTGCCCTTTTCCTTTTTGGGAGTTGTGAATAGTGTTCTGTTTTTCTCTTTTTTGTGTGAATTAATCTGTTGTTCCTTAAATCTTGAGAAAAATATAGTATGCTCCTTGCTCTGTGTAGTATTTTTTATAAAAATATGAAACTTGACTTTTCTGCAAGAATTTAAAAATGTAAAATCTCTCTTTTAATTAATAAATGGATAGTTTTGGATTTTTAGAAAATTATTTTATAACTCCAAAAATCATGAGGCTAATTTTTGTGAGCTTCCTATGCCATGTTTAGTCTCTGGTGAACTTTTGAAGTCTTTTGGAACAAGTTGATTTTTGAGCTTTTATCTTTAATTGTTAAATAGTGCCTTGTTAATTAATGTCTGATTTTATTTGAGCACCTTAATGACCTCCAAAAATTATGAAATTTGTTTTGCCATCTATCTACACCATAATGAACTTATGTGATTAATTTGGTAATTTTTGGAGCAACTTCATAAAATGACCTTTTTAAATAATTAAGGAAAATAGAAAAAGTGATTAGGGTTCATGTTGTATGCCCTGTTTTTGCATTGTTCATACTAGCATACTCATGTGCATGCATCATTGCATTCGTATAGTCACCGAAGAAGGAGTCAAAGTCGAGGCCGCCGCCGACGAACCTGTCCCCGAGGCTACCCCGAGCTCCGACAACTACTCCGCCGCCTTCGAGCCTGCCCTCTTTGCTCGTCAAGGCAAGCCCCGTGCATTTAACCTTTTCCTTGAATTTTTAAAATGTTTTCCTTAAATGCTTTTGAGTTAAATTATTGCATTAGGTTTATAGGAGTTTGTTGCTATCCTAATTGATGCACTATCCACCTTGACCACTGATACACCTGATACCTGCTTTTCAAAAGTATTTGAAAAATGCTTAGCAATGCTTATTGATTTAGACCTTGCAATAAAATGCCAATTTCAAAAGTGTGATCACTTAAAGAACTTTTATGGGAATTTCGTCTTACTCCCCGGCTGTTGGCTAGGTATTTGATCCGTACCTAGTCAATAGCGAGGAGAGGTTGTCCGAGCGTACGGTGCCGTCATGTTGTAGTCTGGGACTCAACAGTTGACACCGACCGGGACAGGGTTGAAAAACTGACAGGACTATTACGCTTGGGTGAGATATACCAAGGTGTAGTTCTGGCTGGAAAATTAGGGACCATCCGTATGGGGGCCTGCTGGTCAAGACTTGTAACTATTCACATACTACGGAAAGCTCTGGCTCCGAGGAATCCTTTATTGGACCGACCGACACCGCGCACTGGGAGTGGAGAGATGGCGGAAGTAGCATGTACCCACGTGACAGGACCTGTACTCTTGGGTTAGAGTCCCGAGGTACTTGTCGCTGGCGGAAAATTGGAGTGGTGTACTGTACTTCCGGGTGGCGTAGGACCGGGCCCAATCTTGGAGGAATCGTGGTAGACGATTTGGTATATGCAAGCTTGGGTGCTACATATGCAGTGTGGATAGGGATCCTCAGCTGAGTATTATTTATCCGGATTAACGTTGCTCCTCGGTTATGGAGACTTGGTCCACTGACTGTCAACGGAGAGTGGTTCTCAACTAGGAATGTTTTGAAATGTAAAATGAATCATGAACGATGAAGAATTGAGGAATACTGAATCTTTCAAAATAAAATAAGTTTACAAAAATGCTTTTCTGCAAAATACTTGATCTTGCTTAAGCCTTACCTTGACTACCCTAAGCCTCTCATTCCTGAGTCTTCTCCCTTTTTCTTTAGTCGGTAAGTCTTGTTGAGTACCCCATACTCAGGGTTTGTTACCCATGTTGCAGGTATGCCTGAGACCCCGATGTGTCTCGCACCCTGTTGCGTGACCTTCGTCCAGGAAGAGGCCGATGAGGCCGATGAGTAAATGTGCACCCTCGGGCTGGGTGTTACATGTATCTTTATGTTAATGTTTCCGCTACGTTGTCTACTTTGAATTTCCCGAACAATGGTTTGTAATAATCGTACTCCTTACCTCATTTGAAACCTCGGTTTGTAAAACTATTGTTATTTAAGTCTTCCGCTCTTTATTCCGATGTTTTTGTAAAAGTATGCAATGCTGTAACCGAATTGTGAGATGATCCTGCGGACATTGGGCACTGATGTAGCCCGGTGGCGAACAGGTCTTAATCACATGGAACATGGGTTCGGCTGTCAGAGGTTGACAGGGACACGTGGGCCATGGGATTAGGGTCGTTCCGTCACAATTAGTGTATGGTTCTTCCTCTCAACTACCCCTTTTTGTTGTGGTGTGTAGGTTGCGGAGACTTCATGCTTGATCCCAACTTGATCACAATATTCCTTAATATGGGTGTTGTCAAACTCTTTTCCATTATCACTTCTTACTTTCTTGATCTTCAAGTCAAACTCATTTTGGGCTCTCTTGGCAAACTTCTTGAATGAAGGGGTTGCTTCGGATTTGTCATGAAGAAAGAATACCCAAGTGTATCTAGAATAGTCATCCACAATCATTAGGCAATAGAGATTTCCACCCAAGCTAGCATATGTTGTTGGCCCAAATAGATCCATGTGAAGTAGCTCTAACTCTCTTGATGTTTATACAAAGGCTTTGGTTGGATGAGTATTTGCAACTTTCTTGCCGGCTTGACATGCACTACACAATTTGTCCTTCTCAAATTTGACATCTTTCAAGCCTCTAACCAAATCCTTCTTCAATAGCTTGTTGAGAGTGTTCAATCCCACATGTGCCAATCTTCTATGCCATAGCCAACCAAGAGATTGCTTAGTGAACAAACATGTCTTCAAGTTGGCATCTTTGGAGGAGAAATCCACTAGATAGAGATTGTTGTATCTAAAGCCTTGGAATATCACTTGTGTATCATCTTTCTTAGTCACAACCACTTCTTTGTCGGTGAACAAACATTGAAAGCCAAGATCACATAGTTTCCCAACGGATAGCAAGTTGAAACTCAATGACGCAACAAGAAGCACATTCGATATGGTATGATCATTTGATATTTTCACTTTGCCCAAACCCTTCACATTGCCCTTTGAGTTGTCACCAAATGTAATCTTTTCTTGGTCATTGACATTCTCTTCTCGTGAGGTGAACATCCGGAGATCACCGGTCATATGTTGAGTGCAACCACTATCAATTACCCAATGAGATCCACCGGTCTTGTAGTTCACCTATACACACAAGAAATCAAGCTTGAGCTTTAGGGATCCAAACTTGTTGAGGCCCTTTAACCTTCTCTACAAGTGACTTTGCAACCCAAATTTGTTTTGGCCTATTCTTGTTTGGTGGCCCCATGAACATGACTTCCATTTTTTGACTAGAATCTTTTCTAAGCTTGTAGTGAGCATTGAAAGCAAAGGGTCTAGCATGCTTGGGCAAGGGTGTGGGCTTGGGTTCTTCGCAATTGTGAGCAAAGTGGCCTTCCTTTCCACACTCAAAGCATCTTCCCAACTTTTTCTTCTTTGGCTTTGGGATGCTCTTGCGTTGCTTCATCTTGTCTTCAAGGAAGCCAATACCATTTCTATTTGTCTTCATCATGGTATTCATGATAAGCTCACTTTGAAGACATTGACCCTTGGGTGAACTTCTTCAACCCGGTGGCAAGGTGCTCTTTCTCTTTCTTGAGCTTTGTCATTCTCTTGTTGGAGTTCCAATTGGGATGGTGTCATCTTGTATCCCTCTGCATCTTCAATCTCTTGTTCTCTTCTTTTAGCATGTCAAGCTCAAGAGACAAGCTATAGTCATCATCATGAGTTTGAATGATAACTTGCTTGGTGGTTGATAGCTTCTCTAGATCACTCTTGAGCTTTGCATTCTCATTCTTGATCTTGAGGTAATCATCATAGTTTTCGGCCTCAACCACTTTTTTGCCCTTGCCACTAGCTCTTTGCTCTTCCTGCTCACTAACCAAGTCCTCACAAGATGTTTCTATCTCTCACTTAACAACATGGTTAGAAGCATCATGTGTCTCATGAGAAAGCATATCATAAGCAACACTAAGTGTATCATGATCTACATTGACTTGAGTATGCGAACACAAGGTTGATATGTGCCCTTGTGGTTCCCTTCTTGAGTGATGAGTGATCGGTCAACGGACAACATGTCTCTTGGCTGTGTTGGTGTGCAGGTGCAGAGCTCGGAGATAGTGGTCGAAGGTAAGGTGAAGGTCAAGTAGAGATGTGCCGTGCCGACGGACCGGGAGCGGTGAAGGGCGGACGTGAGGCTTGGACTAACGGACCGGGAGATCTGAGGACCAGCTGTGGTAGCTGGCACGTGGCATCGGCAAGCAAGAGCACATGGGGATGTGCGGTGCATCGGCCGAGTCGGGAGGAAGGTGATGGCGTCGTGACACTTGGCGAGAGGCCGAGAAGGAAGGCGAATGCACTGTGCCCGGCGTGGAGGCTGGACATGCTCTGGCAACGGTGCTGGAACTCGGGGTGTGCGAACCACATCCCGTCTATGGCGCGGGTTCGGTAGTTGAGCCTCAAAAAGCTACCCTCGACGATTTCTGAGTTTGGGCCTCAAAACTCGAGGTGGCGGGTGTTGGTAGTTCTTAGCTTCACTAAAGACAGTGCTAGGCAACTATCCCCGGTAACGGCCTAGAAATGCTTGTTGGCACTCGCTAACATTGTTACTAGGAGTAGACTATGGAATCTAATCCAGGCAACGGCGTCAGAAGTGCTTGTAGCAAGTCCGGTCACTATACCTAAAGGAGTGGAGCTAAAGTAGCTATCTATTAATGCCAAGCGGGGTTGTCAGTCCTGACACTAGTAGGAGCTAGCTAGTGAGAATGCAATCTACCAGGAGGAGATTCTGCAAGCGCACAGAACTATCGTAGTAGCACTTCGCCTGGGAGTACCAGGTGTCGATTTATTTGATCCCAAGGGAAGGCTAGGGTGGTGTATGAGTTGAGTCAAGGAGGGGATAAGAGTCGAAGAAAAGAGAAAAGGGAAAAGGGGAGTAGAGAGGAGATGAAAGGCTAGAAAGAATATATGGGTGGATAGGTAAAGATGAAGTGGATGGCAAAGGTAAGGTGGATGGATAGGTAGATAAATGGAATGGCTAAGGATAACTAGGATAACTAACTAATAACAAATAACTGCTCCTAGATAACTACAAAGCAAGATAACTACGAAGCAAGATAGTTTCGAAGAAAGGCAGGCAAAAGACAATAAAGCAACTAAGTGGAGTAAAGTTTTATTCCTATCTTGTCAAGTATCGAGGCGTACTAGCCTTTACCACTTACTTAGGTTGAACGCTAGCACAATGAGCCTTACTGTTAAACTGGGCCAACTACATGGTGGAATTCAAGGCGCACAGGGCTGTCACCACCTGCTTGCTACCACAGCTATCCGGGGGTCCAGCCATATCTGAAGGTAAGTCTATAACTAAGCACCACGCTTAACTATATTCTAACTATCTCTACTCTAGCTTTGAATAGAGACACCCTTGCGGACGTCAGAGCAAACACTTGACTTAATAAGATAAACACTAAACTAACTAAGCAGCCTATTGGCAAAGATCAAACACTAAGCTCACTAGAAATTAACTACTATGGCTAAGTGAATTGAACTGTAGGATAGCTAGGCACTCAAGCAATCAATCAAGTATACCACTCAATACTGATAAGTAGAATAATGTAATACTTGAAATGATGAACTCAAATATAGTAAGTGCTTGAGTAACAAGAGCAAAACCTGAACTAGAGATGAAGGAAGACTCTTCCCAGCTCCAGGACCGATCACTCGCACGCCTCTACTCTTGAGCTAAGCCTTGAGCAGCGCTTCCGCGAGGGCAGGAATGCCTTGCTCTACTAGCTACCTACTTGCCTAAGCTCTCTAAGCTTCTAACCTAACTCTCACTTGCTTCTCTTGCTTTGCTTCTCTTGGTACTTGGTGTGTGATGGTACTCTTGGGTTTGAATGAAGTGATGCCTCAGGGGGGTATTTATAGCCCAAATGAGTGAGGGGGGTTCTTATAGTGGGCAGCCAACCGACCTAGGGTTAGGTCAGGTGGCGGGCGCCGCCCCCTACTGGCGGCCGCCAACTCCCTGGCCGTTGGATGAACCGCCTTTGCTTCAACGGCATCCAGGTGGTTGTCCAAGGCGGTTTGGATGTCGGTTGCATGTCCTAGCAATCGACATTCAGCCTTGATCCACGCCACTTCGTCCTGAGCCGTCTGATGCCACTGTCCTAGTGACCAAGGGCCAAGATTTGGCCCTAGGGAGGTCACATGGATCGGTGACGTGGCAGGGAGGCCATCCCAAGTGGCGGGCGCCACTTAGAGGTGGCGGGCGCCACACCCCTTAGGCCCATTTGGGCCCTGCTGAGTGGGCTTGGCCTCTGGTGGGTCCATATGTCCAAATTTGGTTCAAATCCTGCATTCAAATAGAATTCTATGGACATGTGGAATTTGGTTAGTTTGAAACCTATTTGACTACATTTCATGCCTTTTTGGTGGATTTCAGTGTCAAATGTTGATGGTAAAATAGGTGTTTAAGGACCGTCAACAAGCTCCCCCAAGCTAACCTGTTGCTCGTCCTCGAGCAACAATGCGGTTTAAGCGTTGAGCATGAAATGGATAGCAACTTAAGATGTCTGCAAGTGCATATTATATAGTGAGAAATAACTTAGCATCTATCATAAATCATAGCAATGTGGGACTTATAGCTTTTCACTTCAAACATGCAAGAGTGAAATAAAGTAGTAGATAGGAAACTTTTATCTTGCTTAGGTTTGACTAGGATTCTGTCTGGAGGTTTTTCAAAGTTTTCAAAGGATAACAACTTGCTTAAGTCCTCCAAGATTCACTCAATCACTCAATGGTGTTTAATCCTCACTTAGGCCAAAATGTAGCCTCTCCTATTTCTAAAGAATGATATGTGGAGCTATAGGTAGGCTAAGTGTCATGAGCAAATTGCCTGATGTTTATTGCTAAGCTAGACACTCAGATCATAAGGAGCAGCAAATCATAAAAATTGATCAAGATGTGCATGTGTGGTTATGTGGAAGTGTATGGAGAGATATTTCATAATCCTTCCTAGTTAATTTCTGGGGTCTAGAGCTAATGATAATTCTCTCTCTCTCTCTCTTTTTTAATACATAGTGAGTAGACAAAAGATGTGTCCTCACATTTTCTTAGGACATAGTCCTCTCTTGAGCCACTTTGCTCACTTTTTTTTCATAGGACATAGTCCTTTCTTGAGCTATTTTGCTCATTTTTCTCTCTCTCTCTTTTAGCTCTAGATTTCCCCAGACATCTATAGGAAAGGATTTTTGAAATGAAAAGGGGAAGAGGGAGAAATGCTTATTCCCAGTGTAGGAATAGCATAAGGCTAGCAATGGGATGTTTGGCAGGGTATTGCATATCTCCAGTGTAGAGAATAAGCAATTTATTTGGTGGTTGCAAACTCCCAAAGTGGAAAGTAGGCAAATTATGGTGGGTGTACATGAATCTTGATTCAAATGATATGATAAGCTTCTCTACTAAGATCTATGAGGTCTAACAAAGCTCAACACAAACAAAGCTCTTTGTGGTTTTGACTAATGACTAACAAATATTTGGCTGGTGGTGGGATGGGATAAAATCTAGGAGGAACTTTTAGCAAGGTTTTTCATTATTTTAAAAGAAATCCTCCAGATTAGGTCCTAATTTCACCTTAACAAGTTTAAAGAATTACTCCATTTCTTACTAACTATATTCACTAAGCATGATTTCAGTTTAAGCATGTGCAACCCACAAAAGCTACAACTTAGATAAGACTAGTCATGCAAACCATAACAATAGCATTTGCATGACATATTTCAAATCTTATTCAGGTTCAACTTGTTTAAGCAGATTTTATCAATTTGATTCATAGAGTGGTTATTTAGGCAAACATGTGTGTAACACCCCGGTGTTAAGCAATCCCTAAGTGCATAATTTGGCATGACATAAGCATAGCATCTCATCATTTCATGTGCATATGTTTGTTGAATGCTTAAGTCCTTGTTTGGTCTTTAGTGTAACCTTGTTATGCTTTCTGTTTCTGACCAAGTGCCTTATAACAAAGTTGTAGACCTTGATGAAGGGAACAACTTTGCTTTAAAGCACTTTCTCAGAAAAAGCTTTTGAGTTAGGATTTCTTGCATTAGAAAAATGGTTTAGCACTAAATTTCTTTTAAACAACAGAATTTGGACTGGAGCCTTAAGGATGATTTGTTCCTTACAAAATTCTAAGCAACTTTGCTGTTGGGACCTTTTCCTAGTTCGGCTTAGTTTAGAAGTTATGGAGCATCAAAGTTTGTAACCAAACTTCATTAGTTTAATCTTGACCGTGGACCCCACCGGTCAGTCTCTTTCTTCTTCCCCGCGCTAGCCGCTCCCTCCGCGCCGACCGAAACCACCCGCCGCCGCGAGACCGCCTCGCCGGCCGGCCAAACCACCGTCATCGCCGCCCGTGGTTTGTGCCCGAACTCGCCACGTCGCCCAGGAGCTCGAGGCATGCTTGCCGCGTGGAGCGCAACACCTGACCCGCCGCCGCGCCGGTCGGGAGTTCCCCCGACGGGAACTGGCCAGGTGCGACGCACTCAGGCACTTGTTCCTTTTGCCTTCGTCCGCCTTGCGCTTGCAAGCCAGAGAGCATTCGCTCACCAGCGCGCCAGCCACTCCACTCCATCTTCACCCGACCAGAGCTCCGCCGCCGCCCGCCGAACCTCGGCGAGCGATTGCTCGCCATTCGCCGCACCACCGTTCGATTCCTCCCGCCAGTTTCTCCGCCGTGACCTTCTCTTTCTCCGTAAGGGTTGGTTTCCCCTCTCTTCCTCTCTAGCTGCCGGAACAGCGGACGCCATCCGCAAGCTTCCGCCATGGCCGCCACCGTGACCTTCACGTGGACCGGTCATCTCCGACCATGCCACCCTAAGCTGAGCCATGTTCTAGCCTTCTCTACCGCCGTAGCAGCTTAGAGTTAGCTAGAGACCTCTTTTTCGCCGTGTTTCAGCCGGAACCGAGCCGTGTCGCCGCCGTGTCCGCCATGGACCGCCGCCGTGCATCGCGCCGGACAATGCCGGGGATGCCGAAGCCCGAGAGTTGCTCCGATAGGTCGCTTAGGTCTTGCTTGGGCTAGTGCTAACCTCGCCGAGTCGCAAGCCGCCGGGAAGAGTTCCGCCGCCGAGTCGCAGAGCCGCCGCTCCGCCATGGCCGCCGTCGAGCTTGCTCCGGTATTCCTCTGGCTTAGCGAGTCGGTTAGTTGTGTTCGCCTTGCAAACCCGCACCCAACGATGGTCTCCGTGTCGCCAGAAGTGTCGCCGTCGACGAGCTAGGGCCGGTCAACGACCACGGCGCCAAACTCCGCCGTTGACTGCCGAGCCTGGCCTCGCGCGGTAACGTGCTGAGCCTGGCCTCGGAAGCTTGGTCACCCTGACCAGCGGGCCCCGACTGGCAGTAAGGAAGAGAGAAAGGGAAGAGCTTGAGGGCTGAAGGCCTCGGTAAGTCGGGTGCACCGAGCCCTCGCCTCGAGCCTCGATCGGGTCGGTTGTGTAAGCCTCGGTCGAGTCGAACCAAGTCAAGTGTTCGGTTGAGTCAGTAAGCCTCGGTTGAGTCAGTAAGCCTCGGTTGAGTCAGTAAGCCTCGGTTGAGTCAGTAGCCTCGACTGAATGGGTTAGCCTCGGCTGCCAGTGTGCCTCGGGCGAATCGGAGAAATGGGTCTGAGCCTCGGGCCTCAGCCGAATCGCGCTGAAGGCGCCGAAGCCTTGCCTCGGAGCCTCGGGCGAATCGCGCTGAGTGTGCCGAAGCCATGTCCTGTGCCTCGGCCGAAGTCCGTATATTAGGTTTGAGTTTTCTTTTAAATGTGTTTTGCAGAATCCGTGTAAAGGCTTCAAAAATTCCTACAAGGCTCATTTTATGTCCAAATCCTGTGAAACAAATTTTGTTAGGTCAAGCATGTTTAGATCTATCGGTGAAAACTGTTGAATGCATTCTTGGTGATACTTTTATGTGTAGATGCTTTTAATTTAGAAAAGTGCTGATAACTTGGAAAATGCATAACTAATTATGTACAAGTCAGAAAAATGTGATTCCAGTTTTGTTAGGTTTGTATGAATGTGTAGTTTCAGAGAAAAATACAATATGAGGTTATTCTGTGAATTAATTTGACAGTAGCTTTTAAAATGGTTAAATGTCGTTTCCTTGTTTATTTTGTAGTAAATAAATATGAGGAATATGAACCTGAGAATTTAAGCACATTGCTCTTGTACTAGGAAGCACAGCAGAAAAATAAGAAATCTGTTGTTTGACACTTTTTTCTAGGGTGTGTAGTTCAAAGGACCTTTTCATGATAGAATTTGTCTTTTTCATAGAGGATGGAGTTTAAGTCCAAATGAGTTGAAATTTGGACAGGGAGCTAGATTAGGTGTTGATAACTTCCAGTAATTTCTGTAGATTTTTCTGAAGCTGTCTAGATAAGGTTGCTGTTTAAAGCATGTGTAAATAGATTTGTTTCAGCAAGTAATTAGAGGGTAATAAGCTCGTTAAGTAGACTTTGATGTGGTGACAACATCGCTTAACAAGTTGATCTTGATAGGTTATATAGTTGGGATGATGTTGACTACCTTGTTGAAGAGTAGCAGTAGATGGCATGTGCTTATCTCCTGAATTGTTACTCCATGTTGCATCACCGTGCATCCCATGTGCATTCATGTTATTCATTCATGTACCTACCGCATCACGCAGGGTCGGTAGTGGAAGCCCAAGACACGCAGGAGGAGCAGCGTCAGGAGGAGACACCCGAGGAGAGGATCCCGGAAGGAGACGCTGAGGACCTGCCAGAGTGCCGTGATCATCGCCCCGCCGACTTCGAGCGAGGCAAGCCCCGGAGCATTTTTCTCCTACGGTTTGCAAATTACCGTTTACAAGTTAACCTAATATGATTGTTGCATTAGGTTATAGGAGTTGTGTGATACCGTTGCTGCATTGATTAATTATCCTTGTCCACCTGCAAATATTATCTTGTGATCCCTGTTAGGTCTAGGCTCGATTACATGCTTAGCCCTGCTTAGACCGGTAAAAGTCGGGTGATTTCCTGTCCCCCGCATATAGGTGGATACTAAACATGTTTAGCCTGGTGCTATCATGGAGAGAACCATGTGTTAATTAATCTGAGACCGGGCGGGATGTAGGAGCAGCAGGACATGGGTTCTGTGTGCTAGTAGTCTCCCGTCTGTGTCGATTAGGACCCGACGAAGGCACACCTCAGTCATTTTGAACGCGTCAATCACTTAACGGAGCAGGTGCGGGTACCTCCCGTGAAGCCTAGTAAGGTGTTTCGAGCCGGTGACGGAGACGTTGACGCCTAACACCCAGGGCCTTATATGAACCGTGGGCAACTATTCTGATCGACCTGGCATGGTCCGAGGGCAGGCAGGGCCTGATCGACCTGGCATGACCGTGGGCAGTTAATAGCTTGAGCGACCTGGCATTGAGATAACCCTCGGTGTAGAAGGGTCCATGGCCGTCCCGCGATTTGGGTTCTCGAACCTCCTGAGTGGTCGCCAACGGCCGCCTGGCAGGGTGTGTCGGGCGAGTGTGCGACATTTTATCCCCAGCTGGTAGGAATCGATTATAATCGCCATCGCTCCTGGTTAGTGAGTAACTTGACTGAGCATGTGTTACCGTAGTAATATATGGAACTAAATATGGTTATGGATGGTGAATCTGAAAGGCTATTGATGAAATAGTCACTCTTGCTTGAATAAGTAGTCAAGTGTTTGCTCTAGATCAGGTGCAAATCTAGATAATCAGGTTGACTACATAAAATTGACTGCTAATGCTCTAATAAAGATTGTTTAATAATAAAATGCTTTTATGCAAAAAGGTAAGTGTGGCCAACCTCAGATACAGCCTTGCATAATCCTTGGTGTCAATTATTTCTGGTTTATGACGGGTAAGTCTAGCTGAGTACCTTCTCGTACTCAGGGTGCTATCCCTTGTTGTTGCAGATGGGCAATGTTTCTTCGGCTACTGCGAGAACTGTCTGTATCCCGTCGAGGGCAGTGACTAGACCATGGGCACGGTCAATCCTTATCTTTCCTGATGCTTTTGTGGACGGATCAGGCATATGGCACTGTATTGTGAACTAAGGACTTGTGTTTCAAAACTATGTTGCTTCCGCTTTGAATTCAAAACTATGGTTTGTAATAACTATCGAACTCCGATGTATTTGAACTATGTGCGAACTGGATGTACCTTGTGGGCATGTACGCTAATCTATTACGATCTTGGTTAAAGTTGAATGACTTGAAATCCTTCGAGATTTCCGGACTACCGGGTTTGTACGAGCTTAAGTACTTGTAATCTCTGTGAAAGCAGCGATTCGGTGCTTAATCTGGTGCAAATTGGTCGGTTCTGTCACAATGTGACATTCAAAAGATATAAAATTTATGAACTGAATGTAAAGTGTAGGCTTGAGACATACCTTATCGGAGCGGGAGTCTCCCCCAAGCTGGCTTCTTGCTTGGTGAAAGATCTTCTTCGTCTCAGTCGGAGCTCTTGTTCTCATTTTATTAAAAGGAAACTATCTAATGTTGTGAAAAGGGAAACTATCCTATTTTGATATTTTATTGTTCTAACTAAGTTAGCATATACCTATGCATATAGCTAATGATAGCTGACTTTTTTTTAGTTACATGCATGACATATGTTATTTATTCGAAAAGGGAAAATTGAAGGGAAATTAAAAGTAAAACCATACCTTAGGTCCATGGAGTTTCATCCTTATCGGGTGGATCTTCTTCCTTGGGCACTTCTTCTCTTAGTACTCCATCTGGTTCTTCTCTTTTTGGCACCTCTCCTTTGTTATGTGAATCACACAACTTAGGAGGAGATGGTTCTTTCTTTATGTTCCACCTTGTTCTTGGGCGCCTCTTCTTGGTACGAACGGGCTTTGCTACCTGCATGTTAGCGGCATATGCGGGACCTCGGGAGAAAAAGAATATTTCCTTCCTCCTCCCTCCTAATGTCATTTGAATTTTACCACTTCCCACATATATGCAAGCATTAACAGTATTCAAGAAGGGTCTACCCAAAATTAAAGGCACATATTTCCTATTTCCCATATCTAGTATTATGAAATCAGCAGGAACATAGGAGCCTCTAATATGAACAGGTAAATCATTAACTATTCCTTCTACATAGCAAGTGGATTGATCAGCTAGCACAACATAGGCAGATGTGGATGACATGGGTGGAAAGAATGAGTTTTCATAAAAATCTTTAGATAAAATGTTCACACTCGATCCTAAATCACACATGGCATTTTTAAAGACTTCACCAAAGATTGAGCATCTAATCATGGGACTACCAGGATCACCATTTTTAACAGTCATGGTTTGATCTTCATAATAGTTAAAATATTTTATTTCAACATATTAGCAGTTTCCATGTCAGGTTTAGCAGGAATTTTGCCAGGTTCAAAAGATGGTATGATAGCAGCAAGTTGAGCTAATATGGTTTCTAAACATCTTATTAAAGCTTAATTGATTTTTCAGAGCAGATGATAAATCTTCCAATTTAGCATTTATTTTCTCAAGGGTTTTATCATTCGCCATTAATCTCTCTTTCAAAAATTCAGTAGTTCTACCTTGTGAGTAAACTAAATTCTTTAAGAACGAGAAATCATCAGAATTATGAAAATTAGAGCGAGGAATGAATTGTTACCTTGAGAATTGGAGTGCTGATTTCATCATCCTGATTCTGTTGACGGAAACCGTTACTGTTGTTGATGAAGTTCAAATCTTCATGTAGCTCGGGGCAGTGGCTCCCAGAATGTCCGGTTTCTCCCACAGACTTCACAAGTCATGTAGGATTCCAGAGATTGGACACTCTCTTGTTGGATCATCTTCTCACAGCTGTCCAGCTTCTTTGCCAGCAGGTCCATCTTGGCCACGATCATGTCGGCCTCCTTAAGGGAATGTATACCTCGCTTGCGGGGCTGTAGTCTTTCGTCATTCCATCCTTGGTTTGACACCATCTTCTCTATGAGAGCCTTAGCATCTGCAACATTCAGAGAAACGAATGCACCGCCGGCGGCGGCATCCAAATGGCTTCTAGAGAGAGGGGTTAGGCCATGGTAGAAGTTCTGGATCAATAGCCAGTCCTCCATACCATGGTGCAGACAAGCAGTGACATACTCTTGCAACCTCTCCCAAGCCTCAGGAATAGATTCCTCGGCCTGTTGCGTAAAGCTGGAGATTTTGTTGCGAAGAGCATTCGTCTTGCCCATAGGAAATAATTTTGCGAGAAAGGCATTGGAACACTTGTCCCATGTGTCTACAGCGTTGCGATCGGTATAGAACCATTGCTTCGCTTTTCCTAGCAAAGAGAAAGGAAAGAGACAAAGACGGATGGCTTCTTGGGTTATCCCCTTAATGGTGAAGGTGCCGCAAATCTCCAAGAATTGTTGGAGGTGAGCATTGGCATCCTCATGAGCCTTGCCATAGAACGGGCTAGCTTGGACCATCGTGATCAGAGCCGGTTTCAACTCAAAATTGAGGTTAGCATCGATCACGTCTGGTCCTATCGCTACATTAGCGGCAGAAGGAGCAGAAAACTCACGAATGGTCTTGTTGGCCATTGTGAAGATAGAACGAGATAAGAAAGAAAGAAGTTGAAGAATATGAAGGAAAAAGATAAGAAGAACTAAGGAAAGAAAGAATGGGGTATGATGGGATTCGCTAAGCAGGAGCTTAAGCGAAGATAAATTTGACACAGACTCAACCGATACACCGATTGCCTTCCCTGGCAACGGCGCCAGAAATGCTTGTTGGTAGTTCTTAGCTTCAGTAAAGATAGTGCTAGGCAACTATCCCCGGTAACGGCCCAGAAATGCTTGTTGGCACTCGCTAACGTTGTTACTAGGAGTAGACTATGGAATCTAATCCAGGCAATGACGTTAGAAGTGCTTGTAGCAAGTCCGGTCACTATACCTAAAGGAGTGGAGCTAAAGTAGCTATCTACTAATGCCAAGCGGGGTTGTCAGTCCCGACACTAGTAGGAGCTAGCTAGTGAGAATGCAATCTACCAGGAGGAGATTCTGCAAGCGCACAGAACTATCATAGTAGCACTTCGCTTGGGAGTACCAGGTGTCATTTTATTTGATCCCAAGGGAAGGCTAGGGTGGTGTATGAGTTGAGTCAAGGAGGGGATGAGAGTCGAAGAAAAGACAAAGGGAAAAGGGGAGTAGAGAGGAGATGAAAGGCTAGAAAGAATATATGGGTGGATAGGTAAAGATGAAGTGGATGGCTAAGGTAAGGTGGATGGATAGGTAGATAAATGGATGGCTAAGGATAACTAGGATAACTAACTAATAACTAATAACTACTCCTAGATAACTACAAAGCAAGATAACTACGAAGCAAGATAGTTTCGAAGCAAGGCAGGCAAAAGACAATAAAGCAACTAAGTTGAGTAAAGTTTAATTCCTATCTTGTCAAGTATCGAGGCGTTCTAGCCTTTACCACTTACTTAGGTTGAACGCTAGCACAACGAGCCTTACTGTTAACTGGGCCAACTACGTGGTGGAATTCAAGGCGCACAGGGCTGTCACCACCTGCTTGCTATCACAGCTATCCGGGGGTCCAGCCGTATCTGAAGGTAAGTCTATAACTAAGGACCACGCTTAACTATATTCTAACTATCTCTACCCTAGCTTTGAATAGAGACACCCTTGCGGACGTCAGAGCAAACACTTGACTTAATAAGATAAACACTAAACTAACTAAGCAGCCTATTGGCAAAGATCAAACACTAAGCTCACTAGAGATTAACTACTTTGGCTAAGTGAATTGAACTGTAGGATAGCTAGGCACTCAAGCAATCAATCAAGTATACCACTCAATACTGATAAGTAGAATAAAGTAATACTTGAAATGATGAACTAGAATATAATAAGTGCTTGAGTAACAAGAGGAAAACCTGAACTGGAGATGAAGGAAGACTCTTCCCAGCTCCAGGACCGATCACTCGCACGCCTCTACTCTTGAGCTAAGCTTGAGCAGCGCTTCCGCGAGGACAAGAATGCCTTGCTCTACTAGCTACCTACTTGCCTAAGCTCTCTAAGCTTCTAACCTAACTCTCACTTGCTTCTCTTGCTTTGCTTCTCTTGGTACTTGGTGTGTGATGGTACTCTTGGGTGTGAATGAAGTGATGCCTCAGGGGGGTATTTATAGCCCAAAAGAGTGAGGGGGGTTCTTATAGTGGGCAGCCAACCGACCTAGGGTTAGGTCAGGTGGCGGGCGCCACCCCCTACTGGCGGCCGCCAGCTCCCTGGCCGTTGGATGAACTGCCTCTGCTTCAACGGCATCCAGGTGGTTGTCCAAGGCGGTTTGGATGTCGATTGCATATCCTAGCAACCGACATTCAGCCTTGATCCACGCCACTTCGTCCTGAGCCGTCCGATGCCACTGACCTAGTGACCAAGGGCCAAGATTTGGCCCTGGGGAGGTCACACGGATCGGTGACGTGGCAGGGAGGCCAACCCAAGTGGCGGGCGCCACTTAGAGGTGGCGGGCGCCACCTAGGGGTGGCGGGTGCCACCCCCCTTAGGCCCATTTGGGCCCTGCTGAGTGGGCTTGGCCTCTGGTGGGTCCATATGTCCAAATTTGGTTCAAATCCTGCATTCAAATAGAATTCTATGGACATGTGGAATTTAGTTAGTTTGAAACCTATTTGACTACATTTCATGCCTTTTTGGTGGATTTCAGGGTCAAATGTTGACGGTAAAACAGGTGTTTAAGGACCGTCAACAGCGGGTTTCCGCGTTTGGGCCTCAAAACTCGGCATGGATGGTTTCCAGGTTTGGGCCTCAAAACAAGGGCGCGCGGGTTTCTGAGTTTGGGCCACAAAACTCAGCCAGAGGACTGGTTTCCTGGTTTTAGCCTCAAAACTGGGGGGAGGTCCAGGTTTCCCGGTTTCGGCCTCAAAACCCGGGGGCGGTCCGCAAAAAGGACGGTCGACGCGTCGCGTCGTGGAGAGGCTGGCGCGGCGGCGCAGCTATCCACAAGGAAGGCACGGCGGTCGACAGGGCAGCACGTGGCGGCATCCTGAGGCTTGCGTCGAGGCGAAGCTAAGGGTGAGGAAGGCGCGGGGCCGTCGGATCGGCAATCAGCAGAGTTGGACCGGGATACCCCTAGATTTAGTCACTTCGCTCTTGTATCTAGGGGTAGAAGGGGACTATTGTACTTAGTCTATAAATAAGAGAGGCGCCCCTCCTCTCTCTCCATCCTGGCAGCCATTTGTTCCTGAGCTCTCTCTCTAGCCCTCGCTTAGGTTCTAATCATACCTCGCTGCTAGCGATCCACAGAGAGACTCCAATCATACCTCTGTGCTTTGGGATTTTCAGGAAGTGAGACCGTAATCTCATGATTGTCTCGTGTGGTAGACACACGGTTGAAATCCCGAATCGATTCGCGTTTTGTTCTTGTGTTATTCTTCATGCATTTTTTGTTTGCCTTCCCAGAGTTTTTCTTGATTCTCTCCCCTCTCCGAGGAACGGTTTTTTATTTCACTTGAACACAGTTCTTCTAGATTGTGAGGCGCATCTTTTCACCGAAGAATCACTAATTCCTCATGAGCACATAGATCTGGCGAATTTTGTTTTCGGTTCTAAACTTTTCCCTTTTGCATGAGATCCGCAATTCATGAATTTCTAGTTGGGTTCGAGCCATGATCTCTTAGAGATATCTCACCAACATAGTTGTGATCATCTGTGAAAAATTTGGTGAAGTTTGGAGTTGATTTGACTAAGTTTTGGGTCGATTTGGTGTTTGAACAGCGTTGTTTTCGGGCTGACCGGACGCTGCTACAGTACCTGCTACAGTACCGACCGGACTCTGCACTGTTACTGTTCGTGCATGTAACGTCCCGCCACCTCGAGGCCGGGCCCGCTTACATCAGGCAGCTTTCATAGGACCTAGACTATCCCACAGACCAACCACCAGTCTTTTCTCTGCGCAACTTTGTCCTCACTCATGCGTACCCGGAAAGACTTCCTTCCGATCGGTCACCCTCATCGCTCCAAGCCAAGCACGCTTAACTTTGGAGTTTTTAGAAGATGGGCTTCCGGAAAAGAAGTTGCAACTTATGGTATGAGTATTCTATTAATCCTATTAAGCCCTGAGCCGAGATGTTTACAATCTCACCCCCTTAAGAGATCGACGTCCTCGTCGATCAATCCCAGGCCAGAACGTCCTCTCTTGGCCACGTCAGTATGCCCAATGCCAGCGCATATGCCATGCTGTGTGACCACTCCGGATCCACACCAGCCAGCGCACTATGCCTGCGCAACTGCGACACACGCGCCCGTGAAACCGCGAGAGTCGGCTCTGATACCATTCTGTAACGTCCGCCTCCTCGAGGCCGGGCCCGCTTACATCAGCAGCTTTCATAGGACCTAGACTATCCCCACAGACCAACACCAGTCTTTTCTGCGCACTTTGTCCTCACTCATGCGTACCCGGGAAAGACTTCCCGGTCGGTCACCCATCGCTCCAAGCCAAGCACGCTTAAATTTGGAGTTTTTAGAAGATGGGCTTCCGGAAAAGAAGTTGCAACTTATTGGTATGAGTATTCTATTAATCCTATTAAGCCCTGAGCCGAGATGTTACAGTGCATCCGTTGCTACAGTAATCTGCTACAGTAACATTAACCGGACGCTACATTACTGCTATAGTGCGCCCCGGTGCTACAGTACGCTGGCCGGACGCTACAGTGTTGCTACAGTACCATGAGAACACAAGGTTGATATGTGCCCTTGTGGTTCCCTTTCCGAGTGATGAACGATCGATCAACGGGCAACATGTCTCTTGGCTGTGTTGATGTGCAGGTGCGGAGCTCGGGCAGTGGTCGAAGGTGAGGTGAAGGTCAAGTAGGGACGTGTCGTGCCGACGGACCAGGAGCGGTGAAGGGCAGACGTGGAGCTTGGACCGATGGACCAGGAGACCTGAGGACCAGCTGTGGTAGCTTGCACGTGGCGTTGACAAGCAAGAGTACATGGGATGTGGTTCGCACACCCCGAGTCCCAGCACCGATGCCGGAGCATGTCCAGCCTCCACGCCGGGCACAGTGCATTCGCCATCCTTCTCGGCCTCCCGCCAAGTGTCACGACGCCATCACCTTCCTCCCCCGACTCGGCCGATGCACACCGCACATCCCCATGTACTCTTGCTTGTCAACGCCACGTGCCAGCTACCACAGCTGGTCCTCAGGTCTCCTGGTCTGTCGGTCCAAGCTCCACGTCCACCCTTCACCGCTCCCGGTCCGTCGGCACGACACGTCCCTACTTGACCTTCACCTCACCTTCGACCACTGCCCGAGCTCCGCACCTGCACATCAACACAGCCAAGAGACATGTTGCCCGTTGATCGATCACTCATCACTGAGGAAGGGAACACAAGGCACATATCAACCTTGTGTTCTCAATCTCCCCCTTGATGAGTGCATCGTCAACTCATAGTAACCGTAACCAAATAGAAAGAAAGCAGAATTGGGTAGAAGGAGAAAAACTCACTCGAGATGTCCAAAAGCCAGATAAAGGCCGAAGAAGCACAAATCGAGATGAGCGAAGCTTGGTCCCAAAGACATGGGCAACGGTTCGACACAACCAAGCAAGAGATCGAGCAACAACTCATCAGGAGCAAAACTTGATCAAGACAAGCACAGGACTTGGTTCCCAAAAACATGGGCAACGGCTCGACGCAACCAAGTCAGAAACAAGCTAGTTCTCAAGAAGAGGCAGAAGGGCTCAACACCACTACTGAAGGCTGATACCAAAAGAAGACTGCATAAGAAGCAGCTAGTGCAAGTCTCTCAAGATAGAGGCACATAGGCTCAACACAACCAGCAGTAAGCCCGATACCAATCAAGACCATCAAAATACGATGAAAAACAGCTAGTCCCTCAAGACAGAGGCACAGAGGCTCGACACAACCAGCTGAAAAGATCGATATCAAATAAAAGCAGACTCAGAGCAACATAGACAAAAAGACTCCCCCTTACTCAAAGAACTCCCCCTCAACAAGAGAAGCATAAATTGCAAATTGTCACCACAAAGACACTTCTCCCCCTTGGGGGCAATTTGCAATCAAAACAGAGGGAAAAAGAGCTCAAACGAGCAAAACGGAGCTATGTCATGTCTATCGGAGTCAAAAACATGCATATGCGTTAAAAATGCATGTTAGCAGATTCAGGTATATATTCGAGAGAGTGAATAAATGCTCTAAAGAGTGCTGATCCGACTACATAGCAACACGCAAAGTGCTAGCAAAGGTCAAACTGATCACCGAATACAAGATATGAATGCATAAGTCAAATGAGCAGTTTTAAGGCCATTCAGAAAGGGGTTTCACCATCAAAATAGCACTGAACATGTATAGATAGGAAGTCAAACAAGTGATAAACATGTATACAAGTAAACTACCCCTAGCAAAGTTCAATCATCATGCTATAGAGTGAATCATGGACTTTGTTTTTCAGATTTTATCAGAGAAATTGCAGGCGGTTATTAGCACAAGTTCAATTCAGCATGTGATTGCGAGAGTTGAAAGCTTGTCATTGCCTAACTTTTCAACCGTGCTAAGCCTATGCATATGCAATTAGAAGCTTAAAGCATCGGTTTTGGTCTTACACTACACGGCTCCAGTTTAACTCAAAGTGCTATGAGAACAGTCCCAATACCGTGATGTGCTGACAAGCAATCCCATCTCGATCTTTTCAATCACTAATACTTGGTTCATTTTAAGTAAGATATGAATAGTCCAGCAAGTGAGAGACTCAGAGCTAGAGACATAGCAACCTAGCATATATGAAATAGCTCAAGTGACCTCAACACATCCTACACATGCTAGTTGCCAATCTCAATGGTGAACATGTATCAAATTTTAAGTTCTTTAAGCATGTTCATCATTCTAAAAAATACAGCTTAGCTCACAACATATATCAGTGATTAGGAGAGCCTAGCTACAAGCAACATCATATATCATCGAATCATACACTAAGCAAAGCATAAATTCATTCTAGGAATATAGACATGAAGCTCAAAAATGCAATGCATATATGATGAAGTCAGAATCGGAGCCAAAACAAAACTAAAAGACTCAAGACCCAAAAACAAAAAAAAAATAGAAAGTCAGTATATGGTACATCAAAAATGCTTCCCCCATCTAAAAGGGGAAACACACACCAAGCTCACCTCTCAACCTAGCAAAAGTTGAGAGATCCAAAGGCTTGGTGAAAATATCCGCAACCTGGTTATGAGTGTCTACATGCCTAAGATCAATGTCGCCTTTCCCATAGTGATCATGAAGAAAGTGAAAGCGAACATCGATGTGTTTGGTCTTGGAGTGAAGAACAGGGTTCTTTGCTACACTAATGGCAGAAGTGCTGTCGCAAAGCAAAGGGACCCGACTGAAATCTAGACCAAAATCACGCAAAGTAGCAACCGTCCATAAAAGCTGCGAAGCACAAGAAGCAGCGGCAACATACTCGGCTTATGTAGTAGACTGGGCTACGTTCGACTGTTTGCGAGAAGACCAAGAAACCAGAGAAGAGCCAAGAAACTGACAAGTCCCAGAAGTAGACTTGCGCTCAAGCCGACAGCCGGCAAAATCCGCATCGGAGTAACCACAAAGCGAAAGAGTCGAGAAGAAGAGTACCAAAGTCCGAACTCAGGAGTGTATCGGAGGTACCTCATGACGCGCTTGACTGCTTGCTTGTGGAAAGTCCGAGGGGACGCCTGAAAACGAGCGCAAGAGACACAGAAAACTATATGTCTGGCCTCGTTGCCGTCAGGTACAGGAGTGAGCCGATCATGCTCCTGTACTCCTTCTGGTCAACAGCCTCTCCGTCCTGGTCCACGTCCATCGCAGCAGTCATCGCCATGGGCGTCGTAAGAGGCTTGGCCTTGCCCATGTCAACTTCTTCAGATGTCCTTCGTGTACTTGCCTTGATGCACGAACGTCCCATCTCGGGTTTGCTTGATTTGCAACCCGAGGAAGAAGGTGAACTCACCCATCATACTCATCTCAAACTCCCTGCTCATAGTATCTGCAAACATCGCAACAAGGGCGTGAGAAGAGCCACCAAAGATGATATCATCCACGTAAATCTGGACTAACAGGGTGTCATTGCCTTGCTTGAGGAGAAACAAAGTTCTATCGACCCGTCCCATTTTAAAACCATTGGAGAGTAGAAAGGTTTTCAAACGATCATACCACGCTCTCGGGGCTTGTTTCAAACCAAACAAAGCTTTTGAGAGTTTATAAACGTGGTTTGGAAACTTGGGATGCTCGAAACCTGGGGGTTGCCTGACATAAACCTCTTCCTCTATATACCCATTCATGAAGGCACTCTTGACATCCATTTGGTAAAGCTTAAAACCCTTCGAAGCAGCAAAGGCTAGAAGGATTCTAATGGCTTCTAAACGGGCTACAGGGGCAAAGGTTTCCTCATAGTCTATCCCCTCTTTCTGGCAAAAAACCCTGGGCTACTAGCCTAGCCTTGTTCCTCACTACCATCCCATCCTCACCCTCTTTGTTTTTGAAAACCCATTTGGTACCTATAGGGTGGCATTGTGGTGGAGGTGGAACTAAGGTCCAGACTTGTTTCGCTCAAAGTTTTCTAGCTCCTCATGCATGGCATTAACCCAGTTAGAATCAGAAAGTGCGTGTCCAACATCTTTGGGCTCCAAAGAAGCAACGAATGCAGAATGAGCAAAGTGAGAGATTCCATACGCTCGCGACCGCGTGACTCGCTGGTCGATGCCCCCGATCATCTGCTGCGGGGGGTGAACTTGCTGAATGCTCCGGGGCGCTTGCCTCGCCAACGTCGCCTCCCCCTCGCCAGATGCCGTCGCTCCCTCAGGTGCAGCGGGTGCTCGCTGGAGAGGTGGCTCAAGAGGACCCCAAGAAGAAGATGTCGTGGGATCGGGTCCTCGAGCTGAAGTCGACGTCGCAGGGTCGACGGGGGCAGCCATTGGAGTTGGCTCAGGATCACCCCAATCGGCATTTTCCTGCTCCTTCTCCACAAAAATGGTCTCTCCCAGCTCCTGTTCTCCTGCAACATCAAAAGTAGAAGAAACACAAGGCATAGTATCGTCGAATGTGACCTCGCAGGTCTCCACTATCCGGTTAGTTTCAAGGTTAAGAACTCGATAAGCGCGTGAATGCGAAGCATAACCAAGAAACACGCCATCAGCAGAGCGAGATTCAAATTTGTCCAAAACACCTAAAAATGAGACAACTTGGGAACCCGTCCAAAACGCAACTCATAAGAAGTTTTCTTCATGAAAGCTCGAAGAAAGATGCGACTTGAAACATGGCAAGCGGTGTTGATCGCCTTGGCCCAAAAACGCCTAGGAGTCCTATGCTCATCAAGCATCGTCCTGGCCATCTCAACAAGGGTCCGGTTCTTGCGCTCAACAACACCGTTCTGCTGGGGGTAATAAGGAGAAGAGAACTGATGCTCGATTCCGTTAGAAGAACAGAAAGAAGCAAACTGAGAGTTATCAAACTCAGTACCATTATCGCTACGAATAGCTCTAATGGTATTAGGAGGAAACTCAGTTTTCAACTTCAAAATCAGATCACGAGCAAAAGGAAAAACTTCATCCTTACCCTCCATGAAGAAACCCAAGAATATCTCGAAAAAATCGTCAACGATCACAAGAAGATACCACTTCCCCCCCGCTGAGTAGACCCGAGCTGGACCAACTGTGTCCATGTGTAAGAGCTCGCCGGGTCGCTTTGTCATCACCTGATTAACAGGTGGGTGAGAAGCAGCAACCATCTTCCCGTGACGACAAGGATGGCAAACAGGTCCTTCTAAAACTTAAGCTTGGGCAATCCTTGGATTAGGCCAAGTGAGCTAAGTCTTGCAAGCAAGTCAAAGCTCAAGTGACCGAGCCTCCTATGCCACTTCCACAAATCAGAAGAAGGACCAGCCATCAAACATCTAGCAGAGCTGAAAGAACGAGAAAAGTCGGCTCTGAAAACACGGCCAAAGGAACGATCCAACAAACAAGATCTCCCCGAGGGTCTAAAACACGACTCAGACCCTTCTTAAAGCGCACTTCACAATCATCCTCAAGAAGTTGCGAAACAGAAAGCAAGTTGTAATGCAAGTTCGAAACCAAAGCAACATCCTTAAGAACAAAGTTCTCATTGAGCCGGATAGCTCCTTGAGAACACCTTACCTCTACTATTATCCCCGAAAGTGATGTACTCCTTGTGCATCACGGGGCTAAGGCTGGAGAACCATTCCTTCTTTCCGGTCATGTGACACGAACACCCGGAATCCATGAGCCACATGTTCTCCAACCGAAGTTCCTGCATTAATAGAAAGGCAGGAAGTGAGCATATGGCACAACACTGGGGTTAGTATACTGAGAAGGATACCAGTGCTGTGTCATAGGCCCAGAAAAAGTGTTAGTAGCCACACCAAGTTGTCCTCGTCCCATGGATGGATAGCGATCACCACCAACCTGAAAGGGTGGTCCGCTATGGAACGGAAAACCTCCAAACTGACCTACTTGTCCCATTTGAGCAAAGCGATCACCACCATACTGAAAAGGTGGTCCGCTATGGGACTGAGCAGCAAAGCCTCTTACACTTGGCTCACGGTCGTATTGAGGACGACCAGAACCGCGATGGGCACGACCACCACCCCGTGGTCTAGCTGCCAGGGGCCTAGCTACCTGAGGGAGTGGACCTCCAGGCCTAGCGCCCTGCCTCTGAACTCCCCGACCCTGCACACCATGGAGAGGGTGGTGCCTGGCCTGGTGTTCAGCTCCAACTCCTTCCTAGCATCTCTCTTCCTCCGAAAGCAAAACTCAGCTAGGTGACCCTCACGGTGACGTACTCGCACTCAAACCTCACCACTCTCTTGGGTTGTTGGTTCCTAGTGTTGCGAGGGTTGTTCACTCTGGCTGGCTGCTTGCCCTTCGGAAGGGGATCACTAGAGACGTCAGGAAGGGTGTCAAGTGTGTTCCTAAGATGGTTAGGTTTTGGAATCCACACTTGCTTGCGAGATGGAGCCTTGGGAGGTTCATCAAGGATACCATCCTTGGTGATAGGCTTGGGAGGCTCAGGTGGGGTGATCTTGGTAAGCTTAGGGATAGCGGATGGCTTCTCACTCGGGTTCACACCGCTAAACTCACCGATCTTGCCAAAGATACTAGCGCCCTTCCCACCTGAAGCAAAGCCTACTCCCGAGCAATCAGTTCCCCTCTTGAACTGACTGATCATCATGCCCAACTGCGGCTCACTGCATGACACCCAACTCATGATGGACCGATGGTATGTGTTTTCCTCCTCGGTTTGCATCCTGGCATGCCGACAGTTGGCAATATCAAGCTCCATCCCACGCATCGCTCACATGGAGCGGACAAGGTGCTAACTGAGCTGGCCTTCAGGCTTCAGCAAACTTGGCACTAACTTCTGCCAACTCAGTTCGCAAGCTAGGACAAAGCTTGCATGCACCCAGCAAAGAAGGCCTCGCCTTCACTTCCTCCAGCTCCTTCTTCAGGAGGGACACTCTTTGCAATCACCCCACCAAGTCTAGCCTACTCTTTAGCTCATCATACACCTCAATCAAAGAGGCATACTTGGTTTGCAGGGTGGCAAAGTTTGTCATATGCATCGTGCACTCCTCACACTCCTCCTCATCGACCACCTTCACCTCGGACCTAGCGAACTCAAGCTCCTTAAGCGCTTCTTTCATTCATCTTGCCTTAAACTCACCGCGCTATTGGAAAACCTGCGTAAGCCTCTTCTCCAGAACACCGACTAGATCCGCAAACCTATCTCGCTCATCAGTGAGACGATCGACAATTGAAGAGTTTGATACCTGAGAGGCGCTGTCGTCGTCGTCGTCGCTATTGGCGTCATCGGCGTCCTTTGCCTGGCACTTGGAGTCCTCTTCATCCAGGGCCATGGTGCACAAGCCCTTGGAGGAGTGGCCGAGGAAGCAGAGTCCGTTGAAGCGTTCTTCTGTCTTGTGCTTGGACCCATCATCGCTGGAGTCGCCGTCGGAGGTCTTCTCGCCGTCACTGGTGGTGGCGAGAAAAGCATGCCGACCGGCGTCAAAAGCCTTCTCCATGTCTTCACGACGATAGACGCCCTTCTTCTTCTTCCCGGCCTTGTTCTCTGGCTTGCCCTTGTGCCTGGAGTTGCGGTTCTTGTCGGGGAAGTTCTTGTCGTTCTTGGGGCAGTTCGTCATGAAGTGGTCTAGATCACCACACTTGTAGCAGCCCTCGCATGCGCCACCACGCCGGCGATTCAGGCGGTTGTTCTGAAACCGCGAGAACCGGGTGATGACGAGGGCGAGCTCGTCGTCTCCAAACGCCTTCATCTGCTCCTCCGTGACTGTAAGCAAAGATGACAAAGAAAACAGAGGAGGTGAAGCGTCAGCAGAGAAAGTCGATCCACCTGTGCCTGAGACCAAAGCCATGGTATGTGAAGATGGGTTCTTCAGCTTGGCCTGAGTTAGGTGATCGATCTCGGTGGACTTGAGCTTGCTGAACAGCTCGTCCACGGTGAGGGTGTCATAGGATGGAGACTCTATGATGGTCGACACCTTCACCTCCCATACCCTTCCGATCTAGGGCGTATAGCAACTTGAGAGCCCTCTCATGATCGTCATAGGGTAGGTTAGCCCGATTGGCACGCATCTTGTTCTTGTTCACAATCGTTGGAAACGAGCGAACATGGCGTCAATCGTCTCTCCCTCCAACTGAACAAAGTTCTCGTACTCGCGCTTGTACGTCTCGAAGAGTCTGGTCTTGACCTGAGCGGTCTCCTCGTGATAGCTCTGAAGCTTCACCCAGATCTCTCGTGCCGTCTCAAGCTCAGAGACATGCTCGAACTCAGGAAGGGAGATGCTGGCCAAAAGAGCGTTACGAGCCTTGGAATTGGCCTCGTGCTGGTCAATCTGGATCTGACCCACACGAGCTGCAAGGACTATGTACTCAGCGTTCTCACATATCTCCCAGACAGAAGATCTGATGCTGTTGAGATAAGCACGCATCCGAATCTTCCAATAGGGATAGTTCGTTCCATCAAACCACGCAGCCTTGTCGTTCCCTCGTTCCATGTCGCCCTTAGTGTCCTTAACCGATTAAGGTAGAGAAGATCCCTTAATCGGCTCCGATACCAATTGAAGGACCAGATTAGCGACCAGAGGGGGGGGGGGTGAATGGGAGCCTCAAATTCAACTCGTGAATAGATTGGCCCTTGTCCCAGAAAGTCACCCAAAAGCAAAGACTCGAAATGACCGGAGAGTTCACGACCTACAAGTAGGTGGGTACCCTAGGAGATGTCCTAGTGGTACAGTGGAACCCCCGAAGAAACACCGAAACCAACTGCCAAAGCCTCGGAGCAAAACTGCACAAACAGCAGAATCGCGGACTGTCCGGGGTCAGGGTCTCGGACTGTCCGCCGTTAAGTCCCGGACTGTCCGCGACTGGGAGCCGGACTGTCCGCCGGCCAAAACACAGAAACAGAACAGTTCTGCACAAGTCCTGTTCGAGTCCCGGACAGTCCGCGGTTTCAACGCTGGACTGTCCGTGGTTCACGTGAACAGTAAATCAGAAGCGTCCGATGCAGACCCTGTGCTGCGTCCGATGTGACCCCGGACTGTCCGCGGGTCACTGGCGGACTATCCGCCGGTTACGAGACTGAGAACAGTATTGCCCTGCGCAGTTTTGAACTGAGCAAGTCCCGAGTCCCGGACTATCCGCCACTGAAGGGGCGGACTGTCCGCGGATGAATAGAGCGCAGGAAAAACGCTCGGGACTAACTCCAAATCAATCGAAACTTCACCAAACCAAAATGGACTTCGATTGAACTCCTCCCAGGTGTTCCTCTAAGTGATAGGGTGCTAATCCTAAGAAATCATCACACCAAATCAAGTCAATAGAGAGAAATCCGAGGATCACCGGAAAGGGGGAAGAAAGGAGGAACGAACACAAAATCGACCCGATCTATGGATTCGTGAGGTTATAGGAGAAATCCTTCGGTGGAAAGAAGGAGCTCAGGACCAAGAATGAATTGATTCAAGTGGAATCAAAAACCATCTCGTGGAGGAAAGAACGAAGCAAATCTCCGAAGATGAAAAACCAACATGAAGAACACAAACACGATTCGATTTCAGCCGAAATTCCTCCACACGAGGAGACAGCGAGAATACGGTCTCGTTTCCTCAAAAGATCCAAATACACAGAGGTATGATTCCCGCCTCTGCGGATCGCTTGCAGTGAGGTATGATTAGAACCTAAGCAGGGGCTAGAGAGAGAGTGCTCAGGAACAAATGACTGCAAGGATAAAGGGAGAAGGGGTGCCTCTCTTATTTATAGCCTAAAACAATAATCCCCTTTCTACCCCTAGATACAAGAGCGAAGCGGCCAACCCTAGGGGTATCCTGGTCTAACTCTGCTGATAGCCGATCCGACGGCCACGCGCCCACCTCATCCTTAGCTTCGCCTCGACGCAAGCCTCAGGATGCCGCCACGTGCCGCCCCGTCAACCGCCGCGCCTACCTCGCGGATAGCTGCGCCGCCGCGCCAGCCTCTCCACGCCGCCACGCGTCGACCGTCCTTTTTGCGGACCTCCCCCCGGTTTTGAGGCCGAAACCGGGAAACCTGGGCTTCCCCCGGTTTTGAGGCTGAAACCGGGAAACCTGTTCTCAGGCTGAGTTTTGTGGCCCAAACTCAGAAACCCGCGCCCCAGGTTTTGAGGCCCAAACCTGGAAACCGTCACCGAGTTTTGAGGCCCAAACTCGGAAACCGGTCACCCCGAGTTTTGAGGCCCAAACTCGGAAACCATCGAGGGTAGCTTTTAGAGGCTCTGCTACCGAACCCGTGCCGTTGACTGGCAGACTGTCCGCCGGTCACATCGGACGCAGCACAGGGTCTGCATCGGACGCTTCTGATTTACTGTTCACGTGAACCACAGACAGTCCAGCGTTCAAATCGCGGACTGTCCGGGACTCGAACAGGACTTGTGCAGAACTGTTCTGTTTTTGTGTTTTGGCCGGCGGACAGTCCGGCTCCCAGTCGTGGACAGTCCGAGACTTAACGGCGGACAGTCCGGGACCCTGACCCCGGATAGTCCGCGATTCTGCTGTTTGTGCAGTTTTGCTCCGAGGCTTTGGCAGTTGGTTTCGGTGTTTCTTCGGGGGTTCCGCTGTACCACTAGGACATCTCCTAGCGTACCCACCTACTTGTAGGTCGTGAACTCTCTGGTCGTTTCGAGTCTTTGCTTTTGGGTGACTTTCTGGGACAAGGGCCAATCTATTCACGAGTTGAATTTGAGGCTCCCATTCACCCCCCTCTGGTCGCTAATCTGGTCCTTCATACCAGTGTCCGGTCAGTGCAGTTTTCGCACTGTTTCATCCGTAGTTTTTGCGTTCGAGCTCCGATTCGAGTTCCGTTTGTTGCGTTGGTTTTCTAACTCTGTGGGGAACATTCTAAAGTACTTTTGTCACCAGTTGACTCAAGTATTTTTGGTTTGGCATTTACTTCTTCTCCATAGGAGTGCAGTGCTTCCCGTTCGGAGCTCCAGTTTTGGTGTTGTGCTTGGTTGATCGCGTGTGTGCTGTCCCGCTGTGTTCCTAGGGAACATCCACCCAATCTTTTGGGTCATGGATATCACAGTTTGTGACCTTTGCTTTTGTGGTTGACTTTCTGGGACAGAGGCCACCGATTTCTCGAGAAGAAATTTGAGGCTCCCATTCACCCCCCCCTCTGGTCGCCAATTCGGTCCTTCAGAGTATATTCTTCTTTGAGCAAAGAATAGCTAGTATTAAGATCACTATGCATCTTATCAAGTTTTTCATTTTTAGCTTTTAGCTCCTTGTTAGAGGACTTGAGATCCTTGATAGATGATGACATAGTAGCAAGTTCATTTTGAAGCTCATCACTAGCATGTATGGCATTGTTATATTTTTCAACAAGAGCTTCATTGTCACTAACAAGCCTATCATTTTTAGCTCAAGTTTTTCTTATGATTTTGGAATAGTTGTTTAGCAAATCAACAAGTTCATCATAAGAAGGAGCTTTGAACCCTCCATCACTTTCATCATCACTAGAGTCATCATCACTTTGTACCTTCCGATCACCCATTGCCATGAGGCATAGGTGTGTAGAGGATGATGGCGGTGGTGGTGGTGTAGAAGTTCCAATAACTAGAGCGGCCACCTTCTCCTTCTCATCATCACTATCTTCATTTGATGAGCCACCGGAGGAGTCAATGTTGGTTAGCCAATGACCAACAATGTAAGCCTTGCCACCTTTCTTGTGGTATTGCTTCTTCTTCTTCTTGCCATCCTTCTTGTATGGCTTCTCACTCTTCTTCTTATCTTCACTAGATGAATCATATTTCTCGCCCTTGTTCTTGTTCTTGTTCTTGTAGCTCTCTTTCTTGGGCTTGGTGCATTGATGAGCAAGATGGCCAATGTCACCACAATTGTAGCAATCCATCTCGGATAGTGGCCTTCTCTTGCTACTTGTGAAGAACTTCTTCTTTCTTGAGTCGAAGTTGACTCCATTCTTGTGAAGCTTCTTCAACATCTTGGTGGTCCTCCTCACCATGAGAGCAATGTTGGAATCATCTTCTTCGTCACTTGTGCTCTCATGATGCACCTCAATTGCCTTGGACATGCCCTTCTTGTCATGCCTTGCTTTGAAAGCCAAGTCCTTCTTGTCGGTGGAGGACCCACCACTAGGTGTGATGTGCATGTACATCTCATGCGCATTGATCTTCCCCAAGACTTGTGTTGGTGTGGATGTGGAAAGATCACCTTGATGTAGCACCATCGCAATGTGTCCATACTTCTCAATTGGAAGGACACAAAGAATTTTCCTCACAACATTGGATGGTTGCATTTGTGTGAGGCCAAGTCCATTGAGCTCTTCAACAAGAACATTCAAGCATGAGTACATTTCATTTGCACTTTCATGAGCAAGCATTTGGAAAGAATGTAACTTTTGCATGACCAAATGATAACGCTCCTCACGCTCACTCTTGGTTCCCCTCATGGAGCGCACAAATGTTTTCCCATAGATCATGGGGCATTTTTGTGGTTCCAGACGTGGATAAACACATCCTTGCAAATGCCTCTAAATAGGATGTTTTTGGCTTTTGCATTCCATTTCTCGTTCTCCTCCTCATTAGGAGTAAGGCTTGTGCACTCCTTGGGCTTGGCAAAACCGGTGATCGCGGCTTCGTGGCATTTTACATCAATCGCTTCTAGGTACAACTCCATATGGACTTTCCAATATGGGAAGTCGTCTCCCTCGAACATGGGAGGTGGTCCATCACCTCCGGACATCTTAACTCTAGGCGGTTAAGCCTAAATCGAGAGCATGAGGCTCCGATACAAATTGAAAGGATCAAGATGCCCAAGAGGGGGGGAGTGAATTGGGCTTTTCTAAAACTTTAGCACAAATTAAAACCTATGAAGCCCAATTAATCCCTTGTGCCTAGAAGTGTGTTTCTCTATACTCTACCGCACAAAAGACTATCACTATGCCATTTCTACTCTAGCAAAGCAATTCAAGTACGAAAGAACAACAAGTAAATTGCGGAATTGAATTTCTCAAATGTAAATGCGTAAGTAAAGAGAGTAGAGATGACACGACGATCTTTTTGCCGAGGTATCGAGGTGTCGACACACCCCCTATTCCTCGTTGGAGCACCCGCGCAAGGGTATCGCTCCCCTTGATCCGCGCAAGGATCAAGTGCTCACTATGAGCTGATTCTTCACCACTCCGGCCCGGTGAATAGCTCACTACCAGTCACAAGCCTCCTTGGGTCATCCACAAGCCTCTAGATGATCACCAAGCTTCACGATCACCACCAAGTCGTCTAGGTGATGCCGATCACCAAGAGTAACAAGCTAGAACTCTCACTTGACCAAGACAAGGCCAAAGAAATGGATGGATGCACACTTGCTACTCAATTCTCACTAGGAGGTCACTAATTCTCTCAATTAGCAATTCTCTCAACCTCACTAGGGCTCTTGCTCTTTCTCACACTCACAATGTGTTTCTCAGCAAAGGAAAGTGGCAAGAACACTCTAATGGAGGAGGGGAGGAGTATAAATACTCCCCCCAACCGGCCATCCAATAGAGCACTAAACAGGTCATTTTTCGGGGGCATCGGACACGCCGATGCCCTCAACCAATGGTCAACTGTACTACCTGTCAGACATTTCAATGTGACATCGGACGCTGGGCAGCGTCCGATGCCATCGCATAGGACGCGTCCGATGCGATTCTGACCTCTCTGGAACCTCTCTGCATGACCATCAGATGCTGGCCCTCACGTCCGATGCATGCCCAAGTTCACTCGCAAGTGAACAGTGGCACGGGCGCGTCCGATGTGACAACATCGGAGCGTTCGTTGCCACGCACCAGATAGACCCAAGTCTAGTGAGCATCGGACGCGTGTCCGATGCCCACCAGGCCAGCGTCTGATGCCTGTTTCACAAGCAAAACTGACTCGGATCGCGATGCGGCCTTAACGACTTTTCATCCTTGCGACATGAGGGCTCTCTCAAAGCTACCTAGGGCTATGAAATAACAAGTGTGCACCACACCTACCTCAATAGACTCATCTAGGTCAAGCTACTGATTCACGCTCCCCTTTATTGTACGACCAAAGGAAAAAAACAAAGACCTAAGACTACCTAAGTGTCCTCCAACACCATATGACACTTAGCCTAGTCTACCACCGTCTTCGTCATCAGTCCTTTGAAAACCGAAACGATTTCCATCACCAGGGGACATGAACTCCATATGCCCGTATCGTCGCCATTACCGTGACCTAACTCATCCTTGTTTCTGCCAAACACACGTTAGTCATAGTAATCTTGTGTTTCATCCAATCACCGAAACCCACTAGGGGCCAAGATGCATTCAAGCATATTGGTTTTATTTCTCTTTTGGACAGTTGCAAATCTTTCTTGATTTTAGACACTCTCACCTTCTTTTGTTCAGATTTGGGACCTAGAATATCAACAGATGATTCTCCTACTTCGATGCCATCAATAGCCAGGTTTTTTAGCATTGTAATCGGCTTTTCAGTAATTGAATTCAGATCTGAACTTTTATCTTTACGGCCATCATATTTACATGGTAAACCTGTTTTACCACTTTCTTCTTGTGCTGGGCTCTGGACCGATTTAGGCCAAAATAGTCTTTATAAGATGATGATCTCTCTAAGTGTCTAGAAGCTGCATTTTGTGGTCGAGAATAAAGTGGAATGTGTGCCTCTTGATCAAACCAGTCCCAAGATGAATAAGGATGAAAATATGTGGGTTGCGGTCCATATGACATAGGAGTTGTCTGCATAAAAGGGAAATGTGTTGTTTGTTGAGATTTATTCCCTTGCCAATTCCGATCTTGAGATTTGTGCTTTGGAGGCAATCTTGATGTTTGGACTTTCTTTGACCGATTGGTGACATTGACTTTTGCTAAGTTCTCATATTTTGCTAGAAGCTCCTCAAAGCTAAGCTTCGGTCTTCTATTCTTTTGCTTGTCACGGCCTTTACCTCCAAAAGCTTTTTGAGCATCCTCCTTCTTTTCTCCATCTCGATAGACATGCTCCACAGGAGGATCCTTAGTCGATTCCCCTTGCTCAATGGGATCAATCGACCTTTGCTTTAGCTGGAGAGATTCTACATGCCCCCAGTGTCTTCTGGAATTGTGATAACTTTGTTGTCCTCTAGAATGTCTTCATCTTGCAATTTTTGGACAACAACCTTGTCTTCACTTGAGGGCTCCACATCTCTCTCTTGGGCATTCGAGCCTTGAGCTTTGAGTGAATCGGCTAATGCAAGCCGATTCGAATCTTGCTTGCCATCAAGACCAATTGAATCCAATTGGTCCATTTGTTGAGCATCAAAAAATCTCAATCGTCCTTTATTAATGGCCGATTGGATCACTCGATGAAAACATTGCAGTCTGTGATCAAAAGAATTATGCCACTTGCAATATGTAAGCTCTTCAAGGTTTTGAATAAATGGCAAAGCATCATGATCAATGATTTTAATAAAATTATTCTTCAGCAAGATATCAAAGACATGATCACAAAAGTAAAGTAAAAGGTGTACTTTGATTTCTTCAGCCGATTCTTTTGTGGAGTCGGCTTTAAAGCTAGGCAAACAAAGGGATCAGATTTAATATCAATCCATTCGACCACACCTTTGCAATTGCTTTTAAGAAGCTTTATCTTTGACAAACTACCACTATCAGCCTTGCCATATGGCGCAATGTGTTGACCGATAGAATCTGAATTTGTTTTATCATCACACAAATAAAATGCTATTCCTAATTGGTCTTTTACAACTACTAGGAAGGATATCTCTAATAGACGCAGAAAGTGAAATAGTATGACCAAATTGGAATTTAAGCAAAATATTTGTATTTTGTACCTTGTTGATCATGTCGGAGAAGCGTAGGTTCTTGGTTTGAATGACGTTGTTCTTCATCTCTAGAAAATGATCAACAATAGGCGTCGAATCACCCAAAAGCGCTTCAGTAGTTGCTAGAACAGAGGAAGTCGGTTTAGCCAACCGGAAGTCAGCTAGGCCGACTTGGGCACTAATAGGTAAGGCAGCAACAGGGGAAGTCGGCTTACCCGACTTAGAAGTTGACCTAGCGGACTCTAGGCAGGTAGTAATCGGCTCAGCCGACTCTAAAGTCGGCTTAGCTGATTTTGGGCAGGCAAGCGTTCCTTCTTTCTCGCTTGTAGGGATTTGATCTCCATTAATGATGTGGTAATCACTGGATAAGCGTATAACCCCTTTAGCTCTTGAAAAATCAAGTCTAGCCGTTTTCTGGCGCTTTTCATGCTTTTCTGTAGCAAGACATGCTTTTTGAGTTGTGATTGGTTCGGAATGGATATTATGCTGTTCGGCTTACATCCGAACTGACTCTTTCTTTCATGCCCATTAACAATCCCTTTTAGGCGATGACTCAGTTGTAATCGGCCTTTTGTCATTAGTCTTTCCAAAGTATTGATAGAATAACTCCTCTAATCTAGACCATGACCAAACAGTATATTCGGGTAAAGATGTAAACCATGCAAAGGCAATACCAGTGAGAGATAAAGGAAATTTTCGCACTCTCATATAGTCCTCTTTACCGGCAAAACCCAATTGTGAGAGATAAATACTAATGTGTTCCCAGCGGTCTTATCATCTTCACCAATATATTCATAAAAATCAGGTACCCACCAACCATCAGGATCTTCCAAGCAATCATAGTGTAACGGGTATGGTCTATGATAAGCAGGAACCTTCCATTTAGAGGAGCCATAAGGATTTCTAGCATGGGCTAAATCTTCATCGATTCGGCTTGATTTGAGAGTAACATATGAAGCCGAATCATGATTGTTTGCATGCACACTCATTGCTGAATTTTTATTGATTCGGCTATAGTTATTGGTATTATGTGGAGCCGAATCATAAGTTTTTGCACTCGAATACCTTGTTGGAATTTCACTAATTTGGCTATGGTTTTGAGTTAAATCTGAAGCCGAATTGTGAGGAGTGATGTTTGCATAAGGTGCTAAATTTTTGTTGATTCGGCTATGGTTACTAGTAACACGTGAAGCCGAATCATAAGTACTTTCACTTAAATGCTTTGCTGAATTTCATGCACTCGGCCATAGTTATTACCAATATATGAGGCCGAATTATGAGTAGTAGCACTTGCATTTGATGCTGAATTTTGAGAGCAATGGCTAAATAATTATCATTGTCGTAGCCAATTCTCTCATTCATCGGCATGTCTTGTGGTGGAGCCACGTATTGTGAACTTATAGCCGATGAATTAGAATTTACATGTTGTATGTTGCTAGTAGCATCAAACCTCAAAGAATTTATAGTTGACATCAGCCCATGACCAGAATATGTATGATTCTGATGCGTATGATGAGGAGCATTAGCAAAAGTATTAACCAATGCAACATATCTACTATCATTATGACTAGCAATATCACATAAGAATTCATAGATCTTGCAAAATAATTATTATAATCATAAGATGTATTTGCAAGTTGTACCTCGGGATAATTGTAGTAGTTTTGTGATGTGACACCTTGGTACTCCATGATTTAGAGCTTGACCACCTTGCTGAATTTTCCAATATGAAGCACACCGTGTTGCAAAATAGCAAACGAGACCTCAAGGGGTCAAAACCAGATGTGATCGGCCTTTTGGGCCAAATGCAACAGTAATGGCGAGCACAAGAAGATCGATCAGTGAAGAATACGGCTAGGGCAAGAAGATTCGGCTGCAAAGTAGCAGAGCCAAAGCAAATTCTTTTCCCAGCGGAGTCGCCAAAAAGTATGTTGACGCCGAAAGTGTTCCGGATCACACACCAGCTAGGGCTTTGGACGCCCGGGTCACCAGGGAACCGAAGACGCAGCGAGGAGGTCACGCTTAGGCGGTGAAGGACGGCTAGGTTTACAAGCAAACCGACAAAGGATAGCTATCGCACTTACGTGCGAACAACGACTAGTTTTCAGGCAAACTAGCAAAGGAACCATCGAAGCTCTTGCCTGGGAGGGACCCCGTCAGGGCATGGACGTTGCCGGGTTGCCCTAGGTCGGCCGACGGGCCTAGGGCGCCATCCTTGGTCGTCGGATCAAGGGATGAACATCATGAGGTTGGAGGAGAGGATAAAATGGTTGTAGTAGATTGATTTGACGATTGGATAGTTGGGATCTCAATCGGCCATGATCCTCTCATATATATAGAGGGGGGTGGTCTTATCCCAGTAGAAAACTCTTCCAAACCTATCCATGTTTTCCACATGTTCCCACGAGTTTGGAACAGTTCAGATCGGAATCCAAAAGGACAGATCCGAACAGGGTTAGAACTTCCGACTCGGGTCAGAACTTCCGGGGGTCAGAAGATCTGACTCGGAGGGTCAGCAGTTCCGGTGGGTCAACAGTTCCGACTCGGGTCAGAACTTCGGGGGGTCAGAAGTTCCGACTCGGAGGGTTAGAACTTCCAACAGTGAATCATTTCTATTAGGTCATAACTCTTCCATCCGGGTTCCAAATTGGACGTTCCATATATGTTTTTCGACCATCTTGATGAGTGGAGCACAATGGTAAAGTCCATCCTTGCATTTGAGAAAGTTCTACGAGCTGGTCTCCATTGCTGCCTTGCCGCCTCCGACTAGTTTTACCTTGTCGGAAGTCTCTCATGAGGTCTTGTGACTAGTTTCTGGTCGGAAGATATCTGCAACAATGATCGGATCAAGCGACTAGACCAACCTGCTCGGAAAGTCTCAGAACACCCTACTCGTCATATATAAAGTGTTCAGGGACAGTCGTTCTTTAGTTCGGCTCCAAATACGACGATCCAAGCATGCTTTCTAGCCATCTTAATGCAGAAACTTAATGGTGGAGTCCATTATACTCTTTAGACACTTTTGAGTGTCAACACTTCTGCTGGTGATTGGACGGTTCCCGCCTTCTTGGCCGAAATCTCTGAGTCCTCAGACTTGGCCTTATGCACCATTTGCGCGAGTTTCTGTATCTCCATGGTGTGTTGAGCTTTTTCCGCGATTTAGACAGCCTCTGTGTCACATTCAAAGGAACGCTTCAAATCTCCCTTGGCGATAGCTTTAGGAGAAGGTACGGATAATGTGGTATCACCATGAACTTGGCGATAGCTGGTCGTCCAAATATGGCGTGATAAGATGACTCGAAATCGGCTACCTCGAAACCGATGTACTCCGTTTGATAGTTGTTTAGAGTTCCAAAAGTGACGGGTAGGATGATCCTTTCGAGTGGTATTGCTGCCTTTCCGGGTACTATGCCGTAAAAGGGGGCGCTTGAAGGCGTGAGCTGAGTTGCCAGGTCTAGGTTCATCTTGCGTAGGGTGCTTGCGAAGATGACGTTGAGTCTGGCTCCTCCATCTATATGTACTCTTCCCAATTTGAACCCGGCGACAATAGGATCTAGGACTAGCGGGTAATGCCCTGCATTGGAGACACTGGTCCATTGACCTGTTCGAGAAAAAATATCGAATGCTCGGACCAGTCGAGGTATTTAGGAGTCACTGGTTCTGCTGACATGATTTCTCGTAAGGAAAGCTTCTGATGGCGCTTGCTGTCCTCCAAATATGACGTTAATACTGCCTTTGGGGTGTTGAAAGTCGCCAGTGCCCTAATGCGGGTCTTCAGCTGTCTTTTTTCCTTTGTCTTTCTTGCTCATGATGAAGTCGGAGTTCAATCCTTGTTCTTTGAGTTGTCTGCAGTGTCTAGCCGGGTGTCCTCCTTTCGGGTGAAACGGGAATGGACCGTCTAGGAGATCATCAAAGCTTGAAGGTTTGTTCCCCTTTTTTGAGGTTCCATGGCTGCCACAGTGCTATCCCCAGTCCTTTTTAGAAGGATCACGATGATGAGTAACAAAATTGGCAATAGCTTGACCTTTCGCTGCCTTTGCCGATTCGTTCCTTAAATCAAATTCTGACAGTGCTAAAATCCACTTGCCAATCCTTCCATTCAAAATAGGCATTGACAAAAATATGCTTTATCACATCAAATTCAGAAACTATCACGCATTCGGCATTTAATAAGTAGTGCCGAAGCTTTGTACATGAGTAATACACACATAAACAAAGTTTCTCTGTAGCCGAATACCTCGTTTCTGGTTCTAACAGCTTTCGGCTAAGGTAAGCTATTACTCTTTCTTTTCCCTCAAATTCTTGTATAAGGGCCGATCCTATTGTTAGGCTATCGGCCGCCACGTACAACTTGAAAGGTTTACCAAGCTGCGGAGGTACCAACACCAGTGGTGCCTTCATGTATTCTTTAATTTCATCAAAAGCTTTCTGTTGTACGTCACCCCACACGAATTCTTGATCTTTCTTAAGCTTGAGCAATGGAGAAAAAGGCAAAATTCTTTTCGATAAGTTAGATATAAACCTTCTTACAAAATTAAATTTGCCAAGCAGCGACTGTAACTCTGTGAGGTTGGTTGGAGGGGCAACTTTATCTATCACCTCCATGCTTTTCTTTCCGACTTCAATCCGTCCTTTATGGATCAAAAACCCCAAAAACTCACCTGCCAAAACTCCGAAAGCACATTTATTTGGATTCATCCTCAAACCATGTTTCCTTGTGCACTCCAAAGTCTTCTTCAAATCAGCTAGATGTTCGTCATGATCCCTAGACTTCACGACTACATCATCGATATATATTTCCACAATTTTGCCGATCAACTCATGGAAGATGTAATTCATGGCTCTTTGATAAGTTGCGCCGGCATTCTTTAATCCGAACATCATAACAACCCATTCAAACAAACTGATATGGCCAGGGCATCTAAAAGCTGTCTTCGAAATATCTTCCACTGCCATAAAGATTTGATTGTATCCAGCATTTCCATCCATAAAGCTGATGACTTCGTAACCAGCCGCTGCATCAACAAGCAATTCGGCAACCAGCATTGGGTAACTGTCCATTGGGGTAGCTTTATTAAGATCTCTAAAATCAATGCAAACCCTCATCTTTCCATTCTTCTTATGTACTGGAACTATATTTGAAATCCACTCTGCATATCTACATGGCCGATTGAAATTTGCTTTCAATAATCTCTCAACTTCTTTTTTCACGTCGGCCAATACCTCCTCTTTGAAAATCTTCCAGGAGGTTGTTTATAGGGGCGATACCCGGGCTTGATCGGCAATCAATGCTCAATGATAGAACGGTCTAGTCCAGGCATCTCTGTGTAATCCCAAGCAAAACAGTCCCTGAACTCTTTCAGAAGGTTTATCAACTTCAATTTATACTCTAGATCCAAATTTGCACTGATATATATTGGTCTCGGCTCCGCATTATCACCAACATTTATCTCTTCTAGTTTATCAGCCGACATAAAACCTCGTCCCAACTTTCCTTCGCTACCATCAACTGGATTATCCATTAAAAATTGCTTTGAGAGCCTACTGCTTGGATCGGCTGTTGGTCCCTATCAAAAACATTTATAGGACCTTCTCTCCAAACTCTTCTAGAGAAGCACTCGACGCCGTCATACTCCCAGTAAATGGGTTATGCAGTAGCAACACTCACTAAATCGTCGGCATGGACAACTTCGATGTCATCTCCAATCCACTAGATGAGGATCTGGTGCATAGTTGACGGAACGCAATAGTTCGCATGTATCCAGTCCCTTAATAAGAGCAAACTATATGCCCCCTTCCCATCGATGACGAAGAAGGTAGTAATCAAAGTCTTTGACCCGATCGTCAACTCAACATGAATCGCTCCTCGAGTATGAGAAGGATTGCCAGCGAAGTCCCTCAACACCATGTCAGTTTTCAATAATTCTTCATTTGCCATCCCAAGTTTCCTGAAGGTAGTATATGACATGATATTTATGGTAGCTCCCCCATCAATAAACATTTTGGTTAATGGTTTGCCATTAATGTACCCCTTCACATAAAGATGCTTCAAGTGACGATGCTTGGCTGGCTTTTCAAAAACTGCTCGCTGGGTCAAGACAAGATGAGCCATCAGATCCTGGTACTCGCTTTCATCAAAATCCAAGTACAACTCTTCCTGGACATCTTGATCCCCGGGGGCCATGAATTCTGACGGAAGGAAGAAAGTCATGCATGCATCAGCCGAATGATCGTGTTCATTGGGCCTTTCTTTTGGACACCAAACTTGTTTCGTCCTGGTGCCCGCTTGCGCCAATTCTCTATCTCTCAGGCGTTGCACTCTTCTTTTCTGGCTCTTTCTCAATCCTGGTGGACACCACTGTCCTTTCTGCCAAACATACTCACGGTACTCCTCTTCCTTGTTGCGAGCCCAATCTCGATCGGCAAATCTTTTTCCTTGCTGATTTTCAGAATTTTCCATTTTTAAGCGCCAATCGTCCTTAGGGAATTGCCTCCCAAGGCTTTCATGGACCGAACGGCGGATGACTCGAGAATGCTTGTATTCAAAATTGATCACTGCATTCTGGGCAATTGTTCTTAGCAGGCAGCTTCAAGCCTTCGTTCCAACAATATTTAAAAATGAGCACCCCCAATGAGATTGCTCTTGCTCCCTCGTATATTCTTGTTTTTCTCGGTACATTCTTTCTTCGTACCTTCGTTGTTCCTCCATGAACTTTTGTTCTTCATAGAATTTTTGCTTCTGACGCCGTTCCTGCTCCCGACGCCATTTGTTCAACAAAATATGTGTTGTGACCCTAGGCCTGGAAGTTTCTCCCCTTTCAGTTTGGCTATTTTGGAAATGAACCTGTTGCCGAAACTCTTCATTTGTGATCTGCCGATCGGGGTCAACAGCGCCGGTCTCTCTCGCTCTATCAGAGGTTAATACCTTCATCTTGCTTTTGCCTCTGGGGTCATCTGCATTAACCATGTTAACGGAGAAAGATACAGTATTTTTGGCAAAAGGGTTACCATCAATTTTCATTTTTCCATCGAACTTCAAATGCCCTTCCTGGATAGCTTTCTAGATCCACATTCTGAACACTCGACAATCATTTATAGAATGAGATCTGGTGTTATGGAAACCACAATACTTCTTGTCTTTAACTCCTTCAGGGTGCAGCATGGGATGGCCTTCTGGTAGCTTGATGCGTCCCTCTTTCACTAGCAATTCAAATAGCTTTCCGATTGGAAACATCAAAGTCGTAGGTACCCTTTTGCTGCCTCAGCCATCGTTGATTGACCTCAGTTGGCTCTTTCGCCCAGACTAACTCAGCTGCAGCTATCTCATCTTCGTCATCATACTCCATTGCTTCTTCTAAGAAAGCCTGATACATTTCGCTAGCCACATCGCCTCTCTAGAATTGGTTGTTTCTCCTAAACCCTTGAGCCTAACTATTCATCATTCCCAACCGTTGTGATAACTGCCCAAGATCATCAAACTCCATGCTGAATAGCTTTTCTCTGATATTCGGCAACATGCCAGCTATAGCTATCCCTGGACATTGATGATTTGGCAAATTCAAGGAATAGCAGAGATTTTTAGTCTCCCTGAATCTGCGCAAATATTCTTGCGGCGTTTCATTAGCCCTCCTTTTCAAACTCATGAGGTCGACCAACTTCTCTTCATTATTGCCCGTAAAGAAATACGCGTGGAACTTATGTTCTAGCTCTGCCCATGTACTAATAGAATTTGCCGGCAGAGACGTGAACCATGAGAATGTTGGTCCTGTCAATGATAGTGGGAAATACCGGATTCTCCAGGCTTCATCTGCATATGCCTCCCCGAGTTGCATCAAGTAACGGCTGATGTATTCTATAGTGCTAGTGTCATCTTGGCCTGAAAACTTGGTGAGATCGGTGGGAGGTGTCACCCTTGTAGGAAGTGCCACTCGGTTATACCACTCTGGATAGGGGGACTTGTATGCATAGGACTGACTCTTTGGTTTCAAGCCGAATTGATTCTGCATCATATCAGCCATCTTGTGCATGATGAGGTCGATATTTGAATCTGGGGCCGCATGTGTTTGACCTCCATGAAATGCCCCTGCTGAATTTTTATAGCCCGGATTCGGGAAAGCATCAATCGCACTGTAATCAACAAACTCTTGATATCCATTCCCAAACATGTTCTTTTGTAACCTATTTGTTGCGGGGGACACTCTGAAGGCAGATTCTGGGACGTTTCCCATTGTGCCGAATGCGAGTTGGTCATGAGTCGCGGGAGGTTGCTGCCCCTCGTGAAGGACCATCCCACCTCTGCTTGTACCGACTCCACCGTTTTCAGCAGTCTTTCCCTGATGTTGGGGTACGGGGAATAACACAGGCCCTCGCATCGGGCCAGCGGCTTCCTCAAAACGTTTATCAACTGCTGGGCCGAAAGTACCAACCATGATGGCACGAAAGGTATTTAAGAAAGCTGATTGATGATTTGTCATGGCCTCTGCTATAGCCTTGTACACCAGTTCGGATAGTTTTTGAGCATCTTCCTCATCAGTGCTATCAGATTGATGAGGAAAAAGAGTTCTTGGGAGTGACTGCTTCTGGGAAACCTTGTTTCTCTTATTCTTAGAGAAGGACATCAAGCATTTGTGCTGAAACTCATTGCATGCTTGTTGAACTAAATTTCTCAAGTCTGGTGGCAAATCATCCATGGTCACGTCCAGAACTTGACGGTTGTCGATTTCAGGCATCTTGGAATGTGGACTCCCACTGGGCATGCCAAAAAGTGTGTTGACACAAAATGTGGCGCACTGTGCCTCACACACAGCAAGCCGAAAAGCGTGGCTTCAATCGGGTGCCCGATCGGTTTTAAAATCCGGAGACGTGCCAGTCGGTTTGACCTCAAAACCAACAAGGGATAAAACTATGAGAATAAAACTGCAACATGCCGGGTGAGACCAGACAGTTCCATATTTACGGCCCTGAAGCCACTTTTGACGACATACAGCTATAGAAGCTATCTGCCAAGCATGTTTATAGAGTCATTCGGCTAATATATAAAAAGAAAGCATATGGAAACATTGATTGCCGAATACACGTGTAAGAAAAGACAAGCTTGAACAAATAAAATAATTTATGAATTGACGCATAACCAAGCTCGGCAAACTAGCCGAGTTGGGGTCCATGAAGAAGGAACATGCAAACAAACACAATTAAACCAATCTAAAACCTGCATCTGCCGCACGATACCAAGTTTTATCTAAGCTCAAGTGTGATCGATATGTATGAACCCACAACACGTAACAATCTAGATTAGAGATTAATTCAGCCATCATAATCATACATTTATTGGAAATACAAGTAAACTTGTAAAACAAGGCCGAACAAAGTCAATCTAGATTGGGCAAAAGAGTGTTACAAATTAATTAAATCATATAACACATGGTAACTTAATGAATCTACTAGATCTTGCCGAATCTAATAGAGCCGATAACTATCTCACTTCTGCGAAACGTATCAAGTAAACGCCTGCCGCACGGTATTCACTCATAAGCAAAGCATAAACGAAGACTTCGTGATCGTTAACAAAGGTCCGCCGTACGACCATTGGAAACAAACAAGACTACTTGCATCACATCTAAATCCCCTGCATGATACTAGACATGATAACAAGGTTGTCGGGACTTATGGAGGTCGACGGATCGATGATTCCTCTCGAAGAACTCGACGACACGACAAAGGACTCAAAGATGGCACGGGGCCGGTTTGTATTGATATGGTTGTGAACCCTTTTTACAATAGCCAAGGGTTTATATTTATACCCTGGACACAATATAAGTCCTAAAAGGACACGACTACGAAATATTAAAGGAAAATACAACATTTTTGGCCTATAACTCCCTTCGGAATCTTCAATGCCTTAATTGTCACAATCTTGTTGCCCAATCGGCTTTTGCTTTTGTCGTTTCAATAGAAATCCCCTTTTTCTCAGAATAGCTGACTGCATAAGTAGTTGCCGAATCCTTGGAAACTTAGCCAACCGCATGGATACTTGCCGAATGCCTCATACGCTCATCTCCACACACTGGCCCATCTGTCATCCCCTTACGCGTGCGAAAATCTTGTTAACAATTCCAGATCACTTAAAAGTACACATTATGAAGGAAGCGTAAGTGGATCGGCTATTTTTGCCGATACAGGATCCATGAAGCACGAACAAGATCTATCCGTCAAGACCGTGATTTGACTTAAGGTCAAACAAATCTAATCTATCATATATATCAGTGGGGTTCAGAAATACAGCCATAATAAACATGCTAGATCAAATCTATCTTCTCTTAGATCAAACCACGATTTTATCGGATATCTCGAACGCACAACATGTAACAATCAAGATTGACAAAATAGTCAATGAGAGACATAGATCAGCTATTTTCTTTGTGTAAGCATATAAAGCCTTTAAATTGACGACACTAAATAGCTTTTAAGCTTAAGCTACTTTGTCAATCTTGATTGGGCAAAGATGTGTTTAAATCTAAAGAAAAACATTAAAGCATAAACAACATCGATAACTTGATGAATCTATTGGCTTGCCAAAACCAATAGACCTGATAACTAGTCAAGATCGACTAAAGCAAGAGATTGATCAGAGTCAAGACAGTCTTACAAAAGACGAACTTAGCCCGATAACTAGCCATGTCATAACTTAACAAGAGTTTGGTCGATGCCAAATACAGCCTTATTGAACAACGACACAAGCCATTGGTGAAACTTACAAGGAAACCGGAGGTCGGTCGAGCCGATGCAGCCCTGCCTGGTTGAAGGTTTCGCCGGGTTCTACCTTACTCCTACTCCTAGGGTTTTGGCCGGTGGGCGATGTGTTGATTTGATTGATTGTCCTTACAAAAATCGGGTTTCTAGCTATTTATAACCCGGTTGACTCCTGTCCTAACACGACTACGTTACATAAAAATAAAACAAAAGACGACTCGGACTCAAACTCCTCGGCCGAACCCAACAAGTCTTCAAAATCCGTAACGTCTGGCCCACATGAACTTCTGGACGTGTCCGTGTCCAAACACCCCTTTTTATTTTTTTGGCCGACCCTTTCACCAATAAATCAGTCGTTTGTGCTCACAAAATAATAATCCTTTCAATCCAAAATCTAGTGTAAACACATGCCCCCCAATTTTGGGATGAAATTTATTTTATCCCAAAAATGTCATTCCTTTTTGTGAGGTCTGATCAACTAATCTCTCCTTAGTCGATCAGTCGAGCCTTCTTCCCAACCGTTATTCCTTTCTTCCAGAGCCATTCTCAAACCCTAGCTAAAAGTCTGTCGCCACTCAATTCGAGTAAAATCCTTCGAGAACTCAAATTCAGTGCTCCCGTAAGTCAAATGGCGACTCAGGATTCCATACCTGAGGTAAAAATTTGGGCTTTTAGCATCCCCCTTTTTGATGATCTTGTACTTTGCATATTTCTCATATTTTGAATTTTTAGGCGCTTCATGACCAAATCCTCATCCCGATACAGGACAGTCCAAATGACTTTTTCCTCGGCCCAGTAGGCAATCTTGATCCTACTAAATTCATCACAGCCGAGACCCAAAGAATCCCTTTCAAGACCTCAGATTTTGATTCGAAGCATTGGGGCAAAACTCCCTTTAGGAGTTGGCCATCGATTATCTCAGGCTGGAGGGATTGGTTGATTAAAGTGGAAGCCAAGAAGAAACCAGACTGGATCCTTCGTAATCTGGATCAATGTATCACTCTGTCTCTAGCTGACATGAAAAGGAACGAATTAATGCTGAAAGCTGCTTGTTATTTCTAGTCGGGTACCTTCAATGCTTTCATGTTCAAGCAAGGGCCCCTGACCCCAAATTTAGCCGATGTGCATATGCTGACCGGCTTAAACGTCATTGGATCAATCAACCCCCATAGTCTTCAAGCTAAACCCTCCATCAAGCTTGGAAACCTCAAAACCGGTGGTTGGTCCAGTTACATAGCCTCTTTCAACACCTCCTAGTCTAGTGTTTCAGATCGAGAGCATACAATTTTTCTTAATATGTGGCTGGAAAAGTATTTATTCTATGGGCAGAGCTGTCTTCCAACTTCAAATTTCCTAGCATTAGCAGAAAAGCTGCCTGTGAATTCAGATATACCTCTGGGAATGTATCTTCTGGGTGCCTTATACAGTATGTTGAATAAAGTAGCTCAAAGTTTAATGGAGAACAAAGGCATCCCATAAATAACTGGACCTTGGTGGTTGCTTCAGCTTTGGCTTAATCTCCATCTTCACACACTGACAACCCCAGACTTGAGAACCTTATCTTTCCCATCATTGTATCCAGATGGCCAAGGAAAGCTACTGGCTGATGATGCCAAGGTGAGAAGATGCACTTCATTTGGAGAAGCTGCTGCTACGATATTTATTGATGAACCAGCCAGCTTCTTCTTCAAGATTTTTTATAGAGGATTCCCTACAACTATCTTCAGCTGGTTTCAATGTCCAGACATCGCAGAACTTGAGAATCCATACACCTTCCGATTTCAGAGAGAATGTGATGATGAAGGTTTGAAAATTCTATGCCAATTGATGAAGCCTTGCCTTCTGCCTACTGAAATTAGGCATGGCAGGGTAAAACCTCCCATGTCCTATGAATTTTATCATCCTGTCAAGGCAGCTAGGCAAATAGGTTTTGGCCAAGTGCCCCCAGCTCTCTACTTTGCCGATTAGCTCAGACCATGGGAAGCAGTAGACTCTGCTTTAGAATACAATAGAATTTTTCAACTAGAGCAATCTGTTTCCTTGAAGATGGTCAAAGAATGGAACTGTCGACCCTTTTCCTCATCTTCTTTCCAAAACTGGTGGCAACAATGGTGCATCCATCTCTTTAATGAGGCTGTGGCCACTTACTGCTTTAAGTTAAACTTATATTTTCAATTAACTGATGAGGCATGACTTCATTCCTCTCAAGTTCTATATTATCATCATCTGTTCTTTTCTGATATTACATGGCAAATACTTGTAGGATTTGTTCACTTTGAACCCTCCAAAAATAAACTATAATGTATGGTGTCCAAATCTAAGGATTGGCTGTGATGCTCCTACTATCAAAACAATCATGAAGAGGAAAGTTGTTGAGATTCCTGATGACCAACCCTTTAGCACATTTATAAAGGAAGTTGGTCTTTCTCAGGCCAAGAAGTCAAAGACTGAAAAGCCTAAAATCAAAATCACATCCAAGAGGAAGACGAAAGATATCCCTGAAGGCAACCAGTTAACCAAGGATGTCATCATAGAAGTAAAGAAAACATTCCTTCCCTTCCTTCATACTTAATCTGTGATTTTGATTTCCTTTTTCTGTTTCTCAATCTTAGGAGCAAGACATACCAGAAAATGATATCCAAAATATTGAATCTGAACTGCCTCCTTCCCCCGAAATCCATCAGGAACCACCTCTACCATTACCAGGTGCATTTTTAGCCGATGATCTTATTTCTGTAACAGATGACTCTAAAATTTGACAAAATCTTGTTTTAGATATACTCCCTGAGTCTTCATCAGCTGCCCCTGAACTCCAAATTATCTTATCTAATCAGGTACTTCAAATAACATCCTTTTCTTTCAACCAATTCTTGTCCATGGTTATTCACACATTTGAATGTATAGGAACAAGGGCAATCCTCTTCCCCTGTCGTCCCTTTTGATTTGAACAATTACATGGATGAAGAAGAGACTTCTGTACCAGAATCTCCTAAAAAACTCTCTGAAGAGACCAAGGCTCAGCTCCAACTGCTACTACCTCTTTTGGAGGTCAATATAGCCGATTTTGGTACAGGATGCAAGAGGGATCAGGGATGTTCTTGATCTGATTAAAGATAATATACCAGATGACTTGAAAGAAACTTTGACTTCTCTTGCTCATATAGAATTTCTTGGATGAAAGTTTTCCAAGGCCAAAGCCAAACTCATGGCTCGTGAAGCTCGAGTATACAAGCCAGAACAAGAGCAAATATGCATTTCTGACATGGTTGCTGCAAAGGATACTATAGATCAACTGAACTCTGACTCCACTGTTCTTATTGGTAACCTTTCTTCTCTAGAAGCTGAAAGAGATCAGTTGTTGTGCAGACTTCAAGCTGTCAACGAGCAGATTAAACTAAAAAAAGAAAACCTGGAGCAAATTCCGATTGCACTTTGTGAGTAGAAGAAGAAGATAACACTTTTTCATAATGAGCTCAAGGACATCAAAGCCAGGAAGAAACCGATCCCAGGTTCAAGTGAAGCGGATTAGAAGGAGATTTATGACATAGATGCCATTCGCTTGAATGCCTTAAACGCATTGAGATCTATGTTAAACATGTAACTTTATTTGTTTGCAATCTTCAACTTCCGATCTGTGTAAGCTTATCACTTGTTTGTTTAACATTTGATGCTCCATCAGCTACTCTTAGCCGATGCCATCCGGATATTCCATCATTTCTTGTTCAGCCGATCAGAATCTAAACGGCTCACTTATCATCTAGTCGATTCACCTCAGGATATAAATATGAGGGCTCTCAAGTCCGACGCCTCTTCGCTCCCTTATTTTACTCATAAATACGAAACGCCGGCTTCCCGAACACACCACAGATTCAAAGCCTTACTCTTTGGCTTTTGCTCTCCTCAACCACCGACTACTCTTCTCCCCCGAACAGTAACCAATGCCAATGGCGGATGATCGTGGTAAGCGCCCCGCCGAGGAGTCGGAATCTATTAACGGCCCTCCGGCGATCCGCCGTCGCGTGGTTGGGTAATCCTTTCCTCGATTATATTTTTTATGCTCCAAAACTTCTACTTTACTCGGGGAAAACCCTAACCTTTTTCGCAGGCCTTCTCCTCTGGCGGACGACCAAGGTCCTACCGACCTCCTACGGGTCATGGGTTGGCATTGGATGAGGACGCCTGGTCTTTCATCCGGGGCTACTCCAGCACCCGGCGTCTCCTAGAGGAAGAGCGCCGCAGAGCCGCCTGTGTCGAGGAGGAGCGAGAAATCCTCCGCGCTTGCCTCAATAGTGTTCTGGAGCACTTAGAGGCATCCGACGCTAGGGTTGTCGGTACATCCTTTTCAGATCCTTTGACTCATTATTTTTAATCACCTTTGCATAACTGTTCTAGTCATTCTTTGGCAAGTGTTTGTTTGAATATTTAGCCGATTCGTTCTTATACTTGATTAAATCGGCAATCTTTTAACTTCAATATCCTTTTGGTTGAATGATGAACTTCAACATCGGCTCGACTAGCTTCCAGGGCTGGCCATGACAATTGCCGACTTCGTGAACGCCCGAGGAGCGACATTGAAGGTGCGCCTTGAGGACGTCGGGACGCGCATCAGGGAGTTGGCCCTCCACGTCATCTGCCATGGCGCCACCTTCGCCCTGGCTGGAGCAGAGCTTAGCAGCGCTGAGATCTCTAAGGAAGTCTCTCCCTCCTTCGTCGGCACCAGAACGAGGGAAGACTTTAGGGAGCTAGTGGAGGAGTTCAAACCTCTGGGGCTCGTTGTGACGGAGGTGTGGCACCTAGAGGATCTCTTGAATAAGCTCCATTTAGATTAGTTATGTTTTAAATGTCATCTTGTAAATTTGGTCCCTTGTGTCGAACAATGTGAACATCTACAAGACTGTTTCTGCATCGTCAGGCTTTAAATAAGTTTAAATATTTCTGCCTGAACATCTGCCATGTTGTTACTGAATTTCCAAAACTCCTCCTTTGATTTATTTTCTAAAGGTGATACCTCTTTGTTATCGGCTATCAAAGACGATACATACATATCGGCTATTTTTATTCTGAAGGCGATACATCAGTATCGGCTATAAAATTAAAACAAAGCTAATATTTGCTTCAAACTTTTAAAAGAAATGACTTTGACTACTTTAAAATACATCGGCTGATGAGGACATCGCCACACTGGACACATTGACGCCATGGTCTTCCCCAAGTTGCAATCCGTCTCCAACTTAGCTACCTCGTCACCCTCGAAATTCAGGAGCAGTCCCGGGTAAAATCAACGCTCCGGACGCGTACGGACTCCGTTTTCGACGAACCAGATATGCTTAGAAAGATAATTTGATAAGCTAATCAATGGCTTTGGAATCACATCAAAATACGTTCGGAGTCAACGGAAATCGTCAAAACAAGTCAGCATCCAGAATCTGCCACGGTGTTGTGACACCGTCTTTCTGGTCTGATGGGCCGTGTATCGTCTTAGAGCCCATTAGGGGGCGCGTCAAGGTTTATGCACGCTTTTCAGAGAACTTATTAATTTTTTGTAGACCACATCCCACCTCAGTTGCAGGTGTCAATTTTTGTGGTTACATCTTTTGTGATCCTTGTTTACAGAAAAATATAAAAAAATAGTGAAAAAATTAAAAAGTTTGATTCCTACTAGTACCTTTTTGGAAAATCAAGGGAAAATTTAGGAAAAAGGAAAAATCAGTGCTCTTTGCTTGTTCTATGAGTTCTTTCCATCGTTATTTGTTTCATCTTGTTGCGCTAAGTCTACACACATCTTAGCCAACACCTGTGACTTGTACTTTGGATAGTTATTGAACTTTGCTAATCTGCATTCGTTAATTGCTAATCCTTGCTATCATATTGTGCCTACCTATAGCTCCATATATACTTCTGTCAGCCCAGGTTCATATTGCAACTGTTACCAACACTCAACAACAGATTGCTTCGTCACTTTGGTTTGATCTTGTTTGGCGTTGGTAAGAATACAGACAAGACAGTTGTAAGCCGCTTGTGATTTTGCATTCCACTTTCACCACCCTAACCACAACCACCACTTGGTTCCTTTTAGTTGATAGGGATAATACTTTGCTGTTGTCTTTTTCTATCTTCTAGCAATGGCAGGAATTCTGACGGATTTCAATGAGTGCGTGTCCAAGGGCGAGCTTACAACGTTCATGACTGAACAACGCAATCTCATGACCGAGCTAACGCGCAACGTGAACAATCTGGTCAACCGCATTGAACAGCTTGAGCAACGTCCTCAACCTCATCACGATGACGAAGATGCAGATGATTTTGGTGATGAAGATGCAGATGTTGATGCTGGTCCCCGTCGCCGCCTCAACTTCAATCGTCGCGGTATCGGAGGTAATAATCATAATAATTATCCTTTTGCTAAAATTAAATTTAGCCTACCTCCTTTTGCTGGTAATATGTATCCAGAGACATATTTAGATTGGTGTTGACGGTGCTTAAAGCATCATTTCACCATCAACATTTCACCCAAAACCAAGGTAAAACAACATAAAAAGTAGAAGATTTGGTTTATAACTAACCTATTTCCACATGTGCATAGTTTCTTATCTTAATGCAGGAAATAATGGAATTTGGGCCAAACAAGAGTACCAGGAGCAAGGCCAAGCCAATCTGGACATTTGGGCCTGAGCAAGGTGGCGGCCGCCACCTATTACTGGCGGCCGCCAGGTCACTCGTGCCAAAAGTGGCCCAAGCCATGTCATCGATCCGTGGGAGTCATCTCAAGCTCAAATCTTGGCCGTTGCACACTAAGGCGGTTTGATCCAAGGGCTAAGAAGAGTGTCAGCTGGATAGTGGGCTTTGGACACGTGTCTAAACCCTAACCAGCCCTCAAACCGACGTGGGAGAGCAAATGAAGATCGTTGGATGAATGGCGGTTGCAACGGACGACAGTGAGGTGGCGGGCGCCAGGGTTTGGTGGCGGGCGCCACCCCCCTAAACCCTAACCGACCTCCCCTCACTCTATAAGTACCCCCTAGCTCCCTAGCACTATAAATAGGCCCCTTGAGCTCTCATTCGGAGAGCCTCACACCATTCCACACCATTTAGAGGGCCTCACACCATTCCCCACCATTTGGTTAGAGTAGCACACTTGCTATGATAGAGAGATTAGAGAGAGTGTGAGTGCCTCACTAGAAGAGGAGCTGGAAAGGAGAAGAGTAGAAGTCTGGAGAGCTCCGTAGTTGTCGGAGACCCCGGCTTCTCTCTGCTTTGCACTTCAACTTTGGTAACTTAGTATCTTATTCTATCTTCCAGTATTTACTTTCAGTACTTGTGTGTTTGTTTCATTGCTTGATATTAGTTTCAAGTGCTCTAGTTCTAGTACAGAGCTAGTAGTAGTAGTATATAGATTAAGTGTGGTACTTAGGCTATATATTGCCACTGAATACGGCTAGGCCCCCGGATAGCTGTGGTAGCAAGCAGGTGGTGACAGCCCTGTGCGCCTTGAATTCCACCACGTAGTTGGTCTAGTTTAACAGTAGGGCTCGTTGTGCTAGCGTTCAACCTAAGTCAGTGGTAAAGGCTAGTACGCCCACAGTACACTAATAAAAAACTTAAATCACTAGAAGTCTAATAGAACTAGGATCTACCCTAGTAGATAGTGCTCGTTCCCTTCACCTATCCTAGATATCCTTACCCCCCTAGTTTTCTCAAAATCACTTTGCGTTCCTCGTGGATTCGATACCCCGGAATACTCTGAGGTGAAAAGCTACAACTGACAGCCGTGCGCTTGCAGTTTCTTCTGCGTGCCACCCGAGGTGTCGACAAGCTTTTCTGGCGCCGTTGCCGGGGAACAGTAGCTGATTTTTGGGGATGCATAGGTGTATGACGAGTCTCTGAGTGATGAGTGATTGTCAACTGGGATGATGCGCATGTTCTTTGGCTTGTATTGTGCAGGTGTCGAGCACGGATACAGTGATCAGAGGCAAGGTGAAGGTCAAGTAGAGACGTGCCGTGCCGATGGACCGAGAGTGGCGAAGGACGGACGTGAGGCTTGGACTGAGGGACCGGTGGCCTGAGGATCAGCTGTGGTGGCTGACAGCCTGGGACAGCGACGAGCGAAGACTTGCGGGGCACGATGTTGCTTGGGTCGAGGACCTGGGGACATGTGTTGGTGGACAGGGTGCACGGGCGGTGCAACCCCTCTACAGCTTCGGTTTGGTGGTAGCGCCAGAGAAAAACCATCGGGTGGACGGTTTCCAGGTTTGGGCCTCAAAACCTGGGCGCGGCTGGTTTCCGAGTTTGGCCACAAAACTCGGGGTGAGGACGGTTTCCAGGTTTGGGCCTCAAAACCTGGGTGCTGCGGGTTTGCTGAGTTTGGGCCACAAAACTCAGGCGTTGGTGGGCTGGTTTCCCGGTTTGGGCCTCAAAACCAGGGGTTGGCTGTGAAGGCTGGTTTCCCGGTTTGGGCCACAAAACCGGGGGTGCGACATCCAAGAAAAGGACGCAGAGCGGTGGCGGCACGTGGCGGCAATCGGGAGGTTGCGTCGAGGCAATGCTATGAGTTGTGCGGGCGTGGCCGTCGGATCCACCTACCATCGAGTTTGTCCAGAATAACCTTAGGGTTTAGCTGGTTCGCTCTGTAAGTAGTTCTAGGTAGAGTGGGAATTAGGGATAGTTAGAATTAGGATAAGTAGGGGGAGACACCCACCTCCCCATCTATCTCAGTCATTTGCTCTTTGCTTCTAGGGTTTCCTGCTCTCCCAATCCCCTGCTGTAGCTAGCTGAGATACGCAGAGAACCATACCTCTGTGTGCTGGAGATTTTGAGGAAGTGAGGCCGTAACCTCACTGTTGTAGAGTGTGGTAGCCACACGATTGCAGATCGATGTCTTGATTCGCGTTTTGTTCGTGTTCTTCGTGTTCTTCGTTTCTCCGCGATTTTCCCGTCACTCGATCTCCTTCTCTACTGCGTCTTTGCGAAATCCGTTTGAATCATCTTGTTCGTTTTTGAAAGGAGATCATTTCCACCAAAGGAATTCATCTAACTCCTAACGAACAAGTAGATCGGGTTGATTTCGTTTTCGTGGCGCTTTTTCGGTTCATACTCCTCCCCTTTTGATTTCCCGGGATGATTTCTTGGGGATAGTCTCCTTACTACTCCGTGATCATCCTTTCCAAGTTTGGGAATGTGGGATTTTGGATTGAATCGATTTGGAGAAGATTTGAGTGAAGGGCGACCAAAATCGCCCTCAGTGGGAGTTGGCGGATAGTCCGCCGTCCTAGTCGCGGACAGTCCGCGCGTCAGGGACGAGCCGGACTAGTGGCCCTGTTCTTCGGCTGTTTGGTTTTTGTTTGACCGGCGGACAGTCCGCCGTTGAAGTTTGCGGACAGTCTGGGAGACGTCCAGCAAGACTTCAGCAGCACTGCTGTTTTGCGTATTCTACCGGCGGATAGTCCGCCAGTGAACCGCAGACAGTCCGGCCTTGGGCGGACAGTCCGGGACTCCAGGTCCGGACAGTCCGGGATTGGCTGAAGCCTCCGGTTTGGTTTTGTGCGTTGCTCTCTCGGCTTCTTCGCTTGGTTTCCGGACTTCTCGTTTGGCCTAGAGTTGATCAAGGAACATCTCTAGGTATCTTTGCTACTGTTAGCATAGGTATTTAGGAGTTTCTCGACGTAGCCGTCCATCTACGTTCGGGACTTGGTTTTTGGGGTTGAATTTGTTCCGGTGCTTTTGCCATTTGGTTTGCTATCGCTTTGTGGTGCTTCGCTGTGATCCAAGGGATCATCCACCCTCTTCCAAGGGTCGTGGGCATCACGGTTTCGGTCGTAGCTTTCTAGGGTTGATTTTGGGACATTTGGCCAAAGATTTGAAAGAAATTTTTGAGCTCCCATTCACCCCCCCCTCTGGTCGCCTTGCTAGTGCTTTCTCAGTCCTTCAATTTTTGAGACTAGAGTTAGGATCATCTTTACCCTCTCCGCATGGGAATCAATCTATCTTACAATTCGCAGCTCCTAAGAGTTCGCGATTAGAGCCACATTTATCATCACAACCTATATATGCCGATAGTTACGAATTGCGCCCTGACTTTATTAATAAAGTTCAGGAGAGCATGTTACGAGATCAGAAAATACCTACATACATCTACGTGAGTTTGAGCAAGTCTGTGCATGCTTGAACATTTCGGGCATTTCACCTGACACTGTCAAGTGGAAGCTGTTTCCGTTCACTTTGACGGGAGCAGCTAAAACATGGCATGCTCGAACCGTAGGAAGTGCCGGAGGAGACTGGGGAACTTTACGGACCAAGTTTTTCTTGACGTATTTCCCTGTCCACCGAGTGGTACGACTACGAGTAGAAGTGTTGACCTTTAGACAAAATAATAAGGAGACATTAGGGGAGGCTTGGGACCATTTTATTGGTTTAATCAATTCAGGACCCGATTTAGCCATACCCGATCCAGTGCTCCTTCAGCATTTTTATGTCGGTCTAGATAAAGAGAGCGCTCTTCACCTTGATCATTCGTCAGGTGGAGCGTTTCTTCATCTTTCTCCACGAGGTGGAAAGGAGGGTTCTTGATAGAATTCTCGAGAATACTCCTTATACTGGAGTTTCCGATGAAATCCCTAAGAAGAAGAAGTGTAGAAACCCAAGTTTTGACCGTAAAACAACAGAAGAAGAGCCGAGTCTAGCTCGTTTGACTTAGCGGAGCCTATTCCGTCCACTTCTGGGAGAGAAATTCTTCCGGACTTTTTGGGCGTGATAGAGGATGATGTGTTTGAGGATTATGGAAATGCTATGAACTACTCTGTTCAAGCTCTCCCATCTGACAAACCACTTCCTGAGTCTTCTGATGGAATCTATAGCCGAGAGCGTCTTTTGGAACTTTCAGCTGTCATGAGTCATGAATGGACAATGGAAGACGAAGTATCAGAAAACATCCCTCGCATAGATAAAGTACCTAGCGTAATAGATTGTCGAATTAGGGGAGAAAGGGCCTTTGCCTTTTAGGACCCTGTCGTGGGAATTAATGTTCTTGCTAGTAACTACGTATCTAGAACATTCCCCGACCTTCAACGACATCCAACTAAACGGTGTTTAAGAGACCCAAATGGTGACATCTTGGAAAGTGAAGGAATCCTAAAGATGGTCCCCATCCAAGTAGATGGAGCGGACATGGTCTTAGATTTCTACATTTTCGATGTAGTCCTTTTTGACGTCTTCTTAGGACAACCTTGGTCCATACTTGCTTTGCAAGGACCATGTCAAGAGCACTTTAATACTCAAATCGGTGGAAAAGAGTACTCAGTACCTTTCATTCTTGCATTAAACTCTATTGCCGAACAACCACCAGAACCAGATCTTCTCGATCAAGCTAGAACCTCTACTCTTTATGAGTTGGCTCAGCCTGATTTTGAAGAAGATTCTGAGTTCTTTGTCGAAGAAGAAGCCGAGACAGATGAGCCGTTTCGCTTAAACGAATCGGAAAGGCCATCTCGACCTTCCATAGAGCTAAAACCTCTACCTGAAGGCCTGAGATACATTTTTCTAAACAATGACCCCGACACTCCCGTAATCATTAGCAGTAAGCTAACTGAAGAGGAAGTCCGTAGGTTGACCCTTGTCTTAGAAAAACACCAATCTGTCTTTGGCTATTCACTTCAAGATTTGAAGGGAATTAGTCCAAATCTCTGCACCCATCGTATCCCTCTCGATCCTGAGATACCCTCTTCAAGAGAGCCCTAAAGACATCTTAATAACGCTATGCGTGAAGTCATGAAAAAGGAGGTTCTGAAACTCTTGCACGCGGGAATTATTTATCCAGTCCCTTATAGTGAATGGGTAAGTCCTGTGCAAGTAGTTCCAAAGAAAGGAGGTATGACAGTCGTTAAGAATGAGAAAAATGAGTTAATCCCTCAACGCACTGTCACTGGATGGAGGATGTGTATAGACTATAGGAAGCTGAATAAAGCCACAAAGAAAGATCATTTCCTGCTTCCTTTTATAGATGAGATGCTAGAGAGATTGGAAACCATTCCTTCTTTTGCTTCCTGGATGGATATTCTGGTTATCACCAAATCCCAATCCATCCAGATGACCAAAGTAAGACCACTTTTACATGCCCATATGGAACTTATGCCTATAGACGCATGTCCTTTGGACTTTGCAATGCGCCGACATCTTTCCAACGGTGTATGATGTCCATCTTTTCCGACATGATTGAACAAATCATGGAGGTATTCATGGATGACTTTTCGGTCTATGGGAAAACCTTTGACGATTGCCTAGCCAATTTAGACAAAGTCCTCCAACGCTGTGAAGAGAAGGACCAAGTTCTTAACTGGGAAAAGTGTCACTTCATGGTGCAGGAAGGAATTGTCCTGGGCCATCGAATTTCAGAACGTGGGATAGAAGTGGATAAAGCCAAAATCAATATAATTGAACAATTGTCACCACCCACTAATGTGAGAGAAATTCGAAGCTTCTTGGGCCATGCCAGCTTTTATAGAAGGTTTATTAAGGATTTCTCACAGGTCGCTAGACCCTTAACGAGCCTGTTAGCAAAAGACGTCCCGTTCAAATTTGACGAGGATTGTCTACAAGCTTTCAATATTTTGAAAAAGGCTCTAACTTCGGCACCAATCATCCGACCCCTAGATTGGAATTTGCCGTTCGAAATCATGTGTGATGCTAGTGATTATGCTGTGGGGGCCGTCCTTGGTCGAACTAAAGATAAGAAGAATTATGCTATATCTTATGCTAGTAAGACCCTGACTGGCCCCCAGCTAAACTATGCAACCATGGAAAAGGAACTTTTGGCTGTAGTCTTTGCCATAGACAAGTTTAGATCTTACTTAGTGGGAGCTAAGGTGATTGTTTATACCGATCACTCTGCTCTAAGATATCTCTTCACTAAGAAAGATGCTAAGCCAAGGTTGATCCGCTGGATCCTACTCCTTCAAGAATTTGACCTGGAAATAAGAGACAAGAAAGGAGTAGAAAATTCAGTAGCTGATCACTTGTCTAGATTACAAGTCAATAATTCAGACAATCTCCCAATAAATGACTTTCTTCGCGATGATACCCTTTTAAAAATCACATATACCAACCCTTGGTATGCAAACATCGTGAATTTTATAGTCGTCGGCTATGTTCCACCAGGGAAGAATAAAAAGAAACTGCTATATCAAAGCAGAACGCACCTATGAGATGAACCATATCTCTATAAGGTTTGTGCAGATGGACTCTTGAGAAAATGTGTCCCCATAGAAGAAGCAACAAAAATCATAGATAGATGTCACTCCGCCGAATATGGAGGACACTATGGAGCTTTTCGGACACATGCTAAGATATGGCAAAGTGATTTTTATTGGCCATCCATGTACGAGGACACAAAGAATTATGTGAGACGTTGTCCTCGTTGCCAAAAGCATGGTAACATTAATGCCCGAGATGCTATGCCTCTCGTGAACAATCTCCAAGTTGAGTTGTTCGATGTTTGGGGTATAGACTTCATGGGCCCCTTTCCTAAATCCTATGACGCCGAGTACATTCTTGTGGCTGTGGATTATGTCTCAAAATGGGTAGAAGCCATACCCTGTCGAGCGGCAGATGCTAAACATTCGAAGAAAATGTTCAAAGAAAACATCTTTCCTCGTTTTGGAGTTCCTAGACTAGTCATTAGTGACGGAGGCCCTCATTTCATAGATAAGAGCTTCTGACATTTCTTAGCTAGTCAAGGAGTCCAACATAATGTAGCCACTTCATACCACCCCCAAACAAGTGGACAGGCCGAAACGTCCAATAAACAAATAAAGAATATCCTGCAAAAGACGGTAGAAGAAATGGAAAAGGGATGGAAACATAAGTTACCCGAAGCTCTGTGGGCCTATCGGACTGCCTATAAGACCCCGATTGGAATGTCCCCATACCAACTAGTTTATGGGAAAACTTGTCATCTCCCTGTTGAGCTTGAGTTCAAAGCTCATTGGGCCATTAAGAAATGGAACATGGACCTTGACCAAGCTGGCCAAAATAGGAAGATGCAAATTTACGAACTAGAAGAATGGCGAGAGAAAGCCTATCATAGTGCCAAGCTCCATAAAGAGAAGACTAAGAGATGGCACGATAAACGGATCAAAAAGAAAGAGTTCGAAGTAGGAGATAAAGTTTTACTCTTTAACTCCCGTGTTCGACTTTTCGGACATGGTAAACTTCGAAGCAAATGGGAAGGAACTTTCAAGGTTGTTGCAACCTCTTCCCATGGAGCCGTCACATTAGAAAGTGACGATGGGGAAATCTTCAAAGTCAATGGACAAAGATTAAAAATATTCTATGACTTTGATAAAAATGAGCTAAACGAAATTGATATAATTAACTTTGAAGTAGCTCAAGCCCATGACAATTAATGGATGGACCCAATTTATCCCTTGTCTATTTCATGCAATTAGTCCATCCAAAACCCCGAGAAAGGCCTCTTTAGGCCCAACCAAGCCAATTCGACCTCGGAACTTTGAAATTTAGGAGGTTTACCTTCTCCCGCTCGATGCCCGGCGAAGGAGGAGTGGCGGCCGCCACTCCCAACTAGCGGCCGCCACCAAATCCTAGCGCCCGCCACTCTAGGTGGTGGTTTAGAAGCCCCTCTCCACGTGGCAGCTAATCCCGAGCTCGGGAGAGTGAAAGAAGGAGGAGATGAGGACGTGTTAGTTCATCTAAGGCTTATCCCTCCACTTCTCCCCCTTCTTAAAAGAAGAACTCCTTCTCCCTCCATCTATTCATGAAGCCAAGCCTCCTCCAAAACCATGTCATCTCCACAGAAATCCGTGTCCTACAACCCGCAAGGATCCATCTCGTCCTCCACCAAAGCCATCATCCGATCCTTGATCGATGACTATATGGAGGTTGTTGACATGCCTCCCTTGGCGATGGTTCTGCCTAACGGCACTTATGTCAAGGGGACACCACCGGAGTGTGCAGGGAAGGCACCAGCCACCAGTCCAGTGGCGGGCGCCACCCCTGCTGGGCGGCCGCCAGGGGTGAAACGCCCCCTGGCCTCATCTCCGCTTTGTCTTCATCCTCCTCCAGTGGCGCCACTCGAGAAGAAACTGAGGACGCCCACTAGGCCGACCACAGGGGAGATCACCCCGAGGAAATCTCCAGCCGTCAAGGCCAGGGGTGATGAAATGCCCTCTCCATCTAGGGCGAAATCCCGGGTCAGCTTTGGCTCGGATAGCCACACCCGGAGCTACAGCCCCAATCCTAAGAGGGCTAAACTAGAGGTGTATGGCGTGAGAATGCCTGATGGGCATTATGAGAAGAGGCTGCGTGAGAGCGAGATGAGCACTCATGACTCCAATGGGTCGCTCTTCGAGCCATCCGTGCACCGCCATCTCAACCCATCGCCGGCAGGAGTCCCCGGCAAGATGGAGCACAACGGTGGTGAGGAGGGGTTAACCCTCGAAAAACTCGCCGCCGAGGTGAAAAAGCTGCGCAAGGAGAAAAGCGCCTTAGAGGATCAAGTCGCAGAGATAGCCCTCTAGCGAATGGACATGGAGGATCGGTTCACCATCCTCCGCAAGGGCTGCACCTCGAAGATCAAGCGTCTCTTCAAAGAGACGGGCTTCGAGGATCTCTACAAGGCTCCTCCATTAGATTAGAGTAGATTAGGGTGTCTAGTAAGACTTTTAGTTTGATTTAGTTTAAGTTTAATTTTGCTTGATTTAAATTTCAGTTTGTTTAAATTTCAATGTTTGTTTAGGAAGTTTCTATAATGAATAAAAAGACACCCTTATTATTCTTTCCCTTCATCAAGTTTACTCATTTTAAAAATAAAAAGTACCAAAACTTCTAGTGTGGGGGAAATCCCCTCTCTAAACACCTCTGTAAAACGTGATAGAATGTTCAAAACTGTAACCTGAACTTAGCAAGGTAACTACCACGTTGTTTGCAAGCCGCATGGGCCAAAGCCCATGGCGGCCGCCACTTATTTCTGGCGGCCACCAGGCCACTCTGCACCGAAACACCCCCGGTGAACCCCTAAACCTGTGTTTTAAATTCTGTATAATTTGGATCACTGGATGTCTCGATTTGAACTAAAAATGCAGCTAGGAAATAATAAATAAAAAAAAATTGCTGAAACAATTTCTTTTGAATTGAGTGTTTACACGACATGTTATTCTACCTTTTATTCATGTGTAGTAGCCTACTCATTTTGATAGGGAAGTCAACCTAGGTTGTTGTTTGATAAGATATAGAAGTAGTAATTGAAATTGCATTAGTACTCTACTACAACTTTGGGAGTTTTTATTTTGAAAACCAAAATTATCATGGTTCATGATCTTTCTTTCCTATCCACCTACGAGAGCCAAAATATTAGAGTATATAAGAACAACCCATAAAGCCTTCTAAATCAATCTTTGAGCTTTGTCAAGAATAGTTGATCTAGGTAGAAGAGTTTAGTCATGCTCTAAAAGCCAAGGCAAACCATGCCTTTTTGAGAGAACTCTCACACTGAGAGTATACTCATGTAGTTCTCCTCCAAAATTTTGTTCTAAAAGAATAGAATAAATTTCCTCATTTCTTCAAAGGACATGGCTATATAGTATCTAAAAAAAAGAGAGAGCAAATGCTCTAAAAAGGACAAGTGTCCAAGTATTCAAAAAAAAGCAAATGCTCTCAAAAGGACAAGTGTCCAAGTATTCAAAAAAAAAGAAGAGAGATGCATATAGCCATGATCCTTGGTAAGAGAAGAGTTTCAAAAAGAACAAAGGAGTTGAGTTAGTCCACCCTATACCTTGGCTAGTGCATGACTATACTCTCCCATGATCCTAAACTTGACTTAGCAATAAAAGAGAGATAGAAGTGCCTTACATTCCTCCCTTTCCCTATAAACTCCACATAAACCATAGGATAGACTCTGGCATTTTCTTTTGCCATAAAGTGAGGATATACACCATGAGTGCCTTGAGATTTAAAGAGAGCTTCAATGAACCATGTTTTTCTTTTTGAAAATATCCTGAAACCCCAAGGTATGTAAAAGAGGAAAGTGTGTTTCTCTTGCTTGCAAGCTATTCTATCCTTCAACCGCCGTAGGTATGAGTTATTAGCCACTTGGAAAGGTTACTAACATGAGTATAGGTAGTTGAACATCTTGTGTGAATGCTTAGTTCAATAAAATTGTTTCATTTCTTAAAGTCCATGCTTGCTCGGGACGAGCAAGAGGTTAGTGTGGGGGAGCTTGTTGACGGTGCTTAAAGCATCATTTCACCATCAACATTTCACCCAAAACCAAGGTAAAACAACATAAAAAGTAGAAGATTTGGTTTATAACTAACCTATTTCCACATGTGCATAGTTTCTTATCTTAATGCAGGAAATAAAGGAATTTGGGCCAAACAAGAGTACCAGGAGCATGGCCAAGCCAATCTGGCCCATTTGGGCCTGAGCAAGGTGGCGGCCGCCACCTATTACTGGCGGCCGCCAGGTCACTCGTGCCAAAAGTGGCCCAAGCCACGTAATCGATCCGTGGGAGTCACCTCAAGCTCAAATCTTGGCCGTTGCACACTAAGGCGGTTTGATCCAAGGGCTAAGAAGAGTGTCACCTGGATAGTGGGCTTTGGACACGTGTCTAAACCCTAACCAGCCCTCAAACCGACTTGGGAGAGCAAATGAAGACCGTTGGATGAATGGCGGTTGCAACGGACGGCAGTGAGGTGGCGGGCGCGAGGGTTTGGTGGCGGGCGCCACCCCCCTAAACCCTAACCGACCTCCCCTCACTCTATAAGTACCCCCTAGCTCCCTAGCACTATAAATAGGCCCCCTTCAGCTCTCATTCGGAGAGCCTCACACCATTCCTCACCATTTGGTTAGAATAGCACACTTGCTATGTTAGAGAGATTAGAGAGAATGTGAGTGCCTCGCTAGAAGAGGAGCTGGAAAGGAGAAGAGTAGAAGTCTGGAGAGTTCCGGAGTTGTCGGAGACCTCTGCTTCTCTCTGCTCTGCGCTTCAACTTTGGTAACTTAGTATCTATTTTATCTTCAAGTATTTACTTTCATTACTTGTGTGTTTGTTTCATTGCTTGATATTAGTTTCAAGTGCTCTAGTTCTAGTACAGGGCTAGTAGTAGTAATATATAGATTAAGTGTGATACTTAGGCTATATATTGCCAGTGAATACGGCTAGGCCGCCGGATAGCTGTGGTAGCAAGCAGGTGGTGACAGCCCTGTGCGCCTTGAATGCCACCACGTAGTTGGTCTAGTTTAATAGTAAAGCTCATTGTGCTAGCGTTCAACCTAAGTCAATGGTAAAGGCTAGTACGCCCACAGTACACTAGTAAAGAACTTAAATCACTAGAAGTTTAATAGAACTAGGATCTACCCCAGTAGATAGTGCCCGTTCCCTTCATCTATCCTAGATATCCTTACCCCCCTAGTTTTCCCAAAATCACTTCGCGTTCCTCGTGGATTCGATACCCCGGAATACTCTGAGGTGAAAAGCTACAACTGACAGTCGTGCGCTTGCGGTTTCGTCTGCGTGCCACCCGAGGTGTCAACACCCGACGTGCGGACTGTCCGTGGGGTGGATGGCGGACTGTCCGCGACCACCCAGTGAGGGTGATTTCGGTCGCCCTCAACCCAAATCTCCGCAAATCCTATCCAAATCAAAATCCCCTGATCTCAAACTTGGAGAAGATGATCACGAGATAGTTAGGAGACTATCCCCAAGAAATCATCCGCTCAAATCAACTCAATCAACGGGAATCGAAAGAGGAAGGAGTATGAACCGAAAAAGGGCCACGAAAATTGAATCGACCCGATCTACTTGTTCGTGAAGAGTTAGATGAATTCCTTCGGTGGAAATGATCTCCTGACTATAAAGAACAAGTTGATTCAAGTGGATTTCAAAAAGACGCAGTAGAGAGGGAGATCGAGTGACGGGAAAATCACGGAGAACCGAAGAACGCGAAGAACAAGAGTCAAAACGCGAATCAAGACATCGATCTGCAACCGTGTGCCTACCACACGCTACGACAATGAGATTACAGTCTCACTTCCTCAAAATCTCATGAACACAGAGGTATGGTTCTTTGCGGATCTCAGTAGCTACAGCAGGGGATTGGGAGAGCAGGAAAACCTAGAAGGCAAAGAGCAAATGACTGAGATAGTTTGGGAGGTGGGTGTCTCCCCCTACTTATCCTAATTCTAATTCCCACTCTACCCCTAACTAATTACAGAGCGAACCAGCTAAACCCTAGGGTGATTCTGGACCAACTCGTGGTAGGTGGTGATCCGACGGCCACGCCTGCAGAACTGGTAGGGTTGCCTCGATGCAACCTCACCGATTGCCGCCACGTGCCGCCACCGCTCTGCTTGTCCTTTTCACGGACTCTGCCCCCCGCTTTTGAGGCCCAAACCGGGAAACCAGCCTTCACGACCAACCCCTAATTTTGAGGCCCAAATTGGGAAACCAGCCGTCCATCGCCTGAGTTTTGTGGCCCAAACTCAGAAACCCGCCAGCGCCTAGGTTTTGAGGCCCAAACCTAGAAACCATCCACCTGTGGTTTTTCTGTGGCTCAACCACCAAACCGAGCCGTTGAGGGGATGCACCGCTCGTGCACCCCGTCCACCGACACGTGTCCCCAGGTCCTCGACCCGAGCAACACCGTGCCCTGCAAGTCTCCGCTCGTCGCTGTCCCAGGCTGTCAGCCACCACAGCTGATCCTCAGGCCACCGGTCCTTCAGTCCAAGTCTCATGTCCGCCCTTCACTGCTCCCGGTCCGTCGGCACGACACGTCTCTACTTGACCTTCACCTTGCCTTCGATCACTGTATCTGTGCTCAACACCTGCACAACACAAGCCAAAGAACATGCGCATTATCTCAGTTGACAATCACTCATCACTCGAGACTCGGCATACACCCATGTATCCGCAGAAATCACAGAGAGTCTTTTCAGCCAAGTCTTCTAATACTGGTGTTGAGCTTCTTGCCTGAGTGTCTTTGGTCAACGTGGTTGGGGGTTTCCTGAGCTTGGCGTTGGCTTTTGAAGGACCAAGAATGCTAAAGCAAGGCGACGAGAGGCGGGGGGGGGGGGGGTGAATGGGAGCTTTAAATTTCTTTTCAGAAACTTATCGCCGCTGTCCCAAGAATCAACCCCAAGTGCAATCCTAGAGCTCGTTAGTGTCCACGACCCTAGAAGTTGGGTGGATGCTTGCTAGAAGCACAACGGGACACTACACAAGTCCAGAATCCTACCGCAAAAACCGGAAATCAAATCCAAAGTCAGACGAGCGAACAACAAACGAAACAATGCAAAACCTGCAGGCACCGCACGCGTCCGATGCAAAATGCACTGTTCTGGAACCTCACTGCATAGTCATCGGACGCTGCAACAGTGAACCCTCAGCGTCCGATGCTCAGACCCCGGACGCGTCCGATGGTCAACCGAGCATCCGATGCTCCTTCAAAAATGTTGTTCTGTGACACGTGGCACCTGAGCGTCCGATGTGACGAACTCAGCGTCCGATGGTCCCGTGTCCAGCTTCCGATGCCACCGAAACAGCACAGTTCTTCCGCGGATTCAACCCAAACTCCTCCGAATCAAAAGCTCTAAGGCTTAGACTTGGTATGAGGAGTTTCAAAGAGGTTAGTGGGCTACCCCTAAGAGATCATGGCTCGAACCTAACTCCAAAACGGTGAATCGGAAGAATTCGGGACAAGAGAGGCAAAAATCGATCCGAAATACAAATCGATCGATCTACTAGCTCATGAGGTTAGAGGAAAATTCCTTTGGTAGAAAGATGTGCCTCACGATCTAGAACAACTCAGTTCAAACGGAATCGAAAATCGTTCCTTGGAGAAAGAGAACGATGCAAATCACCGAGAGAACGAAAAGCAAAACATGAAGAACACAGCTGAAAACGCGAATCGATCTCGATTTCTAGCCAAAACATCTCCACACGAGGAGACAACGAGATTACGGTCTCGTTTCCTCAAAAAGCAAATACACAAAGGTATGATTCAGCGTCTCTATGGATCTCAGTTGCTATAGCAGGGAATGGGAGAACAGCAAACCCTAGAATGAAAATAGCAATGGCTGAGATAATATGGAGGGAGGGGTTGCCTCTCCTTATATAGTCTAATACAATTATTCCCCTTCTACCCCTACTGCTAATGAGCGAGCAGGCTAACCCTAAGGTGCTGCCACTGCTCTGCTCGTCCTTTTCATGGACCTCCCCCCGGTTTTGAGGCTGAAATAAGGAAACCTGGGCCATCCCACGGTTTTGAGTCCAAAACTGGGAAACCTGACGTCTGTCGCCTGAGTTTTGTGGCCCAAACACAGAAACCCACTAGCGCCCAGGTTTTGATGCCTAAACCTGGAAACTGTCCTCAGCCCTAGTTTTGTGGCCCAAACTCGAAAACGGGCCGCACCCGGGTTTTGAGGCCCAACCCTGGAAACCATCCACTCGTTGGTTTTTCTTTGGCTCAACCACCAAACCGATGCCGTAGAGGGGATGCACCGCCCATGCACCCACGCAAGTCTTCACTTGTCACTTTTGAATGGTCCTTGTTTGGTTTTGGTAATTGAGTGACAACATCAGGTGGACTAATTGTGTTTATGAGAGATACATAGGTGATAAGTCCACAGGTGATCATGTATGAGCAACATATGCCACAAAGGTGAAATGGCTTGAAGGATGTTGCAATGCTGATGCATGTGTTAAAGAATGAGCTTATTGAATATGTGACATGACGTGTGGTCATGTGGCTAAGATGGTGAAGATCAAGGCAAGGCTTGGCTTGATGGACCGGTTGCGAAGGTGAAGGGCAAGTTGGAGGCTTTGAAGCCGTTGGTACTGAGTGTCGGGAGGCTTGAGCAAAGACTTAGCGCCGAAGGACCAAAGAAATGGTGAAGAGCAAGTGAGGTCAAGATCGATGGACCATGGAGGCCATGTGATGGTATGAAGTGGATCATATAATTTGATGATAGGTTGGTGCATGTGTTGCATCAACACCGAAGGAGATGGAATGGAGTGCTCAAGGCAAAGGTATAATTGTAGGGCATTTCATTTCACTGGTCATAGGTATGTAGACAAGATTATGACTGGGTTTAGGATAGATGGCCGTACTATTAAGAGGAGCAAACTTGTTTGCATATCGGTCATCTAGTGCCACTTTAGCGATCTAACTTTGCGATGTTGCTAGGATCGAGTGGCATGGTAAGTGCAATTGCTAATCCTTTGGAAAATGATTGTGAAAATGCTAACACACATACACATGATGTTGTACACTTAGTGGTGTTGGCACATTTGCAAAGGAGAAGTTGTTGGAGAAGAAGTTGTGTTGAAAGGAGGTATGGAGAAGTGGGAGAAACTAGTGTATAGTCCTTCTCCCTCCTGCCGAGTCATCGGACGCTGGGGTCGAGCGTCCGATGCTAGAGTCCCGGCGAGGTTTTCAGAGGTGAAGTGTTATGCTCGGGGAACATCGGACGCTGGTCCGAGGAGCATCGGACGCTGGGCCAAGCGTCCGATGGCAAACCCTAGTTTCTGTCTGAAGTTGAAGGAGCATCGGATGCTGGCAACGGACGCTGAGGAAACTCTGTTGCAGAGTCCGATGTAGGTGATGTGGCGTGAGCGTGTTTTGTAGGGAGCATCGGACGCTGGCCTGCGTCCGATGCGGAACCATCAGACGCGTCCGATGTGTTTCTGCCCTCTCTGGAACCTCTCTGGTGTGTCATCGGACGCTGGGGTCGAGCGTCCGATGCTAGAGTCCCGGCGCGTCCGATGTGGCGTTGTAGTGAGCTATTTTGAGCAGAGGCATCGGAGTGTCCGATGCCACTTTAACTGGCGCACAAAGGATTATAGATGTTGGGATCGCTTGACCAAAGTTGAACGTGGGGGACACGTGGTGAGCATCTGTGCATCGGACGCTGGCCTCAACGTCCGATGGTCCCGTGTGGAGCGTCCGATGCTACCGCAGTTTGCCCAGTGTAGGGGCAACGGCTAGTTAACCCTTGGGGCTATAAATATCGTTGGTAACCGGCCTTGGGCTGGTGGTTGAGCACTCCTAAGCCTTGGTTGTTGTTGTGGATGTGCTTGGGAGCCTTCGAACTCGCTTGTGCTTGCTAGTGTGCGATTCGATAGCGAGTGAGTGATAGCTATTGCGTTCTATTGAGAGATTGCATCGAGTGGCACTAGGTGATCGTGTTGCAAGCTGGTGGTGCTTGTTACTCTTGGAGGTTGCCAGCTCCTAGATGTCTTGGTGATCGAGTCTCCGTCAGGAAGCCCGCGTGAAGATTGTGCGTGGCTCCGAAGAAGCTTTGTGAGGGGCATTGTGCTCGCCCCGCGGGAGATCGCGAAGAGTAACTCTAGTAGAGAGTGGAGCGAAGAGCGCCAAGTGGTCCGGCCAGATCGAAGCTAGAGCTCTTGGTGAGCACTCCATTGTGGAGAGTGTGACTTAGGGTCACCACTAGCAAGAGGATCGGCGGCAACCTTGGGCTTGCCTCAACGGGGACTAGCTTGGTGGCGACCAAGTGAACGTCGGGTTAAAATCACCGTGTCAACCTTGTTCATCCCGACCCGTTGGTTTGCATTCCCCATACACAAGCTTGTATCAACTTTCATATATATTGTGCTTGTGTAGTTGCTCTTGTAATTAGTTAGCTTGTGTAACTTGCTAGTTACCTTCTTTGCTTGTGTAGCCTAGAAGTAGCTCTCTTGCGTGACTAGTTGACTTGTAGTCTTGCTAGTCACATTGCTTAGTTTGTGTAGCTAAGATTGAGCTCTCTAATTTGGCTTGTGTAGCCTTGTTATTGAGCATTGCTAGTGAGCTTAGGCTTTGTGCTTTGCTTGCTAGATTGTGTATGAGCTCCCCTGTGCTTGAAGTACTAGATGCATAGGCTTGTGTGACCTTGCTTCTAGAATTGGTTAGGTGAGCTCTAGCTAGCCCGACACCTTATTTGCATTGATTAGGATCTTTTGTAAGGTGTCATAGAGTATAAGTAGAGGGGTGTAGTCTTGGCTAGACAGATAGTTTTAATTCCGCATTTGTTTCGGTTAACCGGTAAGATTAATTTTAGAAAGGACTATTCACCCCCCCTCCTCTAGTCCGCCATCTCTACCCTTCAAGTGGTATCGGAGATAGGTCTCTCATTTGTGGTCTTTACCGACCCAAGAGGATGGCGACTTATGGGCGAGGCATTGATTGTCCACACATTTTTTATGGCACTCACTTTACACAATGGAAAACTTGGATGATGTGTAATTTCAAGTTTACTTTCCCTCAAATGTGGTGGATCGTAGATGTAGGCTTTTCTCATATGTTGGATGAAAAGAATCTAACTCAAGCACAAGAGAAATGCCTAGATCTCGAGTGCCAAGCTACTAACATCATTTTTAGATCTTTGCATGATAATATCTTTAGTGAGATCATGGATATGAAGTCCTCCCATCACATGTGGAGGTTCTCCGTCCCTGGCCCCCAGCGCCGCCCCGGCGTGTGAGCCCAGATCCACCGTCGGTGACCGCGCCCCACCTCGCCACCCATTGCAGCTCGCTCCCCACACTTTGGCCTCCCCCTGCATCCCAGTTCCCCTTCCAATGGAGCTCCGCAGCTGTAGATCGGCCCCACCCAGCGCAGCAGAAGACCGGCGACCCGTACCTCATCTCCTCGCCGCCCCATCCTCAAATCCGTCGTCGTGGGGCCGCAAAACCCCTCGGCGTGGCCACAGAGACCAGCACGACGAACCCAGCAGCAGCTGGCACCTCTCAGAAACATGTAAGCTGTGCCTCTCCTCTCATCGCCCCACTACAGAAGAGTTACTCCTCCTGTGGCATATCGACTACAAGATCCTGCCTCAGAGCTGTTGCAGCTATGTCTGTTGCCGGCGCACCGGCCGCGGGGCCTTCAATTCTACACCTCCCGGCCATTGCGCCCAGACCTGTTGGTGCGGTTCCTTCCCGAGGCGGGTCACCCGGGGTTGACTTCGGGGCACGTCGCCATGCCGCAGGGGCGCATTCAAGTGTGCCAGCCACCTCCTCGTTAGTGGCAGATGAAGCTGGTTGGACCAAGGTACGCACTAAATATTGGTGGCGTCTCCCCGAGAACAAGGATCCGCCTTCTTCAAGGCCCCTAACCACCAGTGTCACATCGACGCGCTCCCACAGCTAAGCAGAGCTACTGAGACGCATGAGAGGTAAATGCTTCCGATGCCTCTCCCTCGGCCATGTCCGTGCAAAGTGTGGGGACCCTGTGCGGTGTTTCAATTGTGGCTTCGGTGGACATAAATGCAGAGACTGCAGAGACAGAGCTTCTCCTTCCAAGCAGCAAGTCCCCCAACCTCCAACACCTCCCCCTCCAATCGACGACCACAACTTTCCCCCTCTCGAGAGGACCACGATGGCATGGCCTGGGGACCCCTCCGACCGTCCCCAGCACACTGCAGCAGTGGCCTTCTCCAACGAGGACATGGACCATGAGCTGAATCGCTTCTCTATGCTTGGCATGGTGGCTTGGCTGGGGAAGAACCGCCCGGAGGTGGAACCGGAGGTCATCAAGAAGGCCATTTGCCACCGTTTTGCAGTCCGGTCGGAGGACGTCTCCGTCGTCAGGCACTTCCCCGAGGACTTCTTCATCGACTTCAAGCACCGCCACCACCATGACGAAGCTGTAGGCCTAGGAAGGTTCCCCTATGGCAACCTCGACATCCACACCCAGCCTTGGCAGGTGGTCACGCACGGCGACATCTGCGACCTCAAGTATCATGTTTGACTGTGCTTGGTGGGCATCCCTCTGCACGCTTGGAATGAGAGCGTCGGCAAGAAGGCCATCGCAAGAGCCTGCGATCTCCACTACGTCGAGCAGGCTTTGGCGAACCGCGAAGACACCAGGGCGCTCTGTCTCTGGGCGTGGACATACAACCCGTCGGACATCCCGAAGGTAACCTGGCTCACATTGTCATGCAGGAAAGCTGAGTTCCATGATGGGCCGCCTGCTCGTGGGTGCCGTGGCCTGACCTTCAGGGTGCTAGTGCACCTTGACCTGGTAGAGGACCCACCGAGCAGTGATGCTGGCGCCCCACCATGCGAGTACAGGTGGCGCTACGGCATCGTCGACGGTGAGAGGGTCCCGCATGACCGCCTTGACCCACCGCCCAAGGATGTCCACACCACCCGCCGCCGCGACGATGACGACGATGACGATCGCCGGGGCACCGAGAGTGTCAAGGTGACAGCTGGAGCTCACGCCTCTTCTGCAGCCTGTCGCGTGCACCCAAGGAGCAGGAATGTGAGCATTCCGAATCCAGGCGTGGCCATCGCCATCACCGGAGCCCTATTCATGGGGGTCGTCGACATGGTGCTGCGGAGGACCTGTCCCCTCAGGCGCGTGGGGTCTCCCGGGGCCGCACAAGAGAAAGTGCACCCCACCGCAGGCACCACAGGCAGGTGCTCTCAGAGCCGCGGCCCTAAGCGTCGCGTCCAGAATTCCCGTCATCTCGTGTGCGCTGCAAATCGCCAAACTTCGATGGCGGCGCTGACAGCAATCACCAACCATCACCGAGTCCCCCTAAGGTGCGTGCAATTTATGTTCAGTTGGGCGAACAGTCTGTGACTCGGCCTCCACCAGCGTCACCGTCCAACTGTGAACAAGCTCCTCTACATGACGACATGCTCCAGTGCAGTGCTACTTTGTCCTCGCCGTCAGCTTCACCACCACCCTCATGCCCACCTATTCTGCAGGTTCTCCCCCTGATGCATCAGAGGGAAACACATCTTCCTGCAGAAGACCGCTTCCGTCTTGTTGGTGACTACTCCAGGCGGGCACGCACAGCCGCAAGGCTTGGCCCTGAAACTCGGCCAACAATAGGAAGCAGGCAGGTGGCGCGTTTCTGTCTAGGGCGCTTCTACTCCAGGCGCCGAGCTAGGGGATCAAGTAGCTCAACCCCACTCCCAGTTCAGGCCACTCCAGTGGGCGAGGTGCATGCTGAAAGCAGAACTACAAATGGTGAGAGGCCGGCAGTGTCTGTTTTCGTCACGGGGATCTTTCAACCTATGCCTCAACCTCTTCTGCAGGTTCCGTCACGTAGAGCTACCCCACCACAGCGACACAAGAAGGCTGTCGTCCCAGCACGCAGGAGCGTGCACATCGCAGCGAGGTGCTAGCCCAAAGGAGACACTCAAGCGAAGGCTCGTCAGGTGCTGATGAAAAGGCTGGGCATCCTTGAGGATGAAGGCCTGAGCTCTGATGATCTGCTGCTGCGCTACTTCAGCTTCTTCAAGGGCCCACTCAATGATGCTGTTGTCAAGGCCTTGATGGCCCTATGTGGTCTCGACACTGGAACTGTGCCAGCCACTGCATAGGCTTAGAAGCCTAATGTCCTCAAGGGTTACAAAATTGTATCAATGTTAGCAATCTACCAGTACTTCAGGTTCCCCTTTAGGGTCATCATAGAGCTGCTGCTCTTCATGCCATTCTGGCTAGGTGGGGGTGACAGCCAGGGGCCTTCAGTTGCCCCCCATCAAGTTCAGCAACTCTGCCACCAGTTAGTTTCGTCAAGTAGGATGTTTGTAAGCAACAATCCTTTGCTTCATGTTACAACAACACCGGCAGCCACTGGCTTTCAGTTTGGCCAGCCTTTCGGGACTACTACTGCAATATGTTTCTCCATGGCGCTTGTGGCTACAGAATGCTCCTTTTGTTGGCCTTCAGTTTGCCTCCCTTCATGTGTTGTCCTAATACATGGGTTCACTTCTTGTTTTTTATGGCACAACAAAATTGCATAATTCTTAATTGGAACACCAGGGGCCTAAATGGTGGCGCGCGCCAAGACTCGGTGAATGAGCTAGTTAGAAGCACCGGCGCTACCATTGTGTGTCTACAGGAAACAAAAATGCAGCTTCTTGATCAGAATGTGGTGATTCGTGCAGTTGGATCAAAATTTGCCAACTCCTTCGCTGTATTCCCAGCTGAACAGACTCAAGGTGGCATCCTCCTTGCTGTGAATGAAGATTTTTTCAACCTCTCTGGCATTGTATCAATGACGAACACGTTAACTGCGACTATCACCATGAGGGCGGATGGGATAAAGTGGAACATTACAGTCGTCTACGGACCGCATGGGGACGCAGCAAAAATTCAATTCCTCCAAGAATTAAAGAACATCACACCACCAGACCCTAACAAGTGGCTCATTTTGGGGGACTATAATCTCATCTACCAGGAGGAAGATAAGAACAACTCGAACCTCAATTGGCGTTTGATGGGTGCATTTAGGGCGGCGATCGATCACTTACGCCTCAAAGAAATCAAGCTAAATGGACGTCATTTCACTTGGAGCAATCAGCAGGACAATCCCACACTCACTAGGATTGACAGATTTCTTTGCACCCCTGAATGGGAACTGCTTTTTCCTGCTTGTTTCTTGCACTCTCTGCCTTCACTCATGTCAGACCACACACCTTTCCTTCTGCAAGGTGAGCTGCACCACCATCATAACACATCTTTTTGGTTTGAAAATTTTTGGACCAAGATGGAAGGCTTTCAGGAGGTGGTTCAGTCCATTTGGGACAGGCCAATCAGCTCTGCTCTACCTATGAAACGTCTACATATTAAATTGGCACGAGTTGCAAAAGGAATTAAGAGGTGGAGGAAGGAAAAAATTGGAGACACAAAACTGCAGCTAGCTATAGTGAAGGAAGTTTTGCTGCAATTAGAAGCAGCACAAGAGCACAGGCTCCTCTCAGATCTAGAGCTCCACCTTCGCAGGCGCCACAAAGCTCGCAGTACAGGGCTCGCGACAATCGAAAAAACAAGAATCAAGCAAAGATTGAGACTCACATACATCCGTTGTGGAGATGCTAAAACCAAATTTTTCCATATTATGGCTAGCGCTCGTTGGAGAAAAAATTACATACACTGCCTACACACAGATGAGGGGATTGCGATTGGTCATGATGAAAAAGAAAAAGTGATAGGGGACTATTTCCAAAACCACATCGGCACTGTAGTTCCAAGGGCCACAACCATCAACTAGCAAGCCATCGGATACACCCCGCATGATCTCTCAGACTTAGAGGTGCCTTTCTCCCAAGAAGAGGTAAAAAATACAATCTTCTCCATGCCTTCTGACAAAGCCCCGGGTCCAGACGGTTTCACTGGTGCTTTCTTCAAAGTGTGTTGGGAAACCATCAAAGATGATGTCATGGCCGCCATTCACAGCTTGTTCTCTGTTGGTAGTTCTTAACTTCACTAAAGATAGAGCTAGGCAACTATCCCCGGTAACGGCCTAGAAATGCTTGTTGACACTTGCTAACGTCGTTACTAGGAGTAGACTATGGGCCTGTTTGGGAGAGCTGTACTCCCTGATTCTTCAGCTGTGCTCCCAGATTCCCTAGTGAATTGATTTTATGGCTGAAAGTAGATTCTCTTTGATTCTTTAGTCTAAACTCTTAAAATCAGCATAGAGAATCACTTCACAGAATCAGGTGAAGCTACTTTTTTCAGCTCTCAGCCTCCTAGTTCATTTCAGAGAATCACTTCACAGAATCAGCAAAGAATCACTTCTCGCTGAAAAATACATTTGGCAGTCAGGGAGTGATTCTCATCGAGAATCCGCTTCGTGGAGCTCTGCCAAACGGCTCCTATGGAGTCTATCCCTGGCAACGGCGCCAGAAATGCTTGAAGCAAGTCCAGTCACTATACCTAAAGGAGAGAAGCTAAAGCAGCTATCTACTAATGTCAAATGGGGTTGTCAATCCTGACACTAGTAGGAGCTAGCTAGAGAGATTGCAATCTACCAGGAGGAGATTCTGCAAGCGCACATAACTATCATAGTAGCACTTCCCTGGGAGTACCAGGTGTCGATTTATTTGATCCCAAAGGAAGGCTAGGGTGGTGTATGAGTCGAGCCAAGGAGGGGATGAGAGTCGAAGAATAAGAAAAGGGGAAAGGAGAGAAAAGAAGATGAAAGGCTAGAAAGAATATATGGGTGCATAGGTAAGGATGAAATGGATGGTAAGGTAAGGTGGATGGAAAGGTAGGTAAGGGGAATAGGATAACTAATGATAACTAACTAATAACTAGTAACTACTGACTACTCCTAGATAACTACGAAGCAAGATAGCTACGCAGCAAGATAGGCAAATGCCAAACAAGCAACCATGCTAAGTATAGTTTTATTCCTATCTTATCAAGTATCGAGGCATACTTGCCTTTACCACTGACTTAGGTTGAACGCTAGCACAACGAACCTTACTGTTAAACTGGGCCAACTACGTGGTGGAATTCAAGGCCCACAGGGTTGTCACCACCTGCTTGCTACCACAGCTATCCGGGGGTCCAGCCGTATCTGAAGGTAAGTCTATAAGTAAGCACCATGCTTAATTATATTCTAACTATCTCTACCCTACCTTTGAATAGAGACACCCTTGCGAACGTAAAAGCAAATACTTGACTTAATAAGATAAACACTAAACTAACTAAGCAACCTATTGGCAAAGATCAAACACTAAGCTCACTAGAGATTAACTACTATGAATTGATCTGTAGGATAGCTAGGCACTCAAGCAATCAATCAAGTATACCACTCAATACTGATAAGTAGAATAAAGTAATACTTGAAATGATGAAATAGAATATAGTAAAGTGCTTGAGTAACAAGAGCCAAACCTGAACTGGAGATGAAGGAAGACTCTTCCCAGCTCCAGGACCGATCACTCGCACGCCAATACTCTTGAGCTAAGACTTGAGCAGTGCTTCCGCGAGGGCAAAGATGCCTTGCTCTACTAGCTACCTACTTGCCTAAGCTTGGCTAAACCCTAAGCTATTAGCTCTCTGGCTCTAGCCTTGCTTTATTTCCTTCCTTGCTTCTCTTGCTTGTGTGTGTTTCTTGTGTGTAATGAAGTGACGCCTCCAGGGGGTATTTATAGCCCAAGTGAGTGAGGGGGGTACTTATAGGGGGCAGCCAGCCGACCTAGGGCAAACCCTAGTGGCGGGCGCCAGCCCTAGGTGGCGGCCGCCACCCCCCTCACCGTTGGATGCACCGTCTTTGCTTCAACGGCATCCAGGAGCTCCAGAGATGCGGTTGCATGTCGATCGCATGACCAGATAACCGCCATTCGGTCTTGATCCACGCCACTCCCCTCCTGAGCCGTCCGATGCCACTGACCTAGTGACCAAGGGCCAAGATTTGGCCTTGGGGAGGTCACACGGATCGGTGACGTGGCAGGGAGTGGACTTGGCCAACCCAAGTGGCGGGCGCCACCTAGGGGTGGCGGGCGCCACCCCACTATGGCCCAAATGGGCTCTGGTGAGTGGTCTCGGCCCCTGGTGGGTTCATGCTCCAAATTTGGTCCAAATCCTGCATTCAAATCAAAATCTGTGGACATGTGGAATTCGGTTAGTTTGAAACCTATTTGACTACATTTCATGCCTTTTTGGTGAATTTTTGGGTAAAGTGTTGATGGTAAAACAGGTGTTTAAAGACCTTCAACAAGCTCCCCTAAGCTAACCTGTTGCTCGTCCTTGTGTAACAATGCGGTTTAAGCATTAAGCATGAAATAGATAGCAACTTAAGATGTATACAAGTGCATATTGTATTGTGTGAAATAACTTAGTATATATCATTAATCATAGCAATGTGGGGCTTATAGCTTTTCACTTCAAACATGCAAGAGTGAAATAAAGTAGTAGATAGGAAACTTTTATCTTGCTTAGGTTTGACTAGGATTCTGTCTGGAGGTTTTTCAAGGTTTTCAAAAGATAAAAACTTGCTTAAGTCCTCCAAGATTCACTCAATCACTCAATGGTGTTTAAATCCTCACTTAGGCCAAAATGTAGCCTCTCCTACTTCTAAAGAATGATATGTGGAGTAATAGGTAGGCTAAGAATCATGAGCAAATTGCCTAATGTTTATTGCTAAGCTAGACACTCAGATCATAAGGAGCAGCAAATCATAAAAATTGATCAAGATGTGCTTGTGTGGTTATGTGGAAGTGTATAGAGAGATATTTCATAATCCTTCTTAGTTAATTTCTGGGGTCTAGAGCTAATGATAATTCTCTCTTTCTCTCTCTCTTTTTTTTCGATACGTAGTGAGTAGAAAAAAATGTGTCCTCACATTTTCTTAGGACATAGTCCTCTCTTGAGCTACTTTGCTCACTTTTTTTTAGCTCTAGATTTCCCCAGATTATCTATAGGAAAAGATTTTTGAAATGAGTAGGGAAAGGGAGAGAAATGCGTATTCCCAGTGTACGAATAGCAAAAGGCTAGCAATGGGACGTTTGGCAAGGTATTGCATATCTCCAGTGTAGACTATGAGCAATTTATTTGGTGGTTGCAAACTTCCAAAGTGGAGAGTAGGCAATTTATGGTGGGTGTGTGAATGTTGATCAAAAGATATGATAAGCTTCTCTACTAAGATCTATGAGGTCTAACAAAGCTCAACACAGACAAGGCTCTTTGTGGTTTTGACTAACAAATATTTGGCTAGTGGTGGGATGTGATAAAATCTAGGAGGAACTTTTAGCAAAGTTTTCAAGATTTTTAAAAGAAATCCTCCAGATTAGGTCCTAATTTTTCCTTAGCAAGTTTAAAGAATTACTCCATTTCTTACTAACTTTATTTACTAAGCATGATTTCAGTTAAAGCATGTGCAACCCACAAAAGCTACAACTTAGACAAGACCAGTTATTCAAACCATAACAATATCATTTGCATGACATATTTCAAATCTTATTCAGGTTTCAACTTGTTTAAGCAGATTTCATCAATTTTATTCATGGAATGGTTACTTAGGCAAGCATATAACATTTCAAAAGATATAGAATTTAAGAACTGAATTTAAAGTGTAGGCTTGAGACATACCTTATTGGAGCGGGAGTCTCCCCCAAGCTGGCTTCTTGCTTGGTAAAGGGTCTTCATCTTTCTCGGTCGGAGCTCTTGTTCTCATTTTATTTAAAGGGAAACTATCTAATGTAGTGAAAAAGGGAAACTATCCTATTATGATATTTTATTATTCTAGCTAAGTTAACATATACTTATGCATATAACTAATGATAACTGATTTTTTTAGTTACATGCATGACATATGTTATTTATTTGAAAAAGGGAAATTTAAAGGGAAATTTAAAAGTAAATCCATACCTTAATCCATGGAATTTCATCCTTATTGGGTAGATCTTCTTCCTTGGGTGCTTCTTCTTTAAGTTCTTCATCGGGTTCTTCTTCTTTTGGCAGCTCTCTTTTGTCATGTGAATTACACAACTCAGGAGAAGGTGGTTCTTCCTTTTTGTTCCACCTTGTTCTTGCGCGCCTCTTCTTGGTACGAACAGGTTTTGCTTCCTGCATGTTAGCGGCATATGCGGGACCACAGGAAAAGGAGAACATTTCCTTCCTCCCTCTTAATGTCATTTGCATTTTACCACTCCCCACATATATGCAGGTATTCACAGTATTCAAGAAAGGTCTACCCAAAATTAAAGGCACATCTTTCCTATTTCTCATATCTAGTATTATGAAATCAGCAGGAAAATAGGAGCCTCTAATTTGAACAGGTAAATCATTGACTATTCCTTCTATATAGCAAGTGGATTGATCAGCTAGCACAACATAGGCAGATGTGGATGACATGGGTGGAAAGAACGAGTTTTCATAGAAATCCTTAGATATAATGTTCATACTCGATCCTAAATCACACATGGCATTTTTAAAGACTTCACCAAAGATTGAGCATCTAATTATGGGACTACCAGGATCACCCTTTTTAACAGTATTGGTTTGATCTTCATAATAGTTAAAATATTTTATTTCAACCATATTTGCAGTTTCCATGTCAGGTTTAGCAGGAATTTTGCCAGTTTCAAAAGATGGTATGATAGCAGCAAGTTGAGCTAATTGGGTTTCTAACATCTTATTAAAACTTAATTGATTTTTCAGAGCAGATGAGAAATCTTCCAATTTAGCATTTATATTCTCAAGGGTTTTATCATTTGACATTAATCTCTTATTCAAGAAATCAGTAGTTCTACCTTGTGAGTAAACTAAATTTTTCAAGAATGAGAAATTATCCGAATTCTGAAAATTAGAGCGGGGGAATGAATTGTTACCTTGAGAATTTGCAGGCTGATTCCATCCTTGATTCTGTTGACGAAAACCGTTGTTGTTGTTGTTGATGAAGTTCAAATCTTCATGTAACTCGGGGCAGTGGTTCCAGAATGTCCGGTTTCTCCATAGACTTCACAAGTCATGTAGGATTCCAGAGATTGGACACTCTCTTATTGGTTCATCTTCTCACAGCTGTCCAGCTTCTTTGCTAGCAGGTCCATCTTGGCCACGATCATGTCGGCCTCCTTAAGGGAATGCATACCTCGCTTACGGGGCTGCAGTCTCTCGTCGTTCCATCCTTGGTTTGACACCATCTTCTCTATGAGAGCCTTAGCATCTGCAACATTCAGAGAAAAGAATGCACCGCCGACGGCGGCATCCAAATGGCTTCTAGAGAGTGGGCCTAGGCCATGGTAGAAGTTCTGGATCAATAACTAGTCCTCCATACCATGGTGTGGACAAGTAGCGACGTACTCGTGCATTCTTTCCCAAGCCTCGGGAATAGATTCCTCGGCTTGTTGCGTAAAGCTGGAGATTTTGTGGCGAAGAGCATTCGTCTTGCCCATCGGGAAGAATTTCGTGAGAAAAGCATTGGAACATTTGTCCCATGTGTCTACAGCGTTGCGACTGGTATAGAACCATTGCTTCGCTTTTCCTAGCAAGGAGAAAGGAAAGAGACGAAGACGGATGGCTTCTTGTGTTATCCCCTTAATGGTGAAGGTGCCGCAAATCTCTAAGAATTGTTGGAGATGAGCATTGGCATCCTCATGGACTTTGCCACAGAACGGGCTAGCTTGGACCATCGTGATTGGAGCCGGTTTCAACTCAAAATTGAGGTTGGCATCGGTCACAGCTGGTCCGGTCGCTACACTGGCGGCAGAAGGCATAGAAAACTCACGAATGGTCTTGTTGGCCATCGTGACGATAGAACGAGATAAGAAAGAAAGAAGTTGAAGAAGATGAAGGAAAAAGATAAGAAGGACTAAGGAAAGAAAGAATGGGGTAAGATGGGATTCGCTAAGCGGGAACTTAAGCGAAGGTAAATTTGACACAGACTCAACTGATACACCGATTGCCTTCCCCGGCAATGGCGCCAGAAATGCTTGTTGGTAGTTCTTAACTTCACTAAAGATAGAGCTAGGCAACTATCTCCGGTAACGGCACAGAAATGCTTGTTGACACTTGCTAACGTCGTTACTAGGAGTAGACTATGGAGTCTATCCCTGGCAGCGGTGCCAGAAATGCTTGAAGCAAGTCCAGTCACTATACCTAAAGGAGTGAAGCTAAAGCAGCTATCTACTAATGTCAAATGGGGTTGTCAATCCCGACACTAGTAGGAGCTAGCTAGAGAGATTGCAATCTACCAGGAGGAGATTCTGCAAGCGCACAGAACTATCATAGTAGCACTTCCCTGGGAGTACCAGGTGTCGATTTATTTGATCCCAAAGGAAGGCTAGGGTGGTGTATGAGTCGAGTCAAGGAGGGATGAGAGTCGAAGAATAAGAAAAAGGGAAAGGAGAGAAAAGAATATATGGGTGGATAGGTAAGGATGAAATGGATGGTAAGGTAATGTGGATGGACAGGTAGGTAAGGGGAATAGGATAACTAATGATAACTAACTAATAACTAGTAACTACTGACTACTCCTAGATAACTACGAAGCAACATAACTGCGCAGCAAGATAACTACGAAGCAAGATATGCAAATGCCAAACAAGCAACCAAGCTAAGTATCGAGTATCGAGGCATACTAGCCTTTACCACTGACATAGGTTGAACGCTAGCACAATGAGCCTTACTGTTAAACTGGGCCAAGTACGTGGTGGAATTCACGGTGCACAGGGCTGTCACCACCTGTTTGCTACCACAGCTATCCGGGGGTCCAGCCGTATCTGAAGGTAAGTCTATAACTAAGCACCACACTTAATTATATTCTAACTATCTCTAACCTAGCTTTGAATAGAGACACCCTTGCGCACGTCAGAGCAAATACTTGACTTAATAAGATAAACACTAAACTAACTAAGCAACCAATTGGCAAAGATCAAACACTAAGCTCACTAGAGATTAACTACTATGGCTAAGTGAATTGATCTATAGGATAGCTAGGCACTCAAGCAATCAATCAAGCATACTACTCAATACTGGTAAGTAGAATAAAGTAATACTTGAAATGATGAACTAGAATATAGTAAAGTGCTTGAGATACAAGAGCAAAACCTGAACTGGAGATGAAGGAACACTTTTCCCAGCTCCAGGACCGATCACTCGCACGCCTCTACTCTTGAGCTAAGACTTGAGCAGTGCTTCCGCGAGGGCAAAGATGCCTTGCTCTACTAGCTACCTACTTGCCTAAGCTTGGCTAAACCCTAAGCTATTAGCTCTCTGGCTCTAGCCTTGCTTTATTTCCTTCCTTGCTTCTCTTGCTTGTGTGTGTTTCTTGTGTGTAATGAAGTGACGCCTCCAGGGGGTATTTATAGCCCAAGTGATTGAGGGGGGTACTTATAGGGGGCAACCAGCCAACCTAGGGCAAACCCTAGTGGCGGGCGCCAGCCCTAGGTGGCGGCCGCCACCCCCCTCACCGTTGGATGCACCGTCATTGCTTCAACGGCATCCAGGAGCTCCAGAGAGGCGGTTGCATGTCGGTTTCTTGTCCAGATAACCGCCATTCGGTCTTGATCCGCGCCACTACCCTCCTGAGGCGTCCGATGCCACTGACCTAGTGACCAAGGGCCAAGATTTGGCCCTGGGGAGGTCACACGGATCGGTGACGTGGCAGGGAGTGGACTTGGGCCAACCCAAGTGGCGGGCGCCACCTAGGGGTGGCAGGCGCCACCCCACTAGGGCCCAAATGGGCTCTGGTGAGTGGTCTCGGCCCCTGGTGGGTCGATGCTCCAAATTTGGTCCAAATCCTGCATTCAAATCAAAATCTATGGACATGTGGATTTCGGTTAGTTTGAAACCTATTTGACTACATTTCATGCCTTTTTGGTGAATTTTTGGGTGAAGTGTTGATGGTAAAACATGGGTTTAAAGACCCTCAACATTCTCTATGAATGCCCAGGGATTCGAGTGGCTCAACTCGGCATGCATCGTCCTGCTCCCTAAAAAAGCAGATGCATCAAAGATCACGGATTTCAGGCCCATAAGCCTCATTCATAGCATTGCAAAGATTTTCTCCAAATTACTTGCCAACAGGCTTGCCCCCAAACTAAACTCCCTGGTCTCCAACTGCCAAAGCGCTTTTGTCAAGAAAATAAGTATTCATGACAATCTTCTCTATGTCCAAGGAGCAGTGTGTAGGCTGCATAAGCAGAAGATGCCGACCTTGTTCATGAAATTGGACATTCACAAAGCATTCGACACGGTAAATTGGGGGTACCTGCTTGAGATTCTATAGGGGCTTCAGACCGCGTTGGCGGGAATGGGTTTCCATTTTTTTCCGTACAGCAAGCTCTTGCACAATGCTCAATGGGAAGCAAGGTCCCAGCTTTAGTCATGCCAGAGGTGTCCGTCAGGGGGATCTGCTTTCGCCCATGCTCTTCATTCTGGCTATGGACCCGCTCCAACGCTTGCTCGATCTGGCAACCCAACAAGGAATCCTCACCCCCTCCCCCTGACAGCTGCAAAATGGAGAACCTCCATGTACGCGGATGATGTGGCCATATTCATTAACCCAACCACGGAGGATGTAGAAGCTGTCATAACAATTCTACAAGCGTTTGCCAATTTTTCAGGGCTCCATATTAATTTGCAAAAAAGTTCCATACACCCTATCAGATGTGAAAATATGGATATAGACCAAGTCCTCTCACCCTTCGCCGGAAGCAGAGGCACCTTTCCATGCAAATATTTGGGGCTGCAGCTCCACACTATATCGCTTCAGAAGATCCATGTGCAGCCCCTCATCGAGCGAATTGGGCAAAGGCTTCTGAAATGGAAAGGAAGATGGCTAAACAGAGCTGGACGCCTCACGCTCATCACTACTGTCCTCTCCTCCATGCTGACCTACCACCTCACAGTGTTTCCTTTGGCTGTTTGGGCAAGGAGGAAAATTGACAGAATTAGGAGATCCTTCCTTTGGAAGGGGGAGGAGAATGCCAATGGCGGGCACTGCTTGGTTAATTGGCCAACACTTACCAAACCTATGGTCTTGGGGGGGGGGGGGCTTAGCGGTGCCTGATCTGGATAGATTTGGAAGAGCTCTCCGTCTACGCTGGCTATGGCAAGATTGGATGGAAGAGTCAAAACCGTGGCTGGGTTTGGACCTCCCTTGCAACGACGTTGACCGCCTCCTTTTCAACTCATCGATAACTGTAACGTTGGGTGATGGGGCAAAGACTTGGTTTTGGCACCATAACTGGATCGAGGGGGAGGCTCCCAGGTATCTAGCCCCAAACCTGTTTCAGCTTGTTTCGAGAAAAAAACAGAACAATGCAACAAGAGTTTCGCAACAATAATTGGATACGCTCACTGAGGGGGAAAATCAACTCGGCTGTCCATATTGAGGAATTTGTTTCCCTATGGATAAGAATTCAGGGAGTGCATCTCTGGCAGGACCTTCGAGACTCCATCACCTGGAGATGGACACCGGATGGCGTCTATTCCACCCGTTCAGCATATTGGATTCAGTTCAAAGGCTCCTTCAGAATTTTCCAAACTGGTCTAATTTGGAGAGCGCAAGTGGAGAACAAATGTAAGATTTTCGCCTGGATTCTAGTGCAGGATAAAATCCTTATGGCGCATAACCTACAAAAAAGAGGATGGCCACATCAAGACCATTGTGTGCTTTGTAACGGACCGTTAGAAACTGGCCTACGCCTTTGCTTGTGTTGTCCTTTCGCTAAGGCGGTATGGGAACAAATTCTTTCTTGGGAGAATTTCCCCGTGTTGCGGTCAGAGGTCCAAACCGACCTAAGAGATATCAAAGCATGGTGGGAGCAGACGGCAAAGAAAGTGCCAAATGCGGAGCGGAGAAGATTCAATGGAGTGGTGATCTATACCTTTTGCAATATTTGGAAAGAGCGTACGTAATAGAAGAATTTTCAACAACACCACAGAAACAGTGCTGCAGGTGGCTGCAAGAATCAAGGAAGATGTAGAACAACGAAAGAGAGCTTTTAGTCGTGCCTAGTTTTTGTGCACCCCCTTGTTTTGGGGATTCCCCCTTTTGCTTGTAAATAAACCCTTTTCATCTCTACTTAATTGAAAGGCAGAGCTTCTGCTTTTGTTTTCAAAAAAACATGTGGAAGTCCCTCAACAACAAGTCTGAGAGTGCTCCAAAAGATGATGATGTTAGTGAGCCCAAGGAAGAGGCACATGATGGTGTTGAGCATGACCACAACATGTTAGTTGTGGAGGATTGCTCCACCTCATGGTCATGTGATGATGATGATGATCAATCCACAAGATCAATTGACAAGGATGACGGCTACGAGAGTGATGTCTCTACAAGCTCTCCATCTACACCACATTGCTTCATGTCACATGGTGACACCAAGGTATCAGTTCCAAATGTGGTTGTTGATTGTGATGATCCAAACATTGAGCTTGTATGTAGACTCACCAAAGCTTTAGAAAATGAGATGGCTAAAACAATGAAATTGAAAAATGAAAACTCATTTCTAAAGAATGCATGTGAAGAACAAAAGCATCTACTTTATGTTACTACTTGTTCACATGATGAGCTTAAATTGACTCATGAGGAACTTAGTGTTGCCCTGGACAACTTGGTACAAGACCATGCTTTTCTCACTAAGAAGTTTTCTAATGTAGAAACTAAAACTAGTGAGAGCTCGTCATTTGGGTCAAATGATCAATCACATATTTGTGCTAACCCATGTGATGTAGAGAAGAAGCATGTATCCACCTCTTGTGAAGATTTATTATCTATGCCATGTTCTTCACATATAGATGCTTGTTCTACTTCCTTGTCTTGTGAGACTAACATTTTGAAGGAGAACAATAAGCTCAAAAATGATGTGAAGAACTTGAGCAACAAGTTAGAGAGGTGGTGTAGATCAAAGGTCACCCATGAGCACATGATGAAGAATCAAAGAATCTATGGTGACAAGAGTGGCATTGGCTTCAACAAAAGCAATGTCAAAGGCAAGAGATGGGGCAAGAGAAGAGATGAGAGAGAAATGAAGAAGCAAGAACAAGAAAAGCTATCTCATTTCATGTGCTATCGGTGCCTGGGACATCTTGCAAATGCTTGCCCCAACAAGAAGAAACCCCATGTTCAAATCAAGAACAACCATCATGATGGTGACTTGATGAAGAAGAAGAAAACAAGAAGGGGTGGAAGAGCAAGGCATCCAACCACATTCAAGATGCCAAGATGATGATGAGCAAGAATGAAGAAAAGAAGAAAGATTTGGCTCACATCAAGTGCTACAAATGTGATGATATGGGACACTTTGCCTCGAAGCGTCCAAACAAACTTGAGAAGATGGATCAAGCAACTCATGAGAGGCAAGGCAATGAGAAGCAACAAATGAGCAAGGAAGAGAAGGCTCAATCAAAGAGAAGTTGCTACTCATGCCAGGTAAGGGGACACTTGGCAAATTCATGTCCCCTAGGTAACACTTCTAAGCCTATTTCAATTGATAATAATATTGTGCTTATAAAGGATGAAAATGGTACCTCTAAGCTACTATTGCAACTCATCCCGCTACTCATACTAAGGCTATGCCAAAGTATGTTGCACCTAACTTGAGAGGACCCAAACAAGTTTGGGTACCATCATCTAGTGGATGAATGAGTGTAGGTACCATGGCATTGGAGGCTTGATTCAATTGATTTCATATTATTCATCATGTAATTGAGTCAAGTAATGGAGCTTATTGCTATTCTCATCCCAATGCCAAGTCAAGTGAAGTGAAGTCCAAGTGCTATAACATACAAGTGCAAAGATCAAGTTGTGGTGGTTGATTGGAATTATTTGAAGGCTTGCAATCTAATTGAGTAGAAGCTTGCTAATTGGATGATCATGAGCTACTAAGGTATATCTCTAGTTGATCATGTTCTTTTAGATGCATATGAGATGATTGAATTGGATATATATGCATATGTTGCTTGCTATAAGATGATTGAATGGATTTAATGCTTAAGTGATCAAATTGAGTTAATTTGAATGGATATGTTCATGAGACTTCTTTTAGTAGGTAATTTGAATGGATATATGTCTTATGAGAGTATTCAAACAAGTTAGCTCAAGTTTGATTCAAATTGGTAGAGTATAGCTCAATTGCTCAAACTTGTTCAATATTGCAAAATCTGAGTGAGCTGAGAAGATAGCCATGTTTGAGTGATCAAATCTTTTTGGATTGGCTTGAAATTTGGTACACATGCTCTACACTTATGATACTAGTTGCTGTGCAAAATTCATAATAATTGGATAAGTGATGCTTCGGTTTTGGAGTGGACCTTGTCAACTATAGTGCAGCAGTTTTCAGCATGTAGTACTATGGATAGAATTGAAATCTGGTAGCAATCTAGAAGGCCAATGAAGCTCAAATTTTTATGGCTGCTATAGCACTTAGAGAGGCACATCTCCACCAATTTTCATAGTCATTGGACTTATATTTTGGGAGATATACATGTTTCTTCGAGAAGGAAAGAATCTGCCAGAAAAGTGACAATTATTGGATTGATCTAGAGTCACATTGATTGAAAGGCCCTCAAGTTGGAATCATGTTTATAAGTGGTTGAGGGTCCTATGTTTGGTTTTTGAAATGAGCTAGAAGCATGACAAAGATAAGTACAAGTTCATTTGATTGATGAGTGTATTTTGCTCACATTTGGTACTCAAATTGGAGATCAAGACCAACATCAAAATGAAGATGAAGCTCAAGTTCTAATCTCAGATGAAGATCATTTTGAAGAAAGAAAAGGACTCAAAGAAGGATTCAAAGTAACATTTCAAGAAGAGTTAAAATGAATTAGTCAAACAAAGTCAATTCAAGTGAGTATCAAGGATGATTCTTTGGAGAGAGGTCCGTTCTCCCTTTTGTAGGGGCTTGCCGCCTTTGGTAGGTTAACCAAGCTTGGCTTGGAAGGCTAACATGGAAGTGGTGATCTAAAGGGACATTGGAGATGCTTAGTTGAAGAAATCAAAAGGATTGATCAAGAAAGCAAGCAACACCCAAAAGAGACCAAAATCTTGAAGCATTCAAGTGGTATTCACTATTGATATAAACAAATGGTATTCATATGCTAGCTATGATCAAATGAAGAAGCAAGTCAACCACTACAAGATAGTGCACTTGTTCATATGGGTGAAGATTTGTTCTATCAATTGGTATCTATTGGTCTTCACCATGGACTTCACATTGCTATTTGGAGCTTAATTGGAATCAAATGACTATCCTCTACTCCAAGGTAGCAAAGGTACTATTGTAATGTGCATGATCATTTTATCCCTTACTAGTATGCGGTTAGTGCATATAGTACATGCTCAATAGGATCATGCATAACAAATGAAAAGTTTAAATTCATAGCCTACCACTATTGCTTGATTGATTATATGATCTAGTGGTTAGTATGTGAGTTTGTTTATGAGCTTGTGAACCCAAGTACTTGATCTAGAAAATGAGCATTCAAGTGTCTAATTCAACGTGAGTAAGATAACCATTGAAAGATTTGTGAAGAAGCTTACTTAGAGCAAACCGAGTTAGATATCCTGTGCAAGTTTAATAGTTCAAGTCACAAATGAGAGGCTCGTGACAAGAGTTCAAGAAGAAGACAATAATGCAAATGGATATCAAGTTTAAACTATCGTTCAAGTGATATCTAGACTCATCATTTCTTCACATGGTATCTATTCAAAATGGTATATGATCTTTCAAGTGATATTTACCAAGTGGTGTCTAGATCAAGCTCACAAGTGGTATCCTACAAGACTTCAAGTGATCCTCAACTTTAAGTGATCAAATCAAGCAAAGCATCCCTCACAAACAAGAGCTCAAGTTTATCATTTGGATGACCCATGCTATGACATAGGGGAGGTGCCCCACCTATTGGTATCATGGTCAAAGATCCTACACATGATGTCATTCCAACACATATGGTGGTGTCCATCAAAAATGAAGACTCAAGTGTCAACCATCTACCCTAATGTCACCCTTTGAGAGACAAGAGCATATCTTTTATGGTCACTGATGACAATGGGGGAGATAGTGTCAAAGATATGATATGATATGATATGATATGATATGATATGATATGATATGATATGATATGATATGATATGATATGATATGATATGATATGATATGATATGATATGATATGATATGATATGATATGATATGATATGATATGATATGATATGATATGATATGATATGTTAGGGGATAAATTGTGGCAAAAACATGTCAAGGACAAAGGGGGAGAAAAGAAGATGGACATGGATCAAGAGGGGACAAGATTGAACAATGGAAAAGGATCAAAATTCTTGGACAATGAAAGCACACAAGTAGGGGGAGCAAGCTCATGAACTTGGTTGTTGCATTTGATATGAGCATAGTCATGTGCATGCTTACATTGCATAAGTTTTAAAATATTATATGCATGCTTGTGTGGTGTATGCTAGTCATAGGATTTAATTGATGATTTGATAACTTGCATGCATAGGTTGATAGCTAGACTTGTGCTTTTCATGCAAAACTAGACCCCTGCTTTTAATGTTGACCTCACAGGTTTTCTAGTTTTTATGATGTCTAGCTACTCTTGGTGCTAAGGAAGGTGTACAACTATGAACTTCATCGATATCACGCTTCAAAGGTTATTCTATACACCTTAGCACATTTTGGTAGTAATTACTCTCCCACACTTCAATATCTATGCATATGTGCAAGTTTCATTTCCAAACACTCTAGCACATATGTAGGGGGAGCTAGTACTACCAATTCGGGTTTGTGCTACTTGTCCAAAATCCTTTACACATGGTAAAATAGCTTGGGCAAGCAACATGAATCCAAACCAAGTTAGCAATTTACATTATTGTGAAGTGCTAGCTTCGAGTAAGAATAATTTCCATATCTTTGTAGAGTTGTCATCAATTACCAAAAAGGGGGAGATTGAAAGGTCCTTGTTTGGTTTTGGTAATTGAGTGACAACTTTAGGTGGACTAATTGTGTTTATGAGAGATACACAGGTGTTAAGTCCATAGGTGATCATGTATGAGCAACATATGCCATAAAGGTGAAATGGCTTCAAGGATGTTGCAATGCTCATGCATGTGTTAAAGAATGAGCTTATTGCATATGTTACATGACGTGTGGTCATGTGGCTAAGATGGTGAAGATCAAGGCAAGGCTTGGCTTGATGGACTGGTTGCGAAGGTGAAGGGCAAGTTGGAAGCTTTGAAGCCGTTGGTACCGAGTGTCGGGAGGCTTGAGCAAAGACTTAGCGTCGAAGGACCAAAGCAATGGTGAAGAGCAAGTGAGGTCAAGATCGATGGACCATGGAGGCCATGTGATGATATGAAGTGGATCATATCATTTGATGATAGGTTGGTGCATGTGTTGCATCAACACCGAAGGAGATGGAATGGAATGCGCAAGGCAAAGGCATAATTGTAGGGCATTTCATTTCACTGGTCATAGGTGTGTAGAGAAGATTATGACCAGGTTTAGGATAGATGGCCATACTATTAAGAGGAGCAAACTTGTTTGCATATCGGTCATCTAGTGCCACTTGAGCTATCTAACTTTGCAATGTTGCTAGGATCGAGTGGCGTGGTAAGTGCAAGTGCTAATCCTTTAGAAAATGATTGTGAAAATGCAAACACACATACACATGATGTTGTACACTTAGTGGTGTTGGCACATTTGCAAAGGAGAAGTTGTTGGAGAAGAAGTTGTGTTGAAAGGAGGTATGGAGAAGTGGGAGAAACTAGTGTATAGTCCTTCTCCGTCCTGCCGAGTCATCGGACGCTGGGGTCGAGCGTCCGATGCTAGAGTCCCGGCGCGTCCAATGTGGCGTTGTAGTGAGCTATTTTGAGCAGAGGCATCGGAGCGTCCGATGCTAGGCATCGGCACATCCGATGCCACTTTAACTGGCACGCGAAGGATTATATTCGTTGGGATCGCTCAGCCGAAGTTGGACGTGGGGGACACATGGAGAGCATCCTTGCATCGGACGCTGGCCTCAGTGTTCGATGGTCCCGTGTGGAGCGTCCGATGCTAGCGCAGTTTGCCCAGTGAAGGGGCAACGACTAGTATGCCCTCGGGGCTATAAATATCATTGGTAACCGGCCTTGGGCTGGTGGTTGAGCACTCCTAAGCCTTGTTGGCTAGTGTGGATGTGCTTGGGAGCCCTCTAACTCGCTTGTGCTTGCTAGTGTGCGATTCGATAGCGAGTGAGTGATCCCTAGTGCGTTGTATTGAGAGATTGCATCGAGTGGCACTAGGTGATCGTGTTGCAAGCCGGTGGTGCTTGTTACTCTTGGAGGTTGCCACCTCCTAGACGGCTTGGTGATCGAGTCTCTGTCGTGAAGCCCGCGTGAAGATTGTGCGTGGCTCCGGAGAAGCATTGTGAGGGGCATTGTGCTCGCCCCGCGGGAGATCGCGAAGAGCAACTCTAGTAGAGAGGGGCGCAAAGTGCGCCAAGTGGTCCGGCCGGATCGAAGCTAGAGCTCTTGGTGAGCACTCCATCATGGAGAGTGTGACTTAGGGTCACCACTAGCAAGAGGATCGGCAACAACCTTGGGCTTGCCTCAATGGGGACTAGCTTGGTGGCGACCAAGTGAAACTCGGGATAAAATCACCGTGTCAACCTTGTTCATCCCATTGGATTGCATTCCCCATACATAAGCTTGTATCTACTTTCATATATATTGTGCTTGTGTAGTTGCTCTTGTAATTAGTTAGCTTGTGTAACTTGCTAGTTACCTTCTTTGCTTGTCTAGCCTAGAAGTAGCTCTCTTGCGTGACTAGTTGACTTGTAGTCTTGCTAGTCACATTGCTTAGTTTGTGTAGCTAAGATTGAGCTCTCTAATTTGGCTTCTGTAGCCTTGTTATTGAGCATTGCTTGTGAGCTTAGGCTTTGTGCTTTGCTTGCTAGATTGTGTAGGAGCTCCCCTGTGCTTGAAGTACTAGTTGCATAAGCTTGTGTGACCTTGCTTCTAGAATTGGTAATGTGAGCTCTAGCTAGCCCGACACCTTATTTGCATTGATTAGAATCTTTTGTAAGGTGTCATAGAATATAAGTAGAGGGGTGTAGTCCTGGCTAGACCGATAGTTTTAATTCCGCATTTGTTTCAGTTAGCCGGTAAGATTAATTTTAGAAAGGACTATTCACCCCCCCTGAAGGACCGAGAATGCAATAGCAAGGCGACTGGAGGGGGGGTGAATGAGAGATCAAAAATTCCTCTCGAAACTTTGTCCTTTGTCCCACAAATCAACCCCAAAAGTTTCGATCGAAACCGTGATGCTCACGACCTTTGGAAGAGGGTGGATGATCCCTAGGATCACAATGGAGCACCACAAAGCGATAGCAAACCAATCGGCAAAAACACTGGAACAAGTTCGACCCTCAAAAACCAAGTCCCGAACGTAGATGGAAGGCTACGTCGAGAAATCCCCAAATACCGAAGCTAACAAGTAGCAAAGATACCTAGAGAGGGTCCTTGGTCAACTCTAGGGCCAAACGAGAACTCCGGAAACCAACCGAGGAAGCCGGGAGAGCAAACGCACTAAACCGGAGGCTTCAGCCGATTCCAGGACTGTCCGGACTTGGAAGTCCCGGACTGTCCACCCCTACTGCGGACTGTCCGCGAGGGGTTGGCGGACTGTCCACCGGCCAACCACCAGAAACAGCAAGGCTGCTGAACAGTCCCTGGGTAACTCCCGGACTATCCGCGAGTCCCAACGGCGGAATGTCCGCGGTTCAAAAAGCACTTGCCCAACAGCGCGGAGTCAGGCCACTGGTCTGACCGACCGCGACGCACGGATTGTCCGCGGTAGCAGTGGCGGACTGTCCGCGGATGAACAGAGAGGGCGATTTCGGTCGCCCCTCACAGGAATCCTCCCAAATCCGAATCAAAACTCAATCCCACGTTCCCAAACTTGGAGAAGATGATCACGAGGTAGTTACGAGACTATCCACAAGAAATCATCCGCTCAAATCAACACAAACACAGGGAAATCGAAAGGGGAGGAGTATGAACAAAAAAGCACCACAAAAACAAAATCAACCCGATCTACTTGTTCGTGAGGAGTTAGATGAATTCCTTTGGTGGAAATGATCTCCTCACTATAAAGAACAAGTTGATTCAAACGGATTTCGCAAAGACGCAGTAGAGAGGGAGATCGAGTGACGGGAAAATCACGGAGAAACGAAGAACGTGAAGAACATGAACAAAACGCAAATCAAGTTATCGATCTGCAACCGTGTGGCTACCACACGCTACAACAGTGAGATTACGGTCTCACTTCCTCAAAATCTCCAGTACACAGAGGTATTGTTCTCTGCGGATCTCAGTTGCTACAGCAGGGGATTGAGAGAGCAGGAAAACCTAGAAGACAAAGAGCAAATGGTTGAGATAGAATGGGAGGAGGGTGTCTCCCTCTACTTATCGTAATTCTAATTCCTACTCTACCCCTCTCTAATTACAGAGCGAACCAGCTAAACCCTAGGGTTATTCTGGACCAACTCGAAGATGCTGGTGATCCGACGGCCACGGCCACACAACTGGTAGCGTTGCCTTGACGCAACCTCACCGATTGCCGCCACGTGCCGCCACCGCTCCGCTCGTCCTTTTCCTGGACTTCGCCCCCGGTTTTGAGGCCCAAACCGGGAAACCAGCCTTCACGACCAACCCCCGGTTTTGAGGCCCAAACCGGGAAACCAGCCGTCCATCGCCTGAGTTTTGTGGCCCAAACTCAGAAACCCGCAGCACCCAGGTTTTCAGGCCCAAACCTGGAAACCGTCCTCAGCCCAAGTTTTGTGGCCCAGACTCAGAAACCATCAGCGCCCAGGTTTTGAGGCCCAAACTCGAAAACCATCAGCACCCAGGTTTTGAGGCCCAAACCTGGAAACCGTCCTCTCGGTGGTTTTTCTGTGGCTCAACCACCAAACCGAGCTGTAGAGGGGATGCACCGCCTGTGCACCCCGTTCACCGACACGTGTCCCCAGGTCCTTGACCTAGGCAACACCGTGCCCGCAAGTCTTCGCTCGTCGCTGTCCCAGGCTGTCAGCCACCACAGCTGATCCTCGGGCCACCGGTCCCTCAGTCCAAGCCTCACGTCCGCCCTTCGCCACTCTCGGTCCAACGACACGGCATATCTCTACTTGACCTTCACCTTGCCTTTGATCACTGTATCCGTGCTCGACACCTGCACAACACGAGCCAAAGAACATGCGCATTATCCTAGTTGACAATCACTCATCACTCAGAGAATCGGTATACATCCATGTATCCGCAATCTCTCCCTTGATGAGTGCATTGTCAACTACCAACACAAATCATAAAGGAATAGAGGAAGGAAGGAAGAAAGAGAGAAAACTCGACCAAATGACCCAAAAGCATAGCAAATCCAAAGAAGGTCAAGTGGAAAGAGCAAGATAACTTGGTTCCCAAAGACATGGGCAATGGCTCGATGCAACCAAGCAAAGCAAAGCCAGCCCTCAAGAAGAGGTAGAACAGGCTCAACACCGCTAGCGGGAAAGCTCGATACCAATTGGAAAATCAACTGAAAATCAAGCAAAACAGAGCTTGCCCTTAAGAAGAGGCAGAACTGGCTCAACACCGCTAGCGAGGAAGCTTGATACCAACTGAAGAAGGCTAGACATCAGCTGAAGAGCATAAAAGCGAAGGTGCTAGTTCCTCAAGAAAGAGGCAAAGGCTCAACACAACTAGCCACCAAAAATGCTCCGAACCAACTGTTACCAGCTCGAAAACACAGCAGCGAGCAAACTCCCCCTCGAATGGTGCACACAACCAGGAAATCTCCCCCTTAGTTGAACCTAGAAGGCACTCATGATTTGTCAATACACTACTAGAGAACAGGCCTTTGGACAATCTATCAATTGAGCTTTAGTCTCGGCCAAAAATTGTGTCCGGGGCTAAAGATCTTTAATCCCGGTTGGTAACACCAACCGGGGCTAAAGGTGAATCTTTAGCCCCGGTTGGTATTACCAACCCAGAATAAAGGTCCTGGACCTTTAGTCCCGGTAGGTAATACGAACCGGGGCTAAAGGGTGAACCTTTAGCCTCGGTTGGTGTTACCAACCGGGACTAAAGGTCCTTTTAGCCCCGGTTGGTGTTACCAACCGGGGCTAAAAGGTCCTTCCCGAGTGGATTCAAAAGGAAAACGTCTAGAACTACATCACATGAGTTACGTAGCTCAGTTGGTAAGTGTGCCTGAGGCGAGAGGTGCTGAGTTCGAATCTCACAGATGCAGATTTATTTTTTCTTATAGAACTTTTAGCCCCGGTTGAATGCACCCGGGACTAAAGGCCCGGGACCTTTAGTCCCGGATTCTTAGTCCCGGTTGGCATACCCGGGACCAAAGGCCTCTTTTAGCCGGGACTAAAAGCCCTTTCTCTAGTAGTGATATTTTCTCCCCCTTAGTTGAAAATGCACCGACAAGCAACTTTCTCCATCTTGACAGAATAACTCCCCCTTCCAAAATGCATATGAGTCAATATGTAAGTTAGCAGCTTCAGGAATATAGTCGATAGAATATGAAGATGCTTGACAAAGTGCTGATCCGATGACTCATAAAATGCATAGAATGCTAGCAAAGGCTCAAACTGATCACCAAATACGAAATATGAACATGTGAGCAAAGTGAGCTGTTTTTAGCCAAAAAGGTATTCACCGTCAAAATAGCACCAAACATGTATAGACAGGAAGTCAAACAAGTGCTAAACATGTATACAAGGTGAACTACCCCTAACACAGTCCAATCATAATGCCAAAGAATTTAACATAGATTTATGTATCCAAATTTTATCGGAGTTACAGCGGTTAGATTACACAAGTCCAAATTTTAGCATGTGATTGCGAGAGGTTGAAAGCTTGTCATTGCCTATCTTTTCAACTGTGCGAAGCCTATGCAGAAGCAATCAGAAGCTTAAAGCAACAGTTTCAGTCATACACTACGCAGCTCAAGTTTAACTCAATGTGCAATGAGAAACAGTCTCGAAACTGTGATGTGCTGACAAGCAGTCCCGTCTCGATCTTTCCAACTCACTTAACTTGGTTCAAATTTTATTTCAGAATATGAACATACCAAGCAAGTGAATGACTCAGAACTAGAGACATAGCAACCTAGCATATATGAAAAGCACAAGTGATTTCAACACATTCTACACATGCTAGTTGCATATCTCAATGGTGAACATTTTCAGCTTTTAGGTTCATTAAACATGTTCACCATTCATAAAATAGCTCAGCTCACAATATGTATCAGTGATCAGAAGGAGCATAAGCTACAAGCATCATCATAAAGCATCAAAGCATACACTATACAGAGCATAGTCACATTCTAAGGATTATATACATGAAGCTCTGAATGTAAATGTGTAAGATGAAATGCAAAGATGCATGATGAAACCAATTGAAAAACAAAAAGTCAGTTTGTGATACAAGAGTCAAAATATTTCCCCCATCTAAAAGGGGAAACACACACCAAGCTCACCTCTCAACCTAGCAAAAGTTGATTGGTCCAAAGGTTTGGTGAAAATATCAGCCAACTGATGATGAGTATCGACATGGCGAAGGTCGATATCACCCTTCTCATAGTGGTCTCGCAGAAAAGGAAAGCGCACATCAATTTGTTTGGTCTTAGAGTGCAGCACGGTGTTGTCACAAAGCAAAGGAACGCAAGAAAAGCTCAGACCAAAATCACGCAAAGTGGCCATCATCCAAAGCAACTGGGAACAGCAGCTAGCCGCAGCAACATACTCAGCCTCCGTGGTAGACTAGGCGACACTAGACTGCTTGCGAGAAGACCACGATACAAGAGAAGAACCAATAAACTGGCAAGTCCCAGAAGTGGACTTGCGATCCATAAGGCAACCAGCAAAATCGGCATCGGAATAACCGTAGAGGGAGAGAGTGGAGGAAGCAGAATACCAAATCCCAAACTCAGGAGTGAAGCATAAGTACCTCTTAATGTGGTTGACTGCCTGACGGTGAGAAGTGTGTGGCAACGACTGAAATCGCGCGCACAGACACACCACGAACTGGATGTCCGGGCGCGTCGCCGTCAGATACAGCAGTGACCCAATCATACTCAGGTACTCCTTCTGGTCCATAGCTTCTCCATCCACATCCGCATCCAGGGCCACCGTGGTCGGCATGGGTGTTGGAAGAGGCTTGGCCTCACCCATGTCGAACTTCTTCAGGATGTCCTTGGTGTACTTCCCCTGGTGCACGAACGTCCCCTCTCGGGATTGCTTGATTTGCAACCCGAGAAAGAATGTCAACTCGCCCATCATGCTCATCTCAAACTGCCTGCTCATAGTATCTGCAAACTTGGCAACCAAAGCGTGAGAAGAACCACCAAAAATGATATCATCCACGTAAATCTGAACCAAGAGAGTATCATTGCCTTGCTTGAGGAGAAAGAGCGTTTTATCTACACATCCCATTTTAAAACCCTTAGCAAGCAAAAAGGTTTTCAACCTATCATACTAGGCTCTAGGGGCTTGTTTCAAACCATATAAAGCTTTGTGAAGTTTAAAAACATGGTTTGGAAACTTGGGATTTTTGAAACCGGGGGGTTGTCTCACATATACTTCCTCTTCTATGTAGCCATTTATGAAGGCACTCTTGACATCCATTTGAAAAAGTTTAAACCCTTTGGATGCAGCAAAGGCCAAGAGTATCCTAATTGCCTCCAAACGAGCTACATGAGCAAAAGTCTTCTCATAGTCTATCCCCTCCTTCTGACTATACCCCTGGGCTACTAGTCTGGCCTTGTTTCTCACAACATGGCCATCCTCTCCTTGTTTGTTTTTGAAAACCCATTTTGTCCCAATAGGATGACACTCAGGAGGAGGAGGAACAAGAACCCAAACCCGATTTCTTTCAAAATTTTCTAACTCCTCATGCATGGCATTGACCCAATCTGGATCAGATAAAGCATGTCCAACATCTCGGGGTTCAAAATCAGCAACAAATGCAGAATGAGCAAAGTGAGAGATTTGTTGTGACCTTGACCGAGTGACGCATTCGCCGATGCTACCGATCATCTGCTGAGGCGGGTGTTGGCGCTGGATGTGTCGTGGCGCCTCCCGAGCTGATGTGGCCTCCCCCTCAACAACAGCTGGTGCCTCCTCGGGTACAAAAGGTACCGCTCGAGGTGGCGGATCCCATGGCCCCCAAGTCGAAGAAGAGGGATCGGGGCCGTGAGTCGTAGTAGAAGCCGCTCTTTGCGGCACAGCAGGTGGAGGAGGTGCTGGGTCATCCATCCCTTCAGCACCCTCTTCCTCATCATCAAAAAGAGGCTCGCCAACCTCATGATCACCTGCACGCTCAAAACGAGAAGAAGGACAAACCATGGTCTCGTCGAAGGTGACATCTGATGTCTCCATGACTCGGTTAGTATCAAGGTTAAGTACACGATATGCGCGAGTATGACTGCCATAACCCAAAAATACACGGTCAGAAGAACGAGACTCAAATTTGTCCAGGTTGCCTTTCTTAAGTATGAAACAGTGGCAACCTGAAAGTGCATCTAGCCCTTAGTGGGTTTTGGTGAATTGAATGACAGCTCAACTAAAGGTCTAACAAGTTTGCTAAGTGTATCAAAGGTTCAACAAGAAAAGCAAACTTGATGGTATTCCACATAGTGTTGAAATGAAGGCCAAAATTGTGTATTGTTGTATTGGAAGATCATGGAAACAATCTTGTTCAAGCAAAAGACAACAATGCAAATAGAGTTGATGATATGGCTTCTATATTGTTGGATATCATAGCATCATGAGAAAGCAAGCATATTTGTCAAATGACAAATGAGACATGGAGTTATGATTTTGGAAGGGTCTCAACAATGGGTTGCTTTCCATGAACAAGAAGAGTTTGATAGTGAACTAGCTTTGGTCAAGGTTGAAGAATGAATCAAGAATGCACAAGTGAGTAAATGTCAAGCAAAGGTCAAATGACAAGGGCTTAACTCTTATTGGATATATGTCATCTCTACATTGGTTTGCTTGTATGGATAAATATTTAGAGAATCACTTTGCACTTGATCAAGCTAGAAGTGTGAAGGTAGAATGTCAAGCCAAAATGAGGAGGACATAAGGAATCGTGAATTGGCTTGACCATATTGATGGTGATTCATATATGACACTCTATGTGAAGCTTGATTGATCTCAACATTCATATTTAGAAGATATTCAAGCAAGGATCATAACATTGAAGAAATGGTTTTTCAAATGGATACTTAATATGATGTGACTTGAGTATGGCATGATAGGGTGAAGATAGCAAGGAAAGGGCTTCGAGGTACTAAGCGAAGTTGAAGGTCGAGGAGACCGAGGTACTATGGCTAGGGTGAAGAAGAGAGTACTTGCATTGAGTTGAGGTACTAATCAAGCTATGAGGAGTCATATTGTGTTAAGAATCAAATCATTAGTGGAAGTGACTTGAAGCCATGAAGTTGAACTCACATATGGTGAAATGGTTCAAGTCACATGTTCAAAGTATATTTGCTCAAAGAGATGAGACGGTCAATTGGTTGCAACCCCTATGAAGTGACTTTGAGAAGAAATGGCATATGAAGATATTGAAGACTCAAGTGGTTAACTATTTATATTCTCTTATTCTTGAGTATAGGTATGCCATACTATCAAGGGGGACATAATCTGCAGGCTGCTGGGGAACCATGTGCTCTCATGCCACATCAAAAATAAACCCAAAAGCCCAAAAGAATGCCAGCAAAATTACCTACTAAATCTGTTCTGGCCAGACCGCAGAGGTTCTGTGTTCCAACACAGAATCTCTGTGTTCGAGAACCTCTGTGTTCGAGCGCAGAAGTTCTCTGTTCGAGCGTAGAAGTTCTCTGTGCGAGCAGAGAAGTTCTGCAACTTCTGTACCGTTGGCTGGGCAGTGAGGGGGTATTTAATGCTGTCCTCTCTTCCTCCCAACGGTAGCCCACTCATCCAGACTCATCCCCAACCCGTGAAAACAATCTCTCTCCTCCATTGTTGGCCATTCCACTTCTCCACTTCATTCTTGGTGATTCCCAAGTGAGAGATTGGATTAGGGAGTGGATTAGAGAGCACTTGAGCTTGAGCTTATAGCTGAGAGTCGTGGTTCTCCCTCTAGCTTGCACTTTGTGTTCATTACTCTTGGAGCATTGGATCCTAGATGGCTAGAGGTTGCCCGGGAGCTCCCAATCGGTTGTGGTTGAGTACTGGGAAGTTTGTATTGCCCTTTGTGATGCTTAGTGAAATCCTCGAGCTTGAATCTTGGTGATTCGCTTGAGAAGAGGTCGGAGTTGGAAGAGGCTCCAAGCCTTTGTGGCTCCCTCAACAACGGGAACGTAAGCTAGCCTTGGTGGCAAAGCTGAACCTCGGAGTAAATCTCTTGTCTCCATCTTGTTGTTGTTGTTGTCTCTCTTCTACATTCAATTTGCAAAACTTGTTTCCCTCCGATCTACTTGTATACTACTATCTTGCTGCAGGGACTTGGTGAACAGCAAAGCTGCGAGCACAATGAAGCTGGGAATTTTAGTCGATCGGTTTCTCACCTCAGTTTTACACAGGCTTAAAAGTTTTTGGTACAGACCAGAGAGGTTCTGTGCTCGAGCACAGAAGTTCTTCGGTGTATACTACTATCTAGCTGTAGGGACTTGGTGAACAGAAAAGCTGCGACCACAAGGAAGCTGGGAAATTTAGTCGATCTGTTTTTCACCTCAGTTTTACACACGCTTAAAGTTTTTGGTACAGACCAGAGAGGTTCTGTGTTCGAGCACAGAAGTTCTTCGGTCTGACAGTTAATTATTTTTGAGATTAATTTTTTGTAGGCCTATTCACCCCCTCTAGGCCTCCTAGGCGGCATCAAGGTCCTTTCAATTGGTATCAAAGCTAGGCTCTCAAATTCGGGCTTAACCGCCTTGAGAGACAATGTCGACAAGTGAGGAAATATCTCTAGAACTTTTACTTTCAGATGGCTCAAACTATGCATCTTGGTCTGCTTGTGTACTTGATATTTTTAGGGCAATGGGTCCTTATATCGAGCAGATTGTAGATGTGAGCATTTCACCTCCTAGCAATGATTTGACATACTTATCTAAAGAGGAAGTGAAATGCTTACAATACAATGCTCAAGCTGCTAATGTCTTATTTAGTGCTTTGAGTGAAGATGTATTTGATGCTGTCATATTTGGGGATGGTGAACCACTTGGTAATGCTCATATCATTTGGACCACGCTCAAAGAAAGATATGACAAGTCCAAATATGACGAGAAGATGCCTACATTGGAGGAATCACTTGAGGAGTGCTCAACTTCACCGACACATGATGAGCCTCAAGTGATTCTCCCAAAAGGCCCAGCTGATCGTGCCACATCCACTCTCTCACCAACATATGTGGAAGGTAATGAAATGGTTGGTGAGAACAAAGATTATACATGTGGTGCTTCTACTTCCTATAGTTCTTGTGAGATTAACATTTTGAAGGAAGAAGAAGCTTGTGATCGGTGGAGGCAAAATGATGAATCCACTTCACCGGAGTGCTCAACTATTCATGCCACTTCTCATGTATGTCTTATGACAAAGGGTAAGAAGGTAAAATCAAAAGCCAAACCTTCTCCACCTCCTAGTGACATCTCTAGTAGTGATCTTAGTGATACCTCTAGTGATGATGATTCTAGTGATGAGAAAATAAACAACATAACTAAGAATTTGGATAGAAAAGGCAAGTTGTTTATTTCTCAACTAATGGATGATTTAGAGGCAACACAAGCTGAGTTAGAGAAGAGAGAAAAGACTTTAATCAAGCAAGAAAATCTCTACATAGCTAGTGATGAAGCTCTTGCATTGGCAAGAAGTGAGGTGGACACCTTGCACGAGGCCTTGGCCAAAGAGCAAGATGCCCATGCTCTCATAAAGAAGGATTACATTGCTCTCCAACACAAGCATACCGAGTTTGGGGAGCAATTTAGTCTTCTTTGGGAGAGCAACTCACATCTTTCCAAAGCAAGTGATGTCTCTACTCCTTCCACTAGTCAAGGTTGTGGAAAATGCTTTAATCTTGATTTGAATATTTATGCCACTAACCTTGCTAATATGGAGGTTATGAGAAAAGAAATTGCTAGGCTCAATGAAATCATAGCAAGTGGGTGCATGGATGGAAAAGCACAAGATGGTGGCACAAAGGTGGCAAGTGGTTTTCAAGATGTGCAGTTTGAGAGGAAGGAGCAGATTGGTACAGATCAGCCTGCACAGATGGTGGCACAACAACAGCTCCGAGCAGCACAACCACCTAAGGGTGGCAGTGCCGCTGTGAAGGGCAGTAGTGCTGCCCCCCACAGAAAAGGGAAGGCTACCAATCTAACTTCTGATCAAACTAAGCCTAAGAAGATGGTTCCAAAACAAAAGCAGGCTCCACAAAAGCCAAAAGAATCAGTATGGGTGACTGAAAACAAGAATGAAGAGAAGGGCGTGAGCAAGATCCAAGAGAAGAAGAAGATGGCTCATGTCAAGTGCTTCAACATGGGACACAATGCGTTTATGTGTTCCAACAAGGTTGATGACCAAGCCACACTTCCAAACAAGAAGACAAAAAGAAGCAAGAGGAAGTGTTCTGAGTGCAATGAGAAGGGTCATGAAGTTGCATCATGCCCCTACATGAATGACAAAGGCTTGTTGTCATCAAGAAAGAGGCACTTTAGCAAGGTAGCAAGCAAATTGCAAGAAGAGAAGGCTAAAAAGAACAAGATACGCCTATGCTACACTTGCAAGGGAAAGGGACACCTAAGTGTGGATTGTCCCATGGGTAACACTATTAAGCCTAAATTGTCAATTGATTCAAAATTGCTTAGGAGACCCAAAAATGACACTTGTGCTAGAAAGGTGATTGGTTCACCACATGCTAGCACAAAGGCCATTTGGGTGCCTAAGTCTCTTGTGACTAACCTTAATGGACCCAACATAGTTTGGGTACCAAATTGTGCTTCATGAGTGTTGTAGGTACTTGAAGGTGATATGAGGCTTCGGGGTGCTTGAGCAAGTTGATTGAAAAATATTCACTCAAGCTATTAACCAATTCATATTGTCTTTTATTATATGGTGGACCCGAAGATAATTTGATGGAAATATTTAGAACTTCATATTCACCTATGTAACAAGTACCTAACCCTAGTAGGCTAGCCACTTGACTTGTGTAGTATCTAGTAGTTCATAAATATGTGTTGTTTGTGAATTATTAGGAGTGGCTAGAGCATTTCAAGTTTAATTGAATCATATGCCATATGATGCTTTTAATGGCTCTCTAGTAGAGCAAGATCTTGTTCATGTTGTAGGTAATGAGGATATTCCTTATGAGGCCATCGAGCAATTGGCTATCAATGATATTATGCCACTAGAAATCAAAGCCAATTAATTGAAGCTGATTCCACTTCAGTTCATGGACAAAACCTACAACCTTCATATGAGCAAAGTGAAGATGGAGAGACCACATCATCTATTATATTTTCAGAAGGGTGGTAACATCTAACTCTCAAGTGGAATTTATTTCAAATCTTATCTCTTTGTGTCTTGTGTAGCCACTTAGGAAAAGAAAGCACTTGAGGATAGGTATTGGTTGTTGGTCATAAAAGAAAAGTGTAATTGGAATTGAATTGATCATGCGGATACATGGGTGTATGCCGAGTCTCTAAGTGATGAGTGATTGTCAACTGGGATGATGCGCATGTTCTTTGGCTTGTGTTGTGCAGGTGTCGAGCACAGAGACAGTGATCAGAGGCAAGGTGAAGGTCAAGTAGAGACGTGCCGTGTCGATGGACTGAGAGTTGCGAAGGGTGGACGTGAGGCTTGGACTGAGGGACCGGTGGCCCGAGGATCAGCTGTGGTGGCTGACAGCCTGGGACAACGACGAGCGAAGACTTGCGATCATGTTCGTGGACTTGGGGACACGTGTCGGTGGACGGGGTGCACGGGCGGTGCATCCCCTCTACAGCTTCGGTTTGGTGGTAGAGCCAGAGAAAAACCATCGGGTGGACGGTTTCCAGGTTTGGACCTCAAAACCTGGGCGCTGATGGTTTCCGAGTTTGGCCACAAAACTCGGGCTGAGGACAGTTTCCAGGTTTGGGCCTCAAAACTTGGGTGCTGCAGGTTTGCTGAGTTTGGGCCACAAAACTTAGGCTACGTGGGCTGGTTTCCCGGTTTGGGCCTCAAAACCGGGGGTTGGCTGCGTAGGATGGTTTCCCGGTTTGGGCCACAAAATCGGGGGTGCGACGTACGGGAAAAGGACGCAGAGCGGTGGCGGCAATCGGGATGTTGCGTCAAGGCAACGCTACGAGTTGTGCGGGCATGGCCGTCGAATCCACCTACCATCGAGTTGGTCCAGAATAACCTTAGGGTTTAGCTGGTTCGCTCGGTAAGTAGTTAGGGGTAGAGTGGGAATTAGGAATAGTTAGAATTAGGATAAGTAGGGGGAGACACCCACCACCCCATCTATCTCAGTCATTTGCTCTTTGCTTCTAGGGTTTCCTGCTCTCCCAATCCCCTGCTGTAGCTAGCTGAGATCCACAGAGAACCACACCTCTGTGTACTGGAGATTTTGAGGAAGTGAGGCCGTAACCTCACTGTTGTAGCGTGTGGTAGCCACACGATTGCAGATCGATGTGTTGATTCACGTTTCGTTCGTGTTCTTCGCGTTCTTCGTTTCTCCGTGATTTTCCCGTCACTCGATCTCTCTCCCTACTGCGTCTTTGAGAAATCCGTTTGAATCAACTTGTTCGTTTTTGAAAGGAGATCACTTCCACCGAAAGAATTCATCTAACTCCTCACGAACATGTAGATCGGGTTGATTTTTTTTCGTGGCGCTTTTTTGTTCTTGATCTTCCCCTTTCGATTTCCCAGTGATTGAATCGATTTGAGCAGATGATATCTTGGGGATAGTCTCCTAACTACCCCATGATCATCTTCTCCAAGTTTGGGAACGTGGGATTTTGATTTGGATCGAATTTGGAGAGATTTGGAGAGGAGGCGACTGAAATCGCCCTCTCTGTTCGTTGGCGGACAGTCCGCGGTGTTGACCGGCGGACAGTCCGCGCGTCGGGATCGAGCCAGTTCGGTGGCTGCGGGTCTCGGTTGCGTTACTGTTCCTTGACCGGCGGATAGTCTGCAGAAGGAACTCGTGGACAGTCCGAGAGTCGTCCAGGGACTGTTCAGTAGCTTTGCTGTTTTGGTTTTTGACCGGCGGACAGTCTGCCGTTGGTTTTCGCGGACAGTCCGGGAACTGTCCAGGGGACTTCAGCAGCAGTGCGGTTTTGCTCTTTTGGCCGGCGGACAGTCCGCGACCTGAGCCCGGACAGTCTGCCACTGTGTAGACGGTCCGCGACCGTACGGGCGGATAGTCCGGGATCCTGCTGAAGCTTCCGGTTTTGTGCGTTTGCTCTCCCGGCTTCCTCGCTTGGTTTTCGGACTTCTCGTTTGGCCTCGTAGTTGACCAAGGAACCTCTCGAGGTATCTTTGCTACTTGTTAGCATAGGTATTTAGGAGTTTCTCGACGTAGCCGTCTATCTACGTTCGGGACTTGGTTTTTGAGGGTTGAACTTGTTCCGGCACTTTTGGCATTTGGTTTGCTATTGCTTTGTGGTGCCTCGCTGTGATCCTAGAGATCATCCTCCCTCTTCCAAGGTTCGTAGGCATCACGTTCTTGGTCTTAGCTTTTGGGGGTTGATTTTGGGGACAATAGGCCAAAGTTTCGAGAGAAATTTTTGAGCTCCCATTCACCCCCCCTCTGGTCGCCTTGCTAGTGCTTTCTCGGTCCTTCAATTGGTATCAGAGCGGGTTAAGGATCTTCCACCTTAGCTGGTTCCAGATCCACAGAAGGCGACATGGATCGCAGCGTGGGCAAACCGTCGTTTTTCGATGGGACGAACTATGCGTATTGGAAGATACGCATGTCGGCCTATCTGCAGAGTTTGGGTGCTTCCATTTGGGATATTTGCAACTCTGCCGATTACGTTGTCTTGGCTGCTCGTGTGACTCAGCATCAGATCGATGAGCACGATGCCAATAGCCGAGCGCGTAATGCTCCTTTCTCATGCTTGAGCATGAGTGAGTTTGATCGCGTTTCTCACCTCGCTACGGCTTGGGAGATTTGGGCTACCCTCATGCGCTTCCATGAGGGAACCTCTCAAGTCAAAACCCGTCTCTACGAGTCGTTCAAGCGAGAGTATGAGAACTTTCGACATATGCCTGGCGAGAGCATAGAAAGTTTATTCGCTCGCTTTCAGGTGATTGCCAACAGGATGGGGGCTAACAAGGAGCTGTTGCCTTTCGACGATCATGAGAGGGCTCTCAAGCTTTTGCATACCCTTGATCGGTCGGTGTGGGATTCCAAAGTTCAGGCGATCATCGAATCACCTAACTATGAGACCCTCACGTGCGACGAGCTCTTCAGTAAGCTCAAGTCCAGAGAGATCGATGCCATGGCGAGGGCTTCCTATGAAAATCCTTCTGGCCCGTCAATGGCTTTGCTTTCTGGCTCTTCTACAGATGGTGACACATGATGCCATGGCGAAGTGCACTCTCTTCTTTCTGTCACAGAGGAGCAGTTGGAGTCTTTGGGAGACGACGAGTTGGCTTTGCTTGCCAACCGATTCTCGCGGTTTCACAACAACCGCATGAACCGTCACCGCGGAGGAGGACGCTCGGGATGCTACGAGTGCGGTGACCCCGACCACTTCATCGCCAACTGTACCAAGAGGAACAAGCATTCTGGGAAGGGCAATCATGGGCACAAGTACGACTCCGGCAAGCGCAAGGAGAAGTACGTCCCCGCGAAGCACAAGCGGAAGGGCAGCTTCAACAAGGAGTACAACAAGACCAAGTACTTGGAGAAGGCCCAGGCTGAGCAGCGTGCTTTCTTCGCCACGCTCAGCGACGTCGATGACTCGGACGACGACTCCGCTTCCTCAAGCGACGACGAGTCCGAGAAGAAGAAAAGGATCGAGGACAAGCTCAATGGCCTCTGCTTCTTCGCCGACGACGACGGCCTCTGCACCATGGCCCTCGGCAAGGAGGTCGGCGGCGACACTCCTCGGAACGACGACGACGACGACGACGACACCTCCCCGGTATCTCTGAGCTTTCCGCCGAGGTCGAGAAACTTACTGCCGCGCTTCTTAGTCAAGACAAGCTGCTTAGGCGTGCCGCTAGAGAGCGCAAGGAGTTTAGGCAGAAGTGGGAGGACACGGTGAGGGAGCTTGAGTTTGCTAAGTCCACCGTGGTCATGTCTGAGGATGCCGAGTGCGAGATGTGCACCACGCACATGACTGACCTTCTAACTTTGAGAAGTAAGTATGCTGCGTTGGTAGGAGAGGTGGATGAGCTGAAGGCTAGACCCTCGCTGTTGGGTGCGTGCAAGACTTGTTCTGTCTTGCAATCTGAGTTGGCAGAAAAGAATGCCAAGATTGTGTCTCTTGAGGGGGCCAACTCAGGTAGCACATGTGTGGCTAGGTGTGTTCTTTGTGAGGGTTTGGAGATGGAGATTGCGAACGTGAAGCATGACAAGATGCAAACCGAGGAAGAAAACATATACCTTCGGACCATCTTGTCATGGGTGTCTTGTGGTGAGCCGCAGCTCGGGATGATGATCTCCCAATTCAAGCGAGCTGCTGGAGGTCCTGGTGTTGGTTTTGCTCTGGGTGTTGATCTTTCTCCTTTTGGGAAGATTGGAGAGTCGAGTGGTTTGAACCCGAGTGAGAAGCCCAACTCCACCACTACTCCCAAACTTACCAAGCTTCCACCTAAAGAGCCTCTCAAACCTAACACCAAGGATGGGGTTTTTGTTGAGCCTCCGAGAGCTCCACCCAAGAACCAGCAATGGGCTCCCAAACAAGTTGGACACCATGCCACCCATCCAGGAGGAGATTATGCCACAGAAGGGCAAAGTGATCCAAACCCACAACCGTGTGTACCAAGAACCCCCTTTGAGAGCGGTAGGTACCATTGTGAGCATTGTGGGAGAGATGGACACTTGAGTGAGTTCTGCTTTCGGCGCAAGAGAGAGGCGCGCCGTGCTAGGGAGATGAACAATTCGGACATGTACCATCCATTCCATGATGTACATGTGCCGAATGTTCAGGGGAGAGCTCCAAGGAGAGCTGCTAGGCCCAGAGGTCCAGAACCTCAAGTTCCCAGACCTAGGCAGCGGAGAGGACGTGCCCGGAGGGAGCCTGCAGTTGTAGGCTATGGACCCCGTGGCGGTGGCTTTGTAGTTGAGTGTTTTCCCCCACCGCATTTTGAGTATCGCGGTGAGCGCTCCGTCCCCAGCGGACCACGTTTTCCTCAGCGTGGTGATCGCTTTCCCTGTAGGCGTGCTAGGAATGGTTTTTCTGCTAACTGTTCTTTTGAGCAGCCGGCCCAACACTGGTATTCACCCTACTTCACTAACCCCAGTGTTGGACCGTATGCTCACCCTATGTCTTTTTATTGATGTAGGTAAAACGATTGGAGAACGTTTGGTTGGTGGATTCCGGTTGCTCGAGGCACATGACCGGAAACGCCAAGTGGTTCTCCAGTCTTAGTCCAGTCGCCGAAAAGGAGTATATCACCTTCGGCGACAATAGCAAAGGTAAGGTGCTGTCTCGTGGGACTGTGCGAGTTAATGAGAATTTTGTGTTGCGCGATGTTGCTCTTGTTTCTAACTTGCATTTTAACCTTCTTTCTGTTTCGCAACTCTTTGACGACGACTATGAGATTCGTTTTAAACCGAATCTCAGTCGTATTTTGGATCCTCAGGGCAATCTTGTGTGTTTGATTTCACCGTTTGGAAAAGTCTTTCGTGCGAATTTCTCGGAGTCTTTTGGCATTTCCCGTTTTCTTGTGGCTGGACCTTCTTCCTCTGATCTTTGGAAGTGGCATAGGAGACTTGGACATTTGAGCTTCGACTTGCTTGCAAGGCTTAGTTCACTTGGCCTAATCCGAGGATTGCCCAAGTTGCATATGGAGAAGGATCTTGTTTGCCACTCTTGTAGACATGGGAAGATGGTTGCCGCTCCCCACCATCCAGTGACTCAGGTCATGACCAAGCGCCCTGGAGAGCTTTTGCACATGGACCTTGTTGGTCCGGCTCGGGTGAGCTCGGTTGGGGGGAAGTGGTATGTGCTTGTTGTTGTTGACGACTTTTCAAGATATTCGTGGGTCTTCTTTTTAGCTGAGAAGACTGAAACTTTCTCCTTTGCTCGCAATCTGATTTTGCGTCTTTAGAATGAGTTCCCTTTGAACTCAATGCGAGCTATTAGGAGTGATAATGGTTTCGAATTCAAGAATTCGGAGTTTGAGAAGTTTTGTAACTCTTTGGGTTTAGAGCATCAGTTTTCTTCCCCCTACACACCGCCACAGAATGGTGTTTTAGAGAGGAAGAATCGGACCCTTGTAGAGATGGCCGGGACGATGCTCGATGAGCATAGGACTCCTAGGCGGTATTGGGCCGAAGCTATGAGCACTGCATGCTACATTTCCAATCGCATTTTTCTCCAAGCTTTCTTGAAAAAGACTTCTTATGAGTTGCGTTTTGGAAAACTGCCCAAGGTGAGTTATTCTCGAGTTTTTGGTTGCCACTGTTTTATACTTAAGAAATGCAACTTGGACATGTTCGAGTCTCGTTCTTCTGACGGTGTGTTTTTGGGTTATGGCACTCACACTCGAGCTTATTGTGTACTTAACCTTGACACTAACCGAGTCATGGAGACATCAGATGTCACCTTCGACGAAACCATGGTTTGTCCTTCTTCTCGTTTTGAGCGTGCAGGTGATCATGAGGTTGGCGAGCCTCTTTTCGATGATGAAGAAGAAGGTGCTGAAGGGATAGATGACCCAGCACCTCCTCCACCTGCTGTGCCGCAAAGAGCGGATTCTACGATGACTCACGGCCCCAACACTTCTTCTTCCTGGGGGCCGTGGGATGCGCCACCTCGAATGGTACCCTTTGTACCCGAGGAGGCACCAGCTGCTGTTGAGGGGGAGGCCACTTCGGCAAGGGAGGCGCCACGACACATTCAGCGCCAGCACCCGCCTCAGCAGATGATCGGCAGCATCGACGAACGCGTCCCCCGGTCAAGGCAAATCTCTCACTTTGCTCATTCTGCATTTGTTGCTGATTTTGAACCCCGGGATGTTGGACACGCTTTGATGGATCCAGATTGGGTTAATGCCATGCATGAGGAGCTTGAGAACTTTGAGAGAAATCAGGTTTGGGTTCTAGTGTCTCCACCTTCTGAGTGTCACCCAATTTGGACAAAATGGGTTTTCAAAAACAAACAGGGAGAAGATGGCCATGTTGTGAGAAACAAGGCCAGACTCGTAGCCCAGGGATATAGTCAGAAGGAGGGGATAGACTATGAGGAGACTTTTGCTCCTGTAGCACATTTGGAGGCTATTAGGATACTCTTGGCTTTTGCTGCATCCAAAGGTTTCAAACTTTTTCAAATGGATGTCAAGAGTGCCTTCTTAAACGGCTACATAGAAGAGGAGGTGTATGTTAGACAACCCCCCAGTTTCGAAAATCCCAAGTTTCCAAACCATGTCTTTAAACTTCACAAAGCTTTGTATGGTTTGAAACAAGCCCCTAGAGCCTGGTGTGATAGGTTGAAAACCATTTTGCTAGCTAAGGGTTTTAAAATGGGATGTGTAGATAAAATGCTCTTTCTCCTCAAGCAAGGCACTGATACTCTCTTGGTCCAAATTTACATGGATGATATCATTTTCGGTGGTTCTTCTCACGCTTTGGTTGCCAAGTTTGAGATACAATGAGCAGGGAGTTTGAGATGAGCATGATGGGAGAGTTGACGTTTTTCCTCGGGTTGCAAATCAAGCAATCCCGAGAAGGGACGTTCGTGCACCAGGGCAAGTACACCCAGGACATTCTGAAGAAATTCGATACGGGTGAGGCCAAGCCTCTTCCAACACCCATGTCGACCACGACGGCCCTAGATGCAGACAAGGATGGAGAAGCTGTGGACCAGAAGGAGTACCGAAGCATGATCGGGTCGCTGCTCTACCTGACGGCGACACGCCCGGACATCCAGTTCGCGGTGTGTCTTTGCACTTAATTTCAGTCTTCGCCACGTACCTCTCACCGTCAGGCAGTCAAGCGCATTATGAGGTACTTATCCTTCACTCCTGAGTTTGGGATTTGGTATTCTGCTTCCTCCACCCATTCCCTTTGTGGTTATTCCGATGCCGATTTTGCTGGTTGCCGTATTGATCGCAAGTCCACTTCTAGGACTTGCCAGTTTATTGGTTCTTCTCTTGTATCGTGGTCTTCTCGCAAGCAGTCTAGTGTCGCCCAGTCTACCACGGAGGCTGAGTATGTTGCTGTGGCCAGCTGCTGTTCCCAGTTACTCTGGATGATGGCCACTTTGCGTGATTTTGGTCTGAGCTTTTCTCGCGTCCCTTTGCTTTGTGACAGCACGAGTGCCATTAGCGTTGCTAAGAACCCCGTGCTTCACTCGAAGACCAAACACATTGATGTGCGCTTTCATTTTCTGCGAGACCACTATGAGAAGGGTGATATCGACCTTCGCCATGTCGATACTCATCATCAGTTGGCTGATATTTTCACCAAGCCCTTGGACCAATCAACTTTTGCTAGGTTGAGAGGTGAGCTTGGTGTGTGTTTCCCCTTTTAGTTGGGGGAAACATTTTGGTTCTTGTACAATAGACTGCCTCTTTTTCGTTTGTCTTTGTTTCTCTTTTGCATTTCAGCATACGCATTTACATTCTGAGCTTCATATATATAATCATGAGAATATAACTATGCTCTAAGTAGTATGCTCCGATGCTTATGATGATGCTTGTGGCTTATGCTCTTTCTGATCACTGGTACATGTTGTGAGCTGAGCTATTTTTGAATGGTGAACCTGCTTAACAAACTTAAAACGGAAAATGTTCACCATTGAGATATGCAACTAGCATGTGTAGGATGTCTTGAGTTCACTCGTGCTTTTCATATATGCTAGGTTGCTATGTCTCTAGTTCTGAGTCTCTCACTTGCTTGGTTTGTTCATATTTTGTCAATAATTTTGAACCAAGTTTTAATGAACTAAAAAGATCGAGATGGGACTGCTTGTCAACACATCACGGTATCGAGACTGTTTCTCATTGCACTTTTGAGTTAAACTTGAGCCGTGTAGTGTATGACCGAAACCGACGCTTTAAGCTTCTGATTGCATTTTGCATAGGCTTCACTCGGTTGAAAAGTTAGGCAATGACAAGCTTTCAACCTCTCGCAAACATCTGCTAAACTTCTGAACTTGTGTTATTTCACCGTTGCAACTCCGATTTACCACTGAAATCACAAGTGTATGCTTCATTCTATAGCATGATGTTTGAACTTTGCTAGGGTAGTTCACCTAGTATACATGTTTAGCACTTGTTCGGATTCCTGTCTATACATGTGTAGTGCTATTTTGATGCTGACTATCTTTTTGGCTAAAAAAAACTGCTCACTGTGCTTTCATGTTCATATTTCGTATATAGTGATCAGTTTGAGCCTTTGCTAGCATTTTGTGGATAATGCTGAGTCATTGGAAGTTCTACTGTGCAGAGCATCTTTACATTGTCTTGACTATATTCCTGAAGCTGCTAACTTGCATTTTGACTCATGTGCATTTTGGAAGGGGGAGAACTTCTCTTGTTTGGCACTTTTGTTGGTGCATTTTCTGAGGGGGAGAAAATTGCTTTTGGTTCCTTATGCTTGATGGTGCATTTTCAACTAAGGGGGAGAATTTGCAAATCATATGCTTCCTTGAGTCCAACTAAGAGGGAGTGTTTTAGTTGTGTGCACTATTCGAGGGGGATTTTGACCGTAAGGTTTTGGTATCGAGCTTTCTTGCTAGTTGTGTTGAACCTCTGTGCCTCTATCTTGAGGGACTAGCATTTTGCTTCGAGAGCTTTCTTGCTAGTTGTGTTGAGCCTCTGTGCCTCTATCTTGAGGTACTAGCATTTTGCTTTGATTTTTCAAATTGGTATTTGCGAGCGGTGTTGAGCCTGTTCTACCTCTTCTTGAGGGCTAGCTTTGCTTTGCTTGGTCGCGCCGAGCCGTTGCCCAAGTCTTTGGGGACCAAGTTGTCTTGCTCCTTCCACTTGACCTTCTTTTGCATTGCTATGCTTTTGGGTCATTTGGGCGAGTTTTACTCCTCTCCTTATTCCTTCTTTCTTCTTTGTATTGTGATTTGTGTTGGTAGTTGACAATGCACTCATCAAGGGGGAGATTGCGGATACATGGGTGTATGCCGAGTCTCTGAGTGATGAGTGATTGTCAACTGGGATGATGCGCATGTTCTTTGGCTTGTGTTGTGCAGGTGTCGAGCACAGAGACAGTGATCAGAGGCAAGGTGAAGGTCAAGTAGAGACGTGCCGTGCCGATGGACCGAGAGTGGCGAAGGGCGGACGTGAGGCTTGGACTGAGGGACCGGTGGCCCGAGGATCAGCTGTGGTGGCTGACAGCCTGGGACAACGACGAGCGAAGACTTGCGGTCATGTGTTGCCTAAGTCGTGGACTTGGGGACACGTGTCGGTGGATGGGGTGCACGGGCGGTGCATCCCCTCTACAGCTTCGGTTTGGTGGTAGAGCCAGAGAAAAACCATCGGGTGGACGGTTTTCAGGTTTGGGCCTCAAAACCTAGGCGCTGATGGTTTCCGAGTTTGGCCACAAAACTCGAGCTGAGGACGGTTTTAAGGTTTGGGCCTCAAAACAAGGGTGCTTGAAGGACCGAGAAGCAACCAGAAAGCGACCAGAAGGGGGGTGAATGGGAGCTTCAAAATTTCCTTTCGGAAACTAGTAGCCACTGTCCCGAGAATCACCCCAAAAGACAAACCCTAGAGCTTGCTAATGTCCATGACCCTAGATGTAGGGTGGATGCTTCCAAGAAGCACAGTGGGACACTACACAACTCTAGAAAGCCTACGCAAAAGACGGAAACCGAATCCATCAACGAACGGGCGAACCGCGAACGAAAACGCGCAAAACAAACTCGATCGGACTCTGGCCAGCGTCCGGTCAGTAGGGACCGGACGCGTCCGGTCACCAAAATCCCACTCGGGAACCTCTCTAGAACTGACCAGACTCTGGGAGAGAGAGCGTCCGGTGGGTTCCCCTGCGTCCGGTCACAAGTGCCAAACCCTGATGAACAGGACTACCGTCGAGTCCGGTCACACAAGGAAGCTAGCGTCCGGTCAGGAGCAAAATGAACACGCTGAACGTTCAACGACCGGACGCATGGAGTCAGCGTCCGGTCAGCCCTCAGCAGTACTGTTCATCCACCGATTTGAATCAAACTCTCCCAAAACGAAACCTCTAGTGTTCAAACTTGGAGAGATGAGTCACAAAAAGTATAGTGAGCTATCTCTAAGAGATCATGGCTCGATCCTATCTCCAAATCGATGAATCGAAGAATTTCGGGGGAAGGGAGAAAACTTGACCCGAAACGAAAATCGATCGATCTCCTAAACCTGAGGTTGGAGGGGAATTCTTTCGGTGGAAAGAAGTGCCTCAGGATCTAGAACAACTTGGTTCAAATGGATTTGCAAAAGATGAACCGAGCAAAGAGATCAAGCGATGGGAAAATCGTGGAGAAAAAGGATTCCGCGAAGAACACGAACAAAACGCGAATCACAACCACGAATTGCAACCGTGTGGCTACCACACGCTACAACAGTGAGGATACGGCCTCACTTCCTCAGAATCAACAGTACACAGAGGCAAGTCTCTCTGTGGATCTCAGCTAGCTACAGCAGGGGATGGGAGAGCAGGAAACCCGAAGTGCAAAAGAGCAAATGACTGAGATCCGAAGGGAGGAGGGTGTCTCCCTCTTCTTATCCTAATTCTAACCTAAGTCAAATTCCTACTCTACCCCTCACTATTCTAATTACAGAGCGAACCAGCTAAACCCTAGGGTTATTCTGGACCAACTCGGTGGTAGGTGTATCCGACGGCCATGCCCGCACAATACGAAGCGTTGCCTCGACGCAACCTCCAGATTGTCGCCACGTGCCGCCACCGCTCTGCACCCCCGGTTTTGTGGCCCAAACCGGGAAACCAGCCTTTTCCAGCGATCCCCCGGTTTTGAGGCCCAAACCGGGAAACCAGCCCACCAGCTTCTGAGTTTTGAGGCCAAACTCAGCAAACCCTCAGCACCCAGGTTTTGAGGCCCAAACCTGGAAACCGTCCTCAGCCCGAGTTTTGTGGCCAAACTCGGAAACCATCCGCACCCAGGTTTTGAGGCCCAAACCTGGAAACCGTCCACCCGATGGTTTTTCTCTGGCTCTACCACCAAACCAAACGTCGTAGAGGGGATGCACAGCCCGTGCACCCCGTCCACCGACACGTGTCCCTGAGTCCACGACTCATGCAACACATGACCGCACTTCTTCGCTTGTCGTCGTCACAGGCTGCCAGCCACCACAGCTGATCCTCGGGCCTCTGGTCCCTCAGTCCAAGCCTCACGTTCGCCCTTCACCGCTCGGTACCTCGGCATGGCACATCCGTCGCACGGCACGCCCATCCTTCACCGCACCTGGTCCATCGGCACGACATGTCTCAATTTGACCTTCACCTCGCCGTCGATCACTATATCCGTGCTCGACACCTGCACAACACAAGCCAAAGAACATGCGCATCATCCCAGTTGACAATCACTCATCACTCAGAGACCCGGCATACACCCATGTATCCGCAATCTCCCCCTTGATGAGTGCATTGTCAACTACTCACACAAATCATAATGAAAAGAAGAATAAGGAAGAAGGAGGAAGGAGAAGGAGAAAACTCAACCAAATGACCCAAAAGCATAGCAAAGCCGAAGAAGGTCAAGTGGAAAGAGCGAAAGAACTTGGTCCCCAAAGACATGGGCAACGGCTCGACGCAACCAAGCAAAGCAAAGCTAGCCCTCAAGAAGAGGTAGAACAGGCTCAACACCGCTAGCAAATACCAATTGGAAAATCGAAGCAAAATGCTTGTCCCTCAAGATAGAGGCACAGAGGCTCAACACAACTAGCAAAGAAAACTCGATACCAATGCCTTTCGGCCAGCAAGAGACAGCAAAACTCCCCCTTAGATGAACATCCAGGAGACACGCAAATTCTCCTCCTGGGACCTCCCCCTCAAATGGACACTCGGGAAGTACAAATGATTTGCAAATTCTCCCCCTTAGATGAAAATGCACTAATCAAGTAAAGGACTCTCCCCATCAGAAAAAGGCACCAACAAAAAGTGCGAACATGGGAGATTCTCCCTCTTCCAACATGCATATGAGTCAAAATGCAAGTTACCAGCTTCAGGCATATATTCAGGAGAATGCAAAGATGCTCTAAACAGTATAACTCCAAAGACTCAACAGCAGCATACAAGCTTAGCAAAGGCTCAAACTGATCACCAGATATGAAATATGAACATATGAGTAGAAATGAGCAGTTTTGAGTCAAAAGGTATTCACCATCAAAATAGCACTAGCAATGTATAAACAGGAGTCTGAGCAAGTGATAAGCATGTATACAAGGTGAACTACCCCTAGCAAAGTTCAATCATCATGCTTAAGAATGAAACATACACTTGTGAATTCAACTTTAGATCGGAGTTGTAGCGGTGAAATTAAACAAGGTCAATTATTAGCATGTGATTGCGAGAGGTTGAAAGCTTGTCATTGCCTAACTTTTCAACCAAGCGAAGCCTATGCCGAAGCAATCAGAAGCTTAAAGCTACGGTTTCGGTCATACACGACACGGCTCAAGTTTAACTCAAAGTGCAATGAGAAACCGTCTCGATACCGTGATGTGTTGACAAGCAATCCCATCTCGATCTTTTCAATTCACTAAAACTTGGTTCAAATTTTATACATGATATGAACAGACCAAGCAAGTGAATGACTCAGAACTAGGGACATAGTAACCTAGCATATATGAAAAGCACGAGTGAACTCAACATATCCTACACATGCTAGTTGCATATCTCAATGGTGAACATTTTCAGATTGTAAGTTATTAAGTAAATTCACCATTTTAAAATAGCTCAGCTCACAACATGTACTAGTGATCAGAAGGAGCATAGGCTACAAGCATAAATATAAGGATCAGAGCATACTACATAGAGCATAGTTCCATTCTAGTGATTATAAACATGAAGCTTAGAATGTGAATGCGTATGCTGAAATGCAAAAGAAAAGAAAGACAAAAGAGTCAGTCAAATATACAAGATTCAAAATGTTTCCCCCATCTAAAAAGGGAAACACACACCAAGCTCACCCCTCAACCGGTTAAAGGTTGATTCGTCTAAAGGCTTGGTGAAAATATCAGCCAGTTGATGATGAGTATCGACATGGCGAAGGTCGATATCACCCTTCTCCTGGTGATCTCGCAGAAAATGAAAGCGCACATCAATGTGTTTGGTCTTCGAGTGACGCACGGGGTTCTTAGCAACGCTAATGGCACTCGTGCTGTCACAAAGCAAAGGCACGCGAGAAAAGCTCAGACCAAAATCACGCAAAGTGGCCATCATCCAAAGCAACTGGGAACAGCAGCTAGCCGCAGCAACATATTTAGCCTCTGTAGTGGACTGAGCGACACTAGACTGCTTGCGAGAAGACCACGAAACAAGAGAAGAACCAATAAACTGGCAAGTTCCAGAAGTGGACTTGCGCTCAATACGGCAACCAGCAAAATCGGCATCCGAATAACCGCAAAGGGAGAGGGTGGAGGAAGCAGAATACCAAATCCCGAACTCAGGCGTGAAACGAAGGTACCTGAAAATCCGCTTCACCGCCTGACGGTGAGAGGTGCGCGGCGACGCCTGAAAGCGCGCACGCAGACACACCGCGAACTGGATGTCCGGGCGTGTCGCCGTCAGGTAGAGGAGCGACCCGATCATGCTGCGGTACTCCTTCTGGTCCACTGCTTCTCCATCCACATCCGCATCCAGGGCAGTCGTCGTTGACATGGGTGTTGGAAGAGGCTTGGCCTCACCCATATCGAACCGCTTCAGCAAGTCCATGGTGTACTTGCCCTGGTGCACAAACGTCCCCTCTCGAGATTGCTTAATTTGCAACCCGAGAAAGAATGTCAGCTCGCCCATCATGCTCATCTCAAACTCCCTGCTCATAGTATCTGCAAACTTGGCAACCAAAGCGTGAGAAGAACCACCGAAAATGATATCATCCACGTAAATCTGGACCAAGAGAGTGTCTTTGCCTTGCCTGAGGAGAAAGAGCGTTTTATCTACACATCCCATTTTAAAACCCTTAGCAAGCAAAAAGGTTTTCAACCTATCATACCAGGCTCTAGGGGCTTGTTTCAAACCATATAAAGCTTTGTGGAGATTAAAAACATGGTTTGGAAACTTAGGATTTTCAAAACTGGGGGGTTGCTCAACATAAACTTCTTCTTCTATGTAGCCGTTTAAGAAGGCACTCTTGACATCCATTTGAAAAAGTTTGAAACCTTTGGATGTAGCAAAGGCCAAGAGTATCCTAATTGCCTCCAAACGAGCTACAGGAGCAAACGTCTCCTCATAGTCTATCCCCTCCTTCTGACTATAACCCTTCGCTACAAGCCTGGCCTTGTTTCTAACAACGTGGCCATCCTCTCCTTGCTTGTTTTTGAAAACCCATTTTGTCCCAATAGGCTTACACTCAGGAGGAGGTGGAACTAGAACCCAAACCCGATTTCTCTCAAAATTTTCTAACTCCTCATGCATGGCATTGACCCAATCCGGATCCGTCAAAGCGTGTCCAACATCTCGGGGCTCAAAATTGGCAACAAAAGCAGAATGAGCGAAGTGCGAGATTTGCTGTGACCTGGACCGAGTGAGTCGTTTGTCGATGTTGCCGATCATCTGTTGAGGCGGGTGCTGGCGCTGGATGTGTCGTGGCGCCTCCCTTGCCGAAGTGGCCTCCCCCTCAACAGCAGCTGGTGCCTCCCCGGGTACAAATGGTACGGCTCGGGGTGGCGGATCTCACGGCCCCCAGGAAGAAGAGGTGTCGGGGCCATGAGTCGTCGTAGAAGCCGCTCTTTGCGGCACTGCAGGTGGAGGAGGTGTTGGGTCATCTATCCCTTCAGCACCTTCTTCATCATCATCAAAAAGAGGCTCGCCAACCTCATGATCACCTGCACGCTCAAAGCGAGAAGAAGGACAAACCTTGGTCTCGTCGAAGGTGACATCGGATGTCTCCATGACTCGGTTAGTGTCAAGGTTAAGTACACGATAAGCTCGAGTGTGAGTGCCATAACCCAAAAACACACCGTCAGAAGAACGAGACTCAAACTTGTCCAAGTTGCCCTTTTTGAGTATAAAACAATGGCAACCAAAAACTCGAAAATCACTCGTCTTGGGTAGTTTTCCAAAATGCAATTCATAAGAAGTCTTTTTCAAGAATGCTCGGAGAAAAATGCGATTGGAAATGTAGCATGCAGTGCTCATAGCTTCGGCCCAATATCGCCTAGGAGTCCTATGCTCATCGAGCATCGTCCTGGCCATCTCAACAAGGGTCCGATTCTTCCTCTCTACAACACCATTTTGTGGCGGTCTGTAGGGGGAAGAAAACTGATGCTCTAAACCCAAAGAGTTACAAAACTTCTCAAAATCCGAATTCTTGAATTCGGAACCATTATCACTCTGAATTGCTCGCAACGAGTTCAAAGGGAACTCGTTCTGAAGACACAAAATCAGATTGCGAGCAAAGGACAAGGTCTTGGTCTTCTCAGCTAAAAAGAAGACCCACGAATATCTTGAAAAGTCATCAACAACCACAAACACATACCACTTCCCCCCAACCGAGCTCACCCGAGCGGGACCAACAAGGTCCATGTGCAAAAGCTCTCCAGGGCGCTTGGTCATGACCTGAGTCACTGAATGGTGGGGAGCGGCAACCATCTTCCCGTGTCTACAAGAGTGACAAACAAGATCCTTCCCCATATGCAACTTGGGCAATCCTCGGATTAGGCCAAGTGAACTAAGCCTTGCAAGCAAGTCGAAGCTCAAGTGTCCAAGTCTCCTATGCCACTTCCAAAGATCAGAAGAGGAAGGTCCAGCCACAAGACAACGAGAAGTGCTAAAAGACTCCGAGAAATTCGCACGAAAGACTTTTCCAAAGGGTGAAATCAAACACACAAGATTGCCCTGAGGATCCAAAATACGACTGAGATTCGGATTAAAACGAATCTCATAGTCGTCGTCAAAGAGTTGCGAAACAGAAAGAAGATTAAAATGCAAGTTAGAAACAAGAGCAACATCGCGCAACACAAAGTGCTCATTAACTCGCACCGACCCGCGAGACAATACCTTACCTTTGCTATTGTCGCCGAAGGTTATGTACTCCTTTCCGGCAACAGGACTAAGGCTGGAGAACCACTTGGTGTTTCCGGTCATGTGCCTCGAACAACCGGAATCCACCAACCAAATGTCCTCCAACCGTCTTACCTACATCAATAAAAAGACATAGGGTGAGCATACGGTCCAACACTAGGGGTAGTGAAGTAGGAAGAATACCAGTGTTGGGCCGGCTGCTCAAAAGAACGGTTAGCAGAAAAACCATTCCTAGTACGTCTACGAGAGGAGCGATCACCACGCACAGGAAAACGTGGTCCGCTGGGGAAGAAGCGCTCACCGCGATACTCAAAACGCGGTGGGGGAAAGCGCTCAACTACAAAGCCTCCGCCACGGGGTCCATAGCCTACAACTGCAGGCTCCCGCCGGGCACGCTCTCTACGAGGCCTAGGCCTAGGTACTTGAGGTTCTGGACCTCCAGCCCTAGCCTCTCTCCTCGAAACTCTCTTCTACCTAGGCCTGGGAACTTGACCTCCGGGCCTAGCAGCTCTACTCTGGACGTTCGGCCCATGCATACCATGGAAAGGGTGGTACATGTCCGGGTTGTCCATCTTCCGAGCACGGCGCGCCTCTCTCTTGCGCCGAAAGCAGAACTCGCTCAAGTGACCATCCCTCCCACAGAAGTCACACTGGTACCTCACCGCACTCAAAGGTGGTTGTTGGTACGCTGGGCTGTGGGTATGGTTCACTTTGCCCTTCTGTGGCAAGCACTCCTCCTGGATGGGTGGCATTTTGTCAAGCTTGTTCTTGAGGTGGTTTGGCTTGGGTACCCACACTTGGTTCTTGGGCGGAGCTCTCGGGGGTTCCTCAAAAACCCCATCCTTGGTGGGAGGCTTGACGGGCTCTTTACGTGGAAGCTTGGTCAGTTTGGGAGTAGTGGTGGAATTGGGCTTCTCACTAGGATTCAGACCACTCGACTCTCCAATCTTCCCAAAAGCAGAAAGATCAACACCCTGAGCAAGACCTACACCAGAACCTCCAGCAGCTCGCTTAAATTGGGAGATCATCATCCCGAGCTGCGGCTCACTACAAGAGACCCATGACAAGATGGTCCGAAGGTATGTGTTTTCCTCCTCGGTTTGCATCTTGCCATGCTTGACGTTCGCAATCTCCATCTCCAAACCCTCACACAAAGCGCACTTGGACACACAAGTGCTACCTGAGTTGGCCTCCTCAAGAGACACAATCTTGGCATTCTTCTCTGCCAACTCAGATTGCAAGACAGGACAAGTCTTGCACGCACCCAACAGAGAAGGTCTAGCCTTCAGCTCATCCACCTCTCCTACCAACGCAGCATACTTACCTCTCAAAGTGAGAAGGTCAGTCATCTGCGTGGTGCACATCTCACACTCAACCTCCTCCGACAAGACCACGATGGACTTGGCAAACTCAAGCTCTCTCACCGTGTCCTCCCACTTCTGCCTAAACTCCTTGCGCTCTCTAGCGGCACGCCTATGCAACTTGTCCTGACTAAGGAGCGCGGCAGTAAGCTTCTCAACCTCAGCAGAAAGCTCATCGTGGGTGAGGGATACCTGGGAGGTGTCATCATCGTCGTCGCCCTGAGGGGTGTGCTCCAGCTTGCCGTCGACCTCATCACCAAGCACCATGGTGCAGAAGCCGTCGTCGTCGGCGAAGAAGCAGAGACCGTTCAGCTTGTCCTCGATCCTCTTCTTCTTCTCGGACTCGTCATCGCTTGCGCAAGCGGAGTCATCATCCGAGCCGTCGACGTCGCTGAGCGTTGCGAAGAACGCACGCTGCTCAGCTTGGGCCTTCTCCAAGTACTTCTTCTTGATGTACTCCTTGTCGAAGCCGCCCCTCCGCTTGCGCCTCGCGGGGACGTACTTCTCCTGCGCTTGCAGGAGTCGTACTTGTGCCCATGATCGCCCTTCCCAGATGAATGCTTCTTCTTGGGGCAGTTGGCGATGAAGTGGTCGGGGTCGCCGCACTCATAGCATCCTGAGCGTCCTCCACCGCGGCGACGGTTCATGCGGTTGTTGTGGAACCGCGTGAACCGGTTGGCGAGCATTGCCAACTCGTCATCCCCCAATGACTCAAGCTGGTCCTCTGTGACAGAAAAGAGTGAAGAAAGTGCAAAGCCAGCAGAGGGGTTAGCAGAAGAGCCAGAAAACAAAGCCATAGTCGGGCCAGAAGGATTCGCATAAGAAGCCCTCGACATGGCGTCAATCTCACTAGACTTGAGCTTACTAAAGAGCTCGTCGCAAGTGAGAGTCTCATAGTTAGACAATTCGATGATCGCCTGGACCTTTGAGTCCCACACCGATCGATCGAGAGTATGCAAAAGCTTTAAAGCCCTCTCATGATCGTCGAAAGGCAACAGCTCCTTGTTAGCTCGCATCTTGTTCACAATCACCTGAAAGTGAGCGAATAAGCTTTCTATGCTCTCGCCAAGCATATGTCGAAAGTTCTCATACTCCCGCTTGTGCGACTCGTAGAGACGGGATTTGACTTGAGAGGTGCCCTCATGAAAGCGCATGAGGGTGTCCCAAATCTCACGAGCCGTGGGGAGGTGAGAAACGCGATCAAACTCCGACATGCTCAAATAGGAGAACAAGGCGTTACGCGCCCGGCTATTGGCCTCGTGCTCATCTATCTGAAGCTGAGAGACGCGAGCAGCCAGGACAACGTAATCGGCCCTGTTGCAAATCTCCCAAATAGAAGAGCCCATGCTCTGGAGATAGGCCGACATGCGTATCTTCCAATACGCATAGTTCGTCCCATCAAAGAACGGCGGTTTTCCCACGCCACGATCCATGTCGCCTTCTGTGGATCTGGAACCGGCTAAGGTGGAAGATCCTTAACCCGCTCCGATACCAATTGAAGGACCGAGAAGCAACCAGAAAGCGACCAGAGGGGGGTGAATGGGAGCTTCAAAATTTCCTTTCGGAAACTAGTAGCCACTGTCCCGAGAATCACCCCAAAAGACAAACCCTAGAGCTTGCTGATGTCCACGACCCTAGATGTAGGGTGGATGCTTCCATGAAGCACAGCGGGACCCTACACAACTCTAGAAAGCCTACGCAAAAGACGGAAACCGAATCCGTCAACGAACGGGCGAACCGCGAACGAAAACGCGCAAAACAAACTCGATCGGACTCTGGCCAGCGTCCGGTCAGTAGGGACCGGACACGTCCGGTCACCAAAATCCCACTCGGGAACCTCTCTAGAACTGACCGGACTCTGGGAGAGAGAGTGTCCGGTGGGTTCCCCTGCGTCCGGTCACAAGTGCCAAACCCTGATGAACAGGACTACCGTCGAGTCCGGTCACACAAGGAAGCCAGCGTCCGGTCAGGAGCAAAATGAACACGCTGAACGTTCAACGACCGGACGCACGGAGTCAGCGTCCGGTCACCCCGAGCCCAGCATCCGGTCACCCCTCAGCAGTACTGTTCGTCCACCGATTTGAATCAAACTCTCCCAAAACGAAACCTCTAGGGTTCAAACTTGGAGAGATGAGTCACAAAGAGTATAGTGAGCTATATCTAAGAGATCATGGCCCGAACCTATCTCCAAATCGATGAATCAAAGAATTTCGGGGGAAGGGAGAAAACTTGACCCGAAACGAAAATCGATCGATCTCCTAAACCGTGAGGTTGGAGGGGAATTCCTTCGGTGGAAAGAAGTGCCTCACGATCTAGAACAGCTTGGTTCAAATGGATTTGCAAAAGATGAACCGAGCAATGAGATCAAGCGATGGGAAAATCGTGGAGAAAAAGGATTCTGCGAGGAACACGAACAAAACGCGAATCACAACCACGAATTACAACCGTGTGGCTACCACACGCTACAACAGTGAGGATACGGCCTCACTTCCTCAGAATCAACAGTACACAGAGGCAAGTCTCTCTGTGGATCTCAGCTAGCTACAACAGGGGATGGGAGAGCAGGAAACCCTAAGTGCAAAAGAGCAAATGACTGAGATCCGAAGGGAGGAGGGTGTCTCCCTCTACTTATCCTAATTCTAACCTAAGTCTAATTCCTACTCTACCCCTCACTATTCTAATTACAGAGGGAACCAGCTAAACCCTAGGGTTATTCTGGACCAACTCGGTGGTAGGTGTATCCGACGGCCATGCCCGCACAATACGAAGCGTTGCCTCGACGCAACCTCCAGATTGCCGCCACGTGCCGCCACCGCTCTGCACCCCCGGTTTTGTGGCCCAAACCGGGAAACCAGCCTTTTCCAGCCATCCGCCGGTTTTGAGGCCCAAACCGGGAAACCAGCCCACCAGCTTCTAAGTTTTGAGGCCAAACTCAGCAAACCCTCAGCGCCCAGGTTTTGAGGCCCAAACCTGAAACCGTCCTCAGCTCGAGTTTTGTGGCCAAACTCGGAAACCATCCGCACCCAGGTTTTGAGGCCCAAACCTGGAAACCGTCCACCCGATGGTTTTTCTCTGGCTCTACCACCAAACCAAACGTCGTAGAGGGGATGCACAGCCCGTGCACCCCGTCCACCGACACGTGTCCCTGAGTCCACGACTCAGGCAACACATGACCGCACTTCTTCGCTTGTCGTCGTCATAGGCTGCCAGCCACCACAGCTGATCCTCGGGCCTCTGGTCCCTCAGTCCAAGCCTCACGTCCGCCCTTCACCGCTCGGTACCTCGGCATGGCACGTCCGTCGCACGGCACGCCCATCCTTCACCGCACCCGGTCCATCGGCACGGCATGTCTCAACTTGACCTTAACCTCGCCGTCGATCACTGTATCCGTGCTCGACACCTGCACAACACAAGCCAAAGAACATGCGCATCATCCCAGTTGACAATCACTCATCACTCAGAGACCCGGCATACACCCATGTATCCGCAGTGCTGCGGGTCTGCTGAATTTGGGCCACAAAACTCAGGCTACGTGGGCTGGTTTCCCGGTTTGGGCCTCAAAACCGGGGGTTGGCTATGAAGGCTGGTTTCCCGGTTTGGGCCACAAAACCGGGGGTGAGACGTTCGGGAAAAGGACGCAGAGCGGTGGCGGCACGTGGCGGCAATCGGGAGGTTGCGTCAAGGCAACGCTACGAGTTGTGCGGGCATGGCCGTCGGATCCACCTACCATCGAGTTGGTCCAGAATAACCTTAGGGTTTAGTTGGTTCGCTCTGTAAGTAGTTAGGGGTAGAGTGGGAATTAGGAATAGTTAGAATTAGGAAAAGTAGGGGGAGACACCCACCTCCCAATCTATCTCAGTCATTTTCTCTTTGCTTCTAGGGTTTCTAGCTCTCCCAATCCCCTGCTGTAGCTAGCTGAGATCCGCAGAGAACCACACCTCTGTGTACTGGAGATTTTGAGGAAGTGAGGCCGTAACTTCACTGTTGTAGCGTGTGGTAGCCACACGGTTGCAGATCGATGTGTTGATTCACGTTTCGTTCGTGTTCTTCGCGTTCTTCGTTTCTCCGCGATTTTCCCGTCACTCGATCTCTCTCCCTACCGCGTCTTTGTGAAATCCGTTTGAATCAACTTGTTCATTTTTGAAAGGAGATCACTTCCACCGAAGGAATTCATCTAACTCCTCACGAACAAGTAGATCGGGTTGATTTCGTTTTCTTGGCGCTTTTTCGTTCTTGATCTTCTCCTTTCGATTTCCCGGTGATTGAATCGATTTGAGCGGATGATTTCTTGGGGATAGTCTCCTAACTACCCCGTGATCATCTTCTCCAAGTTTGGGAACGTGGGATTTTGATTTGGATCGAATTTGGAGAGATTTGGAGAGGAGGCGACTGAAATCGCCCTCTCTGTTCGTTGGCGGACAGTCCGCGGTTTTGACCAGCGGACAGTCCGCGCGTCGGGATCGAGCCAGTTCAGTGGCTGCGGGTCTCGGTTGCGTTACTGTTCCTTGACCGGCGGACAGTCCGTAGAAGGAACTCGTGGACAGTCCGAGAGTCGTCCAGGGACTGTTCAGCAGCTTTGCTGTTTTGGTTTTTGACCGGCGGACAATCCGCCGTTGGTTTTCGCGGACAGTCCGGGAATTGTCCAGGGGACTTCAGCAGCAGTGCGGTTTTGCTCTTTTGGCCGGCGGACAGTCCGCGACCTGAGCCCGGACAGTCCGCGACCTGAGCCCGGACAGTCCGCCACTGGGCAGACAGTCCGCGACCGTACCGAGGGACAGTCCAGGATCCTGCTGAAGCTTCCGGTTTTGTGCGTTTGCTCTCCCGGCTTCCTCGCTTGGTTTTCGGACTTCTCGTTTGGCCTTGTAGTTGACCAAGGAACCTCTCGAGGTATCTTTGCTACTTGTTAGCATAGGTATTTAGTTGTTTCTCGACGTAGCCGTCCATCTACGTTCGGGACTTGGTTTTTGAGGGTTGAACTTGTTCCGGCACTTTTGGCATTTGGTTTGCTATCGCTTTGTGGTGCCTCGCTGTGATCCTAGGGATCATCCACCCTCTTCCAAGGGTCGTAGGCATCACGTTCTTGGTCTTAGCTTTTGGGGTTGATTTTGGGGACAATAGGCTAAAGTTTCGAGAGAAATTTTTGAGCTCCCATTCACCCCCCTCTGGTCGCCTTGCTAGTGCTTTCTCGGTCCTTCAGATCATCTACACCAAGAAACACCGATGATTTGATTTTTCTTTATGGACCTCAAACCGAGAATTTCAAGAAAGCTCAAGTAGAGACACTTATCACTCAAATCTCAAGAACTCTCTACTTGATGGAATCTTGTCATATGGTAGATTGGCAAATTCTCATTCTCATCTTATGGTCATCTACATGCTCAAATGGTTGTGAGTATTTCTTGGCATTAGCTAAATTTGATTATTCTATTGTTGCCATGACCTAGACATAGAGTGAAATTCCTTGTTCTTAAATTAATATAGTGCTATGTAAAAAAATTCAAATACTTAGAGCACTTATAAAAGGGTGAATTTACTCTATGACTAGAGTTGTGAGACTAACCATTTCTCTAAGTTATTTATGCAGTCTCACTAAATGAGAATGTGTTTCTCAAATAGAGTGTGCTATCATATCAATTCCATCAATCCAAAACTATGTGATGAATTCTCTCTAGCTATTTGGAATTGCTTCATCTATGTTAGCCACTCACCATAATATGACTTAAATCTGCTCTTTGGACATAAACGACCAACCATGCATATTGACATTTCTATTCCACTCAAAGGAGTGTGTATGAGGCATTAAAGGAGATTTAGTCCACGTTATGAGGTTTCTCTATTTTGGTAGCCCACTTGCCTTCCACACATAAAGGGATACTAAATGAGAAACTAGTGCTTGTGTTACTAATGCCCTCTTGTGTTTGAGCTTGTTCATAGGAAATCAATAAGAAGAGGTTGTGCCTATTTATTTAGATGCATCACAAGCCTAAAGGTTACTCTTCACCTAAAGTAAGATGAGGTTACTAGAGGTCATACAAACCAAGAATGAAGTGTTAATTGACAAATCAAGTTTGAGGTTGTTTTGGATGAACTATCTTAGCAGAAATTACAAGAATTCAATCATTGATAAGAGGACTGAATGGTAATTACATCTTGTGAGTGTTCTTAGCCAAAATCACCGCAATATTGGACAAGAAGAGAAGGATTGTGAAAATTATCAAATCTGTCCACAAATCTGAAATTCTGAGTTAGATGCCTTCAAGCATGGATTTGGAAGTTCAAACACTGATGAATTGACCTGAAACTTTGTGAGCATGTTATATACATCTAGTACTTGTTCCTGTACAATTGGGATGCAGTTTGGTGTTGAAGAAAATCAGTTTCAATTGAATTATGTCAGCCTCAGCACTGCAGTTTCAGACATGAGCAGTTTTGGTAGAAAATATATTTGACTAACCAAATGGAGTCCAAATGGGCTGAAATTTTTACAGAAGTAAGAGGACTCATAGATGAACAATTCTACCAAATTTCATGCATATTGGATCAATAATCTAAGAGAAATGAATTTTCCACCAAGCAAGACAGATTCTGAAATTCACTCAATGTAATGTGGTTGTTCAGATCAGTGCAGAACTTCTGTGTTTGAGCACAAAATTTCTGTATTCAAACAGAACCTATACAGTTGAATACAGAACCTCTGCATCCAGACAAAGAGCCTCTATAGTGTGAACATATAGACACTAAAATAACAGGAATCATGCAGCTAACAACACAATCATAACTGCAACAAAGCTAAATAAGCATATGAAATCAGTGAAGATGGGAAGCATCAGTTTGGTCCAAAAGAGTTGAAATGAGAGAGAAGAACACATACAAGTATACGAAAGAGTTGGAACCAAATTGCAAGCAGCTTGAAGGAGTTTCAGTTAGTTGGACAATAGTGTAAACTTCTACCTTGGCCCAGGATCTTTGATATGCATGAGTGTGCTTTGTGCACTCTTGTATGCACAAATTGAGAGGGAGTTTACTCTAATATCTTGTGGGACAAAATATTTCTCTGAAGTTCATGTTGTGCAGTCTCACACATTGGAAGGATGGATGGTTCTTTTTGGATTCACATTGGGTAATTCACAATTACTCTATGATGTCTTGGCCTTTATAAACCAAGTTCTCCTGGCTTAGTCTCGAATGTCTCAATCCTTAGTGGAACATGATTCTAATGATTACACGCCGAGAGGCTACCGGCGCAAGCACCCTTGGGTGAATACTTTAGCACCCCTCATCGAAAAAGAATGGGTATGGGCATTTTACATTACATGCCAAGGGGCTACCGGCGAAAGCACCCTCGGGCAAATATGTTAGCGCTCCTCATCGAAAAATGAATGGGGGCGGGCATTTTACATTACATAATGAGGGGCTACCGGTGAAAGCACCCTCAGGCGAATATGTTACTGCCCCTCGTTGAAAAGCGTATGGGGGCGGACGTTTTACATTGCACGCCGAGGGGCTACCGGCGCAAGCACCCTCGGGCGATTACGTTAGCGACCCTCAACGAAAACCAAATGGGGGCAGGCGCTTTACATTACATGCCGAGGTGCTATCGGCGCAAGCACCCTCAGGAGAATATGTTAGCGCCCCTCGTCAAAAAAAACAATGGTGGCGGGCGTTATACATTACACGCTGAGGGGCTACCGGCGATAGCACCCTCGAACGAATATGTTAGCGCCCCTCGTCAAAAAACGAATGGGGGCGGGTGTTTTACATTACACGCCGAGGGGCTACCAGCGCAAGCACCCTCGGGCGAATATGTTAGCGCCCCTTGTCGAAAAATGAATGGGGGCGGGCGTTTTACACTACACGCTGAGGGGCTACTGGCGCAAGCACCCTCAGGTGAATACGTTTGCGCCCCTCGTCGAAAAAACAATGGAGCAGTCATTTTACATTACATGCCGTGAGGCTACCGCCGAAAGCACCCTCAAACAAATACGTTAGCGCCCCTCGTTGAAAAATGAATGGGGGCGGGCATTTACTTTACACGCCGAGGGGCTACCGGCGAAAGCACCCTCGGATGAATAGGTTACCGCCCCTCGTCAAAAAATGAATGGGGATGGGCGTTTTATATTACATGCCGAGGGGCTTTCAACGAAAGCACCCTCGTGTGAATACATTACCTTCCCTCATCGAAAAATGAATGGGGGTGGGCATTTTACATTACACGCCGAGGAGTTATGTGCGAAAGCACCCTCAGGCGAATACGTTACCGCCCCTCATCAAGAAACGAATGGGGGCGGGCGTTTTATATTGCACGCCATGTGGCTACAGGAAAAAGTACCCTCGAGTGAATACGTTAGCGACCCTCGTCGAAAAACGAATGGGGGCAGGCATTTTACATTACACGCCAAGGGGCTTCTAGCAAAAGCACCCTCGAGCAAATATATTACTGTCCCTCATTGAAAAGCGAATGGGGGCAGACGTTTTACATTACACGCTGAGGGGCTATCGACGCAAGCACACTCGGGCGAATACGTTAGCGCCTCTTGTTGAAATACAAATGGGGGCGGTCATTTTAGATTGCACGCCGAGGGGCTACCGGCGAAAGCACCCTCGGGCGAATACGTTAGCGCCCCTCATCGAAAAACGAATAGGGCAAAAGTTTTACATTGCACGCCGAGAGACTACCAGCGAAAGCACCCATGGGTGAACACGTTACCATCCCTCGTCGAAAAATGAATGGGGGCAGGCGTTTTACATAACACGACGAGGGGCTACAGGCAAAAGGACCCTTGGGCGAATTTGTTACCACCTCTCATCGAAAAACGGATGGGAGCGGGCGTTTTTCATTACACGCCGAGTGGCTACCGGCGAAAGCACCCTGTGGCGAATACGTTATACCACCACTAATCGAAAAACGAATGGGGCGAGCGATAAGCATAGTGAATTAATTAAAAATATAATATATAAAATTTAAAAATAATATATTTATATATAATAATAAAAAATAATATAGAATCAAGCTTTGTCAAAAACGATTCAAGGTATGGTAAATATGAAATTAACCTTTCGCCAACCTTTAGCGGGTGGGCGTATAGGGTTTAACAAGGGTACCATCGACCCGCGGCAATGCATAGATCAGCGATAAGGGGCTGCTGTTGGGGCAGTACCCCAATCGCAGGGACCCTGCTTCCGCACCAAAGCATTTTGATGAATCCCTTGTCGTATGGAAGCAACTGTGAGCCAAATACTTTCAAGCGATATAAATGGTAGATGACCAGGAATGAATGTGGTCACCCGAGCAATGATGCTTTCGATCGAATACGTTCTCGAACGAATACGGTGCTGCTAGTCGGTTTCAATCAGTTGTGCGGCGATAATTTCCCTTCCGGGCGAAAGCGCTTTCATCTTCCAAAGTTGGTGGAGACACGACGCTTTCGCCCAAAAGCACTTTTGACCGAGGCGATGGTTTCCCTTCCGGGCGACAGCGCTTTCGTCTTCCAAAGTTGGTGGAGAGACGACGCTTTCGACCAAAAGCACTTTCGACCGAAGCGATAGTTTTCCTTCTAGGCGAAAGTTCTTTCATCCTCCAAAGTTGGTGGAGAGACGACGCTTTCGCTGGAAAGCACTTTTGACCAAAGCGATGGTTTCCCTTCCGTACGAAAACTCTTTCATCTTCCAAAGTTGGTGGAGAGACGACGCGTTCGCTCGAAAGCACTTTCGTCTGTAAGCGATGGCTTTCGAATGACTTCGTGCAGGTCCAGAGTCTGGGGCTGGCAAAGGGGGTCCACTTGTTGGAAGGAGGCCGCTCGGCGGATGGATAGCAGATGGGGCCAGCTCGGTGCTGGTGTACAGAAATACACTCTGGATGGCAGAGGCGTCTTATCAAAAAGAGTAGTTAGAAGAGTATTGTAGTACTTGTATAAACGGAGAGTAATTGGAAGGGCATTTCCGTACTTGTAAAGACTGCAGAATTAATATAAATAGGCCGACCTCCCCAATGGAGGGGGCCCAGGAGGAGTACTTTTGATTTCTTTTGTTCTACTGTTCAATTGCATTCGCAAGTTCCTCCTTGTGTGTGAGTATTCGTTTGGAGAGTGACCTGCTGTTTTAGGGTTTCGGCCCTAAAACAACACCTGATAACAATCACTCATCACCAACATTGTGTTTACACCAAGTAATTATCTGTGATTGTATAATTTTGTTAGAGCTATGTTGTTCTTAATGACAGAAGAGAAAGTATCCATTCTATTATTTATGTTTTCTAGGATTTTATCATTAGAAGCTAGTTTTCTTGATAAAATATCTAAAATTTTAGCTTGACCAGACACTAAATCTCTCAAATATGTCTAGTTATTGTAATTAGTACCTTGAAAGTTACCTAGCTGGTTTGGCCTTTATTATTGGTTCTATCCTTGATTTTGTTGAGGATGTTAGTTATTGTTGATGAAGTTCAGATCCTCTTGGAGTCTAGGGCAATTGCTTCTTCCTGAATGTCTAGTGTCACCACACTTTTCACATGTCATACGAGAATCATGAATATACATGACTTCTTGCTTCTCATTAGCTTAGTCTTCAAGCTTCTTCATTAATAGGACCATCTTGGCATACACAGTGTACCTCCTTGAGTTGATTCATTCCTCCTGCTCTCTTGCGAGGTTGATTGTGTTATTCATTCCAACATTGGTTGGAAGTTATCGTCTCCATGAGCAGGGGCGGATCTGCCGGGGGGCTACCGGGGCTCAAGCCCCCCTACCCTGGCAGCGCCATTGGAGCCCCCCATAGCCCCCATGATTTTTTTTGTCATTGACAACAGGGAAGGAATCGTAACGAAGGTTGAAGATGAATTGCTGAGTTGGGCTGTTCCTAGGCCAACATATGTGGTTCACGGACCATATTAGTGTAAAAAAGAGAAGCCACATGAGCCCATTAGAAAATAGCAGCAAGCAGGGGACAGGAAAATAGGAGGATCGACCCTTTTCCTCCGTGGCTCGAGCGGGGGCGTACGGCACGCGACACGAGCAGGGCGTCGGACATCGGCGGCCAGGCGGCTCTAGCTAGGGTTTGCACGGCGGGCGTCGGCGGCCAAGCAAGCCAGCAGCAGGCGCGGCGGAGGTCGAGGCGCCGAGCAACCCGCCGTTCGCACTTCGCAGGTGCCGGTACTGCGGCAGTCAGGCAGCAGGCATGGACGTGCGGCGGAGGCCAAGGCGCCAGGCAGCAGAGGAAGGCGGCTAGCGTGTGCGCAGCCATGCAGCTAAGACGCGCCGCCGCGCTGGGGCCGGGCAGCGCCGCGGCAGCCATCGGCCTCAGCGGTCACTCGGTCAGGAGCAACGGAACAGACAGAGAGTGAGACAGCAAACAGTGAGACAGAGACAGGTATAGCTACTATTTTTATTTAATTTTTAGATTTGCTTTTCCAACTTTGTAATTGTTTAAAATTTGATTAAAATTTAATAAATTATAGTCTTACAGATTGTTCAAAATCTCCAAAAGAACATTGCACACATATTTTTCTGGTTCAAGTGAAACATATATCATAAAACAATTTGAAGACATGAAAACCCAGCATATGTTAGTGCCTCGGAACAATTTAGTGGTATGATATATGTTCTCTTCTACTTTCAAAAATTTGAAGTTAAATAATTGAAATTTGTGTCACTAATTTATTTATTTTTCGTTATATATAGATTGCTTATAATGATTCATGAAGAATACGACAACGTGAATGCGTCTTCATCTATCGATCTTTTGCTGGTTAGTTATAAAAATTGTATATTTCACTTCTTTTTATGTGTTTTAGGATGCACATTCGATTATTTATCATAGCTATCGTGTATGGTTTAAAACTGATATATTTTAGCTTTGTATGGTGTACAGTTGAGTTAAATTGGTCTAGCTTTCTTTGGCCCAGCCCCTCCTTAATATTATTTCTAGATCTGCCACTGTCCATGAGAGTTGTTACCCTGGTGACGGTGAGCGATGAGAATGATCCTCCAATAGCGGCATCCATATTTTCACGGGTGCTGCTAGTCAGCTTGTGGTAAAAAGTCTGCATAAGTAGCCAAGTCTCCTTCCCATGATGAGAGCATTCTAATATGTAGTCTTGAAAGCGTTCTCATGCCTCATGGACAGATTCATCATGTTGGTGCTGAAAACTTGTGATTCTTGCTTGTAGGGTATTGGTTTTGCCTACGGGAAAGAACTTTGCTAGGAATGCAGTGGAGCAATTTACCCATGTATGGTTCCTTTCTTTATTAGCGTAGAACCATTGCATAGCCTTCCCGAAGAGTGAGAATAGGTAAGCCTGTTTGAGTAGAGGTATATGGTTTTCTCAATCGTATCATAAGTAGAAGTTATCAATGTGTTCCTTTTTATGCCTAGATACCTTTCCTTCCCATGAAATGGCACCAGAAATGCTTGTTAGCGTTTACTAACATCACTACTAGGTTAACTCAGTACGATGCCAGCAAAGCTCTATGGTAAATATTAACTTGATCACTTGGTATATAAATGTATCCACCCAAATGTATGTCGATATCTCTTAGCACTACTCAACTAGGTTCTCAGCCCCAACAATGGTACAAAAAATGTTGAGAACATATATGATGAATGATTGACATCGATGAGGGGCTATTCGGGGTGGACGGTTGCCAGGTCTGGGCCTCAAAACCTGGGCTGGCAGGTTTACCGGTTTGGGCCTCAAAACCGGGCGGAGGTTCCTATGCGTAACGGTCGACGTGTGGCGGCACCGAGAGGCTTGCGTTGCGGCGAAGCTATCGGTGAGGAAGGCGCGGTGGTCGATGGTGACGGCACGTGGCGGCATCTTGGAGCTTGCGTCGAGGCGAAGCGAAGGATGAGAAGGCGCGTGGCCGTCGGATGGAAAATGACCGAGTTGGACGGTTTTACTCTCAAGGGGGTATTTGGTTCAGTGCTTCATGAGAGGGCGTTTTGGTCTTCGGACGTGCCCCTATATACATGAAGGGGGCTAGTTAGGGTAGCCCATCCTTGGACGGTGTCACTCTCATTTTGTTCTGGTGAGAGAAGGCTAGGGTTAGGGGAGAGAGGGCTCTTGTTCTTAAGCTTTTTGCCATCCATGCTTTCTTGTTGCAAGGAGTGGCTTGTAACCCAACACCGAGCGCTAATACAATATGTCATCTTGCTGAATCCAAGGATCAAATTCGTGCATTAATTTGTCGTGCGATTTTGTTCTTTGCGTTGCACGTTTTCCCCTCTTTTGATCTTCATGAGATTTCTCGTTTCGAGGGAAGATTCGCAAATCCATTTGAACCATCTCCTAGAGCATCGTGAGAGACATCTTTCTACCAAAGGGTTTTCTCTAATTCCTCACGAGCTAGTAGATCGGGCGGATTTCGTTTTGGATCACGTTCTTGCTCCTTTGCCCCGAAATATTTTGATTCATCCATTTGGAGTTAGGTTCGAGCCATGATCTGTTAGGAGTAGCTCACTAACCTCCTTGTGACCCCTCACAAGAAGTTTGACCCTTAGAGCTTTTGATTTGAGGGAGATCGAGTTGAATCGGCGGAAGAACAGCACAGTTTCTGGGGCATCGGACGTTCGTGTTCTTGGCATCGGGCGCTGACCCGAGTAGCATCGGACTCGCCGTTGCCACGTGTCAGTTCCTGTACTTTTGAAGGGGCATCAGACGCTATAGTGCAGCGTCCAATGGTCATGCAGTGAGGTTTCAGAAACCCTATTTTTGCATCGGACGCGTCCGTTGTCAGGGCATCGGACGCTAATGTTCACATCGGACGCGCCTGCCCCACATCGGACGCTCGCATTGGACGCTGAGTTGTTACTGTAGCAGTGTCCGATGTCAACTCAGTAAGGTTCTAGAGAGGTCTTGCTCACATCAGACGCGTTCGACGTGAGCACATCGGACGCTCCCCGGCGTCGGGATGCAGCTGGTTCCGCGCTGTTTTGTCCGTAGCTCGTCCGTTTGGCGTTGGAATTGAGTTCCGCTTTTTGCGTTGGATTCCCGACTTTGTGCTCTACAGAAATCAGGCTTCACGCTTTGCGAAAAATCTTGAATCCCCCTCGCGTTGCTCGGGGGAGGTTGAGGTTACCCAAAGTCCATCCTGTCACTAGTTGACTTGCGTTAACTTGGGTGAGGAAGTTGTTGTGGTGTTCCGCTGTGTTCCTAGGGAACATCCACCCAATCACTTGGGTCGTGGACATCACGCGTGTCGGCTTTGCTCTTGGGGTTGATTTTCTGGGATAGAGGCCTAAACATTTCGAAAGAAATTTTGAGGCTCCCATTCACCCCCCCCCCCTCTGGTCGCCAATTCGGTCCTTCAATTGGTATCAGAGCAAGGTTAAGGATCTCTCTACCTTAACCGGTTCTGGATCCGCGAAGGCGACCTTTTTAGAGCGGTTTTTGCTTCCGACTTTGTTTGTCGAGGTGTTGAGTTTTTGTTTGGATAACACTAACTGTACTTTTGGAAATGGCACCAAGCTCTTCTTCCAGTGTGTCTTTGTCCTTAGATTTGAGTCTTGGACATGCGATCGAGGACGATATTTTGGCAAGAAGCAGAAGTGCAGCTCTTGAAATGGAACATGAGGTGGATGCTTTGCTGGTCTTCCTAGGAGATGATGAGCATTCGACAGAGGATCTTATACGTGAACTTGGCAAGGCCAAGAAAGGTACACTTGTTGCTTGTCTTGGGATTGTGTCCCAACAACTTAATGCTTGTTGTGATGACAACAGTAAATATGATGAGCTTTGTGTTATCTTGCGTAGAAAGATCAAGAAGTTGAAATGCTCTATTGCTAGATTAAGATGTGGTCTTTTTCATTGGAAGTCTAGTGCATCTTTACCTTGCACCTCTTGTAGTGACATGGTTAGGAAGAATGATGAGCTATGCTTTTCCCTTGCTAGCTTAAAATCTAAAAATGAAATGTTAAAATCAAATGCTTCCATACCATGTCTTGTATGCTTTGACTTACGCAAGGATCTTGTTTATGCTAAATCTGAAATAGCCTTGCTTAGGTCAAAAGTTGCTTTACCATGTGTTTCTTGTGAGTCTTTGCATGCTGAAATTGATGAACTAAAATTGACTCACATCACTTGTGTAGATGAACTTGAGCATGCTAGGGCTGAAATTATTTCGATAAATGCTAGGCCTTGTAGCTCATGCTCTTTGAATAAAAATGTTTGCCCTACTTGTGCTATTCATGATTCTTTGCTTGATGTGAATGGTGATGTTTCTTCCACCGGCCTCATGTGCACATCATGCATTGATTTGGAAAAAGAAGTTTTGGCTTTGAAGGTTGAGCACAATGATATGAGTCCCAACCTTGAAAAAGAAAATGAACTCTTGCGTATCACATATGCCGAGTGCATTAGAGAGGAGATGGAAAATCTGAAAAACACTCCTTGTGGTACTTGTGATCGCCTCATGTTTGAGAACGAGGTTTTAGCTAAAAGATGCAAGAGTCTTTGTGCTCAGTCGTTTGATTCATGCACTTCTTGCAACTCCGATATTGATATTTGTAAGTCTGCATCTTTGCAACCGGAGTTGAGTTCTTGTGTTGAGCGTGTGTTTTTTGACTGTAGCAATTGTGCCAAGGTTTCAGATAGCTCTTTCATAGCTACTCTTAACCTTGTTGTTTCGTCGAGTGATGTCCAAGGGACTTCTCATGACAATTGTGCTTCTCACATTTTTGGGACTCATGTTCCCAATCCAATTTTCCATTGCACCTTTTGCAAGAAGGATGGACATTCATTCGACTTTTGTTTCCGCCGTGTCAAACACGAGCGACGTATTCGAGCTAAGGCTTTTAGGAAGCCGCGTAGCCTTTCCCCTGGCATGTGTGCTCCGAGTGTTGGCAACAAGTTGGTTGTTGATGCTTCTTGTTCTAAGTCCCAAGGGACTTCTCACTTGTCGGAGAATGGTGTGCCTTCCAATAGGCCTTTGTACCATTGCTCTTTTTGTGAGAAAGATGGGCATCAACAAAGCTTTTGCTATCGGCGTGCCAAACACTTGCGCCAAGCTCGCTCTTCTAGGAAGTTGGTGCTTCATGGCCCTTCTCATGGCATGAATGCTCGTGTTCGTAGTAAGAAGCCCCTCTTTGTTGATGGGTTTTATGACTCCTTTTCTAGTGGGATAGGTCATGATCGTGGACATGCCTCTAGTGTTTCTTCTCTTGGTCCACGTCATGCTTCTCATGGTGCTTCTATTGGTTCTTCTACAAAAACCTTGGAAGATGTTTGCCTCTTTTCCCGTGGTACGACTCGTTCTTCTCCTCGAGATGTCCTTTTGAGGAATGCTTCCAAGGTTGTTTCAAAACTGAATTTAAACCAACATTTGCATCATGCTAACCCACATGATAATTTGAGTGCTCCTTTGAGATGTGTGACCAAGTCTTGGATTCCCAAGTACATGCTTGCTAACCCTTCGGGATCCAAGACTCGGGTTACTTTTGTCCTCTTGTGTGTAGCTATGAGGACGCGGGGTGGAGAACATGTGCCTGATGGAACTTGGTCTTTTAGATGTGACCAAGATTTGATGGTTCTCTACAACCCGCTTAGATTTGCCTCCAAAGAGGTTTTTGCAGCTTGGTGAGCCTTCTTATACACTCATACCTTGTATATCCATGATCTATTTCTTGTGGTGTGAGATGGTCTATCATGTGCTCACTTGTATAGATCTTGCATGTAAATGTCATGCTAGTGTTGTGTAACTCTCTGGTGTTAAGCAAACTAAAACTTGTCATGTCATCATGTGCATCAGCATTTCATTTGAGTGATAACCTGGATATTCATTCACTAAAACAAGTTTATTATTTTATGCTTGTGCTTAGTTGATAAAAGAGTGCTTAAGTTAAACCTTAGTTTATGCTTTCTTATTTGGTAATTACTGCTTTTATGTGTATACAGGGTATTATGGTAATTTCTTTTATAATGTGATGTTTTGGACCAAACTTTGGTTTTATGTCTCAAAGGTGTATTTGAGTCATGATTCAAGTCATCTTTGAGGTATAAATTAGATTTTGGTTAAAATTCTATAAATAGTTTAAATAATTCAAAAACCCTATTTTATTCCGTTTTCTATAAATCTAAATTTAGAAAGAATTTGGGTATGCTTTAAACAGCAAAGTTGCTCTATTTCTGATAAGGAACAACTTTGGTGTTTAAAGTTTTTCAAGTGTTCATGTGAAATCAAAAGTATTTGTAAAAGTCCCCTTTTGCCCTTTTTGTCCTCTTTTGTATTTCAAATCCTAATTCAAAATCTGAGCATATTTTGGGTATCTTGCAAAAATGAAAGATGTTCAGTATTGAATTCTGAGCATTTGATATTTTGGCATATTTTCAGCTTATATTCAAAAAAATCCAAAGTAATTTCAATTTTTAGTAAGGGTAGTTTTGGGAAAGGGGGGGATAAGTTCTTGCTCCTGTTCATGGCGGCAGCAAGGCCGATCTTTTGATCGCCTGCTCTCGCGCGTGGACGGCGACTTCTCCCGAAGGAACGCGCGACGAGTTCGTGGCCAAGTTAAGCTGCTGCTGGCACTCTCCCTCGCGTCGTGGCGTCACCTCTGAGCTCGCCGTCGCCATGTTTGCCACCAAGGCGCCGACGGGAACAATCCGGTCAAACCTCCAGATTCACCGTCTCCAGTCTTTCCCATCCAGTTTCACCGCACCTTTAAGTACTTCACTTCTTTGCGCACCTCCCAGACCTATCCTCTTCACCTCTACTGCACCAGAGAGCTCATACTCGCCGGTTTTCTTCTCGTCGAGCAGAAAGCGCCGCCGAGCTCGATCTCACCGTGGTCAGCTCAACCGAGCACTTCTCCACTCTCTCTTTCTCGTGTTTGTGTTTCGTCTTGATCTCAGAGAACTCATCAGCTGGATGGTTCCCTGTCTGGTGCTCAGGTTTTACCGGAACAGCGTCGTCTTCGCCGGAGTTCACCGCCGAAGGCCACTGCTCCGTAGACGCCTACTCTCCGAGCAACCTCCGCTCAAACCGACTTCACCATCCGCACCAGGGTGAGCTTCTTCACCTTTCTAGCTTCTCCGTTCGCTTGCTACCGGCCTAGGTTCGCCGGAACGGCCGTGCCGAGATCCAATCCGCCGCCGTGCGTGGCCAGACCTCACCGGAGCAGTAGAGTTTAGGGTTAGGGGCTCAATCGGTTGCGGTTGGCTTGCCGGTGCTGATGCTTGCGTCCGTTGGGTCTTTAGTGGCCGGAGTTGGCCGGCGTAAGTCACGCTACTGCTCGGTTCATCGCCATGCGCACCGGCCATGGTCGAGGACCTCCTCGTTGTAAAGATGAGAAGTTCCAGGGTGTTGGTTGCAAAGTCCAAGACTCAGGTGAATAGCGCCATGGACCGCGGGTTGTTTTAGCGCAAGCCGAAGGGCTTTTCTGCAAAGCTATCAGGCACACCGCTTCGCTCGAGCCAAGCCTCGGGCAAACGCGTTCACCGACCCGCCCGAGCTAGGCCTCGGACGGACGAGCGTTTCCGTCTCGCTCGAGCCTCGAGCTAAGCCTCGAGCGAGCACATGCGCAGCGTATCGCCCGAGCCTCGAGCTAGGCCTCGAACGGACCCTCGGGCGCTGTCTCGATCGAGCCGGGCCTCGAGCGAACGAACCCTCACCCACCGCCGTGCGCTCGCGCCACGCTGAGTTGAGTTGGGCTGGGCCGAAAGCCCCGTTTGGGTTAGTTTAAGTTTTTCTTTTTCTGTCTTTATAAACAGTAATCAGTTTTTTTTTTGCTATAATTAATCTATAGCTCTGTTAATTATGAAATTTGACATGATAGATGATAGCATGTCTGTGCTAATATAAAAATTATGAAACTTGTGTTTGGAGCATTTTTACTATGCCAATAAAATCTGTGCTTTAATTAATAAATGCAACTTTGGTGATTTATGTAATTTTCTGTGTTTCTCCTAAAATCATGAAATTTAACATGGGAGTTTATATCACTGATATACACCTTCATGTTTAATTTCATCTCTGTTTGACAAAGTATGCTTGGTATATAAATAAAAGGCTAATTAAAATGATTAATAAAATAAATAGAAATAGTTGATCCCTGTAGATTTGTGTGACTTTTGGAATTGTTTGGCAACCAATGGGAAACTAGCAAGATTTGCTCCCTGGTTATGGGTTTCCTTTATACAAATACCTTTTTGTTGCTTGTAAGTTGCTTTATCAGAAAATAATAAAACTTGTTTAGGGTTTTTAATAGCTGAAGTGGTTTTGTTGGTTTGCAACTTTACCGTGATGGAAAGTTGTACTCTGTAAAGGTTATAGTTAAGCAAATTTCCATCTTTACCATGATCATACCATAAGCATCTCTTTATTCATGCATATGCACTTCTACGTGTAGATGCCGCTTCGGAAGGCCCTAACTCTCAGTGGATTTCTCCTGAGGATGCAGACCTTTCTTGTTTTTCAGAATCTTCGGACTTCAGCGATCCTCAAGGCAAGCCCCGGGGCATTTAACCCTTCGTTGTTTTTATAAAGGTTGTATTAAAATGTTTTTGAGTTAAACTACTGCATTAGGTTATAGGAGTTGTGTGATTACCTTTTACCTGCATTGTTTACCCCCACCAGAATATCCACCTGCCCTGTTTTAAAAACTATTTGCAAAATGCTTAGTGATGCTATACAATAGATTTGCAATAAAAATACCAATTTCGAAAGTGTGATCACTAAGATGAATTATATCAAGGGATTTGGTTATACTTCCCGTTCGATGACTGCTTGCCTAGCTAGCATGTGGTCATTGTCGAGAAGAGGTTGTCCTGGCGTACGGTGCCGTCATGTTGTAGTCCGGGACTCAACAGTTGACACCGACCGGGACAGGGTTGAAAAACTGACAGGACTGTTACGCTTGAGTGAGATATAACCAAGGTACGGTTCCTGGCGGAAAAATTAGGGACCATCCTTGTGGGAGCCTGCTGGCTAAGACTTGTAACTATTCACATACTTCGGAAAGCTCTGGCTCCGAGGAATCCTTTATTGGGACCGACAACCGCGCACTGGGAGTGGAGAGATGGCGGGAGTACTAGCTACCCTCGTGGGTTAAAGTCCCGGATTGGAGGTGTACAAGTACTCTCGGGTGGCGTAGGACCGGGCCCAATTTTGGAGGAATCGTGGTAGACGAGTTGGCATATGCAAGCTTGGGTGCTACATATGCAGTGTGGATAGGGATCCTCAGCTGAGTATTATTTATCCGGATTAACGTTGCTCCTCGGTTATGGAGACTTGGTCACTGACTGTCAACGGAGAGTGGTTCTCAACCAGGTATGTTTTGAAAGGTAAAATGAATCATGAACAATGAAGAAGTGAGAGAAACTTGAATCTTTCCAAAATAAAACAAGATTTACAAAAAAGCTTTTTGTGCAAAATACTTGTTTTGCTTAAGCCTTACCTTGATTTCCTAAGCCTCTCATTCCTGAGTCTTCTCCTCTTTTCTTATCGGTAAAGTCTTGTTGAGTACTTTTGTACTCAGGGTTTGTTAACCCTTGTTGCAGGTGAGTACATGGATCCACCTTTTGATGGACAGTGCTACTTCACTCTGGTAGAAGAGAGTGATAACGATTCTGATATGTGACCTTGGGCAAGTAACAACTTTTGTGTGATTTCTGTAATATAAAGTTCCGAACAAGTTATGTAATAAGTATTTTGGTGATGTAAACTTTAAACCTAAGTTTTAATCTATGTATATTAATCTTTCCGCTTTTACTCTGATTTATCTTATCTATAAAACTGTTGTAATACTGTGATGCTCGATAAGGGATTTTCCTGGAAAGAATATAATGTGGATGATTCGGGTTTCCAGAGGACACTCGACAGACCTTTTGGGATAATTGGAACTCGTGCACGCCGATCAAAGGTCTTTAGGACAATGATGGGTGCATGTGGGCCACTTAATTCAGGAGGTTCTGCCACAGCAAAGGTCATGATTCATGTCATCTTTGAGGTATAAATTAGATTTTGGTTAAAATTCTATAAATAGTTTAAATAATTCAAAAACCCTATTTTATTCCCTTTTCCATAAATCAAAATTTAGAAAGAATTTGGGTATGCTTTAAACAGCAAAGTTGCTCTATTTCTGATAAGGAACAACTTTGGTGTTTAAAGTTTTTCAAGTGTTCATGTGAAATCAAAAGTATTTGTAAAAGTCCCCTTTTGCCCTTTTTGTCCTCTTTTGTATTTCAAATCCTAATTCAAAATCTGAGCATATTTTGGGTATCTTGCAAAAATGAAAGATGTTCAGTATTGAATTCTGAGCATTTGATATTTTGGCATATTTTCAGCTTATATTCAAAAAAATCCAAAGTAATTTCAATTTTTGGTAAGGGTAGTTTTGGGAAAGGGGGGGATAAGTTCTTACTCCTGTTCATGGCGGCAGCAAGGCCGATCTTTTGATCGCCTGCTCTCGCGTGTGGACGGCGACTTCTCCCGAAGGAACGCGCGACGAGTTCGTGGCCAAGTTAAGCTGCTGCTGGCACTCTCCCTCGCGTCGTGGCACCACCTCTGAGCTCGCCGTCGCCATGTTTGCCACCAAGGCGCCGACGGGAACAATCCGGTCAAACCTCTAGATTCACCGTCTCCAGTCTTTCCCATCCAGTTTCACCGCGCCTTTAAGTACTTCACTTCTTTGCGCATCTCCCAGACGTATCCTCTTCACCTCTACTGCACCAGAGAGCTCATACTCGCCGGTTTTCTTCCCGCCGAGCAGAAAGCGCCGCCGAGCTCGATCTCACCGTGGTCAGCTCAACCGAGCACTTCTCCACTCTCTCTTTCTCGTGTTTGTGTTTTGTCTTGATCTCAGAGAACTCATCAGCTCGATGGTTCCCTGTCTGGTAATCAGGTTTTACCAGAACAGCGTCGTCTTCGCCGGAGTTCACCGCCGAAGGCCACTGCTCCGTGGGCGCCTACTCTCCGAGCAACCTCCGCTCAAACCGACTTCACCATCAACACCAGGGTGAGCTTCTTCACCTTTCTAGCTTCTCCGTTCGCTTGCTACCGGCCTAGGTTCGCCGGAACGGCCGTGCCGAGATCCAATCCGCCGCCGTGCGTGGCCAGACCTCGCCGGAGCAGTAGAGTTTAGGGTTAGGGGCTCAATCGGTTGCGGTTGGCTTGCCGGTGCTGATGCTTGCGTCCGTTGGGTCTTTAGTGGCCGGAGTTGGCCGGCGTAAGTCACGCCGCCACTCGGTTCATCGCCATGCGCGCCGGCCATGGTCGAGGACCTCCTCATTGTAAAGATGAGAAGTTCCAGGGTGTTGGTTGCAAAGTCCAAGACTCAGGTGAATAGCGCCATGGACTGCGGGTTGTTTTAGCGCAAGCCGAAGGGCTTTTCTGCAAAGCTATCAAGCACACCGCTTCGCTCGAGCCAAGCCTCGGGCGAACGCGTTCACCGACCCGCCCGAGCTAGGCCTCGGACGGACGAGCGTTTTCGTCTCGCCCGAGCCTCGAGCTAAGCCTCGAGCGGGCACATGCGCAGCGTATCGCCCGAGCCTCGAGCTAGGCCTCGAACGGACCCACGGGCGCTGTCTTGATCGAGCCGGGCCTCGAGCGAACGAACCCTCACCCCCCGCCGTGCGCTCGCGCCACGCTGAGTTGAGTTGGGCTGGGCCGAAAGCCCCGTTTGGGTTAGTTTAAATTTTTCTTTTTCTGTCTTTATAAACAGTAATCAGTTTTGTTTTTTTTTGCTATAATTAATCTATAGATCTGTTAATTATGAAATTTGACATGATAGATGATAGCATGTCTGTGCTATTATAAAAATTATGAAACTTGTGTTTCGATCATTTTTACTATGCCAATAAAATCTGTGCTTTAATTAATAAATGCAACTTTGGTGATTTATGTAATTTTCTGTGTTGCTCCTAAAATCATGAAGTTTAACATGGGAGTTTATATCCCTGATATACACCTTCATGTTTAATTTCATCTCTGTTTGACAAAGTATGCTTGGTATATAAATAAAAGGCTAATTAAAATGATTAATAAAATAAATAGAAATAGTTGATCCCTGTAGATTTGTGTGACCTTTGGAATTGTTTGACAACCAATGGGAAACTAGCAAGATTTGCTCCCTGGTTATGGGTTTCCTTTATACAAATACCTTTTTGTTGCATGTAAGTTGCTTTATCAGAAAATAATAAAACTTGTTTAGTGTTTTTAATAGCTGAAGTGGTTTTGTTGGTTTGCAACTTTACCGTGATGGAAAGTTGTACTCTGTAAAGGTTATACTTAAGAAAATTTCCATCTTTACCAAGATCATACCATAAGCATCTCTTTATTCATGCATATGCACTTCTACGTGTAGATCCCGCTTCGGAAGGGCCTAACTCTCCGTGGATTTCTCCTGAGGGTGCAGACCTTTCTTGTTTTTCTGAATCTTCGGACTTCACCGATCCTCAAGGCAAGCCCCAGTGCATTTCACCCTTCCTTATTTTTATAAAGGTTGTATTAAAATGTTTTTGAGTTAAACTACTGCATTAGGTTATAGGAGTTGTGTGATGACCTTTTACCTGCATTGTTTACCCCCACCAGAATATCCACCTGCCCTGTTTTAAAAACTATTTGCAAAATGCTTAGTGATGCTATACAATAGATTTGCAATAAAAATACCAATTTCGAAAGTGTGATCACTGAGATGAATTATATCAAGGGATTTGGTTATACTTCCCGTTCGATGACTGCTTGCCTAGCTAGCATGTGGTCATTGTCGAGAAGAGGTTGTCCTGGCATACGGTGCCGTCATGTTGTAGTCCGGGACTCAACAGTTGACACCGACCGGGACAGGGTTGAAAAACTGACAGGACTGTTACGCTTGGGTGAGATATAACCAAGGTACGGTTCCCACATGCACCCATCATTGTCCTAAAGACCTTTGATCGGCGTGCACGAGTTCCAATTATCCCAAAAGGTCTGTCGAGTGTCCTCTGGAAACCCGAATCATCCACATTATATTCTTTCCAGAAAAATCCCTTATCGAGCATCACAGTATTACAACAGTTTTATAGATAAGATAAATCAGAGTAAAAGCGGAAAGATTAATATACATAGATTAAAACTTAGGTTTAAAGTTTACATCACCAAAATACTTATTACATAACTTGTTCGGAACTTTATATTACAGAAATCACACAAAAGTTGTTACTTGCCCAAGGTCACATATCAGAATCGTTATCACTCTCTTCTACCAGAGTGAAGTAGCACTGTCCATCAAAAGGTGGATCCATGTACTCACCTACAACAAGGGTTAACAAACCCTGAGTACAAAAGTACTCAACAAGACTTAACCGATAAGAAAAGAGGAGAAGACTCAGGAATGAGAGGCTTACGAAATCAAGGTAAGGCTTAAGCAAAACAAGTATTTTGCACAAAAAGCTTTTTTGTAAATCTTGTTTTATTTTGGAAAGATTCAAGTTTCTCTCACTTCTTCATTGTTCATGATTCATTTTACCTTTCAAAACATACCTGGTTGAGAACCACTCTCCGTTGACAGTCAGTGACCAAGTCTCCATAACCGAGGAGCAACGTTAATCCGGATAAATAATACTTAGCTGAGGATCCCTATCCACACTGCATATGTAGCACCCAAGCTTGCATATGCCAACTCGTCTACCACGATTCCTCCAAAATTGGGCCCGGTCCTACGCCACCCGAGAGTACTTGTACACCTCCAATCCGGGACTTTAACCCACGAGGGTAGCTAGTACTCCCGCCATCTCTCCACTCCCAGTGCACGGTTGTCGATCCCAATAAAGGATTCCTCGGAGCCAGAGCTTTCCGAAGTATGTGAATAGTTACAAGTCTTAGCCAGCAGGCTCCCACACGGATGGTCCCTAATTTTTCTGCCAGGAACCGTACCTTGGTTATATCTCACCCAAGCGTAGCAGTCCTGTCAGTTTTTCAACCCTGTCCCGGTCGGTGTCAACTGTTGAGTCCCGGACTACAACATGACGGCACCGTACGCCAGGACAACCTCTTCTCGACAATGACCACATGCTAGCTAGGCAAGCAGTCGTCGATCGGGAAGTATAACCAAATCCCTTGATATAATTCATCTCAGTGATCACACTTTCGAAATTGGCATTTTTATTGCAAATCTATTGTATAGCATCACTAAGCATTTTGCAAATAGTTTTTAAAACAGGGCAGGTGGATATTCTGGTGGGGGTAAACAATGCAGGTAATAGGTCATCACATAACTCCTATAACCTAATGCAGTAGTTTAACTCAAAAACATTTTAATACAACCTTTATAAAAACAAGGAAGGGTGAAATGCACCGGGGCTTGCCTTGAGGATCGGTGAAGTCCGAAGATTCTGAAAAACAAGAAAGGTCTGCACCCTCAGGAGAAATCCACTGAGAGTTAGGGCCTTCCGAAGCGGGATCTACACGTAGAAGTGCATATGCATGAATAAAGAGATGCTTATGGTATGATCATGGTAAAGATGGAAATTTTCTTAACTATAACCTTTACAGAGTACAACTTTCCATCATGGTAAAGTTGCAAACCAACAAAACCACTTCAGCTATTAAAAACACTAAACAAGTTTTATTATTTTCTGATAAAGCAACTTACAAGCAACAAAAAGGTATTTGTATAAAGGAAACCCATAACCAGGGAGCAAATCTTGCTAGTTTCCCATTGGTTGTCAAACAATTCCAAAAGTCACACAAATCTACAGGGATCAACTATTTCTATTTATTTTATTAATCATTTTAATTAGCCTTTTATTTATATACCAAGCATACTTTGTCAAACAGAGATGAAATTAAACATGAAGGTGTATATCAGTGATATAAACTCCCATGTGAAATTTCATGATTTTAGGAGAAACACAGAAAATTACATAAATCACCAAATTTGCATTTATTAATTAAAGCACAGATTTTATTGGCATAGTAAAAATGCTCCAAACACAAGTTTCATAATTTTTATACTAGCACAGACATGCTATCATCTATCATGTCAAATTTCATAATTAACAGAGCTATAGATTAATTATAGCAAAAAAAACAAAACTGATTACTGTTTATAAAGACAGAAAAAGAAAAATTTAAACTAACCCAAACGGGGCTTTCGGCCCAGCCCAACTCAACTCAGCGTGGCGCGAGCACACGGCGGTGGGTGAGGGTTCGTTCGCTCGAGGCCCGGCTCGATCGAGACAGTGCCCGAGGGTCCGTTCGAGGCATAGCTCAAGGCTCGGGCGATACGCTGCGCATGTGCCCGCTCGAGGCTTAGCTCGAGGCTCGGGCGAGACGGAAACGCTCGTCCGTCCGAGGCTTGGCTCGAGCGAAGCGGTGTGCCTGATAGCTTTGCAGAAAAGCCCTTCGGCTTGCGCTAAAACAACCCGCAGTCCTTGGCGCTATTCACCTAAGTCTTGGACTTTGCAACCAACACCCTGGAACTTCTCATCTTTACAACGAGGAGGTCCTCGACCATGGCCGGCGCGCATGGCGATGAACCGAGCGGCGGCGTGACTTACGCCGGCCAACTCCGGCCACTAAAGACCCAACGGACGCAAGCATCAGCACCGGCAAGCCAACCGCAACCGATTGAGCCCCTAACCCAAAACTCTACTGCTCCGGCGAGGTCTGGCCACGCACGGCGGCGGATTGGATCTCGGCACGGCCGTTCCGGCGAACCTAGGCCGGTAGCAAGCGAACGGAGAAGCTAGAAAGGTGAAGAAGCTCACCCTGGTGCTGATGGTGAAGTCGGTTTGAGCGGAGGTTGCTCGAAGAGTAGGCGTCCACGGAGCAGTGGCCTTCGGCGGTGAACTCCGGCGAAGACGACGCTGTTCCGGTAAAACCTGAGCACCAGACAGGGAACATACCAAGCATAACAGGTTCTCCTTCAGGAATAGCTTCTATTTGAGTGTGGAAAACCTTTCCCGTTTTCGGAGCACCTTTACCCTTTTGATTATTCTGTGCATCTCCCCGGTTCTGATTTGCTTGCTGATTTCCTGTTGGCCTTGGTGCATTGGCATTGGGAACATTCTGCCTTGGATAAGGACATTCACGAGCAAAATGCCCCGCCTTTCCGCAATTATAACATGGACCATTGGTAGCTTGTGGCACTGATGGACGAATGGTAGAAACATTCGGTTGACGTTGAGTATTGAAAGGCATAGCTGGCCTTGCAAACGTCCTCTGAGGATACTGCTGCTGCTGAGGCGGTCGATAAGGTGGATGATAAGATGGGCGGAACTGCTGGACTGGATGATATACAAACCTCTGACGCTTCTTGTTGCCGCCAGATGATCCAGGCCTTGACACAAGTCCCCTCTTCTTCTTGGCCTCCTTATGTTTGCGGTTCTTTTCTTCGCTTGCTATAGCAATATTCACTGCTTCATTATAGCTGATATTGCCACAAGTAGTCATCATTGATTGAAGTTTTGTATTCAATCCCCTCAAGAAACATCCCTTCTTTTTCCCCTCCGTATTGACTTGATCGAAAGCATATTGGGACAGATGATTGAATTTTCCAATGTACTGCATTACAGGTTCATCTCCCTGACGGAGAGCTAAGAACTCTTCAAGTTTCATTTGCATAACTCCATCGGGTATATAGTGAGCCCTGAAGGCTGCCCTGAACTCAGCCCAGGTAATTTGGTGGCCAGCCGGTTGAACCGCTGATAGGATTGTCCACCAAACTCCTACAGCGCCACGAAGCTGTTGTGCTGCAAACGCTGGCTTCTGAATCTTGGTACAATTAATAAGACTGAACTTCTGCTCCATAGTGCGGAGCCAGTCATCCGCCTCCATAGGTTCATCTGCTTTTGTGAATACGGGAGGACGAGTATCCGTGAAGTCCATATATGTTGTTTCCTCCCTATGATAACGGCCACGGCCCCGTTGTCCGGTATTCTGATTCTGCGCCAACAAGGTCATTGCATTGACTAATGTTGCAATCGCATCGGCCAAAGAAGGTGGAACTGGTGGTGCATTTGGGATGTCATCCCCACCGTGAGAAGAACTAGCACCGCGAGTGTTAACAGGCATCTGTTCAAACAAACCATACCTTAGTTAACATTCTTATTCATACCTCATAACATGCATACCAGGTTCGACTTATTGATCATACAAGTCCGCTCTTGGGCAGGACTACTGATACCACTATCTCACACATCTGACCATATTAGAGGTCTTCTGACTAACTAGGTTACAAAGTCAGAAAGATACACTATGATACACCTTATGCTTATTCAACCTCTAAATCTATGACTCTTCCTCAGATGTGACTTCATCTTCCACCGGCTCTAACTCCTCATCTCCTTCTTCTTCTTCCTCACATGCATTTTCAAGATGTGGTGGTGTGGCAGGTTCTGGCTGCAACTGTGCGGTCAGCTCCTCTATATGCCTATGCAGGTCAGCATGATGGTTAGCCAGGATGTTTTGATTATCTCTCATTATATCTACCCGGGTTCGTGCCCGGTTTCTCTGCTCAACGGCCTGCCTCCACTTGCATTCATACTCTTGGTGCTGCTCGTGGTGGTATTGTAGCTGCTCACGCAACTCTTCCCTATCTCTGGTGCCCCTCATCCTTTCTCCAATTGCCCTTGCCATCTCCAAATACAGGCGGTCTACTTCCGCCTGCAGCTGTGAAGTGGCAGTGTTACTACCTTCACCTTCTTCGTAAGTGACCAGGGGCTGGTTACTTCCCTCACTCTCAGCAGGGTCATCACCTCTTGGGGCAAGAACGTGCTGAGGAACACCTCGAGGTCCGGTACACTTGCGTGCAGTCTGCTTGGTACGGGCCATCTGCTAAAATATATTCATTTTGAATATTAGAACTATATATGTTCTAGGATTAAGAGATAGAGTTTTATAATTAGAGAAATATATTAACTCTATTTAGACACCACCTTTTAAGAGGGAAAGTTAATTATAGGTTATCAATCATGATGCATGAATCGAACTTACGAACAAAGCATACATCAAACAAATAAATAACTTTAAAATAGTCACTTTGAATAAAAGTGAATAAACTTCCTTTTCACAATTAGGGCAATAACCTAATAAGCATTGTTCCTTAGATATAAATATCACCATAACTACACTAAAAACATATCCATTTAGATAGAAGGATAAGTCTGAAGAATGAATTAAGGCAAGTCAGAAGAATAAGACAACTCTTAGAAGTAATTTGGACTCAAATTAATTCGAAATTTAGTTTGACTCAAAACCTTTGAAGTTTTAAAAAATGAATACTGTTATACTTTCTAAGGGAATCCTGCTCTGATACCAGCTGTGGCAGAACCTCCTGAATTAAGTGGCCCACATGCACCCATCATTGTCCTAAAGACCTTTGATCGGCGTGCACGAGTTCCAATTATCCCAAAAGGTCTGTCGAGTGTCCTCTGGAAACCTGAATTATCCACATTATATTCTTTCCAGGAAAATCCCTTATCGAGCATCACAGTATTACAACAGTTTTATAGATAAGATAAATCAGAGTAAAAGCGGAAAGATTAATATACATAGATTAAAACTTAGGTTTAAAGTTTACATCACCAAAATACTTATTACATTACTTGTTCGGAACTTTATATTACAGAAATCACACAAAAGTTGTTACTTGCCCAAGGTCACATATCAGAATCGTTATCACTCTCTTCTACCAGAGTGAAGTAGCACTCTCTTCTACCAGAGTGAAGTAGCACTGTCCATCAAAAGGTGGATCCATGCACTCACCTGCAACAAGGGTTAACAAACCCTGAGTACACATGATTCAAGTCATCTTTGAGGTATAAATTAGATTTTGGTTAAAATTCTATAAATAGTTTAAATAATTCAAAAACCCTATTTTATTCCCTTTTCTATAAATCAAAATTTAGAAAGAATTTGGGTATGCTTTAAACAGCAAAGTTGCTCTATTTCTGATAAGGAACAACTTTGGTGTTTAAAGTTTTTCAAGTGTTCATGTGAAATCAAAAGTATTTGTAAAAGTCCCCTTTTGCCCTTTTTGTCCTCTTTTGTATTTCAAATCCTAATTCAAAATCTGAGCATATTTTGGGTATCTTGCAAAAATGAAAGATGTTCAGTATTGAATTCTGAGCATTTCATATTTTGGCATATTTTCAGCTTATATCCAAAAAAATCCAAAGTAATTTCAATTTTTGGTAAGGGTAGTTTTGGGAAAGGGGGGGGAATAAGTTCTTGCTCCTGTTCATGGCGGCAACAAGGCCGATCTTTTGATCGCCTGCTCTCGCACGTGGACGGCGACTTCTCCCGAAGGAACGCGCGACGAGTTCGTGGCCAAGTTAAGCTGCTGCTGGCACTCTCCCTCGCGTCGTGGCGTCACCTCTGAGCTCGCCGTCGCCATGTTTGCCACCAAGGCGCCGACGGGAACAATCCGGTCAAACCTCCAGATTCACCGTCTCCAGTCTTTCCCATCCAGTTTCACCGCGCCTTTAAGTACTTCACTTCTTTGCGCATCTCCCAGACCTATCCTCTTCACCTCTACTGCACCAGAGAGCTCATACTCGCCGGTTTTCTTCCCGCCGAGCAGAAAGCGCCGCCGAGCTCGATCTCACCGTGGTCAGCTCAACCGAGCACTTCTCCACTCTCTCTTTCTCGTGTTTGTGTTTCGTCTTGATCTCAGAGAACTCATCAGCTCGATGGTTCCCTGTCTGGTGCTCAGGTTTTACCGGAACAGCGTCGTCTTCGCCGGAGTTCACCGCCGAAGGCCACTGCTCCGTGGACGCCTACTCTCTGAGCAACCTCCGCTCAAACCGACTTCACCATCAATACCAGGGTGAGCTTCTTCACCTTTCTAGCTTCTCCGTTCGCTTGCTACCGGCCTAGGTTCACCGGAACGGCCGTGCCGAGATCCAATCCACCGCCGTGCGTGGCCAGACCTCGCCGGAGCAGTAGAGTTTAGGGTTAGGGGCTCAATCGGTTGCGGTTGGCTTGCCGGTGCTGATGCTTGCGTTCGTTGGGTCTTTAGTGGCCAGAGTTGGCCGGCGTAAGTCACGCCGCGGCTCGGTTCATCGCCATGCGCGCCGGCCATGGTCGAGGACCTCCTCGTTGTAAAGATGAGAAGTTCCAGGGTGTTGGTTGCAAAGTCCAAGACTCAGGTGAATAGCGCCATGGACTGCGGGTTGTTTTAGCGCAAGCCGAAGGGCTTTTCTGAATAGTACTTATAAACACTGAGGATCAAAACCTCCCGTGACTAGAGAGAACACTATATCACGACAAAAGAGGATGAGATAGTACTCACTGAGGGTGTGTTTTTAGGAGATGGGCTTCCAGTCTCCAGTCTCCTAAAAACATATTATGTGTTTTTAGGAGATGGGCTTCCAGTCTCCAGTCTCCTATAAGGATCAAAATCCTTATAGGATTGACTATATCTATGATATAAACTCATACCAAAGTAATTACATATAAGTGATTTTATTGGCATAGTAAAAAGCGGAGCCGACTCTCGCGGTTTCACGGGCGCGTGTGTCGCAGTTGCGCAGGCATAGTGCGCATGGCTGGTGTGGATCCGGAGTGGTCACACGGCATGGCATATGCGCTGGCATTGGGCATACGGACGTGGCCAAGAGAGGACGTTCCTGGCCTGGGATTGATCGACGAGGACGTCGATCTCTTAAGGGGGTGAGATTGTAACATCTCGGCTCAGGGCTTAATAGGATTAATAGAATACTCATACCAATAAGTTGCAACTTCTTTTCTGGAAGCCCATCTCCTAAAAACTCCAAAGTTAAGCGTGCTTGGCTTGGAGCGATGGCTGACCGACCGGGAAGTCTTTCCCGGGTACGCAAGAGTGAGGACAAAGTGCGCAGAAAAGACTGGTGTTGGTCTGTGGGGATAGTCTAGGTCCTATGAAAGCTGCCTGATGTAAGCGGGCCCGGCCTCGAGGAGGCGGGACGTTACATGTTGTGTAGAGCTTTGGTGGCTATTCCACTTTTCATGATAGTTTGTGATCCTCATGAACATTGTGCCATCTTTTATCATATTTCTCCATGAGCTTGATTTGTAGTGGCATGATGTTCATTAGGTGTCACTTTTTAGGTGCTAGTTTTGGTTAGCTACATGTACCCTGTTGATATGTTTATTTCGAGCACTAGTCTTTTCCACAATTTTATCATGTTACATGCTTCTGAATCTATTGCTATCTTTATCTTGCATTGTAGCATGTGTTGAGGTTTAGGCAGTGTTTGGGTTGATCATGTCTCTAAGTTGCATTTTGCTCCATAGCGCTTTATCCTGTTGCATGGTAGTCTTGACTAGTTTGAGCTCAGATCTTCTTGCGTATCATTCATAGGTAGCCTCTTTTGTTGAGGGTTCACCTTATGCTTATAATGTGACTAACCGTTTTGTGGAGATCCTGAGGTCACACTGGATGAGATAATGCCTTGTGTTTCTTCTGCCTTTGAGTGTGCAGGAGAATAGGAGCCTCGAGAGAGCATTTCGGCTCACGGACCCGATCCAACTTCTTCCATGACTTGGGGTTCCGTTCGAGTAGCTCTCCAGCGAGCACTAGTTGCACCTGTGGGAGCGACAACATCAGGCGAGGGGGAGACGACTTTGCGGATACATGGGTGTATGCCGAGTCTCTGAGTGATGAGTTATTGTCAACTGGGATAATGCGCATGTTCTTTGGCTTGTGTTGTGCAGGTGTTGAGCACAGATACAGTGATCAAAGGCAAGGTGAAGGTCAAGTAGAGACGTGACGTGCCGATGGACCGAGAGTGGCGAAGGGCAGACGTGAGGCTTGGACTGAGGGACCGGTGGCCCGAGGATCAGCAGTGGTGGCTGGCAGCCTGGGACAGCGACGAGCGAAGACTTGCGGGCACGGTGTTGCTTGGGTCATGGACCTGAGGACACGTGTCGGTGGACGGGGTGCACGAGCGGTGCATCTCCTCTACGGCTCGGTTTGGTGGTTGAGCCACAAAAAACCAACGAATGGATGGTTTCCAGGTTTGGGCCTCAAAACCTGGGCACTGATGGTTTCCGAGTTTGGGCCACAAAACTCGGGCTGAGGACGGTTTCCAGGTTTGGTCCTCAAAACCTGGGTGTTGCGGGTTTCTGAGTTTGGGCCTCAAAACTCAGGCTACGGACGGCTGGTTTCCCGATTTGGGCCTCTAAACCAGGGGTTGGTCGTGAAGGCTGGTTTCCCGGTTTGGGCCTCAAAACTGGGGGAGAAAGTCCGGGAAAAGGACGAGCAGAGCGGTGGCGGCACGTGGCGGCAATCGGTGAGGTTGCATCGAGGTAACGCTACCAGTTGTGCGGGTGTGGCCGTCGGATCACCAGCATCTTTGAGTTAGTCCAGAATAACCCTTGGGTTTAGCTGGTTCGCTCTGTAATTAGAGAGGGGTAGAGTAGGAATTAGAATTAGGATAAGTAGAGGGAGACACCCTCCTCCCATTCTATCTCAGCCATTTGCTCTTTGCCTTCTAGGTTTCCTGCTCTCCCAATCCCCTGATGTAGCAACTGAGATCCGCAGAGAACCATACCTCTGTGTACTGAAGATTTTGAGGAAGTGAGACCGTAATCTCATTGTTGTAGCGTGTGGTAGCCACACGGTTGCAGATCGAAGACTTGATTCGCGTTTTGTTCATGTTCTTCGTGTTCTTCGTTTCTCCGCGATTTTCCCATCACTCGATCTCCCTCTCTACTGCATCTTTGTGAAATCCGTTTGAATCAACTTGTTCTTTATAGTGAGGAGATCATTTCCACCGAAGAATTCATCTAACTCCTCACGAACAAGTAGATCGGGTTGATTTCGTTTTCGTGGCGCTTTTTTGGTTCATACACCTTCCCCTTCGATTTCCCGTTGATTGAATCGATTTGAGCGGATGATTTCTTGGGGATAGTCTCCTAACTACCTCGTGAACTTCCTCTCCATGTTTGGGATCAAGGGATTTTGGTTTGGATCGATTTGGAGAAGATTTGATTTGAGGGCGAACGAAACCGCCCTTTCTGGGCACTTGCGGACAGTTCGCTAGTGCCACCGCGGATCAGTGGCTGTGTTCTTCGGTCGCGTTACTATTTTTACACCGGCGGACAGTCCGCAGTGTAAAGTCGTGGACATTCCAGGGAGGGTCCAGGGAACTTCAGCAGCAGTGCATTTTCGCACTTTTGACTAGCAGACAGTCCGCCATCCCTTCGCGGACAGTCCGCAGTTGGGGCGGACAGTCCGGGACCTCAGTGCCGGATAGTCCGGGATCCTGCTGAGTGTTACGTTTTAGTGTGTTTGCTCTCCCGGCTTCTTCGCTTGGTTTCTGGACTTCTCGATTGGTCCTGTAGTTCACCTAGAAACCTCTCTAAGTATCCTTGCTACTTGTTAGCATCGGTATTTGGGGATTTCCCGACGTAGCCGTCAATCTACATTTGGGACTCGGTTTCTAAGGAATGAACTTGTGCCGGTGCTTTTGGCTTTTGGTTTGCTATCGCTTTGTGGTGCCTCGCTGTGATCCTAGGGATCATCCACCCTCTTCCAAGGGTCGTGGGCATCACGGTTACGATAGAAGTTTTTGGGGGTTGATTTGTGGGACAAAGGCCAAAGTTTCGAGAGAAATTTTTGAGCTCCCATTCATAGCCCCTCGGGTCGCCTTGCTATTGCATTCTCGGTCCTTCAATTGGTATCGGAGCAGGTTAAGGATCTTCCACCTTAGCCGGCTCCAGATCCACAGAAGGCGACATGGATCGCGGCGTGGGCAAACCGCCGTTTTTCGATGGGATGAACTATGCGTATTGGAAGATACGCATGTCAGCCTATCTGCAGAGTTTGGGTGCTTCCATCTAGGATATTTGCAACTCTGCCGATTACGTGGTCTTGGCTGCTCGTGTGACTGAGCATCAGATCGATGAGCACGATGCCAATAGCCGAGCCTGTAATGCTCTTTTCTCATGCTTGACCTTGAGTGAGTTTGATCGCTTTTCTCACCTCGCTATGGCTCGGGAGATTTGGGCTACCCTCATGCGTTTCCATGAGGGAACCACTCAAGTCAAAACCCGTCTCTACGAGTCGTTCAAGCGAGAGTATGAGAACTTTCGACACATGCCTGGCGAGAGCATAGAAAGTTTATTCGCTCGCTTTCAGGTGATTGTCAACAGGATGAGGGCTAACAAGGAGCTGTTGCCTTTCGACGATCATGAGAGGGCTTTGAAGCTTTTGCATACCCTTGATCGGTCTGTGTGGGATTCCAAGGTTCAGGCGATCATCGAATCGCCTAACTATGAAACCCTCACGTGCGACGAGCTCTTCAGTAAGCTCAAGACCAGTGAGATCGATGCCATGGCGAGGGCTTCTTATGAAAATCCTTTTGGCCCATCAATGGCTTTGCTTTCTGGCTCTTCTGGTAACACCTCTGGAGGCTTTGCTCTTTCCTCTCTTCTTTCTATCATAGAGGAGCAGCTGGAGTTCATGGGGGATGACGAGCTGGCGTTGCTCGCCAACCGGTTCTCGCGGTTCCACAACAACCGCATGAACCGTCGCCGCGGAGGAGGACGCTCAGGATGCTTTGAGTGCGGCGACCCCAACCACTTCATCGCCAATTGCCCTAAGAAGAACAAGCAAGTCTTTGGCAAGGCAGACCATGGGCACAAGTACGACTTCGGCAAGCGCAAGGAGAAGTATGTCCCCGCGAAGCACAAGCGGAAGGGCGGCTTCAACAAGGAGTACATCAGGACGATGTACTTGGAGAAGGCCCAGGCTGAGCAGTGTGCGTTCTTCGCCATGCCCAGCGACGTCGACGACTCAGATGACGACTCCGCTACCTCAAGCGATGATGATCCGAGAAGAAGAAGAGGATCGAGGACAAGCTCAACGGCCTTTGCTTCTTCGCCGACAACGAGGGTTTCTGCACCATGGCTCTCGGCAAGGAGGACGACGGCGAGCTGGAGGACATCCCTCGGAACGACGACGACGACACCTCCCAGGTATCTCAGACCCCCGATGAGCTCTCTGCTGAGGTCGAGAAACTTACTGCTGCTCTCCTTAGTCAAGATAAGCTGCTTAGGCGTGTTGCTAGAGAGCGTAAAGAGTTTAGGCAGAAGTGGGAGGATATGGTGAAGGAACTTGAGTTTGCCAAGTCCACCGTGGTCGTTTCTGAGGAGGGCGAGTGTGAGATGTGCACCACGCACATGACTGACCTTCACACTTTGACAGGTAAGTATGTGGGGTTGGTAGGAGAGGTGGATGAGCTTAAGGCTAGATCCTCGTTGTTGGGTGCGTGCAAGTCATGTGCTGGCTTGCAAACCGAGTTGGCAGAGAAGAATACCAAGATTGTGTCTCTTGAGAAGGCCAGCTTGGGTAGCACTTGTGTGACTAGATGCGTTCTATGTGAGGGTTTGGAGATGGAGATCGCAAACGTGAAGCATGACAAGATGCAAACCGAGGAGGAAAACACATACATTCAGACCATCTTGTCATGGGTGTCGAGTGGTGAGCCGCAGCTTGGGATGATGATCTCCTAGTTCAAGCGTGCTGCTGGAGGTCCAGGTGTAGGCTTTGCTCAGGGTGTTGAGTGCGCTTCATCTTTTGGGAAGATTGGAGAGTCGAGTGGTCTGAACCCGTGTGAGAAGCCCAACTCCACCACTACTCCCAAGCTTACCAAGATACCACCCAAAAAGCCTCTCAAGCCTAACACCAAGGATGGGGTGTTTGTTGAACCTCCGAGAGCTCCGCCCAAGAAACAGTCATGGGCTCCAAAACGAAACCACATCAAGAACAAGCTAGACACCATGCCACCCATCCAAGAGGAGCTTCTGCCACAGAAGGGCCAAGTGATTCACACCCACTACCGTGAGTACCAACAACCCCCATTGAGAGCGGTGAGGTACCATTGTGAGCACTGTGGGAGAGATGGACACTTGAGTGAGTTTTGCTTTCGGCGCAAGAGAGAGGCGCGACGTGCAAAGGAGATGAACAACACGGACATGTACCATCCTTTCCATGATGTACATGTGCCGAATGTTCAGAGGCGTGCTGCTAGGCCTAGAGGTCCAAAATCTCAAGTTCCTAGGCCTAGGCCGCGAGGAGGTCGTGCCCGGCGGGAGCCTGCAGTTGTAGGCTATGGACCCCGTGGCGGTGGCTTTTTAGTTGAGTGTTTCCCCCACCGCGTTTTGAGTATCGCGATGGACGCTCTTCCCTTAGCGGACCACGTTTTCCTCTACGTGGTGATCGCTCTTCCCATAGGCGTGCTAGGAATGGTTTTTCTGCTAACCGTTCTTTTGAGCAGCCGGCCCAACACTGGTATTCTCCCTACTTCACTAACCCCAGTGTTGGACCGTATGCTCACCCTATGTCTTTTTATTGATGTAGGTAAAACGATTGGAGAATGTTTGGTTGGTGGATTCTGGTTGCTCGAGGCACATGACCGGAAATGCCAAGTGGTTCTCCAGTCTTAGTCCGGTCGCCGGAAAGGAGTTTATCACCTTCGGCGACAATAGCAAAGGTAAAGTGTTGTCTCGTGGGTCGATGCGAGTTAATGAGCACTTTGTGTTGCGCGATGTTGCTCTTGTTTCTAACTTGCATTTTAACGTTCTTTCTGTTTCGCAACTTTTCGATGATGACTATGAGATTCATTTTAAACCGAATCTCAGTCGTATTTTGGATCATCAGGGCAATCTTGTGTGTTTGATTTCGCCCTTTGGAAAAGTCTTTCGTGCGAATTTCTCGTAGTCTTTTGGCACTTCTCGTTGTCTTGTGGCTGGACCTTCCTCCTCTGATCTTTGGAAGTGGCATAGGAGACTTGGACATTTGAGCTTCGACTTGCTTGCAAGGCTTAGCTCACTTGGCCTAATCCGAGGATTGCCCAAGTTATCCATGGAGGAGGATTTTGTTTGTCACTCTTGTAGACATGGGAAGATGGTTGCCGCTCCCCACCATCCAGTGACTCAGGTCATGACCAAGCGCCTTGGAGAGCTTTTGCACATGGACCTTGTTGGTCCGGCTCGGGTGAGCTCGGTTTCGGGGAAGTAGTATGTGCTTGTTGTTGGTGACGACTTTTCGAGATATTCGTGGGTCTTCTTTTTAGCTGAGAAGACCGAGACTTTCTCTTTTGCTCGCAATCTGATTTTGCGTCTTCAGAACGAGTTCCCTTTGAACTCGATGCAAGCTATTAGGAGTGATAATGGTTCTGAATTCAAGAATTCAGATTTTGAAAAGTTTTGTAACTCTTTGGGTTTAGAGCATCAGTTTTCTTCACCCTACACACCGCCACAGAATGGTGTTCTAGAGAGGAAGAATCGGACCCTTGTAGAGATGGCCAGGACAATGCTCGATGAGCATAGGACTCCTAGGCGATATTGGGCCGAAGCTATGAGCACTACATGCTACATTTCCAATCGCATTTTTCTCCGAGCTTTCCTGAAAAAGACTTCTTATGAGTTGCGTTTTGGAAAACTGCCCAAGGTGAATTATTTTAGAGTCTTTGGTTGCCACTGTTTCATACTTAAGAAAGGCCACCTGGACAAATTTGAGTCTCATTCTTCTGACGGTGTGTTTTTGGGTTATGGCACTCATACTCGCGCATATCATGTACTTAACCTTGACACTAACCGAGTCATGGAGACATCAGATGTCACATTCGACGAGACCATGGTTTGTCCTTCTTCTTGTTTTCAGCGTGCAGGTGATCATGAGGTTGGCGAGCCTCTTTTTGATGCTGAGGAAGAGGGTGCTGAAGGGATGGACGACCCAGCACCACCTCCACCTGTTGTGCCGCAAAGAGCGGCTTCTACTACGACTCACGGCCCCGATCCCTCTTCTTCGACTTGGGGGCCGTGGGATCCGGCACCTCGAGCGGTACCCTTTGTACCCGAGGAGGCGCCAGCTGCTGTTGAGGGGGAGGCTACATCAGTTCAGGAGGCGCCACGACACATCCAGCGCCAGCACCCGCCTCAACAGAAGATCGGCAGCATCGGCGAACGTGTCACTCGGTCAAGGTCACAACAAATCTCTCACTTTGCTCATTCTGCATTTGCTGCTGATTTTGAACCCCGAGATGTTGGACACGCTTTATCTGATCCAGATTGGGTCAATGCCATGCATGAGGAGTTAGAAAACTTTGAAAGAAATTGGGTTTGTGTTTTGGTTTCTCTTCCTCTTGAGTGTCACCCTATTGGGACAAAATGGGTTTTCAAAAACAAACAAGGAGCGGATAGCCATGTTGTGAGAAACAAGGCCAGACTAGTAGCCCAGGGTTATAGTCAGAAGGAGGGGATAGACTATGAGGAGACTTTTGCTCCTGTAGCTCGTTTGGAGGCAATTAGGATACTCTTGGCTTTTGCTGCATCCAAAGGGTTTAAACTTTTTCAAATGGATGTCAAGAGTGCCTTCTTAAACGGCTACGTAGAAAAAGAAGTGTATGTGAGACAAACCCCCGGTTTTGAAAATCCCAAATTTCCAAACCATGTTTTTAAACTTCACAAAGCTTTATATGGTTTGAAACAAGGCCCTAGAGCCTGGTATGATAGGTTGAAAACCTTTTTGCTTGCTAAGGGTTTTAAAATGGGATGTGTGGATAAAACGCTTTTTCTCCTCAAGCAAGGCAATGACACTCTCTTGGTCCAGATTAGGTGGATGATATCATTTTCGGTGGTTCTTCTCAGGCATTGGTTGCCAAGTTTGCAGACACTATGAGCAGGGAGTTTGAGATGAGCATGATGGGCGAGTTGACGTTTTTCCTCGGGTTGCAAATCAGGCAATCCCTAGAGCGGACGTTCGTGCACCAGGGCAAGTACACCAAGGATATCCTGAAGAAGTTCGACATGGGCGAGGCCAAGCCTCTTCCAACACCCATGCCGACCACGGCGGCCCTGGATGCGGATGCGGATGGAGAAGCTGTGGACCAGAAGGAGTACCGGAGTATGATCGGGTCACTGCTGTACCTGACGGCGACACGCCCGGACATCCAGTTCGCGGTATGTCTAGGCGCGTGATTTCAGTCGTCGCCGCGCACTTCTCACCATCAGGCGGTCAAGCGCATTTTGAGGTACTTATGCTTCACTCCTGAGTTTGGGATTTGGTATTCTCCTTCCTCCACCCTCTCCCTTTGCGGTTATTCTGATGCCGATTTTGCTAGTTGCCGTATTGATCGCAAGTCCACTTCTGGGACTTGCCAGTTTATTGGTTCTTCTCTTGTATCATGGTCTTCTCGCAAGAAGTCTAGTGTTGCCCAGTCTACCACGGAGGCTGAGTATGTTGCTACGGCTAGCTGCTGTTCCCAGTTGCTTTCGATGATGGCCACTTTGCGTGATTTTGGTCTGAGCTTTTCTCGCGTTCCTTTGCTTTGTGACAGCACGAGTGCTATTAGCGTTGCTAAGAACCTCGTGCTGCACTCTAAGACTAAACACATTGATGTGCACTTTCATTTTCTGCGAGACCACTATGAGAAGGGTGATATCGACCTTCGCCATGTCGATATTTTCATCAGTTGGCTGATATTTTCACCAAGCCTTTGGACCAATCAACATTTGCTAGGTTAAGAGGTGAGCTTGGTGTGTGTTTCCCCTTTTAGATGGGGGAAACATTTTGGTTCTTGTATTATAAACTGACTTTTTGTTTTTCAATTGGTTTCTTCATGCATCTTTGCATTTCATCTTGCATATTTACATTCAGAGCTTCATCTATATAATCCTTAGAATGTGACTATGCTCTGCTTAGTATTTGCTCCGATGCTTTATGATGATGCTTGTAGCTTATGCTCTTTCTGATCACTGATACATGTTGTGAGCTGAGCTATTTTATGAACGGTGAACTTGTTTAATAAGCCTAAAATCTGAAAATGTTCACCATTGAGATATGCAACTAGCATGTGTAGAATGTGTTGAAATCACTTGTGCTTCTCAAATATGCTAGGTTGCTATGTCTCTAGTTCTGAGTCATTCACATGCTTGGTATGTTCATACTCTGCCTTAATTCTGAACCAAGTCAAGTGAATTGGAAAGATCGAGATGGGATTGCTTGTCAGCACATCACAGTTTCGAGACTGTTTCTCATTGCACTTTGAGTTAAACTTGAGCTGTGTAGTGTATGACCAAAACTGTAGCTTTAAGTTTCTGATTGCTTCTGCATAGGCTTCGCACAGTTGAAAAGTTAGGTAATGACAAACTTTCAACCTCTCGCAACCACATGCTAAAATTTGAACTTGTGTAATCTAACCGCTGCAACTCCGATAAAATTTGGATACACAAGTTTATGTTTCATTCTATAGCATGATGGTTGAACTATGCTAGGGGTAGTTCACCTTGTATACATGTTTAGCACTTGTTTGACATCCTGTCTATACATGCTTAATGCTATTTTGATGGTGAATACCTTTTTGGCTGAAAACTGCTCATTTTTGCTCACATGTTCATATTTCGTATTTAGTGATCAGTTTGAGCCTTTGCTAGCATTATGTGCATATTGTTGAGTGATCGGATCAACATTTTGTCGAGCATCTTCATATTCTATCGACTATATTCCTGAAGCTGCTAACTTGCATATTGACTCATATGCATTTTGGAAGGGGAGTTATTCTGTCAAGGGGGAGAAATTTGCTTGATGGTGCATTTTCAACTCAGGGGGAGAAAATATTGACAAATCATATGTGCTCTCTGTGTTTGACTTCTTGGTTATGTGCACCATTTGAGGGGGAGTTTTCGAGCTGGTAACAGTTGGTTCGGAGCATCTTTGGTAGCTAGTTGTGTTGAGCCTTTCCCTCTTTCTTGAGGAACTAGCACCTTTGCTGTTATGCTCTTCAGTTGGTATCAAGCTTTCTTCGTTTGGTATCGAGCTTCCTCGCTAGCGGTGTTGAGCTCGTTCTGCCTCTTCTTGAGGGCTAGCTCTGTTTTGCTTGATTTTCAGTTGATTTTCCATTTGCTATCGAGCTTTTTCGCTAGCAGTGTTGAGCCTGTTCTACCTCTTCTTGAGGGCTAGCTTTGCCTTGCTTGGTTGCGTCGAGCCGTTGCCCATGTCTTTGGGAACCAAGTTGTCTTTCTATTTCCACTTGACCTTCTTTGGCTTTGCTATGCTTTTGGATCATTTGGTCGAGTTTTCTCTCTTTCTTCCTTCCTTCCTCTATTCCATTATGATTTGTGTTGGTAGTTGACAATGCACTCATCAAGGGGGAGATTGCGGATACATGGGTGTATGCCGAGTCTCTGAGTGATGAGTGATTGTCAACTGGGATAATGCACATGTTCTTTGGCTTGTGTTGTGCAGGTGTCGAGCACAGATACAGTGATCAAAGGCTAGGTGAAGGTCAAGTAGAGACGTGCCGTGCCGATGGACCGAGAGTGGCGAAGGGCGGACGTGAGGCTTGTAATAAGGGACCGGTGGCCCGAGGATCAGCTGTGGTTGCTGGCAGCCTGGGACAGCGACGAGCGAAGACTTGAGGGCATGGTGTTGCTTGGTTTGTGCGGATACATGGGTGTATGCCGAGTCTCTGAGTGATGAGTGATTGTCAACTGGGATGATGCGCATGTTCTTTGGCTTGTGTTGTGCAGGTGTCGAGCATGGATACAGTGATCAGAGGCAAGGTGAAGGTCAAGTATAGACGTGCCGTGCCGATGGACCGAGAGTGGCGAAGGGCGGACGTGAGGCTTGGACTGAGGGACCGGTGGCCCGAGGATCAGCTGTGGTGGCTGACAGCCTGGGACAGCGACAAGCGAAGACTTGCGGTCATGTGTTGCCTAAGTAGTGGACTTGGGGAGACATGTCGGTGGACGGGGTGCACGGGCGGTGCATCCCCTCTACAGCTTCGGTTTGGTGGTAGAGCCAGAGAAAAACCATCGGGTGGACGGTTTCCAGGATTGGGCCTCAAAACCTGGGCGCGGATGGTTTCCGAGTTTGGCCACAAAACTCGGGCTGAGGACGGTTTTCAGGTTTGGGCCTCAAAACCTGGGTGTTGCGGGTTTGCTGAGTTTGGGACACAAAACTCAGGCGTTGTTGGGCTGGTTTCCCGGTTTGGGCCTCAAAACTGGGGGTTGGCTGTGAAGGCTGGTTTCCCGGTTTGGGCCACAAAACCGGGGGTGTGACGTCCAGGAAAAGGACGCAGAGCAGTGGCGGCACGTGGCGGCAATCGGGAGGATGCGTCGAGGCAACGCTACGAGTTGTGCGAGCGTGGCCGTCGGATCCACCTACCATCGAGTTGGTCCAGAATAACCTTTGGGTTTAGCGGGTTTGCTCTGTAAGTAGTTAGGGGTAGATTGGGAATTAGGAATAGTTAGAATTAGGATAAGTAGGGGGAGACAACCACCTCCCCATCTATCTCAGTCATTTGCTCTTTGCTTCTAGGGTTTCCTGCTCTCCCAATCCCCTGCTGTAGCTAGCTGAGATCCGCAGAGAACCATACCTCTGTGTACTGGAGATTTTGAGGAAGTGAGGCCGTAACCTCACTGTTGTAGCGTGTGGTAGCCACACGGTTGCAGATCGATGTGTTGATTCACGTTTTGATTCGTGTTCTTCACGTTCTTCATTTCTCCGTGTTTTTCCTGTCACTTGATCTCTCTCCATTCTGCATCTTCGCGAAATCCGTTTGAATCATCTTGTTCGTTTTTGAAAGGAGATCATTTCCACCGAAGGAATTCATCTAACTCCTCACGAACAAGTAGATCGGGTTGATTTTGTTTTCGTGGCGCTTTTTCGTTCTTAATCATCCCCTTTCAATTTCCCGGTGATTGAATCGATTTGAGCGGATGATTTCTTGAGGATAGTCTCCAAACTACCTCATGATCATCCTCTCCAAGTTTGGGATCAAGGGATTTTGGTTTGGTTCGATTTGGAGAAGATTTGAGTAGAGGGCAACCAAAATCGCCCTTTCTGGGCACTCGGGGACAGTCCGCCAGTGCCACCGCGGACAGTCCGCGCGTCGGGGACGAGCCAGACCAGTGACTCTGTTCTTCGGCTGATTTGGCTTTGGTTGACCGGCGGATAGCCGCCTTTGAGAGTCGCAGACAGTCCGGGAGACGTCCAGCAAGACTTCAGCAGCACTGCTGTTTTGCGTATTCTGCCGGCGGACAGTCCGCCAGTGAACTGCGGACAGTCCGGCCTTGGGCAGCCAGTCCGAGACTCCAGGTCCGGCAGTCCGGGATCTGGCTGAAGCTTCCCGTTTAGTGCGTTAGCTCTCCCGGCTTCCTCGCTTGGTTTTCGGACTTCTCGTTTGGCCTTGTAGTTGACCAAGGAACCTCTCTAGGTATCTTTGCTACTTGTTAGCATCGGTATTTGGGGATTTCTCGACGCAGCCGTCTATCTACGTTCGAGACTTGGTTTTTGAGGGTCGAACTTGCTCCGGTGCTTTTGCCGTTTGGTTTGCTGTCACTTTGTGGTGCCTCGCTGTGATCCTAGGGATCATCCACCCTCTTCCAAGGGTCGTGGGCATCACGGTTTCGGTCTTAGCTTTTGGGGGTTGATTTTGGGACATTTGGCCAAAGTTTTGAAAGAAATTTTGTTGGCTCCCATCCACCCCCCCCCCCCTGGTCGCCTTGCTACTGCTTTCTTGGTCCTTCAGTTTGTGGACCAGGGGACACGTGTCGGTGGACGGGGTGCACGGGCGGTGCATCTCCTCTACGGCTCGGTTTGGTGGTAGAGCCAGAGAAAAACCATCGGGTGGACGGTTTCCAGGTTTGGGCCTCAAAACCTGGGCGCGGATGGTTTCCGAGTTTGGCCACAAAACTCGGGCTGAGGACGGTTTTCAGGTTTGGGCCTCAAAACCTGGGTGTTGCAGGTATGCTGAGTTTGGGCCACAAAACTCAGGCGTTGTTGGGCTGGTTTCCCGGTTTGGGCCTCAAAACCGGGGGTTGGCTGTGAAGGCTGGTTTCCCGGTTTGGGCCACAAAACCGGGGGTCTGACGTCCAGGAAAAGGACGCAGAGCGGTGGCGGCACGTGGCGGCAATCAGGAGGTTGCGTCGAGGCAACGCTACGAGTTGTGCGAGCGTGGCCGTCGGATCCACCTACCATCGAGTTGGTCCAGAATAACCTTAGGGTTTAGCTGGTTTGCTCTGTAAGTAGTTAGGGGTAGATTGGGAATTAGGAATAGTTAGAATTAGGATAAGTAGGGGGAGACACCCACCTCCCCATCTATCTCAGTCATTTGCTCTTTGCTTCTAGGGTTTCCTGCTCTCCCAATCCCCTGCTGTAGCTAGCTGAGATCCGCAGAGAACCATACCTCTGTGTACTGGAGATTTTGAGGAAGTGAGGCCGTAACCTCACTGTTGTAGCGTGTGGTAGCCACATGGTTGCTGATCGATGTGTTGATTCACGTTTTGATTCGTGTTCTTCACGTTCTTCATTTCTCCGTGTTTTTCCTGTCACTTGATCTCTCTCCATTCTGCGTCTTTGCGAAATCCGTTTGAATCATCTTGTTTGTTTTTGAAAGGAGATCATTTCCACCGAAGGAATTCATCTAACTCCTCACGAACAAGTAGATCGGGTTGATTTCGTTTTCGTGGCGCTTTTTCATTCTTAATCATCCCCTTTCGATTTCCCGGTGATTGAATCGATTTGAGCGGATGATTTCTTGAGGATAGTCTCCAAACTACCTCATGATCATCCTCTCCAAGTTTGGGATCAAGGGATTTTGGTTTGGTTCGACTTGGAGAAGATTTGAGTAGAGGGCAACCAAAATCGCCCTTTCTGGGCACTCGCGGACAGTCCGCCAGTGCCACCGCGGACAGTCCGCGCGTCGGGGACGAGCCGGACCAGTGACTCTGTCCTTCGGCTGATTTGGCTTTGGTTGACCGGCGGATAGCCGCCGTTGAAAGTTGCGGACAGTCCGGGAGACGTCCAGCAAGACTTCAGCAGCACTGCTGTTTTGCGTATTCTGTCGGCGGACAGTCCGCCAGTGAACCGCGGACAGTCCGGCCTTGGGCAGCCAGTCCGAGACTCCAGGTCCGGCAGTCCGGGATCTGGCTGAAGCTTCCTGTTTAGTGCGTTAGCTCTCCCGGCTTCCTCGCTTGGTATTCGGACTTCTCGTTTGGCCTTGTAGTTGACCAAGGAACCTCTCTAGTTATCTTTGCTACTTGTTAGCATCGGTATTTGGGGATTTCTCGACGCAGCCGTCTATCTACGTTCGAGAATTGGTTTTTGAGGGTCAAACTTGCTCCGGTGCTTTTGCCGTTTGGTTTGCTGTCACTTTGTGGTGCCTCGCTGTGATCCTAGGGATCATCCACCCTCTTCCAAGGGTTGTGGGCATCACGGTTTCGGTCTTAGCTTTTGGGGGTTGATTTTGGGACATTTGGCCAAAGTTTCGAAAGAAATTTTGTTGGCTCCCATTCACCCCCCCCCCCTCTAGTCGCCTTGCTAGTGCTTTCTTGGTCCTTCAGTTTGTGGGCCAGGGGACACGTGTCGGTGGACGGGGTGCACGGGCGGTGCATCTCCTCTACGGCTCGGTTTGGTGGTTGAGCCACAGAAAAACCACCGAATGGACGGTTTCCAGGTTTGGGCATCAAAACCTGGGCACCGATGGTTTCCGAGTTTGGGCCACAAAACTCGGGCTGAGGACGGTTTCTAGGTTTGGGCCTCAAAACCTGGGTGCTGCGGGTTTCTGAGTGTGGGCCTCAAAACTCAGGTTATGGACGGTTGGTTTCCCGGTTTGGGCCGCAAAACCGGGGGTTGGTCGTGAAGGCTGGTTTCCCGGTTTGGGGCTCAAAACCGAGGCGAAGTACGGGAAAAGGACGAGCGGAGCGGTGGCGGCACGTGGCGGCAATCAGTGAGGTTGCGTCGAGGCAACGCTACCAGTTGTGCGGGCGTGGCCATCAGATCACCAGCATCTTCGAGTTGGTCTAAAATAACCCTAGGGTTTAGCTGGTTCGCTCTGTAATTAGAGAGGGGTAGAGTAGGAATTAGAATTAGGATAATTAGAGGGAGACACCCTCCTCCCATTCTATCTAAGCCATTTGCTCTTTGCCTTCTAGGTTTTCCTGAACTCCCAATCCCCTGCTGTAGCAACTGAGATCCGCAGAGAACCATACCTCTGTGTACTGAAGATTTTGAGGAAGTGAGACCGTAATCTCACTGTTGTATCGTGTGGTAGCCACACGGTTGCAGATCGATGACTTGATTCGCATTTTGTTCATGTTCTTCGCGTTCTTCGTTTCTCCGCGATTTTCCCGTCACTCGATCTCCCTCTCTACTGCGTCTTTGCGAAATCCGTTTGAATCAACTTGATCTTTATAGTGAGGAGATCATTTCCACCGAAGGAATCTATCTAACTCCTCACAAACAAGTAGATCGGGTTGATTTCATTTTCGTGGTGCTTTTTCGGTTCATACACCTTCCCCTTCGATTTCCGTTGATTGAATCGATTTGAGCGGATGATTTTTTGGGGATAGTCTCCTAACTACCTCGTGATCATCCTCTCCATGTTTGGGATCAAGGGATTTTGGTTTGGATCGATTTGGAGAAGATTTGATTTGAGGTCGAATGAAACCGCCCTTTCTGGGCACTCGCGGACAGTCCGCCAGTGCCACCGCGGACAGTCTGCGCATCGGGAATCAGCCGGATCAGTGGCTGTGTTCTTCGGCCGCGTTACTGTTTTTACACCGGCGGACAGTCCGTAGTGTAAAGTCGCGGACAGTCCGGGAAGGGTCCAGGGAACTTCAGCAGCAGTGCGTTTTCGCACTTTTGACCGGCAGACAGTCCGCCATCCCTTCACGGACAGTCCGCAGTTGGGGCGGATAGTCCGGGACCTTAGGGCCGGACAGTCCGGGATTCTGCTGAGTGTTACATTTTAGTGCGTTTGCTCTCTCGGCTTCTTCACTTGGTTTCTGGACTTCTCGATTGGTCCTGTAGTTCACCTAGAAACCTCTCTAAGTATCCTTGCTACTTGTTAGCATCGGTATTTAAGGATTTCCCGACGTAGCCGTCAATCTACGTTTGGGACTCGGTTTCTAAGGATCGAACTTGTGCCGGTGCTTTTGGCTTTTGGTTTGCTATCGCTTTGTGGTGCCTCGCTGTGATCCTAGGGATCATCCACCCTCTTCCAAGGGTCGTGGGCATCACGGTTACGATCGAAATTTTTGGGGGTTGATTTGTGGGACAAAGGCCAAAGTTTCAAGAGAAATTTTTGAGCTCCCTTTCACCCCCCTCTGGTTGCCTTGCTATTGCATTCTCGGTCCTTCAAACTTCGGCAAGGCAGGCGCCCCGGAGACTTCAGTAGATTCAGGCGTCCCCTTAGGTACAACACAAGCAGGCGGTCAAGCGCTTCATGAGGTACCTCCGATACACTTCTGAGTTCGGGTTTTGGTACTCTCCTTCTTCGACCTCTTTCTGCTATGTGGTCTTTCCGATGTGGTTTTTTGCTGGCTGTTCACTGGAGCATTTCTTGGCTCTTTTCGTGTGGTTTTGGTGAGTGTTTCCCTTTTAGTTGGGGAAGCATTTCGCTTGTTGTATCTTAGTTGGACTTCTCCGATACCCTTTTGTTTTGGGTTTTTCCTTTTTAGACTAGTTTTGCTTTGTCTTTGATAGACTAGCTTTTGCACGCATTTCATCATGTATTTTAGTGCATTTTAGAGCTTCATGTTTAGAGCAATGAGAATGAGATTATGCTCTTTTTTTGGTACCAAGAAGAGCTTCATATTTACCTTGTGCTTAAAATTTGATCCAAGATTAAGTGAAACGAAAAGATCAAGATGGGATTGCATGTGTTAGCACCTCACGGTATCGAGACTGTTTCTCATTGCACTTTTGAGTTAAACTTGAGCCGTGTAGTGCAAGACCGAAACCGGTGCTTTAAGCTTCTGATTGCTTTTCTTTCATAGGCTTAGCCCGGTTGAAAAGTTAGGCATTGACCATGCTTTCAACCTCTCGCAATCACATGCTTTAATATGAACTTGTGTTAATACCGCTGCAATCTCCGATAAATTTTGAAAAATAACACAAGTTTATGCTTCATTCTATGGCATGATGATTGAACTTTGCTAGCGGTAGTTCATCTTTTATACTTGAGTTAGCACTTGGTTCATTTCCTGTCTATCCATGCTAAGTGCTATTTTAGTGGTGAACTCCTTTTCAAATGGCTTAAAACTACTCATATGCTAAATTGATCATATTTTGTATTCACTTGATCAGTTTGAGCCTTTGCTAGCATTTGTATTGGTTGCTACACTTCCAGGGCAGCACCCTTTTGAGCATCTTTTCATTCTGATTGCTATACACTTGAAGCTATTGTATTGTGCATATCATGCATTTTTAGCTTAGTGTTCATACCCCCAGCTCCGATACACCTTGTGATCACCCCCATATGCTTTTGGTTGATGACTGTGTTTGTGTCAACTTTGTGGAGAAATGTCAAAACCCGTCGGCATGTTCCCTTTTGTCCAGGGGGAGAAGTTGTTTGCAAGGGGGAGCTTGTGAGTTGGCACAAAGGGGAGAGTCATGCACTTTGGGGAGAGCTTTGAGCTAGGGGGAGTTTAGCTCCTTTATGTGTTTCATTTGGTAGCTTTCATAGTGAGCTTTGTTGCATAGCGTTTGTGTATAGGCTTGCTTTCATGGGGAGTTGTTTTGTTTTGCAACTTCTCTGTGTGCTCCATTTGGTTTTGAGCTTCTCCTTGTGTTTTCTCAATTGGTATCGAGCCTGCTAGTCGTGTTGAGCCGTTTTGCCTCTGTCTTGAGGGACTAGCAGCTTTTGCTTGGTATTTTTGATTGGTATAGAGCCTTCAGCTAGTTGTGTCGAGCCTCTGTGCCTCTGTCTTGAGAAACTAGCTATTTTCACCATTTTTTGGCTGTTTGTGATCGGTATTGAGTCTGCTTGTTGTGTTGAGCCTCTATGCCTCTATCTTGAGGGACTAGCAGTTTTGCATTCTAATGCGTTGTTTCAGCCTCAATTGGTATCGAGCCTGGAGCTAGTGGTGTTGAGCCTTTTCTGCCTCTTCTTGAGGGCTAGCTCATTTTTGACTTGGTTGCGTCGAGCCTTTGCCCATGTCTTTGGGAACCAAGTCTTTTGCTCTTTGTCTGAGTTTTCACTCTTTTGTGGAGATTGGCTCGAACTTTGCTTGGTTGCGTTGAGTCGTTGCCGATGTCTTTGGGGACCAAGTTTTTAGGTTTGGTATCTCAAACCATCTCTTTGTGCCTAGTTTTTGTCAATTCAATCATCAAGGGGGAGAAATTTTGAAACCCAAGTGGAGGATAAGAACCTTTCAAGTTAATAAGAACCTTGGTTTCTTTTATGATGATTGTTTGACAATTTATTTGAGAATGGTTTTTGAGTGCCTTTTGGGATTCATGAAACTCTTGTTTCTCTTGACTCTTCGGTGGTGTGGAGGATTTGCCCGCTTTTCCCATTTCTTTCGGGACCGATAGCTTTTATTTGGAGTTTTCATGATCCTTCCTCATATCAAGTGGCCTTATGTTTGCTTTTGCTTGGCTTTTGGGCACTTGAATGAGGCTTGCCTTCAAACCCTTCCTTTGTGGTTTTATTGTTAGTCAATGCATTCATCAAGGGGGAGATTGAGAACACATTTGATGAATGATTGACATCGATGAGGAAGGTTTGAAGCTTTTCCCGGTTTAGTCCATATCTCGCTATGCGCTTAATGTTTATGACTAACCGGTGGCGTTGAGTTGTGGTGTGTTTACCGTGTTGGTGTGCGTGTGCAACATGTGTCTCTTGGTTGTGTTGATGTGTAGGTGTGGAGCTCAGAGACAGTGGTCGATGGTGAGGTGAAGGTCAAGTAGAGACGTGCCGTGCCGACGGACCAAGAGCGGTTGAGAACACACGGTTGATATGTGCCCTTGTGGTTCCCTTCCTGAGTGATGAGTGATCGATCAACGGGCAACATGTCTCTTGGCTGTGTTGATGTGCAGGTGCGGAGCTCGGGCAGTTGTCTAAGGTGAGGTGAAGGTCAAGTTGGGACGTGCCGTGCCGATGAACCGGGAGCGGTGAAGGGCGGACGTGGAGCTTGGACTGACGGACCGGGAGACCTGAGGACCAGCTGTGGTAGCTGGCACGTGGCGTTGACAAGCAAGAGTACATGGGGATGTGCGGTAGATCAGCCGAGTCGGGATGAAGGTGATGGCGTCGTTACACTTGGCGGGAGGCCGAGAAGGATGGCGAATGCACTGTGCCCGGCGTGGAGGCTGGACATGCTCCGGCATCGGTGCTGGAACTCGGGGTGTGCGAATCACATCCTGTCTACGGCATGGGTTTTATAGTTGAGCCTCGAAAAACTACCCTCGACGGTTTTAGAGTTTGGGCCTCAAAACTCGAGGTGGCCGGTTTCCGAGTTTGGGCCTCAAAAGTCGGCGTGGACGGTTTCCAGGTTTGGGCCTCAAAACCTGGGCCTCGCGGGTTTCTGAGTTTGGGCCACAAAACTCAGTCGAAGGACAGGTTTCCCGGTTTCAGCCTCAAAACCGGGGGAAGGCCCAGGTTTCTCGGTTTCAGCCTCAAAACCAGGGGGAGGTGCACAAAAAGGACGGTCGATGCGTGGCGGCGTGAAGAGGCTGGCGTGGCGGTGCAGCTATTCGCGAGGTAGGCGTGGCGGTCGACGGGGCGGCACGTGGCGGCATCCTGAGGCTTGCGTCGAGGCAAAGCTAAGGATGAGATGGGCGCGTGGCCGTCGGATCGTCATGAAGCAGAGTTGGACCGGGATACCCCTAGGGTCGGCCGCTTCGCTCTTGTATCTAGGAGTAGAAGGGGATTATTGTATTAGGCTATAAATAAGGGAGGCACCCCTCCTCTCTCTCTCTCTATCCTAGCAGTCATTTGTTCCTGACCTCTCTCTCTCTAGCCTTTGCTTAGGTTCTAATCATACCTCGCTGCTAGCGATCCGCAGAGACGAGAATCATACCTCTGTGTATTTGGATCTTTTGAGGAAACGAGACCGTATTCTCGTTGTCTCCTCGTGTGGAAGAATTTCGGCTGAAATCGAATCGAATCGTGTCTTGTGTTTTGTGTTCTTCACGTTTTGGTTTTTCATCTCCCGAAGATTTGCCTCGTTCTCCCTCTTTGTGAGATGATTTTCGATTCCACTTGAATCAATCTGTTCTTGGTCGTGAGCCCCTTCTTTCTACCGAAGGAATTCTCACCTAACCTCACGAATCCATAGATCGGATTGATTTCACATTCATTCTTCGTTCTTTCCCCTTTCTGGTGATCCTAAGATTTCACTTAATAGACTTGGTTTGGTGTGATGATTTCTTAGGATTAGCACCCCAATATGTAGAGGAACACCTAGGAGGAGTTTGATCGAAGTACCTTTTGGTTTGGTGAAGTTTCGATCGAATTTGCCTTTTGTCCTGGGCGTTTTTGTGCCTTCTGTTCATCCGCGGACAGTCCGCGCCCCTAGCGGCGGACAATCCGGGGATCAGGACTTGGCAGACTCAGATCAGCGCAGCGCGATACTGTTCTCGGTCTCATGACCGGCGGACAGTCCACCAATGACCCGCGGACAGTCCGGGGTCACATCGGACGCTGCACAGGGTCAGCGTCGGACGCTTGGGTGTCACTGTTCACGTGAACCGCAGACTGTTCATGTGAACCACAGACAGTCCAGCGTCCAAACCGCGGACAGTCCTGGAGCCGTCCAGAACTGTTTCAGAACAGTTTAGTTTCTGGTCTTGTGCCGGTGGACAGTCCGAACTCATAGTGTCGGACAGTCCGGCGCTCAGCGGACAGTCCGGGACCCTGACCCCGCACAGTCCGCGATCCTGCAGAGTGTGCAGATTTGTTCTGAGGCTTTGGCTTTGGTTTTGGGCTTTCTCCAGGAATTCCGTTGTACCACTAGGACATCTCCTAGGGTATCCACCTACTCGTAGGTCATGAACTCTTCGGTCATTTCGAGACATTGCTTTTGGGGTGATTTTCTGGGACAAGGGTCATTCCATTCACAAGTTGAATTTGAGGCTCCCATTCACCCCCCTCTGGTCGCCAATCCGGTCCTTCAATTGGTATCGGAGCCGGTTAAGGGATCTACACTACCTTAATCAGTTTCGGATTCTAAGGGCGACATAGATCGAGGGAACGACAAGGCTCCCTATTTCGATGGGACGAACTATCCCCATTGGAAGATTCGGATGCGTGCTTATCTCAACAGCATCAGATCTTCTATCTGGGAGATATGTGAGAATGCTGAGTACGTAGTCCTTGCGGCTCGTGTGGGGCAGATCCAGATTGTCCAGCACGAGGCCAACTCCAAGGCTCATAATGCTCTTTTGGCCAGCATCTCCCTTCCTGAGTTCGAGCGTGTCTCAGAGCTTGAGATGGCACGAGAGCTCTGGGTGAAGCTTCAGAGCTATCACGAGGGGACCGCTCAGGTCAAGACCAGACTCTTCGAGACCTACAAGCGAGAGTACGAGAACTTTGTTCAGTTGGAGGGAGGGACGATTGACGCCATGTTCGCTCGTTTCCAAACTATTGTGAACAAGATGCGTGCCAATCGGGCTAACCTACCCTATGACGATCATGAGAGGGCTCTCAAGTTGCTATACGCCCTAGATCGGAGGGTATGGGAGGTGAAGGTGTCGACCATCATAGAGTCTCCATCCTATGACACCCTCACCATGGACGAGCTGTTCAGCAAGCTCAAGTCCACCGAGATCGATCACTGTTGGTAGTTCTTAGCTTCACTAAAGATAGAGCTAGGCAACTATCCCCGGTAACGGCCCAGAAATGCTTGTTGACACTAGCCAACATCGTTACTAGGAGTAGACTATGGAATCTATTCCCGGCAACGGTGTCAGAAGTGCTTGAAGCAAGTCCAGTCACTATACCTAAAGGAGTGGAGCTAAAGCAGCTGTCTACTAATGTCAAATGGGGATGTCAATCCCGACACTAGTAGGAGCTAGCTAGAGAGAATGCAATCTACCAGAAGGAGATTCTGCAAGCGCACAGAACTATCATAGTACCACTTCGCCTAGGAGTACCAGGTGTCGATTTATTTGATCCCAAGGGAAGGCTAGGGTGGTGTATGAGTAGAGTCAAGGAGGGGATGAGAGTCGAAAATAAGAAAAGGGAAGGAGAAAGGCTAGAAAGAATATGTGGGTGGATAGGTAAGGTGGATAACTAGATAGATAGAATGGGATAACTAAGGATAACTAACTAATTACTAACTACTAACTACTAACTACTCCTAGATAACCACAGAGCAAGATAACTAAGTTAACATATACCTATGCATAAAACTAATGATAACTGATTTTTTTTAGTTGCATGCATGACATATGTTATTTATTCGAAAAAGGGAAAATTGAATGGAAAAATTAAAAGTAAAACCATACCTTAGGTCCGTGGAATTTCATCCTTATCGGGTAGATCTTCTTCTTCCTTGAGCACTTCTTCTCTCAGTACTTCATCAGGTTCTTCTTCTTTTGGCACCTCTTCTTTGTTATGTGAATTACACAACTCAGGAGGAGTTGGTTCTTTCTTTATGTTCCACCTTGTTCTTGGGCGCCTCTTCTTGGTACGAACGGGTTTTGCTACCTGCATGTTAGCGGCATATGCGGGACCATGGGAAAAGGAGAATATTTCCTTCCTCCCTCCTAATGTCATCTGCATTTTACCACTTCCCACATATATGCAAGCATCAACAGTGTTCAAGAAGGGTCTACCTAAGATTAGAGGCACATCTTTCCTATTTTCCATATCTAGTATTATGAAATTAGCAGGAACATAGGAACCTATAATATGAACAGGTAAATCATTAACTATTCCTTCTACATAGCAAGTGGATTGATCAGCTAGCACAACATAGGCAGATGTTGCGGATACATGGGTGTATGCCGAGTCTCTGTGTGATGAGTGATTGTCAACGGAGATGATGCGCATGTTCTTTGGCTTGTGTTGTGCAGGTGTCGAGCACAGAGACAGTGGTCGATGGCGGGTGAAGGTCAAGTTGCGACGTGCCGTGCCGACGGACCGGGCGCGATGAAGGATGGGCGTGCCGTGCGGCGGACGTGCCATGCCGATGTATCGGACGGTGAAGGGCGGACGTGGACTTAGACTGATGGACTGGAGGCCGGAGGATCAGCTGTGGTGGCTGGCAGCCTGCGACAGCGACAAGCGGAGAAGTGCGATCATGTCGGTGGAAGGGGTGCACAGGCGGTGCATCCCTTCTACGACGCCGGTTTGTTGGTAGAGCCCGGGAAAAACCAACGGTGGACGGTTTCCAGGTTTGGGCCTCAAAACCTGGGTGCTGGGTTTCCAGGTTGAGCCACAAAACCTGGGCGCGACGGTTTCCAGGTTGAGCCTCAAAACCTGGGCGTGGGCCGGTTTCCGAGTTTGGGCCTCAAAACTCGGGCGCGGACGGTTTCCGAGTTTGGCCACAAAACTCGGGCTGGAGGCTGGTTTCCCGGTTTGGGCCTCAAAACCGGGGGCTGATGGAAAAGGCTGGTTTCCCGGTTTGGGCCACAAAACCGGGGGTGCAGAGTGGTGGCGGCACGTGGCGGCGATCTGAAGGTTGCGTGGAGGCGACGCGGAAGACCGTGCGGGCGTGGCCGTCGGATCTACCTACCACCAGCGGGTGGACTAGAATAGCCTTAGGGTTAGGCTGGTCCGCTCTGTAAATACAGTAGTGAGGGGTAGAGTAGGAAATAGGCTTAGGCTAGGTTAGTATAAGTAGTCTAGGGGAGACACCCTCCTCGCTATCTCAGTTAGCGCAGTCATTTGCTTCCTAGCACCTAGGGTTTCCACTCTCTCATCCCCTGCTTTAGCTAGTTGAGATCCGCAGAGAGACTCCACTCTGTGTACTGTTGATTCGAGGAACTGAGGCCGTATCCTCACCTTGGGTCCCCTCTCTTGGTGTCAATTCGCGTTTTGATTTCATGTTTATCATGTTCTTCGCGGATTGCTTTGTGCCTTGAGTTTTCCCGTCGCTTGATCTTTGTGCTCGGTTCATCTTTTGCGATTCCGTTTGAACTGAGTTGTTCTAGATCGTGAGGCACTTCTTACCACCGAAGGAATCATCCTCCAACCTCACGGTCTAGGAGATCGATCGATTTTTCGTTTCGGGTCACTTTTCTTCCCTTCCCCCGAAATTCTTCGATTCACCGATTTGGAGTTAGGTTCGAGCCATGATCTCTTAGGAGTAGCTCACTAACATCCTTGTGACTCCTCTCACCAAGTTTGATCCCTAGAGGATTCGTTTTGGGTGAGATCGAGTCGGATCGGTGAACGAACAACTGTTTCGTGGGGTGACCGGACGCAGGGTCGGGGAGACCGGACGCTCTGCTCATGAGTCCGGTCGTTGAACGTCTTCCTGTGTGCTTCTGCTTCTTGACCGGACGCACATGACCGGACGCTCGATTTTATTCTGACCGGACTCATCGCTTCTACTGTTCATCGGGGTTTGGCACTTGTGACCGGACGCTAGGTGATCGACCGGACGCTAGCACACAGTGCGTCCGGTCCAACACAGTAAGGTCCGAAATCCACTTCTGCACGACCGGACGCGTCCGGTGCCTGCTGACCGGACGCAGGCAGAGTCCGGTCAGGTGCAGTCAGCACGTTTTCGTCCGCAGTTTGTTCGTCTGACCTTCGATCTGCGATCCGCTTGTTGCGTTGGATTCCCGACTCCGTGCTCTACAGAAATCGGGCTCCTCGCTTTTCAAAATAGCCTGAATCCCCCTCGCGTTGCTCGGGGGAGGTTGAGGTTACCCAAAACCCATCCTGTCACTAGTTGACTTGCGTGAGCTTGGGTGTGGAAGTTTTTGTGGTGCCTCGCTGTGATCCTAGAGATCATCCACCCTCCTCCCAGGGTCGTGGGTATCACGTTTTCGGTAGTATCTCTTGGGGGTTGATTTTGGGACACTTGGCCAAAGTTTCGAAAGAAATTTTTATTGGCTCCCATTCACCCCCCCTCTGGTCGCCTTGCTTTTGCATTCTCGGTCCTTCAATTGGTATCGGAGCAGGTTAAGGATCTTCCACCTTAGCCGGTTCCAGATCCACCGAAGGCGACATGGATCGCGGCGTGGGCAAACCGCCGTTTTTCGATGGGACGAACTATGCGTATTGGAAGATACGCATGTCGGCCTATCTCCAGAGCATGGGCTCTTCTGTTTGGGAGATTTGCAACAACGCCAACTACGTTGTCCTGGCTGCTCGTGTCTCTCAGCTTCAGATCGATGAGCACGAAGCCAATAGCCGGGCGCGTAACGCTTTGTTCTCCTGCTTGAGCGTGGGTGAGTTTGATCGCGTTTCTCACCTCTCTACGGCTCGGGAGATCTGGGACACCCTCATGCGTTTTCATGAGGGCACCTCTCAAGTCAAAACCCGACTCTACGAGTCGTTCAAGAGAGAGTATGAGAACTTTCGACATCAGCCTGGCGAGAGCATAGAAAGTTTATTCGCTCGCTTTCAGGTGATTGTCAACAGGATGAGGGCTAACAGAGAGCAGTTGCCATTTGACGATCATGAGCGTGCTTTGAAGCTTTTGCACACTCTTGACCGTTCGGTGTGGGACTCCAAGGTTCAGGCAATCATCGAATCGCCGAACTATGAGACCCTCACCTGCGACGAGCTCTTCAGTAAGCTCAAGTCCAGTGAGATTGATGCTATGGCAAGGGCTTCTTTTGAAAATCCTTCTCGCCCGTCCATGGCTTTGGTTTCCGGCTCTTCCTCTAACCCCTCAGCTGGCTTTGCGTTTTCTTCTCTCTTTTCTGTGACAGAGGACCAGCTGGAGTCTTTGGGAGACGACGAGTTGGCTTTGCTTGCCAACCGGTTTTCGCGGTTCCACAACAACCGCGTGAACCGCCGTCGTGGAGGAGGACGCGCCGGATGCTACGAATGCGGCGACCCCGACCACTTCATCGCCGACTGCCCCAAGAAGAAGAACAAGCATCTGGGGAAGGGCGATCACGGCCACAGGCGCGACTCCAAGTACAAGGAGAAGCACGTTCCCCCAAGGCACAAGAAGCGGGGCGGCTTCGACAAAGAGTACATCAAGAAGAAGTACTTGGAGAAGCAGCAAGCTGAGCAGCGTGCATTCTTCGCCACGCTCAGCGACGTCGACGGCTCGGATGACGACTCCGCCAGCTCGAGTGATGACGAGTCCGAGAAGAAGAAGAGGATCGAGGACAAGCTGAACGGCCTCTGCTTCTTCGCCGACGACGACGGCTTCTGCACCATGGCGCTGGGCGATGAGGTCGACGGCGAGCCGGAGCGTACCCATCGGAACGACGACGACGACGACACCTCCCAGGTATCTCTCACCTACGACGAGCTTTCCTCCGAGGTTGAGAAGTTGACTGCTGCCCTCCTTAGCCAAGATAAGTTGCTTAGGCGTGCCGCTAGAGAGCGCAAGGAGTTTAGGCAGAAGTGGGAGGACACGGTGAAGGAGCTTGAGGTCGCTCGGTCCACCGTGGTTGTGTCGGAAGAGTTGGAGTGCGAGAGTTGCGCCGCGCACATGACGGATCTTCTCACTCTGAGGAGTAAGCATGCTGCGCTGGTAGATGAGGTGGATGAGCTCCGAGCTAGGCCGCAGCTGTTGAGTGCGTGCAAGACTTGTCCTGTCTTGCAATCTGAGTTGGCAGAGAAAAATGCCAAGCTTGAGTCTTTAGAGAAGGCCAGCTCAGATAGCACTTGTGTCTCGAGGTGTGCTTTGTGTGAGGGCCTGGAGATGGAGATTGCCAATGTGAAGCATGGCAAGATGCAAACCGAGGAAGAAAACACATACCTTCGGTCCATCTTGTCATGGGTCTCCAGTAGTGAGCCGCAGCTCGGGATGATGATCTCCCAATTCAAGCGAGCTGTTGGTGCCCCTGGTGTAGGTTTTGCTCAGAGTGTTGATCGTTCAGTTTTTGGGAAGATTGGAGAGTCTAGTGGTCTGAACCCATGTGAGAAGCCCAATTCCACCACTACTCCCAAACTTGCCAAGCTGCCACTCAAAGAGCCAGCCAAGCCTATCACCAAAGATGGTGTGGTTGAGGAACCCCCTAAAGCTCCTCCCAAGAACCCAGTTTGGGCACCCAAGCCAAACCACCTCAAGAACAAGCTTGATGCTATGCCACCCATTAGTGAGGAGTTGCCATCGAAGGGCAAAGGCAAAGTGAGCCACACCCACAGCCCTGGTCACCAACAACCCCCTGTGCGTGCGGTGAGGTACCAGTGTGATTTCTGTGGGAGGGATGGTCACTTGAGCGAGTTCTGCTTTAGGCGCAAGAGAGAGGCGCGCAGGGCTCGGGAGATGGAGAACCCGGACATGTACCATCCAGCTCATGGTGGACATGTACCGAAGGCCCAGGGGAGAGCTGCTAGGTCCGGACGTCAGGGTTCCAGGCCTAGGCAGGAGATGAGAGCCCCGAGGAGGGAGACTAGGCCTAGAGGTCCAGCACCTCAGTTTGTTAGGCCTAGGCAGGAGAGAGCTTCGAGGAGAGACGCTAGAGCAGTTGAGCCCCAGGCTCCTAGGCGTAAACCTCGTAGAGAGGGTGCCCGACGGGGTCCTGCTTTTGCAGGTAACGGACCCCGTGGCGGAGGCTTAGTTGAGCGCTTTCCCCCACCGCGTTTTGAGTACCGCGGTGAGCGCTTCTTCCCTAGCGGACCACGTTTTCCTCAGCGTGGTGATCGCTTCCCTCGTAGACGTGCTAGGAATGGTTTTTACACTAACCCTTCTTTTGAGCAGCCGGCCCAACACTGGTTTTCCCCTTATTTCACTAACCCCAGTGTTGGACCGTATGCTCACCCTATGTCTTTTTATTGATGTAGGTGAGACGGTTGGAGGACATTTGGTTGGTGGATTCCGGTTGCTCGAGGCACATGACCGGAAACGCCAAGTGGTTCTCCAGCCTTAGCCCGGTCGCCGGAAAGGAGTACATAACCTTCGGCGACAATAGTAAAGGTAAAGTATTGTCCCGTGGGACGGTGCGGGTTAATGAGCACTTTGTGTTGCGCGATGTTGCTCTTGTTTCTAACCTGCATTTTAACCTTCTTTCTGTTTCGCAACTTTTTGATGATGACTATGAGATTCGTTTTAAACCGAACCTTAGTCGCATCTTAGATCCTCAGGGCGATCTTGTATGTCTGATTTCGCCCTTTGGGAAAGTCTTTTGTGCGAATTTCTCGGAATCGTTTGGTTCTTCTCGCTGTCTTTTGGCTAGTCCTTCTTCCTCCGATCTTTGGAAGTGGCATAGGAGGCTCGGTCATTTAAGTTTCGACTTGCTTGCAAGACTTAGCTCACTTGGCCTAATCCGAGGATTGCCCAAGCTTTCGATGGAGAAGGATCTAGTTTGCCATTCTTGCAGACATGGGAAGATGGTTGCTGCTCCCCACCATCCGGTGACTAAGGTCATGACCTCGCACCCCGGAGAGCTTTTACACATGGACCTTGTTGGTCCGGCTCGGGTGAGCTCGGTTGGTGGCAAGTGGTATGTTTTGGTTGTTGTTGACGACTTTTCGAGATATTCGTGGGTCTTCTTTTTAGCTGAGAAGACCGAGACTTTCTCATTTGCTCGCAATCTGATTTTGCGTCTTCAGAACGAGTTCCCTTTGAACTCGATGCGAGCTATTCGGAGTGATAATGGTTCCGAGTTTAAAAATTCGGATTTTGAGAAGTTTTGTAACCGCCTTGGTTTGGAGCATCAGGTTTCTTCCCCCTATACACCACCTCAAAATGGTGTTGTAGAGAGGAAGAATCGGACCCTTGTTGAGATGGCCAGGACGATGCTTGATGAGCATAGGACTCCTAGGCGTTTTTGGGCCGAAGCTATGAACACTGCATGCTACATTTCGAATCGCATTTTTCTGAGAGCGTTTTTGAAGAAGACCTCTTATGAGTTGCGTTTTGGTCGCCAGCCCAAGGTGAGTTATTTTAGAGTCTTTGGTTGCCACTGTTTTATATTGAAGAAAGGCAACCTGGACAAATTTGAGTCTCGTTCTTCTGACGGTGTGTTTTTGGGTTATGGCACTCACACTCGAGCTTATCGTGTACTTAACCTTGACACTAACCGAGTCATGGAGACATCAGATGTCACCTTCGACGAGACTCTTGTTTGTCCCTCTTCTCGTTTTGAGCGTGCAGGTGATCATGAGGTTGGAGAGCCTCTTTTTGATGATGAGGACGAGGGTGCTGAAGGTATAGATAATCCAGCACCCCCTCCACCTGCCGTGCCGCAAAGGGCGGCCTCGACGACGACTCACGGCCCCGACACTTCTTCTTCCTGGGGGCCGTGGGATCCTCCACCTCGCGCGGTACCTTTTGTACCCGGGGTGGAACCAGCTGCTGTTGAGGGGGAGGTCACTTCTTCCCGGGAGGCGCCACGACATATCCAGCGCCAGCACCCCCCTGAACAGATGATCGGCGACATCGACGAGCGAGTTACTCGCTCCAGGTCACAGCACATCTCGCACTTTGCTCATTCTGCTTTTGTTGCGTCTTTTGAACCCCGAGATGTTGGACACGCATTGACGGATCCGGATTGGGTCAATGCCATGCATGAGGAGCTAGAGAACTTTGAGCGAAATCGGGTTTGGGTTCTAGTGCCACCACCTCCTGACTGTAAACCTATTGGGACAAAATGGGTATTTAAAAACAAGCAAGGAGAGGAGGGCCACATTGTGAGAAACAAGGCCCGGCTTGTAGCGAAGGGTTATAGTCAGAAGGAGGGGATAGATTATGAGGAGACCTTCGCTCCTGTAGCTCGTTTGGAGGCTATTAGGATACTCTTGGCTTATGCTGCATCCATGGGTTTCAAACTTTTTCAAATGGATGTCAAGAGTGCCTTCTTAAACGGCTACATTGAGGAGGAGGTCTATGTCCAGCAACCCCCCGGTTTTGAAAATCCCAGGTTTCCAAACCATGTCTTTAAACTCCACAAAGCTTTGTATGGTTTGAAACAAGCCCCTAGAGCCTGGTATGAGAGATTAAAATCCTTCTTGCTAGCTAAGGGTTTTAAAATGGGATGTGTTGATAAAACGCTCTTTCTCCTCAAGCAAGGCAAAGATACTCTCTTGGTCCAAATTTACGTGGATGATATCATTTTCGGTGGTTCTTCTCACGCTTTGGTTGCCAAGTTTGCAGATACTATGAGCAGGGAGTTCGAGATGAGCATGATGGGCGAGCTGACTTTCTTTCTCGGGTTGCAAATTAAGCAATCCCGAGAGGGGACGTTTGTGCACCAGGGCAAGTACACGAGGGACTTGCTGAAGCGGTTCGACATGGGTGAGGCCAAGCCTCTTCCGACGCCCATGTCGACGACGACTGCCCTGGATGCCGACACGGATGGAGAAGCAGTGGACCAGAAGGAGTACCGCAGCATGATTGGATCGCTGCTCTACCTGACGGCGACACGGCCGGACATTCAGTTCGCCGTGTGCTTGTGCGCGCGCTTTCAGGCTTCGCCACGCACTTCTCACCGTCAGGCCGTGAAGCGCATCTTCAGGTACCTTCGTTTCACGCCTGAGTTCGGGATTTGGTATTCTGCTTCTTCCACCCTCTCGCTTTGTGGCTTTTCTGATGCTGATTTTGCTGGTTGTCGCACCGAGCGCAAGTCCACTTCTGGGACTTGCCAGTTTATTGGATCTTCTCTTGTATCGTGGTCTTCTCGCAAGCAGTCTAGTGTCGCTCAGTCTACCACGGAGGCTGAATATGTTGCTGCGGCTAGCTGCTGTTCCCAGTTACTCTGGATGATGGCCACTTTGCGTGATTTTGGTTTGAGCTTTACTCGAGTTCCTTTGCTTTGTGACAGCATGAGTGCCATTAGCGTTGCTAAGAACCCCGTGCTTCACTCGAAAACCAAACACATTGATGTGCGCTTTCATTTCTTGCGAGACCACCAGGAGAAGGGTGATATCGACCTTCGCCATGTCGATACTCATCACCAATTGGCTGATATTTTCACCAAGCCTTTAGACGAATCAACCTTTAATAGGTTGAGGGGTGAGCTTGGTGTGTGTTTCCCCTTTTAGATGGGGGAAGCATTTTGAGATGTACAGACTGACTCTTTTATTTTGAGGCTCTTTTCTTTTGAGTTTCTTGAGTCCTTCCAATTGGTATCTTCTTTCTTTCAGTTTTGTGTCGGGCATACGCATTTACATTCTGAGCTTCATGTCTATATTCACTAGAATGTAATTATGCTCTTGTTAGTATTGCTCCGATACTTATGATGATGCTTGTAGCTTATGCTCCTTCTGATCACTGTTACATGTTATGAGCGAGCTATTTTTGGAATGGTGAATTATGCCTAATGTATATAAATCTGAAAATGTTCACCATTGAGATATGCAACTAGCATGTGTAGGGTGTGTTGAGTCCATTCCTGCTTTTCATATATGCTAGGTTGCTATGTCTCTAGTTCTGAGTCATTCACTTGCTTGGTTGTTCATAACTTGCTTAAAATCTGAACCAAGTATTGTTGAATTGAAAAGATCGAGATGGGATTGCTTGTCAACACCTCATGGTATTGAGACTGTTTCTCATTGCATCTTGAGTTAAACTTGAGCCATGTAGTGTATGACCGAAACCGTTGCTTTAAGCTTCTGATTGCTTCGGCATAGGCTTCGCACGGTTGAAAAGTTAGGCGATGACAAGCTTTCAACCTCTCGCAATCACATGCTAAAAATGAACTTGTGAACTCTTTTACCGCTGCAACTCCGATATGAATTTGAAATCACAAGTATATGCTTCATTCCTATGCATGATGATTGAACTTTGCTAGGGGTAGTTCACTTTGTATATATGTTTAGCACTTGTTTGGATTCCTTCTATACATGTCTAGTGCTATTTTGATGGTGACTATCCTTTTTGGCTTAAAACTGCTCACATGCTCCTATGCTTCATATTTCGTATAAGTGATCAGTTTGAGCCTTTGCTATTTGAGTGCTTAATTGAGATGTCGGAGCTATACTGATTAGAGCATCTTTGCACTTTTTTGACTATATACTTGAAGCTCCTAACTTGCATTTTGACTTCATATGCCTTTTGGAAGGAGATCTTGTGTTCAGAGGGAGTTTGTGTGAAGGGAGTTGCTTCTCCGATACCTTTTGGCCTTGATAAGTGCATTTTCAACTAGGGGGAGAAATTTATGCAAATCATATGCCCCTGTGTTGATCAACTAAGGGGAGAATTATTTGTCCCAGTTGCTTGCAATTGTCGAGGGGGAGTTTGCTAGTTGTGTTGAGCCGTTGCCTCTGTCTTGAGGGACTAGCAAACGTTCCTAGCTTTTCATGAGCTTTCATAAGCTTTTTCATTTGGCTTTCAATTGGTATCGTCGGGTGTGCTTTCCCTTTTGGTTTGGGTTGATTTCCAATTGGTTCGGAGTGATTTTCTTGCTAGTTGTGTTGAGCCGTTGCCTCTGTCTTGAGGGACTAGCATTTTGTTTCTGTTGTCCTCCGATCTTCAATTGGTATCTGCTAGCGGTGTTGAGCCTGTTCTACCTCTTCTTGAGGGCTAGCTTTGCTTTGCTTGGTTGCGTCGAGCCGTTGCCCATGTCTTTGGGGACCAAGTTTTCGCTTCATCCACTTGACCTTCTTTGGCTTTTGTTAGGCTTTTGGGTCATTTGGTTGGGTTTTCTCTTCTCACTCCTTCCTACCTCCTTCTTCTTATTCATGATTTGTTGTGGAGTTGACAATGCACTCATCAAGGGGGAGATTGCGGATACATGGGTGTATGCCGAGTCTCTGTGTGATGAGTGATTGTCAACGGAGATGATGCGCATGTTCTTTGGCTTGTGTTGTGCAGGTGTCGAGCACAGAGACAGTGGTCGATGGCGGGTGAAGGTCAAGTTGCGACGTGCCGTGCCGACGGACCGGGCGCGATGAAGGATGGGCGTGCCGTGCGGCGGACGTGCCATGCCGATGTATCGGACGGTGAAGGGCGGACGTGGACTTAGACTGATGGACTGGAGGCCGGAGGATCAGCTGTGGTGGCTGGCAGCCTGCGACAGCGACAAGCGGAGAAGTGCGATCATGTCGGTGGAAGGGGTGCACAGGCGGTGCATCCCTTCTACGACGCCGGTTTGTTGGTAGAGCCCGGGAAAAACCAACGGTGGACGGTTTCCAGGTTTGGGCCTCAAAACCTGGGTGCTGGGTTTCCAGGTTGAGCCACAAAACCTGGGCGCGACGGTTTCCAGGTTGAGCCTCAAAACCTGGGCGTGGGCCGGTTTCCGAGTTTGGGCCTCAAAACTCGGGCGCGGACGGTTTCCGAGTTTGGCCACAAAACTCGGGCTGGAGGCTGGTTTCCCGGTTTGGGCCTCAAAACCGGGGGCTGATGGAAAAGGCTGGTTTCCCGGTTTGGGCCACAAAACCGGGGGTGCAGAGTGGTGGCGGCACGTGGCGGCGATCTGAAGGTTGCGTGGAGGCGACGCGGAAGACCGTGCGGGCGTGGCCGTCGGATCTACCTACCACCAGCGGGTGGACTAGAATAGCCTTAGGGTTAGGCTGGTCCGCTCTGTAAATACAGTAGTGAGGGGTAGAGTAGGAAATAGGCTTAGGCTAGGTTAGTATAAGTAGTCTAGGGGAGACACCCTCCTCGCTATCTCAGTTAGCGCAGTCATTTGCTTCCTAGCACCTAGGGTTTCCACTCTCTCATCCCCTGCTTTAGCTAGTTGAGATCCGCAGAGAGACTCCACTCTGTGTACTGTTGATTCGAGGAAGTGAGGCCGTATCCTCACCTTGGGTCCCCTCTCTTGGTGTCAATTCGCGTTTTGATTTCATGTTTATCATGTTCTTCGCGGATTGCTTTGTGCCTTGAGTTTTCCCGTCGCTTGATCTTTGTGCTCGGTTCATCTTTTGCGATTCCGTTTGAACTGAGTTGTTCTAGATCGTGAGGCACTTCTTACCACCGAAGGAATCATCCTCCAACCTCACGGTCTAGGAGATCGATCGATTTTTCGTTTCGGGTCACTTTTCTTCCCTTCCCCCGAAATTCTTCGATTCACCGATTTGGAGTTAGGTTCGAGCCATGATCTCTTAGGAGTAGCTCACTAACATCCTTGTGACTCCTCTCACCAAGTTTGATCCCTAGAGGATTCGTTTTGGGTGAGATCGAGTCGGATCGGTGAACGAACAACTGTTTCGTGGGGTGACCGGACGCAGGGTCGGGGAGACCGGACGCTCTGCTCATGAGTCCGGTCGTTGAACGTCTTCCTGTGTGCTTCTGCTTCTTGACCGGACGCACATGACCGGACGCTCGATTTTATTCTGACCGGACTCATCGCTTCTACTGTTCATCGGGGTTTGGCACTTGTGACCGGACGCTAGGTGATCGACCGGACGCTAGCACACAGTGCGTCCGGTCCAACACAGTAAGGTCCGAAATCCACTTCTGCACGACCGGACGCGTCCGGTGCCTGCTGACCGGACGCAGGCAGAGTCCGGTCAGGTGCAGTCAGCACGTTTTCGTCCACAGTTTGTTCGTCTGACCTTCGATCTGCGATCCGCTTGTTGCGTTGGATTCCCGACTCCGTGCTCTACAGAAATCGGGCTCCTCGCTTTTCAAAATAGCCTGAATCCCCCTCGCGTTGCTCGGGGGAGGTTGAGGTTACCCAAAACCCATCCTGTCACTAGTTGACTTGCGTGAGCTTGGGTGTGGAAGTTTTTGTGGTGCCTCGCTGTGATCCTAGAGATCATCCACCCTCCTCCCAGGGTCGTGGGTATCACGTTTTCGGTAGTATCTCTTGGGGGTTGATTTTGGGACACTTGGCCAAAGTTTCGAAAGAAATTTTTATTGGCTCCCATTCACCCCCCCTCTGGTCGCCTTGCTTTTGCATTCTCGGTCCTTCAGATGTGGATGACATGGGTGGAAAGAATGAGTTTTCATAAAAATCTTTAGATAGAATGTTCACACTCGATCCTAAATCACACTTGGCATTTTTAAAGACTTCACCAAAGATTGAGCATCTAATTATGGGACTACCAGGATCACCCTTTTTAACAGTCATGGTTTGATCTTCATAATAGTTAAAATATTTTATTTCAACCATATTTGCAGTTTACATGTCAGGTTTAGCAGGAATTTTGCCAAATTCAAAAGATGGTATGATAGCAGCAAGTTGAGCTAATTGGGTTTCTAACATCTTATTAAAGCTTAATTGATTTTTCAGAGCAGTTGAGAAATCTTCCAATTTAGCATTTATATTCTCAAGGGTTTTATCATTCGACATTAATCTCTTATTCAAGAAATCAGTAGTTCTACCTTGTGAGTAAACTAAATTTTTCAAGAATGAGAAATTATCAGAATTCTGAAAATTAGAGCGGGGGAATGAATTGTTACCTTGAGAATTTGCTGGCTGATTCCATCCTTGATGCTATTGACGGAAACCGTTGTTGTTGTTGATGAAGTTCAAATCTTCATGTAGCTCGGGGCAGTGGCTCCTAGAATGTCCGGTTTCTCCATAGACTTCACAAGTCATGTAGGATTCCAAAGATTGGACACTCTCTTGTTGGTTCATCTTCTCACAGCTGTCCAGCTTCTTTGCCAGCAGGTCCATCTTGGCCACGATCATGTCGGCCTCCTTAAGGGAATGCATACCTCGCTTACGGGGCTGCAGTCTCTCGTCATTCCATCCTTGGTTCGACACCATCTTCTCTATGAGAGCCTTAGAATCTGCAACATTCAGAGAAAAGAATGCACCGCCGGCGGCGGCATCCAAATGGCTTCTAGAGAGTGGGGTTAGGCCATGGTAGAAGTTCTGGATCAATAGCCTGTCCTCCATACCATGGTGCGGACAAGCAGCGACGTACTCTTGCAACCTCTCCCAAGCCTCGGGAATAGATTCCTCGGCTTGTTGCGTAAAGCTGGAGATCGATTTTGTTGCGTAGAGCATTCGTCTTGCCCATCGGAAAGAATTTGGCGAGAAAAGCATTGGAACACTTGTCCCATGTGTCTACAGCGTTGCGATCGGTATAAAACCATTGCTTTGCTTTTCCTAGCAAAGAGAAAGGAAAGGGACGAAGACGGATTGCTTCTTGAGTTATCCCCTTAATGGTGAAGGTGCCACAAATCTCCAAGAATTGTTGGAGGTGAGCATTGGCATCCTCATGAGCTTTGCCACAGAATGGGCTAGCTTGGACCATCGTGATCAGGGCCTGTTTCAACTCAAAATTGAGGTTGGCATCGATCACGTCTGGTCCTATCGCTATATTAGCGGCAGAAGGAGCAGAAAATTCACGAATGGCCTTGTTGGCCATCGTGAAGATAGAACGAGATAAGAAAGAAAGAAGTTGAAGAAGATGAAGGAAAAAGATAAGAAGAGTTAAGGAAAGAAAGAATGGGGTAAGATGGGATTCGCTAAGCGGGAGCTTAAGCGAAGATAAATTCGACACGGACTCAACCGATACACCGATTGCCTTCCCTGGCAACGGCGCCAGAAATGCTTGTTGGTAGTTCTTAGCTTCACTAAAGATAGAGCTAGGCAACTATCCCCGGTAACGGCCCAGAAATGCTTGTTGACACTAGCCAACGTCGTTACTAGGAGTAGACTATGGAATCTATTCCAGGCAACGGTGTCAGAAGTGCTTGAAGCAAGTCCGGTCACTATACCTAAAGGAGTGAAGCTAAAGCAGCTATCTACTAATGCCAAGCGGGGTTGTAAATCCAGACACTAGTAGGAGCTAGCTAGAGAGATTGCAATCTACCAGGAGGAGATTCTGCAAGCGCACAGAACTATCGTAGTAGCACTTTGCCTGGGAGTACCAGGTGTCGATTTATTTGATCCCAAGGGAAGGCTAGGGTGGTGTATGAGTAGAGTGAAGGAGGGGATGAGAGTCGAAGAATAAGAAAAGGGAAAGGAGAAAGGCTAGAAAGAATATGTGGGTGGATAGGTAAGGGTGAAATGGATGGCTAAGGTAAGGTGGATAACTAGATAGATAGAATGGGATAACTAAGGATAACTAACTAATTACTAACTACTAACTACTAACTACTCCTAGATAACCACAGAGTAAGATAACTACGAAGCAAGACAGGCAAATGACAATAAAGCAACCTAGTTAAGTAAAGTTTTATTCCTATCTTATCAAGTATCAAGGCGTACTAGCCTTTACCACTGACTTAGGTTGAACGCTAGCACAACAAGCCTTACTGTTAAACTGGGCCAACTACGTGGTGGAATTCAAGGCGCACAGGGCTGTGACCACCTGCTTGCTACCACAGCTATCCGGGGGTCTAGCCGTATCTGAAGGTAAGTCTATAACTAAGCATCACGCTTAACTATATTCTAACTATCTCTACCCTAGCTTTGAATAGAGACACCCTTGCGGATGTCAGAGCAAATACTTGACTTAATAAGATAAACACTAAACTAACCAAGCAACCTATTAGCAAAGAACAAACACTAAGCTCACTAGAGATTAACTACTATGGCTAAGTGAATTGATCTGTAGGATAGCTAGGCACTCAAGAAATCAATCAAGTATACCACTCAATACTGATAAGTAGAATAAAGTAATACTTGAAATGATGAAATAGAATATAGTAAAGTGCTTGAGTAACAAGAGCAAAACCTGAACTGGAGATGAAGGAAGACTCTTCCCAGCTCCAGGACCGATCACTCGCACGCCTCTACTCTTGAGCTAAGCCTTGAGCAGCGCTCCTGCGAGGGCAAGATGCCTTGCTCTACTTGCTACCTACTTGCCTAAGCTTGGCTAAACCCTAAGCTATTAGCTCTCTGGATCTAGCCTTGCTTCTCTTGATTCTGTTGCTTCTTGGTGTGGGATGTGAATGAAGTGATGCCTCAGCGGGGTATTTATAGCCTTGTGGAGTGAGGGGGGTATTTATAGGGGGCACCCAGCCAACCCAGGGCTAACCCTAGTGGCGGGCGCCAGCCCTAGGTGGCCGCCGCCACCCTCATCACCGTTGGATGCACCACCTTTGCTTCAACGGCATCCAGGAGCTCCAGAGAGGCGGTTGGTAGGTCGGTTGCATGTCCAAGTAACCGCCATTTGGTCCAACTGAGCTGTCCGATGCCACTGACCTAGTAACCAAGGGCCAAGATTTGGCCTTGGGATGGTCACACAGATCAGTGACGTGGCAAAGAGGGAGAGTTAGGCCTCTCCATGTGGCGGGCGCCACATTTGGGTGGCGGGCGCCACCTCTGGTTGGCGGGCGCCACCCCACTCATGCTTAAATGGGTCCTGGTGAGTGGGCTCGTCTCCTGGTGGGTCCATTCTCCAAATTTGGTCCAAATCCTGCATTCAAATAGAAATCTATGGACATGTGGAATTTGGTTAGTTTGAAACCTATTTGACTACATTTCATGCCTTTTTGGTGGACTTTAGGGTCAATTGTTGATGGTAAAACAGGTGTTTAAGGACCATCAACAATCACCTGACTCAGGCCAAGCTGAAGAACCCATCTTCACATTCCATGGCTTTGGTCTCAGGCACGGGTGGATCGACTTTCTCTGCTGACGCTTCACCTTCTCTGTTTTCTTTGTCTTCTTTGCTTACAGTCACGGAGGAGCAGTTGGAGGCGTTTGGAGACGACGAGCTCACCCTCGTCATCACCCGGTTCTCGCGGTTTCACAACAACCGCCTGAATCGCCGGCGTGGTGGTGCACGTGAGGGCTGCTACAAGTGTGGCGAACTGTCCCAACAACGACAAGAGCTTCCCCGACAAGAACCGCAACTCCAGGCGCAAGGGCAAGCCGGACAACAAGGGCGGGAAGAAGAAGAAGGGCAGCTATCACCGAGAGGATGTGGAGAAGGATTTTGATGCCGGTCGGCGTGCCTTCCTCACCACCATCAGCGACGGCGAGAAGACCTCTGACGGCGACTCCAGCGACGATGGGTCCGAGCACAAGACAGAAGAACGCTTCAACGGACTCTGCTTCTTCGGCCACTCCTCCAAGGGCCTCTGCACTGTGGCCTTGGACGAAGAGGACCACAAGTGCCAGGCAAAGGACGTCACCGCCGCCGACGACGACGACGCTTCTGAGGTATCAACCTCTTCCCTTGTCGATCGTCTTACCGGTGAACGTGATTCTCTTGTCGACATAGTTCTCGGTCAGGACAAGCAACTCAAGCGTGCTATCCGGGAGCAAACGAGTTTAAAGCTAAGCTGAATGGGTCCACCTGTCATCTTCTCAATGTTGACCAAAATCCAGTGTTAACACAGGCCCCCTAGTTTGGAGTATGAATTGTCATGCTTCGAACTATTTGATCTTTGTTGGTCTTCTTCAAAAAGCCAAGAAATCCACTGATAGCAATAATATTTTCTCACCATGTTTCCACAATTTTGCCTATAAAACAATAATTCTCCAATACATGTGGAAACAAGTTAGTTAAAAATGCATATGTGTATAAATATTATAGTTCTTCCATTTTATTGATCAGAAGATGCTACAATGCCGACTACATCTCAAAAGTATCATATTTTATAACTAAGATTTCTTTTAAACTTGAATAAAATGGTACCTTACTCATCCATCCATCTCTTTAATTATGGGGCTTTAGATCTCACTGAATCCTCAAGCGATTGCAAAATAGAATAGCTACAGAAGTGCTTATCTTTTACCCCTTCATTACTTTTCATCCGGAGTTTTTATCATTACCTTTATATAAAATCGTATCATATAATATTGCAAAGTCAAAGACTCGACCATAAGGACATACAGCCATAAACCTAGATCTAGAAGTGCAAGTGAATATTTTATTACTTTTTCTTTTGCATATGTCATTCTCCCTACCTTTTAAAATTATGAGGCTACTGGGCCTTCGGCCATCTTTTATTTTATTTGGCGGTCACTTGACCTTTTCTTTTTAGTATTTTTATTTGGGCGGTCACTTGCTTTATTTTCTTTCTCAGTTCTGGCAGACACGTGTCCGTCGTTTTTATTTCTGAGATTTATAGAATAGCCTCATATTTTTAATCAAAGAGAGAATGCACATGCAAAACACTTATTAGTTTATAACGTGTACGTGAATCTTGATCTTGAGAATATGACTATAATCTCAACTAGTAGTCCCAATGATTCGACAGTGCTCAATATGACATTAAGTAAATTTTATTATTTCATCAAATATCCGAATTTCAAGTATCTCTCAGAATAATGTCATAGCAAATTCTATCTCTATTCATATCCCACAACTACTTTCAGACAAAGTTTAAATTCTACGCAACCCGCAAATTTCAAAGACTTCAAGATAAATATAATAACCACTAGATCCAAAGCTTAAAGAAATCAAAGCTATAAACCAGACACAGGTGAAACATAAAACAAAGCATCTATTTATCATTTCAACAATGGATAACCCAAAATATTTATACCACATATTCATAGAGTGGATTTTTTTAATGCGAAGACGCGATATAAGAGGTTTCATTTTTTAATGATTTTAATTTTAAGCTCTGAAACTATTAGAGAAGCTGAAGGACCGAGAATGCAAAAAACAAGGCGACCAGAGGGGGGGTGAATGGGAGCCAATAAAATCTCTCTCGAAACTTTGGCCAAGTGTCCCATAATCAATCCCCAAGAGCTACTACCAAAAACGTGATGCCCACGACCCTTGGAAGAGGGTGGATGATCCCTGGGATCACAGCGAGGCACCACAAAAACTTCCTCACCCAAGTTCACGCAAGTCAACTAGTGACGGGATGGGTTTTGGGTAACCGTTGCTCGGGGGATTCAGACTATTTTGTAGAGCGGGAAGCCCAAATTCTGTAGAGCACGAAGTTAGGAATCCAACGCAACAAACGAATCTCGAATCGAAAGACGAATGAACAAACTGCGGATGAAAACGCGTCGAACTAGCACTGACCGGACTCTGCCTGCGTCCGGTCGCTGACCACCGGACGCGTCCGGTCGTGCAAAAACAGTTTTCGGAGCTTACTGTTTCTGACCGGACTCACCAGAGACGAACGTCCGGTCGAGAGCAGTGCGTCCAGTCACAAAATACAAGCCAAGTGAACAGTACAATGAGCGAGTCCGGTCACTTAGCGAAAGGTGCGTCCAGTCAAGTCACGAACCGAACACAGCGAAGGTGTTCATCGACCGGACTCACTGACAGCGTCCGGTCGTTGAACAGGCAGCGTCCGGTCACCCCGATTCAGGCTGTTCGTTCACCGATTTGACTCGATCTCACCCAAAACAAATCCTCTAGGGATCAAACTTGGTGAGAAGAGTCACAAAGAGTATAGTGAGCTATCTCAAAGAGATCATGGCTCGAACCTATCTCCAAATCGATGAATCGAAGAATTTCGAGGGAAGTGAGAAAACTTGACCCGAAACTAAAAATCGATCGATCTCCTAGACCGTGAGGTTAGAGGATGATTCCTTCGGTGGAAAGAAGTGCCTCACGATCTAGAACAAACCAGTTCAAACAGAATTGCAAAAAATGAACCGAGCAAAGAGATCAAGCGACGGGAAAATCGTGGGGAAAAAGGATTCCGCGAAGAACACGAACAAAACGCGAATCACACCCACGAATTGCAAGCCGAAGCGCAAACACACGCTACGACAAGGAGGTTACGGCCTCCTTTCCTCAAAATCAACAGTACACAGAGTTGCAAGTCTCTCTGCGGATCTCAGCTACAGCAGGGGATGGGAGAGCAGGAAACCCTAAGTGCAGGAAGCAAATGAGATGGCTAAAACTGAGATGTGGGAGGAGGGTGTCTCCCCTGACTACTTATCCTATTCTAGTCTAAGTCTATTTCCTACTCTACCCCTCTCTATTCTAATTACAGAGCGAACCAGCTAAACCCTAAGGTTATTCTGGACCAACTCAAGTGGTAGGTAGGTCCAACGGCCACGCCCGCACAACTCGTCCGCGTTGCCTCCACGCAACCTTCCGATTGCCGCCACGTGCCGTCCTCGCTCTGCACCCCCGGTTTTGTGGCCCAAACGGGGAAACCAGCCTTTTCCAGCAACCCCCGGTTTTGAGGCCCAAACCGGGAAACCAGCCCACCAGCCTGAGTTTTGTGGCCCAAACTCAGAAACCCGCAGCGCCCGAGTTTTGAGGCCCAAACTCGGAAACCGGCCCATCGCCCGAGTTTTGTGGCCAAACTCGGAAACCGTCCGCGCCCAGGTTTTGTGGCTCAACCTGGAAACCGAGCACCCGAGTTTTGAGGCCCAAACTCGGAAACCGTCCACCCGGTGGTTTTTCCCTGGCTCAACCACCAAACCGGAGCTGTAGAGGGGATGCACCGCCCGTGCACCCCGTCCACCGACACATGTCCCCAGGTCCTCGACCCGAGCAACACCGTGCCCCGCAAGTCTCCGCTCGTCGCTGTCCTAGGCTGCCAGGCACCACAGCTGATCCTCAGGCACTCCGGTCTCTCAGTCCAAGCCTCACGTCCGCCCTTCACTGCTCGATACATCGGCATGGCACGTTCGCCGCACGGCACGCCCATCCTTCATCGCACCCAGTCCGTCAGCACGGCACGTCTCAACTTGACCTTCACCTTGCCCTCGATCACTGTCTCCGTGCTCGACACCTGCACAACACAAGCCAAAGAACATGCGATCAAACCCGTTGACAATCACTCATCACTCAGAGACTCGGCATACACCCATGTATCCGCAATCTCCCCCTTGATGAGTGCATTGTCAACTACTCACACAAATCATAATGAAAGAAGAAGGTAGGAGGAAGGAGAAAAGAGAACTCAACCAAATGACCCAAAAGCATAGCAAAGCCGAAGAAGGTCAAGTGGAAGAAACGAAAACTTGGTTCCCAAAGACATGGGCAACGGCTCGACGCAACCAGGCAAAGCAAAGCTAGCCCTCAAGAAGAGGTAGAACAGGCTCAACACCGCTAGCAGAAAACCAATTGAAAATCGGAGCTAAAAAATGGCAAAGTGCTAGTCCCTCAAGATAGAGGCACAGAGGCTCAACACAACTAGCACGAAAACCACTCCGAACCAATTGAAAAACAATCGAAAGGTCTTCGAACCAATCGAAATCAAACTCGATGCCAAATGAGGAAAATGTTTGCTAGTCCCTCAAGATAGAGGCAACGGCTCAACACAACTAGCAAACTCCCCCTCGACAAGCAACCAGGGACTCCCCCTTAGGTCCAATCAAGAGAAGAGCACAAGGATTTAAAAATTCGCCCCTTAGCAAAAACTCCCCCTAAGAGACATATGATTTGTCATTTCTCTCCCTTAGTTGAAAATGCACTTATCAAGAACCAGGAACCGAGTAAAGGTCTCCCCCTCAACAAAATCTCCCCCTTTTCAAAAATGCATATGAAGTCAGAAATGCAAGTTAGGGGCTTCAAGCATATAATCAAAAGAGTGCAAAAATGCTCTAATCGGTATAGCTCCAATGGCACAACTAAGCACTCAAATAGCAAAGGCTCAAACTGATCACACATACGAAATATGAAGCATATGAGCAAGTGAGCAGTTTTTAGCCAAAAAGGTAGTCACCATCAAAATAGCACTACACATGTATAGATAGGAATCCAAACAAGTGCTAAACATGTATACAAGGTGAACCACCCCTAGCAAAGTTCAATCATCATGCATAGGAATGAAGCATATACTTGTGATTTCAGTTTTATATCGGAGTTTGCAGCGGTGAAATTACACAAGTTCAAATTTAGCATGTGATTGCGAGAGGTTGAAAGCTTGTCATTGCCTAACTTTTCAACCGAGCGAAGCCTATGCCGAAACAATCAGAAGCTTAAAGCTACGGTTTCGGTCATACACTACACGGCTCAAGTTTAACTCAAAGTGCAATGAGAAACAGTCTCGATACCGTGAGGTGTTGACAAGCAATCCCATCTCGATCTTTTCAATTCACTAAAACTTGGTTCAAATTTTAAACATGATATGAACAAAACTAAGCAAGTGAATGACTCAGAACTAGAGACATAGCAACCTAGCATATATGAAAAGCAGGAATGGACTCAACACACCCTACACATGCTAGTTGCATACCTCAATGGTGATCATTTTCAGATTTATATACATTAGGCAAATTCACCATTCCGAAATAGCTCAGCTCATAACATGTACTAGTGATCAGAAGGAGCATAAGCTACAAGCATCAACATAAGCATCGGAGCATACTAAACAGAGCATAGTTACATTCTAGTGATTATAAACATGAAGCTCAGAATGTAAATGCGTATGCACAAATGCAAAGAAAAGAAACTCAAAATAAAAGAGTCAGTCTATACAAGATCCAAAAGGTTTCCCCCATCTAAAAGGGGAAACACACACCAAGCTCACCCCTCAACCGATTAAAGGTTGATTCGTCTAAAGGCTTGGTGAAAATATCAGCCAGTTGGTGATGAGTATCGACATGGCGAAGGTCGATATCACCCTTCTCCTGGTGGTCTCGCAAGAAATGAAAGCGCACATCAATGTGTTTGGTTTTCGAGTGAAGCACGGGGTTCTTAGCAACGCTAATAGCACTCGTGCTGTCACAAAGCAAAGGCACGCGAGAAAAGCTCAAACCAAAATCACGCAAAGTGGCCATCATCCAGAGTAACTGGGAACAGCAGCTAGCCGTAGCAACATACTCAGCCTCCGTGGTAGACTGGGCGACACTAGACTGCTTGCGAGAAGACCACGATACAAGAGAAGATCCAATAAATTGGCAAGTCCCAGAAGTGGACTTGCGCTCAATGCGACAACCAGCAAAATTGGCATCGGAATAACCGCAAAGCGAGAGGGTGGAGGAAGCAGAATACCAAATCCCAAACTCAGGAGTGAAACGAAGGTACCTGAAGATGCGCTTCACCGCCTGACGGTGAGAAGTGCGCGGCGACGCCTGAAAGCGCGCGCACAGACACACCGCGAACTGGATGTCCGGGCGTGTCGCCGCCAGGTAGAGCAGCGACCCGATCATGCTGCGGTACTCCTTCTGGTCCACTGTTTCTCCCTCCACATCCGCATCCAGGGCAGTCGTCGTCGACATGGGTGTTGGAAGGGGCTTGGCCTCACCCATATCAAACCGCTTCAGCAAGTCCTTCGTGTACTTGCCCTGGTGCACAAACGTCCCCTCTCGGGATTGCTTAATTTGCAACCCGAGAAAGAATGTCAGCTCGCCCATCATGCTCATCTCGAACTCCCTGCTCATAGTATCTGCAAACTTGGCAACAAACGCGTGAGAAGAACCACCGAAAATGATATCATCCACGTAAATCTGGACCAAGAGCGTGTCTTTGCCTTGCCGGAGGAGAAAAAGCGTCTTATCTACACATCCCATTTTAAAACCCTTAGCAAGCAAAAAGGTTTTTAACCTATCATACCAGGCTCTAGGGGCTTCTTTCAAACCATATAAAGCTTTGTGAAGTTTAAAGACATGGTTTGGAAACTTGGGATTTTCAAAACCGGGGGGTTGTTCTACATATACTTCCTCTTCTATGTAGCCGTTTAAGAAGGCACTCTTGACATCCATTTGAAACAGTTTGAAACCTTTGGATGCAGCAAAAGCCAAGAGTATCCTAATAGCCTCCAAACGAGCTACAGGAGCAAACGTCTCCTCATAGTCTATCCCCTCCTTCTGACTATAACCTTTCGCTACAAGCCTGGCCTTGTTTCTCACAATGTGGCCATCCTCTCCTTGCTTGTTTTTGAAAACCCATTTTGTCCCAATAGGCTTACAGTCAGGTGGAGGTGGAACTAGAACCCAAACCTAATTTCGCTCAAAGTTTTCTAACTCCTCATGCATGGCATTAACCCAATCCGGATCCGTCAATGCGTGTCCAACATCTCGGGGCTCAAAATTAGCAACAAAAGCAGAGTGAGCGAAGTGAGAGATGTGCTGTGACCTGGAGCGAGTGACTCGCTCGCCGATGTCGCCGATCATCTGCTGAGGGGGGTGCTGGCGCTGGATGTGTCGTGGCGCCTCCCGGGATGAGGTGACCTCCACCTCAACAGCAGCTGGTTCCACCCTGGGTACAAAAGGTACCGCACAAGGTGGAGGATCCCACGGCCCCCAGGAAGAAGAGGTGTCGGGGCCGTGAGTCGTCGTCGAGGCCGCTCTTTGCGGCACGGCAGGTGGAGAGGGTGCTGGATCATCCATACCTTTAGCACCCTCTTGCTCGTCATCGAAAAGAGGCTCTCCAACCTCATGATCACCTGCACGCTCAAAACGAGAAGAAGGAGAAACAAGAGTCTCGTCGAATGTGACATCTGATGTCTCCATGACTCGGTTAGTATCAAGGTTAAGTACACGATATGCTCTAGTGTGAGTGCCATAACCCAAAAATACCCCGTCAGAAGAACGAGACTCAAACTTGTCCAGGTTGCCCTTCTTCAATATAAAACAGTGGCAACCGAAGACTCTAAAGTAACTCACCTTGGGTTGGCGACCAAAACGCAACTCATAAGAGGTCTTCTTCAAAAAGGCTCTCAGAAAAATGCGATTTGAAATGTAGCATGCAGTGTTCATAGCTTCGGCCCAATAGCGCCTAGGAGTCCTATGCTCATCGAGCATTGTCCTGGCCATCTCAACAAGGGTCCGATTCTTCCTCTCTACAACACCATTTTGAGGCGGTGTGTAGGGGGAAGAAAACTGATGCTCCAAACCAAGGCGGTCACAAAACTTCTCAAAATCCGAATTTTTGAATTCGGAACCATTATCACTTCTAATAGCTCGCATCGAGTTCAGAGGGAACTCGTTCTGAAGACGCAAAATCAGATTGCGAGCGAAGGAGAAAGTCTCAGTCTTCTCAGTCAAAAAGAAGACCCACGAATATCTCAAAAAGTCGTCAACAACAACCAAAACATACCACTTGCCACCAACCGAGCTCACCCGAGCCGGACCAACAAGGTCCATGTGTAAAAGCTCTCCGGGGTGCGAGGTCATGACCTTAGTCACTGGATGGTGGGGAGCGGCAACCATCTTCCCATGTCTGCAAGAATGGCAAACTAGATCCTTCTCCATCGAAAGCTTGGGCAATCCTCGGATTAGGCCAAGTGAGCTAAGTCTTGCAAGCAAGTCGAAGCATAAATGACCGAGCCTCCTATGCCACTTCCAAAGATCGGAGGAAGAAGGACTAGCCAAAAGACAGCGAGAAGAACCAAACGACTCCGAGAAATTCGCGCGAAAGACTTTCCCAAAGGGCGAAATCAGACATACAAGATCGCCCTGAGGATCTAAGATGCGACTAAGGTTCGGTTTAAAACGAATCTCATAGTCATCATCAAAAAGTTGCGAAACAGAAAGCAAGTTAAAATGCAGGTTAGAAACAAGAGCAACATCGCGCAACACAAAGTGCTCATTAACCCGCACCGTCCCACGGGATAACACCTTACCTTTACTATTGTCGCCGAAGGTTATGTACTCCTTTCCGGCGACCGGGCTAAGGCTGGAGAACCACTTGGCGTCTCCGGTCATGTGCCTCAAACAACCGGAATCCACCAACCAAATGTCCTCCAACCGTCTTACCTACATTTAATAAAAAGACATAGAGTGAGCATACGGTCCAACACTGGGGTTAGTGAAATAGGAAGGATACCAGTGTTGGGCCGGCTGCTCAAAAGAACGGTCAGTGTAAAAACTATTCCTAGTCTGTCTACGGGGGTAGCGATCACCACGCACAGGAAAACGTGGTCCGCTGGGGAAGAAACGCTCACCGCGGTACTCACACTGCGGTGGGGGAAAGCGCTCAACAGAACCTCCGCCACGGGGTCCGTCAACTGCAAAGGCAGGACCCCGTCGGGCACGCTCTCTATGAGGCCTAGGCCTAGCAACTTGAGGCACTGTGCCTCTAGGCCTAGCGTCTCTCCTCGGAGCTCTCTGCTGCCTAGGCCTGGGAACTTGACCTCCAGACCTAGCAGCTCTCCTCTGGACATTCGGCCCATGCACACCTTGGAAAGGGTGGTACATGTCCGGGTTGTCCATCTCCCGAGCACGGCGCGCCTCTCTCCTGCACCGAAAGCAGAACTCGCTCAAGTGACCATCTCTCCCACAGAAGTCACACTGGTACCTCACCACACGCACAGGGGGTTGTTGGTACGCAGGACTGTGGGTATGGGTCACTTTGCCCTTCTGTGGCAACTCCTCCTGGATAGGTGGCATTGTATCCAGCTTGTTCTTTAGGTGGTTGGGTTTGGGATGCCACACTTGGTTCTTGGGTGGAGCTCTCTGAGGTTCCTAAAACACCCCATCCTTGGTGGTAGGTTTGACGGGCTCTTTGGGTGGAAGCTTGGCAAGTTTGGGAGTAGTGGTGGAGTTGGGCTTCTCACTAGGGTTCAGACCACTCGACTCTCCAATCTTCCCAAAAGCAGAAAGATCAACACCCGGAGCAAAACCTACACCAGGACCTCCAGCAGCTCGCTTAAATTGGGAGATCATCATCCCGAGCTGCGGCTCACTACAAGAGACCCATGACAAGATGGTCCGAAGGTATGTGTTTTCCTCCTCGGTTTGCATCTTGCCATGCTTGACATTCGCAATCTCCATCTCCAAACCCTCACACAAAGCACACCTAGCCACACTTGTGCTACCTGAGTTGGCCTCCTCAAGAGACACAATCTTGGCATTCTTCTCTGCCAACTCAGATTGCAAGACAGGACAAGTCTTGCACGCACCCAACAGAGAAGGTCTAGCTTTCAGCTCATCCACCTCTCCTACCAACGTAGCATACTTACCTCTCAAAGTGAGAAGGTCAGTCATGTGCGTGGTGCACATCTCACACTCAACTTCCTCCGACACGACCACGGTGGACTTGGCAAACTCAAGTTCTCTCACCGTGTCCTCCCACTTCTGCCTAAACTCCTTGCGCTCTCTAGCGGCACGCATAAGCAACTTGTCCTGACTAAGGAGCGCGGCAGTAAGCTTCTCAACCTCAGCAGAAAGCTCGTCGTGGGTGAGGGATACCTGGGAGGTGTCGTCGTCGTCGTCGTCCCGAGGGGTGTGCTCTAGCTTGCCATCGACCTCATCCCCAAGCGCCATGGTGCAGAAGCCATCGTCGTCGGCGAAGAAACAGAGACCGTTCAGCTTGTCCTCGATCCTCTTCTTCTTCTCGGACTCGTCATCGCTTGAGCAAGCGGAGTCGTCATCCGAGCCGTCGACATCGCTGAGCGTGGCGAAGAACGCACGCTGCTCAGCCTGGGCCTTCTCCAAGTACTTCTTCTTGATGTACTCCTTGTTGAAGCCGCCCCTCCGCTTGTGCCTCGCGAGGACGTACTTCTCCTTGCGCTTGCCGGAGTCGTACTTGTGCCCATGATCGCCCTTCCCAGATGAATGCTTCTTCTTGGGACAGTTGGCGATGAAGTGGTCGGGGTCGCCGCACTCATAGCATCCTGAGCGTCCTCCACCGCGGCGACGGTTCATGCGGTTGTTGTGGAACCGCGTGAACTGGTTGGCGAGCATTGCCAACTCGTCATCCCCCAACAACTCAAGCTGGTCCTCTGTGACAGAAAAGAGTGAAGAAAGTGCAAAGCCAGCAGAGGGATTAGCAGAAGAGCCAAACACCAAAGCCATAGTCGGGCCAGAAGGATTCGCATAAGAAGCCCTCGACATGGCATCAATCTCACTGGACTTGAGCTTACTAAAGAGCTCGTCGCACGTGAGGGTTTCATAGTTAGGCGATTCGATGATCGCCTGAACTTTGGAATCCCACACCGACCGATCAAGAGTATGCAAAAGCTTCAAGGCTCTCTCATGATCGTCGAAAGGCAACTACTCCTTGTTAGCCCTCATCCTGTTGACAATCACCTGAAAGCGAGCGAATAAACTCTCTATGCTCTCGCCAGGTTGATGTCTAAAGTTCTCATACTCTCTCTTGAATGACTCGTAGAGTCGGGTTTTGACTTGAGAGGTGCCCTCATGAAAACGCATGAGGGTGGCCCAAATCTCCCGAGCCGTAGAGAGGTGAGAAACGCGATCAAACTCTCCCATGCTCAAACACAAAAAGAGAGCATTACGGGCTCGGCTATTGGCTTCGTGCTCATCGATCTGATGCTGAGTCACACGAGCAGCCAAGACCACGTAATCAACAGAGTTGCAAATATCCCAGATGGAAGCACCCAAGCTCTGCAGATAGGCCGACATGCGTATCTTCCAATACGCATAGTTCGTCCCATCGAAAAACGGCGGTTTGCCCACGCCGCGATCCATGTCGCCTTCGGTGGATCTGGAACCGGCTAAGGTGGAAGATCCTTAACCCGCTCCGATACCAATTGAAGGACCGAGAATGCAAAAAGCAAGGCGACCAGAGGGGGGGTGAATGGGAGCCAATAAAATCTCTCTCGAAACTTTGGCCAAGGGTCCCAAAATCAATCCCCAAGAGCTACTACCAAAAACGTGATGCCCACGACCCTTGGAAGAGGGTGGATGATCCCTGGGATCACAGCGAGGCACCACAAAAACTTCCTCACCCAAGTTCACGCAAGTCAACTAGTGACGGGATGGGTTTTGGGTAACCTGAACCTCCCCCGAGCAACGCGAGGGGGATTCAGACTATTTGGTAGAGCGGGAAGCCCAAATTCTGTAGAGCACGAAGTTAGGAATCCAACGCAACAAACGAATCTCGAATCGAAAGACGAACGAACAAACTGCGGATGAAAACGCGTCGAACCAGCACTGACCGGACTCTGCCTGCGTCCGGTCGCTGACCACCGGACGCGTCCGGTCGTGCAAAAACAGTTTTCGGAGCTTACTGTTTCTGACCGGACTCACCAGAGACGAGCGTCCGGTCGAGAGCAGTGCGTCCGGTCACAAAATACAAGCCAAGCGAACAGTACAATGAGCGAGTCCGGTCACTTAGCGAAAGGTGCGTCCGGTCAAGTCACGAACCGAACACAGCGAAGGTGTTCATCGACCGGACTCACTGACAGCGTCCAGTCGTTGAACAGGCAGCGTCCGGTCACCCCGATTCAGGCTGTTCGTTCACCGATTTGACTCGATCTCACCCAAAACAAATCCTCTAGGGATCAAACTTGGTGAGAAGAGTCACAAAGAGTATAGTGAGCTATCTCAAAGAGATCATGGCTCAAACCTATCTCCAAATCGATGAATCGAAGAATTTCGAGGGAAGTGAGAAAACTTGACCCGAAACTAAATATCGATCGATCTCCTAGACCGTGAGGTTAGAGGATGATTCCTTCGGTGGAAAGAAGTGCCTCACGATCTAGAACAAACCAGTTCAAACGGAATTGCAAAAAATGAACCGAGCAAAGAGATCAAGCGACGGGAAAATCATGGGGAAAAAGGATTCCGCGAAGAACACGAACAAAACACGAATCACACCCACGAATTGCAAGTCGAAGCGCAAACACACGCTACGACAAGGAGGTTACGGCCTCCTTTCCTCAAAATCAACAGTACACAGAGTTGCAAGTCTCTCTGCGGATCTCAGCTACAGCAGGGGATGGGAGAGCAGGAAACCCTAAGTGCAGGAAGCAAATGAGATGGCTAAAACTGAGATGTGGGAGGAGGGTGTCTCCCCTGACTACTTATCCTATTCTAGTCTAAGTCTATTTCCTACTCTACCCCTCTCTATTCTAATTACAGAGCGAACCAGCTAAACCCTAAGGTTATTCTGGACCAACTCAAGTGGTAGGTAGGTCCAACGGCCACGCCCGCACAATATCGTCCGCGTTGCCTCCACGCAACCTTCCGATTGCCGCCACGTGCCGTCCTCGCTCTGCACCCCCGGTTTTGTGGCCCAAACCGGGAAACCAACCTTTTCCAGCAACCCCCGGTTTTGAGGCCCAAACCGGGAAACCAGCCCACTAGCCTGAGTTTTGTGGCCCAAACTCAGAAACCCGCAGCGCCCGAGTTTTGAGGCCCAAACTCGGAAACCGGCCCATCGCCCGAGTTTTGTGGCCAAACTCGGAAACCGTCCGCGCCCAGGTTTTGTGGCTCAACCAGGAAACCAAGCACCTGAGTTTTGAGGCCCAAACTCGGAAACCGTCCACCCGGTGGTTTTTCCCTGGCTCAACCACCAAATCGGAGCTGTAGAGGGGATGCACCGCCCGTGCACCCCGTCCACCGACACATGTCCCCAGGTCCTCGACCCGAGCAACACAGTGCCCCGCAAGTCTCCGCTCGTCGCTGTCCCAGGCTGCCAGCCAGCACAGCTGATCCTCAGGCACTCCGGTCCCTCAGTCCAAGCCTCACGTCCGCCCTTCACTGCTCGATACATCGGCATGGCACGTCCGCCGCACGGCACGCCCATCCTTCATCGCACCCAGTCCGTCGGCACGGCACGTCTCAACTTGACCTTCACCTTGCCCTCGATCACTGTCTTCGTGCTCGACACCTGCACAACACAAGCCAAAGAACATGCGATCAAACCCGTTGACAATCACTCATCACTCAGAGATTCGGCATACACCCATGTATCCGCAGAAGCAAGGGTAAAATTACACAAACCACCGTTGAAGATGAAGCAGCTATTCGTCTTGTCCTTCTTCACGATGGATCGCTTGATGTCGTACGATGTGTACGTGTTCATCTCAGGCCCCTTGACACGTAGTCACAACGGCGCAATCGATGATTCACTAGTGTCCTTCTTTCTCTCATCCGAGACGTCTTCGCCGAATATGGGTTGAAAATATTTGAAGCGAATCATAAACATCAATCCTTCTTCTGCAAATGACTGGCTGCATCAGATCTTGTAGTTGTTCTGACTATAAGTGAACTTGTCACCGTTGCATGTGTCTTGTTGGCATCACCTTATTCAAGGCCATCAGCAAAAATATCTCTTTCAATATGAAGTGTGTTGAAAATGTTTTAGCCGATGGTCTTCTATCGGTTGTCCGGTTGCTAACGTCCTTTGTGCCTCTGATGTAGCCTTTCGTAACCTTATCACCAGATTGAGCTTTGCGTTATTCAGGGAAAGGTAAAGTTATATTAATAGGAGCCAAAGGTTCTGTCTTATCGGCTTTTGCTTAGTATGCCTTTGACCTTCTTCTTGCTGAGGAACTGGAATGCTTTAGGTGAGCATGCTATCAGGTAACTCACGGTAGCTTCGAAGAACGTCATTTTTGATGAAGCTGATTGTGCCGTGGAGGATGAATACGAGTTCGGCGGTGCGCAGATGCGTGCACGATGATAACTCCAGCCGATTCCTGTATGCATATCGGCCAATTAGTATATTTTTCTCGTGTTGTCGTATCCACTGATTTCTTTCCTGAACAGCCGATTCCAAAGATGACATGCAGATAAGCTATCGGCCAATTTCCCTCGGCTGACGTATGACCTCTTGATAATGAATCGGCTATTTATAGCAGCATGCAAGTAAATCTGAGTTTGGACTTCATCTCTTTGAACATCTCCATGGAAATCTTCCTTTTACAACGTGCATGTTGTCCTTTGTTTAGCCGATGCATCACTGACACTTTGTTCATAGCTTCCGATAAAATCAACCAATACTTCTCCCTTTTTTTGACTTATCATGATATCGGCTATCAAACTGATTTTACTGGAAAGTTCTTCATCAAATTATATTGCACTTTGTCTTTGTCACTTCTTTCGGCTGAACTTCTATTGATAAAATAAAAGTTAAACATCATCTCATCGCGATCTGAAAGTGACAAATATTTGGAGAGGATCTGATGTTCGATCAAATAATTGCTGTCCCACCGGGCGTGCCAAAAAGTTTGTTGGCGCAAAAAGTGACACCTTCGCGCCAAGCACACAGCAAGCCGAAAAGCTGGCTTCAATCGGGTGCCTGGAGTATGTTGATTCCGGAGACGTGCCAGTCGGTTTGACCTGAAAACCAACAAGGGATAAAAACGTGAGAATACCTCTGGAACATGCCGGGTGAGACCAGACAGTTCCATATGTACGGCTTTGAAAGCCAGTCACGACGGCACACAGCTATAGAAGCTGTCTGTCAAAGCATGTTTGCAAAATCATTCGGCAAGTATGAAATCAGAGTGTGTAAAGCATATTTAATTGCCGAATGCGTATGTAAAAAGAGACATACTTTTAACGAAATAAAGATGTTATAAATAGGTAACTTGCAAAAATAGATCTATTCAAACAACGCATGCATAGGCTAATCCAACTAATCTGCCGCACATTTAGTTTTCATAAACCCATCAGGCGTAAACTCCAGCGAAGCTAATCCACCGCATGATACCACTTGCTATAAGTCTACACCACTTCTTATAATTAGATTAATCCACCGCATGATACAATCTAATTATAACAAGCTAAAAGCATGCATATATTTGAATAGATCTAATAAAAGCTCGTTACTCATGTAGGCATAACCAAAATCGGCAAACCAGCCGAATTGGGGTCCATGAAGAAGGAACAAGCAAGCAAGCACGATCAGACTAATCTAAAACCTGCACCTGCCGCACGATACCTAGTTTTATCAAAGCCTAATCGTAATTAACATGCATGAACCCGCGACATGTAGCAATCTGGATTGAAAGTTGATCCGGCCATCATGATATTATGATTAGCAAAAGCACAAGCAAACTTGTGGAACAAGGCCGAACAAAGATCAATCTAGATTGGGCAAAAGAGTGTTACAAGAATTAAATAAATAAAACATATAACACATGATAACTTAATGAATCTATCAGATCTGCCAAATCTAATAGAGCCGATAACTATTTTTACTCATGACTTAATCCGCCGCACGATACAAGGCACAAGCAAAAACTTCCTGTCATAAGCTTAAATCCGCCGCACAATACTAAGCTTAACATACGAGACTACTTGCATCATATGTAAATCCACCGCATGATACTAGACATGATAACAAGGTTGTCGGTACTTACGGAGGTCGACGGATCGATGATTCCTCTCGAAGAACTCGACAACACGACTAAGGACTCGAAGATGGCACGGGGCCGGTTTGTATTGATGTGGTTGTGAACATTTTTTTACAATAGCCAAGGGTTTATATTTATACCCTGGACGCAATACAAGTCCTAAGAGGACACGACTATGAAATATTAAAGGAAAATACAATATTCTAGGCCTTCAACTCCTTTCAGAATCATCATTGCCTTAATTGTCAGAATTTTATTGCCCGATCGGCTCTCGTTTCCGTTGTTTCAATGGAAACTCCCTTTTCTCACAATAGCTGACCGCATGAGCAGTTGCCGAATCCTTGGAAACTAGCCGACCGCATGGATACTTGCCGAATTCCTTATACGTCCATCTCCGCACACTGGACATGCATGCCATCTTCTAGCCTTTCCTTCATCGTGAAGCCATTCTGAAGGACCGAGAAGCTACCCGAAAGCGACCAGAGGGGGGGGGGGGGGTGAATGGGAGCTTCAAAATTTCCTTTCGGAAACTAGATGCCACTGTCCCAAACTCAACCCCAAAAGCAAACCCTAGAGCCGGCAAGTGTCCACGACCCTAGATGTAGGGTGGATGCTTCCACGAAGCACAGCGGGACACTGGACAACCCTAGAAAGCCAACGCAAAAGACGGAACTCGAATCCGATCAAGAACGAACGAACCGCGAACGAAACGGCGCGAAACAGCAGCGACCGGACTCTGGCCTGCGTCCGGTCAGCAGGGACCGGACGCGTCCGATCGTCAGAAAACGTCTCTGGGAGCTCTCTGTTCGCGACCGGACTCACGGGAACTGAGCGTCCGATCGTGAACAGTGCGTCCGGTCAGAAACAAACAAGAACACACGAGACTGCGCAGAAAAGCACTGACCGGACTCTGCCTGCGTCCGGTCTGTGAGCACCGGACGCGTCCGGTCGTGCAAAAACGATTTTCGGAGCTCTCTGGAACTGACCGGACTCTGTGAGATAGAGCGTCCGGTCGGTTCACCTGCGTCCGGTCACAAGCACGTTCGAGTAGTGAACAGGACTATGGGCGAGTCCGGTCACCACTAAACTCCAGCGTCCGGTCAGAGCAAAAACCAGAACACGCTCAAACCTTCAACGACCGGACGCGTCCGGTCAAGTCGTGACCGGCGTCCGGTCACCCCGAAACTGCACTGAAACTCCGGCGATTCAACCCAATCTCCTCCGAATCAAGTGCTCTAGGCTTGGGATTCGATCTGAGGAGTCACAAGGAGGTTAGTGAGCTATCTCTAAGAGATCATGGCTCGAACCTAACTCTAAATCGGTGAATCGAAGGAATTCGGGGGAAGGAAGAAAAAGAGAACCGAAACTAAAACTTGATCGATCTCCTAGACCGTGAGGTTAGAGATGATTTCTTTCGGTGGAAAGAAGTGCCTCACGATCTAGAACAACTCAGTTCAAACGGAATCACAAAAGATGAACCGAGCACAAAGATCAAGCGACGGGAAAACTCAAGGCACAAAGCAATCCGCGAAGAACATGATGAACATGAAATCAAAACACGAATTGACACCAAGAGATGGGATCCAAGGTGAGGATACGGCCTCACTTCCTCGAATCAACAGTACACAGAGTGGAGTCTCTCTGCGGATCTCAACTAGCTAAAGCAGGGATGGGAGAGTGGGAAACCCTAGCAAATGAAGGCACTAACTGAAATAGCTAAAACTGAGATAGGGAGGAGGGTGTCTCCCCTGGACTACTTATACTAACCTAGCCTAAGTCTATTTCCTACTCTACCCCTCTCTACTCTAATTACAGAGCGGGCCAGGAAAACCCTAAGGCTAATCTGGTCCACCCGCTGGTGGTAGGTAGATCCGACGGCCACGCCCGCACGGTCTTCCGCGTCGCCTCCACGCAACCTTCAGATCGCCGCCACGTGCCGCCACCACTCTGCACCCCCGGTTTTGTGGCCCAAACCGGGAAACCAGCCTTTTCCATCAGCCCCCGGTTTTGAGGCCCAAACCGGGAAACCAGCCTCCAGCCCGAGTTTTGTGGCCCAAACTCGGAAACCCGCAGCGCCCGAGTTTTGAGGCCCAAACTCGGAAACCGGCCCACGCCCAGGTTTTGAGGCTCAACCTGGAAACCGTCACGCCCAGGTTTTGTGGCTCAACCTGGAAACCCAGCACCCAGGTTTTGAGGCCCAAACCTGGAAACCGTCCACCGTTGGTTTTTCCCGGGCTCTACCAACAAACCGGCGTCGTAGAGGGGATGCACCGCCTGTGCACCCCTTCCACCGACATGATCGCACTTCTCCGCTTGTCGCTGTCGCAGGCTGCCAGCCACCACAGCTGATCCTCCGGCCTCACAGTCCATCAGTCCAAGTCCACGTCCGCCCTTCACCGTCCGATACATCGGCATGGCACGTCCGCCGCACGGCACGCCCATCCTTCATCGCGCCCGGTCCGTCGGCACGGCACGTCGCAACTTGACCTTCACCCGCCATCGACCACTGTCTCCGTGCTCGACACCTGCATAACACAAGCCAAAGAACATGCGCATCATCTCCGTTGACAATCACTCATCACACAGAGACTCGGCATACACCCATGTATCCGCAATCTCCCCCTTGATGAGTGCATTGTCAACTCCACAACAAATCATGAATAAGAAGAAGGAGGTAGGAAGGAGTGAGAAGAGAAAACCCAACCAAATGACCCAAAAGCCTAACAAAAGCCAAAGAAGGTCAAGTGGATGAAGCGATAACTTGGTCCCCAAAGACATGGGCAACGGCTCGACGCAACCAAGCAAAGCAAAAGCTAGCCCTCAAGAAGAGGTAGAACAGGCTCAACACCGCTAGCAGATACCAATTGAGGATCGGAGGACAACAGAAGCAAAATGCTAGTCCCTCAAGATAGAGGCACAGAGGCTCAACACAACTAGCAAGAAAATCACTCCGAACCAATTGGAAATCATCCCAAACCAAATGGGAAAGCACACCAGACGATACCAATTGAAAGCCAAATGAAAAAGCTTATGAAAGCTCATGAAAAGCTAGGAACTTCTCATGAAAAGCTAGGAACGTTTGCTAGTCCCTCAAGATAGAGGCAACGGCTCAACACAACTAGCAAACTCCCCCTCGACAAATGCAAGCAACTAGGACAAATGATTCTCCCTTTAGTTGATCAACACAGGAGCATATGATTTGCATAAATTTCTCCCCCTAGTTGAAAATGCACTTATCAAGGCCAAAAGGTATCGGAGAAGCAACTCCCTTCACATAAACTCCCCCTGAACACAAGATCTCCTTCCAAAATGCATATGAAGTCAAAGTGCAAGTTAGGAGCTTCAAGTATATAGTCAAAAGAGTGCAAAGATGCTCTAATCAGTATAGCTCCAACATCTCAATTAAGCACTCAAATAGCAAAGGCTCAAACTGATCACTTATACGAAATATGAAGCATATGAGCATGTGAGCAGTTTTAAGCCAAAAAGGATAGTCACCATCAAAATAGCACTAGACATGTATAGAAGGAATCCAAACAAGTGCTAAGCATATATACAAGGTGAACTACCCCTAGCAAAGTTCAATCATCAGGCATAGGAATGAAGCATATACTTGTGATTTCAAATTCATATCGGAGTTGCAGCGGTAAAAGAATTCACAAGTTCATTTTTAGCATGTGATTGCGAGAGGTTGAAAGCTTGTCATCGCCTAACTTTTCAACCGTGCGAAGCCTATGCCGAAGCAATCAGAAGCTTAAAGCAACGGTTTCGGTCATACACTACATGGCTCAAGTTTAACTCAAAGTGCAATGAGAAACAGTCTCAATACCATGAGGTGTTGACAAGCAATCCCATCTCGATCTTTTCAATTCAACAATACTTGGTTCAGATTTTAAGCAAGTTATGAACAACCAAGCAAGTGAATGACTCAGAACTAGAGACATAGCAACCTAGCATATACGAAAAGCAGGAATGGACTCAACACACCCTACACATGCTAGTTGCATATCTCAATGGTGAACATTTTCAGATTTATATACATTAGGCATAATTCACCATTCCAAAAGTAGCTCGCTCATAACATGTAACAGTGATCAGAAAGAGCATAAGCTACAAGCATCATCATAAGTATCAGAGCAATACTAACAAGAGTATAATTACATTCTAGTGAATATAGACATGAAGCTTCAGAATGTAAATGCGTATGCCCGACCCAAAACTGAAAGAAAGAAGATACCAATTGGAAAGACTCAAGAAACTCAAAAGAAAAGAGCCTCAAAATAAAAGAGTCAGTCTGTACATCTCAAAATGCTTCCCCCATCTAAAATGGGAAACCCACACCAAGCTCACCCCTCAACCTATTAAAGGTTGACTCGTCTAAAGGCTTGGTGAAAATATCAGCCAATTGGTGATGAGTATCGACATGGCGAAGGTCGATATCACCCTTCTCCTGGTGGTCTCGCAAGAAATGAAAACGCACATCAATGTGTTTGGTTTTCGAGTGAAGCACGAGGTTCTTAGCAACGCTAATGGCACTCGTGCTGTCACAAAGCAAAGGCACTCGAGTAAAGCTCAAACCAAAATCACGCAAAGTGGCCACCATCCAGAGTAACTGGGAACAGCAGCTAGCCGCAGCAACATATTCAGCCTCCGTGGTGGACTGAGCGACACTAGACTGCTTGCGAGAAGACCACGATACAAGAGAAGACCCAATAAACTGGCAAGTCCCAGAAGTGGACTTGCGCTCAATGCGACAACCAGCAAAATCGGCATCGGAATAACCGCAAAGCGAGAGAGTGGAGGAAGCAGAATACCAAATCCCGAACTCAGGCGTGAAACGAAGGTACCTGAAGATGCGCTTCACCGCCTGACGGTGAGAAGTGCGTGGCGAAGCCTGAAAGCGCGCGCACAAGCACACGGCGAACTGAATGTCCGGCCGTGTCGCCGTCAGGTAGAGCAGCGATCCAATCATGCTGCGGTACTCCTTCTGGTCCACTGCTTCTCCATCCGTGTCGGCATCCAGGGCAGTCGTCGTCGACATGGGCGTCGGAAGAGGCTTGGCCTCACCCATGTCGAACCGCTTCAGCAAGTCCCTCGTGTACTTGCCCTGGTGCACAAACGTCCCCTCTCGGGATTGCTTAATTTGCAACCCGAGAAAGAAAGTCAGCTCGCCCATCATGCTCATCTCGAACTCCCTGCTCATAGTATCTGCAAACTTGGCAACCAAAGCGTGAGAAGAACCCCCGAAAATGATATCATCCACGTAAATTTGGACCAAGAGAGTATCTTTGCCTTGCCGGAGGAGAAAGAGCGTCTTATCTACACATCCCATTTTAAAACACTTAGCTAGCAAAAAGGTTTTTAATCTCTCATACCAGGCTCTAGGGGCTTGTTTCAAACCATACAAAGCTTTGTGGAGTTTAAAGACATGGTTTGGAAACTTGGGATTTTCAAAACCGGGGGGTTGCTGGATATAGACCTCCTCCTCAATGTAGCCGTTTAAGAAGGCACTCTTGACATCCATTTGAAAAAGTTTGAAACCCATGGATGCAGCATAAGCCAAGAGTATCCTAATAGCCTCCAAACGAGCTACAGGAGCGAAGGTCTCCTCATAATCTATCCCCTCCTTCTGACTATAACCCTTCGCTACAAGCCGGGCCTTGTTTCTCACAATGTGGCCCTCCTCCCCTTGCTTGTTTTTAAATACCCATTTTGTCCCAATAGGTTTACAGTCAGGAGGTGGAGGCACTAGAACCCAAACCCGATTTCGCTCAAAGTTCTCTAGCTCCTCATGCATGGCATTGACCCAATCCGGATCCGTCAATGCGTGTCCAACATCTCGGGGCTCAAAAGACGCAACAAAAGCAGAATGAGCAAAGTGCGAGATGTGCTGTGACCTGGAGCGAGTAACTCGCTCGTCGATGTCGCCGATCATCTGCTGAGGAGGGTGCTGGCGCTGGATGTGTCGTGGCGCCTCCCGGGAAGAAGTGACCTCCCCCTCAACAGCAGCTGGTTCCACCCCGGGTACAAAAGGTACCGCGCGAGGTGGAGGATCCCACGGCCCCCAGGAAGAAGAAGTGTCGGGACCGTGAGTCGTCATCGAGGCCGCTCTCTGCGGCACGGCAGGTGGAGGGGGTGCTGGATCATCTATACCTTCAGCACCCTCTTCCTCATCATCAAAAAGAGGCTCTCCAACCTCATGATCACCTGCACGCTCAAAACGAGAAGAGGGACAAACAAGAGTCTCGTCGAAGGTGACATCTGATGTCTCCATGACTCGGTTAGTGTCAAGGTTAAGTACACGATAAGCTCGAGTGTGAGTGCCATAACCCAAAAACACACCGTCAGAAGAACGAGACTCAAACTTGTCCAGGTTGCCTTTTTTCAATATAAAACAGTGGCAACCAAAGACTCTAAAATAACTCACCTTGGGCTGGCGACCAAAACGCAACTCATAAGAGGTCTTCTTCAAAAACGCTCTCAGAAAAATGCGATTCGAAATGTAGCATGCAGTGTTCATAGCTTCGGCCCAAAAGCGCCTAGGAGTCCTATGCTCATCAAGCATCGTCCTGGCCATCTCCACAAGGGTCCGATTCTTCCTCTCTACAACACCATTTTGGGGTGGTGTATAGGGGGAAGAAAACTGATGCTCCAAACCAAGGCGGTTACAAAACATCTCAAAATCCGAATTCTTAAACTCGGAACCATTATCACTTCTAATAGCTCGCATCGAGTTCAAAGGGAACTCGTTCTGAAGACGCAAAATCAGATTGCGAGCGAAGGAGAAAGTCTCGGTCTTCTCAGCTAAAAAGAAGACCCACGAATACCTCGAAAAGTCGTCAACAACAACCAAAACATACCACTTGCCACCAACCGAGCTCACCCGAGCCGGACCAACAAGGTCCATGTGTAAAAGCTCTCCGGGGTGCGAGGTCATGACCTTAGTCACTGGATGGTGGGGAGCGGCAACCATCTTCCCATGTCTGCAAGAATGGCAAACTAGATCCTTCTCCATCGAAAGCTTGGGCAATCCTCAGATTAGGCCAAGTGAGCTAAGTCTTGCAAGCAAGTCGAAGCTTAAATGACCGAGCCTCCTATGCCACTTCCAAAGATCGGAGGAAGAAGGACTAGCCAAAAGACAGCGAGAAGAACCAAACGACTCCGAGAAATTCGCGCGAAAGACTTTCCCAAAGGGCGAAATCAGACATACAAGATCGCCCTGAGGATCTAAGATGCGACTAAGGTTCGGTTTGAAACGAATCTCATAGTCATCATCAAAAAGTTGCGAAACAGAAAGCAAGTTAAAATGCAGGTTAGAAACAAGAGCAACATCGCGCAACACAAAGTGCTCATTAACCCGCACAGTCCCACGGGACAATACCTTACCGTTACTATTGTCGCCAAAGGTTATGTACTCCTTTCCGGCGACCGGGCTAAGGCTGGAGAACCACTTGGCGTTTCCGGTCATGTGCCTCGAGCAACCGGAATCCACCAACCAAATGTCCTCCAACCGCCTTACCTACATCAATAAAAAGACATAGGGTGAGCATACGGTCCAACACTGGGGTTAGTGAAGTAAGGAGAATACCAGTGTTGGGCCGGCTGCTCAAAAGAAAGGTTAGTGTAAAAACTATTCCTAGCCTGTCTACGGGGGTAGCGATCACCACGTACAAGAAAACGTGGTCCGCTGGGGAAGAAGCGCTCACCGCGGTACTCAAACTGCGGTGGGGGAAAGCGCTCAACAAAGCCTCCGCCACGGGGTCCGTTACCTGCAAAAGCAGGACCCCGTCGGGCACGCTCTCTACGAGGTCTACGCCTAGGAGTCTGGGGCTCAACTCTAGCGTCTCTCCTCGGAGCTCTCTCCTGCCTAGGCCTAACAAACTGAGGTCCTGGACCTCTAGGCCTAGCTGCTCTCCTCTTGCCCTTCGGAGCATGTCCACCATGAGCTGGATGGTACATGTCCGGGTTCTCCATCTCCCGAGCCCTGCGCGCCTCTCTCTTGCGCCTAAAGCAGAACTCGCTCAAGTGACCATCTCTCCCACAAAAATCACACTGGTACCTCACCGCACGCACAGGGGGTTGTTGGTGACCAGGGCTGTGGGTGTGGCTCACTTTGCCTTTGCCCTTTGGTGTCAACTCCTCACGAATGGGTGGCATAGCATCAAGCTTGTTTCTGAGGTGGTTTGGCTTGGGTGCCCAAACTGGGTTCTTGGGAGGAACTTTAGGGGGTTCCTCAACCACACCATCTTGGGTGATAGGCTTGGCTGGCTCTTTGAGTGGAAGCTTGGCAAGTTTGGGAGTAGTGGTGGAATTTGGCTTCTCACATGGGTTCAGACCACTAGACTCTCCAATCTTCCCAAAGGCTGAGAGATCAACACTCTGAGCAAAACCTACACCAGGGGCACCAACAGCTCGCTTGAATTGGGAGATCATCATCCCGAGCTGCGGCTCACTACTGGAGACCCATGACAAGATGGACCGAAGGTATGTGTTTTCTTCCTCGGTTTGCATCTTGCCATGCTTCACATTGGCAATCTCCATCTCCAGGCCCTCACACAAAACACACCTCGAGACACAAGTGCTATCCGAGCTGGCCTTCTCTACGGACTCAAGCTTGGCATTCTTCTCTGCCAACTCGGATTGCAAGACAGGACAAGTCTTGCATGCACCCAACAGCTGCGGTCTAGCTCGGAGCTCATCCACCTCATCTACCAGCGCAGCATGCTTACTCCTCAGAGTGAGAAGATCCGTCATGTGCGCGGCGCAACTCTCGCACTCCAACTCCTCCGACACTACCACGGTGGAACGAGCGAACTCAAGCTCCTTCACCGTGTCCTCCCACTTCTGCCTAAACTCCTTGCGCTCTCTAGCGGCACGCCTAAGCAACTTATCTTGGCTAAGGAGGGCAGCAGTCAACTTCTCAACCTCAGAGGAAAGCTCGTCGTAGGTGAGAGATACCTGGGAGGTGTCGTCGTCGTCGTCGTTCCGAGGGGTACGCTCCGGCTCGCCGTCGACCTCATCGCCCAGCGCCATGGTGCAGAAGCCGTCGTCGTCGGCGAAGAAGCAGAGGCCGTTCAGCTTGTCCTCGATCCTCTTCTTCTTCTCGGACTCGTCATCGCTCGAGCTGGCGGAGTCGTCCTCCGAGCCGTCGACGTCGCTGAGCGTGGCGAAGAATGCGCGCTGCTCAGCTTGCTGCTTCTCCAAGTACTTCTTCTTGATGTACTCTTTGTCGAAGCCGCCCCGCTTCTTGTGCCTTGGGGGAACGTGCTTCTCCTTGTACTTGGAGTCGCGCCTGTGGCCGTGATCGCCCTTCCCCAGATGCTTGTTCTTCTTCTTGGGGCAGTCGGCGATGAAGTGGTCGGGGTCGCCGCACTCGTAGCATCCCGTGCGTCCTCCTCCTCGACGACGGTTCATGCGGTTGTTGTGGAACCGCGAGAACCGGTTGGCGAGCAAAGCCAACTCGTCATCTCCCAAAGACTCCAGCTGGTCCTCAGTCACAGAAAAGAGAGAAGAAAGCGCAAAGCCAGCTGAGGGGTTAGAGGAAGAGCCGGAAACCAAAGCCATGGACGGGCGAGAAGGATTTTCAAAAGAAGCCCTCGCCATAGCATCAATCTCACTAGACTTGAGCTTACTGAAGAGCTCGTCGCAGGTGAGGGTCTCATAGTTCGGCGATTCGATGATTGCCTGAACCTTGGAGTCCCACACCGAACGGTCAAGAGTGTGCAAAAGCTTCAAAGCACGCTCATGATCGTCAAATGGCAACTGCTCTCTGTTAGCCCTCATCCTGTTGACAATCACCTGAAAGCGAGCGAATAAACTTTCTATGCTCTCGCCAGGTTGATGTCTAAAGTTCTCATACTCTCGCTTGAACGACTCATAGAGTCGGGTTTTGACTTGAGAGGTGCCCTCATGGAAACGCATGAGGGTGTCCCAGATCTCCCGAGCCGTAGCGAGGTGAGAAACACGATCAAACTCACCCATGCTCAAACAAGAAAAGAGAGCATTACGGGCTCGGCTATTGGCATCGTGCTCATCGATCTGTTGCTGAGAGACACGAGCAGCCAAGACCACGTAATCAGCAGAGTTGCAAATATCCCAAATAGAAGCACCCAAGCTCTGCAGATAGGCCGACATGCGTATCTTCCAATACGCATAGTTCGTCCCATCAAAGAACGGCGGTTTGCCCACGCCGCGATCCATGTCGCCTTCTGTGGATCTGGAACCGGCTAAGGTGGAAGATCCTTAACCCGCTCCGATACCAATTGAAGGACCGAGAAGCTACCCGAAAGCGACCAGAGGGGGGGGGGGGTGAATGGGAGCTTCAAAATTTCCTTTCGGAAACTAGATGCCACTGTCCCAAACTCAACCCCAAAAGCAAACCCTAGAGCCGGCAAGTGTCCACGACCCTAGATGTAGGGTGGATGCTTCCACGAAGCACAGCGGGACACTGGACAACCCTAGAAAGCCAACGCAAAAGACGGAACTCGAATCCGATCAAGAACGAACGAACCGCGAACGAAACGGCGCGAAACAGCAGCGACCGGACTCTGGCCTGCGTCCGGTCAGCAGGGACCGGACGCGTCCGATCGTCAGAAAACGTCTCTGGGAGCTCTCTGTTCGCGACCGGACTCACGGGAACTGAGCGTCCGATCGTGAACAGTGCGTCCGGTCAGAAACAAACAAGAACACACGAGACTGCGCAGAAAAGCACTGACCGGACTCTGCCTGCGTCCGGTCTGTGAGCACCGGACGCGTCCGGTCGTGCAAAAACGATTTTCGGAGCTCTCTGGAACTGACCGGACTCTGTGAGATAGAGCGTCCGGTCGGTTCACCTGCGTCCGGTCACAAGCACGTTCGAGTAGTGAACAGGACTATGGGCGAGTCCGGTCACCACTAAACTCCAGCGTCCGGTCAGAGCAAAAACCAGAACACGCTCAAACCTTCAACGACCGGACGCGTCCGGTCAAGTCGTGACCGGCGTCCGGTCACCGCGAAACTGCACTGAAACTCCGGCGATTCAACCCGATCTCCTCCGAATCAAGTGCTCTAGGCTTGGGATTCGATCTGAGGAGTCACAAGGAGGTTAGTGAGCTATCTCTAAGAGATCATGGCTCGAACCTAACTCTAAATCGGTGAATCGAAGGAATTCGGGGGAAGGAAGAAAAAGAGACCCGAAACTAAAACTTGATCGATCTCCTAGACCGTGAGGTTAGAGATGATTTCTTTCGGTGGAAAGAAGTGCCTCACGATCTAGAACAACTCATTTCAAACGGAATCACAAAAGATGAACCGAGCACAAAGATCAAGCGACGGGAAAACTCAAGGCACAAAGCAATCCGCGAAGAACATGATGAACATGAAATCAAAACACGAATTGACACCAAGAGATGGGATCCAAGGTGAGGATACGGCCTCACTTCCTCGAATCAACAGTACACAGAGTGGAGTCTCTCTGCGGATCTCAACTAGCTAAAGCAGGGATGGGAGAGTGGGAAACCCTAGCAAATGAAGGCACTAACTGAAATAGCTAAAACTGAGATAGGGAGGAGGGTGTCTCCCCTGGACTACTTATACTAACCTAGCCTAAGTCTATTTCCTACTCTACCCCTCTCTACTCTAATTACAGAGCGGGCCAGGAAAACCCTAAGGCTAATCTGGTCCACCCGCTGGTGGTAGGTAGATCCGACCGCCACGCCCGCACGGTCTTCCGCGTCGCCTCCACGCAACCTTCAGATCGCCGCCACGTGCCGCCACCACTCTGCACCCCCGGTTTTGGGGCCCAAACCGGGAAACCAGCCTTTTCCATCAGCCCCCGGTTTTGAGGCCCAAACCGGGAAACCAGCCTCCAGCCCGAGTTTTGTGGCCCAAACTCGGAAACCCGCAGCACCCGAGTTTTGAGGCCCAAACTCGGAAACCGGCCCACGCCCAGGTTTTGAGGCTCAACCTGGAAACCGTCACGCCCAGGTTTTGTGGCTCAACCTGGAAACCCAGCACCCAGGTTTTGAGGCCCAAACCTGGAAACCGTCCACCGTTGGTTTTTCCCGGGCTCTACCAACAAACCGGCGTCGTAGAGGGGATGCACCGCCTGTGCACCCCTTCCACCGACATGATCGCACTTCTCCGCTTGTCGCTGTCGCAGGCTGCCAGCCACCACAGCTGATCCTCCGGCCTCACAGTCCATCAGTCCAAGTCCACGTCCGCCCTTCACCGTCCGATACATCGGCATGGCACGTCCGCCGCACGGCACGCCCATCCTTCATCGCGCCCGGTCCGTCGGCACGGCACGTCGCAACTTGACCTTCACCCGCCATCGACCACTGTCTCCGTGCTCGACACCTGCATAACACAAGCCAAAGAACATGCGCATCATCTCCGTTGACAATCACTCATCACACAGAGACTCGGCATACACCCATGTATCCGCACATTCATGCTAAATATAGAAGTGGACGTCGAGATGTGCATGCTTTATATATATTGCCTTCTTTGCATGCTTGCCACATCACAACGCCACCAAATCCAACTCCTGGCCAATGAGATCAGAACCCTCTGCTTCTTGAATACTCGTTTAATTTGTCACGGTCATGGTCGATTATCCTCGTGATCGGCTTCTCTTGCCATATCTATTTCCTGAATGGAGTAACCGACCGCTTGGCCGTCTACTGAATGCTCTTCTCACTGCTCATTGGGTCCACCTGTCATCTTCTCAATGTTGACCAAAATCCAGTGTTAACAATAGCGGACCACCCTTTCAGGTTGGTGGTGATCGCTATCCACCCATGGGACGAGGACAGTTTGGTGTTGCTACTAACACTTTTTCCGGGCCTATGACACAGCACTGGTATCCTTCTCAGTATACTAACCCCAGTGTTGTGCCATATGCTCACTTCCCGCCTTTCTATTGATGCAGGAACTTTGGTTGGAGAACATGTGGCTCTTGGATTTTGGGTGTTCGCGCCACATGACCGGAAAGAAGGAATGGTTCTCCAGCCTTAGCCCCGTGATTCACAAGGAGTACATCACTTTCGGGGATAATAGTAAGGTAAGGTTGTTTCTCATGGAGCTATTCAGCTCAATGAGAACTTTGTTCTCAAGGATATTGCTTTGGTTTCTAACTTGCATTACAATTTACTTTCTATTTCGCAACTTCTTAAGGATGATTGTGAAGTGCGCTTTAAGAAGGGTTTGAGTCATGTTTTAGACCCTCGGGGAGATCTTATTTGCTGGATCGTCCCTTTTGGCCGTGTTTTCAGAGCCGATTTTTCTCGTTCTTTCGGCTCTGCTAGATGTTTGATGGCTGGTCCTTCTTCTGATTTGTGGAAGTGGCATAGGAGGCTTGGTCACTTGAGTTTTGACTTGCTTGCAAGACTTAGCTCACTTGGCCTAATCCAAGGATTGCCCAAGCTCAAGTTTCAGAAGGACCTTGTTTGCCATCCCTGTCGTCACGGGAAGATGGTTGCGGCTTCTCACCCACCTGTTAACCAGGTGATGACAAAGCAACCCGACGAGCTTTTACAAATGGACACAGTTGGTCCAGCTCGGGTTTGCTCAGCGGGTGGGAAGTGGTACGTTCTAGTGATTGTGGACGATTTTTTGAGGTACTCTTGGGTATTTTTCATGGAGGGTATGGATGAAGCTTTTCCTATTGCTCGTGATTTGATCTTGAGGTTGAAAACTGAGTTTCCCCCTGATACCATTAGAGCTATTCGTAGCGACAATGGTACTGAGTTTGATAACTCTCAGTTTTCCTCTTTCTGTTCTTCTAATGGAATCGAGCATCAGTTTTCTTCTCCTTATGTCCCCCAGCAGAACGGTGTTGTTGAGTGCAAGAATCGGACCCTTGTTGAGATGGCTAGGACGATGCTCGATGAGCATAGGACTCCTAGGCATTTTTGGGCTGAGGCAATCAACACCGCTTGCCATGTTTCAAATCGCATCTTTCTTCGAGCTTTCATGAAAAAGACTTCTTATGAGTTGCGTTTTGAACGGGTACCCAAGGTGTCTCATTTTTGGGTGTTTGGGTGTAAGTGTTTTATCCTGAAGCAAGGCAATTTGGACAAATTTGAATCTCGCTTTGCTGATGGCGTGTTTCTTGGTTATGCTTCGCATTCGCGCGCTTATCGAGTTCTTAACCTTGAGACTAACCGGATAGTGGAGACCTGTGAGGTCACATTCGACGAGACTATGCCTTTGATGTTGCAGGAGAACAGGAGCTGGGAGAGACCATCCTTGTGGAGGAGGAGCAGGAGAATGCCGATTGGGGTGATCCCGAGCCAACTCCACTGGCTGCCCCCGTCGACCCTGCGATGGCTACTTCAGCTCGAGGACCCGATCCCACGACATCTTCTTCTTGTGGTCCTCTTGAGCCACCTCTCCAGCGAGCACCCGCTGCACCTGAGGGAGCGACAGCATCTAGCGAGGGGGAGGCGACTTGGGTGAGGCAAGCGCCTCGGAGCGTTAAGCAAGTTCACCCCCCACGGCAGATGATCGGCGGCATCGACCAGCGAGTCACACGGTCGCGAGCGTATGAAATCTCTCACTTTGCTCATTCTGCATTCGTTGCTTCTTTTGAGCCTAAAGATGTTGGACACGCACTTTCTGATCCTAACTGGGTCAATGCCATGCATGACGAGCTAGAAAACTTTGAGCGAAACCAAGTTTGGACCCTAGTTCCACCTCCACCAGAATGCCACCCTATAGGTACCAAATGGGTTTTCAAAAACAAAGAGGGTGAAGATGGGATGGTAGTGAGGCACAAGGCTAGGTTAGTAGCCCAGGGTTTATGCCAGAAAAAGGGGATAGACTATGAGGAAACCATTGCCCCTGTAGCCCATTTAGAAGCCATTAGAATCCTTCTAGCCTTTACTGCTTCGAAGGGTTTTAAGCTTTACCAGATGGATGTCAAGAGTGCATTCTTAAATGGGTCTATAGAGGAAGAGGTTTATTTTAGACAACCCCTGGGTTTCGAGAATCCCAATTTTCCAAACCATGTTTATAATCTTTCAAAAGCTTTGTATGGTTTGAAACAAGCCCCGAGAGCGTGGTATGATCGTTTGAAAACCTTTTTACTCTCCAAGGGTTTTAAACTGGGACGGGTCAATAGAACTTTGTTTCTCCTCAAGCAAGGCAACGATACCTTGTTAGTCCAGATTTACGTGGATGACATCATCTTTGATGGCTCCTCTCACGCGCTTGTTGCCAAGTTTGCAGATACTATGAGCAGGGAGTTTGAGATGAGTATGATGGGCGAGTTGACTTTCTTCCTCGGGTTGCAAATTAAGCAAACCCGAGACGGGACATTCGTGCATCAACAAATTCGACATGGGGGAGGCCAAGCCTCTTACGACGCCCATGCCAATGACTGCGGCGATGGACGTAGACCAGGACGGAGAGCCGGTTGACCAGAAGGAGTACAGAAGCATGATTGGATCGCTTCTGCACCTAACGGCGACGAGGCCGGATATACAATTTTCTGTGTGTCTGTGCGCTCGTTTTCAGGCGTCCCCTCGGACTTCCCACAAGCAAGCGGTCAAGCGCATCATGAGGTACCTCCGACACACTCCTGAGTTCGGACTTTGGTACTCTTCTTCTTTGACCCTCTTGCTTTGTGGTTATTCCGATGCGGATTTTGCCGGCTGTTGGCTTGAGCGTAAGTCTACTTCTGGAACGTGTCAGTTTCTTGGCTCTTCTTTGGTTTTGTGGTCTTCTCGTAAACAGTCAAACGTAGCCCAGTCTACTACAGAAGCCGAGTATGTTGCCGCTGCTTCTTGTGCTTCGCAGCTTTAATGGATGGTTGCTACATTGCGTTATTTTGGTCTAGATTTCAGTCGGGTCCCATTGCTTTGCGATAGCACTTCTGCCGTTAGTGTAGCAAAGAACCCTGTTCTTCACTCCAAGACCAAACACATCGATGTTCGCTTTCACTTTCTTCGTGATCACTACGAGAAAGGTGACATTGATCATAGGCATGTAGACACCCATAACCAGGTTGCGGATATTTTCACCAAGCCTTTGGATCTCTCAACTTTTGATAGGTTGAGAGGTGAGCTTGGTGTGTGTTTCCCCTTTTAGATGGGGGAAGCATTTTTGCTTGATGTACCATAGACGGACTTTCTGATCCTTTTTTGTTTTTGGGTCTTGAGTCTTTCTGATGTTGTTTTGGCTCCGATTCTGACTTCATCATATATGCATCTTGCTTTTTCAAGCTTCATGTCTATATTCTTAAGAATGAACTTATGCTCTGATTAGTGTATGCCTCGATGATATATGATGATGCTTGTAGCTTAGGCTCCTTTTGATCACTAATACATGTTGTGAACTAAGCTGTATTTTTCAGAATGATGAACATGCTCAATGAACCTAAAATTTGATACATGTTCACCATTGAGATTGGCAACTAGCATGTGTAGGATGTGTTGAGGTCACTTGAGCTATTTCATATATGCTAGGTTGCTATGTCTCTAGTTCTGAGTCTTTCATTTGCTTGGATTGTTCATATTCTGCTTAAAATGAACCAAGTGTTAGTGAATTGAAAAGATTGAGATGGGATTGCTTTGTCAGCACATCACGGTATCGAGACTGTTTCTCATAGCACTTTGAGTTAAACTTGAGCCGTGTAGTGCAAGACCGAAACTGATGCTTTAAGCTTCTGATTGCATATGCATAGGCTTAGCACGGTTGGAAAGTTAGGCAATGACAAGCTTTCAACCTCTCGCAATCACATGCTGAATTTAAACTTGTGTGAATAACCGCTGCAAATTCTCCGATAAAATCTAAAAACACAATTCTATGTTTCATTCTATAGCATGAAGATTGAACTTTGCTAGGGGTAGTTCACCTTGTATACATGCTTAGCACTTGTTTGACTTCCTGTCTATACATGTTCAGTGCTACTTTGATGGTGAAACTATTTTCTAAACGGCTTAAAACTGCTCACTCGGCTTATGCACTCATATTTCATTTTTTGGTGATCAGTTTGAGCCTTTGCTAGCACTTTTGTCTGGTGCTTTGTAGTCGGATCAGCACTCCTTAGAGCATTCTTTCACTCTTTCGAGTACATACTTGAAGCTGCTAACATGCATTTTTGACTCATGTGCATTTGCTTGACTCCGATAGGCATGACCTAGCTCCGTTTGACTTACTTGAGTCCTTTTCCACTCTCTTTTGATTGCAAATTGCCCCCAAGGGGGAGAATAGTTCCAAGGATGAGCTTTTAGACTTTTTGTGGTGACAATTTGCAATTTATGCTTCTCTTGCTGAGGGGGAGTTCTTTGAGTGAGAGGGAGTTCTTTTGCTTTTGTTGCACTGAGTCGGCTTCTATTTGGTATCGATCGTTTCAACTAGTTGTGTCGAGCATTTGTGCCTCTGTCTTGAGAGACTAGCTGTTTTTCACCTTCTTTTGATGATTCTTGATTGGTACCAGGTTTACTGCTGGTTGTGTTGAGCCTCTATGCCTCTATCTTGAGGGACTAGCAGTAGCTGCTTCTTATGCAGTCTTTATTTGGTGTCGAGTTTTCAGCTAGTGGTGTTGAGCCCCCTTCTGCCTCTTCTTGAGGACTAGCTTGTTTCAGACTTGGTTGCATCGAGCCGTTGCCCATGTCTTTGGGAACCAAGTCTTGTGCTCTGATTTTGATCAAGTTTTGCTCTCTGATGAGTTGTTGCTCCGATTTTTTGCTCAGTTGTGTCGAACAGTTGCCCATGTCTTTGGGAACCAAGCTTCGCTTATCTCGATATGTTCTTCTTCGGCCTTTTCTCTGGCTTTTGGACATCTCGAGTGAGTTTTCTCCTACCCAATTCTGCTTTCTTTTTATTTTTTATTATGGTTACTATGAGTTGACAATGCACTCATCAAGGGGGATATTGAGAACACAAGGTTGATATGTGCCCTTGTGGTTCCGTTCCTGAGTGATGAGTGATCGATCAACGGGCAACATGTCTCTTGGTTGTGTTGATGTGCAGGTGCGGAGCTCGGGCAGTGGTCTAAGGTGAGGTGAAGGTCAAGTTGGGACGTGCCGTGCCGACGGACCGGGAGCGGTGAAGGGCGGACATGGAGCTGGGACCGACGGACCGGGAGACCTGAGGACCAGCTGTGGTAGCTGGCACGTGGCGTTGACAAGCAAGAGTACATGGGGATGTGCGATGCATTGGCCGAGTCGGGATGAAGGTGATGGTGTCGTGACACTTGGCAGGAGGCCGAGAAGGATGGCGAATGCACTGTGCCCGGCGTGGAGGCTGGACATGCTCTGGCATCGGTGCTGGAACTCGGGGTGTGCGAATCACATCCCATCTACGGCACGGGTTTGATAGTTGAGCCTCGAAAAACTACCCTCGACGGTTTCCGAGTTTGGGCCTCAAAACTCGGGGTGGCCGGTTTCTGAGTTTGGGCCTCAAAACTCGGCGTGGACGGTTTCCAGGTTTGGGCCTCAAAACCTGGGGCTCGCGGGTTTCTGAGTTTGGGCCACAAAACTCAGCAGGAGGACAGGTTTCCCGATTTCAGCCTCAAAACCGGGGGAAGGCCCAGGTTTCCCTGTTTTGGCCTCAAAACCGGGGGGGAGGTCCGCAAAAAGGACGGTAGACGCGTGGCGGCGTGAAGAGGTTGGCGCGGCGGCGCATCTATTCGCGAGGTAGGCGCGGCGGTCGACGGGGCGGCATGTGGCGGCATCCTGAGGCTTGCGTCGAGGCGAAGCTAAGGATGAGATGGGCGCGTGGCCATCGGATCGTCATCAAGCATAGTTGGACCGGGATACCCCTAGGGTTAGCCGCTTCGCTCTTGTATCTAGGAGTACAAGGGGATTATTGTATTAGGCTATAAATAAGGGAGGCACTCCTCCTCTCTCTCTATCCTAGCAGTCATTTGTTCCTGAGCTCTCTCTCTCTAGCCTTTGCTTAGGTTCTAATCATACCTCGCTGCTAGCGATCCGCAGAGACGGGAATCATACCTCTGTGTATTTGGATCTTTTGAGGAAACGAGACCGTATTGTCGTTGTCTCCTCGTGTGGAGGAATTTTGGCTGAAATCAAATCGAATCGTGTCTTGTGTTTTGTGTTCTTCACGTTTTGGTTTTTCATCTCCTGAAGATTTGCCTCGTTCTCCCTCTTCGTGAGATGATTTTTGATTCCACTTGAATCAATATGTTCTTGGTCGTGAGCCCCTTCTTTCTACCGAATGAATTCTCTCCTAACCTCACGAATCCATAGATCGGATTGATTTCGTGTTCGTTGTTCGTTCTTTGCCCCTTTCTGGTGATCCTCAAATTTCACTTAATAGACTTGGTTTGGTGCGATGATTTCTTAGGATTAGCACCCCAATACGTAGAGGAACACATGGGAGGAGTTTGATCGAAGTCCCTTTTGGTTTGGTGAAGTTTCGATCGAATTTGCCTTTTGTCCTGAGCGTTTTTGTGCCTTCTGTTCATCCACAGACAGTCCGCGCCCCCAGCGGTGGATAGTCCGGGGATCGGGACTTGGCAGAGTCAGATCAGCGCAGCGCGATACTGTTCTCGGTCTCGTGACCGGCGGACAGTCCGCCAGTGACCCGCGGACAGTCCGGGGTCACATCGGACGCTGCACAGGGTCAGCCTCGGACGCTTGGGTGTCACTGTTCACGTGAACCGCGAACGGTCCGGCGTGCAAACTACGGACAGTCCGGGAGCTGTCCAGAACTGTTTCAGAACAGTTCAGTTTCTGGTCTTTTGCTGGCGGTTAGTCCGGACTCATAGTGTCGGACAGTCCGGCGCTCAGCGGACAGTCCGGGACCCTGACCTCGGACAGTCCGCGATCCTGCAGAGTGTGCAGTTTTGCTCTGAGGCTTTGGCTTTGGTTTTGGGCTTTCTCCGGGAGTTCCGCTGTACCACTAGGACATCTCCTAGGGTATCCACCTACTCGTAGGTCGTGAACTCTTTGGTCGTTTCGAGACTTTGCTTTTGGGGTGATTTTCTGCGACAAGGGCCATTCTATTCACAAGTTGAATTTGAGGCTCCCATTCACCCCCCCCTCTGGTCGCCAATCCTGTCCTTCAGCGGTGAACGATGGGCGTACCGTGCGGCGGACGTGCCATGCCGATGTACCTAGAGTGGTGAAGGGCAGACGTGAGGCTTGGACCGACGGACCGAGAGGCCGGAGGACCAGCTGTGGTAGCTGGCACTTGGCATTGGTGAGCGAGAGCACATGGGGATGTGCGATGCATCGGCCGAGTCGAGAGGAAGACGATGGCGTCGTGGCACTTGGCGGGAGGTCGGACACGGGACTGCGTGCGGCGCAAGTGCCGTCGGCCGAGTCAAGAAGGAAGGCGAAGGCGTTGTGCCGGGCGTAGAGGCTAGACATGCATCGACATCAGTGCTGGTGGTCCGGGTGTGCGAACCACATCCCGTCTACGGTGCGGCTTCGGTAGCTGAGCCTCAAAAAGCTGCCCTCGATGGTTTCCGAGTTTGGTCCTCAAAACTTGGGGTGGCCGGTTTCCGAGTTTGGGCCTCAAAACTCGGGGTGGACGGTTTCCAGGTTTGGGCCTCAAAACCTGGGCTGGCGGGTTTACCGGTTTGGGCCTCAAAACCGGGCGGAGGTTCCTATGCGGAATGGTCGACGCGTGGCGGCACCGAGAGGCTTGCGTTGCAGCGAAGCTATCGGTGAGGAAGGCGCGGTGGTCGACGATGACGGCACGTGGCGGCATCCTGGAGCTTGCGTCGAGGCGAAGCGAAGGATGAGAAGGCGCGTGGCCGTCGGATGGAAAATGACCGAATTGGATGGTTTTACCCTCAAGGGGGTATTTGGGTCAGTGCTTCATGAGAGGGCATTTTGGTCTTCGGACGTGCGGCTATATATATGAAGGGGGCTGGTTAGGGCAGCCCTTCCTTGGACGGTGTCACTCTCATTTTGTTCTTGTGAGAGAAGGCTAGGGTTAGAGGAGAGAGGGCTCTTGTTCTTGAACTTTTTGCCATCCAAGCTTTGTTGTTGCGAGGAGTGGCTTGTAACCCAACACCGCACGCTAATACAATCTGTCATCTTCCTGAATCTAAGGATCAAATTCGTGCTTTAATTTGTCTTGCGATTTTGTTCTTCGCGTTGCACGTTTTCCCCTCTTTCGATCTTCACGAGATTTCTCGTTTTGAGGGAAGATTCACAAATCTGTTTGAACTATCTACTAGAGCATCGTGACAGACATCTTTCTACTGAAGGGTTTTCTCTAATTCCTCACGAGCTAGTAGATCGGGTGGATTTCGTTTTGGATCACGTTCTGGCTCCTTTGCCCCGAAATCTTTCAATTCATCGATTTGGAGTTAGGTTCGAGCCATGATCTCTTTGGAGTAGCTCACTAACCTCCTTGTGACCCCTCACAAGAAGTTTGAGCCTTAGAGCTTTTGATTTGAGGGAGATCGAGTTGAATCAGCGGAAGAACAACATAGTTTCGGGGGCATCGGACGCTCATGTTCTTGGCATTGGACGCTGACCCGAGTAGCATCGGACGCGCCATTGCCACGTGTCAGTTCCTGTACTTTTGAAGGGGCATCGGACGCTATAGTGCAGCGTCCGATGGTCATGCAGTGAGGTTTCAGAAACCCTCTTTTTGCATCGGACGCATCCGTTGTCAGGGCATCGGATGCTAATGTTCACATCGGACGTGTGTTGCTATTTCTTAACGTCGCTACTAAGAATAGAGTTTTAATCTATCCCCGGCAACGGCGCCAGAAAAGCTTGTTGACACCAGAAGTGGCAAACGGATATACCGCAAGCGTACGGTTGTCAATTGTAGCCTTTCACCGGAAGTATTCTAGGTATCGTATTTCCACAGGGAACGTTAAGTGGATTAACTAGAAGTAGGGTCGTCAAAGGATGATCAAAGGGTATATGATAACTGGGATAGAGAGGTCTTCCTAATATCAGTATCTGGTACTGGTTTTCTAAGAGTACTGAGGTTTACCACATCATTCCTTACTGGGGGCGAAGGACGAAACAGTAGTTGATTAAAAGGTTTTCCACCTAACAACTACTGAGGCGGCAACGCTGCTACCCAACTATTATTTTCAACTTGCCTACAACACTTGAGAGGAACTCCAAGCACTGGCTGTGTCTGTCACCCTACCACCAGGCATCTACACAAGTGCGACAAGAAGTCCACACTGGCAAGATATAGCCTAGACACCACGTCTACGCTAATCTTACTACTCTAAAGCTAAGCTTATTAGGCCTAGAGCACTTCAACAAAGTAAAGCAATGTGCCAAGTAAAAGAACTGTAAACTTAAATTACCAGACTAGAATATTAAATACTAGAAAGACTCAGATGTAACACTTACAAGAAGAATCGCATCAGCTGAGGCGCACCTTGGAGAAGACTCCACACAGGCCGGGACTCCTCCGTGGAACTCCTCACTCGCTTCCCTCTCTTCTAACACTAAAGCTACTAAGTAGGCTTTCTCTCCTTGGATGCATACAAATGAGGAGCTCTAGGGGGGTATTTATAGCTTGGAGGTGGAGTAGCAGCTACTCCGGTGCCACGTCAGCGATCCGCGTGCTCTCCTTCCTTGGCCATTGGATCAAACCGCCTAAGCAACCGCCGTGGATGGATGGCCTTGATTTCTTCACGTGTGAAACATGTACAAACAACCGACATTGGATGGGGTTCACCCTGGGGTCGGCCGACCCCAGCCAATGACAGGTGGGCCCACGGCTTTGCTTCTAGAAGGTGCTGATGTCACCAGGCTGAACAGTGTAGCCAGGGCCCACCAAGGAGGGGTCGGTCGACCCCCCTATGATAGGGTTGTCCCACCTTATTCTCTCCCTTGGTGACCCCACATGTCATGGAGCAAGTCTTGTGACGATGGTTGCATTTAGTTTCGGTGTGGACCCATGAATCCATGTGCTTCCCATCTTGTACCATTGAGTAAAAGCACATGTTTGATCCAAGGGTTGATATTGGCTTGAACATTGTTAACACTGGATTTTGGTCAACATTGAGAAGATGACAGGTGGACCCAACGAGCAGTGAGAAGAGCATTCGGTAGACGGCCAAGCGGTTGGTTACTCCATTCAGGAAATAGATATGGCAAGAGAAGCCGATCACGAGGATAATCGACCATGACCGTGATAGATTAAACGAGTATTCAAGAAGCCAGAGGGGTCTGATCTCATTGGCCAGGAGTTGGATTTGGTGGCGTTGTGATGTGGCAAGCAAGCAAAGAAGGCAATTTAAATATAAATATATATATAAAGCATGCACATCTCGACGTCCAGTTCTATATTTAGCATAAATGGCTTCACGATGAAGGAATATATATAAAGCATGCACATCTCGACGTCCAGTTCTATATTTAGCATAAATGGCTTCACGATGAAGGAAAGGCTAGAAGACGACGTGCATGTCCGGTGTGCAGAGATGGGCGTATGAGGCATTCGACAAGTACCCATGCGGTCGGCTAGTTTCCAAGGATTCGGTAACTGCTCATGCGGTCGGCTATTCTAAGAAAAGGGAGTTTCCATTGAAACGACGGAAGCAAGAGCCGATCGGGCAACAAAATTGCGACAATTAAGGCAATGATGATTCCGAAAGGAGTTGAAGGCCAAGAATATTGTATTTTCCTTTAATATTTCATAGTCGTGTCCTCTTGGGACTTGTATTGCGTCCAGGGTATAAATATAAACCCTTGGCTATTGTAAAAAATGTTCACAACCACATCAATACAAACCGGCCCCGTGCCTTCTTCGAGTCCTTAGTCGTGTCCTCGAGTTCTTCGAGAGGAATCATCGATCCGTCGACCTCCGTAAGTACCGGCAACCTTGTTATCATGTCTAGTATCATGCGGTGGATTTAGATATGATGCAAGTAGTCTCATATGTTAAGCTTAGTATCGTGCGGCGAATTTAAGCTTATGACGGGAAGTTTTTGCTTGTGCCTTGTATCGTGCGGCGGATTGAGTCATGAGTAAAAATAGTTATCGGTTCTATTAGATTGGGCAGATCTGATAGATTCATTAAGTTATCATGTGTTATATGTTGTATTTGTTTAATTCCTGTAACACTCTTTTGCCCAATCTAGATTGATCTTTGTTCGGCCTTGTTCCACAAGTTTGCTTGTGATTTTGCTAATCATAATATCATGATAGCCGGATCAACTTTCAATCTAGATTGCTACATGTTGCGGGTTTATGCATGTTAATTACGATTAGGCTTTGATGAAACCTGGTGTCGTGCGGCAGATGCAGGTTTTAGATTAGTCTGATCGTGCTTGCTTGTTTGATCCTTCTTCATGGACCCCAATTCGGCTGGTTTGCCGATTTTGGTTATGCTTACATGAGTAACGAGCTTTTATAGATCTGTTCAAATATACGCATGCTTTTAGCTTGTTATAATTAGATTGTATCATGCGGTGGATTAATCTAATTACAAGAAGTGGTGTAGACTTACGGCAAGTGGTATCATGCGGTGGATTAGCTTCGCTTGAGTTTATGCCTGACGGGTTCATGAAGACTAAACGTGCGGCAAATTAGTTGGATTAGCCTATGCATGTGTTATTTGAATAAATCTATTTTTTGCAAGTTACCTGTTTATAATATCTTTATTTCGTTCAAAGTATGTTTCTTTTTACATACGCATTCGGCAGTTAGATATGCTTTACGTACTCTGTTTTCATGCTTGCCGAATGATTTTGCAAATATATTTTGACAGACAGCTTGTATAGCTGTGTGCCGTCATGATTGGCTTTCAAAGCCTTACATATGGAACTGTCTGGTCTCACCCGGCACGTTCCAGAGGTATTCTCACGTTTTTATCCCTTGATGGTTTTCAGGTCAAAATGACTGGCACGTCTCCGGAATCAACATACTCCGGGCACCCGATTGAAGCCAGCTTTTCGGCTTGCTGTGTGCTTGGCGCAAGGTGTCATGTTTTTGCGTCAACACACTTTTTGGCACGCTCGGTGGGACACCAATTCTTGTTTGATTGTCAAAGCCGATTCAACGTGTACGCACGGGATAGCTGCTGATCAACTGAGTGTACATGGCATCTACGAAGACGCACATAGCATGCATGGGTGGATTTGCTCCGTGCAGGGACATAGAAACCAATTAAAGAAGCTAATGAACTTCTCCTAAAGATAGAATTGGCTGATATGGTTTCTCCTTAAAATAAAATGGCTTCAAATACATCATGCATGAATGTATCGGTCTCCAAATATATCATGGCACGGCATGCACATGAAGAGATAAATAAAAGGAAGATTTCCATGGAGATGTTCAAAGAGATAAAGTCCAAACTCAGATTTACTTGCATGCTGCTATAAATAGCCGATTGAGTATCAAGGGGTCATGTCGAGGGAAGTTGGTCGATAGCTAATTATCTGCATGTCATCTTTGGAATCGGCTATTCAGGAAAGGAATCGGTGGATACAACAACACGAGAAAATATACTAATTGGCCGATATGCATACAAGAATCGGCTGGAGTTATCATCGTGCACGCATCCATGCACCGCCGAGCTCGTATTCGTCCTCTACGGCACAGTTAGCCTCATCAAAAATGACGTTCTTCGAAGCTACCGTGAGTTACCTGACAACATGCTTACCTAAAGCATTCTAGTTCCTCAACAAGAAGAAAGTCAAAGGCATACTAAGCAAAAGCCAATAAGACAGAACCTTCGGCTCCTATTAATATAAGTTCACCTTTCCCTGAGTAACGCAAAAAGCTCAGTCTGGTGATAAGGTTACGAAAGGCTACATCAGAAGCACAAAGGACGTTAGCAACCGGACGGCCGATAGAAGACTATCGGCTAAAACGTTTTCAGCACACTTCATATTGAAAGAGATACCTTTGTTGATGGCCTTGACTAAGGTGGTGCCAACAAGACACATGCAACGGTGACAAGTTCACTTATAGTTAGAACAGCTACAAGATCTGAAGCAGCCAGTCATTTGCAGAAGAAGGATTGACGTTTATGATTCGCTTCAAATATTTTCAACCCGTATTCGGCGAAGACGTCTCGGATGAGAGAAAGGAGGACACCAGTGAATCATCGATTACGCCGCTGTGACTACGTATCGGGGGGGTCTGAGATCAACACGCACACATCGTACAACATCGAGCGATTCATCGTGAAGAAGGACAACACGAATGGTTGCTTCATCTTCAATGGTGGTTTGTGTAATTTTACCCTCGCTTCTCTAATAGTTTCAGAGCTTAAAATTAAAATCATTAAAAAGTGAAACCTCTCATGTTGCGTCTCTGCACTAAAAAAAGAAAAAAAAACCTAAAAATTCCACTCTACGAATATGTGATATAAATATTTTGGGTTATCCATTGTTGAAATGATAAATAGATGCTCTGTTTTATATTTCACCTGTGTCTGGTTTATAGCTTTGATTCCTTTAAGATTTGGGTCTAATAGTTATTATATTTATCTTGAAGTCTTTGAAATTTGTGGGTTGCATAGAATTTAAACTTTGTCTGAAAGTAGTTGTGGGATATGAATAGAGGTAGAATTTCGATGACATTATTCTGAGAGATACTTGAAATTCGGAGATTTAATGAAATAATAAAATTTACTTAATGTCATATTGAGCATTGTCAAATCATTGTGACTAATAGTTGAGATTATAGTCATATTCTCAAGATCAAGATTCACGTACACATTATAAACTAATAAATGTTTTGCATGTGCATTCTCTCTTTGATTAAAATATGAGGCTATTCTATAAATGTCAGAAATAAAAATGACGGGCACGTGTCCGCCAGAACTGAGAAAGAAAAAAAGGTCAAGTGACCGCCCAAATAAAAATATAAAAAAAGGGGTCAAGTGACCGCCAAATAAAATAAAAGATGGCCGAAGGCCCAGTAGCCTCATAATTTTAAAAGGTAGGGAGGATGACATATGCAAAAGAAAAAGTAATAAAAATATTCACTTGCACTTCTTGATCTAGGTTTATGGCTTGTATCTCCTTATGGTCGAGTCTTTGACTTTGCAATATTATGTGATACGATTTTATATAAAGATAATGATAAAAACTCCGAATGAAAAGTGATCAAGGGGTAAAAGATAAGCATTTGTGTAGCTATTTTGTTTTGCAATCGTCTGAGGATTTAGTGAGATCTAAAGCCCCATAATTAAAGAGACGGATGGATGAGTAAGGTACTATTTTACTCAAGTTTAAAAGAAATCTTGGTTATAAAATATGATACTTTTGAGATGTAGTCGGCATTGCAGCATCTTCTGATCAATAAAATGGAAGAACTATAATATTTATACAGATATGCATTTGTAACTAACTTGTTTCCACATGTATTGGAGAATTATTGTTTTACAGGCAAAATTGTGGAAACTTGGTGAGAAAATGTTACTGCTATCGGTGGATTTCTTGGCTTTTTGAAGAAGACCAACAGAGATCAAATAGTTCGAAGCATGACAATTCATACTCCGAACTAGGGGGGCCTGTGTTAACACTAGATTTTGGTCAACATTGAGAAGATGACAGGTGGACCCAACGAGAAGTGAGAAGAGCATTCGATAGACGGCCAAGCGGTCGGTTACTCCATTTAGGAAATAGATATGGCAAGAGAAGCCGATCACGAGGATAATCGACCATGACCGTGATAGATTAAACGAGTATTCAAGAAGCCAGAGGGGTCTGATCTCATTGGCCAGGAGTTGGATTTGGTGGCGTTGTGATGTGGCAAGCAAGCAAAGAAGGCAATTTCAATATAAATATGTATAAAGCATGCACATCTCGACGTCCCGTTCTATATTTAGCATAAATGGCTTCACGATGAAGGAATATATATAAAGCATGCACATCTCGAGGTCCAGTTCTATATTTAGCATAAATGGCTTCACAATGAAGGAAAGGCTAGAAGACGGCGTGCATGTCCAATGTGCAGAGATGGGCGTATGAGGCATTCGGCAAATACCCATGCGGTCGGCTTGTTTCCAAGGATTCGGTAACTGCTCATGCGGTCGGCTATTCTGAGAAAAGGGAGTCTCCATTGAAAGGACGGAAGCAAGAGCCAATCGGGCAACAAAATTGCGACAATTAAGGTAATGAAGATTCCGAAAGGAGTTGAAGGCCAACAATATTGTATTTTCCTTTAATATTTCATAGTCGTGTCCTCTTAGGACTTGTATCGCGTCCAGGGTATAAATATAAACCCTTGGCTATTGTAAAAAATGTTCACAACCACAAATACAAACCGGCCCCGTGCCATCTTCGAGTCCTTAGTCGTGTCGTCGAGTTCTTCGAGAGGAATCATCAATCCGTCGACCTCCGTAAGTACCGGCAACCTTGTTATCATGTCTAGTATCAAGCGATGGATTTAGATATGATGCAAGTAGTCTCGTATGTTAATCTTAGTATCGTGCGACAGATTTAAGCTTATGACGGGAAGTTTTTGCTTGTGCCTTGTATCGTGCGGCGGATTAAGTCATGGGTAAAAATAGTTATCGGCTCTATTAGGTTTGGCAGATCTGATAGATCCATTAAGTTATCATGTGTTATATGTTTTATTTATTTAATTCTTGTAACACTCTTTTGCCCAATCTAGATTGATCTTTGTTCGGCCTTGTTCCACAAGTTTGCTTGTGCTTTTGCTAATCATAATATCATGATGGCCGGATCAACTTTCAATCCAGATTGTCACATGTCGCGGGTTCATGCATGTTAATTACGATTAGGCTTTGATAAAACTAGGTATCATGCGGCAGGTGCAGGTTTTAGATTAGTCAGATCGTGCTTGCTTGTTTGTTCCTTCTTCATGGACCCCAATTCGGCTGGTTTGCCGATTTTGGTTATGCTTACATGAGTAACGAGCTTTTATTAGATCTATTCAAATATACGCATGCTTTTAGCTTGTTATAATTAGATTGTATCATGCGGTGGATTAATCTAATTATAAGAAGTGGTGTAGACTTATAGCAAGTGGTATCATGCGGTGGATTAGCTTCGCTGGAGTTTACGCCTGACGGGTTTATGAAAACTAAACGTGCGGCAGATTAGTTGGATTAGCTTATGCATGCGTTGTTTGAATAGATCTATTTTCGCAAGTTACCTGTTTATAACATCTTTATTTCATTCAAAGTATGTCTCTTTTTACATACGCATTCGGTATTTAAATATGCTTTACACACTCTGTTTTCATACTTGCCGAATGATTTTGCAAACATGCTTTGACAGACAGCTTCTATAGCTGTGTGCCGTCGTGACTGGCTTTCAAAGCTGTACAAATGGAACTGTCTGGTCTCACCCGGCATGTTCCAGAGGTATTCTCACATTTTTATCCCTTGTTGGTTTTCAGGTCAAACCGACTGGCACGTCTCCGGAATCAACATACTCTGTGCTTGGCGCGAAGGTGTCACTTTTTGCGCCAACAAACATGCTTCTCTTGGATCGTGCCATGTCACCCTAGCCGAGGTGGCCCCAAGGTTGGGTCAGCCGACCCCCTTGGTGGGCCCACGTGGCCTCATTTTGTTCATTTTGCCATCTCCTACAAGTTCACAAGCTAAGAGTACAAGTGGAACTTATTAGTGATAAATATGCTCGTGATATGCTATACTTCCTTGAAACCGAGGCTTGTTGACGGTATTTTGATAAGGTAAAACATGCTATAACTTCCGTCAACAAGATCCCCCACACTTGAATCTTTGCTCGTCCTCGAGTAAAGGTTAGAGAAAGTGAACAAGTGATTATTATATACTTAAAATGATAATGATCATAAAGCATCATTCCTAACATAGTTTATACAAATGGGTTATGTGGTAATGTCTATCATATATCCTTTAGATGTAGAGAAAAGGAACAAATCTCAAAGCAAAGTCATCTCCCTGAATTCTTGTTCTTGGTACTTAGAGTTTTTAGGACAGTTTGAAAGGAAAACACATAGTTCATGCTTACTCCTCATATAGTACTCTCAAGACACTCTTATAGGTGTTTGGTTCCTCACCAAGGCAAAGCATGTGATTGCCTTATTTTTTGTTTTATCCTAATCTATCAGGCTTATGTGGAGCTTGGTAGGGATAAACAATGTAGCATACTTGTTTTGCATATATTGTAAAGTCAAAACAAGGATCCAGGGAGAAGAATGTCATAATCCTAGATCAAGATGTGCATTTGTGTGGAAAGTATGTGGACTAGAGTGCTCCTTTAATATAATCTATTTCTCTACTTTATTTTACCTCGAGACATGGCTAGCATTTTTCAACAATGGACCTTCATGTGTCCATATTATTATTTTTTTAGTGGACCTTCATGTGTCCACAATTTTTTTTATAGTGGACCTTCATGTGTCCACATCTTTTTTTCTTTTTCTTTTGCTTAGCCTTAATGTCTCTTTTTACTGACCAGAGTTAGAGAGAGAGATATTGTAAAACTTTAATGTACGGAGCATCTATAGAGTGGAAATGAATGGCATGTGCAGGCATATTTCCAGTGTAGAAGTTGCATATATAGATGGTGTGTACGTGATCTTGATCTTGGGATTATGACAAAATTCTCGACTAGGGTCAACAAGGTTTGACCAAACTCAAGACAAAAATAAGTAGCATGTGTGTAAAAGGTTTTGATCATATATGCTTATGTATGGTTTTGGTAGGTATTTCTCACTATAGAGGAGTAAATGATACTATGGTTTTGAGATATTTTCAAAAACAAATCTCTAAGCACCTTAAACAAAAACAGGTTTGAGTCTTGAGCCAAGATTTATCTCACTTTTAACAACAACTTTGTCAATACGGTTTCCTAATTTAGTTTACCCATGAGTATAAACATATGTAAGAACATGGTCTTATGTCATTAACATTCCTAGCATATCATAACTCAAGTCACTTTGTAGCTTTTTATTTTATTTATTCAGAATATGGAATGATTGTGAAACTGCTTGAACCGAGAGGAGAAAGGGGAAACGAACCAGACAGCAGTGTTGAGCTTACTGTGCACAGGTGAGCTGGTGGGCCCAGGTCACCATGGTGGGGTCGGCCGACCCACCAAATGGTGGTTTTCGTTGCCATTTGCTTTTTCCTCCATTCAGTTTTACATCTGCAAAAACACTTTTAAAAAATTCAAGAAAACGGGGGTCGCCGGACCCCTTGCTTACCTCTGTTTTGTGCACTGCAGCGTGTTAGCCTGTGCTCAGCAGTTCAGTGTGGTTCAATGATGAAATTTGGGGGTCGTCCGACCCCCCACACTTGAACTTTTCCATAAATGAACTTTGAACATGACGCAAAGGTAAAATGCAAAGCACTCTACTGGTGGCAAACACACCAGTAGAGACGAGATATATTTTATTTATTCTCTAAGAAGGGAAATACAATGAAAATTTAAAAGGGAATTTCAAAAGAAATAAATCTAAGATGAAACTTGGAAATTCAAAATAAATCTAACATGGAACTTTATTCTAACCTAAGCTAAACTTATTTATGGTGATGGGGGTCTAGGAGGTCATCCCGCCCCAAAGCCCTAGCGAAGCGTTTGAGCTTCGCAGAGGTGCTAATCGTAAGATGGCAAAGTCATCTTCTAAGTCTTTATTCGCCATCTTCAACTCTGACACTGTCTCCTCCAACACCCTGTTCTTTGCTTGCAGGGTGGAGGTGACGTGCGTCAGCCTCTCCAGATGTGTTTTCTCGTCTTCCCCTCGAATTGTCCCGGCGGCCCCTTGATCGACGGGGGGTCCATCCTCCGCCGAATAGAAGCCTGAGACTCCAGGGACTCCCGCAGCTCACCCTTCTCTTCCGTGTTGAGAGAAGGGACGACCACCTTCCCTCGGCCATGCCCACCGGCCATGATCCGATGGGTCTTCCAGGATGTGGGCGTCGACGGGGAGTACGACGAAGTGTACTCCGTACTCCCCGTTGTCGTGGTGATCGCGCGCGGGTTCTCCTCCAGCAGGGCCTTCCCCTTCAGCGCGAGTTGGCCCATGGTCGGCCTAGTCGGCGTGATGGAGCGGCCGGGGGATTTCCTGATCCCCCTTCTCGGAGTCAGCGAGCGGGACGATGCCGCCGCGCGAGGCGATTGACGGGGGGTGGTCGGCCGACCCCTGGTGGGATCGGGCGACCCCGCCGCCGGCCCGACCAGCTCCCCTGGTGGAGGTACCATAGCCAGCGGCACCGCGTCGATCACGTTGATCGCGAGGGCCAGCTCTAGATCTCCGGTTAGGGCCCGTCGTGGCGTGGGTGTTGCAGGGCGCGTAGGCTTGCTAGTGGGTGCCATGGCTAGTGCTTTTAGGTCGTGGTGGAGAGTGCAAGGAAGGCTAGGAGGCTCTAGCTTTGCGTGGAATTGCGAGTAGGAGGAAGAAAGAGAGGGGTGCAAGGCTTAAATAGCGGTTGCGGGCGACTACGACGCCGATTTTTCACGGGATCGTCGCGGAAAGCTCGCAACTTCACAGAGGTCGTTGCGCCGTCGTCCCAATCCCACAAGGAGGGATCGCCCGACCCCACAGGTTTTGAATTTGGGGTTTATCTCCAGGGGTTGTTATCCCCTCGCCGCGGTGAACTCATCTGTGAGTCGAACCTCCCCGAGGTGGGGTCGCCCGACCCCCTTGATGGGTGGCCGGCGCGGTCACGTCCCTAGCTTGAGCCCGACTACAAGATTGTGCAACCCTTGTTGCAGGTGGGCCCCATATAGGGATCGCCCGACCCCCTAACTGGGGTCTGTGGGCCCCGCCTCAAAGCCCTTGCTAAGTCTAGCCTATAACTTCTTGAACCAAGACATGAGATCGAGGACATGTAGCTTTTAGGATTTGGTTCAAGCAATGAAGAGAAGAGACTTGTAGGTTTTAGGTTGTGTATAGTTTGAACTCTACCATGTCTACTTCATTTTCTAGGGGATCATGTTCATGAAAAACTTTAAGACGGTGGCCATTTACCTTAAAGATGTTGCCGTCAGTGTCCTGAAGCGTGACAGCTCCATGCGTCGCGGCATCGATCACGAGGAATGGTCCTTCCCATTTGCTTTTTAGTTTTCCATGGCCAAAGAGCTTGAACCTTGAGTTGAACATAGGAACCTTGTCTCCCGGATGGAACTCCTTTTGCTTGATCCTCTTGTCATGCCATTTCTTGGTTCTCTCTTTATAGATCCTAGCGTTGTGATAGGCTTTCTCTCTCCATTCTTCCAGTTCAGATATCTGCATTCTCCTATTTCTTCGAGGTGCGGGAAAATCCATATTCCATCTCTTTATTGCCCAGTGTGCTCTATGCTCCAATTCCACGGGCAGATGGCATGTCTTGCCGTATACAAGTTGGTATGGGGTCATACCAATTGGAGTCTTGTATGCGGTCCTGTATGCCCACAGTGCATCTGATAGCATGCTTATCCATGCTGTCACCATTTCATTGACAGTCTTTTGCAGAATATTCTTGATTTGCTTGTTTGATGTTTCTGCTTGTCCGCTTGTTTGTGGGTGATAAGGCGTTCCAATATTGTGCCTTATCCCTCTTTCTATTAAGTAGCGTCGGAACTTTCTGTCAATGAAGTGGCTTCCTCCATCGTTGATTACTAACCTTGGGGTGCCAAACCGTGGGAATATTATTTCCTTGAACATCTTCGTTGCGTGCAACGAATCCGCTGACTTGCACGGCATGGCTTCAACCCATTTGGATACGTAGTCTACTGCCACCAGAATATACTCACAACCTTGAGACGAGGGGAAAGGACCCATGTAGTCAATTCCCTAGGCGTCGAACAGCTCTACTTGTAGGTTGTTTGTGAGTGGCATTGCATCACGGGCATTGATGTTCCCATGTTTCTGACACCTTGCACACTTCTTCATGAAGTCCTTGGTGTCTTCATACATGGTAGGCCAATAGAATCCACTTTGCCAAATCTTGGCATGGGTTCGGAATGTTCCATAATGGCCTCCATACTCTGCTCCATGGCACTTATCCATGATCTTGACTGCTTCGTTCTTGGGTACACACCTTCTTAGTATGCCGTCTTGGCATACTCTATAGAGATACGGGTCATCCCATAGATGCACCGAGCTCTCCTTGATAAGCTTCTTTTTGTCTACTCCAGGTGGTACGTAGCCTGAGACTATGTAGTTGACGATGTTTGCATACCACGGGTAGGTGTCTGAAACTTTGAGGAGTGTGTCGTCCCGAAGATAGTCGTTGATTGGCAGGTCCTGTTTATCCTCAGTTTGCATTCTAGACAAGTGGTCGGCTACAGTGTTCTCTACTCCCTTTTTATCTTTAATTTATAGATCAAATTCTAGGAGGAGTAGGATCCATCTTATTAGCCGTGGTTTAGCATCTTTCTTAGTAAGTAGGTATTTTAGAGCTGCGTGATCGGTGTAGACGATCACCTTGGCTCCTACCAAGTGTTGACGGTCCTTAAACACCTGTTTTACCATCAACATTTGACCCTAAAGTCCACCAAAAAGGCAAGAAATGTAGTCAAATAGGTTTCAAACTAACCAAATTCCACATGTCCATAGAATTTTATTTGAATGCAGGATTTGAACCAAATTTGGACATTTGGATCCACCAGGAGCCAAGCCCACTCAGTAGGGCCCAAATGGGCCTAAGGAGGGTGGCGCCCGCCACCCCTAGGTGGCGCCCGCCACCTCTAAGTGCCGCCCGCCACTTGGGTTGGCCCAAGTGTCACCCCTGCCACGTCACCGATCTCCAAACCGCCTTGGACAACCACCTGGATGCCGTTGAAGCAGAGGCGGTTCATCCAACGGCCAGGGAGCTGGTGGCCGCCAGTATGGGGTGGCGCCCGCCACCTGACCTAACCCTAGGTCGATTGGCTGCCCACTATAAGAACCCCCCTCACTCATTTGGGCTATAAATACCCCCCTGGAGGCACCTCTTCATTTGTACCAGTACCATCCCACATCAAGCAACACACAAGCAAAAGAAGCAAGTGAGAGTTAGGTTAGAAGCTTAGAGAGCTTTGGCAAGTAGGTTAGCTAGTAGAGAGAGTATAGCTCTAGTGCCGTCGCTACAGCGCGGCTCTTAGTTTAGCACAGCTTAGCCTATGTCCATGGCAGTATTAGAGTAGAGCTTGCTAAGAGAGAAGTGGGTGCGAGCGACTGGCATCGGAGGTCGGTTGATTTCCCGCCATCTCTGGTCTGGTTTGCTCTCTTGTATCTCAGGTACATTTATCTTTATCTCAGTATTACTTGAAGCATTACTTTCAGTATTACTTTCAGTATTACATTATCATGTACCTTGAGTGTGACCTAGCTATCCTACAGTTCAATTCACTTACCAATAGTAGTTAATCTCTAGTGTGCTTAGTGATTGATCTTTGCCAATAGGTTGCTTAGTCAGTTTAGTGTTTATCTTATTAAGTCAAGTGTTTGCTCTGACGTCCGCAAGGGTGTCTCTATTCAAAGCTAGGGTAGAGATAGTTAGAATATAGTTAAGCGTGGTGCTTAGTTATAGACTTACCTTCAGATACGGCTGGACCCCCGGATAGCTGTGGTAGCAAGCAGGAGGTGACAGCCCTGTGCGCCTTGAATTCCACCACGTAGTTGGCCCAGTTTAACAGTAAGGCTCGTTGTGCTAGCGTTCAACCTAAGTAAGTGGTAAAGGCTAGTACGCCTCGATACTTGACAAGATAGGAATAAAACTATACTCAACTTAGTTGCTTTATTGTCTTTTGCCTGCCTTGCTTCGAAACTATCTTGCTTCATAGTTATCTTGCTCTGTGGTTATCTAGGATTAGTTATCATTAGTTAGTAGTTAGTTATCTTAGTTACCATTAGTTATCTTATTCCATTTATCTACCTATCATCCACCTTACCTTAGCCATCCATATCATCCTTACCTATCCACCCATATATTCTTTCTAGCCTTTCATCTTTTCCCTTCTCCCCTTTTCCCTTTTCTCTTTTCTTCGACTCTCATCCCCTCCTTGACTCAACTCATACACCACCCTAGCCTTCCCTCGAGATCAAATAAATCGACATCTGGTACTCCCAGGCGAAGTGCTACTACGATAGTTCTGTGCGCTTGCAGAATCTCCTCCTGGTAGATTGTATTCTCGCTAGCTAGCTCCTACTAGTGTCGGGACTGACAACCCTGCTTGGCATTAGTAGACAGCTACTTTAGTTACCCACGAACAGACATACACTGTGCCCAATAGCCCAAAAGACCCACCACGTGTCATCGGGTAACCCGACTCATCCACGTTTCCTTACACTCCCAGGATCATTGCAAGAGTCATTCAGTATTTCAACATTTCACAAATAATATACATCAGGGATAAAAGTGCGGAAGTATTACACCATAAGTTTTACAAACCAGTTGTTCAAACTCACGTCGTTATTACAAACCATAGTTTCAAACTTTATCCTAGGTAGTGGAAGTAGCATTAATAGAACTGTATTTCACACAAACAACCCCGCCTAAGGGTTGCATTACTCCTCCCCGGACACGTCCTCCTCAATGACGGTCACGCAACAAGCCTCGAAACAAGGCTGCTCGTGAACGTCACCTGCAACAGTGGATTAACAAACCCTGAGTACATAGGTACTCAACAAGACTGACCCGACAAGAGAAGAGAAGAACAGGTATGCTGGCTTGGGTAGGCTCAACAGAATTTTTCATTTGCATAAAAGCTTACTAAAGTAGTTCTAGATTCAAATTTTACTTAATCATTTAAGTACTTGGTAAGAACTAAAAGTGAATCATTAGTGAGAGATCATCATCATTCTTTCTTAAACCAGTTCCATTTTCATTCTACGGTGCGGGTCGAAAGATTGAGTCTCCTTAACCGAGGAGCACGAGAGAACTGAAAGTGAATCATTAGTGAGAGATCATCATCATTCTTTCTTAAACCAGTTCCATTTTCATTCTACGGTGCGGGTCGAAAGATTGAGTCTCCTCCAAACAAGACCGGGTCCGCGCCACCCGAGAGTACTTGTACACCTCCAATCCGGGACTTTAACCCACGAGGGTAGCTAGTACTCCCGCCATCTCTCCACTCCCAGTGCGCGATTAGCCGTTCTCATTTAAGAACCACCAAGGTAGAGCTTACCGTAGCATATGATCGGTACTTCACAGTTTCTCAATCTAGCAGGCCAACAACGGTTAACCCTAATCCGACACATCCGGGTCACCCTGCACCAACCCAAGGTTCGATGCCTGTGCCCGTCTGGTCTTAACCATCATTATTTCTCATTATCATTCCAAAACAATAAGTATCAAAACATTTATCGGGAGCGTGAGAAAGCAAGGCTGAGCATTTCTATCATTTGCATAAAGCAGGTATCAAGGAGTGATATATCGATAACAAGGTTGATCATGCATCAACAGGTTTAAAGCATTTATTTGATAAACATTTAATGCATCAGGTTATCAAAAATAAGTGTAATTGTAAATCCAAGGAATTGGTTAAATGAACCGGGGCTTGCCTGCGTTGACCGGAAGAGTCTGGAACTCCTGATAATCCGGATCAACTGGATACTCTGAAGCTTCCGGACCAACCTCGTTCGGACACTCGATCACTTCGGAAGCTACACGATAAAAGAGTGCATGCTTAATTGAATGCTCATGACATGATCATGGTAAAGATGGAAATTTACTAGGTTATTAACACTTGACTTGCAACAACTTGCCTCCACGGTAAAGTTGCAAACCAACAAAACTAACTTATATAAACAGACATGGTTTCAAGGAGTGACTCTTGCCTGCATCAAGCAGCAGATCAAGATAATTCATTTATCTTAACCATTAAAATTACTCTAAAGAACTTGGGTTTTATGTTTTATAACACTATTTAACCATAAAGAAAGCAATTTTAATTAGCCGAAAATAAGTTGTGCAGCAAACTATGTTCAAATTAGTTCAAACTTGGTACACAGATTGGTTATGATTCAAACAGTGCACAAAATAAATTTCAGCATTTTTGGAGTAAAACTTGATTTTATAAAAATCATTGAATCCTTATTCATAAATTAAGAGGCATAATTTTTACTGCAAAACAAAATACAGAAACATGCCCATTTTATATTTTTCTTAAAAACTGCACATTTCGTAGAACATGTACAAAATTTTTCATGATTTTTCGATCAACAGATTAATTCATACAAAAATAACAAAACCAGCAACAGTATGCACACATCAGAAATAGATTAAAAAGTTTAAAACAAACAAAACCCCCAATGGGCCGAATCTGGCCCGATCGGCCCATCCCGCGCACAAGCCGGCCCAACGCGGGCCTGCCCGCGTTGGCACTGCCAGTTTTGCAGAAAAGCCCTCTGACTTTAGCAAAACTACAACCAAGCCCTTGACACTATTGAGCACTATTCCTCTGAGTCTAGGACTTTTCATTTAGGCCCTCGGGTTTAGTCGAATTCTCGTCGACACGTCCCCGATGCCAAGGCTGCCGGCGGCGAGCTTCGGCTCGCGCACGCCGGAGCAACTGGACCTTCTCCGGCCACACCAACCAGCTCAGCACCTTCCCCTTCACCACACGACTCTGATGAGCCCACAAACTCCCTTCCTCGACCTCTCTCTACTCTGACTACGACAGCGGCGGACGCGGCGGTACGGCGGCGGCACGCCGGCCAACTGGGAGCTCGAACGAGCCCACGAACAAGCGCATCAGCACCAGAGGCTCACCACGACCCTAGCGGGCTAGGTCTCCGAGGCTGACGCGGCTCCGAACGGTGATGACGACGACGACGGCGGGTTCCAACGGTGCGGTTCGACGGCGACGACCTGTTCCGGCTGAGACAGGGGGAGATAAGGTCAAAGACCTGGCGTTAGAGCATCAGGAAGAGATAAGCAAGAGAGAACGAGGTTCAGGTGAGGATGATAGAGCCCCGAGCTTGCTGACCACGGCGGCGGCATCGATGGTGGTGCCTGGAACCGGAGATGAAGAAGACGACCACGCCGGGCGGCTGCTGTAACGTCCCGCCTCCTTGAGGTCGGGCCCGCTTACATCAGGCAGCTTTCATAGGACCTAGACTATCCCCACAGACCAACACTAGTCTTTTCTACGCACTTTGTCCTCACTCATGCGTACCCGGGAAAGACTTCCCGGTCGGTCACCCATCCCTAAATTTCTCCAGGCCAAGCACGCTTAACCTTTTCTACGCACTTTGTCCTCACTCATGCGTACCCGGGAAAGACTTCCCGGTCGGTCACCCATCCCTAAATTTCTCTAGGCTTAACCTTTTCTACGCACTTTGTCCTCACTCATGCGTACCCGGGAAAGACTTCCCGGTCGGTCACCCATCCCTAAATTTCTCCAGACCAAGCACGCTTAACTTTAGAGTTCTTTGGAGATAGGCTTCCGAAAAAGAAGTTGCAACTTGTTGGTATGAGTATTCTATTAATCCTATTAAGCCCTGAGCCGAGATGTTACAGCTGCGGGGGCGAGCGAGGCTACGACCTAGCTCTACGGCTCCGCAACGATGAGACGAACACGGTGACGCGGTTGAACGGGACGAACGAGCGCTCACGTGGCCGGCGTAGCTGAGTAGAGGGACGGCGGCGACGGTGAGCGAGCAGAGGAGAAAAGCGAAGCACGGTGCTTCTGCAGAGCGATAACGCTGAAGAAGAGGACGACGACGTGAAGAACTCGCGCACGCAGCTACCAAGCAGCTCGCTGGTGCGACGCATGCGCCCCAGCGCGAGCACGGCCCGGGCGGAGCAGCTCGCTGGCGAGCTTCCAGGCGTTTCTCCCCCTTTGCACTGTTCCTTACTCTCTCCCCCCTTTCTAAAATTTTGAAAATACTTCAAAAATTTGAACTGCACTTCAAGTTTTGCCAAAATATGAACTGTAGAGTTTGAAAAGTGGTACAACTTTGCTTTAAAACCCCATGGCTGATTTCAACTGGAAATAAGTCAATTTGATCAAAACAGTTCAAATCCATTTCAAATTGGAAATTTGAAAAGGGGACAGAACTAGGGTTTTGTAATAGAAACAAAATTACTTTTGATTTTGCAATGACACTTGGAAAATGGTCCATGTATGAAATGTTCCTTTTGAAATTCTCTACCACTTTGATGTAAACCTCAAACTCAGATTTCAAATAGTTTTTGAAATGCAAGTTTAGAATCAAAAGGGGACCATTTCTAGGGTTTGAATAGATTCAAAATTACTTAGAATTTTGTACAGAAACTTTGAAAACTTTGAATACCAAAGTTGTACCTCTTCTCAAGATCTACTAAAAAGCTTTTAGGGTCAGCCCCTAAATATGCACAGATTTTGAGTTAACTAGAAAGGGTTAATTAACTTATATAGGAAATTAAATGATTTTCCCCTTCTTAAGCTAGATGAATTTTGTAACCTTTTGAATTGTTGAACATGGTTTCATGCCTTTACATGACTTTAGTCAAATAGGAATGAACACAAGTTATTTCATAATGACATTCCAAATTAGGGTTTTGAGCTACCTCACAAGCACTAACAAAATGCTCACACATTAGGAATTAAACTCATTTTAGTGAATGCATCTCAAGGTGAGCTAGCACATGATGCTATGGAATGCTTATGATGGCATGACAATATTTTATTCATGTAAACACCTGAGGTGTTACAAAAAACCGGCGTAGCCAAGGAAACTGCGAACGCCTTTAACATTCGTGGGAGGTGGAAACTGCGAACGCCTTTAACATTCGTGGGAGGTTTCCCAAGTTGCTTCCTCCTCAAAATGCTGACTCCATTGAACTTTATAGAACCTGTGAGTGTGTCGTCGAGTCACTCTATCTCGTTGATCGAGAACTTTGATGGGATACTCTGAGTATGTCATATCAGGCTCAAGTTGCACCCCTTCAACATCAACCACTTGGTCAGGAACTCGTAGACACTTCTTCAGCTGAGAGATGTGAAACACATTATGAATCTCTGATAGATGAGCTGGTAATTGAATACGGTATGCCACTTTGCCACACTTGGCCAGAATTTGAAATGGCCCAATGTATCGGGGAGCAAGTTTTCCTTTGACCCCGAAACGGTAAACACCCTTGGTGGGTGACACCTTTAGATACACAAAATTTCCTTTGGCAAACATCAAAGGTCTACGTCTTTTGTCTGCATAGCTTTTCTGTCGAGATTGTGCTATTTTCATATTTCTTTGTATGAGTTTGACCTTCTGTTCAGTCTCTTGAACTAGATTGACACCAAAGAACCATCTTTCACCAGGTTCGGACCAATGTAAAGGAGTCCGACACCTTCTGCCATATAAAGCTTCAAATGGTGCCATACGGATACTCTCTTGATAGCTATTGTTGTATGAGAACTCTGCTAATGGTAAGCACTCATCCCACTTAATTGGAAAGTTAAGAGCACACGCTCTGAGCATATCTTCTAATATCTGATTTACTCTTTCAGTCTGACCATCTGTTTGTGGGTGGTAAGCTGTACTGTGTAAGAGTTTAGTGCCCAGAGACTCATGTAAACTTTCCCAGAATTTAGAAACAAACTGAGTACCCCTATCTGAGACAATAGTCTTAGGAACTCCATGCAAACTCATAATCCTCTGAAAGTATATCTTGGCATATGTGGACGCTGAGTAGATGGTCTTGACTGGTATGAAATGCGAAACTTTGGTTAGACGATCTACTATAATCCAAATAGAGTCGTAGCCCTTGGATGTTCTTGGTAAACCAACAATAAAGTCCATACTGATGTCCTCCCATTTCCAAGCAGGAATTGGCAATGGCTGTTGTTCACCAGCTGACTTAAGATGAATGGCTTTGACTTTCTGACAAGTATCACATCTGGCTATATACTTTGCAGTTTCGACTTTCATCTTAGTCCACCAGAATCTTTGCTTATGATCCTGGTACATTTTTGTACTTCCCGGATGAATCGCAAACGGGGTAAGATGAGCTTCATCCAGAATCTGCTTCCTCAACTTCGGATTCTTCGGAACGACCAGTCTATCTTTGAACCAGACGACTCCTGCTTCATCGACTCGGAAGCAAGAAGCTTTGTCTGCTTTGGCCTTCTCTTTGAGGTGAACAATACCCTTGTTTTCTTTCTGAGCAGCTACAATCTGATCTTTGATAGATGACTGAACTGATATATTAGACAAACTGCCCTGAGTGATCATCTGAATACCCAGTTTTTCTAACTCGAAACAGAGAGTAAGATCTACTGGTCTGACAGTGATACAGTTGCAACAAACCTTCCTACTAAGAGCATCGGCTACAACATTTGCCTTTCCGGGATGGTAATGCACTTCATGATCATAATCCTTGATTAGCTCTAACCACCTCCGTTGTCTCATATTTAACTCTGACTGAGTGAATATATATTTTAGACTCTTGTGGTCGGTGTATATGTGACATGTGTTGCCCAAGAGGTAGTGACGCCAAATCTTTAAGGCGTGAACAACTGCTGCTAACTCTAAGTCATGAGTTGGATAGTGTTCTTCATGACGTTTCAACTGTCTGGATGCATAAGCTATCACTCTGCCCTCTTGCATCAAAACACAACCAATCCCGATACCAGAAGCATCACAATACACATCGAACGGCTTCTCAATATTGGGTTGGGCTAAGACTGGAGCTGTAGTTAAGAATTCTCTTAACTTCTGAAAAGCTTTTTCACATTTATCTGACCAAACAAATTTGACTTCATTCTTTAACAACTGGGTTATAGGTTTGGCAACTTTGGAGAAGTCCAGAATAAACCTGCGGTAATAACCTGCCATACCCAGAAAACTGCGAACTTGATGGACAGTTCTGGGGGATTCCCATTCAAGGATTTCTTGTACCTTGCCTGGATCCACAGCTACACCTTCAGCCGATAGCACATGACCCAAAAATGGAACTTTGTCTAACCAGAACTCACATTTACTGAACTTTGCATATAGCTGATGGTCTCTCAGACGACCCAACACTACTCTGAGGTGTTCAGCATGTTCTTGTGGATTCTTGGAATATATCAAAATATCATCAATGAACACCACTACAAACTTGTCTAGCTCAGGCACGAATACTGAATTCATCAGGTACATGAAGTGAGCTGGAGCATTGGTCAACCCAAAAGACATGACCAAGTACTCATATAGGCCATATCTGGTGGTGAAAGCAGTTTTAGCAATATCTTCAGGCCTTATCTTTATCTGGTGATACCCAGATCTCAGATCTATCTTGGAAAATACCTTGGCGCCCGCGAGTTGATCAAACAGAAGGTCAATCCACGGCAATGGATACTTATTCTTCACTGTCACTTCATTGAGCGGACGATAGTCCACACATAGCCTCAATGTTTGGTCTTTCTTTATGACAAACAAAACAGGACAGCCCCATGGTGATGAACTAGGTCTGACATAACCTTTATCAAGCAGTTCTTGCAACTGAACTTTTAATTCTGCCAGTTCTTTAGGTGGCATTCTATAGGCTCGTCGAGATATTGGTGCCGTTCCTGGTTTTAGCTCTATGCTGAACTCGACATCACGGTCTGGTGGTAACCCCGGCAAGTCCTTAGGAAACACATCTGGAAACTCGCAGACTACTGGAATATCCTGAATCTCTTTAACTGGTGTTGCACAGACATTGCCGCACATCTGGTCAACGGTTTTCTTGGGAATTGGAAGTTGGATAAAAAGTTCAGAAGTACTATTAGGTATGATCAACCTGATTGTTCTATGCAAGGCATCTAATACTGCCTTCTGCTGGTACATCCAGTTCATTCCTAGGATCACATCTATATCCTGATCCTTGATTATTATCATATTAGTGGGATAAGTATGCCCGGCAAATTCTACGGGCACCTGATGCACCACTTCCTTTGTATACAAACGACCTCCCGGTGTGTGTATAAGGAAATTTTCTTGTGCTTCCCCAGTAGGTATATGATGCTTTTCAACAAAACTCTTACTAATAAAGGTATGCGATGCACCAGAATCAAATAGTACTATTGCAGGATGATGAGCAACTGAAAACATACCCATCATGACGGGTTCCCCTTCAGGAATATCTGCCACTTGTGCGTAATACACCCGGCCAGTCTTCTGGACGGTCTTATTCTTCTGATTATTATTGTGGCCTTGATTCTACTGTGATTGTTGCTGCGGCCGCTGCTGGGAATTCTGACCACTTTGGCCTTGTGGAGTATTTGGAGTAATCTTCTTGGGATATGGGCAATTACGGGAGAAATGGCCCGGCTTCCCACAGTTATAGCATGGGTAGTTGTGGTTCTAGGGAGTTTGGGTTCGAATGCCAGGGGCATTCGGCTGTCGTGGATAATTAGAGTTCACAACAGTTTTAGCGGATGACTGCTGTGAGCTGGCTTGTTGTTGCTGGGGTGGACGGTACTGTGGACAGTTGTGCTGGACTGGGTGGTATATGATACGCTGGCGCTTCTTATTGCCACCAAACGATCCAGTCGAACTCCCACCCTTCCTCTTTTTAGCTTCGAGATGCTTGAAATGCTTCTCTTCTGCATATATAGCTTTATTCACCGCATCATTGAAGGAGATATTATCGTCACACATTGCCAGCATCTTCTGCATCTTCGTATTCAGCCCCCTCATGAAGCAACTGCGCTTCTTGTCATCGGTGTTCACATGATCCAAAGCATACTGAGACAGATGATTAAACTTGCCAATATACTGTTGTACTGGTTGATCCCCTTGCCTGAGGGCTAAGAACTCTTCGGCCTTCATCCACATCACACCCGCTGGAATGTAATGAGCTTTGAAAGCTCTCGAGAACTCATCCCAGGTAATGCGGTGTTCTGGAGCTTGTGCAGCTTCAAAGTTTGCCCACCAAGTTCCCGCAGCTCCCCTCAACTGCTGGGCTGCGAAGGCTGGCTTCTGAGTTTCAGTGCAGTGGATTAGCTCAAACTTCTGATTCATAGTACAAAGCCAATCTGCAGCTTCTAGAGGCTCTTCAACCTTAGTGAATACTGGCGGCCTAGTCTCTGTGAAATCTTGATAAGTACTTTCCTGGACCTGATGATGATATCGGCCACGCTGCCCATACGGTGCATTCTGAACTAGGCCCTATAGCAGACGTGCATTGTCTATGGTGGCACGCATGAGTGCCGCAATGGGTTCTGCCAGAGTTGGTGGAACTGGGGGTGCATTGGGAACACCCTCCCCATCATGAGACGAATCAGTCCCATCAGCAGCACGGGTACGAGGCATCTGCTCATAAACAAACCAAACTTTATTGATCTCTGGGTTATGATACAAAAACAGTAACTGCTTACACACTCATGTTACATTATTCATGCATAACAGAACAGATACATGATTCCACTAGCTTAGGATCATGTTCAGCTAAACTATTACACAGCCCTTACCCCCTAGGGATTAAGATCCACGCCTGACACTCTAGTGGAAGACGACTCACTCGTCACCCTCACTCTCACTGTCGCTGTCATCAGCAGACTCAACCACATCAGGATCTTCCTCACTCTGCCCATCTACCTCTCCATCATCAATGATTGTACCCATCTCATCTTCAGCTGCATCTTGAGGTGGAGGTGGATGGAGTTGATCATACAGCACATGGACTTCCTCATGTAACTGGTCGTTGAACGCTTCTATATCCGTCACATACGCCTCCAACTCATGCAGACGGGCTAACGCGGCATCTTCTCGCTGCCAAGCAGTGTTCTGTTCTCCAAGCATTTTAGTCATGAGTTTTTCTGCATTGACCACGCTTCTGTTAGCCCCCTCCATCTTGAGTTTCATGCCTCCAGCTTTGGCAAGTGCTAAACTCTTCTCCCGAGAGGTGGTGGCCAACTGGGATTTCAACTCACGAACCTCTGCTCGTAAGTCCTCATTGATCTCCTGACTCCTGCTGGACTCTTCCTCCTTGCGGGATGCGAGTTGGTGCATGGGTACACCATGAGGACTTGTACTCTTACGAGCTGTCTCCTTACCGCATGGCATCCTAGTGAGATACGATTTTGAATTAGGCAGATAAAGGAAAATACTTTTTGGATAGCAAGAAAGGATTGGATTCTGACCCTTACCCCACTATACCATAAACCACAAGTTGATTAAGCATGATGCATGAAGCGTACTTACGCATAAGGCATATAAAATTTAAATTATACTCCCTTATATAGGAGTAGAAATTTAACAACAATTTCAAGTTAAGGCTTAACATGCTGCTCCACTTAACAATCTACGATCCACTACTTTTAAGACAGAACATAGATCGAAGAGCATGAACAAGGTAAGTCAAAAGCATTTTGGATGAAACTAGATTTCAAATAGTTTTGACTCAAATCATTTTGAAGTTTTGCAACAATACTACAAGACTGCTGCAATGATCGCTCTGATACCAGCTGTGACGGAACCTCCTGGATTATTAGGGCCCACGTGTACCTGTCCTTGTCCTACAGACCTCGAACAGACATACACTGCGCCCAATAGCCCAAAAGACCCACCACGTGTCATCGGGTAACCCGACTCATCCACGTTTCCTTACACTCCCAGGATCATTGCAAGAGTCATTGCAGTATTTCAACATTTCACAAATAATATACATCAGAGACAAAAGTGCGGAAGTATTACACCATAAGTTTTACAAACCAGTTGTTCAAACTCACGTCGTTATTACAAACCATAGTTTCAAACTTTATCCTAGGTAGTGGAAGTAGCATTAATAGAACTGTATTTCACACAAACAACCCCGCCTAAGGGTTGCATTACTCCTCCCCGGACACGTCCTCCTCAATGACGGTCACGCAACAAGCCTCGAAACAAGGCTGCTCGTGAACGTCACCTGCAACAGTGGATTAACAAACCCTGAGTACAAAGGTACTCAACAAGACTGACCCGACAAGAGAAGAGAAGAACAGGTATGCTGGCTTGGGTAGGCTCAATAGAATTTTTCATTTGCATAAAAGCTTACTAAAGTAGTTCTAGATTCAAATTTTACTTAATCATTTAAGTACTTGGTAAGAACTGAAAGTGAATCATTAGTGAGAGATCATCATCATTCATTCTTAAACCAGTTCGATTTTCATTCTACGGTGCGGGTCGAAAGATTGAGTCTCCTTAACCGAGGAGCACGACGATTCGAACCGATTCAACCAGATCTGGGAGTTTTCCACGATCATACGATATATGTAGACCCATGATCACACATATACTAACCCGAACCTCTGATCCTCCAAACAAGACCGGGTCCGCGCCACCCGAGAGTACTTGTACACCTCCAATCCAGGACTTTAACCCACGAGGGTAGCTAGTACTCCCGCCATCTCTCCACTCCTAGTGCGCGATTAGCCATTCTCATTTAAGAACCACCAAGGTAGAGCTTACCGTAGCATATGATCGGTACTTCACAGTTTCTCAATCTAGCAGGCCATCAACGGTTAACCCTAATCCGACACATCCGGGACACCCTGCACCAACCCAAGGTTCGATGCCTGTGCCCGTCTGGTCTTAACCATCATTATTTCTCATTATCATTCCAAAATGATAAGTATCAAAACATTTATCGGGAGCGTGAGAAAGCAAGGCTGAGCATTTCTATCATTTGCATAAAGCAGGTATCAAGGAGTGATATATCGATAACAAGGTTGATCATGCATCAACAGGTTTAAAGCATTTATTTGATAAACATTTAATGCATCAGGTTATCGAAAATAAGTGTAATTGTAAATCCAAGGAATTGGTTAAATGAACCGGGGCTTGCCTGCGTTGACCGGAAGAGTCTAGAACTCCTGATAATCCGGATCAACTGGATACTCTGAAGCTTCCGGACCAACCTCGTTCGGACACTCGATCACTTCGGAAGCTACACGATAAAAGAGTGCATGCTTAATTGAATGCTCATGACATGATCATGGTAAAGATGGAAATTTACTAGGTTATTAACACTTGACTTGCAACAACTTGCCTCCACGGTAAAGTTGCAAACCAACAAAACTAACTTATATAAACAGACATGGTTTCAAGGAGTGACTCTTGCCTGCATCAAGCAGCAGATCAAGATAATTCATTTATCTTAACCATTAAAATTACTCTAAAGAACTTGGGTTTTATGTTTTATAACACTATTTGACCATAAAGAAAGCAATTTTAATTAGCCGAAAATAAGTTGTGCAGCAAACTATGTTCAAATTAGTTCAAACTTGGTACACAGATTGGTTATGATTCAAACAGTGCACAAAATAAATTTCAGCATTTTTGGAGTAAACTTGATTTTATAAAAATCATTGAATCCTTATTCATAAATTAAGAGGCATAATTTTTACTGCAAAACAAAATACAGAAACATGCCCATTTTATATTTTTCTTAAAAACTGCACATTTCATAGAACATGTACAAAAATTTTCATGATTTTTGGATCAACAGATTAATTCCTACAAAAATAACAAAACCAGCAACAGTATGCACACATCAGAAATAGATTAAAAAGTTTAAAGCAAACAAAACCCCCAATGGGCCGAATCTGGCCCGATCGGCCCATCCCGCGCACAAGCCGGCCCAACGCGGGCCTGCCCGCGCTGGCACTGCCAGTTTTGCAGAAAAGCCCTCTGGCTTTAGCAAAACTACAACCAAGCCCTTGACACTATTGAGCACTATTCCTCTGAGTCTAGGACTTTTCACTTAGGCCCTCGAGTTTAGTCGAATTCTCGTCGACACGTCCCCGATGCCAAGGCTGCCGGCGGCGAGCTTCGGCTCGCGCACGCCGGAGCAACTGGACCTTCTCCGGCCAAACCAACCAGCTCAGCACCTTCCCCTTCACCTCACGACACTGATGAGCCCACAAACTCCCTTCCTCGACCTCTCTCTCTACTCTGACTACGACAGCGGCGGACGCGGCGGTACGGCGGCGGCACGCCGGCCAACTGGGAGCTCTAACGAGCCCACGAACAAGCGCATCAGCACCAGAGGCTCACCACGACCCTAGCGGGCTAGGTCTCCGAGGCTGACGCGGCTCCGAACGGTGATGACGACGACGACGGCGGGTTCTAACGGTGCGGTTCGACGGCGACGACCTGTTCCGGCTGAGACAGGGGGAGATAAGGTCAAAGACCTGGCGTTAGAGCATCAGGAAGAGATAAGCAAGAGAGAACGAGGTTCAGGTGAGGATGATAGAGCCCCGAGCTTGCTGACCACAGCGGCGGCGTTGATGGTGGTGCCTGGAACCAGAGATGAAGAAGACGGCCACGCCGGGCGGCTGCGGGGGCGAGCGAGGCTACGACCTAGCTCTACGGCTCTGCAACGATGAGACGAACACGGTGACGCGGTTGACGGGACGAACGAGCGCTCACATGGCCGGCGTAGCTGAGCAGAGGGACGGCGGCGACGGCAAGCGAGCAGAGGAGAAAAGCGAAGCACGGTGCTTCTGCAGAGCGATAATGCTGAAGAAGAGGACGACGACGTGAAGAACTCGCGCACGCAGCTACCAAGCAGCTCGGTAGCGCGACGCATGCGCCCCAGCGCGAGCACGGCCCGGGCGGAGCAGCTCGCTGGCGAGCTTCCAGGCGTTTCTCCCCCTTTGCACTGTTCCTTGCTCTATCCCCCCTTTCTGAAATTTTGAAAATACTTCAGAAATTTGAACTGCACTTCAAGTTTTGCCAAAATATGAACTGTAGAGTTTGAAAAGTTGTACAACTTTGCTTTAACACCCCATGGCTGATTTCTAATGGAAATAAGTCAATTTGATCAAAACATTTCAAATCCATTTCAAATTGGAAATTTGAAAAGGGGACAGAACTAGGGTTTTGTAGTAGAAGCAAAATTACTTTTGATTTTGCAATGACACTTGGAAAATGGTCAATGTATGAAATGTTCCTTTTGAAATTCTCTACCACATTGATGTAAACCTCAAACTCAGATTTCAAATAGTTTTTGAAATGCAAGTTTAGAATCAAAAGGGGACCATTTCCAGGGTTTGAATAGATTCAAAATTACTTAGAATTTTGTACAGAAACTTTGAAAACTTTGAATACCAAAGTTGTACCTCTTCTCAAGATCTACTAAAAATCTTTTAGGGTCAGCCCCTAAATATGCATAGATTTTGAGTTAACTAGAAAGGGTTAATTAACTAATATAGGAAATTAAATGATTTTCCCTTTCTTAAGCTAGATGAATTTTGTAACCTTTTGAATTGTTGAACATGGTTTCATGCCTTTACATGACTTTAGTCAAATAGGAATGAACACAAGTTATTTCATAATGACATTCCAAATTAGGGTTTTGAGCTACCTCACAAGCACTAACAAAATGCTCACACATTAGGAATTAAACTCATTTTAGTGAATGCATCTCAAGGTGAGCTAGCACATGATGCTATGGAATGCTTATGATGGCATGACAATATTTTATTCATGTAAACACCTGAGGTGTTACAAAAAACCGGCGTAGCCAAGGAAACTGCGAACGCCTTTAACATTCGTGGGAGGTGGGAGCTGTTCTATAACTTCTATTTTAGCTCTATCTACCTCTATTCCACGTTCAGATACTCTATGTCCTAGCACTATCCCTTTTCGAACCATGAAGTGGCATTTTTCCCAGTTCAAGATCAAGTGCTTTTCTTGACAGCGTTGTAAGACACGGTCCAGATTCTCTAAGCAGTGATCAAAGGTTGTTCCATAGACTGAAAAGTTGTCCATGAAAACTTCCATGATTTCTTCTATCATATCCGAGAAGATGGACATCATGCACCTCTGAAATGAAGCAGGGGCATTGCACAGGCCAAATGACATGCGCCTATATGCATATGTCCCGTAGGTGCATGTGAACGTGGTCTTACTTTGGTCGTCGGGATGGAACGGAATTTGATGATACCCCGAATACCCATCAAGGAAACAAAAGAAGGAATGTTTGGCTAGCCGTTCCAACATCTCATCGATGAATGACAACGGAAAATGGTCTTTCTTTGTGGCCTTGTTAAGTTTTCGGTAGTCTATGCACATTCTCCATCCCGTGACGGTTCGTTGTGGAATCAATTCGTTGTTTTGATTTTTAACGACCGTCATTACTCCTTTCTTAGGAACTACTTGGATGGGGCTGACCCACTCGCTGTTTGGAACAGGGTAGATTATGCCCGCGTGCAAGAGCTTCAAGACCTCCTTCTTTACTACTTCTCTCATCGCATTGTTGAGCCTCCTTTGTGGTTCTCAAGAAGGTGTAGCATCGGGTACGATCGGAATGTGATGTGTGCAAAGAGCGGGACTAATTCCCTTGAGATCTTCCAACGAATATCCTAAGACGGATCGGTGTTTTTCTAGGACGGTGATGAGTTTAGAAACTTCTTCCGTTGTAAGTCGATCACTAATGATCACGGGAGTCTCTCTATCACCATTAAGGAAGGCATACTTAAGTCCAGAAGGAAGTGGCTTAAGCTCTATAGAGGGTTTTGGTGGAGGTTCAGGCTCATCCAAGTCTAACAGTTCATCTAATTCAGTGTCTTCTTCTTGGATAAAGTCGTGGGCGTCTTCTTCTATATCGGGTTGAGAAGTTTCTAGTGAAGATACCGACATCACCTCCTCTATTGGATCAGGCTCGGGTTTTGGTTCAGCTATCGAATTAACGGAGCCGTCAAAAGGAACTGAAAGATCTAGATCCTTCCCAATGTGACCCTTAAGGCTCCCTTCACGAAATCCCTCAATGAATCTCATGAGTGGGTGCCCAATTAACAAGTCAACCTCGTCTACGTCAAAGACATAGAAGTTGGCGAGGAAGCTAACCTTGTTAATTGTGATAGAAATATTCTGTGCAATCCCACAACTCTCGACCAATTTTCTAGAAGGAAGCTTAAGGAATTTATTGGTAGGGTTTAGCGGTTCCTCACCTAGGAGTGTTAACATCAACGATTTAGACATTAAATTTACTCCTACAGCGGGATCATAGAGGGAATCTTCAGCCTCCCTGAACCATTCGTTGCTCATAATAGACATGAGCTCTTAGGCAGTCGCCTTAAGGTAACTTGCCTCAAACTGGGTTGGCATGTGTTTATTAGGAGCTCTACGGGCTGTGGATCTCTTCTGCACAGGTTGTTTCAAGACATTGCCTTAATCGGTGAAAAGATCTGTCTCGATATTTAGAGGATAATCCAAAGGATGAATTACTTCTTCCTTTGGAGGAGTAGGTGGTTGTGGTTCAGGTTTGACAGCTTGGGGTATAGGTAAAGGAGTTTCGGCTGTCGTGGGTTCGTCCCTAAGAGTTTGATCTTCCTCTAGAGTTTCACCATGGTCATCGGTGTAGGGAGTGTTCTTGAGAATGGTCACAAGGACTTCCTTACCATCACTAATGGTTAAATGGAGGAAAGCTCCTGTAGAGGCTAAATCAAGGAATTGTGCGGAGTTTTGGCTAAGACCGAGATAGAGATGTTGCATAAGGGTTGGCTCGGTTATAGCTAAATCTGGGCTAGAGGATGCTAAGTCTGTAAGTCGTGCCTAGGCCGCACCTAGAGATTCCTTCTCGTCCTGTTTGAAGTTTAGCACATCTCTACGAAGACGAGCTACGCGGGATATGGGAAAGTACGTTAAGCAGAACATGGCTTGTAGTTTCTCCCATTCTCCATTCACACTACCAACGTAGCGAGTATACCAACGTCTAGCTTTTCCCGTTAACGAGAACGAAAATAGCTTCCACTTAAGAGTGACTCGCCTCATCCCTTGGATGTGAATACACGAACAAAGTTGTTCGAAATCACGTAGGTGGGTATAAGGATTCTCATCTACTTCTCCCAAAAAGGGATTCTCCTGAACAATCGCTATGAGGCTCGGGCGAAGCTCATAGCGAACTGCCAAAACGGCATGAGATGAACTAGGCGGCTCCAACTCAGTGCCTGATGGAGCAGCGTAGTCAAAAAGGGTTGTTTGATCCATATTGATTTATGAAATAAAAGTTCTAATCAAACTACGATAACTTTAATGATTTTGTTCCAGCTAACACAGCTACCGTTCCCCGACAACGGCACCAGAAAGGCTTGTTGGTAATTCTTAACGTCGCTACTAAGAATAGAGTTTTAATATATCCCCGGCAACGGCGCCAGAAAAGCTTGTTGACACCAGAAGTGGCAAACGGATATACCGCAAGCGTACAATAGTCAATTGTAGCCTTTCACCGGGAGTATTCCAGGTATCGTATTTCCAAAGGGAACGTGAAGTGGATTAACTAGATGTAAGGTCGTCAAAGGATGATCAAAGGGTATATGATAACTAGGATAGAGAGGTCTTCCTAATATCAATATCTGGTATTGGTTTTCTAAGAGTACTGAGGTTTACCACCTCATTGCTTACTGGGGGCGAAGGACGAAATAGTAGTTGATTAAATGGTTTTCCACCTAACAACAACTGAGGCGGCAAGGCTGCTACCCAACTATTATTTTCAAATTGCCTACAACACTTGAGAGGAACTCCAACCACTGGTTGTGTCTGTCACCCTACCACCAGGCGTCTACACAATTGCGACAAGAAGTCCACACTGGCAAGATATAGCCTAGACACCACGTCTACGCTAATCTTACTACTCTAAAGCTAAGCTTATTAGGCCTAGAGTACTTCAACAAAGTAAAGCAATGTGCCAAGTATAAGAACTGTAAACTTAAATTACCAGACCAGAATATTAAATACTAGAAGGACTCAGATGTAACACTTACAAGAAGAATCGCATCCGCTGAGGCGCACCTTGGAGAAGACTCCTGACAGGCCGGGACTCCTCCGTGGAACTCCTCACTCGCTTCCCTCTCTTCTAACACTAAAGCTACTAAGTAGGCTTTCTCTCCTTGGATGCATACAAATGAAGAGCTCTAGGGGGGTATTTATAGCTTGGATGTGGAGTAGCGGCTACTCCGATGCCACGTCAGCGATCCGCGTGCTCTCCTTCCTTGGTCATTGGATCAAACCGCCATAGCAACTGCCGTGGATGGATGGCCTTGATTTCTTCACGTGTGAAACATGTGCAAACAACTGACATTGGATGGGGTTCACCCTGGGGTCGGCCGACCCCAGCCAATGACAGGTGGGCCCACCACTTTGCTTCTAGAAGGTGCTGATGTCACCAGGCTGAACAGTGTAGCCAGGGCCCACCAAGGGGGAGTCGGCCGACCCCCCTATGACAGGATTGTTGAAGGGTCGAGATGGAGGATTAGAGGGGGGTGAATAGTCCTTTTTAAAACATAAACATAATCGGAGCGGCTAACCGAAACAAATGCGGAATTTAAAACTATCGGTCTATCCAAGACTACACCCCTCTACTTATACTCTATGACACCTTACAAAAGAACCTAAACAAAGCAAATAAGGTGTCGGGCTAGCTAGAGCTCACCTAAACAATTCTAGCTTGCAAGGTTACACAAACCTAAGCAACTAGTACTCAATCAACCGGGGAGCTCCTACACATGCCACTAAGCAAAAAGCACAAAGCCTAAGCTCACTAGCAATGCTCAATAACAAGGCTACACAAGCCAAATTAGAGAGCTCAGCTTAGCTACACAAACTAAGCAATGTGACTAGCAAGACTACAAGTCAACTAGTCACTCACGGGATCAACTTCTATGCTACACAAGCAAGGAAGATAACTAGCAAGCTACACAAGCTAACTAATTACAAGAGCAACTACACAAGCACAATATATATGAAAGTAAAAACAAGCTTGTGTATGGAGATAGCAAACCACCGAGAAGATGTAGACAATGTTGACACGGTGATTTTATCCCGAGGTTCACTTGGTTGCCACCAAGCTAGTCCCCGTTGTGTCGACCACACACTTTGGTAGTTCGGCGGCTAATAGGCACCACACCTAGCTCGACACTCGAGCGCCGCAAGAACTCACCCACAAGTGAGGGTAACTCAATGACACGGGCAATCCACTAGAGTTGCTCTTCGTGATCCCCGCGGGGCGAGCACAATGCCCCTCACAAAGCCTTCTCCGGAGCCACGCACAATCTTCTTGCGGGCTTCACGACGGAGACACGATCACCAAGCCGTCTAGGAGGTGGCAACCTCCAAGAGTAACAAGCACCATGGGCTTGCAACTCGATCACCTAGTGCCACTCGATGCAATCTCTCAATGCAACGCACTAGCGATCACTCACTCGCTATCGATTCGCACACTAGCAAGCATAAGCGAGTTAGAGGGCTCCCAAGCACATCCACACCAGCCACCAAGGCTTTGGAGTGCTCAACAACCAGCCCAAGGCCGGTTACCAACGCTATTTATAGCCCCAAGGGCTAACTAGCCGTTGCCCATTCACTAGGCAAACTGCGCCACCACCGGACGCTCCGGATCGGGACCATCGGACGCTGAGGCTAGCGTCCGATGCTTGGATGCTTGCCAAGTGTCCCCCACGTTCAACTTCGGCCGAGCGATCCCAACAGCTATATCACTTCCCGCGCCAGTTAAAGTGGCATCGGACGCGCCGATGCCTAGCATCGGACGCTACGATGCCTCTGCTCGATTCTGCGCAAAACTGCCTCACATCGGACGCGCCGGCCCCCCAGCATCGGACGCTAAGGGCCAGCGTCTGATGTCTATGCAGAGAGCTCCCCAAGAGCACCATTCTACATCGGACGCGTCAGATGGGTCCACATCGAACGCAGGCCAGCGTCCGATGCTCCCAGCTAAACTTGCTCGCGCCACGTCACTGCCATCGGACGCTCGGACCAGCGTCCGATGCAGCGTCCGATGCTCCCACTGCAACAGACTGAAACTAGGGTTTGCCATCGGACGCTCGGCCCAGCGTCCGATGCCCCTCGGACCAGCGTCCGATGCTCCCCGAGCATAGCACTTCACCTCCGAAAACCGCTGAGAGGGACTATACACTAGTTTCTCCCACTTCTTCTCACCTCCTTTCAACACGACTTCTTTTCCAACAACTTCTCCTTTGCAAATGTGCCAACACCACCAAGTGTACATCAACATGTGCATGTGTGTTAGCATTTTCTCAATTAGTTTTCAAAGGATTAGCACTTCCACTCACCACGCCACTCGATCCTAGTAACATCGCAAAGTTAGATCGCTCAAGTGGCACTAGATGACCGATATGCAAACAAGTTTGCTCCTCTTAATAGTACGGCCATCTATCCTAAACCCGGTCATAAACTTCTCTACACACCTATGACCGGTGAAATGAAATGCCCTACAATTATACCTTTGCCTTGCGCATTCCATTCCATCTCCTCCGGTGTTGATGCAACACATGCACCAACCTCTTCATCAAATGATATGATCCACTTCATATCATCACATAGCCTCCATGGTCCACCGATCTTGACATCACTTGCTCTTCACCATCGCTTCGGTCCTTCGGCGCCAAGTCTTTGCTTAAGCCTCCCGACACTCGGTACCAACGGCTTCAAAGCCTCCAACTTGCCCTTCACCTTCGCAACCGGTCCATCAAGCCAAGTCTTGCCTTGATCTTCACCATCTTAGCCACATGATCACATGTTATGTTTCATGTGCATTAAGCTCCTTCTTCACATGTGTGAGCCTTGCAACATCTTCCAAGCCATTTCACCTCTATGGCATATGTTGCTCACACATGATCACCTATGGACTAATCACCTGTGTAATTCACTTTAAACACATATTAGTCCACCTAAGTTGTCACTCAATTACCAAAACCAAACTAGGACCTTTAAATCTCCCCCTTTTTGGTAATTGATGACAACTCTACAAAGATATGGAAATTATGCTTATTCCAAGCTAGCACTTCACAAGAATGTAAATTGCTAACTTGGTTTGGATTCATGTTGCTTGCCCAAGCTTATTTTACCATGTGTAAATGATTTTGGACAAGTAGCACAAACCCAAATTGGTAGTATTAGCTCCCCCTACATATGTGCTAAAATGTTTGGAAATGAAACTTTGCACATATGCATAGATATAGAAATGTGAGAGAGTAATTACTACCAAAAGGTGCTAAGGTGTATAGAATAACCTTTGAAGCGTGTTATCGATGAAGTTTTATACTTGTACACCTTCCTTAGCACCAAAGAGTAGCTAGACATCATAAAAACTAGAAAACCCCGTGAGATCAACATTAATAGCAAGGGTCTAGTTTTGCATGAAAAGCACAAGTCTAGGTATCAACCTATGCATGCTAGTTATTAAATCATCAATTCAATCCAATAACTAGCATACACCACACAAGCATGCATATAAAATTTTAAAATTTATGCAATGCAAGCAAGCACATGATTATGCACATATCAAATGCAACAACCAAGTTCATGAGCTTGCTCCCCCTACTTGTGTGCTCTCATTGTCCAAGAATTTTGATCCTCCAATCTTGATCTTGATCCCTCTTGATCCATGTCCATCTTCTTTTCTCCTTCTTTGTCCTTGACATATCTTTACCACATCTCCCCCTATCATATCATATCTTTGGCACTTTCTCCCCCTTTGTCATCAATAACCATAAAAGGCATGCTTTACTTGATACAAAGGGTTGCACTAGGGTAGATGGTTGACACTTGAGTCTTCATTTTTGATGGACACCACCATATGTGTTGGAATGACACCATGTGTAGGATCGTTGACCATGATACCAATAGATGGGGCACCTCCCCTATGTCATAGCATGGGTCATCCAAATGATAAACTTGAGCTCTTGTTTGTGAGGGATGCTTTGCTTGATTTGATCACTTAAAGTTGAGGATCACTTCAAGTATTGTAGAATACCACTTGTGAGCTTGATCTAGACACGACTTGGTAAATATCACTTGAAAGATCATATACCATTTTGAATAGATACCATGTGAAGGGATGATGAGTCCAGATACCACTTGAATGATAGATTACACTTGATATCCATTTGAATTATTGTCTTTTTCTTGAACTCTTGTCATGAGCCTCTCACTTGTGACTTGAACTATTAAACTTGCACAAGATATCTAACTCGGTTTGCTCTAGAGTAAGCTTCTTCACACATCTTTCAATGGTTATCTTACTCACGTTGAATTAGACACTCGAATGCTCATCTTCTAGATCAAGTACTTGGGTTCACTAGCTCATGAACAAACTCATATACTAACCACTAGATCATATAATCAATCAAGCAATAGTGGTAGGCTATGAATTTAAACTTTTCATTTGTTATGCATGATCTTATTAAGCATGTACTATATGCACTAACCGCATACTAGTAAGGGATGAAATGATCATGCACATTACAATGTTACCTTCGCTATCTTGGAGTTGTCACTTTAAACACATATTAGTCCACCTAAGTTGTCACTCAATTACCAAAACCAAACTAGGACCTTTCAGTTGTCCCACCTTATTCTCTCCCTTGGTGACCCCACATGTCATGGAGCAAGTCTTGTGATGATGGTTGCATTTGGTTTCAGTGTGGACCCATGAATCCATGTGCTTCTCATCTTGTACCATTTAGTAAAAGCACATGTTTGATCCAAGGGTTCATATTGGCTTGAACATGCTTCTCTTGGATCATGCCATGTCACCCTAGCCGAGGTGGCCCCAATGTTGGGTCGGCCGACCCCCTTGGTGGGCCCACCTGGCCTCATTTTGTTCATTTTGCCATCTCCTACAAGTTCACAAGCTAAGAGTACAAGTGGAACTTATTAGTGATAAATATGCTCGTGATATGCTATACTTCCTTGAAACTGAGGCTTGTTGACGGTATTTTGATAAGGTAAAACATGCTATAACTTCCGTCAACAACGTGCCTACCCCACATCGGACGCTCGCATCGGACGCTGAGTTGTTACTGTAGCAGCGTCTGATGTCAACTCAGTAAGGTTCCAGAGAGGTCTTGTTCACATCGGACGCGTCCGACGTGAACACAGCGTCCGATGCAGCTGGTTCCCCGCTGTTTTGTCTGTAGCTCGTCCGTTTGATGTTGGATTTGAGTTCTGCTTTTTGCGTTGGATTCCCGACTTCGTGGTCTACAGAAATCCGGTTTCACGCTTTGCAAAAAAGTCTGAATCCCCCTTGCGTTGCTCGGAGGAGGTTGACTTGCGTGAACTTGGATGAGGAAGCTGTTGTGGTGTCCCGCTGTGTTCCTAGGGAACATCCACCCAATCACTTGGGTCGTGGACATCACGCGTGCTAGCTTTGCTCTTGGGGTTGATTTTCTTGGACAGAGACCTAAACATTTTGAAATAAATGTTGAGGCTCCTATTCACCCCCCCTCTGGTCGCCAATTCGGTCCTTCAAATACTTATAGACAATTGTATATGAAATAATAGATAGATTAAAGGTATCCGCAAGCGAACAGATAATATGCCATTGTAACACTTCATCCACGAATGTTCTAGGTATCAAAATTTATATTCTACCTTAGGAAGGAATAGTGTAGGCATAATAATTCTAATAACTTCATATATAACATTGATAACCTCCTACTTTAAGATTGAGAAATAACCATAATCCATCTTCTATATACTCTCAATAAGGGTAAGTCACAATATAAATATGATATGAATGCTAAATAATAATGAACACCTAGAATACTCTGTTGGTAACACACTTGCCCTACCTCCGCACACGTGCAGGGGGGGTGGCGAAGGTGGCCAATCGTCAGAGCCGAGCGAAGGTACAATGGAAACGAGAATAGTGATGTTGTGGCTCTATTCCCTAAAAAATTGCCCCATTACACTGTTCACCCCTTGGTATTTATAGGGAATACCAAGGGGCATCGACCAAATTACAAAAGGGTACAAGAAAGATTCATCTGCGCTGCACAACGGAAGGGCAAAATCGTACAAGCACACAATGCATTGAAGCCCTAGCTTGCCCTCCTCATGTGTCCGCCGCCACCTGGCCCGCGTTCACCCTCGCGAGAACGCGAGGGTTGATCTTCGGCTCGCGGAATCATCCCTCCAATCGCGAGGTCCGCGTCCGCTCGCCATCCGTGGAGCCTAAGCCTCCTGGCGAGGGCGTGTGGGACGTGCGAGGGTCGCTTTCAGTGTTCCGCACGCCTTTAACCTGCAAGAATTGTTAATCATCCCGAGGGTCGGGCCAATGCTCGAGGGTTAGAAAAAGGGCCCGAGGGGCTTATCAGGTGACAAGGGTTTTCTCAAAGGGAAACAGGGCATTAGCGAGGGTCGCTTTCTGACTCAGCCCGCACGACGTCACTGCCGGGGGTTCTTTCCCCCAACAGTAGCCCCTCGATGGCTTGGATCTAAAAATGATTGATCTTAGGCCCAAGCAGCGCCTTTGTTTGGAAATGAACAGTGTCCCTCGGCAGCGACGCCCGCGGCTGCTTGTGGGCCGGCCCGTTTGTTTTTGCTTGCGGTGTTTGAGGTTCGTTTCGTTTTCTATGCCGCATTTTTTTTGGGATTCGTGCCGAGTTTGTCGGGTTGGATGGTTCGTGCCGCGGCCTATATAAAGGTGGGGTTCGTGGTCGATTTGAACTCATGCCCTCCTGCTGCTATAGCCAACCTGCTGTTGCGATTTGCTTGTAGCGAAGGTTTGTTTTAGCTTGTGTGCGAAGGTTGAGATAGGCGCTCGTTGTTCGAAGTTATAGTCAGCTGAAGAGATGGCTAGGTTGAAGCAGACTGCTTGTGCTGTGACTCCGACTGCCTCGGATGAAGGGATAACCTTCGAGTTTGGGCTTAGCCGAGTCTGTAGTTCGGACCTGGCGACTTATGTCAAGTGAGGTTGGATTGAAGGCGGAAAGGCAAGGACCAGTGCTGGGGAGACTGTGCCGAAGCCGAACGCTGACGAGGTCGTGGTGTTCGAGGAGTTCTGTTCAGCTGGACTGCGCTTCCCTGTTGATTCCTTTGTGAGTTTGGTTTTACAGAGGTTCAATTTGAGGTTTCACCAGCTGACGCCATCGTGTTTTATGAAGCTTTCAGTGTATGTCTGGGCGTGCCGCTCTCAGGGCGTTGTCCCTCACGTAGAGGGTTTTGTTCATACCCATCGAGTACATATGCAGCCTCGGAAGATACTGGGTGGCGAAGGTGAGAACAGCCTTGGCCAGTTTGCAGTGTACACATTTTGCCATCGTGCTGGGTCCGAGTTGCTAGTACAAGCTCAGAAGAACAAGTGGACCAGCGGGTGGCAGGAGTTTTGGTTCTATTACAAGCTTGACGGCGTAACCGAACTTTGTGGCGACCTTCCGCCACTTGGTGACGTGAGTGCGGAGGCTAAGATGAATGCCGAGGCGCATGCTTCAGTTGACTGTCTGAGGGTTGTTGCGCGCTCGCAGTGTGCTCGCGACCTGGTCGAGGAGTATTGTCGTGCTAAGGCGTTGCCGCTTAGCCGGAAGCAGATTTGGTTTGCGGTTGATGATGACCCTAAGTACGAGGGTAGGGGTTTGAAGAAACCAAAGCTGGAGTTGAATAAGGTTTGGGAAGCTATCCTTAAGAAGTTTCCTCATTGAGAGGATGGCGTCACAGCGGTTTACAAGCGGGTTCAGCAGAGGGCAGAAGATCTTGTTGGTAAGCTCTCTACGCTGGAGGTTAAGGCTATCCATAGCTCGGTGGGTAGCGGAGGTCGTGTGAATAGGCTATTCGACATTCTTGGGATCCAGTATGAGGACTGGCCCGCACCTTCGAGCGATGATGCGCCGAGAAAGAGAAAACGCATGTCTGCGGAGGAAAAGGGGGTTGTCTCATGGCCTAAGAGGGGTCGTGGTCGGGGTCATGGCGGTGCTGGCGGTTGAACCAAAACACTGGCGACGAAGGTTGCTATGTCGTCGGGCGCTGTTGGTACTTCCTCTTCTTCGGCTGTCATGCCAGTGACGGGCGCCCGAGGTGTTTCTAAGGCCGTTGGGCGTGTACCGCGCGTCGGCGGGATTGGGGCTTTGATCTAGATATCTGATGACGAAGCTTCCTCCGATGAAGAAGAAAAGGAGGAGGAGAAAGAGGCAGAGAAGGAGGCCGGCTCTGAGTATGATTCTAGTGAAAACACTAGTGACACCTTCGGCAACGAGGACGACTCAGACGAAGAAGTGTCGATTGATGATGATCGTGGTAAAGCGATAGTTTCGTCGAGCGCTGACGCCGAAGCTGCTCGAAGCATTGATGATATCATTCGGGACTTTGAGCCAGAGAGTCCTCCGCGAGGGTCAATTCCCGAGTTTACTGGAGATCTTGAATCTGAGCGGACCCCCGGGAAAAGACCATATGGCGAGGTTAGCCGATCGAGCCTTCCTTACTTCGATAAGAAGCTTGGGGTGTCTGATCCGTCGACCGAGCTTTTCACAAGTCCGGACCTTCGAGAGTGCCACTTGCAGTGTGCTCCGGAGGAAAGGCGTTTCCTGGGTCGGGTGTTTAGTCACATTTGCGTGCCCGAAGCGGAGCTTCGCCTGGCTAACGAGCCCTTGGACAAATTCCATGATGACATCGATGTCAAGGTGGCCGAGTTAATGCTCTTGAACCGCTCGGCGCGCCAGAGGGCGGGTTATAACCTTCATTATTTGAATGACCGGTTGTCTGAAGTCGAGAAGGATAACAAGGACCTTCGCTGGAGCTTGGAGAATAAAGAGATTGAGCTCAAAGCTGCTCTAGAGAAAGTTAAGAAGTCCCGAGAGGAAGTGCAGGAGGTTGCAAATAGTAATACTGAACTTCTGGCTGTTGCCGACAGAAAGACAAGGATTTGCTAGCTGCGAACAGTCACATACAAGAGCTGTCCACTGAGTTGGCTTCTCATTCCAAGGCTTGGCAGAAAAGCATGGGAGAGGTTAAAAATAAAATTGACACCTGCTTGACTGAGGCCGGTGGTTCTGCTGGGGAACCGTTACCTGCCGTTGATGCTGTGGCATTCGAAGCTTGGCTTAAAAATGAGCTGGATGTTTTCAGTTCTTTGGTTGATAATGCAGCCAACTTCGGATGTTACGCTGGAGCTTTGGCTATGGCCGGGACCCTTCGCCAAGCTGACTGCGAGCACCTTTGGAAAATCAGGAAACCGAACCACGTCTTCCCAACTGTTGACGTGGTTGATGATGCGGAGGTTAGGAATTGCGCGATGCGTTTGCTCCGGAGGTTTTGGATCGACGAAGGTGGACGTGCTCTCGCCTTCGAAGAAGCAGCGGAAGCTACCCGTCAGGTATCAACTTGTATGGGATGCTCGTTTCATGTTGCTGTTTCATGGACGATTATGGTGGTATTTAATTTGGTGGTCTATTTTTGCAGGCTCGGAAAGATGCACTGCCTTCACCGAGCGCGACTGAGGACGTTCCCAGAAGCTCCAAGTTTGCTCCTGCGCCTAGTTTTGCGGAGGTTCCACTAGCGTTGGAGGTACCCTCGGCTGAGGATGCTCCGATGACTGCTGAAGCAAACGTAGAAAAGGCGACGACGGATGAGGCGCCTGCTGAGAGCTTGGATGTTGCCACTGGCGAAGGTTTGGATGCTACAACTGGCGAAGTTAGGGTGGATGGGCATGGGGAAGCTGGGTAGGTGTGAAAACTTAGGATTGTTCGGATGAGGGGGTTATTTTGTAATATGTGTGGTAGTTGGAATGACTTGATGACACTGAGTTAATTTTTAATTCTGGGAAAATGCAGGTTCCTGATGGAACCGTGCTAGAAGTATTTGATGTGACGCCGTTGACGCTAAATTATCAAGATAATTTTATAACTGGTGAATCGTGGGCTCGGGCTAGGCTTAAACACCCTTCGCTGTCTTTTGAACGATTTTGGTGGTCGAAGGTGCGAAGGTATGATTTGAAGAACAGCAGATCAAGTCATTTTTGGCGCGAGGCAGATTATACTGATCGACAGGCCACACGGTATTTGTTTGGTTCATCTTCGTCCTCGCAAGCTATTGTTGATGATGATATCGATGAGAAGACAACTCTGGATTATTTGTTTGGACGAAGCAAACTAGATCTAGGTTCGGATGGATCGCTTGTGGTTCCGAAAGAGGAAACTTCGGAAGTTAGAGAAGTAAATCGTAGATATATGTATAGGACGAGAGTTTTGTCCGGGGAGCTGCCAATTGTTCCTACAACTCCTTTGTTGTGGGGACCCATAGTTCCGGTGGATATAGGACTTGAGGAGGGTATCGAAGGTTTGGATGATTTGATGTTGATTGAGGGTGGTGATGGTTCCTTGTAATTTTATTCTTTTTATTGATTGTATATCACACTGTGGTCAAAAGCGAACAATTTGTGATGTTGTTATGTGGAGGCATTATTCATTTTTTGCATTTGATTAAAATGATACTTGACTCTCGAGGCTCGCTTTTCGTTTAAGAGAGGTGTTTTCTGAAACAGCGACGCCCCCTTTACTTTTAGCGAGGCTCGCTTAACGCTTTTGTAAGCTGATTAGAAAAAACAGCGACGCCCCCCTTTTCTTTTAGCGAGGCTCGCGTAACTCTGTTGTAAGCAAATTAGAAAAAATAGCGACGCCCCCTTTTCTTTTAGCGAGGCTCGTTTAACGCTTTTATAAGCTGATTAGAAAAAACAGCGACGCCCCCTTTTCTTTTAGCGAGGCTCGCGTAATGCTTTGTTTTTGCGGGGGTACTAGACTTTTGGACTTCGCACCTCCCCTTGTCTTTGGTGGAGGTGAGGTTTGCTTTGCGAGCCCCTGGCGTTTTTTTTTGCGATGGTGCTCGACTTTAGACTTCGCACCTCCCCTTGTCTTATGTGGAGGTGAAGTTTGCTTTGCGAGCCCCTGGAATTTTTTGCGAGGGTGCTCGACTTTTTTGGACTTCGCGCCTCCCCTTGTCTTAGGTGGAGGTGAAGTTTGCTTTGCGAGCCCCTGGCGTTTTTTGCGAGGGTGCTCGACTTTTTTAGACTTCGCGCCTCCCCTTGTCTTAGGTGGAGGTGAAGTTTGCTTTGTGAGCCCCTGGCTTTTTTTGCGAGGGTGCTCAACTTTTTTGCACTTCGCACCTCCCCTTGTCTTAGGTGGAGGTGAAGTTTGCTTTGCGAGCCCCTGGCGTTTTTTGCGAGGGTGCTCGAGTTTTTTGGACTTCGCGCCTCCCCTTGTCTTAGTTGGAGGTGAAGGTTGCTTTGCGAGCCCCTGGCATTTTTTTGCGAGGGTGCTCGACTTTTTTGGACTTCGCGCCTCCCTTTGTCATAGGTGGAGGTGAAGTTTGCTTTGCGAGCCCCTGACGTTTTTTGTGAGGGTGCTCGACTTTTTTGGACTTCGCGCCTCCCCTTGTCTTAGGTGGAGGTGAAGTTTGCTTTACCCAAGTTTGCTTCAAAAAAAAAATTGTGTTTCGAAGCAATCTTCGGTGTTTTTCATCGATTATAAGCGCTCTTGGATAAGGGCTGCTTTTATCGATGTTTAAGGAAAACTGAAAGAAAGGACTTTAGAGTTTTGTTTTTTGTTCGGGGGTTGATGCCTTTATTAAGGACTTGGAAACTTCCTCATTAAAAAACCTTACGTCTCTTCGCAAGGAAAAAGAGTGCAGCTCCTTTGTTTTGGTTACATGTATGGTGCTGAAAGAAAAATTGACTGAAGGCTGATTACATGTTGCGAGAGCTCGCTAAGGCTCCGCTATGGGTAGTATTTGTGAAGGTCGTCAACATTCCAGGTGTGTGGCAGGATGTTTCCCTCGCTGTCAAAGAGGTGAAAAGAGTCGGGACGATTGCATTCTACTATAAAGTATGGACCCGTCCACTTTGGCTGAAACTTTCCTGCCATGTTGGCGTTTTGCTTCCGAATGAGAACGAGGTCACCCTTCTTTAGTTCTTTGATTCTCACCTTTTTGTCTCTCCATTTTTTGGTTTCTTCTTGATACTTGCGAAGGTTGTGCACTGCGTTGCATCTTGTTTCTTCGAGTAAGTCTTTGTCTAGCAGTTGGTTTTGTTCATCTGTTTCGAGGGTTGTTCTGAGTGATCCATGCTTCAATTCTTCTGGTAACATAGCTTCTTCCCCAAACAGGAGCCTGAAAGCAGTGAATTTGGTGGCTCTGCATTCCGAGGTGTTATGGGACCAGGTGACCGAGGTTAGTTCTTCTGCCCACTTTCCCTTGGGCCTGCCTTGTAGTTTTTTGGATATGGCTTGGAAAATTGTTGCATTGGCTCTTTCAACTAAGCCATTGGATTGAGGGTGGCGGACTGAGGCGAAGCACAAAACTGTTCCGATTTGTGCGCAGAATTCCTTGAAGGCCTCGCTGTCAAACTGAGTGCCATTGTCGACAGTTAGGTATTTGGGGACCTGTCACACCCGGTTTTAAAAACAAAACCAGGTATATACCATATGTGAGCCCAGGAAGTCAAATCTCACATATAGCTACAAATAAAAGGTAATATCGAAAGACAATGATCATATATAACGTATAAACACAAAGAACATAACTTTAAAGAGCAGACAGCGGGAAGACACTCCGATCTTCAGATGGAGACACCAACTTCACAGGGAACAACTGACTGGTTGACCACAAGCCTAAGCTTCTCCAAAGCTTAACTCTCTGAGGTGTGGGGAAAAGCAAGAGTGAGTCCACGTCAAACTCCACAAGTATAGCAACAAGTGATATAGATCCCAAGTTTCATGATCAATGTAACATAAATAATGAATAGCATAGATTGGTAAATAATGAACATGTTAACCAACAAAAGTCATAATCTTTACGTCTTCAAGGCCGCCCGTGTCCTTGAGCAAGGCTGATATATCAGTTTAATAAACTTTGCGCAAAGGTGTACACTTTCCCTGTGAGACGTGAATTGCCCTTTCGCCCGAGGTGATCAGCCTCTTAACCCACTTCCAAGGAAGGTCGGCAGGGTTCACGATGAAGCCTTTCAAAGGTTCGTCTAACAAGTTAGGGCCGCTAGGTCTTAAGGCAAGGGGATGTAGAGCCCTCCTTCCAGGTGGCACAATAACACACAACCTAAACACACGTGGACAGAAGCCGCACTATACCTATCTCGGCAAGACCCAACGCGCCTATACAGGTGTCCGCTAACAAGCTAGAAAAGGTCCTCATATTGAGCTAAGGTCAGAGCCATATAACTCCCATGGTTGCACTGTAAATCCCGAAGGTGCTCGTACAGATAATTTCTTAAGTTACTCATAATCCATTTTTATCATTCGAAGCATACATTAATTAAGTAACACGATCATGATTGCGAAAAGAAAACCCGATTGCTATACTTGCCTTAACTCAAGATCCTTTTTCTGTTGACTTGTATATTTCCAAAGGTTGACTCTTGATCTTGAACTTTTGATCACAATCTCTTCCTCTTGATCACCAATGTAAACTCACAGACTGGACATACGATCATAGGACACCACACAAGCATCCAAAGGCAGTCATGCAAAGCAAACATAACCTATGATTAGAACAGTACATCAATCATAAGAAAACAAGATAAAGAGTTTTGAAAACTGATCTACGATTCGCTATGAACACACAGACGCGAAGATCACGCTAAACGGAGATATAACGAAAAAGATACGAACTAAACAAGATTAAAGACACTAATTACTAGATTATATTTAACTCAAATTTTAATTACAGAAAACAGTACTGAAAGTTATATTATCAGAGAGAACTTTTCGAAATGAATCTAACGCAAGTTGAACGGACTAAATCGGAGTTAAAACAGAGAAGTTATACCCTATGAAATCAGTGGCAATTTTGTAAATATTTCAAACTCGATTTTGTATTTTAAAATAAAGAAAACGAAAATAGGGAATCTGGTTGGACTGCGCTGCATTTAGGAGAAAATGCAGGGAATTGGATGGAAGTTTGCGAAGACTCACTGAACAGGACTAGTTGGACTGCGGGTTTAGGCGTAGAAACTTATAAGGAGTTTTCTGAAACATAGCCACCGAAGGGGTATCAGGAGATGGTGGCCATGGGATCTGAGATGGAGGGATCAGATTAGACCTGGGAGCTCATGGCGGCGCTGTCGCCGGAGAGGACGAAGGCGCGGCTGTGCCATCGCCGGAGTGGAGCGGCGGAAACCGAACTGAGGGTATAGGGCAGTATAGACTACGGGAGGTGATGCAAACGGACGAGAAGCTCATCACGGACTCACCTAGGGCAACAGCATGCACTGAAGCGGCTTGGGGACGGCGAATAGCAAGGTGAGGCGGGCGGCGATTTCTGCAGAGCGATGGCGAGCTCGGTTAGTCAAATTAGGGGAAAACAGAGAGGGAGGGAAGGGGCTTTGCCTTCACAAGATCAAGGAGAGACTCGAAGATAGACTTACGACGGCGTTGGAGCGACGAAGGGCGGGTACAGCGGTAGCGGGTCGAGCTTTTGCTCAGCGAGATCCAAACTCGATAGTTGACGCAAGATAGGTCTCAGGAGCTCGGGATTTTCTGAAAGGCAAAGGCGGAGGGGTACGGGGATTCTTATAGGGAGGCTTGGCGTGATGGATAGGGCAAGCGAGATGGCGTGGGCGCGGCGGATTTGATTTCGGGCTTGTATCCGAGTTGTGGTCGGGAGGCGGGAGACGACACTGGCAAGGCGGGGCCACCAGTCAACGAGAGAGAGGGAAAACGCGGTGGAGTCACTGCGGCTGACGCAGGGGACCCGGAGGTCAGTGGGAGGGGGAGAAGGGAGTCGCGCGCGCCCTGAAGAGGTGAAGCGGGCCGGCTGGGCCGTGCGCGCGAAGGCGGGGAGAGGAGGGAGGCAGGCCGAGCGAAGGGGGCGCGGGCTGGCGCCAGGCCGGCTGGCCACCGGGCCTGCAGCGGGGAGAAGGAGGGGGAAAGTCGGGCCGATTGGGCCACTTGGGCCAAAATGGAGGGAGGAGTGAGGAGAGAGGGAAATTGCCTTTTCCTTTGTTTTCAAACATTTCTCAAAACAAATTCAAAAGCAATTTGAAAACTTTTGAATTTTTGAATTGGATCTTTGGAGGGATAAATAGATTTTGAAATTTTGAACCTTTCCAAACTTTTGAAAAACAAAAAGTCTTTATTTTCAAAACCCTTTTCTAAGAAATTCGTTTTTCCTTAACTTGTTTTAAAACCATTTTGAGCTCAAATTGAATTTTAACCAAAACCACACATCACAAAAACTAAAATGCACCAGCATGAATGCACAAACATGTTTCTAAAACCTTAGGATAAATTTTAATTTAGAGAAATTTTTTATTTCCCTACATTTTATGAGCACAAAAATTCATAAATAAATCATTTTAACTCTAATTTTAGAAATGCAAATTTCGGGGTGTGACAAAACTACCCCCTTAAAAGAATCTCGCCCTCGAGATTCGGAAGAAGAAGAACAAAGAGATAGAGATACTCTGGCTTTGAACTTTCATCTGCACTTTCTCGAGTAACTTCATCATACTTATCACAACCGGTGTAGCAGTGAGGCTTTCTCAGTCTTCGTGGAGTCGACTTATAGATGGTCGAAACCAACTTGCTCTGGTTATGTTGAAGATCGTCTCTCATCTTGCAACAAAGATCAAACTTGATGCATACTTGAGCTTCTTGAAAACAATCCAACATGTTACTAAACCCATGCAATAAGATTACTGCTCTTGATAGTGACTTTTCAACCATAAAGATAAAACCTCGCGGAGAAACACTAGGATGTGAGAAACCTTCTTCTTGTGACTCCATTATCTTGGCTACCCCCCTTAAAAAGAGTTGAACTAGGGGACACAAAAGGGTAGCTTGCATAATATTCAGCATGTTGACAGCCATAACCAACTTCTGATATCCCAGAGAACTCATATGTAAAGGTAAGAACAAGAATTCTGAAATTTCTCGCGAGTAGCAAAACAGCAGTGCAGTAAAACAGCCATAACTCGAGATCTGTTTATCCAATGAAGTTGCAGTTTACCTTTCTGGAAAGCTTATAAAATCCTCTACAACTTTCATGTAGAACACGTTCCCAGATTCTGTAGTTAAGGTCATCGAAAACAGCAGACAACAGAAACTATTCCAGATTCTAGACAACACAGATGCATCAACTTGTGAACTTCATAACTCCAAAACCATAACAGCTATCAGGGTGGTTCTTGCACTCAGAGAAAGATCATGAAGTCTACTTGTGTCCAGAATTGTTCCAAGATTTTTGAACTGCGGATACATGGGTGTATGCCGAGTCTCTGAGTGATGAGTGATTGTCAACGGGTTTGATCGCATGTTCTCTGGCTTGTGTTGTGCAGGTGTCGAGCACGGAGACAGTGATCGAGGGCAAGCTGAAGGTCAAGTTGAGACGTGCCGTGCCGATGGACTGGGTGCGATGAAGGATGGGCGTGCCGTGCGACGGACGTGCCATGCCGATGGATCGAGCAGTGAAGGGCGGACGTGAGGCTTGGACTGAGGGACCGGAGTGCCTGAGGATCAGTTGTGGTGGCTGGCAGCCAGGGACAGCGACGAGCGGAGACTTGCGGGGCACGGTGTTGCTCATGTCGAGGACCTGGGGACACGTGTCGGTGCACAGGGTGCACGGGCGGTGCATCCCCTCCACAACTTCGGTTTGGTGGTAGAGCCAGGGAAAAACCATCAGATGAACGGTTTCCAGGTTTGGGCCTCAAAACCTGGGCGTGGACGGTTTCCGAGTTTGGCCACAAAACTCGAGCTGAGGGTTTCCGAGTTTGGCCACAAAACTCGGGCTGAGGACGGTTTCCAGGTTTGGGCCTCAAAACCTGGGTGCTGAGGGTTTCCGAGTTTGGCCACAAAACTCGGGCTAAGGACGGTTTCCAGGTTTGGGCCTCAAAACCTGGGCGCGGATGGTTTGCTGAGTTTGGCCTCAAAACTCAGATGCTGGTGGGCTGGTTTCCCGGTTTGGGCCTCAAAACCGGGGGATAGCTGGAAAAGGCTGGTTTCCCGGTTTGGGCCACAAAACCGGGGGTGCAGAGCGAGGGCGGCACGTGGCGGCAATCGGAAGGTTGCGTGGAGGCAACGCGGACGACTTGTGCGGGCGTGGCCGTCGGATCTACCTACCACTTGAGTTGGTCCAGAATAACCTTAGGGTTTAGCTGGTTCGCTCTGTAATTAGAATAGAGAGGGGTAGAGTAGGAAATAGACTTAGTCTAGAATAGGATAAGTAGTCAGGGGAGACACCCTTCTCCCGTATCTCAGTCATTTGCTCTTTGACACTTAGGGTTTCTTGCTCTCCCATCCCCTGCTGTAGCCTGCTGAGATCCGCAGAGAGACTTGACTCTGTGTACTGGTGTTTTTGAGGAAAGGAGGCCGTAACCTCCTTGTCGTAGCGTGTGTTTGCGCTTCGGCTGCAAGATCGTGGTTGTGATTCGCGTTTCATTGGTGTTCTTCGCGGAATCCTTTTTCTCCATGTTCTTCCCGTCGCTCGATCTCTTTGGTTGGTTCATCTTTTGCAAAACCGTTTGAACCAAGTTGTTCTAGATCATGAGGCACTTCTTTCCATCGAAGGAATTAACCTCTAACCTCACGGTCTAGGAGATCGATCGATTTTTGTTTTGGATCGTGTTGTTGCTTCCTTGTCCCGAAATTTCTTGATTCACCGATTTGGAGTTAGGTTCGAGCCATGATCTCTTAGAGATAGCTCACTAACATCCTTGTGACCCCTCAGATCGAATCCCAGGCCTAGAGCTTTTGATTCGGAGGAAATCGGGTTGAATCATCAAAGAACCGCACAGTTTTTGGGGGCATCGGACGCTGACACGGGAGCATCGAACGCTAGGGTTCTAAGCGTCGGATGCTCTGGTGACGCGTGTCACTTTCTGAGCGTTTGTAGTGGCATCCGACGCTAGGCATCGGACGCATCCGTTGGCCATCGGACGCGCCGGAGCCAAAGCATCGGACGCTGGTTGTTCACTGTTCGAAGCGTCCGATGGTGGAACAGTAAGGTTCCCGAGAGGCAGTTTTCGCATCGGACGCGTCTGGTGGTCTGGCATCGGACGCAGGCAGCATCCGATGCTACTGTTTTCACACGGTTTTGTCCGCGGTTCGCTCGTTCGTTGACGGAATTGATTTCTGTCTTTTGCGTTGGCTTTCTAGAGTTGTCTAGTGTCCCGCTGTGCTTCTTGGAAGCATCCACCCAACATCTAGGGTCGTGGACATTTGCAAGCTCTAGGGTTTGCTTCTGGGGTTTATTCTTGGGACAGTGGCTACTAGTTTCCGTAAGGAAAATTTGAAGATCCCATTCACCCCCCCTCTGGTCGCTTTCTGAGTGCTTCTCGGTCCTTCAATTGGTATCGGAGCGGGTTAAGGATCTTCCACCTTAGCCGGTTCCAGATCCACAGAAGGCGACATGGATCGCGGCGTGGGCAAACCGCCGTTCTTTGATGGGACGAACTATGCGTATTGGAAGATACGCATGTCAGCCTATCTGCAGAGTTTGGGTGCTTCTATTTGGGATATTTGCAACTCTGCTGATTACGTGGTCTTGGCTGCTCGTGTCACTCAGCAACAGATCGATGAGCACGATGCCAATAGCCGAGCCCGTAATGCTCTCTTTTCTTGTTTGAGCATGGGTGAGTTTGATCGTGTTTCTCACCTCGCTACGGCTCGGGAGATCTGGGACACCCTCATGCGTTTCCATGAGGGCACCTCTCAAGTTAAAACCCGACTCTACGAGTCGTTCAAGCGTGAGTATGAGAACTTTCGACATCAGCCTGGCGAGAGCATAGAAAGTTTATTCGCTCGCTTTCAGGTGATTGTCAACAGGATGAGGGCTAACAAGGAGCAGTTGCCTTTTGACGATCATGAGCGTGCTTTGAAGCTTTTGCACACTCTTGATCGATCTGTGTGGGATTCCAAGGTTCAGGCGATCATCGAATCGCCTAACTATGAGACCCTCACATGCGATGAGCTCTTTAGTAAGCTCAAGTCCAGTGAGATTGATGCCATGTCGAGGGCTTCTTATGCGAATCCTTCTGGCCCGACTATGGCTTTGGTTTCTAGCTCTTCCGCTAACCCCTCTGCTGGCTTTGCTCTTTCTTCACTCTTTTCTGTCACAGAGGACTAGCTTGAGTCGTTGGGGGATGACGAGTTGGCAATGCTCGCCAACCGGTTCTCGCGGTTCCACAACAACCGCATGAACCGTCGCCGCGGAGGAGGACGCTCAGGATGCTATGAGTGTGGCGACCCCGAACACTTCATCGCCAACTGCCCCAAGAAGAAGCATTCATCTGGGAAGGGCGATCATGGGCACAAGTACGACTCCGGCAAGCGCAAGGAGAAGTATGTCCCCGCGAGGCACAAGCGGAGGGGCGGCTTCGACAAGGAGTACATCAAGAAGAAGTACTTGGAGAAGGCCCAAGCTGAGGAGCGTGCGTTCTTCGCCACGCTCAGCGACGTCGATGGCTCGGATGACGACTCCGCTTGCTCAAGCGATGACGAGTCCGAGAAGAAGAAGAGGATCGAGGACAAGCTGAACGGCCTCTGCTTCTTCACCGACGATGATGGCTTTTGCACCATGGCGCTTGGTGATGAGGTCGACGGCAAGCTGGAGCACACCCCTCGGGACGACGACGATGACGACACCTCCCAGGTATCCCTCACCCACGACGAGCTTTCTGTTGAGGTTGAGAAGCTTACTGCCGCGCTCCTTTGTCAGGACAAGTTGCTTAGGCGTGCCGCTAGAGAGCGCAAGGAGTTTAGGCAGAAGTGGGAGGACATAGTGAGAGAGCTTGAGTTTGCCAAGTCCACCGTGGTCGTGTCGGAAGAGGTTGAGTGTGAGATGTGCACCACGCACATGACTGACCTTCTCACTTTGAGAGGTAAGTATGCTGCGTTGGTAGGTGAGGTGGATGAGCTGAAGGCTAGACCTTCTCTGTTAGGTGCGTGCAAGACTTGTCCTGTCTTGCAATCTGAGTTGGCAGAGAAGAATGCCATGATTGTGTCTCTTGAGGAGGCCAACTCAGGTAGCACTAGTGTGGCTAGGTGCGTTTTGTGTGAGGGTTTGAAGATGGAGATTGCGAATGTCAAGCATGGCAAGATGCAAACCGAGGAGGAAAACACATACCTTCGGACCATCTTGTCATGGGTCTCTTGTAGTGAGCCGCAGCTCGGGATGATGATCTCCCAATTTAAGCAAGCTGCTGGAGGTTCTGGTGTAGGTCTTGCTCAGGGTGTTGATCTTTCTGCTTTTGGGAAGATTGGAGAGTCGAGTGGTCTGAATCCTAGTGAGAAGCCCAACTCCACCACTACTCCCAAACTGACCAAGCTTCCATCCAAAGAGCCGGTCAAGCCTATCACCAAGGATGGGGTGTTTGAGGAACCTCCGAGAGCTCCACCCAAGAACCAAGTGTGGCATCCCAAACCCAACCACCTAAAGAACAAGCTGGATACAATGCCACCTATCCATGAGGAGTTGCCACAGAAGGGCAAAGCGATCCACACCCACAGTCATGAGTACCAACAACCCCCTTTGCGTGCGGTGAGGTATCATTGTGATTTCTGTGGGAGAGATGGACAGTTGAGCGAGTTCTGCTTTAGGCGCAAGAGAGAGGCGCGCCGTGCTAGGGAGATGAACAACCCGGACATGTACCATCTTTTTCATGATGTACATGCACCGAATGTTCAGAGGAGAGCAACGAGACGTACTGCTTGGCCTAGAGGCGCAGTGCCTCAAGTCATTAGGACTAGGCCTCGTAGATAACGTGCCCGGCGGGAGCCTGCAGTTGCAGGTTTTGGACCCCGTGATAGAGGCTTTGTAGTTGAGCGCTATCCCCCACCGCAGTTTGAGTATCGCGGTGAGCGCTTCTTCCCTAGCGGACCACGTTTTCCTGTGCGTGGTGATCGCTACCCCCGTAGACAGTCTAGGAATGGTTATTCTGCTAACCGTTCTTTTGAGCAGCAGGCCCAACACTGGTATTCTCCTTACTTCACTAACCCCAGTGTTGGACCGTATGCTCACCCTATGTCTTTTTATTGAGGTAGGTAAAACGGTTGGAGGACATTTGGTTGGTGGATTCCGGTTGCTCGAGGCACATGACCGGAAACGCCAAGTGGTTCTCCAGCCTTAGCCCTGTTGCCGGAAAGGAGTACATAACCTTCGGCGACAATAGTAAAGGTAAGGTGTTGTCTCGCGGATCGGTGCGGGTTAATGAGCACTTTGTGTTGCGCGATGTTGCTCTTGTTTCTAACCTGCATTTTAACTTGCTTTCTGTTTCGCAACTTTTTGATGATGACTACGAGATTCGTTTTAAACCGAACCTTAGTCGCATCTTAGATCCTCAAGGCGATCTTGTATGTCTGATTTCGTCCTTTGGGAAAGTCTTTCGTGCGAATTTCTCGAAGTCGTTTGGTTCTTCTCGCTGTCTTTTGGCTAGTCCTTCTTCCTCCGATCTTTGGAAGTGGCATAGGAGGCTCGGTCATTTAAGCTTCGACTTGCTTGCAAGACTTAGCTCACTTAGCCTAATCCGAGGATTGCCCAAGCTTTCGATGGAGAAGGATCTAGTTTGCCATTCTTGTAGACATGGGAAGATGATTGCCGCTCCCCACCATCTAGTGACTAAGGTCATGACCTCGCACCCTGGAGAGCTTTTACATATGGACCTTGTTGGTCCGGCTCGGGTGAGCTCGGTTGGTGCCAAGTGGTATGCTTTGGTTGTTGTTGATGACTTTTCGAGGTATTCGTGGGTCTTCTTTTTGACTGAGAAGACTGAGACCTTCTCCTTCGCTCGCAATCTGATTTTGCGTCTTCAGAACGAGTTCCCTTTGAACTCGATGCGAGCTATTAGAAGTGATAATGGTTCCGAATTCAAAAATTTGGATTTTGAGAAGTTTTGTAACCGCTTTGGTTTGGAGCATCAGTTTTCTTCCCCCTACACACCGCCCCGAAATGGTGTTGTAGAGAGGAAGAATCGGACCCTTGTTGAGATGGCCAGGACGATGCTCGATGAGCATAGGACTCCCAGGCGCTATTGGGCCGAAGCTATGAACACTGCATGCTACATTTCAAATCGCATTTTTCTGAGAGCCTTTTTGAAGAAGACTTCTTATGAGTTGCGTTTTGGTCGCCAGCCCAAGGTGAGTTATTTTAGAGTCTTCGGTTGCCACTGTTTTATTTTGAAAAAGGGGAACCTGGACAAGTTTGAGTCTCGATCTTCTGACGGGGTATTTTTGGGTTATGGCACTCACACTAGAGCATATCGTGTACTTAACCTTGATACTAACCGAGTCATGGAGACATCAGATGTCACCTTCGACGAGACTCTTGTTTCTCCTTCTTCTCGTTTTGAGCGTGCAGGTGATCATGAGGTTGGAGAGCGTCTTTTTGATGACGAGGACGAGGGAGCTGAAGGTATGGATGATCCAGCACCCCCTCCACCTGCCGCGCCGCAAAGAGCGGCCTCGACGACGACTCACGGCCCCGACACCTCTTCTTCCTGGGGGCCGTGGGATCCTCCACCTCGTGCGGTACCTTTTGTACCCGGGGTGGAACCAGCTGCTGATGAGGGGGAGGTCACTTCATCCCGGGAGGCGCCACGACACATCCAGCGCCAGCACCCCCCTCAGCAGATGATCAGCGATATCGGCGAGCGAGTCACTCGCTCCCGGTCACAGCACATCTCTCACTTCGCTCACTCTGCTTTTGTTGCTAATTTTGAGCCCCGAGATGTTGGACACGCTTTGACGGATCCGGATTGGGTCAATGCCATGCATGAGGAGTTAGAAAACTTTGAGAGAAATCGGGTTTGGGTTCTAGTTCCACCTCCACCTGACTGTAAGCCTATTGGGACAAAATGGGTTTCAAAAACAAGCAAGGAGAGGATGGCCACGTTGTTAGAAACAAGGCCCGGCTTGTAGCAAAAGGCTATAGTCAGAAGGAGGGGATAGATTATGAGGAGACGTTTGCTCCTGTAGCTCGTTTGGAGGCTATTAGGATACTCTTGGCTTTTGCTGCATCCAAAGGTTTCAAACTGTTTCAAATGGATGTCAAGAGTGCCTTCTTAAACGGCTACATAGAGGAGGAGGTTTATATTGAGCAACCCCCCGGTTTTGAAAATCCCAAGTTTCCAAACCATGTCTTTAAACTTCACAAAGCTTTATATGGTTTGAAACAAGCCCCTAGAGCCTGGTATGATAGGTTAAAAACCTTTTTGCTTGCTAAGGGTTTTAAAATGGGATGTGTAGATAAGACGCTCTTTCTCCTCCGGCAAGGCAAAGACACGCTCTTGGTCCAGATTTACGTGGATGATATCATTTTCGGTGGTTCTTCTCACGCTTTGGTTGCCAAGTTTGCAGATACTATGAGCAGGGAGTTCGAGATGAGCATGATGGGCGAGCTGACATTCTTTCTCGGGTTGCAAATTAAGCAATCCCGGGAGGGGACGTTTGTGCACCAGGGCAAGTACACGAAGGACTTGCTGAAGCGGTTCGATATGGGTGAGGCCAAGCCTCTTCCAACACCCACGTCGACGACGACTGCCCTGGATGCGGATGTGGATGGAGAAGCAGTGGACCAGAAGGAGTACCGCAGCATGATCGGGTCGCTACTCTACCTGACGGCGACATGCCCGGACATTCAGTTCGCGGTGTGTCTGTGCGCGCGCTTTCAGGCGTCGCCGCGCACTTCTCACCGTCAAGCGGTGAAACGCATCTTCAGGTACCTTCGTTTCACACCTGAATTCGGGATTTGGTATTCTGCTTCCTCCACCCTCTCGCTTTGCGGTTATTCCGATACCGATTTTGCTGGTTGTCGCATTGAGCGCAAGTCCACTTCTGGGACTTGCCAATTTATTGGATCTTCTCTTGTTTCGTGGTCTTCTCGCAAGCAGTCTAGTGTCGCCCAGTCTACCATGGAGGCTGAGTATGTTGCTGCGGCTAGCTGCTGTTCCCAGTTACTCTGGATGATGGCCACTTTGCGTGATTTTGGTTTGAGTTTTTCTCGAGTGCCTTTGCTTTGTGACAGCACGAGTGCTATTAGCATTGCTAAGAACCCCGTGCTTCACTCGAAAACCAAACACATTGATGTGCGCTTTCATTTCTTGCGAGACCACCAGGAGAAGGGTGATATCGACCTTCGCCATGTTGATACTCATCACCAACTGGCTGATATATTCACCAAGCCTTTAGACGAATCAACCTTTAATAGGTTGAGGGGTGAGCTTGGTGTGTGTTTCCCCTTTTAGATGGGGGAAGCATTTTGAGTTGTTTGCTAATCTGACTCTTTTACTTTGATCTTCTTTTCTGTTGCATTCTAGCATACGCATTTACATTCTGGGCTTCATGTTTATAATCACTAGAATGTAACTATGCTCTGTTTAGTATGCTCCGATGCTTATGTTGATACTTGTAGCTTATGCTCTTTCTGATCATTAGTACATGTTATGAGCTGAGCTATTTTTGAATGGTGAATTTGCTTAATGTATATAAAATCTAAAAATGTTCACCATTGAGATATGCAACTAGCATGTGTAGAGTGCGTTGAGTCCATTCCTGCTTTTCATATATGCTAGGTTGCTATGTCTCTAGTTCTGAGTCATTCACTCGCTTGGTCTGTTCATATCATGTTTAAAATTTGAACCAAGTTTAGTGAATCGAAAAGATCGAGATGGGATTGCTTGTCAACACATCACGGTATCGAGACGGTTTCTCATTGCACTTTGAGTTAAACTTGAGCCGTGTAGTGTATGACCGAAACCGTGGCTTTAAGCTTCTGATTGCTTTGGCATAGGCTTCGCTCGGTTGAAAAGTTAGGCAAAGACAAGCTTTCAACCTCTCGCAATCACATGCTAAATAATTGAACTTGTGAATTCTTTACCGCTGCAACTCCGATATAAAACTGAAATCACAAGTATATGCTTCATTCCTATGCATGATGATTGAACTTTGCTAGGGGTAGTTCACCTTGTATACATGTTTAGCACTTGTCTGGATTCCTATCTATACATGTGTAGTGCTATTTTGATGGTGACTATCTTTTTGGCTAAAAACTGCTCACTTGCTCATATGCTTCATATTTCGTATGTGTGATCAGTTTGAGCCTTCGCTATTTGAGTGCTTAGTTGTGCCATTGGAGCTATACCGACTAGAGCATTTTTGCACTCTTTTGACTATATGCCTGAAGCTGCTAACTTGCATTTCTAACTTCATATGCATTTTGGAAGGGGGAGCTGTGTTGGCTCAAGAGAAGAGTTTATGCTTGGTAAGTGCATTTTCAACTAAGGGGGAGAGTTTTTGCAAATCATATGTCTCCTGGAGTTCAACTAAGGGGGGGAGCTTTTGCTAAGGGGGAGTCCCGGGTTGCTTGCACGTGTCGAGGTTGATTTTGATTGGTTCGGAGACCTTTCGGTTGTTTTTCAATTGGTTCGGAGTGGTTTTCGTGCTAGTTGTGTTGAGCCTCTGTGCCTCTATCTTGAGGGACTAGCATTTTGCCATTTTTAGCTCTGATTTCCAATTGGTATTTTGCTAGCGGTGTTGAGCCTGTTCTACCTCTTCTTGAGGGCTAGCTTTGCTTTGCTTGGTTGCGTCGAGCCGTTGCCCATGTCTTTGGGGACCAAGTTTTCGCTTCTTCCACTTGACCTTCTTCGGCTTTGCTATGCTTTTGGGTCATTTGGTCGAGTTCTCTTCTTCTCCTTCTTCTTTCTTTTCTCTTTCTCTCATTATGATTTGTGTGAGTAGTTGACAATGCACTCATCAAGGGGGAGATTGCGGATACATGGGTGTATGCCGAGTCTCTGAGTGATGAGTGATTGTCAACGGGTTTGATCGCATGTTCTCTGGCTTGTGTTGTGCAGGTGTCGAGCATGGAGACAGTGATCGAGGGCAAGGTGAAGGTCAAGTTGAGACGTGTCATGCCGATGGACTGGGTGCGATGAAGGATGGGCGTGCCGTGCGGCGGACGTGCCATGCCGATGGATCGAGCAGTGAAGGGCGGACGTGAGGCTTGGACTGAGGGACCGGAGTGCCTGAGGATCAGCTGTGGTGGCTGGCAGCCTGGGACAGCGACGAGCGGAGACTTGCGGGGCACGGTGTTGCTCGGGTCGAGGACCTGGGGACACGTGTCGGTGGACGGGGTGCACGGGCGGTGCATCCCCTCCACAACTTCGGTTTGGTGGTAGAGCCAGGGAAAAACCATCAGATGAACGGTTTCCAGGTTTGGGCCTCAAAACCTGGGCGTGGACGGTTTCCGAGTTTGGCCACAAAACTCGGGCTGAGGGTTTCCGAGTTTGGCCACAAAACTCGGGCTGAGGACGGTTTCCAGGTTTGGGCCTCAAAACCTGGGTGCTGAGGGTTTCCGAGTTTGGCCACAAAACTCGGGCTAAGGACGGTTTCCAGGTTTGGGCCTCAAAACCTGGGCGCGGATGGTTTGCTGAGTTTGGCCTCAAAACTCAGACGCTGGTGGGCTGGTTTCCCAGTTTGGGCCTCCAAACCGGGGGATAGCTGGAAAAGGCTGGTTTCCCGGTTTGGGCCACAAAACCGGGGGTGCAGAGCGAGGGCGGCACGTGGCGGCAATCGGAAGGTTGCGTGGAGGCAACGCGGACGACTTGTGCGGGCGTGGCCTCGGATCTACCTACCACTTGAGTTGGTCCAGAATAACCTTAGGGTTTAGCTGGTTCGCTCTGTAATTAGAATAGAGAGGGGTAGAGTAGGAAATAGACTTAGTCTAGAATAGGATAAGTAGTCAGGGGAGACACCCTCCTCCCGTATCTCAGTCATTTGCTCTTTCACACTTAGGGTTTCTTGCTCTCCCATCCCCTGCTGTAGCCTGCTGAGATCCGCAGAGAGACTTGACTCTGTGTACTCGTGTTTTTGAGGAAAGGAGGCCGTAACCTCCTTGTCGTAGCGTGTGTTTGCGCTTCGGCTGCAAGATCATGGTTGTGATTCGCGTTTCATTGGTGTTCTTCGCGGAATCCTTTTTCTCCACGTTCTTCCCATTGCTCGATCTCTTTGGTTGGTTCATCTTTTGCAAAACCGTTTGAACCAATTTGTTCTAGATCATGAGGCACTTCTTTCCACCGAAGGAATTAACTTCTAACCTCACGGTCTTGGAGATCCATCGATTTTTGTTTTGGATCGTGTTGTTGCTTCCTTGTCCCGAAATTTCTTGATTCACCGATTTGGAGTTAGGTTCGAGCCATGATCTCTTAGAGATAGCTCACTAACATCCTTGTGACCCCTCAGATCGAATCCCAGGCCTAGAGCTTTTGATTCGGAGGAAATCGGGTTGAATCATCAAAGAACCGCACAGTTTTCGGGGGCATCGGACGCTGACACGGGAGCATCGGACGCTAGGGTTCTAAGCGTCGGACGCTCCGGTGAAGCGTGTCACTTTCTGAGCGTTTGTAGTGGCATCCGACGCTAGGCATCGGACGCATCCGTTGGCCATCGGACGCGCCGGAGCCAAAGCATCGGACGCTGGTTGTTCACTGTTCACAGCGTCCGATGGTGGAACAGTAAGGTTCCCGAGAGACAGTTTTCGCATCGGACGCGTCCGGTGGTCTGGCATCGGACGCAGGCAGCATCCGATGCTACTGTTTTCACACGATTTTGTCCGCGGTTCGCTCGTTCGTTGACGGAATTGATTTATGTCTTTTGCGTTGGCTTTCTAGAGTTGTCTAATGTCCCGCTGTGCTTCTTGGAAGCATCCACCCTACATCTAGGGTCGTGGACATTTGCAAGCTCTAGGGTTTGCTTCTGGGGTTTATTCTTGGGACAGTGGCTACTAGTTTCCATAAGGAAAATTTGAAGCTCCCATTCACCCCCCCTCTGGTCGCTTTCTGAGTGCTTCTCGGTCCTTCATGAACATCCATAAACAGAGATATAAGATGATAAAGACAGACTGCTCCGGAAGGATAGGATAGAGGGAACAGAAGAAACAGAAACCCTACTTTCTATGCATGAACTTTAAGCCTATCAACTAAACTTAAATGAGATTGTGAGCAAACACACAAAATCATTGCACTCATTACAAAGATCCGAAACAAACATTATCATAATGTCAACTCAACAGAGCAATAAAGGTTCACACTTCAAACAATGACTCCACTTGCGCTACTATCGTTCTCTTCTCTTCATATAAAGGGCAAAGATCCTAAGCTTCACTTTTAATGAAGAAAAAAGGTGGTAAGAGAAGATTTTTAAAAGAGTATCAAGACAAGGAGTGAAAGGGAGAACAAGATTTTAAAATTAAGCAACAAGGAGGAGACAAATAACAAGGGTAGAAGCTACAATAGGGAGAAAATATCAAGGTTGATAGAACAAGGGCTCTATAGCAATTTTCAAAACTTTAAAACGACCAGTTTCTAACTAGGCTTGCGTCCTACAGTCAGCATCGCTTTGATACCACTTTGTCACACCCGGTTTTAAAAACAAAACCAGGTATATACCATATGTGAGCCCAGGAAGTCAAATCTCACATATAGCTACAAATAAAAGGTAATATCGAAAGACAATGATCATATATAACGTATAAACACAAAGAACATAACCTTAAAGAGCAGACAACGGGAAGACACTCCGATCTTCAGACGGAGACACCAACTTCACAGGGAACAACTGACTGGTTGACCACAAGCCTAAGCTTCTCCAAAGCTTAACTCTCTGAGGTGTGGGGAAAAGCAAGAGTGAGTCCACGTCGAACTCCACAAGTATAGCAACAAGTGATATAGATCCCAAGTTTCATGATCAATGTAACATAAATAATGAATAGCATAGAATGGTAAATAATGAACATGTTAACCAACAAAAGTCATAATCTTTACGTATTCAAGGCCGCCCGTGTCCTTGAGCAAGGCTGATATATCAGTTTAATAAACTTTGCGCAAAGGTGTACACTTTCCCTGTGAGACATGAATTGCCCTTTCGCCCGAGGTGATCAGCCTCTTAACCCACTTCGGTCGGCAGGGTTCACGATGAAGCCTTACAAAGGTTCGTCTAACAAGTTAGGGCCGCTAGGTCTTAAGGCAAGGGGATGTAGAGCCCTCCTTCCAGGTGGCACAATAACACGCAGCCTATACACACTTGGACAGAAGCCGCACTATACCCGTCTCGGCAAGACCCAACGCGCCTATACAGGTGTCCGCTAACAAGCTAGAAAAGGTCCTCATACTGAGCTAAGGTCAGAGCCATATAACTCCCATGGTTGCACTGTAAATCCCGAAGGTGCTCGTACAGATAATTTCTTAAGCTGCTAATAAGCCATTTTTATCATTCGATGCATACATTAATTAAGTAACATGATCATGGTTGCGAAAAGAAAACCCGATTGCTATACTTGCCTTAACTCAAGATACTTTTTCTGTTGACTTGTATATTTCCAAAGGTTGACTCTTGATCTTGAACTTTTGATCACGATCTCTTCCTCTTGATCACCAATGTAAACTCACAGACTGGACATACGATCATAGGACACCACACAACCATCCAAAGGCAGTCATGTAAAGCAAACATAACCTATGATTAGAACAGTACATCAATCATAAGAAAACAAGATAAAGAGTTTTGAAAATGGATCTACGATTCGCTATGAACACACAGACGCGAAGATCACGCTAAACGGAGATATAACGAAAAAGATACGAACTAAACAAGATTAAAGACACTAATTACTAGATTAGATTTAACTCAAATTTTAATTACAGAAAACAGTACTGAAAGTTATATTATCAGAAAGAACTTTTCGAAATGAATCTAACGCAAGTTGAACGGACTAAATCGGAGTTAAAACAGAGAAGTTATACCCTATTGAAATCAGTGGCAATTTTGTAAATATTTCAAACTCGATTTTGTATTTTAAAATAAAGAAAACGAAAATAGGGAATCTGGTTGGACTGCGCTGCATTTAGGAGAAAATGCAGGGAATTCGATGGAAGTTTGCGAAGACTCACTGAACAGGACTAGTTGGACTGCGGGTTTAGGCGTAGAAACTTATAAGGAGTTTTCTGAAAGATAGACACCGAAGGGGTATCAGGAGATGGTGGCCCTGGGATCTGAGATGGAGGGATCAGATTAGACCTGGGAGCTCATGGTGGCGCTGTCACCGGAGAGGACGAAGGCGCGGCGGTGCCATCGCCGGAGTGGAGTGGCGGAAACCGAACCGAGGGTATAGGGCAGTATAGACTACGGGAGGTGATGCAAACGGACGAGAAGCTCATCGCGGACTCACCTAGGGCAACAGCAGGCACTGAAGCGGCTTGGGGACGGCGAATAGCAAGGTGAGGCGGGCGGCGATTTCTGCAGAGCGATGGCAAGCTCGGTTAGTCAAATTAGGGGAAAACAGAGAGGGAGGGAACGGGCTTTGCCTTCGCAAGATCAAGGAGAGACTCGAAGATAGACTTACGACGGCGTTGGAGCGACGAAGGGCGGGTACAGTGGCAGCGGGTCGAGCTTTTGCTCAGTGAGATCCAAACTCGACAGTTGACGCAAGATAGGTCTCAGGAGCTCGGGATTTTGGGAAAGGCAAAGGCGGAGGGGTACGGGGATTCTTATAGGGAGGCTTGGCGTGAAGGATAGGGCAAGCGAGAAGGCATGGGCGCGGCGGATTTGATTTCGGGCTTGTATCCGAGTTGCGGTCGGGAGGAGGGAGACGACACTGGCAAGGCGGGGCCACTAGTCAGCGAGAGAGAGGGAAAACGCGGTGGAGTCAGTGCGGCTGACGCAGGGGACCCGGAGGTCAGTGGGAAGGGGAGAAGGGAGTCGCGCGCGCCCTGAAGAGGTGAAGCGGGGCGGCTGGGCCGTGCGCGCGAAGGCGGGGAGAGGAGGGAGGCAGGCCGAGCGAAGGGGGCGCGGGCTGGAGCCAGGCCGGCTGGCCACCGGGCCTGCAGCGGGGAGAAGGAGAAGAGGAGGGGGAAAGCCGGGCCGATTGGGCCACTTGGGCCAAAATGGAGGGAGGAGTGAGGAGTGAGGGAAATTGCCTTTTCCTTTGTTTTCAAACATTTCTCAAAACAAATAGATTTTGAAATTTTGAACCTTTCCAAACTTTTGAAAAACAAAAAGTCTTTATTTTCAAAACCCTTTTCTAAGAAATTCGTTTTTCCTTAAATTGTTTTAAAACCATTTTGAGCTCAAATTGAATTTTAACCAAAACCACACATCACAAAAACTAAAATGCACCAGCATGAATGCACAAACATGTTTCTAAAACCCTAGGATAAATTTTAATTTACAGAAAATTTTTATTTCCCTACATTTTATGATCACAAAAATTCATAAATAAATCATTTTAACTCTAATTTCAGAAATGCAAATTTTGGGGTGTGACAGGACCCCAAACCGACAAACTAATTGCTGCCAGAAAAACTTCTTCACGGCTAGGGAGGTGATGGAAGCCAGCGGTTTAGTTTCAATCCACTTCGTGAAGTATTCGACAGCTACCACTGCGTAGCGGAGGTTTCCTGGAGCTGTTGGTAGTGGGCCAACGAGATCCATTGCCCATCTTTGCAAAGGCCATGTTGGGCAAATCAGAGTTGTTGGAGCCCCCGGGGCATTTTGTGTTTTTGCCGTTAGTTAGCAACCCTCGCAACGTTTGACAATGACTTCTGCATCTGTTAACGCTGTTGGCCAGTAGAAACCTTGTCGAAAGGCTTTGCCAACTAAAGCCCTCGGGCCGTTGTGTGAACCACAGATACCTTCATGAATAAGCTTGAGAATGTGATTTCCTTCAATCTGTGACACGCATTTGAGCCATGGCGAGGTTACCGAAGCTTTGAACAGAATGTTGTCCATAATTTTGTACCCTCGAACTCTTTGTTTTAGTCTGTTTTCTTGCTCTTTGGTCTCGGGCTCATGCAGCCCGTTGATATAGGCCATGATGGGTGCTCTCCAGTCTTCGTTCTGGATTGCATTGATCAGCTTGGCATACTTTTTGGAGGTTCGAATGCTGATTGAGTTGCTACCTCGTGAAACACGTCTGGCGGTAGCTGTAGCTGTTGTGCTGCTGCTTTAGCTAGGCTGTCTGCCTCGTTGTTTTCTGACGTCGGTATTGCTTTCACCGTTATGCCGAGAAAGAAAGATTCTAACCTTCGAACATACTGGAAGTATTTTTGGAGCTCTAGGTCTTTTGCTTTGTAATTTTTCTCAATGTGTCCCACGATAACTTGGGAATCTGTGTTGATGACCGCCCTTCGGACTGATAATGATCGGAGCCTTGAGAGTGCTAGTATCACAGCTTCATACTCTGTGGAATTGTTTGTGCACCTGAAGTCGAGTCTTTTGCGTATCTTTGCTTCGACCTAGATGGCGAAACTAGGATAGCCGAGGCTCCTGCTCCGGCAGCTCCCCAGGCTCCATCTACATACACTGTCCAAAATGGTTCTGATTGGGCTACATCATTGTGAGGGTCTGGGGTCCATTCAGCTATGAAATCTGCTAGTGCTTGTGATTTGATCGCTGTTCTGCCCACGAAGGTTATGGTGTAGCTGTTGAGTTCAACTGCCCACTTTGCTATTCTTCCGACTGCCTCATTGTTTTTGAAAATGTTTTCGAGTGGATATGCCAAAGGTACGTGGACTTCGTGAGACTGGAAGTAATGTTTTAGCTTTCTTGACGCCATGACCACGGCGTATGCTATCTTCTCGAGCTCTGAGTAGTTTCATTTGGGACCGTTGAGGGTTTCTGATACATAGTATGTTGGGGCTTGATTGGTCCTGTTGTTCTTGTGTAACTCTTTGATTAGAACTGCGCTTGCTGCATGGGGCGAGGCTACGACATACAGCAGCAGCAGGTCCCCTTTGTTTGGGCAGGTTACGACAGTTAAGTTGATGAGATACTTTTTGTGGATACATGGGTGTATGCCGAGTCTCGAGTGATGAGTGATTGTCAACGGGTTTGATCGCAGGTTCTTTGGCTTGTGTTGTGCAGGTGTCAAGCACAGAGACAGTGATTGAGGGCAAGGTGAAGGTCATGTAGAGATGTGCCGTGCCGACGGACCGGGAGCGGTGAAGGGCGGATGTGAGGCTTGGACTGAGGGACCGGTGGCCCGAGGATCAGCTGTGGTGGCTGGCAGCCTGGGACAGCGATGAGCGGAGACTTGCAGGCACGGTGTTGCCTGGGTCGAGGACCTGGGGACACGTGTCGGTGGACGGGGTGCACGGGCGGTGCATCCCCTCTACAGCTTCGGTTTGGAGGTAGAGCCAGAGAAAAACCATCGGGTGGACGGTTTCCAGGTTTGGGCCTCAAAACCTGGGCGCTGATGGTTTCCGAGTTTGGGCCACAAAACTCGGGCTGAGGACGGTTTCCAGGTATGGACCTCAAAACCTGGGTGCTGCGGGTTTGCTGAGTTTGGGCCACAAAACTCAGGCTTCGGTGGGCTGGTTTCCCGGTTTGGGCTTCAAAACCGGGGGTTGATCGTGAAGGCTGGTTTCCTGGGTTGGGCCTCAAAACCAGGGGTGCGACGTCCAGGAAAAGGACGCAGAGCGGTGGCGGCACGTGGCGGCAATAGGGAGGTTGCGTCGAGGCAAAGCTACGAGTTGTGCGGGCGTGGCCGTCGAATCCACCTACCATCGAGTTGGTCCAGAATAACCTTAGGGTTTAGCTGGTTCGCTCTGTAAGTAGTTAGGGGTAGAGTGGGAATTAGGAATAGTTAGAATTAGGATAAGTAGGGGGAGACACCCACCTCCCCATCTATCTCAGTCATTTGCTCTTTGCACTTAGGGTTTCCTGCTCTCCCAATCCCCTGCTGTAGCTAGCTGAGATCCGCAGAGAACCATACCTCTGTGTACTGGAGATTTTGAGGAAGTGAGGCCGTAACCTCACTGTTGTAGCATGTGGTAGCCACACGGTTGCAAATCGATGTGTTGATTCACGTTTTGGTTCGTGTTCTTCACGTTCTTCATTTCTCCATGATTTTCCCGTCACTCGATCTCCCTCTCTATTGCGTCTTTGCGAAATCTGTTTGAATCAACTTGTTCTTTATAGTGAGGAGGTCATTTCTACCAAAGGAATTCATCTAACTCTTCACGAACAAGTAGATCGGGTTGATTTCGTTTTCATGGCGCTTTTTTGTTCATACTCCTCCCCTTTCGATTTCCCGGTTATTGAATTGATTTGAGCGGATGATTTCTTTGGGATAGTCTCCTAACTACCTCGTGATCATCCTCTCCAAGTTTGGGAATGTGGGATGTTGGTTTGAATCAATTTGGAGAAGATTTGGGTGAAGGTCGACCAAAATCGCCCTCACTGGGAGTTGGCGGACAGTCCGCCACCGCAGGCGCGGACAGTCCGCGCGTCGGGGAGCAGCCGGATCAGTGGCTGTGTTCTTCGGCTGATTTGTTTTTGGTTGACCGGTGGACAGTCCGGGACATGGACAGGGGACTTCAGCAGTTTTGCTGTTTGGTGAGTTTTGCCAGCGGACAGTCCGCCACTCGCTCGCGGACAGTCCGGCAGTACCGCGGACAGTCCGAGACCCCAGGGCCGGACAGTCCGGTATTTGCCTGAAGGTTGCGTTTTGGTGCGTTTGCTCTCCCGGCTTCCTCGCTTGGTTTCCGGACTTCTCGTTTGGCCTCGTAGTTGACCAAGAAACCTCTCTAGGTATCTTTGCTACTTGTTAGCATCGGTATTTGGGGATTTCTCAACATAGCCGTCTATCTACGTTCGAGACTTGGTTTTTGAGGGTCAAACTTGTGCCGGTACTTTTTCCGTTCGATTTGCTATCGCTTTGTGGTGCCTCGCTATGATCCTAGGGATCATCCACCCTCTTTCAAGGGTCGTGGGCATCACTGTTTCGATCGAAGCTTTCGGGGGTTGATTTTGGGAACAATAGGTCAAAGTTTCGAGAGAAATTTTTGAGCTCCCATTCACCCCCCCTCTGGCCGCCTTGCTATTGCATTCTCGGTCCTTCAATTGGTATCGAAGCGGGTTAAGGATCTTCCACCTTAGCGGGTTCCAGATCCACAGAAGGCGACATGGATCGCGGCGTGGGCAAACCGCAGTTTTTCGATGGGACGAACTATGCGTATTGGAAGATACGCATGTCGGCCTATCTGCAGAGTTTGGGTGCTTCCATTTGGGATATTTGCAACTCTACCGATTACGTTGTCTTGGCTGCTCGTGTGACTAAGCATCAGATCGATGAGCACGATGCCAATAGCCGAGCACTTAATGCTCTTTTATCATGTTTGAGCATGAGTGAGTTTGATCGTGTTTCTCACCTCGCTATGGCTCGGGAGATTTGGGCTACCCTCATGCGCTTCCATGAGGGAACCTCTCAAGTCAAAACCCGTCTCTATGAGTTGTTCAAGCGAGAGTATGAGAACTTTCGACATATGCCTGGCGAGAGCATAGAAAGTTTATTCGCTCGCTTTCAGGTGATTGTCAACAGGATGAGGGCTAACAAGGAGTTGTTGCCTTTCGACGATCATGAGAGGGCTTTGAAGCTTTTACATACTCTTGATCGGTCGGTGTGGGATTCCAAGGTTCAAGCGATCATCGAATCACCTAACAATGAGACCCTCACGTGCGACGAGCTCTTCAGTAAGCTCAAGTCTAGTGAGATCGATGCCATGGCAAGGGCTTCCTATGAAAATCCTTCTGGCCCATCGATGGCTTTGCTTTCTGGCTCTTCTGCTAACCCCTCTAGAGGCTTTGCTTTGCATTCTCTTCTTTCTGTCACAGAGGAGTAGTTGGAGTGTTTGGGAGACGACGAGTTGGCTTTGCTTGCCAACCGGTTCTCGCGGTTTCACAACAACCGCATGAACCGTCGTCGCGAAGGAGGACGCTCGGGCTGTTTCGAGTGCGGCAACCCCGACCACTTCATCGCCAACTGTCCCAAGAAGAACAAGCATTCTGGGAAGGGCGATCATGGGCACAAGTACGACTCTGGCAAGCACAAGGAGAAGTACGTCCCCGCGAAGCACAAGCGGAAGGGCGGCTTCAACAAGGAGTACATCAAGACCAAGTACTTGGAGAAGGCCCAGGCTGAGCAGCGTGCTTTCTTCACCACGCTCAGCGACATCGATGACTCGGATGACGACTCTGCTTCATCAAGCGACGACGAGTCCGAGAAGAAGAAGAGGATCGAGGACAAGCTCAACGACCTCTGCTTCTTCACCGACGACGAGGGCTTCTGTACCATGGCCCTCGGCAATGAGGTCGGCAGCGACACTCCTCAGGACGACGATGACGACGACACCTCCCAGGTATCTCTGACCCCCGATGAGCTATCTGCTGAGGTCCAGAAGCTTACTACCAGCTTGCTTAGTCAGGATAAGCTGCTTAGGCGTGCCGCTAGAGAGCGCAAGGAGTTTAGGCAGAAGTGGGAGGACACGGTGAGGGAGCTTGAGTTTGCCAAGTCCACCATGGTCGTGTCGGAGGAGACCGAGTGCGAGATGTGCACCACGCACATGACTGACCTTGTCACCTTGAGAGGTTAGTATGCTGCGTGCAAGACTTGTCCTGTCTTGCAATCCGAGTTGGCAGAGAAGAATGTCAAGATTGTGTCTCTTGAGAAGGCCAGCTCGGGTAGCACTTGTGTGTCCAGGTGTGTTTTGTGTGAGGGCCTGGAGATGGAGATAGCCAATGTGAAGCATGACAAGATGCAAACCGAGGAGGAAAACACATACCTTCGGACCATCTTGTCATGGGTGTCTTGTGGTGAGCCGCAGCTCGGGATGATGATCTCCCAATTCAAGCGAGCTGCTGGAGGTCCTGGTGTAGGTTTTGCTCCGGGTGTTGATCCTTCTGCTTTTGGGAAGATTGGAGAGTCGAGTGGTCTGAACCCATGTGAGAAGCCCAACTCCACCACTACTCCCAAACTTACCAAGCTTCGACCCAAAGAGCCTCTCAAGCCTAACACCAAGGATGGGGTGTTTGAAGAACCTCCACGAGCTCCACCCAAGAACCAACAATGGGCTCCCAAACCAAACCACCTGAAAAACAAGCTGGACACCATGCCACCCATCTAGGAGGAGCTTATGCCACAGAAGGGCAAAGTGATCCACACCCACTACCGTGAGTTCCAACAACCCCCTTTGAGAGCGGTGAGGTACCATTGTGAGCACTGTGGGCGAGATGGACACTTGAGTGAGTTTTGCTTTCGGCGCAAGAGAGAGGCGCGCCGTGCAAGGGAGATGAACAATGCGGACATGTACCATCCTTTCCATGATGTTCATGTGCCGAAAGTTCAGAGGAGAGCTCCGAGGAGAGCTGCTAGGCCTAGAGGTGCAGTGCCTCAAGGTCCTAAGCGTTAGGGAGGTCGTGCTCGGCGGGAGCCTACAGTTGTTGGCTATGGACCCCATGGCGGTGGCTTTATAGTTGAGCGTTTTCCCCCACCGCGTTTTGAGTATCGCGGTGAGCACTCTTTCCCCAGCGGACAACGTTTTCCTCAGCGTGGTGATCGCTCCTCTCGTAGACGTGCTAGGAATGGTTTTTCTGCTAACCGTTCTTTTGAGCAATCGGCCCAACACTGGCTTTCCCCTTACTTCACTAACCCCAGTGTTGTACCGTATGCTCACCCTATGTCTTTTTATTGATGTAGGTAAAACGATTGGAGAACATTCGGTTGGTGGATTCTGGTTGCTCGAGGCACATGACCGGAAACGCCAAGTGGTTCTCCAGTCTTAGTCCAGTCGCCGGAAAGGAGTTTATCACCTTCGGCGACAATAGCAAAGGTAAGGTCTTGTCTTGTGGGTCGGTGCGAGTTAATTTGCACTTTGTGTTGCGCGATGCTGCTCTTGTTTCTAACTTGCATTTTAACCTTCTTTCTGTTTCGAAACTTTTCGATGATGACTATGAGATTCGTTTTAAACCGAATCTCAGTCGTATTTTGGATCCTCAGGGCAATCTTGTGTGTTTGATTTCGCCCTTTGGAAAAGTCTTTCTTGCGAATTTCTCAGAGTCTTTTGGCATTTCTCGTTGTCTTGTGGCTGGACCTTCCTCCTCTGATCTTTGGAAGTGGCATAGGAGACTTGGACATTTGAGCTTCGACTTGCTTGCAAGACTTAGTTCACTTGGCCTAATCCGAGGATTGCCCAAGTTGCATATGGAGAAGGATCTTGTTTGCCACTCTTGTAGACATGGGAAGACGGTTGCCGCTCCCCACCATCCAGTGACTCAGGTCATGACCAAGCGCCCTGGAGAGCTTTTGCACATGGACCTTGTTGGTCCGGCTCGGGTGAGCTCGGTTGGGGGGAAGTGGTATGTGCTTGTTGTTGTTGATGACTTTTCGAGATATTCGTGGGTCTTCTTTTTAGCTGAGAAGACCGAGACTTTCTCCTTTGCTCGCAATCTGATTTTGCGTCTTCAGAACGAGTTCCCTTTGAACTCGATGCGAGCTATTAGGAGTGATAATGGTTCCGAATTCAAGAATTCAGATTTTGAGAAGTTTTGTAACTCTTTGGTTTTAGAGCATCAGTTTTCTTTCCCCTACACACCGCCACAGAATGGTGTTGTAGAGAGGAAGAATCGGACCCTTGTAGAGATGGCCAGGACGATGCTCGATGAGCATAGGACTCCTAGGCGATATTGGGCCGAAGCTATGAGCACTGCATGCTACATTTCCAATCGCATTTTTCTCCGAGCTTTCTTGAAAAAGACGTCTTATGAGTTGCGTTTTGGAAAACTGCCCAAGGTGAGTTACTTTAGAGTTTTTGGTTGTCACTGTTTTATACTCAAAAAGGGCAACTTGGACAAGTTTGAGTCTCGTTCTTCTGACGGTGTATTTTTGGGTTATGGCACTCATACTCGCGCATATCGTGTACATAACCTTGATACTAACCGAGTCATGGAGACATCAGATGTCACCTTCGACGAGACCATGGTTTGTCCTTCTTCTCGTTTTGAGCGTGCAGGTGATCACGAGGTTGGTGAGCCTCTGTTTGATGACGAGGATGAGGGTGCTGAAGGTATGGATGATCCAGCACCCCCTCCACCTGCTATGCCACAAAGAGCGGCTTCTACTTTGACTCACAGCCCCGACACTTCTTCTTCCTGGGGGCCATGGGATCCGCCACCCCAAGCGGTACCTTTTGTACCCGGGGAGGCACCAGCTGCTGTTGAAGGGGAGATCACTTCTGCACGGGAGGCGCCACGACACATCCAGCGCCAACACCCCCCTCAGCAGATGATTGGCAGCATCGGCGAACGTGTCACTTGGTCAAGGTCACAACAAATCTCTCACTTTGCTCATTCTGCATTTGTTGCTGATTTTGAACCCCGACGTGTTGGACACGCTTTATCTGATCCGGATTGGGTCAATGCCATGCATGAGGAGTTAGAAAATTTCGAAAGAAATCGGGTTTGGGTTTTGGTTCCTCTTCCTCCTGATTGTCATCCTATTGGGACAAAATGAGTTTTCAAAAACAAACAAGGAGAGGATGGCCATGTCGTGAGAAACAAGGCCAGACTAGTTGCCCAGGGGTATAGTCAGAAGGAGGGGATAGACTATGAGGAGACTTTTGCGCCTGTAGCTCGTTTGGAGGCAATTAGGATACTCTTGGCTTTTGCTGCATCCAAAGGTTTCAAACTTTTTCAAATGGATGTCAAGAGTGCCTTCTGAAATGGCTACATAGAAGAGGAAGTGTATGTGAGACAACCCCCCGGTTTCAAAAATCCCAAGTTTCCAAACCATGTTTTTAAACTTCACAAAGCTTTATATGGTTTGAAACAAGCCCCTAGAGCCTGGTATGATAGGTTGAAAACCTTTTTGCTTGCTAAGGGTTTTAAAATGGGATGTGTGGATAAAACGCTTTTTCTCCTCAAGCAAGGCACTGATTCACTCTTGGTCCAGATTTCTGTGGATGATATCATTTTCGGTGGTTCTTCTCACGCTTTGGTTGCCAAGTTTGCAGACACTATGAGCAGGGAGTTTGAGATGAGCATGATGGGCGAGTTGACGTTTTTCCTCGGGTTGCAAATCAAGCAATCCCGAGAGGGGACGTTCGTACACCAGGGCAAGTACACCAAGGACATCCCGAAGAAGTTCGACATGGGTGAGGCCAAGCCTCTTCCAACACCCATGCCGACCACGGTGGCCCTGGATGCTGATGTGGATGGAGAAGCAGTGGACCAGAAGGAGTACCGGAGTATGATCGGGTCACTGCTGTACCTGACGGCAACACGCCCGGACATCCAGTTCGCGGTGTGCCTTTGCGCGCGATTTCAGTCGTCGCCACGCACCTCGCACCGTCAGGCGGTCAAGCGCATAATGAGGTACTTATCCTTCACTCCAGAATTTGGGATTTGGTATTCTGCTTCCTCCACCCTCTCCCTTTGCGGTTATTCCGATGCCGATTTGGCTGGTTGCCGTATTGATCGCAAGTCCACTTCTAGGACTTGCCAGTTTATTGGTTCTTCTCTTGTATCGTGGTCTTCTCGCAAGCAGTCTAGTGTCGCCCAGTCTACCACGGAGGCTGAGTATGTTGCTGCGGCTAGCTGCTGTACCCAGTTACTCTGGATGATGGCCACTTTGCGTGATTTTGGTCTGAGCTTTTCTCGTGTTCCCTTGCTTTGTGATAGCACGAGTGCTATTAGCGTTGCTAAGAATCGCATGCTGCACTCGAAGACCAAACACATTGATGTGCACTTTCATTTTCTGTGAGACCACTATGAGAAGGGTGATATCGACCTTTGCCATGTCGATACTCATCATCAGTTGGATGATATTTTCACCAAGCCTTTGGACCAATCAACGTTTGCTAGGTTGAGAGGTGAGCTTGGTGTGTGTTTCCGCTTTTAGATGGCACCTGGGGTGGCACGCAGAAGAAACCGCAAGCGCACGGCTGTCAGTTGTAGCTTTTCACCTCAGAGTATTCCGGGGTATCGAATCCACGAGGAACACGAAGTGATTTTGAGAAAACTAGGGGGGTAAGGATATCTAGGATAGATGAAGGGAACGGGCACTATCTACTGGGGTAGATCCTAGTTCTATTAGACTTCTAGTGATTTAAGTTCTTTATTAGTGTATTGTGGGCGTACTAGCCTTTACCACTGACTTAGGTTGAACGCTAGCACAACGAGCCCTACTGTTAAACTAGACCAACTACGTGGTGGAATTCAAGGCGCACAGGGCTATCACCTCCTGCTTGCTACCACAGCTATCCGGGGGCCTAGCCGTATTCACTGGCAATATATAGCCTAAGTACCACACTTAATCTATATATTACTACTACTAGCCCTGTACTAGAACTAGAGCACTTGAAACTAATATCAAGCATTGAAACAAACACACAAGTACTGAAAGTAAATACTTGAAGATAAAATAAGATACTAAGTTACCAAAGTTGAAGCACAGAGCAGAGCGAAGCAGAGGTCTCCGACAACTCTGGAACTCTCCAGACTTCTACTCTTCTCCTCCCCAGCTCCTCTTCTTGTGAGGCACTCACACTCTCTCTAATTTCTCTATCATAGCAAGTGTGCTAATCTAACCAACTGGTGGGGAATGATGTGAGGCTCTCCGAATGAGAGCTCAAGGGGGCCTATTTATAGTGCTAGGAAGCTAGGGGGTACTTATAGACTGAGGGGGTGGTCGGTTAGGGTTTAGGGGGTGGCGCCCGCCACCAAACCCTGGCGCCCGCCACCTCACTGCCGTCCGTTGCAACCGTCATTCATCCAACGGTCTTCATTTGCTCTCCCAAGTCGGTTTGAGGGCCGGTTAGGGTTTAGACACGTGTCCAAAGCCCACTATCCAGGTGACACTCTTCTTAGCCATTGGATCAAACTGCCTTAATGTGCAATGGCCAAGATTTGAGCTTGAGGTGACTCCCAGGGATCGATGACGTGGCTTGGGCCACTTTTGGCACGAGTGACCTGGCGGCCGCCAGTAATAGGTGGCGCCCGCCACCTTGCTCAGGCCCAAATGGGCCAGAGTGGCTTGGCCTTGCTCCTGGTACTCTTGTTTGGCCCAAATTCCATTATTTCCTGCATTAAGATAGGAAACTATGCACATGTGCAAATAGGTTAGTTATAAACCAAATCTTCTACTTTTTATGTTGTTTTACCTTGGTTTTGGGTGAAATGTTGATGGTGAAATGATGCTTTAAGCACCGTCAACAAGCTACCCACACTAACCTCTTGCTCGTCCCGAGCAAGCATGGACTTTAAGAATTGAAACAATTTTGTTGAACTAAGCATTCACACAAGATGTCCAACTACCTATACTCATGTTAGTAACCATTCCAAGTGGCTAATAAATCATACCTATGGCGGTTGAAGGATAGAATAGCTTGCAAGCAAGAGAAACACACTTTCTTCTTTTACATACCTTGAGGTTTTAGGATATTTTCAAAAATGAAAACCATGGTTCATTGAATCTCTCTTTAAATCTCAAGGCACTCGTGGTGTATATCCTCACTTTATGGCAAAAGAAAATGCCAGAGTCTATCCTATGGTTTATGTGGAGTTTATAGGGAAAGGAAGGAATGTAAGGCACTTCTATCTCTCTTTTATTGCTAATTCAAGTTTAGGATCATGGGAGAGTATAGTCATGCACTAGCCAAGGTATAGGGTGGACTAACTCAACTCCTTTGTTCTTTTTTTTGAAACTCTTCTCTTACCAAGGATCATGGCTATATGCATCTCTCTTTTTTTTGAATACTTGGACACTTGTCCTTTTGAGAGCATTTGCTCTTTTTTTTGAATACTTGGACACTTGTGCTTTTGAGAGCATCTGCTCTTTTTTTTAGATACTATATAGCCATGTCCTTTGAAGGAATGAGGAAATTTATCTTATTCTTTTAGAACAAAATTTTTTTTGGAGGAGAACTACATGAGTATACTCTTAGTGTGAGAGTTGTCTCAAAAAGGCATGGTTTGCCTTGGCTTTTAGAGCATGACTAAACTCTTCTACCTAGATCAACTATTCTTGACAAAGCTCAAATATTGATTTAGAAGGCTTTATGGGATGTTTTCCTATACTCTAATATTTTGGCTTTGGTAGGTGGATAGGAAAGAAAGATCATGAACCATGATAATTTTGGTTTTCAAAATAAAAACTCTCAAGGTTGTAGCAGAGTACTAATGCAATTTCAATTACCACTTCTATATCTTATCAAACAACAACCTAGGTCGACTTCCCTATCAAAATGAGTAGGCTACTACACATGAATAAAAGGTAGAATAACATGTCATGTAAACACTCAATTCAAAAGAAATTATTTCAGTATTTTTATTTCCTAGCTGCATTTTTAGTTCAAACCGAGACATCCAGTGATCCAAATTGTACAAAATTCAAAACACAGGTTTAGGGGTTCACCGGGAGTGTCTCGGTGCGGAATGGCTTGGCGGCCGCCAGTAATAAGTGGCGGCCGCCATGGGCTTTGGCCCATGCGGCTTGCAAACAGCGTGGTAGTTACCTTGCTAAGTTCAGGTTACAGCTTTGAGCATTTTGTCACGTTTTACAGAGGTGTTTAAAGAGGGGATTTCCCCCACACTAGAAGTTTTGGTACTTTTTATTTTTTTAAAATAAACAAACTTGATGAAGGGAAAAATAAGGGTGTCTTTTTATTCATTATATAGAAAATTCCTAAACAAAAGTTCTAAATTGAAAATTAAACAATCTAAGATTTAAATCAAGCAAAATGAAACTTAAACTAAATCAAACTAAAAATCTAACTAGACACCCTAATCTAATCTAATCTAATGGAGGAGCCTCGTAGAGATCCTCGAAGCCCGTCTCTTGGAAGAGACGCTTGATCTTCGAGGTGCAGCCCTTGCGGAGGATGGTGAACCGATCCTCCATGTCCATTCGCCAGAGGGCTATCTCTGCGACTTGATCCTCCAAGGCGCTTTTCTCCTTGCGCATCTTTTTCACCTCGGCGGCGAGTTTTTCGAGGGTTAATCCCTCCACACCACCGCTGTGCTCCATCTCGCCAGGGACTCCTGCCGACGATGGGTTGAGACGGCGGCGCACGGATGGCTCGGAGAGCGACCCATTGGAGTCATGAGTGCTCACCTCACGCTCACGCAGCCTCTTCTCATAATGCCCATCGGGCATTCTCACGCCGTACACCTCCAGTTTAGCCCTCTTGGGATTGGGGCTGTAACTGCGGGTGCAGCTATCCGAGCCGAAGCTGACCCGGGATTTTGCCCTTGACGGAGTGGGCGTTTCATCACCCCTGGCCTTGACGGCCGGAGACTTCCTCGGGGTGATCTCCCCTGTGGTCGGCCTGGTGGGCGTCCTCAATTTCTTCTCGGGTGGCGCCACTGGAGGAGGATGAAGACGGACCGGAGACGAGGCCAGGGGGCGTTTCACCCCTGGCGGCCGCCCAGCAGGGGTGGCGCCCGCCACTGGAGTGGTGGCTGGTGCCTTCCCTACACCTTCTGGTGTTGTCCCTTGACATAAGTGCCGTCAGGCAGCACCATTGCTAAAGGAGGCACGTCAAGTACCTCCATGTCGTCGTCGATCAAGGATCGGATGATGGCTCTGGTGGAGGACGAGATGGATCCTTCAGGGTTACAGGACTCGGATTTCTGTGGAGACGCATAGTTTTGGAGGAGGCTTGGCTGGAATTCGTGAGTAGATGGAGGGAGAAGAAGGAGTTCTTCTTTTAAGAAGGGGGAGAAGTGCAGGGATAAGCCTTAGATGAACTAACACGTCCTCATCTCCTCCTTCTTTCACTCTCCCGAGCTCGGGATCAGCTGCCACGTGGAGAGGGGCTTCTAAACCACCACCTAGAGCGGCGGGCGCTAGGGTTTGGTGGCGGCCCCCAGTTGGGAGTGGCGGCCGCTACTCCTCCTTCGATGGGCATAGAGCGGGAGAAGGTAAGCCTCCTAAATTTCAAAGTTTTGAGGTCGAAATGGCTTGGTTGGGCCTAAAGAGGCCTTTCTCGGGGTTTTGGATGGACTAGGTGCATGGAATGGACAAGGGGTAAATTGGGTCCATCCATTAATTGTCATGGGCTTGAGCTACTTCGAAGTTAATTATATCAATTTTGTTTAGCTCATTTTTATCAAAGTCATAGAATATTTTTAATCTTTGTCCATTGACTTTGAAGATTTGCCCATCGTCACATTCTAATGTGACGGCTCCATGGGAAGAGGTTGCAACAACCTTGAAGGGTCCTTCCCATTTGCTTCGAAGTTTACCATGTCCGAAAAGTCGAACACGGGAGTTAAAGAGTAAAACTTTATCTCCTACATCGAACTCTTTCTTTTTGATCCGTTTATCGTGCCATCTCTTAGTCTTCTCTTTATAGAGCTTGGCACTATGATAGGCTTTCTCTCGCCATTCTTCTAGTTCAGAAATTTGCATCTTCGTATTTTGGCCAGCTTGGTCAAGGTCCATGTTCCATTTCTTAATGGCCCAATGAGCTTTGAACTCAAGCTCAACAGGAAGATGACAAGTTTTTCCATAAACTAGTTGGTATGGGGACATTCCAATCGGGGTCTTATAGGCGGTCCGATTGGCCCATAGAGCTTCGGGTAACTTATGTTTCCATCCCTTTCCCATCTCTTCTACCGTCTTTTGCAAGATATTCTTTATTTGTTTATTGGACGTTTCGGCCTGTCCACTTGTTTGGGGGTGGTATGCAGTGGCTACATTATGTTGGACTCCTTGACTAGCTAAGAAATGTCGGAAACTCTTATCTATGAAATGAGGGCCTCCGTCACTAATGACTAGTCTAGGAACTCCGAAACGAGGAAAGATGTTTTCTATGAACATTTTCTTCGAATGTTTAGCATCTGCCGCTCGACAGGGTATGGCTTCTACCCATTTCGAGACATAATCCACCGCCACAAGAATGTACTCGGCGTCATAGGATTTAGGAAAGGGGCCCATGAAATCTATACACCAAACATCAAACAACTCAACTTGGAGATTGTTCACGAGTGGCACAGCATCTCGGGCATTAATGTTACCATGCTTTTGGCAACGAGGACAACATCTCACATAATTCTTTGTGTCCTCGTACATGGATGGCCAATAAAAAGCACTTTGCCAAATTTTAGCATGTGTCCGAAAAGCTCCATAGTGTCCTCCATATTCGGCGGAGTGATCTATGATTTTTGTTGCTTCTTCTATGGGGACACATTTTCTCAAGAGTCCATCTGCACAGACCATATAGAGATATGGTTCATCCCATAGGTGAGTTCTGCTTTGATATAGCAGTTTCTTTTTATTCTCCCCCGGTGGAACATAGCCGACGACTATAAAATTCACGATGTTTGCATACCAAGGGTTGGTATAAGTGACTTTTAAAAGAGTATCATCGCGAAGAAAGTCATTTATTGGGAGATTGTCCGAATTATTGGCTTGTAGTCTAGACAAGTGATCAGCTACTAAATTCTCTACTCCTCTCTTGTCTCTTATTTCCAGGTCAAATTCTTCAAGGAGTAAGATCCAGCGGATCAACCTTGGCTTAGCATCTTTCTTAGTGAAGAGATATTTTAGAGCAGAGTGATCGGTATAAACAATGACCTTAGCTCCCACTAAGTAAGATCTAAACTTGTCTATGGCAAAGACTACGGCCAAAAGTTCCTTTTCTGTGGTTCCATAGTTTAGCTGGTGGCCAGTCAAGGTCTTAATAGCATAAGATATAGCATAATGCTTCTTATCTTTAGTTTGACCAAGGACGGCTCCCACAGCATAACCACTAGCATCACACATGATTTCGAATGGCACATTCCAATCTGGGGGTTGGATGATTGGTGCCGAAGTTAGAGCCTTTTTCAAAATATTGAAAGCTTGTAGACAATCCTCATTAAATTTGAACGGGACGTCTTTCGCTAGTAGGCTCGTTAAGGGTCAAGCGACCTGTGAGAAATCCTTAATAAACCTTCTATAAAAGCCTGCATGGCCCAAGAAGCTTCGGATTTCTCTCACATTAGTGGGTGGTGGCAATTGTTCAATTACATCGATTTTGGCTTTATCCACTTCTATCCCACGTTTTGAAATTCGATGGCCTAGGAGAATTCCTTCCCGCACCATGAAGTGACACTTTTCCCAGTTAAGAACTAGGTCCTTCTCTTCACAGCGTTGGAGGACTTTGTCTAAATTGGCTAGGCAATCGTCAAAGGTTTTCCCATAGACCGAAAAGTCATCCATGAATACCTCCATGATTTGTTCAATCATGTCGGAAAAGATGGACATCATACACCGTTGGAAAGATGCCAGCGCATTGCAAAGTCCAAAGGACATGCGTCTATAGGCATAAGTTCCATACGGGCATGTGAAAGTGGTCTTACTTTGGTCATCTGGATGGATTGGGATTTGGTGATAACCAGAATATCCATCCAGGAAGCAAAAGAAAGTATGGTTTGCCAATCTCTCTAGCATCTCATCTATAAACGGAAGTGGGAAATGATCTTTCTTTGTGGCTTTATTCAGCTTCCTATAGTCTATACACATCCTCCATCCAGTGACAGTGCGTTGAGGGATTAACTTATTTTTCTCATTCTTATCGACTGTCATACCTCCTTTCTTTGGAACTACTTGCACAAGACTTACCCATTCACTATAAGGGACTGGATAAATAATTCCCGCGTGCAAGAGTTTCAGAACCTCCTTTTTCACGACTTCACGCATAGCGTTATTAAGTCGTCTTTGTGGCTCTCTTGAAGAGGGTATCTCAGGATCGAGAGGGATACGATGGGTGCAGAGATTTGGACTAATTCCCTTCAAATCTCGAAGTGAATAGCCAAAGACAGATTGGTGTTTTTCTAAGACAAGGGTCAACCTACAGACTTCTTCTTCAGATAGCTTACTGCTAATGATTACGGGAGTCTCGGGGTCTTTGTTTAGAAAAATGTATCTCAGGCCTTCAGGCTAAGGTTTTAGCTCTATGGAAGGTCGAGATGGATTTTCCAATTCGTTTAAGCGAAACGGCTCATCTGTCTCGGCTTCTTCTTCGACAAAGAACTCAGAATCTTCTTCAAAATCAGGCTGAGCCAACTCATAATGAGTAGAGGTTCTAGCTTATCGAGAAGATCTGGTTCTGGTGGTTGTTCGGCAATAGAATTTAATGCACGAACGAAAGGTACTGAGTACTCTTTTCCACCGATTTGAGCATTAAAGTGCTCTTGACATGGTCCTTGCAAGGCAAGTATGGACCACGGTTGTCCTAAGAAGACATCAAAAAGGACTACATCGAAAATGTAGAAATCTAAGACCATGTCCGCTCCATCTACTTGGATGGGGACCATCTTTAGGATTCCTTCACTTTCCAAGATGTCACCATTTGGGTCTCTTAAACACCATTTAATTGGATGTCGTTGAAGGTCGGGGAATGTTCTGGATACGTAATTACTAGCAAGAACATTAATTCCCACGACAGGGTCATAAAAGGCAAAGGCTCTTTCTCCCCTAATTCGACAATCTATTACGCTAGGTACTTTATCTATGCGACGGATGTTTTCTGATACTTCGGCTTCCATCGTCCATTCATGACTCATGACAGCTGAAAGTTCCAAAAGACGCTCTCGGCTATAGATTCCATCAGAAGACTCAGGAAGTGGTTTGTCGGATGGGAGAGCTTGAACGGAGTAGTTCATAGCATTTCCGTAATCCTCAAACACATCATCCTCTATCTCGCCCAAAAATTCTGGAAGAATTTCTCTCCAAGATGTGGATGGAATAGGCTCCGCTAAGTCTAGCGAGCTAGACTTGGGCTCTTCTTGTTGTTCTACGGTCAAAACTTGGGTTTCTACGACTTCTTCCTCAGGGATTTCATCTGAAACTCCGGTATAAGGAGTATTCTCGAGAATTCTATCAAGAACCTCCTTTCCACCTCGTCGAGAAAGATGAAGGAACGCTCCACCTGACGAATGATCAAGGTGAAGAGCACTCTCTTTCTCTAGACCGACATAAAAATGCTGAAGGAGCACTGGATCGGGTATGGCTAAATCGGGTCCTGAATTGATTAAACCAATAAAATGGTCCCAAGCCTCCCCTAAAGTCTCCTTATCAATTTTGTCTAAAGGTCAACACTTCTACTCGTAGTCGTACCACTCGGTGGACAGGGAAATACGTCAAGATAAACTTGGTCTGTAAAGTTCCTCAGTCTCCTCCGACACTTCCCACGGTTCGAGCATGCCATGTTTTAGCTGCTCCCGTCAAAGTGAACGGAAACAGCTTCCACTTGACAGTGTCAGGTGAAATGCCCGATATGTTCAAGCATGCACAGACTTGCTCAAACTCACGTAGATGTATGTAGGGATTTTCTGATCCCGTAAACATGCTCTCCTGAACTTTGTTAATAAAGTCAGGGCGCAATTCGTAACTATCGGCATATATAGGTTGTGATGATAAATGTGGTTCTAATTGCGAACTCTTAGGAGCTGCGAATTGTAAGATAGATTGATTCTCCATGCGGAGAGGGTAAAGATGATCCTAACTCTAGTCTCAAAAATCAGCTATCATTCCCCGGCAACGGCGCCAGAAAAGCTTGTTGACACCTGGGGTGGCACGCAGAAGAAACCGCAAGCGCACGGCTGTCAGTTGTAGCTTTTCACCTCAGAGTATTCCGGGGTATCGAATCCACGAGGAACGCGAAGTGATTTTGAGAAAACTAGGGGGGTAAGGATATCTAGGATAGATGAAGGGAACGGGCACTATCTACTGGGGTAGATCCTAGTTCTATTAGACTTCTAGTGATTTATGTTCTTTACTAGTGTATTGTGGGCGTACTAGCCTTTACCACTGACTTAGGTTGAATGCTAGCACAACGAGCCCTACTGTTAAACTAGACCAACTACGTGGTGGAATTCAAGGCGCACAGGGCTGTCACCACCTGCTTGCTACCACAGCTATCCGGGGGCCTAGCCGTATTCACTTGCAATATATAGCCTAAGTACCACACTAAATCTATATATTACTACTACTGGCCCTGTACTAGAACTAGAGCACTTGAAACTAATATCAAGCAATGAAACAAACACACAAGTACTGAAAGTAAATACTTGAAGATAAAATAAGATACTAAGTTACCAAAGTTGAAGTGCAGAGCAGAGCGAAGCAGAGGTCTCCGACAACTCCGGAACTCTCCAGACTTCAACTCTTCTCCTCTCCAGCTCCTCTTCTAGTGAGGCACTCACACACTCTCTAATTTCTCTATCATAGCAAGTGTGCTACTCTAACCAACTGGTGGGGAATGATGTGAGGCTCTCCGAATGAGAGCTCAAGGGGGCCTATTTATAGTGCTAGGAAGCTAGGGGGGTACTTATAGAGTGAGGGGGAGGTCGGTTAGGGTTTAGGGGGTGGCGCCCGCCACCAAACCCTGGCGCCCGCCACCTCACTGCCGTCTGTTGCAACCGCCATTCATCCAACGGTCTTCATTTGCTCTCCCAAGTCGGTTTGAGGGCCGATTAGGGTTTAGACACGTGTCCAAAGCCCACTATCCAGGTGACACTCTTCTTAGCCCTTGGATCAAACCACCTTAATGTGCAATGGCCAAGATTTGAGCTTGAGGTGACTCCCATGGATCGATGACATGGCTTGGGCCACTTTTGGCACGAGTGACCTGCCTGCCACCAGTAATAGGTGGCGGCCGCCACCTTGCTCAGGCCCAAATGGGCCAGAGTGGCTTGGCCTTGCTCCTGGTACTCTTGTTTGGCCCAAATTCCATTATTTCCTGCATTAAGATAGGGAACTATGCACATGTAGAAATAGGTTAGTTATAAACCAAATCTTCTACTTTTTATGTTGTTTTACCTTGGTTTTGGGTGAAATGTTGATGGTGAAATGATGCTTTAAGCACCATCAACAACGTGTAATGAAGCTTGTTTTTTCCTCATCTTCTTTATTCATCCTGATCTGGTGGTACCCTGAGAAACAGTCGAGGAGAGAAAGCATTTGGCAACCAGCTGCTTTGTCAACCAAGGTGTTTATGTTAGGCAGGGGAAAGTCATCCTTCGGACAGGCTTTGTTTAGACATGTGAAATCTACACAGATTCTCCATTTCTTGTTCTTCTTCTCAACTAGGACCACGTTTGAGAGCCATGTTGGATATTTGACGGGGCGGATGACGCCTGCGTCCAAAAGTTTTTTTACCTCTGCCTTCGCTACCTCTTTCCTTTCTTGTGACATTTTGCGAAGCTTTTGCTTAACTGGGCGATAGCCCGGTTTGATGTTTAGGTTGTGCTCTATCAAAGTTCTGTTTACCCCTTTTAGGTCCTCTGCGGACCAAGCGAAGTTGTCGGAGTTTTCCTTGAGAAAAAAGACGAGGTCGTTTTCTGATTGGGGGTCTAAATTGCCTAAGACAAACACTTTCCTTTCGGTGTTGCTCTCAAAGAGTTGGACTTGTTTAGTCTCTTCTTTGGGTGATGCTTTTACTCTGTCGATGCATACTTCACCTTCGTCGCTGAGGTTTGTAGCTCGAGGCTTTGACAAATTGTGGACATTGCGTTGCCCCGGTGCTACTGTTCCTTCAGCTGCTCTTGCAATGTCTTGGTCTCCGTATACTGCAATGACCCCCTTCGGAGTAGGAAGCTTCATGCAGAGGTATGCAGGGTGGATTACAGCATTGAATGCATTGGTGACGCCTCGGCCGAATATTGCATTATAGGGATAGAACATGTCAACCACATCGAAGGTTATGTGCTCAGTTCTGCAGTTCAGCTGATCTCCGAAGGTAACGGCCAGAGATATTTTTCCAACAGCTCTTACTTGTTGCCCGCCGAAACCGTATAGTGGGTTGTCGGAGGGTTGTAAGAGGTTTCTGTCAAGCTTCATGCTGTCGAAGGTTGTGGCGAACAGGATGTCTGCGGAGCTTCCTGTATCGACGAGAATTTTGGTGATTGTCCACCCTGCTAAGTTAGTCTCGATCACCATTGCATCAGTGTGAGGGTAATCCCTTAATCTCATGTCACTAGAATCGAAGGTTATTAGGATGTGAGACCATCGGCCGAATTTGTGCGGTCCTTCAACGGCTACATGATGTACTCTTCTAGCATGTTCTTTCTTTTGCCTCTTATTGCCGTGATCTTCGTTCGATCCTCCGGTGATGGCTAGGATAACACCGAAGGTTGAAGTTGGGTTGTTGATGGTCGTTTGGGTTTGGGATTCGGATTTGACGGGTTGGGGAGCTGGTAATGCAGGTATTGGTGGTGGTGGTGGTAAAGCGTTGCTCGCTTATTGGTTGATTTGGGTTTGAGGGGTTATCGGTTACGTGACAGTGTATGGTGTGTTTTGGCGTTGAGGGATAGGGGTTGGTTGATATGGTGTGTGGTTGTAATGTGGGTGTTGAGCGTAGTATTGTTGGTGCGAAGGTAGGCCGTAGTTCATGGGTGTGTACTGGTAAGGAGGGTGGGTTGGGTTGAAGTTTGGCTTTCTGGTATGATTGATGATTCTGTTTTCTGTTGATGAGGTTCTTTTGGATTCCTGGTACTCTTTTCCTTTGGCGAAGCACTCACATTGCTTTGTTGTGTGCTGCTTTCCTTGGCCACAGAAATGACAGTACATTTTGGCTGGGTCCCTCTGTTGGTTCCTTTGGTCAGGCGGGGGTGGGAATCCATGTTGGTTTTGGTTGCTCGAAGGCTGAGTGCCCCGTCTCTGGTCTTCGAGTGGATTTGTCTTGTTGATAGCTCCAATGTTGCTCTGATCTTAGCGAGGGTTGTTCTCTCTAGCTTGGGGCCTCAGCTGTGGTTTCTGCTACGACCTTCGAGCATCGGACTTTGCCCAGAAGTCCATGTCCACTCTATAGTATCTTTCCATTGTATCATGGAGCTCTTCGATTGTGTTTGCTGGTTTTCTGGCGAACTTTGAGGAACATGGGCCTGGACGCAGGCCGCTGACTGCAGCGAGGATCACGGCCTCATCGGATATTTCTGGAGTTCTTGCTCTAATCTGGATGAACCTTCGCCAGTAGTCTTGCAGCGGTTCATGCTCTTCTTGTTTGCAGTTGAACAGCTCGATGGGGATTGATGGGGCTGCTGTGATGCCCTTGAAGTTTGTGCAGAGTCTGTCTCTGAGGTTGGCCCAGGAATCCACTGTTCCGGGGCGAAGGTTGCTGTACCAAGTCTGCGCGATGTCACGAAAGATGATTACGAATGACTTCACCATTGTTGACTCATCTCCTCCTACTGCGGCGACTGCCGCTTCATAGCTCATTATGAATTGGCGAGGGTCAGTGAGTCCGTCATAACGGGGCAGATTTTGTGGATTGTAGCATGGTGGCCAGGGTTGGGTTTGTAGTATTTGGGAGAGTGGTGATCTTGGGTCGTAGGGCATCTGGTGTTGTTGGGCCCTTCGCTGCATGCGAAGGTTTGGCTCTCGCTCTTCTGGGTATAGCTGGCAAAAATTTGGTGGTGGTGGGGGTGGTGGAGGTTGACGGGCACCCAACCCCTCATTCCCCTCTTGACGGGGCGGCATTTCTCTATCATTCAAACCCTCGGCTTCGGCTTCTGCTGTTGCGAGGGACTCTTCCATTCGGCGAAGCTGCTCCCTTGCTTCATTCGCCTTTTGCCTGATAGCGCGCAGCCGGTTGTGCCTTTGAAGCTGGTCTAGACGCCTTTTCTTCTCCTGCAATTCAGCTTGGAGCCTGTCTAAGGCCTCGAGACCCAACTCCTCTTCATCTCCTCTTCCACCCCCTCCAGAGGTGTGTGGGTGCGGCTGTGATACTAGCCGAGTGTGAGGCCCCGGGACCTCTATCCTTGGGGTGACTTCTTCTTCCTCTAAGGGTTCCACATTTTCTTCTACAGGTTGGACCGTCACCGCAGCCTCTCTGATTGTGCGGTTGTCTCTGGTTGAGGATGCTCTTCTATTTCCTGCCATCAAGAACTCCGATCCCCACGGACGGCGCCAAACTGTTGGTAACACACTTGCCCTACCTCCGCACACCTGCAGGGGGGTGGCGAAGGTGGCCAATCGTCAGAGCCGAGCGAAGGTACAATGGAAACGAGAACAGTGATGTTGTGGCTCTATTCCCCAAAAAATTGCCCCATTACACTGTTCACCCCTTAGTATTTATAGGGAATACCAAGGGGCACCGACCAAATTACAAAAGGGTACAGGAAAGATTCCTCTGCCCTACACAACGGAAGGGCAAAATCGTACAAGCACACAATGCATTGAAGCCCTAGCTTGCCCTCCTCATGTGTCCGCCGCCACCTGGCCCGCGTTCACCCTCGCGAGAACGCTAGGGTCGATCTCCGGCTCGCGGAATCATCCCTCCAGTCGCGAGGTCCGCGTCCGCTCGCCATCCGTGGAGCCAGAGCCTCCTAGCGAGGGCGTGTGGGACGTGCGAGGGTCGCTTTCAGTGTTCCGCACGCCTTTAACCTGCAAGAATTGTTAATCATCCCGAGGGTCGGGCCAATGCTCGAGGGTTAGAAAAAAGGGCCTGAGAGGCTTATCAGGCGACGAGGGTTTTCTCAAAGGGAAACAGGGCATTAGCGAGGGTCGCTTTCTGACTCAGCCCGCGCGACGTCACTGCCGAGGGTTCTTTCCCCCAACATACTCTTTTAGGGAAACATTAGCATGACCTATTTACATATTAGAGATAGTAAATCCTAAATCATTCTTACTTACAAGTCAAAGCATACTATGATTAGTGCAATTACTCTAAATAATCATGTCATAGACTACATCTATATCTACACATAAGAAACATCACTAAAGAGAAGAGCAGGGACATAACATGTCTTCTCTTGCAACTTGGTCCTACTAGTCCTATATTCAGGGAGTGGGCTACAGAGGACTCAACGATAATGTCAAGATCGTGATCTACCACATGGCCTGGAATGTAGGGTGCATCCACAGGTAAACTAAGCACCACGCTTACACAACGTCGTCAACCATTCACTCTTGGTTTCTTGGAGCAAGCGATATACAAACTTATGTTTAAACATAAAGAAAATCTAGCTATACTAAGCATATAATCAAAGTAGAACATGAATAATATTACGATCAAAGTCATACTAATTGTAACTGAACACATGAAATATTGAAAAGATAGAAGAGAGGAACAAAAGATTTACCAAGCCGCGCTCTTGACAAGATCCGGAATTCAAGTAGTTGGCTTGTCTCTCTCCAGATCTAAACTAGCTAGCTATGCCTGAATATTGTGGAGCTAAGGTTCTTCTGACTTGAATGGCTATGGATTGAATGAGGGATGACTCTAGCCAGGAGGTGGAGCCCAATATATATAGGGAGAATGAAGCTACGACAACCCTTCAATCAAACCAACTTTAATCAACTATGAAGTTGCAATCCCTAAGGCATTAGCAACCAAACTCATGAGGGGAAGCTAACATGTGGGTCCCAATGGCCGGCCAACATATAGGTAGGGATGGTCGGCCCCACATGTCAGCCACCTGCCCTCTACCTCCTTGTGGTGCTCTGTGGTGACTTCTAGAACCTTCCCACATCGGTGCAGTAGTGGAATTCCAAATATTAATCTGACATGTAGGTCCACCTTGATTATTTTTTGGATAACCCCCTACAAAAATACAATTTCCCCAAAACTCATGGAATTTGTTAGTTTAAACCATAAACCTTCGTTGGTGATTCATTTTATGCTCTTTTTTGAGTCTATGTTGACGGTTTCAAATGGTTGTTAATTACTATCAACAAACCACAACCAACTTTTTATATTCTCTGATTCAACCAATGTTAAACAAATTGGCACAACCTAGTTGTTATCGTCAACCCCTATGGCTGTTAGCAACGTACCTCTACGCTGCCCAGTCAGAAAAGTACCATCAACATAGTGCAGAGGTCGGTAATGTTTGAAAGTCTTAGTCATGCACCCGAAAGAAAAAAAGGCTCGTTTGAGGACATGATCACCGTTCTCGTCCATGTAGTCATTAATATCAATTGTAGTCCTATGGTTTCTCGGTTGAATGGTTACTAGAAGAGTTGGCAAGTGATGAAATGAGTCCTTGTAATTACTAAACCTCTTCTCTAGGGGAAACTGTTTTGCTCTCCTAGTCATGACATAAGAGATCTATAGAGCCATATCTATTTTGAAGATGTAACATGTCGGCCCAAGATTAATAGGATTAATAGAATACTCATAATAATAAGTTACAACTTATTTTCCAGAAGCCCATCTCCAAAGAACTCTAAAGTTAAGCAGGCTTGGATAGAGAAATTTAGGAATGGTGACCGACCCAGAAGTTTTATCGGGTGCGCATGAGTGAGGACAAAGTACGCAGAAAAGACTAGTGTTGTCCTATGACTACAGTCTATGTCCTAGAAATAATTGTCAGATGTAAGGAGGCCTGACCTTGTGGAGGGGGGACATTACATGAATAGCAAGAATTATCCAAAATGGAGACATCCCATCTTTTTCAACTATCTCACCATACATTATGTCCTAGAACAAAAAAGCTGCTAGATGTAAGCGGACCTGACCTTGTGAGGGCAGGACATTACATGAATAGCAGGGATTATCTAAAATGGAGAGAGAGACATGCTAACTTTTTCAACTATTGCGTCGTACATTACATTTGCCATGAATTCTGCTGGCATTTTTTTATCTTTCATCAACGTTGTCTGCAACAGGCAATTGTGTGGTTGGACACTAGTGGCTTTGAAGTTGGTCTCAGTATGTGGTATATGACCATGAACATGCCAAGTACAACGTGGGGTCACATTTAACGTCCCATGTCATGGGGGTTAGAAATAAGCACCCTAAACTGCTTCATTTTGGGAAAAGCCCACTGCCGAACTGCGTGTTGCTTATGAACCTTGTCATGAAACAACTACCCTTGTTTGACCTCAATCCTTGAATACTCCCACGACGAATGATGATGATCATCAACTGTCATGGCATCTGTTGCTATGTGAGCCCAATTCTCTGGGATATCGGACGTGTCATCAAAGCTCCTGCCTACAAATTCATCCATGAATGCTGACATGCTTCGCATTGTCCGCCTCCATTTGTTCCATGATTCTTTGGTCCACATCTCTCTGGTCAACTTTCATCTAAAGACCATACTCTTCTGCTTCTCCATCCTTTGTCGTGTTCTGAACCGGTTGAGGATCGCAAACATAGGTGTGCTTACTCTAAGTTGTCCTTTGTTGTACTTGTTTTGCTACTCTCACCATGCATGCCACCATCCAGGAACTCAACAAGCATGATGTCGAAATAATTATGCTCCAACGCCTTGGACATGAGGAAATACCATTTCTTTGTGTTACTGGACTCGTACAGCTCTCACCTGCATCCATTCTTCCGCAATTTTGGCACCAACATACTAATCTTGAAACGATGCTGGGAGGGCAGACCATCCAAGTATTTATGCAGCCAGGCTAAAACTTGTTTCCAGCTATAATCTAGTGGTGAATTCAGTTCTTTATTAAAACACTGGAACTCAATAATGTCTACCTAGTTGTCCCCATATCTGATTTCACCAATGTCATGGTAAATTCTGAAAAGGACTAAATCAGTTGATATTCCTCGTCACGTCGTGCAAAGTATCATATGATTTAAATGAAGGACCATGCAAACCTACTTTAACTAAAGAAAATAAACTAAAAAAAACTAACCCTAACAACAAACTACTAACTAAACTAGTCGTAATCAATAGCATTATCCAAAAGTAAACCTGCCATGTAAAAATAACGTTGGTAAAACTAACCATAACACTAAATAAATCGAACCATAGAATCTAACTAACTAAACCAAAAAATCTAACTAAAAAACTAATGTACAACTAAAACTAACCATAAAAACCCTAAAACTAAACTAAGTATTTTAACTAAACTGAACTAAATAAAGAAAGTTAAACTAACTAAATATACTAATAAATCTGAATAAACTAACTAAAAACATCATCAAACAAAACAAACCTGAGCCTAATCCTAAAAAATAACCCTTAACTAAACTAACTAAATAATCTAACTAACTAAACTAAATAAACAAAATAAAGTAATTAAACATCCTAAGTAATCTAACTAAACAAACTAAAATACAAAATCAAACTAACCCTAACCCTAAGAACTAAATACACTAACCAAGTCTAAACTAACTATTCTAACAAAAAACCAACTCTAAAAATATAAACTAAATGTAAAAATAATTACCTGTAGAACCGTGTGGCTGCTGGTGCGATGGAACCGTGGGCGTCGGTCGCGGGGGGTAGATTGTGGCCACCACCGGATCCAGCGGTCGCCGGCGAGGGTTGGTGTGGTGGGCGGCGGCCGACGAGGGTGGCGCAACATGCTATAGTGAAGGAGACTGAGAGAGAGCACGAGTGTGAGAGAGAAGATGACAAGGGTAGATATGAAGGACCAAATACGGTGACCAGAGGGGGTGAATGAGACCTCAAATTTCTTTTCAGAAATATTTGGCTGTTGTCCTAAATTCAAAATCTAAGAGCAAATATCACAAACCGTGATGTTCATGACCCAAATGATTGGATGGATGTTCCCTAACAACACAGCGGGACATGACACTAGCAACCAAGCAACTACACCACCAAAAATGGAGCTTTAAAAAAAAGCATTGTACTCCTATGGAGAAGGAGCAAGTGCCTAACCAAAAATAGTTGAGCCAACCGGTGGAACAAGTACTTTAGAAAGACCCTTACAAAATCAGAAGACCAACACAAAAACAGAACTCAAATCGAATCTCAAACGCAAAAATTATGGACGAAATATCGTGGAAAAAACACTGACCGAACACTAGGACTGTAGTAGTACTGCTACTGTAGCACCGGGCACATAAACAGTAACCGTGTTGTATTCGGTCGCAAGTGTTGTGTCTGATCACTGTTATTGTAGCACCGGTCGCTTTGTAGTAGTTTATTGTAGCATTCGGTCACAGTACTGTAGCAGCATCTGGTCATACTGTAACAACGTCCAGTCAGTTCAAAAATAGCCCCGATTTAAACACCAAATAGACCCAAAACTCAGTGACGGACCAGAATGCCAGAGATATCATCCAAAGATGATTACTCAGACCAACTCCTGGGAAGTCAAGAGAGATCCAAAGACATGGAAGGACTCTCATTGTAACTTAGTCGAACTACTGAAGGAAGTCCTGTAATTAGAATAGGACTTCTCTGTTGTAACCGAATAGGACTCGGTATGCGCCATACACTACCAGACTATATAAGGAGAAGCAGGCGCATACCCTATCATTGAATCTCAAATCATAACACAAGGCACACGCTGTCACTGGACGTAAGGTATTACGCTATTCAGCGGCCTGAACCAGTATAAATCGTTGTCCCTGTGTTCTCGCCGATGTGACAGAACCGACCAATTTATAAGAGCACAAGTGCGGAAACCTCAGCTGAATTAGCACACTTGAGCCCATATAAATCCGTAGTCCGGAAATCTCGAAGGATTTCAAATATTTCAACATTCAGCCAAGATCGCATGGTCAAGAAAATACAAATCATGTCCACGGAGCTTGCAGCGGAAATAATATTACAATAGAGTTCAGAAATAATAATACAAGTCGAGTTCCATTTAATTTAGAAGAAACAACATAGCTTTGAAATGAATATCATAACATAGGTTGAAATACTTTGCTAGCTTGAGTGGCATCCTCCAAGAACAGCAAAGAGAAGAAGTATGGAACTGCCGAGCCCACCGGCACTGGCCACCACCTTTCGGCAGGTCTAACCTTCACCTGCAACAAGGTGGGATAAACCCTGAGTACTCGAATGTACTCAGCTAGACTTACCCGTCATAAACCAGAAATAAAGTGACACCAAAGAGTATGCAACGTTGTATCTGGGGTTGGCTATACTTACCTTTTTGCATAAAAGCATTTTATTATTAAATAATCATCATTAGAGTATTAGCAGTCAATTTTATGTAATCAACCTGATTAACTAGATTTGCACGTGATATAGAGCAATCACTTGGCTAATTAATCAAGCAAGAGTGACTATTTCATCAATAGCCTTTCAGATTAGATGTCATATTCATCTTTAGTTCTATAAGTTATTACGGTAACACATGCCCAGTCAAGTTATTCACTGTCCAAGAGCGATGGCGATTATAATCGATTCCTACCCAGCTGGGGATAAAATGTCGCACACTCGCCCGATCACACCTTGCCAGGTAGCCGTCAGCGGCCACTTTAGGAAATTCGAGAACACAACGCATGGGACGGTCATGGGCCTTTCTACACCGGGGGTTATCTCAGTGCCAGGTCGCTCAAGCTATAGATGCCCACGGTCATGCCAGGTCGATCAGGCCCTGCCTGCCCTCGGACCATGCCAGGTTGCTCAGAATAGTTACCCACGGTACAGCTGAGGCCCGGGTGGGTGTTAGGCGTCAACATCTCCATCACCGGCTCGAATAACCTTACTCGGCTTCGCGGGAGGTACTCAGACCTACTCCGTTAAGTGATTGACGCATTCAATTTGACTGAAGGGACATTCCCGAATGGGTCCTATGCGACACAGACGGGAGACTACTAGCATACAGAACCCATGTCCTACTGCTCTTACATCCCGCCCGGTCTCAGATTAATTATCACATGGTTATTTCCATGATAGCATCAGGCTAGTCATGATCAGTATCAACCTAAATGCGGGAGACAGGAAATCACCCGACTTTTACCGGTCTAAGCAGGGCTAAGCATATAATCGAGCCTAGACCTAGCAGGGATATCAAGATAATAATTGCTGGTGGACAAGGATAAGTAAGTAATGCACATATCAACTGTATCATTCAACTCCTATAACTTAATGCAACAATCATTATATTGACTCAATTGCATTTATAATAGGATGGTAGGAGACTTAGAATGCTCCGGGGCTTGCCTCGGACACAACACTTAAGCTAGTGTTAGTTAGCACCATCTTCGGGAACTTCACCACTCCAACAACTTGTGGTTCACCAACACCATCATCCTAAGGTCTCGCTCCATCACGACGTCCTACGCTTGACGTTCTTCCATCTAGCGAACCTAGATATGAGATGCACAATGCATATGTATGAATGCTCCCGAAGTAATATATTGATCACATAGCACAAGCAACCACTAACAAGCACTTAGCACAAAATTCATGCAAACAATTAAGATAACTTAGCACACACCAAAGCACACAACAACCAACAGGTTATGCACACTATTAAATTGATCACTAAGTTCACCTAATCAACTTAAGCCAACTTAAGCAATCAAACACAAACACTTAGATTTTGGACAGCAGGACAGCAGTCCACTCTTTTAACTGTAACTCAAGCTACAGATCTCCAAACAAGGTGAGATAAGGCTTTCTGGAAAGCTAATTCAATTGTCTACAACTTTGTTATTCACCATAAGAGCGAATTCAAAGGTTATCTAACTCAAAAACAGATAACTATGCAGCTCTGTCCAACTGTTGGACAGCAGGATAGACAGAGATTCAAGGAAGCCTAACTCACAATACAAACATCACATGAGCATGCAATTAGACATTATAGAAATCTTACAAGATTATGTAAATATTTATTAATATTAGCTTAAGGTGAATCAATCATTAACAAGGTCAAACCATACTATTAGTGCAGCTCTGTCCACACTTAGACAGAACTAGCCACACATCAACAACAGTAAATTAGGACAACCATAACTAAAGATCTATAATACCTGGGAACTTTTCCATAGACTCTTTAGAAATATTATTAAGTTGTCTACAAATCATCTATAATCATCTCAAGATGATTCACAAGTTAACAAGGGCTAATTAGTATAATTAGGCACCTCTGTCCAGACTTTGGACAGATTTGCCCACCTGCACTAAAACAGCTATAACTCAAGTTATATATATCCAGTGAACATGATCTAAGACAATTTAGAAAGCTTATGAAAAGAACTACAACTCTTTTATAAGCACCTAAGCATGAATCACAAGTTAAAGTAGCCAAACAATTCACTTTATCAGATCTGCACTGAAAGCAATGGAAACCGGACAGTGAATTCTAAAAACTATAACTCCTAAACCACTTGGCCTAAAATCATGAAATTTGGTACAAGCAAGAGGAGCAAGTTATCTACAACTTTTGTATAGACCACACCTCCAGAAAACATTATTATCATCACAAACTAATCACCGTAACAGAAACTACACATGCAGCCATTTTAGCAAAACTGGACATACACACAGCAGTTAAGTAATTAAATCACAACTAGAGCTACACAACTCTAAATGACACACAACAAGACATTTTGGAAAGATTATGAAATTTCATACAAATCATCTTTAAACATCTCAACATGATTCACAAGTTAACAGGGTAAAACAATTACATTTACAGAGTCTAATCTAGGCATAAATAAGAGCAACCATTTCTGAAACTGAAGTTTAAACAGCCATAACTCATAATCCATTTGACCAAAAATCATGAAACTTTAACACAAGCTAGATATATATGTTATCTACAACTTTGTTATAAATATGTTTCATAGAAAACATCATTTACAAGGGATAACTATTTAAACCCTAGAAACTGTCCAGAACATCCAAAAATGAATTATAGAAAGATGATAATTCTAAAACTCTATGCTTTGCATAACAACTGACCACAATAAATTTATCTAAGCTACAACAACACAATATAAAGGCAGTGGAACCACCTTTTCTAATTTAGATGCCAACATTTATCACAAATCATTTTAATTCATTTAATAAGCTGAAAGCAAGATAAATTCATAACTAATTTATACATGCACCAATATTCTGAAATTTTTATCTCGGCATACACATCACATGAAAAAGCTACCATAAAAATTTCACAGGAAACGAAGCAATACAACAACAGATATGATTTTCTCCCTATTTAACCTATTTAACACAAATCAATTATCATAGCAGAAACTTTGCACTAACACCCATCACATTATGCATTCACTGGACAGAGATTTTCACAAGGATTCCAAAAAGTCCACATATGCAATTTTTCGACAAACACACAATTTACTACGCATTTTACAAATTTCCATCAGATTTACTAATTAATTAAAAACGTGAAAAAAACACATTTTGCATCTGGGACCCTTGGATCTATATAAATCATTAAAGGACTTGTTAGTAAATCTAATGAGTCATGACATATTAATAAAAAAGACTAACAAAGAGTTTCAGCGTCGATTTCTATCCTTCTTCCGGGGAGAACGACAGGAAGACAACGGGAAGGACCGGCTCGGGCTTGGGAGACCGGGACTTGGGTAGGGTTTCTGGTGGGGCTGCTCTACTGGCTGGCCGGCGCTGCTGCTGGGCGCCACCGGCGCTACTGCTGCTGCCAACTCCGGCCTGCTCCCTGCTGCTCGCGGCCTGGCCAGGAGGCACGCAGGAACTGCGCAGAAAGGGGCGACCTCTGGCTCCTGCCGCAGGAAGGAAAAAAAAGAGGAGGGCATGGGAAGGGAGCAGGTCTGCACGCCAAGGAGGAGAGGCAGGAGAGCCAGGGGGAGGCTGCTGCCATGCTGCCGGCCATGGAGGGCAGAGAAGGAGCCATGGCTGGTTCTGCTCTTTCTTCAGGAGCTCCGGAAACAGAGAGAAAGGGAGAAAGAGCGCTGGAGAGGGAGGGGAAAAGAGAGGGAGAAAGAGGAGGCTCGGCCTCTGTTTTTGTCGAAGAGGGGGCAGGGGGCGCGCCTGGGGACGGCACGGCCTCGGGTCAAGAGCTCGGAAATTTTTCCCCAAAATTTCTTTCCCAATTTGGCAAGTTTCCGGAAACTTTCGGTCAAATTCCAAAATTGCGAACACTGCTCAAACGGACTCCGATTTCAACGAAACTAATTTTCTTGTCGTCATCTCGCCGAGTAATCCAACTTTTGTTAAAGGCACTCAGTCAAATTCCCAATGGTTTACCCGCTAACGATCGTCGACGGCAGCTTCGCGGCGACCGAAATTCCAATTTCGCAGTACAGACTTAACTGATTTCTGGAACCTGGAAACTGCGATGTACTTCATCTTGCGAGCTCGTTTTCACCATTTTCGTAACTGATCTAGGTCTCGGCCATAAAATGAAATTTGTTCCTCTCGATCTGCACTACAACTTCTGTTTAAGGCACGCTGACGTGCGAACATCCGGAAATACCGTTCAACGCCGGTCAAAGTAGTCACGCGGTAGGATGCGAATCAGGGTTTCTCGTCGGTCGGGATATTTTCTGGTCGTCTGCTCAACACGGAACGTTCATAACTTTTGATCGTGAGTTCATATATAGCTCATTGGGCATAACTGCAACACTTGGTTGAACCCGAATGATTTTCTTCCGTTAATCCGTCAGTACTGGCAAAGCTGCGACTCGTCATTTCATGTGACTTTTTGATTCTAAACTTCACGAAACTTTTTCACTAGTTGCTATAGACAGGAACTGAGATGGGACACATGAAAAATCTCTGTTTAGCATTAATCTTGAATATTCATAATTTGGCAATCATTGTTATCTAGCTCTATTAATTATTTCCCGAATAATTCAAACTGAGGTTCCATCTCTGAGATTGATCCCAAAACTTCTGTCATCACAGACGATACTTGAAACCATCTCTTGAACATCACTGAACATACCATGTTTGTGCTTAATCTGACTGCTCAACTGACAGCGAACACCTGGGGTGGTGTTACAGTCCTCCCCCCTTAAAAGAATCTCGTCCCGAGATTCCGGACGAAAGACGTTTCAAGGGAAGAGAAGCATAGCACCCATCCTTAATCATAGGCTATTAACAGCTCAAGATACTTACTTCTCGACAGAACAGAAACTGCTAGGACAGAACAACTTTCTGAGCTGTTTCCATATCATTTCCCGTTACTAGCTTTTGTCAGAAGAATTTTCTTCACCGACCTCCATGAGCATTGAGGTACACTCACAATATCACTGTCAGGTTGAAAGGAAACCAAAACTGCATTATTACTTTGGGAGGAATCTAAGATAATATTACTTCAAATATTGGATCTTCGTCCGATTGGGACCATAGCAAATACACATCCTCGAGACAGTCAGGAACTGACTGACGGCAACTACGGTTTATACCACTGTGAATGTCTGATCAATCAAATAGCAATCAATGGAAAGCCACATATGGTTCCATGTGTGCAGTTCTCTGCCTCTGATGATAACACTATATTATCCAAATCTGATAAGAGAGCGGTGAATGTGATAGCTGACTCCACCATTTCCACATTTTCACTGATCCTTCTGTACACAAATTCTTGTTCCTTAAGCTGCGACAGTCACTCAGGTTAAATTTGATGCAACCTCTTGGATAGAAATACCAGGTTACTGAATCTCGATACACTACTAAGCAGATCAACATCATTCTTCTCCATGGTGTAGTTGGGACTCAGTGGAACTAGATTATTGAATCACTTGGGTCATAGAGCGATCTTCTTAAATTCGCTTAGCACTGCAGGAACACAACCTGAAATCTGCCATTTGACTCTTCAATTGCCATTAATCTGCACTTCTAATAGTTGATTTTTGGTAGGACACCTTGACTACCCAAGAGTAAGAGACTGAGTCTGAAAATCCTTTCTGGTTTCATCCAAAATAATCTGGAATAAACCTTTTATAGTACTCAATGTATTACCAGGTAGTCCTTACTTGAGGCATAATTCTGACTGAGTTACTAGGCTGGCGTACTGTTTTGTATTACCATTAAAATTTCTCTCAGATGGAGCTGGCTCAAACTTGTCAGAGACTTGGATGTACGAGGGCCACAAACAAAAATTAGTTGGTTTACAGACTTCGAGCATAACCTTGTTCTATGAGACATAGCCTTCATAGCTACCAAAGAGTCATTTCTAAACTGGAGATTAGCTTTTCACTAGCAGAAACTAATCAGTTGTCTCTCAACACTAAAAATCTTCGAAGCTTCAGCTTTTACTGCAAGCACGGTCGGACATCAACGCATGTAGTCACCCCCAAAGTCAGTTGAGAATGAGACACATCTGGGAAGATTGAGTTAACTACGAGATCATCATGCAGACATATGTATTCAGTTCAGACAGTAAACTTCTGGACCTCAGGTATCTGGATCAATAACACACCATTTCTGGTACTCATCCTTCAGCTGATACGTGCCCACTTTTAAGAATTTTGTGCCACTTGTTTCACTGTGACCATATACGATGCTCACTATTTGCTGTTGATCCAACAGAGTTCTTTGTCTACTACCTCTTACAGTCTGCTACGGCTTTCATCCTTGACCGATTCTTGAAAAGTCATCCTTCTTGCCATTTTTAGAAAGAAACACTGCCTCAACCGAGCCGACATAAGGATTTTTCTGAAGGAATATAGGAGATAACAAGGAGGAAGCTTCATGAAAGATAACACATTGGCGCAGTTCTATAATAGATCTTGATTTAGAACCCACGGTACCAGCGCGTGCTGAGCAGCACCACCAAGTGTGTGCACCCACCGGAGGCTCTCGGTTTCGTCGCGGCACCATTAGTTCTTAACCAAGACACCATTATCGAATCCACAACCAGTGAGAAATCCCACATGACGCAGATAAATCTTGCATGGATAGGCATCACATGCAAGGCATAAGCTAGCAAAACAAGGATGATCACAAGGTTCGAAAATCAACAAGGAGGTGATTTCAAGGACAAAACATGGCACGAGACAACAAGAATTCGTCTGGTGCACATCAACGGCATGACAAGACGAAAGATTTCATGAACTTGATTTGGCCAAGCAGCAACAAAAGAGCAACCGAGGGGATACATGGGTTTGGGTGAGGTCTCCGCAACTGGGCAAGACAAACTATGGTCAAAGGCTGAGGTTAACAAAAACTAAACTTGGCTAGGTCAAAACAAACAAGGGCCTTCACAACAAAGGGCGCCAAACATCTATGGTTTAGGCAACACTCTAAGGCCAAACTTGGGTCTACAGGTTAGCTCGAGGCATGGCTACACAACAAGCATAGGCATACCACGGTTCGGAACTAGGATTTGGAGAGGCTAACTAGGTCCAACTGGTCCAACAAAAGGCATGGACAGACATAGGTATAGGTTTTCGGCACAAGCATTCTAAATCAACCAAACTAGACACACAAACACATGCCTTTAAGCAACAAGGGTTCTACTAAAGGCATCTCGGAAGGTCAGGAGGGCTTGGGCACGATTCTAACTGAAGGCTGACAAAACAACTCATGCACTCACCGAGGACAAAGGGTTTGACTAAACAAGGCATCACTTAGATAATAGCACATCTACACGCAGCCTTAACAAACATATGGAACACACAACAATCAGATTATGTAACCAACACTAATCACCAAGCTCAAACCAGACAAGCATCCATCTATAGCACTCAAGCAAACATAGAAATGCAAAACATGGTAGATAGATGTTGTCACACTTTTATTTTCTGTTTACTAGATTGGAGCACAACTTTGTATCTAGAAGCAAACATAACAAGCAAACTAAGGCATACTTGTTTGTTAACTATAAGCAGTTTACAATTTTAAGTTACCACACTTATCTAGCATATGAAGCTATCAAGCAAGCAACAAGCTCATGCATAGTCTATATTCCAAGAAGGAATAAACAGACACTAGGTAGCAACAACTAACAAGCAGCATGCAACAACTTGATTTTAGGGTACATTCAAGCATAACAACATTTTAAAACATTCTAAACATGTTAGAAAAGCTAAATTGCAGCCACTTAGATTAGTTGCAAGCATTTTAATTCTAACAAGCATGTAAGCTAGAATAATTGAAGCTAGATTAGAGAGCAATTACAAGACATGGTGCACATAAAAACATAATTCTAGGCATAACCATGTATGAAAACAGTTTGTATACATCTTATACATGTTAGAGAGGTTCATGGTCTACCCAAATTAAATTTCCTACATGCACTTATTAGTTTACCTACATTAGCAACGTGAGACATAGAGCTATTTCAATCGACTCCCAGAGAATTCTAGGAAGATTATGGCAACTCACTCATGCATTTAGTAGGCTATTACTAGCATTTCAATATATTTGTCCAAGTAAAATAGCCTACACAAATCTAGTAAGTAAGCATGCTTAAAATAACTTCAACAGGTTTAAACCATTTAATGTTGTTAAACAGCAAGTTTTGCAGTTTTCTTGCAGCAACATGATACTAGTATGGTATTAAAATTAGTTTCACTAACTTTAATTCATATAACTCTAGTTCTCACTATTGCAAGAAGACAAGCAGGAAACAAGATTACATGATTCTAACATGATAAAGCAACTAAACAACTGGTCTTAGTACCTTCCCTTGCTAAAGCATGTTAAAGCTAACAAAACTAGAATTACATGTTTAGGAAGCACTCGACAAACCCAAACAAAACTGCATACAAGACAGTCTCAAATCACAAGTTTTATTATTTATTTAGGTGAAGTATTTCAAAACAAAACTAACCCAAATGGGTATCATCCAAAAGAGAGTTTTCTAACTCAAACATGGAACTACAAGCTTAGCACAGTTTTGCCATGCGAGCAAGATAACATCACACAAGCCATTTAGTTACTACAAGACATTTCAACATAGGGGAACTTTTAACAGTTATAAGCTTATCGTCTAACTACTCTTCTAGCATATAGGTAGCAGAGCAAGACAACACACCATCATGATGAGCTAGCAGGGTTATCTAAACAACATTATACAGGTATTTATTTCTAGTCTAAACAAGCAATCACTTATTTAGCTAATCATGAAAGCACTCATATAGAACATTGCACACTACCAACCATCAAGAACAAGACCATATTACATCTAATTCAAGGCAACATACCTCATCAAATAGGAATTTATTTCTAACTTTTACAAGCAATCTAGCACACCACATAGAAGCACTAGTTCACAACAAGTTTTCATCATTACAGGAACAAAGGTGGGGAAGCATTTGATGCACAAACAACTATCAAGTTTTATTATTACATTAGTCACACTTGACAACAAGTTGTTTATTATTAGAACAAAGCTGAGAGAAGCAAGTTCATGGGCAATGCACAACAAGATATATGCGCGTCCTATACGTCCTTACAAATTGCCAACCTGAGATAGCAATCACGTTCTAGGTTGGTGGCATACACGCACTCTCGATATAACTAGTCGCCAACTATACATACGCATTCGAGGTTAGCGTACCTGCAGAAAATCTCATTTCAGCCCATTCCCACAACAGATATAAATACATTGCAGCAATTTAAATCTAGATACTATCTTAGGTGCATACCCAGTATACACGTAAGTAGTATATGCACCCATCAGAAAAGTATTACTCCCACAATTAGATACCTTAACCCGCATTCGTGTGCTTACGAGTACATGTTCCAGTACCAAACTAGCTCTTCCCTAGACGAACGTTTGTTTGGTCATGCTCTCACAACTCACACTTACCTGAGCGTAGGTGCGACGTTGTAGAAAATAAATTCAACTACCCCACATATATGAGTACATCATATGCGAGGGCTACCTCCAACATTAGACCACAGGGTAGCATAGTGCGGTCATTTACACGTACCTTTCGAGTCGACGTGTCCTTGCAAAAAAGTAAAACCCCCCAAAGTTAGTATTACTTAACTAAGCCACCTAGAAGTCCTAGTTAGGTATAACTGGAGATTGTCGCTAGCACATAGTTTACAAATTAGGTTTTGACAAACTTGCCTACTAGCTAAAGCTTTTTAGATAAAATAGGCTTTGCAAAACAAAACTTTGTTTTAAAACCATGCACATGACAGTATTATGCTTAACCTTGCTCCGATGCTAGCTGTGACAGAACCGACCAATTTATAAGAGCACAAGTGCGAAACCTCCGCCGAAGCAGCTGAATTAGCACACTTGAGCCCATATAAATCCGGTAGTCCGGAAATCTCGAAGGATTTCAAATATTTCAACATTCAGCCATATCGCAAGGTCAAGCAAATACAATCATGTCCACGGGAGCTTGCAGCGGAAATAATATTACAATAGAGTTCACAAATAATAGTACAAGTTGAGTTCCATTTAATTTAGAAGAAACTACATAGCTTTGAAATGAATATCATAACATAGGTTGAAATACTTTGCTAGCTTGAGTGACATCCTCCAACAACAGCGCAAGAGAAGAAGTATGGAACTGCCGAGCCCACCGGCACTGGCCATCACCTTTCGGCAGGCCTAACCTTCACCTGCAACAAGGTGGGATAAACCCTGAGTACTCGAATGTACTCAGCTAGACTTACCCATCATAACCAGAAATAAAGTGACACCAAGGAGTATGCAAGGCTGTATCTGGGGTTGGCTATACTTACCTTTTTGCATAAAAGCATTTTATTATTAAATAATCATCATTAGAGTATTAGCAGTCAATTTTATGTAATCAACCTGATTAACTAGATTTGCACCTGATATAGAGCAATCACTTGGCTAATTAATCAAGCAAGAGTGACTATTTCATCAATAGCCTTTCAGATTAGATGTCATAACCATCTTTAGTTCTATAAGTTACTACGGTAACACATGCCCAGTCAAGTTACTCACTGTCCAAGAGCGATGGTGATTATAATCGATTCCTACCCAGCTGGGGATAAAATGTCGCACACTCGCCCGATCACACCTTGCCAGGTAGCAGTCGGCGGCCACTTTAGGAAATTCGAGAACACAACGCACGGGACGGTCATGGGCCTTTCTACACCGGGGGTTATATCAGTGTCAGGTCGCTCAAGCTATAGCTGCCCACGGTCATGCCAGGTCGATCAGGCCCTGCCTGCCCTCGGACCATGCCAGGTTGCTCAGAATAGTTACCCACGGTACAGCTGAGGCCCCGGGTGTTAGGCGTCAACATCTCCATCACCGGCTCGAATAACCTTACTCGGCTTCGCGGGAGGTACTCAGACCTACTCCGTTAAGTGATTGACGCGTTCAATTTGACTGAAGGGACATTCCCGAACGGGTCCTATGCGACACAGACGGGAGACTACTAGCATACAGAACCCATGTCCTACTGCTCTTACATCCCGTCCGGTCTCAAATTAATTATCACATGGTTATTTCCATGATAGCATCAGGCTAGTCATGATCAGTATCCACCTAAATGCGGGAGACAGGAAATCACCCGACTTTTACCGGTCTAAGCAGGGCTAAGCATATAATCGAGCCTAGACCTAGCAGGGATATCAAGATAATAATTGCTGGTGGACAAGGATAAGTAATGCACATATCAACTGTATCATTCAACTCCTATAACTTAATGCAACAATCATTATATTGACTCAATTGCATTTATAATAGGATGGTAGGAGACTTAGAATGCTCCGGGGCTTGCCTCGGACACAACACTTAAGCTAGTGTTAGTTAGCACCATCTTCGGGAACTTCACCACTCCAGCAACTTGTGGTTCACCAACACCATCATCCTAAGGTCTGGCTCCATCACGACGTCCTACGCTTGACGTTCTTCCATCTAGCGAACCTAGATATGAGATGCACAATGCATATGTATGAATGCTCCCGAAGTAATATATTGATCACATAGCACAAGCAACCACTAACAAGCACTTAGCACAAAATTCATGCAAACAATTAAGATAACTTAGCACACATCAAAGTACATAACAAGCAACAGGTTATGCACACTTTTAAATTGATCACTAAGTTCACCTAATCAACTTAAGCCAAGTTAAGCAATCAAACACAAACACTTAGATTTGGACAGCAGGACAGCAGTCCACTCTTTTAACTGTAACTCAAGCTACATATCTCCAAACAAGGTGAGATAAGGCTTTCTGGAAAGCTAACTCAATTTTCTACAACTTTGTTATTCACCATAAGAGCAAATTCAAAGGTTATCTAACTCAAAACAGCTAACTATGCAGCTCTGTCCACCTGTTTGACAGCAGACAGACAGACAGAGCTTCAAGGAAGCCTAACTCACAATACAAAACATCACATGAGCATGCAATTAGACATTCTAGAAATCTTACAAGATTATCGAAATATTATTAATATTAGCTTAAGGTGAATCAATAATGAACAAGGTCAAACCACACTATTAGTGCAGCTCTGTCCACACTTAGACAGAACTAGCCACACATCAACAATAGTAAATTAGGATAACCATAACTAAAGATTTATAATACCTAGGAACTTGCCCATAGACTCTTTAGAAAGATTATTAAGTTGTCTACAAATCATCTATAATCATCTCAAGATGATTCACAAGTTAACAAGGGCTAATTAGTATAATTAGGCACCTCTGCCCAGACTTTGGACAGATTTGCCCACCTGCACTAAAAAACTATAACTGAAGTTATAGATTTCCAGTGAACATGGCCTAAGACAATTTAGAAAGGTTATGAAAAGCACTACAACTCGTTTATAAGTACCTAAGCATGAATCATAAGTTAAATTAGCCAAACAATTCATTTTATCAGATCTGCACTGAAAGCAATGGAAACTTGACAGTGAATTTCTAAAAACTATAACTACTAAACCACTTGGCCTAAAATCATGAAATTTTGGGACAAGCAATATGAGCAAGTTATCTACAACTTTTGTATAGACCACACCTCCAGAAAACATCATTATCATCACGAACTAATCACCATAACAGAAACTACACATGCAGCCATTTCAGCAAAACTGGACATACACACAGCAGTTAAGTAATTAAATCACAACTAGAGCTACACAACTCTAAATGACACACAACAAGACATTTTGCAAAGCTTATAAAATTTCCAACAAATCATCTTTAAACATCTCAGCATGATTCGCAAGTTAACAGGGTAAAACAATTACATTTACAGAGTCTAATCTAGGCATAAATAAGAGCAACCATTTCTGAAACTGGACTTTAAACAGCCATACTCATAATCCATTTGACCACAAATCATGAAACTTTTAACACAAGCTAGATATATATGTTATCTAAAACTTTGTTATAAACATGTTTCACAGAAAACATCATTTACATGGGATAACTATTTAAGCCCTAGAAACTGTCCAAAACATCCAAAATGAATTATAGAAGATGATAATTCTAAAACTCTATGCTTTGCATCACAACTGACCATAATAAATTTAACTAAGCTACAAAAACACAATAGAAGGCAGTGGAACCACCTTTTCTAATTTTACATGCCAACATTATCACAAATCATTTAATTCATTTAATACGCTGAAAGCAAGATAAATTCATAACTAATTTATACATGCATCAAATATTCTGAAATTTTTATCGCAGCATACACATCACATGACAAGCCTACCATAAAAATTTCACAGGAAACTAAGCAATACAACAACAGATATGATTTTCTCCCTATTTAAACCTATTTAACACAAATCAATCATCACAGCAGAAACTTTGCACTAACACCCATCACTTTATGCATTCACGGGACAGAGATTTCACAAGAATTCCAAAAAGACCACACATATGCAATTTTGGACAAACACACAATTTACTACGCATTTTACAAATTTCCATCAGATTTACTAATTAATTAAAAACGTGAATAAAACACATTTTGCATCTGCGACCCCTGGATCTGCACAAATCATTAAATGACTTGTTAGTAAATCTAATGAGTCATGACATATTAACAAAAAAGACCAACAAAGAGTTTCAGCGTCGATTTCTACCCTTCTTCCTCTTTTTCACGGGAGAACCACGGGAAGGACCGGCTCGAGCTGGGGAGGCCAGGACTTGGGTAGGGTTTCTGGTGGGGCTGCTCTGCTGGCTGGCCGGCGCTGCTGCTGCTGCCAACTCCGGCCTGATCGCTGCTGCTCGCGGCCTGGCCAGGAGGCGTGCAGGAACCGCGCAGAAAGGGGTGGCTTCTGGCTCCTGCCGCAGGAAGGAAAAAAAGAGGAGGGCAGGGAGGGAGGGAGCAGGTCTGCATGCCAAGGAGGAGAGGCAGGAGAGCCAGGGGGAGGCTGCTGCCATGCTGCCGGCCATGGAGGGCAGAGAAGGAGCCATGGCTGGTTCTGCTATTTCTTCACGAGCTCGGGAAACAGAGAGAAAGGGAGAAAGAGCGCTGGAGAGGGACGGGAAAAGAGAGGGAGAAAGAGGAGGCTCGGCCTCTGTTTTTGTCGGAGAGGGGGCAGGGGGCGCGCCTCGGGACGGCACGACCTCGGGTCAAGAGCTCGGAAAATTTTCCCAAAACTTCTTTCCCAATTTGGCAAGTTTCCGGAAACTTTCGGTCAAATTCTAAAATTGCGAACACTGCTCAAACGGACTCCGATTTCAACGAAACTAATTTTGTTGTCGTGATCTCGCCGAGTACTCCAACTTTCGTTAAAGGCACTCGGTCAAATTCCTAATGGTTTACCCGGTAACGATCGTAGACGGCAGCTTCGCGGCGACCGAAATTCCAATTTCGCAGTATAGACTTAACTGATTTCTGGAACCTGAAAACTGCGATGTACTTCATCTTGCGAGCTCGTTTTCACCATTTTCGTCACCGATGTAGGTCTCGGCCATAAAATGAAATTTGTTCCTCTCGATCTGTACTACAACCTTCGTTTAAGGCACGCTGACATGCGAACATCCAGAAATACCGTTCAATGCCGGTCAAAATAGTCACCCGGTAGGATCCGAATCAGGGTTTCTCGTCGGTCGGGATATTTTCTGTTCGTCTGCTCAACACGGAAGGTTCATAACTTTTGATCGAGAGTTCATATATAGATGTTTGGGCATAACTGCAACACTTGGTTGAACCTGAATGATTTTCTTCCGTTAATCAGTCAGTACTGGCAAAGCTGCGACTCGTCATTTCATGTGACTTTTTGATTCTAAACTTCACGAAACTTTTTCACTAGTTGCTATAGACAGGAACTGAGATGGGACACTTGAAAAATCTCTGTTTAGCATTAATCTTGAATATTCATAATTTGGCAATCATTGTTATCTGGCTCCATTAATTATTTCCCGAATAATTCAAACTGAGGTTCCATCTCTGAGATTGATCCTAAAACTTCTGTCATCACAGACGACCGATACTTGAAACCATCTCTTGAATATCACTGAACATACCATGTTTGTGCTTAATCTGACTACTCAACTGACAGCGAACACCTGGGTTGGTGTTACAGTCCTCCCCCCTTAAAAGAATCTCGTCCCGAGATTCCGGACGAAAGACATTCAAGGGAAGAGAAAGCATAGCACCCATCCTTAATCATAGGCTATGAACAGCTCAAGATACTTACTTCTCGACAGAACAGAAACTGCTAGGACAGAACAAATTTCTGAGCTGTTTCCAATCATTTCCCGTTACTAGCTCTTGTCAGAAGAATTTTCTTCACCGACCTACATGAGCATTGAGGTACACTCACAATTGTCACACCCGGTTTTAAGGACAAAACCAGGTATACACCATATGTGAGCCCAGGAAGTCAAATCTCACATATAGCCACAAATAAAGGGTAATATCGAAAGACAATGCTCATATATAACGTATAAACACAAAGAACTTAACCTCAAGGAGCAGACAGCGGAAAGACACTCTGATCTTCAGATGGAGACACCAACTTTACAGGGAACAACTGACTGGTTGACCACAAGCCTAAGCTATGCCTAGCACTTCCATCGGCCTTCTAGGAAACTCATCTGTGTCATCACCACGCTTCTGCTGCGCGACTCTGATGGAGACTGGGGTGTGGGGGAAAAGCAAGAGTGAGTCCATGTCGAACTCCACAAGTATAGCAACAAGTGATGTAGATCTAAAGTTTCATGATCAATGTAACATAAATAATGAATAGCATAGAATGGTAAACAATGAACATGTTAACCAACAAAAGTCATAATCTTAATATAAAAGGTCTTCAAGGTCGCTCGTGTCCTTGAGCACGGCTGATATATCAGTTTAATAAACTTTGCGCAAAGGTGTACACTTTCACTGTGAGACGTGAATTGCCCTTTCGCCCGAGGTGATCAGCCTCTTAACTCATTTCCAAGGAAAGTCGGCAGGGTTCACGATGAAGCTTTTCAAAGGTTCGTCTAGCAAGTTAGGGCGCTAGGTTTCATTAGTCAGTCTGGGTGATTTCAACCAGTCACAGGGAATCCTAGTCTGCTATCCCCCATGGCGCCACAAGGGTAACCTCTAACAAGCAGTAGAAAAGGTCCTCATACTGAGCTAAAGCCAGAGCCATATAACCCCCCATCAGTTGCATGTAAAAACCCGAAGGCACTTGTACAGATAATTTCTTAAGTTGCTAGCAAGTCATTTTTATCATTCGATGCATACATTAATTGAGTACATGATCATGATTTGCGAGAGAGAAAACTCGATTGCTATACTTGCCTTAACTCAAGATCCTTCTTCTGTTGACTTGTAGACTTCCAAAGGTTGACTAGTGATCACGATCTCTAGATCACAAACCTCTTCTTGATCACCAACGTATAACTCACCGACTGGACATATGTGACATAACGGTCCTAATCCCATGGCCCACGTGTCCCTGTCAACCTCTGACAGCCGAACCCATGTTCCATGTGATTAAGACCTGTTCGCCACCGGGCTACATCAGTGCCCAATGTCCGCAGGATCATCTCACAATTCGGTTACAGCATTGCATACTTTTACAAATAACATCGGAATAATGAGCGAAAGACTTAAATAATATTAGTTTTACAAAACAGGGTTCCAAATAGAATTAAGGTGCAGTTTATTACAAACAAGTTCTGATAATAGAAATAGACATAGGCAACGTAGTGGAGAACAGCAAAGATACATATAATCACCCAGCCCGAGGGTGTACAACTATTCTTCGGCCTCATCGGCCTCTTCCTGGACGATGGTCACGCAGCAGGGTGCAAGACACATCGGGGACTCTGTCATACCTGCAGCATGGGTAACAAACCCTGAGTACTGGGGGTACTCAACAAGACTTACCCGACTAAAGAAAAAGGGAGAGAAGACTCAGGAATGAGAGGCTTAGGGTAGTCAAGATAAGGCTTAAGCAAGATCAAGTATTTTGCAGAAAAGCATTTTTGTAAACCTTATTTTATTTTGAATATTCAGTATTCCTCAATTCTTCATCATTCATGACTCATTTTACATTCCAAAACATTCCTAGTTGAGAACCACTCTCCGTTGACAGTCAGTGACCAAGTCTCCATAACCGAGGAGCAACGTTAATCCGGATAAATAATACTCAGCTGAGGATCCCTATCCACACTGCATATGTAGCACCCAAGCTTGCATATGCCAATCGTCTACCACGATTCCTCCAAGATTGGGCCCGGTCCTACGCCGCCCGGAAGTACAATACACCACTCCTTTCCAGGACGACGACCACGTGGGTACATGCTACTTCGCCATCTCTCCACTCCCAGTGCGCGGTTGTCGGTCCAATAAAGGATTCCTCGGAGCCAGAGCTTTCCGAAGTATGTGAATAGTTACAAGTCTTGACCAGCAGGCCCCCATACGGATGGTCCCTAGTTTCCAGCCAGAACTATACTTGGTCATATCTCACCCAAGCGTAATAGTCCTGTCAGTTTTTCAACCCTGTCCCGGTCGGTGTCAACTGTTGAGTCCCGGACTACAACATGACGGCACCGTACGCTCGGACAACCTCTCCTCGCTATTGACTAGGTACGGATCAGGTAACTAGCCAGTAGACGGGAGTAAAGCCAAATTCCCATAAACATTCTTAAAGTGATCACACTTTTTGAAATTGGCATTTTTATTGCAAATCTATTGAATGGCATTGCTAAGCATTTTGCAAACATTTTGAGAACAGGACAGGTGTATCTTTTGGTGGAGGTGGGTAATGCAAGAAGTAGTTCATCACACAACTCCTATACCTAATGCAATAGTAAAACATTTAAAGAAAACATTTATAAAAACAAGGTAGGGTTAAATGCACCGGGGCTTGCCTTGGATGGCAAAAAGAGCAGACTCGGGGTAGGTATAGGTGTCGGAGCTCGGGGTCGCTTCGGGAGTTGGTTCGTCAACAGCGGCCTCGACTCTGGTACCTTCTTCGTCAACTATACGGATGCAATGATGAATGCTCATGAGAATGATGATTTGGACTTATGGTGCAAGACAATTCCACTGATTCTAGATTACTCTTAGGCAAGGCATAATCGAAATCTAGGTTGAGCATAAAAGGTAACCCTTTCTTCCTAAGCAATATTGATTAAACTAGACCTTATTATAATTATCCTAAGCATCATCCAAACATAGCATCACAAACATCATAGACCAAAGGGTAGGGGTCTATGAACATCAATCAATCCAAAGATCACATCATTAAACACTTATTACCAACCCTAATCCATCTTTTCTATTTTTCTTAATTTATTTAAAAGGTCATTTTATGAAGTTGCTCCAAAAATTACCAAATTAATCACATAAGTTCATTCAGGCATAAACAGATGGCAAAACAAATTTCATAATTTTTGGAGGTCATTAAGGTGCTCAACTAAATCTAGACATTTAATTAACAAAAGGCACTATTCCTTAATTAAAATAAATGCTCAAAAATCAACTTGCTCCAAATGACTTCAAAATTTTACCAGAGGTTCAGCATGTTATAACAAGGTCACAAAAATTTATCTCAAGATTTTTGGAGTTATAGATCACTCTCCAAAATACCAAACCTTCATTTTTCAATTAAAAGGGGAATTTTACCTTTTCAAATTTTTGCACAAAACTCAAGTTTCATATTTTTATAAAATACTACAGAGCATAAAGAGTTACCACAAAAATTTCAGAATTTTTGGATCAAAACAGAAAATCATATAAAAAAGAGAAAACAGAACACTATTCACATCTTAAAAAAAGAAAAAGACACACGGCGGCGGGAGCTCGTCGCCGGCGACCATAAACGGGCGGCGCTCGGCACGCCGGCCAAACAAGAGGGTCCGGGGCGAAACCAAACACCTAGGGAGCATAAGGGAGCTCACCGGAGTCGATTGGGCAGATCGGTGAGGGACGGGGATGGACGGAGCGGCCGGTCGGCGGGAAGCGGCGGACGCAACACGGCGGTGATCGACGGCCGGGCGATCCTGCGCAAGATAAGCGACCACGAGGGCCAGGTTAGAGTCGCCCGGAGTCAAGGAACACGACACGGGGGTCGGTGAGGGATGATCATGGCCGGAGACGGCGAATTTCACGAACCCGATTTCGCCGGGTTCTCGCCGGAGATGACAACGGCGAGCTACGCCGGGCGATTGAGGGCGGTAGAGGTGAAATGGGAGGGTGGGGAAGCGGCACAAGAACACGGCGGAGCTTCTGAGCTAGGTGGTTGAGACGGGTAGCTCTGGGTGTGGTGGCGACGGCGGCGGAGCTGAGGGAGGAAGCTCGGGCTCCGGCGGGGCTTTTATAGAGGCGGATAGCGGGTGGACCTTTGGGAGAGCTCGGGGATGGCTGGAGAAGCTCGAGAATGACTCGGGAATGCTCAGCAGCACTCGAGCGGGCTGGGACGGCTTGCGAGCAGCCGGGGCCTCGGGGTTGCAGGCCGGGCCGTGAAATGGAAGCGGAAATGGCAACAGAGCGGCGGCGGGGAGCAGGAGCAGTAGGGGCAGAGGACGAGAGATGGAGTCAGCGCGCGTGCGGGTGCGGAGGGGACCAAGGAGCGGCTAGGGCAGGACAAGGAGCGTGGGGAGCAGCCGTATGCGCTGCGGCGCAGCGCCGGCGCCATGGCCGGGCCCCCCTCCCCCTGGCTCTACGGGGAAGAAGAACAGTGTAGGGGCTAGGGTTTGACTTTTGGCCAGCTTTTGTATTTTTGCAAACTTCTCCCAAAATTTGAACTGTGCGACAAAAAACTCAAAATACCAAAGTTGCTCAGAAAAAATGAGATCTACAACTTTGTCAATAAGAACATTTTCAAAATCCAAATAGTTTTTGAACTATATTCAAAAACAGAAAAGGGGACACTTTTCAAATTTGATTCAAATCAAAATTACTTTGGATTTCCAACTGAAACTTGAAAATCTTTATTTATGAAAGTTGTTCCATTTGACAAAACCTACAACTTTGCTAATATACACTTTTTCTGAAACTCAATAGTTTTGAAATTAATTTTGAAAACTCAAAAAGGGACAAAAACTGGAGTTTGAACGAATTTGAATTACTTCCAATTTTATATAGAAAATTTGAAATTGTAAATACCAAAGTTGTTCTCTTGGCCAGATCTACAACTTTGCTTTTTGGACCACCTCAAATTTGAATAATTTTGAATTACAAAAGAGGGAATAAAAACCAGGGGTTTGGAAATCAGGGTTTTGCAAGGGATTTGATTCTGATTTTGGTTTTTGAATTTGGCCAACACAACAAAACTTCAAGAATCCAACTGAACAAGAATTACACAAGCTAGGCACAGAGGTGAAATTACCATTTTTGCCCTTATAGGAAGATTTGGGCTTTTAGGGTTTTGAAAAGAGATTGCTACACAAGTACTAAGCAAACATAAATGCAAGGCAAGAATGATTATGACTAATGATGATGACATGTCAGGTTAATTACAGTTAAACACCAGAGGTGTTACAGCCTTCCCCCCTAAAAGAAATCTCGCCCCGAGATCCAGTCTTAAGAAGGAAAAGGCAAAACCTTACATCTACAGAGATTCGAGAAAGTCGGGATAGTTCTTTGCTAAGAAGTCTTCGGATTCCCAGGTGGCTTCTTCTTCAGAGTGCTGGTTCCACTGGATCTTATACCATCTTGTGGTGGTTCTCCAGGTAACACGATCCTTGTGATCCAACACACGGACAGATATTCTGAGTGACAGATCAGGTTCTAGCTCAACACCTTCAACTCCCACCACATGTTCAGGTACTCGGAGACACTTCTTGAGTTGGGAGACATGAAACACATTAGGACTGCGAGAGAGGTGATCGGGCAACTTTAACTTGTAAGCTACCTTGCCACACGATCCAGAATTTCAAACGGACCAATGTAGCGGGGTGCTAACTTTCCTTTGACTCCAAAACGAGTGACTCCTTTGTGGGTGAGACCTTTAGTACAACATAATCCCCGATCTCGAACTGCAGAGGTCGACGTCTCTTGTCAGCATAACTTTCTTGTCGAGACTGTGCAATCTTCATGTTCTCTTGTATATGCTTGACTTTCTCTTCCATATCTTTTACTAGGTCAACTCCAAAGAATTCCCTTTCTCCGGGTTCAGACCAATTGAGAGGTGTACGACAACGGCGGCCGTACAGTGCTTCAAAGGGTGCCATTTTGATGCTTTCTTGGTAACTGTTATTATATGAGAACTCTGCCAAGGGCAAACAGTCATCCCAAGTACCTGCGAAGGTGAGCACACATGCTCTCAACATATCCTCTAACACTTGGTTGACTCTCTCAGTCTGTCCATCAGTCTGCGGATGATAAGCCGTGCTATACAATAGTGCTGGTTCCAAGTGAGGCATGGAACGCTTTCCAGAACTTAGCGACAAACTGAGTACCACGATCTGAGATGATGGTCTTGGGTATGCCATGGAGCTTCACTATGTTGTTTTGTACAAGGTGGCATAAGTTGGGGCGGTATAACTTGTTTTGACCGGTAGGAAGTGAGCTTGCTTCGTGAGACGGTCCACTATCACCCAAATGGAATCGAATCCCTTTTGAGTCTTGGGTAATCCATTGATAAAATCCATGCTGATATCCTCCCATTTCCAACCAGGTACTGACAAAGGTTGCAGCTCTCCTCCGGGCTTCATATGCACAGCCTTGACTTTCTGACATGTATCACAACGAGCGGACATGTCGAGCGATTTCGATTTTCATCTTTGTCCCCCAGAATTTCTGCTTCAAGTCTTGGTACATTTGTTGCTGCCAGGATGGATGGCAAATCTGGTTGAGTGTGCTTCATCAAGGATTATCTGTCTCGGCCCAGGTACCTTGGGAACTACCAGACGGTTCTTGAACCATACCACTCCTTCATCATCAATCCTGAAAAGTCGGCTTTTCCAGCTCGAACCTTTTCGCTGATGTGCTTGATTCCGGGGTTATCTTTCTGTGCAGCTATGATCTGTTCTCTGATAGAGGTTTCTACTCTGACATTGCCTAGACTTCCTTGTGGAACCATTTCAATACCCAGCTTCTCTAGTTCATAGCATAGGGAAGATTCATAGGATTTCATAACCAGGCAGTTACAGTATGACTTGCGACTGAGTGCATCGGCGACCACATTTGCCTTACCCGATGGTAATGCACTTCGATATCATAGTCTTTGATTAACTCAAGCCATCTTCGCTGCCTCATGTTCAGCTCTTCTTGGGTGAAGATATACTTCAGGCTCTTGTGATCAGTGTACACATTGCAGGTACTGCCCAACAGATAATGACGCCATATCTTCAAGGCATGAACCACTGCTGCTAACTCAAGATCATGAGTTGGATAATTTTCCTCATGTCGCTTAAGCTGCCGCGAGGCATAAGCGATCACTCTTCCTTCTTGCATCAACACGCAACCAAACCAGTACTAGATGCATCACAGTAGACATCAAAGGGCTTCTCGACGTTCGGCTGAGCTAGCACTGGTGACGTGGTTAACAACTTCTTCAAAGTCTGAAAAGCTTGTTCACAAGCTGGTGACCAAAAGAACTTCACAGAATTCTTCAGCAACTCGGTGAGGGCTTGGCGATTCTGGAGAAATCTGGGATGAATCGACGATAATATCCAGCCATTCCCATAAAACTGCGGACCTTGTGAACAGAGGTAGGTGGCTTCCAATCCAGGATATCTGACACTTTTCCGGGGTCGACTGACACACCTTCTGCGGATAGGACATGACCAAGAAACTGTATCTGATCCAACCAGAATTCACACTTACTGAACTTAGCATAGAGCTGATGGTCTCTGAGACGGGATAGAATGATACGAAGATGTTTGGCATGCTGTTCAGGGGTTTTTGAGTAGACAAGGATGTCGTCAATGACACGACCACGAATTTATCAAGCTCTGGCATGAAAAACAGAGTTCATGAGGTACATGAAATGAGCGGGTGCATTTGTCAAACCGAAGGACATGACCAAATACTCATATAGACCGTATCTGGGGTGAAAGCTTGTTTTTAGAAGAATATCTTCAGGACGGATTTTTATTTGGTGTAACCAGATCTGAGGTCAATCTTGGAGAATACCTTGACCCAGCTACTGGTCAAAGAGAAGATCAATACGAGGCAAGGGGTATATTTATTTTGATGGTGACTCATTGAGTGGGGGATAATCAATGCACATTCTGAGGGTCTTGTCTTTCTTCTTTACAAAGATTGCAGGACAGCCCCAAGGAGACGAGCTTGGGCGGATATAGCCCTTGTCCAACAAATCTTGTAATGGATTTTTAGTTCTGCCAACTCTCTGGGAGGCATTCGATAAGCTCTGCGGGAGATATAGGAGCAGTCCCGGGCTTTAGCTCTATGGCAACTCAACTGTCTCGGTCAGGAGGTAGTAGACCAGGTAAGTTCTTCAGGAAAAGACATCAGGGAACTCACAGACTACAGGGATGTCTCGGATCCCTTGATCATAGGTAGCTTTAGCTGGTGGTAGCTGGGTTTTGAAGGCATAGGAAGTTGGAGAAGGAGTTCGAGGTACGTTAGGAACATCCACTCTCACAAACTCTACTCAGAAGTCAAGCATGCCTTATACTGGCACATCCAATTCATGCCTAAATGACATCTATCTCCTGATCTTTCAAACACTATCATGGTGGTAGGGAACGCATGATTTCTCAACATACTGGTATACTGCGAACCACCTCTTTGGTGTTTATACGCCCTCAGGCGATAAAAGCAAAACTTTCTTTCAACTCCCCAATTGATATGTCATGCTTAGAGACGAAGGTACGACTGATGAAAGAATGTGATGCACCAGAATCAAACAACACAACTGCAGGATGATTGGCAACGGGAAACCTACCGATCATGACGGGCTTCCCCTTCTGGAATATCGATGACAGTGGTGTAGTAGACTTGCCGTGCTTCTTGACGAACTTGCCCTTCTGCACTTGCTGCTGTGGAGCACGGTGGTGGTTGCTGCGCTGTGGTCCTCTAGGACCCTTCTGAAAGTTCTGAGCAGGCTTCTTGGGCTTTGGGCACTCACGAGACCAGTGGCCAAGTTGACCACAGTTGTAGCAGGGGATGGTTATAGGCGGTTTGTGGGGTGGTGATACGAACACCTGGGGCGTTCGGCTGAGTGGCACTTTGTTGGTTGGCGTTGTGGGTGGTAGCCGCGGTACGGACAACCACTGCTGGTGAGGGTAAGGTGGACGGTTGTGGTGGTGAATAGGATGATATATGACCCTTGGCGCTTGTGATTGCCAGAGTGGCTGCCTGCTAGATCCTGCTTTCTTCTTCTTTCTCTCCTCTGGTACTGACGGTTACTCTCTTCAAAAGCAACTGCCCGGTCAACAGCCTCATGATAAGAACCGGTCAGGTTGTTGGACATGCTTCTGCGGATCTTAGGGTGCAATCCCCTAAGGAAACAGTCTCTCTTCTTCTCATCCGTGTTGACATATTCCGCTGCATACTGACTCAGATGGTTGAATTGACCCACATACTGCATCACTGTGGAGTCCTTCTGCTGCAGGGCTAGGAACTGATCAAGCTTCATCTTCATCAGACCGGATGGGATGTGGTGTGCACGGAAGGCGGTACGGAACTCTTCCCAGGTCAACTGGTGACCTTCAGGCTGGCAGCCAAGAGTTGGCATACCAAGCACTTGCTGGGCCACGGAGCTGTTGTGAAGCAAACCGGGGCTTCTGGATTTCAGTGCATCGGATGAGACCAAACTTCTGCTCCATGGTGCGGAGCCAATCATCAGCTTCGAGGGGTTCATCGGCTCTGGTGAAAACCGGTGGACGGGTTTCAGTGAAATCCACATAGGTGGTCTCTTGGTTGTGACGACCACGGTGACCAACATTCTGCTGTCCTTGGTTCTGAGCCATCAGGTTGGCAGCGGCGGCCAGGGCTGCAATGGCCTCTGCTAGGGTAGCTGGTACAGGTGGAGGGTTTGGGAGACGGTCATCTCCAGCACCTCCGGCTCCGGTACGGGTGTTCACAGGCATCTGTATAAGCAACTCGAAACTCAGCATATATGGACAAAGGTTCTGAAACGACCGATTGATAGCTTCACTGATACAAAGATAGCTGGCTTGATAAAGATGACAACAGACTGATATGGGAAAAAGGTACGAAAGAAAGATACATGCCAGACTTGGCAACAGACAGACTAACGCCCCCAAACCTAGTCTAAGGTTTTAGGTAAGCAGATGGTACAGACACAAGGAGTCTAGTCGTCATCGATGAAGATCAACTCTTCGTCATCATCATCATCCTCGATGATAAGCTCAGGCTCTTCCTCCTCATCTTCATCTTCAACGTGGACATCTTCAGCAGGTTCCACTTCCTCATTCTGATCGGGCTCGTGTTCCACTTCAGGTTCCTCCACGACTCCGTCTTCGGGGTCCTCAGCAACTGGTGGAATCACGGGGTGAAGCTGGTTGTGCAGCTGGTGTACTTCCTCATGAAGCATATCATTGAACTGCTCGATCTGGGCGGTGTACTGCTGCAGTCCATGGAGCTGGGCTCTGGTGACATCCTCTCGGATCCATGTTGCATCACGCTGGGATAGCGCGAACCACATTCTGGTTAGCTTCCTCAAGAGCGGCTCGTGTCTCGTAGAACTCCAGGCGGGAAAAGTAGAAGTCATGCTCCATGTTCTCCATCTCAGCCTTCAGGTTCTTGATTTCCTCCTTCAGCTGTTTGCGGGTACGACGGGGAAAACGACGACCATTGGAGGATTCTCCAGTCTCTTCTCCGGTGCGTGGCGCCAGCTGGTGGCGTGGCACACCATGGTCCAGTCGACTTGCGGGCAGTCAGCTTGATACGGGCCATGTCTGGACAAGAGAAGATAGATGAGAAAGGCTAGCAAGAATAGGTAAAGGCAAACTACCCCAACGAACTTATTTAGGAAGTTACTTAAGTGAATTGACATGATGCATGAATCGTTCCTACGGAACAAAGCAATGCAATAAATAAGGTATATAGGGCTTAAAACATGTTGTCTACTAGCTAGTGTTGCCATATGAGAGACAAGATGAGAGAAGCAATTTGGACTCAAAATAGTCAAGTTTGTTTGGACTAGAAAGGTCTTTTGAAGTTTTCGCAAAAACGAACACTGCAACGTTAAAGTGAGATGCTCCGATACCACTCTGTGACATAACGGTCCTAATCCCATGGCCCACGTGTCCCTGTCAACCTCTGACAGCCGAACCCATGTTCCATGTGATTAAGACCTGTTCGCCACCGGGCTACATCAGTGCCCAATGTCCGCAGGATCATCTCACAATTCGGTTACAGCATTGCATACTTTTACAAATAACATCGGAATAATGAGCGGAAGACTTAAATAATATTAGTTTTACAAAACAGGGTTCCAAATAGAATTTAAGGGCAGTTATTACAAACCAAGTTCTGATAATAGAAATAGACATAGGCAACGTAGTGGAGAACAGCAAAGATACATAATCACCCAGCCCGAGGGTGTACAACTATTCTTCGGCCTCATCGGCCTCTTCCTGGACGATGGTCACGCAAGCAGGGTGCAAACACATCGGGGACTCTGTCATACCTGCAGCATGGGTAACAAACCCTGAGTACGGGGGTACTCAACAAGACTTACCCGACTAATGAAAAAGGGAGAAGACTCAGGAATGAGAGGCTTAGGGTAGTCAAGGTAAGGCTTAAGCAAGATCAAGTATTTTGCAGAAAAGCATTTTTGTAAACCTTATTTTATTTTGAAAGATTCAGTATTCCTCAATTCTTCATCATTCATGATTCATTTTACATTCAAACATTCCTAGTTGAGAACCACTCTCCGTTGACAGTCAGTGACCAAGTCTCCATAACCGAGGAGCAACGTTAATCCGGATAAATAATACTCAGCTGAGGATCCCTATCCACACTGCATATGTAGCACCCAAGCTTGCATATGCCAACTCGTCTACCACGATTCCTCCAAGATTGGGCCCGGTCCTACGCCACCCGGAAGTACAGTACACCACTCCTTTCCAGGTACGACGACCACGTGGGTACATGCTACTTCCGCCATCTCTCCACTCCCAGTGCGCGGTTGTCGGTCCAATAAAGGATTCCTCGGAGCCAGAGCTTTCCGAAGTATGTGAATAGTTACAAGTCTTGACCAGCAGGCCCCCATACGGATGGTCCCTAGTTTTCCAGCCAGAACTATACCTTGGTCATATCTCACCCAAGCGTAATAGTCCTGTCAGTTTTTCAACCATGTCCCGGTCGGTGTCAACTGTTGAGTCCCGGACTACAACATGACGGCACCGTACGCTCGGACAACCTCTCCTCGCTATTGACTAGGTACGGATCAGGTAACTAGCCAGTAGACGGGAGTAAAGCCAAATTCCCATAAACATTCTTAAAGTGATCACACTTTTGAAATTGGCATTTTTATTGCAAATCTATTGAATAGCATTGCTAAGCATTTTGCAAACATTTTGAGAACAGGACAGGTGTATCTTTTGGTGGAGGTGGGTAATGCAAGAAGTAGGTCATCACACAACTCCTATTACCTAATGCAATAGTAAAACATTTAAAGAAAACATTTATAAAACAAGGTAGGGTTAAATGCACCGGGGCTTGCCTTGGATGGCAAAAAGAGCAGACTCGGGGTAGGTATAGGTGTCGGAGCTCGGGGTCGCTTCGGGAGTTGGTTCGTCAACAGCGGCCTCGACTCTGGTACCTTCTTCGTCAACTATACGGATGCAATGATGAATGCTCATGAGAATGATGATTTGGACTTATGGTGCAAGACAATTCCACTGATTCTAGATTACTCTTAGGCAAGGCATAATCGAAATCTAGGTTGAGCATAAAAGGTAACCATTTCTTCCTTAAGCAATATTGATTAAACTAGACCTTATTATAATTATCCCAAGCATCATCCAAACATAGCATCACAAACATCATAGACCAAAGGGTAGGGGTCTATGAACATCAATCAATCCAAAGATCACATCATTAAACACTTATTACCAACCCTAATCCATCTTTTCTATTTTCTTAATTTATTTAAAAGGTCATTTTATGAAGTTGCTCCAAAAATTACCAAATTAATCACATAAGTTCATTCAGGCATAAACAGATGGCAAAACAAATTTCATAATTTTTGGAGGTCATTAAGGTGCTCAATTAAATCTAGACATTTAATTAACAAAAGGCACTATTCCTTAATTAAAATAAATGCTCAAAAATCAACTTGCTCCAAATGACTTCAAATTTTACCAGAGGTTCAGCATGTTATAACAAGGTCACAAAAATTTATCTCAAGATTTTGGAGTTATAGATCACTCTCCAAAAATACCAAAACCTTCATTTTTCAATTAAAAGGGGAATTTTACCTTTTCAAATTTTTGCACAAAACTCAAGTTTCATATTTTTATAAAATACTACAGAGCATAAAGAGTCTACCACAAAAATTTCAGAATTTTTGGATCAACACAGAAAATCATACAAAAAAGAGAAAACAGAACACTATTCACATCTTAAAAAAAAGAAAAAGACACACGGCGGCGGGAGCTCGTCGCCGGCGACCATAAACGGGCGGCGCTCGGCACGCCGGCCAAACCAGAGGGTCCGGGGCGAAACCAAACACCTAGGGAGCATAAGGGAGCTCACCGGAGTCGATTGGGCAGCTCGGTGAGGGACGGGGATGGACGGAGCGGCCGGTCGGCGGGAAGCGGCGGACGGCACACGGCGGTGATCGACGGCCGGGCGATCCTGCGCAAGATAAGCGACCACGAGGGCCAGGTTAGAGTCGCACGGAGTCAAGGAACACGACACGGGGGTCGGTGAGGGATGATCATGGCCGGAGACGGCGAATTTCACGAACCCGAGTTCGCCGGGTTCTCGCCGGAGATGACAACGGCGAGCTACGCCGGGCGATTGAGGGCGGTAGAGGTGAAATTGGAGGGTGGGGAAGCGGCACAAGAACACGGCGGAGCTTCTGAGCTAGGTGGTTGAGCGGGGAGGCTCTGGAGTGAGGTGGCGACGGCGGCGGAGCTGAGGAAGAAGCTCGGGCTCCGGCGGGGCTTTTATATAGGCGGATAGCGGCCGGTAGAGACCGTGGTGATGGCTGGATAAGCTCGGCGAGCGCACGCGCACTCGATTGCACCTGGCGGAGGCGCTGGCGTGCAGCCGGGGCTCGGGTGCAGGCAGTGCCGGCAATGGCCACGCGGCGGCGGCGAGCAGGAGCAGTAGGGGCCGAGAGATGGAGTCAGCGCTCGCGTGCGGGTGCGGAGGGGACCAAGGAGCGGCTAGGGCAGGACAGAGGCGCGTGGGGAGCAGCCGTATGCGCTGCAGGCGCAGCGCCGGCGCCATGGCCGGGCCCCCCCCCCCCCCCCTGGCTCTACGGGAAGAAGAACAGTGTAGGGGCTAGGGTTTGACTTTTGGCCAGCTTTTGTATTTTGCAAACTTCTCCCAAAATTTGAACTGTGCGACAAAAACTCAAAATACCAAAGTTGCTCAGAAAAATGAGATCTACAACTTTGTCAATAAGAACATTTTCAAATTCCAAATAGTTTTTGAACTATATTCAAAACAGAAAAGGGGACACTTTTCAAATTTGATTCAAATCAAAATTACTTTGGATTTCCAGCTGAAACTTGAAAATATTTATATATGAAAGTTGTTCCATTTGACAAAACCTACAACTTTGCTAATATACACTTTTTCTGAAACTCAATATTTTTGAATTAATTTTGAAAACTCAAAAGGGACAAAAACTGGAGTTTGAACGAATTTGAAATTACTTCCAATTTTATATAGAAACTTTGAAATTTGTAAATACCAAAGTTGTTTCTCTTGGCCAGATCTACAACTTTGCTTTTTGGACCAACCTCAAATTTTGAATAATTTTGAATTACAAAAGAGGGATAAAAACCAGGTTGGAAATCAGGGTTTTGCAAAGGGATTTGAGTTCTGATTTTGGTTTTTGAACTTTGGCCAACACAACAAAACTTCAAGACATCCAACTGAACAAGAATTACACAAAGCTAGGCACAGAGGTGAAATTACCATTTTTGCCCTTATAGGAAGATTTGGGCTTTTAGGGTTTTTGAAAAGAGATTGCTACACAAGTACTAAGCAAACATAAATGCAAGGCAAGAATGATTAATGACTAATGATGATGACATGTCAGGTTAATTACAGTTAAACACCAGAGGTGTTACAACATACGATCACAGAACACCACACATGCATCCAAAAGCAATTCATGCAAAGCAACATAGCCTATGATTAGAACAGTACATCAATCATAATAAAACAATATAAGAGTTTTGAAAACTGATCTACGTCTCACTGCGAACACACAGACGCGAAGATCACGCTAATCGGAGCTATAACGGAAAAGATATGAACTAAACAAGATTACAGACACTAATTACTAGATTAGATTTAACTCAAATTTTAATTATAGAAAACAGTACTGAAAGTTATTTAGTTTGAAAGAACTTTTCAAAACGAATCTAACGCAAGTTGAACGGATCAAAACGGAGCTAAAACGTCAATTTTATAAGCGTTTTAGTGCAGTGGCAGTTTTGTAAATAGACTGAAATTCATTTGAATTAAAACCGAAATTTAAAACGAATTTAAAAATGGGATTTAAACCCAACCGAGGACGGCGGGTTGGTTTCGTGATTCTTCAGGGGCTCTTTAGCAAGATCACCCCGAAGGGGTATGGGCCACTCTCAGCCGTTGGATCGCCGACGGATGGCGAGGAATAGGTCTGGGGGAAGAGCACGCGGGCGACCGAGAGCGCGCACTGGCCGCGACGTCGCGGCGCTCTGCGCGACGTCGTGCGCGGTCCCGCCATGGCCGACTCACGGAAGCTCACAGGCCAGGGCACCGGGGGCACCACACGCGAAACCAAAGGGACGGAGGGGTAGCGGATCGCAAGAAGGTTCTCACCATGTCGAAGGAAGGGACGGGGAGGCTCGGACGGCGGCGAACGACGGAGGGCGACGGGGATCCGAACACCGGCGGACACCCTACGCGAACCGCTGCGGTTAGGGCAAAACGAGCGCGACAAAGAGGAAAAAAAGGTTCGGCGGTGCCGTTACTGAAACGCGGAGCTCGGAGAGTCGTCGAACGGCGCCGGAGAGGACTGGGCACAGCCGGACGACGGTGGCGGCGCGCGGTGTGCTCGGCTATGGCCGGGCGGAGCTCTGCTGTGGTTCTGGTGTGCTGCGCGGAGTGCGAAAGTGGGGAAAGGGGAGTGGAGGAGACCGCGTCCACTATAAGGACGAGGGAGGGACGGGTCGTGGGGGCTAGGGCGACGGCGGAGCGGGAGCATGCGGTTGCGCGCTCGGCGATTCGGGCATGAGGAGCGGAGCGGGAGTGCTGGAGGTCGGGGGAGGGCCGGCTGACGCGTGGGCCCGGGAAGCCAGCCGCACAGAGGGAAATGGAGGGAGGCGCGATGGCCGGTTGTGGCCCAAACGCGCGGACCGGGCCGGAAACAAGCTTGCTGGGCCGCCGGAGGAAAAGAGAAAGGAGAGGGGAGAGGGAAAGAGAGGCCGGCGGGGCTGCTGGGCTTTCGGGCCAATAGGCCGAAAGAGAGAAAGGGAGAGGGAGGGGAAGGAAAACCTTTCTCTTTTATTTTTCAGCACTTTTTAATATCTTCAAAACCATTTGAATACAAACCAGACTTTAACAAAAACCACTCATCACAGAATAAAATGCAGAGGCATGAATGCAACATCATGTTTCTAACTTGCTTTTAATTTGTGAAAATTATTTAATCCTAGATTAAATGCACACCAAAATTCAATAAAGAAACATTTTCACCTATTTTTAAATTGGGCAAATTTTAGGGTGTCACAACAATATCACTGTCGGGTTGAAAGGAAACCAAAACTGCATTATTACTTTGGGAGGAATCTAAGATAATATTACTTCAAATATTGGATCTTCGTCCGATTGGGACCATAGCAAATACACATCCTCGAGACAGTCAGGAACTGACTGACGGCAACTACGGTTTATACCACTGTGAATGTCTGATCAATCAAATAGCAATCAATGGAAAGCCACATAAGGTTCCATATGTGCAGTTCTCTGCCTCTGATGATAAAACTATATTATCCAAATCTGATAAGCGAGTGGTGAACGTGATAGCTGACTCCACCATTTCCACATTTTCACTGATCCTTCTGTACAGAAATTCTTGTTCCTTAAGCTGCGACAGTCACTCAGGTTAAATATGATGCAACCTCTTCGATAGAAATACCAGGTTACTGAATCTCGATACACTACTAAGCAGATCAACATCATTCTTCTCCATGGTGTAGTTGGGACTCAGTGGAACTAGATTATTGAATCACTTGGGTCATAGAGCGATCTTCTTAAATTCGCTTAGCACTGCAGGAACACAACCTGAAATCTGCTGTTTGACTCTTCAATTGCCATTAATCTGCACTTCTAAGAGTTGATTTTTGGTAGGACACCTTGACTACCCAAGAGTAAGAGACTGAGTCTGAAAATCCTTTCTGGCTTCATCCAAAATAATCTGGAATAAACCTTTTCATAGTACTCAATGTATTACCAGGTAGTCCTTACTTGAGGCTTAATTCTGACTAAGTTACTAGGCTGGCATACTGTTTTGTATTACCATTAAAATTTCTCTCAGATGGAGCTGGCTGGAACTTGTCAGAGACTTGGATGTACGAGGGCCACAAACAAAAATTAGTTGGTTTACAGACTTCGAGCATTAGCTTGTTCTATGAGACATAGCCTTCATAGCTACCAAAAAGTCATTTCTAAACTGGAGATTAGCTTTTCACTAGCAGAAACTAATTAGTTGTCTCTCAACACTAAAAATCTTCAAAGCTTTTCACTAGCAGAGACATAGCCTTCATTTGAATTTTTGATTCTAAACTTCACGAAACATTTTCACTAGTTGCTATAGACAAGAACTGAGATGGGACACATGAAAAATCTTTGTTTAGCATTAATTGAATATTCATAATTTGGCAATCATTGTTATCTGGCTCCATTAATTATTTCCCAAATAATTCAAACTGAGGTTCCATCTCTGAGATTGATCCCAAAACTTCTGTCATCACTGACGATACTTGAAACCATCTCATGAACATCACTGAACATACCATGTTTGTCCATAATCTGACTGCTCAACTGACAGCGAACACCTGGGGTGTTACAGCCGAGTTCTACGAACGTTGATCTCCACCGAACAAATCGTCTCGGGAAACCCCATGACGAGTTCCCGGTTAACAAACACCGACAGCTGGCGCGCCAAGTAGGGGCTCTCTGTGATTCCACGATCAAGAGCTCGATGAACCGCTTTAACATGTTCCCGACGGGATCAATTTTCATTTTTGGCTCATGGACTTGCATCGCGGATGATCAAGGAATGCTACATCAACACCTTCAACCTGGATCAGAAGCACAAGCCATGCCAAAGACAGATGATCTCAGCCAAGCACTAAAAAATCTCACACTCAAAAATCCGCAAGGATCTGCAGATTGCGCTGAAGCTTCCGACTCCTACTCGGAGACGAACTCTCGGTCCAAAGAACACTCGGATTCCAAGCACCGCATACCTTTCAGACTTTACAATACAACAAAGACCTTCCAAGAGTTGATCGGATCGAACTTCAAGAAGCTTCAGCAGATCCCGCTGAGAGGAGCCCAGTAGGGACTCATGTTTAGCTCAACCGAGGAAGGAAACATCGTCCATTAGCCAATACAACCAGCCCCGCCTAGGTTGGTTGGCACGATCGACCAGCAACTACCATACCCGTATGGATATCAACTCCCTTTTGAAGAGGAAAGCACTTCAACACAGCTAATCTCTAGCGCTTCTACTCTGGAATTAGTCACACCAGGATCAACAAATCAAGGTTTCACTCGTGAAGTCTTCATGGCAGGACAACAATCATCATTACGACCCCCAACTCCTCCAGATGTGTTCCGTGACGATGAAACCTTGAGTATGATATCTGACGGTGATCCAGAAGGACCCGGTGAGACTGAGATCCTGAAGGCCGAAAGGATAAGGAGGGATCAAGCTAAAGATGCTCATAGAAGGCGGGCGACTCATCATAAGGTATCAATTGAAAGATAACAAGCATGGCTGGAAGAATATAGTAGTCGCAGACACTTGGCAGAAGAAGCTTAGCTGTAAGCTTGTAATAAGCACGATCAAGACATACAATCTCAGTATGATCACGATAGACGATGGGTTGACTGCTCACGCAACCTCGAACCTGAGTTTATTAGGGTCGCTAGGCATAAAGTCTACCAAAGCCCTAATCAGAACATCCTGGCCCTAGCCATGTGTTGGCACTTCTTAGCGTCACACTAATGCTAGGCTGTCACCACTAGCGGCGACACATAGAAGTGGTTGGTTGGTATATATGAGCACACAGAAAAAGATCCTCAAGCGCACGGATACCATTGTAGCTTTCACCTGGAGGTTTTAATATCGTATCCACAGGGAAACGTGTGAGATCAACTACGTTCAAACTTAACCATATAAGATGAATGAGTAGTACTAGAAACTAAAGTAGAGAAGATAAAGTAAAAACAAGATTAAAGCGTAAGGGGATAGTAATCTAGTATAAGGTCGATAGCAGGAGTATAGAGAAAATAACTTGGGATTCATCTAGTTTTGATCTAGGCAAGAGACTATGATTTATATGATTCAACTGGGGACATTAGGATAGAAGGGTTGCATCCAGAGTACACCCCAACTAGGTAACTACGGTTCTGCTAGTCCTATAAACGGGGAGGTGGACTACAAAGGATTCAACGGGTCTATAAGAGTCACACCCGCGAGCTACCACCTAAATACGCCCGGCCTATAGGGTACATCTACGAGTAACCCGAGTCTAAGCAACACGCCTACACTACGAATTATACTCTAATCTACTGCAGTAAATTAAAGTACTCAAAAGAAACTCATGACCAGAAGAATAATATAAACAAGAAACTTACATTAATCAGAAGTTGATTACCCAAAGCATCTTAGGAGCAAGCTCGAACGAAGGTTGATCCCGCCGAAGTACAACCGGAGGAAGAAGCACCGATAGGCCGGCATCTCCTCCAAACTCCTCCCTCGAATTCCATCTCTCTACTATCTAGAAGACTAGATCTAAACTAATTCTAGAGAGAGGTTTTCCATTCGAGGGACACCTCTCAATCTAGAAACCCTATAGCTATTGCTCTTGGCTATGCCTATGATGAAGATAGATGATGGATTAATCCAGGGAGGGGGGTCTGGGGCTCCTTATATAGCCCGGTGGGCCAGATGAACCGCAGCCCTCGGATCAAACCGACTTGAAACAATGGTTGAGATTCGTCGTAGAGGTCGATTGTGGCATGCTTCACGAAGTTGGGCTGATTTGGACTCTGGCCCAGGCCGGCCGGCCTGGGGGTGGGGCCGGCCGGCCCCACCTGTCATGGTCCAGGTGCTTGCTTCGTCGTGACGTCTTCTCGAACCTTCCTTGTTGCCCTAATGCAACTTGTCGTCCGTTTGCATGATTTGTCATGTTGGAGAAGGATTCAATCTCTTTCCATCTGCTGGAAAACTCCCTGGAAGATTGCAATTCACGGTAGCTATTGGATCTATCAATTTAGTCCCTCAATTATGTTGCTTGGTGATCACTCCAGCTTGTTCTAGAAGCTTCCATGTCGTAGCCAACAAGGACTCTCTCGTCGGGACTCCAAATGTGGCAAACCATATGTCGTTTAGATCTTGTCGACGAGCCTTTTGCAATGGTGTGCTCTGTTTCATCACTTCAGATACTTTTATATGGTGAAATATTTATAACTCTGCAAAACAAGTGAGAACAACACAACTCGTGGAACTTGGTAGAATCAAACCCTACAACTATGTTTTATGGTTCATTTAATATCATTTTATGCATTAGTTGATGGTATAATGTTGACTGTAAGGACCGTCAACAAGTTCCCCCAAGCTTACCCTTTACTAGTCCCTGAGCAAAAGCCAATCTCAACAATGGATCAAGACTTGCTGCAATATTTTCACTTCCAACAAGTACACACACATTCAAACAAAAGTTCTCATTTAGAAAAGATATCATATTATTTATCACGGGGCGTAGTGCTTTACCTTGAATCTTGAGTAATTGAAAGGTAGAGTGATCAAATCAAGCACTATGTCTCTAGTTCTTTCACTTCACCATTATCCTGGAGTTTTTATGCATTTTCCAAAAGCTTAAAGATGTGTGTTGTTAAATTAAACAATCCATCCAAAGAGAAAGTCAACCACACCATTGAATCGAGAAGTGCATGTGTATGGAAAGTGGAGTCGGATGCTCTTTTAAATATATCACTCTCTTCTGTTTGTCAAAGACACATGGCTATCAGGCTAATTCTACTATCGGACACGTGCCGATTTTTTTCTAACTCTTTTTCTTTTTTCTCTTCACACTTGTCCCTTTTTATTTCCTGGAATATATATTATATTTTTTTCTTCTCTTTTTTTTCAATAGCCACATGTTTCCAACAAACTTTTGAGAGGATAACAACAAATAATTGTGAGCATTTATGCGGAAGATGAATTAAATGTGTAAGTGATCTCAATTAAATAGTATGATAACTTCTCAAAGGGTCGACATAATTTTATTAAATGTATTTATTAATCATATTTAATATTGAGAAATTTCCAGGACTCTAGTGTTGTTTAGAACAGGATAATAGCAGCTCAAATCATCACATATCATATCTGTCGATTACCTAGACCATAGATCAAACATTTGCTACCCATGTATTTAATTTTAAAACATTATTATTAATTAGGAGAACTCGTGTGTGAAGGCTAGGTACTGGAAAGAAATTACGATAGAGCAACTATTCATCATTTCCATTTTAAGATATTAGAGAGATTGCTTTTTTTATCAACTTCTTAAAACAAACTAGACACACTATTTTATTTATTTAATCTAACACACTTTAAGATATAATAATAATAATAATAATAATAATAGTAAAGACATACCGTAAAAGCGAAGATAATAGGGGTGTGTCTCCCCAAGCTAATCCCTTCAATAGCGTCGAGCCTTCATGTGCCCGAATATTTTTGTTCTTTTCTTTTTTTAAGGGTGAGCCTTCATGTGCTCATATATTTTTGGTGTGTTATGTTTTTATAAAAATTGAAAATATATAGATATATTACCTCGGATAACGGGGGAGCCTTTTCTCCCAAGCTAGATGCTTGCGTGTTCGTTCTCTTGGTAGCGTCGATGTACTTCACTCCTCTGGTCCTTAATGGAAGGTTGTTTGTTTTAGTCTCTTCAGAGTGGATGAAGTTATCTGGCCTTCTCATTGATTTCTGCTAAACTCAAATAGATAACAAAGCTCGTGGAATTGATTAAGCGTTAGTAGTAAAACCATATATGTCTTATCAAGCATTATAGATGTTTAAGCAAACATGATTCAACAAGAGTTTAATATATTTTTTTAGATTTTTATATTTTATATGCAGATGCAAAAGTAGAAACACTTTTTTTGTGCCTCCACAGTAAACAGTTGAATATCCACATGGGCTTAAAGAGTTTTTTTTTTATTATTATTTTTAAAATGTAATGTGATAATGGAACATGATTATTTTTATTTTTCTATGCAATGGAGAAATTAAAATGCTTATGGATAAATTATGATGATGGAATAAATGACTAAGAATTAAATATGAGAAATATGCAGAAAAGTATATATGAGGATAACTACCGATTTTTACCTTTTGGCGAAGGTTCGGATATTTAGGTCCGACGAACCGGACATTCCCTTGGTTCAGACCTCCCAAGGTGTGTCAGACGTTTGGAAAGTTGTTTCTGATTGTTCCTCTATAGGTTGTGTCTTTTTCTTGCATACTTTCTTGGTCTGAGTCTTTACTTCATGTTGTTCATTGTCTTGAGGTTTCTCTTCTTCTGGGTTTTCTAGGACAGCTTTGATAGCTTCTTCTTCATGATTGGCCTCTCCATTCTTGATAGTTTATCTTCTTTGGCGTTGGGAGAGGCATCTTCATCTGTTCTTCTTGGGTGCTTCATTGGGTATGTAGTTGATGAAGTAGCACCATATCTTTTCTCCAGGAAAGTGAAAATGGATTTCCTCTTGCTTCATGTAGATGATTGCACTTGTAGTGTAGAGGAACGGTCTTCCAAGGATGAGGTGGACATCATCGTCTTCTCCCATGTCAAGGATCAAGAAGTCTGTGGGGACTTCATGACCTCTAATTCTGACTATGACGTCTTCCACCATTCCTTCTTGTTTGTGCCTCTTAGTATGGTGTCATCCATGTTCTTCGTTTGCCCAGCAGTTTGAAGTAAAGCATTAATTATGGAAGCTGGCAGCATCTTGCTCGGTGTGCATGTTCTTGTAGATCTAGGACCTTTACTCTGTAGAATTTGGGAGTTGACAAACATCTTTATGTTCTACTCCAGAGTGTATCCTGCTCATAAAGACAAGGTAGAGATCAAGTGCATGGGTTCTGTTGGTGGAAAAACACATACAGAACCAAAAGGTTTGTTCATTTCTCTCTAACCTTAGGAACATTGAACCAGGTACAGATGTTGATTATATGTTTTGCTCAGTTTTAATATGAGTGATATGAGATTTGAAGGTGAGCATGAATATCTCAAAACATTTGACAGATCATATTACTTAACCCATGGAAGGATAATCTACTTATGCATAATGTATCTATCTAATTGTGATCTATCATCTTCCAAAGGTTGGATGTGCAACTTTTTAGCTCATTAAGATAGTAAGATTCAAGAGAGTAAAGCTAGGAATAAAGATCAAAGGACTGAACATGTTCAGTTGATTAGGTTAGATCAAGTGTAGTGTAACTTAAACATGTTTGGTTCTTTATCTATGCACACACCAAAATCAAGGAGAAGCTGTTGAAGTGATGGTTACTTACCTTGAGATGTTACTTTAATCATTGAAGAGTGATGATATTGTATCACCTTGTAGAAGCTTCCCTTGCTTAGTGGTTGTGCATCTTGTACCTGTACTTTTGTCTCCTTGTTTGAAATCCTTCATTGTCTTGAGAATTCATGATGTTGTTCATCTTGAAGGGGCTTGGTGGAGATTTGTTCGACCACTTCCATGGAGTGAGTGCTTTGATTGTGTTTGTTTGTGGCACTCTTCTGCTTATTGCATGGATCCCATCTCTCTATGATGAATGAGTTGTGTCTTCCTTGTGTAAGTTGTTAAAGTTCATGTGTCACCCTCTTTATCTCCAGTGTGAGTTTATCTCAGGACTTTCCCAGATTGACTTTGAAAGTTTTCATGCAGGGGTTAGTCCAAAAAAAATATCCAATATCTACTATAGCATACTATCAGTTCAGAAATCAACCTGGACACCACGTCTAATTTGACTTAGGAAGGTATTCTAACCTAAGCACCATGCTTAATTTAAAATCCTTCTGAAGCGAAATCAACACACCTCTTTGTTTAAACTAAACTCCATGCCTAATTTAAAGAGATGTATGACTATACTTCAAACCTAAACATATACTATAGCAGATAAAGGTAACATGAGAGCATTAAAGAGATTTACTCAGATGGAGATGAAAGAGACTAATTAGTGTTTCACAAATTGAGCATGTCTTAAAGGTAGGGGCAGCCAACATAGCAACATGGCAAGGATAATTTTATGTAAGTTATTCCCCCAAGATTGAATTTTGCAAAAATCAAGTTTGGATGAATTTAATTCATTGTTGCATGAGGATTAGTTGGACATACCTTGTGTTTATCATTAATTCCTTCGAATATTTTGCTCCAGACCTGGAAAGGTTAGTGACAAGAATACCCGAAGAATATTTTAACAATTATATCTCTATGCTCATTGCATAAGGGTAGAGTAGCAGAAAGGTGAACACTCATGTTAAGATCTAAAAAGTGCTTGTTTTAGGACACTGAGCTTGTCTTTGGGAAACCTTTAAGATGTGATTTGGTGAAGTGGTTTCCCCTCCAACACCAATTTAAGAACACAAAGAGATCTACTATATTTGTGATAAACATATGCATCTACAACCACCCTTTTGAAGTTTTGTAAACAAAAAATGTGAGGGGGTTGAAGATCTCGAATGTGGTGAGGTTGGAGAGACCAATTGATTGGGGAGATGTTTCATATGAGCATGGGTTTAATGAGATGATTTTGGAATAGATTCCATGCTCATTGATGTCATTTTGTGTCCAATCTGAATGTTTAGAGTTTCAATTGGATTGGTCTCATCTAGGTCCTCTTCTATAGATGGATGAATCTTGTTTTCAAAGGGAGTTAAGTACTCTACATTTGAGACTAAGCCAAGGTTAGATTCCATTAAGGCTTCTTCCCTGTCCATCCATTCTACACATTCTAGCCATTGTCGTAACATCTCTTGATTTCCCTCATGGTCTTCATGATTCCTATGGTTTGGTTGTCTTAGTGGATTTCTAGGATCTTCATGAGACTCGGAAGGACGAGGATAAGAGGAATCTTCGAGGTCAAGGATGGGTTTAGAGATGTGTTCATTGTTTGTGTCATTTGTGAGCATAGTAGGGTAGTAGATAGAATTTTGCCATGTGGCTTAGCTCTCCTTCTATGGTGTCACTTGACATGCCATCCTCGACTACTTCATAATGGGGATCAGGACACTCTTTAACAGGACCGTTCTTGCGAGGATTTGAATTATCTTCGCCTGCAGGTTTCTTATGAAACTGGAAGTCTAGACCATTAGCACCAGATAGATTAGAGCTCTCCAAGGGTGGAATTTCTTCTTCCCTAAGAGGATTTTTGGGCATAAATGGTTAGAATGGATAGCTAAATCTTGCGATGTGAATGCTTGTGATTTGGCTATCAAAGCTTCCTATTCTGTCTAGGAACTGATTCATTTTCATTCTGGGATTGGTTTCTGAATGTTAGGGAAAGGGGTCTTTCCACTCATTATATCAAGTATGTACCTTGCTTTACTAGCAGATAGGCAAAGGAAAACTCCTCCAGAGGCTATATCAGGGATTCCCTATTCTCCCTACTAAAACCCATGTAAAAGTGTTGTAGAAAAATAGATTCTGCAATAGAAAGATCTGGGCCAGTGAGAGTAAGGTTAATAAATCGATCCCATGATTCGCTAAAAGATTCTTCTTCTAGTTGTCTAAAAGTTGGAACATCTTTCCGAAGGTCAATTACTTTGGAGATGGGAAATATTTGTAAGAATATTAGTGCATAGCACCTCCCAATTCCATGGACACCCCCTATGTTGAGTTTATACCAATGTTTAGCTTTTCCGCTAAAGAGAATGGAAAGAGCTTCCATCATATGGTCTCATTGGACACCCCTTTTATACGAAGCAGGTCACAAATTCGTCCAAACTCTTGTAGGTGTGTATAAGGGTTTTCCTCGCCTTCTCCTTCTGAGAAAGGTTGTTTTTTTGAACAATTCTATTAATTCCGGGCTTATCTCAAAACCAGATGTTGTGATAGGCTCTAAATGTTCTGGTGGTTTAAGGAATGTGCCCGTGAGTCTAGCATATTTACATATAGGAATGTTATCATCCATGCTAGAGATGAAAGGATAGATAAGAAGAAAGAATAGCAAAGATGAGGCAAAGGATAAAAGTAAGGGAAAAGATAAAGATAAGAAAAGAGAAGATTTTTTTTCTTTTATATAAAGATTAAGCTAGGTTCGTAGTTTAATTCAACACCTTTCCCCGGCAATGGCGCCAGAAAGCTTGTTGGCACTTCTTAGCGTCACACTAATGCTAGGCTGTCACCACTAGCCGGCAACACATAGAAGTGGTTGGTGGTGTTATATGAGCACACAGAAAAAGATCCGATACCGCGCGCGGATACCGTTGTAGCTTTCACCCGGAGGTTTTATATTGTATCCCAGGGAAACGTGTGAGATCAATTACATTCTAACTTAACCAGATAAGATGAATGAGTAGTAGTAGAAACTAAAGTGAGAGACAAGAATAAAAGTAAAAACAAGATTAAAGCATAAGGGGATAGTAATCTGTATAAGGTCGATAGCAGGAGTATAGAGAGGATAACTTGGGATTCGTCTAGTTCTGATCTAGGCAAGAGACTATGATTTATACGATTCAACTAGGGACATTACGATAGAAGGGTAGAATCCAGAGTACACCCCAACTAGGTAACTAGGGTCCTGCTAGTCCTATAAACGGGGATGTGGACTACAAAGGATTCAACGGGTCTATAAGAGTTTACACCCGCGCGAGCTACCACCTAAATTATACGCCCGGCCTATAGGGTACATCTACGAGTAACCCGAGTCTAAGCAACACGCCTACACTATGAATTATACTCTAATCTACTGCAGTAAATTAAAGTACTCAAAAGAAACTCGTGACCAGAAGAATAATATAAACAAGAAACTTACATTAATCAGAAGTTGATTACCTGAAGCATCTTAGGAGCAAGCTCTAACGAAGCTTGATCTCGCCGAAGTACAACCGGAGGAAGAAGCACCGACAGGCCGGCATCTCCTCCAAACTCCTCCCTCGCTCTCCATCTCTCTACTATCTAGAAGACTAGATCTAAACTAATTCTAGAGAGAGGTTTTCCATTCGAGGGACACCTCTCAATCTAGAAACCCTAGCTATTGCTCTTGGCTATGCCCATGATGAAGATAGATGATGGATTGATCCACGGAGGGGTGTCTGGGGCTCCTTATATAGCCCGGTGGGCCGGATGAACCGCAGCCCTCGGATCAAACTGACTTGAAACAATGGTTGAGATTTGTCGTAGAGGTCGATTAGGGCACGCTCCACGAAGTTGGGCCGATTTGGACTCTGTCATGGTCCAGGTGCTAGCTTCGCCGTGACATCTTCTCGAAGCTTCCTTGTTACCCTAATGCGACTTGCCATCCATTTGCATGATTTGTCGGGTTGGAGAAGGATTCAATCTCTTTCCATCTACTGGAAAACTCCCTCAAAGATAGCAATTCACTGTTGCTATTGGATCTGTCAGTTTAGTCCCTCAATTATGTTGCTTGGTGATCACTCCAGGTTGTTCTAGAAGCTTCCATGTCGTAGCCAACAAGGACTCTCTCGTCGGGACTCCAAATGTAGCAAACCATATGTTCATTTCGATCTTCTCGATGAGCCCTTTGCAATGGTGTGCTCTGTTTCATCACTTGAGATACTTTTATATGGTGAAATATTGATAACTTTGCAAAACAAGTGAGATCAACACAGCTCGTTGAACTTGGTAGAATCAAACCCTACAACTATGCTTTATGTTCATTTAATATCATTCTATGCATTAGTTGATGGTATAATGTTGACTGTAAGGACCGTCAACACCATGGAGATTGGAGCAAAAGATAACCGCACACCAGATGAAGAGCGTCAGTTTGTCATGCTCCAGTCTACCGCACTACAACTCAAAGGAAGAAACCTTGAGTCTTTAGCTGATGCCCATGACTCATCCCATCCAGGTCAGAGACGACCCGCTCATGAATGACTCGGCCGGGTTCCAGCCAAGAGTCGTCTGGGAAACTGAGTCCCTGACCAAGTAGAGGGAGGAGTCGACAATTTGGGCTCTGATGTAGTTGACCACTTTCCCTATTTTTCTCAAAGGCTTCGAGCAGTCCTGTTTCCTCGCAAATTCAAACCCGGGAACTACTCCAAGTACGATGGGAAAACAGAACCAAAACGGTGGCTCATACTATACGCGCAGGCAGTCGAGCTGGCAGGAGGAAGCAACGATGTTAAAGCATTATTTCTACCAATGGCCCTAGAGACAATGCCCCTTGCATGGTTTGACAGACTCAAGCCCGAGTGCATCGACTCCTGGGAGCAACTTCACCGTGTCTTCATAGAGAATTTCGCTGGTGTTCCCGAGAGATCTGACCCTCGGACTAAGCTAAGAACCTGCAAGCAGCAGAAGAATGAGACCATGCGGAAATACTACAGACATTTCTCCGAGATCCGCTCAATAATCTCGGACATAATGGATCGAGAAGTAATTGATCTTTTTGGCAATGGAATCTGTGAAAGATACAATTACAAAGACTTCATCAAGCATGACCCGATCACCGCTGACGAGTTGCACTGAGCAGTGAATTCCATGATTGCAATAGAAGAGTGTACTCAGGAACGCTTCCCCAAGAGAAACACGCAGGGTGATCGAGGAAACAATCAAAGAGGAAACCAGCCTACTCAGCAAAATACCTGCAAAAGGACCGGGGATAACACTGTGGCAGTCATGGAACCTCAGAAAAAAGGGAACAAGCCATCAAGCTTTGACGATCTCCTAGACGGTCCATGCCCCTTTCATCCAAAAGGAGGACACCCGGCTAGACACTACAGACAACTCAAAGAACGGGGCTTAAACTCTGACTTCAACAAAGGCAAGAAAGGCAAAGGCAAAAAGGCAGCTGAAGACCAACAACAAGGCACTGGTGACTTCCAACATCCAAAAGGTAGCATCAATGTCATTTTTGGTGGGGTGACCACCAGCGACAGTAAGCGCCTCTAGAAGCTTTCCTTGCGCAAAATCATGTCAACCGAACCAGCAACCCCTAAATACCTCGACTAGTCCGAACACCCGATTAATTTCTCTCGAGCAGACCAATGGACCAGTGTTTCCAACGCAGGGCATTACCCGCTAGTCCTGGATCCAACGGTCGCCGGGTTCAAATTGGGAAGAGTACTTATAGATGGAGGAGCTGGACTCATTGTCATCTTCGCAAGCACCCTGCGAAAGATGAACTTTGACCTGGCAACTCAACTCACTCCATCAAGTACCTCCTTCTACGGCATAGTACCCGGAAAGGCGGCAATAAAACTTTGAAGAATCATCCTACCCGTTACTTTTGGAACTCTAACCTACTATCAAATAGAGTACATCAGTTTCGAGGTACCGACTTGGAGTCATCTTATCACGCCATATTTGGACGAACAGCTATCGCCAAGTTCATGGCAGTGTTGAAGGACCGAGAATGCAAAAGCAAGGCGACCAGAGGGGGGGTGAATGGGAGCGTAAAAAATTTCTCTCGAAACTTTGGCCTTTTGTCCCAAAAATCAACCCCCGAAAGCTACGACCTAAACGTGATGCCCATGACCCTTGGAAGAGGGTGGATGATCCCTAGGATCATAGTGAGGCACCACGAAGCAAGAGCGAATCAAACACCAAAAGCTTCGGCTCAAGTTCGACCCCTAGAATCGACTCCCGAACCTAGATGGCAGACTACGTCGAGAAATCTTGAAGGACCGAAAATGCTAAAGCAAGGCGACCAGAGGGGGGGTGAATGGGAGCCTAAAATTTCTTTTCAGAAATTACGGCCTTTGTCCCAACAAAATCAACCCCAAAAGTTTCGGACTCAAATGCGATGCCCACGACCCTCAGAAAGAAGGTGGATGATCCCTAGGATCACAGCGAGGCACCACACAAGGGAGCAAACCAAAACTCCCAGAACTCCGAGTCAAGTTCGGACCCAAAAACCGATTCCCGAACGTAGATAGAGGGCTACGTCGGGATTCCTCCAAATACCTATGCTAACACGTAGCAAAGATAGTTAGAGAGGTTCCTAGGTGAACTCTAGGAGCAAACGAGAAGTCCGGAATCGAAGCGGAAAAGCCGGGAGAGCAAACGCACTAAAACTCACCCTACAGCCGATTCGCGGACTGTCTGGGCTGCTGGTGCCGGACTGTCCGCACCAGGGGCGGACTGTCCGCGAAACCCTGGCGGACTGTCCGCAGGTCAAAAGGCAAAATCAGCACGGCTGCTGAACCCTCCCTGCGAGACACCCGGACTGTCCGCGCCTTTGTACGGCGGACTGTCCGCCGACCAAGTGATAAAACCAGCAACTCTGCTGGACGCTCGTGTGCGACTCGTGGACTGTCCGCGCCTGTCACTGGCGGACTGTCCGCCGGTCACCCGAGGGGAAAAACACCAAGGCCAACAGCCACTGGTCCGGCTGGAACCCCGACCCGCGGACTGTCCGCGGCTGGGGGGTGGACAGTCCGCCACTGCCCAGAACGCCCAAAAACGCACCGGGACAAAACCAAAATCGATTGGATCTTCACCAAATCGAACGGGGCTGCAACCAAACTTCTCCCAAGTGTTCTTCTATGTGTTGGGAAGCTAATCCTAGGATATCATCGCTTCAACCCAACTATACAATAACAAATCCGAAGAACACTAGAAAAGGTGAAGAGGGAAGAACAAACACGATTTTGACCCGATCTACTTGTTCGTGAGGGTAGAGATGAATTCCTCCGGTGGATGTTCTCCTCACTTCAAAGAACAAGTTGATTCAAACGGAATCGCAAAATACGCAGCGTAGAGGGAGATCGAGTGAGGGGAAAATCGTGGAGAAAAAAAGAACGCGAAGAACAAATTCAAAACACGAATTCAACCATGAATTTGATCCTTGGATTCAGAGGAATGGATGATTGATTAAGCACTCGGTGTCGGGCTACAAGCCAATCCTAGCAACACAAAGCTTGGATTGCAAAAAGCTCAAGAACAAGAGCCAACTCTCCCTAAACCTAGCCTTCTCTCACAGGAACAAAATGAGAGAGACACTGTCCAAGAATTCCCCAAGGATGCGGCTGCCCTAGCAGCCCCCTTCATATATATAGGCGCACGTCTGAAGACCAAAAACGCTCTTACATTAAGCACTCGACCCAAATACCCGCCAGGGGTAAAACCGTCCAGTCCGGTCAATCTTCGTCCGACGGCCACGCCCGCACATCCGGTAGCTTCGCCTCGACGCGACCCGCCTGATGCCGCCACGTGCCGTCATGTCGACCACCGTGCCTTCCTCGTGGATAGTTTCGCCGCCGCGCCAGCCTCTCCACGCCGCCACGTGTCGACCGTCCTTTCGGACCACCACCCCGGGTTTGAGGCCCAAACCGGTAAACCCGTCAGCCCTGGTTTTGAGGCCCAAACCTGGCAAACCGTCCATCCCGAGTTTTGAGGCCCAAACTCGGAAACCCGCGAGCCCAGGTTTTGAGGCCCAAACTTGGAAACCGTCCTCGCCGAGTTTTGAGGCCCAAACTCGAAAACCGGCCACCCCGAGTTTTGAGGCCCAAACTCGGAAACCGTCGATGGTAGCTTTTTGAGGCTCAGCTACCGAACCTGTGCCACAGACGGGATGTGGTTCGCACACCCCGACCGCCGGCACCGATGCCGATGCATGTCCGGCCTCCACGCCGGGCACAACGCCTTCGCCTTCCTTCTTGACTCGGCCAACGGCACTTGCGCCGCACGCAAGCCCGTGTCCGACCTCCCGCTAAGTGTCACGACGCCATCGTCTTCCTCCCGACTCGGCCGATGCATCGCACATCCCCATGTGCTCCTGCTCGTCGATGCCACGTGCCAGCTACCACAGCTGGTCCTCTGGCCCTCCGGTCCGTCGGTCCAAGCCTCATGTCCGCTCTTCACCGCTCGGGGTACATCGGCATGGCACGTCCGCCGCACGGCACGCCCATCCTTCACCGCTCCCGGTCCGTCATAAACAATAAGCGCATAGCGATATATAGACTCAACCGGGAAAAGCCTCGAACCTTCCTCATCAAAATCAATCATTCATCATATATGTTCTCAAATCTCCAAATACCTATGCTAACAAGTAGCAAAGATACTTAGAGAGGTTCCTTGGTTAACTCAAGGGCCAAACGAGAAGTCCGAAAACCAAGTCAAAAAGCCGGGAGACCAAATGCACTGAAAAGCATAAGTCTGCGAAGTCCCGGACTGTCCGCGAGTACGACAGCGGATTGTCTGCCCAACGGCGGACTGTCCGGGAACCAGCGACGGACTGTCCGCAGGCCAAACGAGCAAAACAACACCTCTGCTGAAACAACTCTAGACAGTCTCAGACTGTCCGCTGGTTGCAAAGGCGGACTGTCCGTCGGTCAACCTGGACACCAACAGCAGAGACTCGCGGCCACTGATCTGGCCAAGTCCCCGATGTGCGGACTGTCCGCGGGGTGGGCGGCGGACTGTCCGCGACCACCCAGTGAGGGCGATTTCGGTCGCCCTCAACTCAAATCTCCTCCAAATCGATCCAAATCAAAATCCCTTGATCCCAAACTTGGAGAGGATAATCACGAGGTAGTTAGGAGACTATCCCAAGAAATCATCCGCTCAAATCAACTCAATCAACGGGAAATCAAAGGGGAAGGTGTATAAACGAAAAAGCGCCATGAAAATTGAATCGATCCGATCTACTTGTTCATGAGGAGTTAGATGAATTCCTTCAGTGGAAATGATCTCCTCACTATAAAGAACAAGTTGATTCAAGTGGATTTCAAAAAGACGCAGTAGAGAGGGAGATCGAGTGACGGAAAATCGCGGAGAGAAACGAAGAACGCGAAGAACAAAAGACAAAAGTCAAAACGTGAATCAAGACATCGATCTGCAACCGTGTGGCTACCACATGCTACAATAGTGAGATTACGGTCTCACTTCCTCAAAATCTCATGAACACAGAGGTATGGTTCTCTGCGGATCTCAGTCGCTACAGCAGGTGATTAGGAGAGCTGGAAAACCCTAAGTGGAGAATAGCAAATGACTGAGATGGTTTGGGAGGTGGGTGTCTCCCTCTACTTATCCTAATTCTAATTCCCACTATACCCCTAACTAATTACAGAGCGAACCAGCTAAACCCTAAGGTTATTCTGGACCAACTCGAAGTAGGTGCTGATCCGACGGCCACGCCCGCACAACTGGTAGCGTTGCCTCGACGCAACCTCGCCGATTGCCGCCACGTTCCACCACCGCTCTGCTCGTCCTTTTCATGGACTCCGCCCCCGTTTTTGAGGCCCAAACCGGGAAACCAGCCTTCACGACCAACCCCCGGTTTTGAGGCCCAAACCGGGAAACCAGCCATCCATCGCCTGAGTTTTGTGGCCCAAACTCAGAAACCCGCCAGCGTCCAGGTTTTGAGGCCCAAACCTGGAAACTGTCCTCAGCCCGAGTTTTGTGGCCCAAACTCGGCAAACCCGCAGCACCGAGGTTTTGTGGCCCAAACCTGGAAATCGTCCACCGGTGGTTTTTCTGTGGCTCAACCACCAAACCGAGCCGTAGAGGGGATGCACCGCCCGTGCACCCCATTCTCTAACATGTGTCCCCAGGTCCTCGACCCGAGCAACACCATGCCCCGCAAGTCTCCGCTCATCGCTGTCCCAGGCTGTAAGCCACCACAGCTGATCCTCAGGCCACCGGTCCCTCAGTCCAAGCCTCTCGTCCGCCCTTCACCGCTCCTGGTCCGTCGGCACGGCACGTCTCTACTTGACCTTCACCTTGCCTTCGATCACTGTCTCCGTGCTCGATACCTGCACTACACAAGCCAAAGAACATGCGCATCAAACCAGTTGACAATCACTCATCACTCGAGACTCGGCATACACCCATGTATCCGCAGGTGCCACATTGTCCGTACCTTCTTTTAAAAATGTCGGGTCCTAAGGGAATTCTAACCTTCAAGGGAGATTTGAAGCGATCCTTCGAATGTGACACAGAGGCTGTCCAAATTGCAGAAAAAGCTCAACTCGCCCTGGAGGTACATGAAGTCGCGCAAATGGTACTTAATGCTAAGCCTGGGACTCGGAGATTCCAGCTAAGAAGGCGGGAACCATCCAACCTCCAGCAGAAGTATCTACAAAAACAATCAACCTGGAAACCGATGATCCTTCAAAGAAGGCGGTTATCAGCGCTCACCTATCTAAAGCATAGGAACTCGCGCTCACCAAGTTCCTCAGGGAAAACAAGGACATATTTTCCTGGAAACCAGCAGACATGCTTGGTGTTCCAAGGAACTTGGCTGAGCACAAGTTGGAGTTAAAAGAAGGTTCCAGACCCATCAAGCAAAGACTATGTCGTTTCTCACTAGAGAAAAAGGAGGCAATCAAGAAGGAAATAGCCAAACTACTAGCAGCCGGGTTCATCAGAGAAATTCTCCGTCCTGAGTGGTTGGCTAACCCAGTACTAGTAATAAAGAACTCTGCAGAGCGGCGCATATGTGTCGACTACACAGACCTCAACAAGCACTGTCCAAAGGATCCTTTTCGATTACCGAGGATAGACCAGATAGTTGATGCTACCGCAGGGTCTGCTCTATTATCCTTCCTAGATTGTTACTCAGGGTACCATCAGATCGCCCTCAAAGAAGAAGACCAACCCAAGACATCGTTTATAACTGAGAACATATATGATGAATGATTGACATTGATGAGGAAGGTTTGAGCCTTTTCCCGGTTGAGTCATTATCTCGCTATGTGCTTAATGCTTATGACTAACCGGTGGCGTTGAGTTGTGGTGTTTCTAGGGTGGTGTGCGTGTGCAATGTTGGTAGTTCCTAACTTCACTAAAGATAGAGCTAGGCAACTATCCCCGGTAACGGCCCAGCCCAACAGAAATGCTTGACACTTGCTAACGTTGTTACTAGGAGTAGACTATGGAATCTATCCCTGGCAACGGCGCCAGAAATGCTTGTAGCAAGTCCAGTCACTATACCTAAAGGAGTGAAGCTAAAGTAGCTATCTACTAATGTCAAATGGGGTTGTCAATCCCGACACAAGTAGGAGCTAGCTAGGAGAGATTGCAATCTACCTAGAGGAGATTCTGCAAGCGCACAGAACTATCGTAGTAGCACTTCGCCGGGAGTACCAGGTGTCGATTTTTTGATCCCAAGGGAAGGCTAGGGTGATGTATGAGTCGAGTCAAGGAGGGGATGAGAGTCGAAGAATAGAAAGAGAAGAAGGAAAAAGGAGAGAAGAGAAGAGAGGAGATGAAAGGCTAGAAAGAATTTATGAGTGGATAGGTAAGGATGAAATGAATGGTTAAGGTAAGGTGGATGGATAGGTAGATAAGGGGAATAAGATAACTAAGGAAACTACTATAACTAACTAAAACTAATATCTACTCCTAGATAACTATGAAGCAAGATAGGCAAATGCCAAATAAGCAACCAAGTTAAGTATAGTTTTATTCCTATCTTGTCAAGTACCGAGACGTACTAGCCTTTACCACTGACTTAGGTTGAACGCTAGCACAACGAGCCTTACTATTAAACTAGACCAACTACGTGGTGGAATTCAAGGCACACAGGGCTGTCACCACCTGCTTGCTACCACAGCTATCCGGGGGTCTAGCCGTATATGAAGGTAAGTCTATAACTAAGCACCACGCCTAATTATATTCTAACTATCTCTACCCTGGCCTAGAATAGAGACACCCTTGCGGACATCAGAGCAAATACATGACTTAATAAGATAAACACTAAACTAACTAAGCGACCTATTGGCAAAGATCAAACACTAAGCACAATAGAGATTAACTACTATGGCTAAGTGAATTGAAATGTAGGATAGCTAGGTACTAAGCAATCAATCAAGTATACTACTCAATACCGGTAAGTAGAATAAAGTAATACTTGAAATGATGAACTAGAATATAGTAAAGTGCTTGAGTTACAAGAGCAAAACCTGAACTGGAGATGAAGGAAGACTCTTCCCAACTCCAGGACTGATTACTCGCACGCTTCTACTCTTGAGCTAAGCCTTGAGCAGCGCTTCCGCGAGGGCAATGTGGCAAAGGATGCCTTGCTCTACTAGCTACTACTGCCTAAGCTTGGCTAAATCCTAAGCTATTAGCCTCTAGCTTTAGCCTTGCTTTCCTCTTTGCTTCTTCCTTCCTTTCCTAGCTTGAAATGAAGTGACACCTCCAGGGGGTTATTTATAGTAGAGAGGTGGAGTAGGGGCTACTCCACCGCCACATCATCGATCTGCGTGATGATGGATGAGAGCCCTTGGATCGTAACCTCCTTCAGATCAATGGTGGAGAAGAATTAAGCACATGCTTCTTTAATTCAACATGTGCTTCTTTGCATGGCGGCATGCATGATCCACGCCACTCCTCTTGAGCCCTCCGATGCCACCGACCTAGTGACCGAGGGCTAAGATTTGGCCCTGGGGTGGCACACGGATCAATGACGTGGCAGGGGAGAAGTTTGGCGCCACCTAGGGTGACGGGGCGCCACACTAGGGCCCATTCTCTGAATTTGGTCCAAATCCTGCATTCAAATAAAAATCTATGGACATGTGAATTTGGTTAGTTTGAAACCTATTGACTACTTTTCATGCTTTTTGGTGAATTTTGGGTAAAATGTTGATGATAAAACAAGTGTTTAAGGACCATCTACATGCAACATGTGTCTCTTGGCTGTGTTGATGTGCAGGTGTGGAGCTCGGATATAGTGGTCAATGGCGAGGTGAAGGTCAAGTAGAGACGTGTCGTGCCGATGGACCGGGAGCGGTGAAGGATGGGCATGTCGTGCGGCGGACGTGTCATGCCGATGTACCCAGAGCGGTGAAGGGCGGACGTGAGGCTTGGACCAACAGACCAGAGGGCCGGAGGACCAGCTGTGGTAGCTGGCACATGGCATCGACGAGCAGGAGCACATGGGGATGTGCGATGCATCGGCCGAGTCGGGAGGAAGACGATGGAGTCGTGGCACTTGGCGGGAGGACGGACACGGGCTTGCGTGTGGCGCAAGTGCCATCGGCCGAGTCAAGAAGGAAGGTGAAGGCGTTGTGCCCGGCGTGGAGGTTGGATATGCATTGGCATCGGTGCCGATGGTCGGGGTGTGCGAACCACATCCTGTCTATGGCGCGGGTTCGGTAGTTGAGCCTCAGAAAGCTACCATCGACAGTTTCCGAGTTTAGGCCACAAAACTCGGGGTGGCTGGTTTCCGAATTTGGGCCTCAAAACTCGGCGAGGACAGTTTCCTGGTTGGGACCTCAAAACCTGGGCTCCCGGTTTCTGAGTTTGGGCCTCAAAACTCGGGGTGGATGGTTTGCTAGGTTTGGGCCTCAAAACCTGGGCTGGCGGGTTTTACCGGTTTGGGCCTCAAAACCAGGCGGAGGTTCCAATGTGGAACGGTCGAAGTGTGGTGGCATGGAGAGGCTGGCACGGCGGCGAAGCTATCCACGAGGAAGGCGCGGTGGTCGACGTGACGGCACGTGGCGGCATCTTGGAGCTTGCGTCGAGGTGAAGCGAAGGATGAGAAGGCGCGTGGCCGTCGGATGATGAAAAAACTGCTAGGGTTGGACAGTTTTACCCCTGCGGGGTATTTGGGTTAGTACTTCATGTTAGTGCGTTTGTGTCATTTGGACATGCGCCTAAATATAGATGAAAGGGCTGTGTTGGACAGCAATCCTAGGACGGTGTCTCTCTCCTTTTGTGTTTGTGAGAGAAGCCTAGGGTTAGAGGAGAGTTGGCTCTTGTTCTTGAGCTTTTCGCCATCCAAGCTTTATGTTGCTAGGAGTGGCTTGTAGCCTGACACCGAGAACTTAATCAATCATCCATTCCACTGAATCCAAGGATCAATTTCGTCATCCTTTTGTTGGCTGCGATTTTGGACCGAATTCGTGTTTTTGTTCTTCGCGTTTCGGTTTTTCCCCTCCCAGAGATTTTCCCCGTTCTCCCTTTACGCTGCGTCTTTTGCGATTCCGTTTGAATCAACTTGTTTTTTGAAGTGAGGAGAAAATTTCCACCAAAGGAATTCATCTCTACCCTCACGAACAAGTAGATCGGGTTGAAATCATTTTTGTTCTTCGTTCTTCCCCTTTTATAGTGTTCTTCGGATTTCTCATGGATTAGTTGGTTTGGAGCGATGATATCCTAGGATTAGCTTCCCAACACATAGAAGAACTCTTAGGATAAGTTTGATTGCAGCCCCGCTCGATTTGGTGAAGTTCCAATCGATTTTGGTTTTGTCCCGTGCAGTTTTTGTGCTCTCTGGTCATTGGCAGACTGTCCGGCCCCCCAGTGGCGAACTGTCCGGCCAGCGGGAATTGGCCAGAGCAGTTCTGTGCAGCGAGCACTGTGCACGGTCATTTTGACCAGCGGACAGTCCGGCGTGCAAACCGCGGACTGTCCGGGGGACGGTCCATGGCTGTGAGAACAGTTTGTTTTGGGTCCTTTTGCCGGCGGACAGTCCGGACCCCTTGTGGCTGACAGTCCGGCCTTCCGGACAGTAGGGGAGCCTGACGGCGGACTGTCCGGGAATCTGTAGTTTGTGCAGTATTAGTGCGTTTTCTCTCCCGACTTTTCCGCTTCGCCTCTGGACTTCTCGTTTGCTCCTAGAGTTCACCTAGGAACCTCTCTACCTATCTTTGCTACGTGTTAGCATAGGTATTTAGAGGAATCCCAACGTAGCCCTCAATCTACGTTTGGGAGTCGGTCTTTTAGGTACGAACATGACTCGGAGTTTTGGGAGTTTTGGTTTGCTCTCTTTTGTGGTGCCTCGCTGTGATCCTAGGGATCATCCACCCTCTTTCCGAGGGTCGTGGGTGTTGATGGTCCTTAAACACATGTTTTACCATCAACATTTGACCCTAAAGTCCACCAAAAAGGCATGAAATGTAGTCAAATAGGTTTCAAACTAACCAAATTCCACATGTCCATAGAATTTTATTTGAATGCACGATTTGAACCAAATTTGGACATATGGACCCACCAGGAGCCAAGGCCACTCAGCAGGGCCCAAATGGGCCTAAGGGGGGTGGCGCCCGCCACCCCTAGGTGGCGCTCGCCACCGATAAGTGGCGCCCGCCACTTGGGTTGGCCCAAGTTTCACCCCCTGCCACGTCACCGATCTGTGTGACCTCCCCAAGGCCAAATCTTGGCCCTTGGTCACTAGGTCAGTGGCATCGGATGGCTCAGGATGAAGTGGCATGTATCAAGGCTGAATGGCGGTTGCTAGGACATGCAACCGACCTCCAAACCGCCTTGGACAACCACCTTGATGCCGTTGAAGCCAAGGCGGTGCATCCAACGGTGAGGGAGGTGGCGGCCGCCACCTAGGGCTGGCGCCCGCCACTAGGGTTAGCCCTAGGTCGGCTGGATGCCCCCTATAAGTACCCCCCTCACTCCTCAAAGCTATAAATACCCCCCTGGTGACACTACTTCATTCGTACCAGTACCATCATATCCCACACAAGAGAAGCAAAGCAAGTAGAAGCAAGCAAGTGAGAGCTCAGAGAGCTTAGGCAAGTAGGTAGCTAGTATAGCAAGACATCTTTGCCCTCGCGGTAGCGCTGCTCAAGGCTTAGCTCAAGAGTAGAGGCGTGCGAGTGATCGGTTCTGGAGCTGGGAAGAGTCTTCCTTCATCTCCAGTTTAGGTTTTGCTCTTGTATCTCAAGCACTTTACTATATTCTAGTTCATCATTTCAAGTATTACTTTATTCTACTTATCAGTATTGAGTGGTATACTTGATTGATTGCTTGAGTGCCTAGCTATCCTACAGTTCAATTCACTTAGCCATAGTAGTTAATCTCTAGTGTGCTTAGTGATTGATCTTTGCCAATAGGTTGCTTAGTTGGTTTAGGGTTTATCTTATTAAGTCAAGTGTTTGGTCTGACGTCCGCAAGGGTGTCTCTATTCAAAGCTAGGGTAGAGATAGTTATAATATAGTTAAGCATGGTGCTTAGTTATAGACTTACCTTCAGATACGGCTGGACCCCCAGATAGCTGTGGTAGCAAGCAGGTGGTGACAGCCTTGTGCGCCTTGAATTCCACCACGTAGTTGGCCCAGTTTAACAGTAAGGCTCGTTGTGCTAGCGTTCAACCTAAGTAAGTGGTAAAGGCTAGTACGCCTCGATACTTGACAAGATAGGAATAAAACTATACTCAACTTAGTTGCTTTATTGTCTTTTGCCTGCCTTGCTTCGTAACTATCTTGCTTCGTAGTTATCTTGCTTGTAGTTATCTAGGAGTAGTTAGTAGTTAGTAGTTAGTTATCTTAGTTACCCTTAGTTATCCTATTCCATTTATCTACCTATCCATCCACCTTACCTTAGCCATCCATTTCATGCTTACCTAACCACCCATATATTCTTTCTAGCCCTTCATCTCCTCTCTTCTCCCCTTTTCCCTTTTTTTCTTTTCTTCGAAACTCATCCCCTCCTTGACCCAACTCATACACCACCCTAGCCTTCCCTTGGGATCAAATAAATCAACACCTGGTACTCCTAGGCGAAGTGCTACTACGATAGTTCTGTGCGCTTGCAGAATCTCCTCCTGGTAGATTGCAATCTCTCTAGCTAGCTCCTACTAGTGTCGGGACTGACAACCCCGCTTGACATTAGTAGATAGCTGCTTTAGCTCCACTCCTTTAGGTATAGTGACCGGTCTTGCTTCAAGCATTTTTGACGTCGTTGCCAGGGATAGACTCCATAGTCTACTCCTAGTAACAATGTTAGCAAGTGCCAACAAGCATTCCTGGGCCGTTACCGGGGATAGTTGACTAGCTCTATCTTTAGTGAAGCTAAGAACTACCAACAATGGGCATCGCGTTTGAGTCCGAAGCTTTTGTGTTGATTTTGTTGGGACAGAGGCCAGAATTTCAAAAGAAATTTTGAGGCTCCCATTCACCCCCCTCTGGTCGCCTTGCTTTAGCATTTTTGGTCCTTCAATAACTCCATTCGGTGCCTACTGTTATAAGACCAAGTCCTTCAAGCTAAAGAATGCAGGAGATACTTACCAACGAGCTATCCAAGATTGCTTAGGCGACCAGATTGGCCGCAATGCAGAAGCTTATGTTGATGATGTGGTCATAAAGACAAAAGATCCGACTACTCTCATAGCAGATCTTGAGGAAACTTTTACCCGTTTACACACCTACAAATGGAGGGTAAATCCTATAGAATGCGTATTCGGAGTACCCTTAGGACAATTACTCGGATTCCTGGTTAGTCATCGAGGCATCGAAGCTAGCCAGAAGCAGATTAAGGCTATCACGGGAATGAAGCCACCAAGTTCGGTCAAGGATGTTCAAAAGCTCACCGGGTGTATGGAAGCTCTCCACAGGTTTATCTCAAGGCTAGGAGAAAAGGGACTACCTTTCTTTAAATTACTTAAAGCCTCTGCGGATACATGGGTGTATGCCGGATCTTGATATGATGAGTGATTGTCAACTGGGATGATGTGCATGTTCTTTGGCTTGTGTTGTGCAGGTGTTGAGCACGGATACGGTGATCAAAGGCAATGTGAAGGTCAAGTAGAGACGTGTCATGCCGATGGACCCGGGGCGGTGAAGGGCGAACGTGAGGCTTGGACTGACGGACCGGTGGCCTGGGGATCGGCCGTGGTGGCTGACAGCCTGGGACAGTGACAAGTGAAGACTTGCGTGTGGATGGGGTGCACGGGCGGTGCATCCCCTCTACGGATCGGTTTGGTGGTTGAGCCACAGAAAAACCACCGAGTGGACGGTTTCCAGGTTTGGGCCTCAAAACCTGGGTGCGGCCGTTTTCCGAGTTTGGGCCACAAAACTCGGACTGAGGATGGTTTCCAGGTTTGGGCCTCAAAACCTGGTTGCTGGCGGGTTTCTGAGTTTGGGCCACAAAACTGAGGCGACGGACGACAGGTTTCCCGGTTTTGGCCTCAAAACCGGGGGACGACCCAGGTTTCCCGGTTTCGGCCTCAAAACCAGGGGGAGGTCCGTGAAAAGGATGAGCAGAGCGGTGGCGGCACGTGGCAGCAATCGGTGAGGTCGCGTCGAGGCGAAGCTACCAGTTGTGCGGGCGTGGCCGTCGGATCACCATCAACTTCGAGTTGGTCAGGAATACTCTTAGGGTTAGCCTGCTCGCTCATTAGCAGTAGGGGTAGAAGGGGAATAATTGTATTAGGCTATATAAGGAGAGGCAACCCCTCCCTCCAAACCATCTCACCCATTTGCTACATTCACTTAGGGTTTCTTGCTCTCCCAATCCCTGCTGTAGCTACTGAGATCCACAGAGATGGTGAATCATACCTCTGTGTATTTACTTTTTGAGGAAACGAGACCATAATCTCGTTGTCTCCTGGGGTGGAGAAGTTTCGGCTAGAAATCGAGATCGATTCGCATTTTGAGCTGTGTTCTTCGCGTTTTGCTTTTCGTTCTCTCAGTGATTTGCTTCGTTCTCCCAATCCGAGGAATGATTTTCGATTCCGTTTGAACTGAGTTGCTCTATATCGTGAGGCACATCTTTCCACCGAAGGAATTCGTATCTAACCTCACGAGCTAGTAGATCGATCGATTTTCGTTTCAAATCAGTTTTTGTCTCCCTTGCCCCAAATTCTTCCGATTCATCGATTTGGAGTTAGGTTCGAGCCATGATCTCTTAGGGGTAGCTCACTAACCTCCTTGGAACTCCTCATAGCAATTCTAAGCCTTAGAGCTTTTGATTCGAAGGAGATCAGGTTGAATTCGCGGAAGAACTGTGCAGTTTCGGGGGCATCGGACGCTGGACTCGGGGGCATCGGACGCTGAGTTCGTCACATCCGACACTCAGTGCCACGTGTCCAAGAACAACGTTTTTAAAGGAGCATTGGACGCTGAGCATCGGACGCTTCGTTGTCCATCGGACGCGTCCGGAGCTAAGCATCGGACGCTAGGGTTCCACTGTTGCAGCGTCCGATGCCTATGCAGTAAGGTTCCAGAACAGTGCATTTTGCATCGGACGTGTCCGGTGCCTGGACATCGGACGCAGGCCAGCGTCCGATGTTGTGATTTCAGCATTGTTTTGTCTGCAGTTTACTCGTTCGACTTTGGATTTGGTTTTGGTTTTTTGCATTGGATTTCTGACTTCGTGCTCTATAGAAATCAGACTTCGCGTTGTGCAAAATAGTCTGAATACCCCTCGCGTTGCTCGAGGGAGGTTGAGGTTACCCAAAGTCCATCATGTCACTAGTTGACTGTGACACCCCAATTTTAAGAACAAAATTGGAGCACAATATATGTATGTCAGGATCAATTTTCATACATATATCCACATCATAGTAAATATCAAAACAATGCTTTATTAATATATCAAACATTATTACAAAAATGACCCTCGGGTCCAAAAGAAAAGTAGAGACTCTTAGTCTAACTCTAATGTAGACTCGAGGAAACTGGACACCATCTCCACAGGAAGGTCGACCGAGGGCTGCACCATCCTAGTACAAGTCGTCCGGGTCGTATCCACCGTCTTCTGGGTACAAGATGTCGGGGTCGTATCCGTCGTCTTCTGGGTACTCCTGCTCCGCGTCGTAGACTCCAACGTCTAGGTGGGGTAGCAGGGGGTTCAAAGAGGAAGGGTGAGTACATCGAAATATACTCCGCAAGTGTTGGAAATATATGCTTATGAGGCTATTAACAAAGGTAGGCTGACTTTGTTTGACTCAAGCGCCTAAAGCAACACATCCTATTAAATCCTATTTCCTATGCACCTATTTACTAGGTTATAACCACAGTCTCCAACGGTAACAGTAACCACACTCGGAGTCGCACCGAGCAAACCATACTCGGAGTCACACCGAGCAACCAACACTTGGAGTCACACCAAGCAACCACACTTGGAGTCGCACCAAGTACCCATACCTGAAGTCCATTAGGCAACCGCACCTGATGTCCATTAGATGACCCGAACCAGGCCGTTACAAGGAGTCCTATGTGTATTAGTTCCATACATCACGACATAGAAAGCTGCCTTCCGTAATAACACCAGGTCTGTGCCCGAGCCTGGGAATCGCTCCCGTACCAAACAGTAACCCGCGTAGAAGAAGCCTCTGTGCCCATGTCATATGGGACTAATGACCACATAAGGCTTCCCTAACGAACCAGACTCAACCCACAAACTAATCTCGAAGAAGTCCAAGCCGCTCGTGACCGTGAGCACGGCTGATATATCAGTTTTACACTCTGCAGAGGTTGCACATCGTTATCCATAAGTCATGCGTTCCCCATCACGCTAAACACTGCCAAGGTGCACAGCGGGGTCGCACTACAAAGCCTTTACAAAGCCCCTCCAAGCCTGTGTTACACGTACTCTAAGGTTTCATCCCCGTACATAAGTCAGCGACCCCAGGGACCCCCTCTTGAGCCACTAAACAAACCCCGTGTAGCATAACTTGGAGGAAACTAATTAATTAGCCAGATCCAGCCCATCCAGACCTCATGGCTATGCTGTGTAACCGGGTTACAAGCTCCGAGAACCGGGTCCTAGGGATCCAGGCAGGATAATCTAGCACGAGCCCAGAACCAAAAACCAAATACACCTACCGAGTCCCATGGCACAAAAACCACCACTCGGTCCATCCTGCCAGATTTACCTACTCACCATACTACTCATTACCAGTCCATGTTCCATAGATCATTAATCAGAATTAATTATTTAACCACCATCCCATCCCAAGACAGCAGGGCTAAGCATGACTTCTACTCATATCATCCCAAACCAGGTGTCAAGGCAAATATAATCAAGTTCTAGTAAACCTTAACATGAGATTCAATTTAAGACTGCATGCATCTACAAGATCTAACTACTCTAAACTCAAAATAAAATAAATACAGGAGCAAGATGTTCAAGGACACTTGCCTTCGGGTTGGGTCAAAACTGCAGGATCACAAGAAGGGTCTGGAGCGTCCTCGTACTCTGCACTCTCTGGATCACACATCAATACATGGCCCAAACAAAGCAATATAAGAAACAATACATCGTACAATAATAAAATAGAACATCAACAGATCTATCGCAAAGAGCTCGTCGCTACGAATCTAACGCAAGTTGAACGGGTCCAATCGGAGTTAAAATGAGCAAGTTATGAGCTTTTGAATGAGAGTGGCAAAAGTGTAAATGATTTGAACTCATTTTCGTGATTTAAAATAAATAAAATTGGAATTTAAAATACACATGGACTGGGCCTTATTTCTGAGAAAGTACAGGGTTTATATTGGAAGAATACATAGACTCAAGGAATAGTAGGCACGGACGGCGGGTTTATTCAGCAAAACTCAAGGGGTTTTCTGCAAAAGGAAGGGAACGGCCGGTCGGTGGACGCTGGCGTGGCGCCACTTGGCCGACCGGTGGCACCAGCTGGCGCTGACACGGCGCTGACGAGGCGCCAGCTGGACAGCGGCCATGCGCAGCTGTAAGGAGGACATCGCCTCATTTTTGGGAAAGCACAGGGGTTATATCGTAAGATTTCGGATGACTCAATATACTGTTTAACGGACTGCAGGTTGATTTGATACAAATATAGGGGCTCTTTTGCAAAGCTTGTCGGGGCTGTCGGCGCGTGTAGGTGACTACCGACGTGTGCGCCACGCGTCGCTGCGCGGTTGGTCCGGTGCACGGTGTTCTGTGAGCGCGAGAGCGGGGAGACGGTGGACCGAGTCTACCGCCCGGTGCATACCAGTTTGCGACGCTCCTTCTAATATGAGCCACACGAACTAGATCGGACGGCTGAGTGAGGGGCGACAGCATATGGCCTTCGGAGTGGCGCTCCTGCACGGCGATGCCAACGGCCACCGCGGCAGCGCCGTGGCCAAGGTTCACCGGCGTGGTTCGGAAGGTGCCCTAGTGGCTGGTAGCGACATCTAGGAGGGGTGGATCGGAAAGGGGCGCTCACCGTGAGATCGCTGGTGCTGCTCGTGGCGCCAGAGATGGATCGTAGAAGGAGGGCGACGTGGAGGAGCGGACGGCCGACTCCCTGGGTTGATGGTGCAGTGACGGGAGAAGGCGAGAGTGCCCGCGTGACATCCGTGTGGCGGCGGTAGAGCAGCTCCGTGATCCTAGAGCCTCCTCGGGACGATGGTGGTGAGCAGAAACGCTAGCCAGCGGTGCTCGGATTCGGCAGAGGCGAGACGGCAACGTTTGTAGCGCAAGAAGGGGGTGAAGCGATTTTGAGGGGTGGCGGTGGCGTGCGCCGAGCCTTTGGGTGGCATAAATGGACCGGGAGGGGGTCTAGGATGGGTGGTGGAGCTTGCTCGGTGCGCCCGGTTATGACGGATTGGGGAGGAGATGCGTGCGGAAAAATCGGCCTGCGACGAGGTGGTCGCGGATTGGCCGTTGCGGAGCAGAGGGATGTGCGGGACGCATCGTCCATGCAGCCGAGTGGAGGCGCGGATTGCTCGGTCTTCTGGTTGATCGAATCGAGAGAGAGGGGGGAAGAAACAGAGGAATCGGTCGGAGTCCTGACCCGATTGGCTGTGCGGCCAGGTCTTGGTCGCACACCCAGAGGGCATGGCAGCTCGGCAGGACGCGGACGGACGCTGTGCACGAAGCGTGGGACTCAGGGTGGGAGCGACTCGCAGCGCGCGGAGGGCGATGGGCACGCCGAGCGCGAATCGGGAGGTGGACGGGGGAGAGCGCCCGAGGGGGAAGACGGCTCAGCTGACAGGTGGGGTCGAGGAGGATAGTGGGCGGTGAGCTGGTGCGGTTTTGGGTCGTGGCCCAAGGAGAGGAGGCGGGGAGGGGACGGTGCGGGAGGAGCGTCGGGCCGCTGCTGGTTTGTTGGGCCGGAGGCGAGGGAGAGAAAGAGAGGGAGAGGCCAGGCGGGCCGGCGCGGCAGGGAAATGGGAGAAAGGGAGGGGCCAGCGGACCGGGCCAGCTGGGCCGAAAGAGGAGGAACGAAATGAGGGAGCCTTTTGCCCTTTTTCTTTTCTTTTCATTTTATTTTCTTTTCTTAATTCTTTTGCAAATTCTTTTGAAATCAAATTCAAAACCAGTTTAGAAATCAAATATATTTGTAAAGTTTTGAAAATATTTTCCCTAGGTTTTGTAAATAAAATTCTGAGTTTGATTTTTTTTTTTTAAAAACTTTTATAAAGTTTTTATTGCTTTTCTTAAACAGAATAAATCTGGTTCGCCCTATTCGGGTTTAACAAAATTATTTTTCACCGAATAAAAACTGTGCAACGGCATAAATGCAACAAACATCTGGTTAGATTTTTCCTCCATCTAAGATTTTGGCCATTTTCTAATTAAATTCTAATTTATTTTAATTAATTAAACACCCGGGGTGTTACATTGACTTGCGTGAACTTGAGTGAGAAGGCTTTTGTGGTGTCTCGTTGTGTTCCTAGGGCACATCCACCCATTCTCTTTGGTCGTGGACATCACGTGTATTGGTTTTGGTCTTAGGGTTGATTTTCTGGGACAGAGGCCTAAACATTTCGAAAGAAATTTTAAGGCTCCCATTCACCCCCCTCTGGTCGTCTTTGGTAGGATTCTCGGTCCTTTTGGTATCGGAGCGGGTTAAGGATCTTCCACTTTCGCTGGTTCTAGATCCACAGAAGGCGACATGGATCGTGGCGTGGGCAAACCGCCGTTCTTCGATGGGACGAACTATGCGTATTGGAAGATACGCATGTCGGCCTATCTTCAGAGCATGGGTGCTTATGTCTGGGAGATTTGCAACAAGGCTGATTACGTGGTCTTGGCTGCTCGTGTGACTCAGCTGTAGATCAATGAGCACGATGCCAATAGTCGAGCCCGTAATGCTCTTTTCTCATGTTTGAGCATGTCTGAGTTTGATCGCGTTTCTCACCTCTCCACGGCTCAGGAGATTTGAGCAACCATCATGCGCTTCCATGAGGGAACCACTCAAGTCAAATCCCGTCTCTACAAGTTGCACAAGCGGGAGTATGAGAACTTTCGACATATGCCTGGCGAGAGCATAGAAAGTTTATTCGCTCGTTTTCAGGTTATTGTCAACAGGATGAGGGCTAACAAGGAGCCGTTGCCTTTCGACGATCATGAGAGGGCTCTCAAGCTTTTACACACTCTTGATCGGTCAGTGTCGGACTCTAAGGTTCAGGCGATCATCACATCGCCTAACTATGAGACTCTCACGTGTGACGAGCTCTTTAGTAAGCTCATGTCCAGTGAGATTGATGCCAAGGCGAGGGCTTCTTATGAAAATCCTTCTGGCCCGTCGATGTCTTTGGTTTCTGGCTCTTCTGCTAACACCTTTGGAGGCTTTGCTTTGTCATCTCTTCTTTCTATCACAGAGGAGCAGCTGGAGTTCATGGAGGACGATGAGTTGGCCCTGCTTGCCAACCGGTTCTCACGGTTCCACAACAACCGCATGAACCGTCGCCGCGGAGGAGGACGTGGTGGCTGCTACGAGTGTGGAGGCTCGGACCACTTCATCGCCAATTGCTCGAAGAAGAACAAGCAAGTCTTAGGCAAGGCGGATCACGGCCACAAGTACGACTCCGACAAGCGCAAGGAGAAGTACGTCCCCGCCAAGCACAAGCGGAGGGGCGGCTTCAACAAGGAGTACATCAAGGAGAAGTACTTGGTGAAGGCCCAGGCTGAGCAGCGTGCCTTCTTCGCCATGCTCAGCGACGTTGACGACTCGGATGACGACTCTGTTGCATCAAGTGATGACGAGTCCGAGAAGAAGAAGAAGATTGAGGACAAGCTGAACGGTCTTTCCTTCTTCGCCGACAACGAGGGCTTCTACACCACGGCCCTCGGTGATGAGGTCAACGGCGAGCTAGAGGAGATACCTCAGAACGACGACGACGACAACACCTCCTAGTTATCCCAAACTCCTGATGAACTCTCTACTGAGGTTGACAAGCTTACTACTGCTATCATTAGTCAAGATAAACTGCTTAGGCTTGCCGCTAGAGAGAGAAAGGAGTTTAGGAGGAAGTGGGAGGACGCGGTGAAGGAGCTTGAGTCTGTCAAGTCCACCGTTGTCATGACTAAGGAGGATGAGTGTGAGATGTGCTCCAAGCACATGACTGACCTTCTCACTTTGAGGGGGAAGCATGTTGCTTTGGTTGGAGAGGTGGATGAACTTAGGGCTAGATCCTCAGTGCTTGGTGCGTGCAAGTCTTGTGCAGGCTTGCAATCTGAGTTGGCAGAGAAGAATGCCAAGTTGTGTCTCTTGAGAAGACCAGCTCGGGTAGCACCGGTGTGTCTAGGTGTTCTTTGTGTGAGGGTTTGGAGATGGAAATTGCAAATGTACAACATGACAAGATGCAAACCGAGGAAGAAAACACATACCTTCAGACCATCTTGTCATGGGTGTCTTGTGGAGAGCCGCAGCTTGGGATGATGATTGCCCAATTCAAACGTGCTGCTGGAGGTCCTGGTGTTGGTTTTTCTCAGGGTGTTGAGTGTGCTACATCTTTTGGTAAGATAGGAGAGTCGAGTGGTCTTAATCCGAGTTAGAATCCCAACTCCACCACTACTCTCAAGCTAACCAGAATACCACCCAAAGAGCCTCTCAAGCCTAACACCAAGGATGGAGTGTTTGTGGAACCTCCAAGAGCTCCACCCAAGAAGCAAACATGGGCTCCAAAACCCAATCACCTGAGGAACAAGCTAGACACTATGCCACCAATCCATGAGGAGCTCATGCCTCAAAAGAACCAAGTGATCCATACCCAACATCGTGAGTACCTACAACCCCCTATGAGAGCAGTGAGGTACCACTGTGAGCACTGTGGGAGAGATGGACACTTGAGGGAGTTTTGCTTTCAGCGCAAGAGAGAGGAGCGTCGTGCAAAGGAGATGAACAACACGGACATGTACCATCCTTTCCATGATGTACATGTGCTGAATGTTCAAAGGAGAGCAGTTAGGACTAGAGGTCCAATGCCTCAAGGTCCTTAGCGGTGGCTTTGTTGTTGAGCGTTACCCCCCACCGCATTTTGAGTTTCGCGTTGGATGCTCTTCCCTTAGCGGACCACGTTTTCCTATACATGGTGATCGCTTTCCTCGTAGACGTGCTAGGAATGGTTTTGCTACTAACCATTCTTTTGAGCAGCCGGCCCAACACTGGTACACTTCCCATTTTACTCACCCCAGTGTTGGACCGTATGCCCACCCTATGTCTTTTTATTGATGTAGGTAAAACGATTGGAGGACATTTGGTTGGTGGATTCCGGATGCTCAAGGCGTATGACCGGAAACGCCAAGTGGTTCTCCAGTCTTAGTCCAGTTGCCGGAAAGGAGTTTATCACCTTTGGCGACAATAGCAAAGGTAAAGTGTTGTCTCGTGGGTCGGTGCGAGTTAATGAGAAATTTGTGTTACGTGATGTTGCTCTTGTTTCTAACTTGCATTTTAAACTTCTTTCTGTTTCACAACTCTTTCATGATGACTATGAGATTAGTTTTAAGCCGAATCTCAGTCGTATTTTGGATCCTCAGGGCAATCTTGTGTGCTCGATTTCGCCCTTTGGGAAAGTCTTTCGTGCGAATTTCTCGGAGTCGTTTGGAATTTCTCGTTGTCTTTTGGCTGGACCTTCCTCCTCTGATCTTTGGAAGTGGCATAGGAGACTAGGTCACTTGAGCTTCGACTTGCTTGCAAGGCTTAGCTCACTTGGCTTAATTCGAGGATTGCCCAAGTTGTGCATGGAGAAGGATCTTGTTTGCCATTCTTGTAGACAAGGGAAGTGGTATGTGCTTGTTGTTGTCGACGATTTTTCAAGATATTCGTGGGTTTTCTTTTTAGCTGAGAAAACTGAGACTTTCACTTTTGTTCGCAATTTGATCTTGCGACTTCAGAACGAGTTCCCTAAGAACTCGATGAGAGCTATACGTAGTGATAATGGTTCCGAGTTTAAAAACTCGGATTTTGAGAAGTTTTGTAACTCCTTAGGTTTGGAGCATCAGTTTTCTTCCCCTACACACCGCCACAAAATGGTGTTCTAGAGAGGAAAAATCGGACCCTTGTAGAGATGGCCAGGACGATGCTCGATGAGCATAGGACTCCTAGGCGGTATTGGGCCGAGGCTATAAACACTGCATGCTATATTTGCAATCGCATTTTTCTCCGTGCTTTCTTGAAGAAAACTTCTTATGAGTTGCGATTTGGGAAGCAACCCAAAGTGAGTTATTTTAGAGTTTTTGGTTGCCACTGTTTTATAATCAAGAAAGGCAACTTGGACAAGTTTGAGTCTCGCTCTTCTGACGGTGTATTTTTGGGTTATGGTAATCATACTCGTTCATATCGTGTACTTAACATTGATACTAATCGAGTCATGGAGACATCCGATGTCACCTTCGATGAGACTTTGCTTTGTCCTTCATCTAGTTTTTAGCGTGCAGGTGATCATGAGGTTGGAGAACCTCTTTTTGATGATGAGGAAGAAGGTGCTGAAGGGATTGATGATCCAGCACTTCCTCCACCTGCGGCCGATTGGGTCGACTTCGACCACGACTGCACGCGGCCGTGTGATCCAACACCTCGGGCTGTACCACTTGTACCCGAGGAGGCACCAACTACTATTGAGGGGGAGGTCACTTCAGCAAGGGAGGCGCCACGACACATTTAGCGCCAACACCCTCCTCAACAGATGATCGGCGACATCCACGAATGCGTCACTCGGTCTAGGTCACAACAAATCTCTCACTTTGCTCATTCTGCATTTGTTGCTGATTTTGATCCCCGAGATGTTGGACACGCTTTATCTGATACAGATTGGGTCAATGCCATGCGTGAGGAGCTTGAAAATTTTGAGAGAAATCGGGTTTGGGTTCTTCTTCCTCTTCCTCCTGAATGTCACCCTATTGGGACAAAATGGGTTTTCAAAAACAAACAAGGAGAGGATGGCCATGTTGTGAGAAACAAGGTGAAGGACCGAAAATGCTAAAGCAAGGCGACCAGCGGGGGGGGGGGGGGGGGTTGGTGAATGGGAGCCTAAAAATTTCTTCCAAAATTCTGGCCTCTGTCCCAACAAAATCAACTCCAAGAGCAAAGCCGACACACGTGATGTCCACGACCCAAGAGAATGGGTGGATGTTCCCTAGGAACATGGCGGGACACCACAAAAGCTCCCTCACCCAAATCCACGCGAGTCAACTAGTGACAGGATGGACTTTGGGTAACCTCAACCTCCCCTGAGCAACGCGAGGAGGATTCAGGCTTTTTCGCAAAGCGTGAAGCCCAGTTTCTGTAGAGCATGGAGTCAGGAATCCAACGCAATAAGCGGATCTCAAAACGGAGCTGGAACGCAAAAGATACGGACGAAAACGTGCGATCACTGCACTGACCGGACTCTGACCGGCGTCCGATCAGTAGGTATCGGACGCATCCGGTCAGTCAACACCATCTCTGGATCTTCTCTGTTCGTGATCGGACTCTGCACTAGGGAGCGTCCGGGCAAGTGAACAGTGCGTCCGATCACAGCGTAGCCACGGTGAACAGTGCTACCAGTGCGTCCGGTCACGTTGGCCAAGTGCGTCCAGTCACCTTTGTAACTGTGCATCCGGTCAGGTCTATATGAACTGGACTACGCGTGTGTTCAACGACCGGACTCTGTCAAGGTGTGTCCGGTCACTTCGATGTAGCGTCCGGTCACCACGATCAGCCCCCTGTTCGTCCACCGGATCGACCCGATCTCCCTCAAATCAAAAGCACTAGGGCTCAAATTTCGTGTGAGGGGTCACAAGGATGTTAGTGAGCTACTCCTAAGAGATCATGGCTCGAACCTAACTCCAAATTGGTGAATCGAAGAAAACGGTGAAGAACGGGCAAGAACTCGATCCCAAAACTAAATCCGCCCGATCTGTGAGTTCGTGAGGTATTAGAGAAATTCCTTCGGTAGAAAGAAGACTCTCATGAAGCTACACAAGATGGTTCAAACGGATTTGCGAATCTTCGCTCAAAACAAGAAATCTCGTGAAGATCAAAAGAGGGGAAAACGTGCAAACGCGAAGAACAAAATCGCAAGACAAATTAAAGCACAAATTTGATCCTTGGATTCAAAGGAATGGATGATTGATTAAGCACTCGGTGTTGGGTTACAAGCCACTCCTCGCAGTACAAAACGTGGATGGCGAAAAGCTCAAGAACAAGAGCCGGTCTCTCCTCTAGCCTTAGCCTCCTCTCACCTAAACAAAATGAGAGTGACACCACCAAGGATAGACTGCCCTAACCAGCCCCCTTCATATATATATAGGCGCACGTCCGAAGACCAAAACACCCTCACATGAAGCACTGACCCAAATACCCCCTAGGGGTAAAACCGTCCAAGTCGGTCATTCTTCATCTGACGGCCACGCGCCTTCTCATCCTTCGCTTCGCCTTGACGCAAGCTCCAGGATGCCGCCACGTGCCGCCACCGTCGACCACCGCGCCTTCTCGTGGATAGCTTCGCCGCCGCGCCAGCCTCTCCACGTCGCCACGCGTCGACCGTTCCGCCTAGGAACCTCCGCCCCGTTTTGAGGCCCAAACCGGTAAACCCGCCAGCTCAGGTTTTGAGGCCCAAACCTGGCAAACCGTCCACCCCGAGTTTTGAGGCCCAAACTCGGAAACCCGCCAGCCCAGGTTTTGAGGCCCAAACCTGGAAACCGTCCACCCCAAGTTTTGAGGCCAAACTCGGAAACCGCTGAGGGTAGCTTTTTGAGGCTCAGCTACCGAACCCGCACCATAGACGGGATGTGGTTCGCACACCCCGACCACCGGCACCGATGCCGATGCATGTCCAGCCTCCACGCCGGGCACAACGCCTTCACCTTCCTTCTTGACTCGGCCGACGGCACTTGCGCCGCACGCAAGCCCGTGTCCGACCTCCCGCCAAGTGCCATGACGCCATCGTCTTCCTCTCGAATCGGACGATGCATCGCACATCCCCATGTGCTCTCGCTCGCCGATGCCACGTGCCAGCTACCACAGCTGGTCCTCTGGCCCTCTGGTCTGTCAGTCCAAGCCTCATGTCCGCCCTTCACCACTCTGGGTACATCGGCACGGCACGTCCGCCGCACGGCACGCCCATCCTTCATCGCTCCCAGTCCGTCGGCACGATACGTCTCTACTTGACATTCACCTCGCCATCGACCACTGTATCCAAGCTCAACACCTGCACATCAACACAACCAAGAGACACATGTTGCACACGCACACCAACACATGAAACACCACAACTCAACGCCACCGGTTAGTCATAAGCATTAAGCACATAGCGAGATAATGACTCAACCGGGAAAAGCCTCAAACCTTCCTCATCAAAGTCAATAATTCATCATATATGTTCTCAATCTCCCCCTTGATGAATGCATTGACTAACAATAAAACCAAAAAGGAAGGGTTTGAAGGCAAACCTCATTCAAGTGCCCAAAAGCTAATAAAAAGCAAACACAAGGCCACTTGAGATGAGGAAGGATCATGAAAACTCCAAATAAAAGCTCTCGGTCCCGAAAGAAATGGGAAAAGCGGGCAAAGCCTCCACACAACCGAAGAGACAAGAGAAGATAAGAGTTCATGAATCCCAAAAGGCACTCAAAAACCAATCTCAAATAAAATTGTCAAACAATCATCACAAAAGAAACCAAGGTACTTATCCACTTGGGTTTCGAAATTTAAGTTTACTTCTTTGGGTTTTGAAATTTCTCCCCCTTGATGATTGAATTGACAAAAACTTTGGCACAAGAGATGGTTTGAGATACCAAAACTGAAAACATGGTCCCCAAAGACATGGGCAATGGTTCAACGCAACCAAGCAAAGGATCGGAGCAACAACTCAACAAAGAGCAAAACTCAATCACACAGAGCAAAAGACTTGGTTCCCAAAGACATGGGCAACGGCTCGACGCAACCATGTCAGAAATGAGCTAGCCCTCAAGAAAAGGCAGAAAAAGGGCTCAACACCACTAGCTCAAGGCTCGATACCAATTGAGGCTGAATCAACGCATAAGAATGCAAAACTGCTAGTCCCTCAAGATAGAGGCACAGAGGGTCAATACAACTAGCAGAAAATTTGATACCAATCACAAACAGCCAAAAATTGGTGAAAACAGCTAGTTCCTCAAAACAGAGGCAAAACGGCTCGACACAACTAGCTGAAGGCTCCATACCAATCGAAAATACCAAGCAAAATCTGCTAGTCTCTAAAAAGAGAGGCAAAAGCAGCTCAACACGACTAGCAGGCTCGATACCGACTGAGAAAAAATACAAAGAGAAGCTCAAAACTAAAAGGAGCACAAACACTCAGAGCACGCGGAGAAGCAACAGGACAAAAGCGACTCCACCTGAAAGCAAGCCTACACACTAAGGCTATGTACCAAAGCTCACTATGAAGGATACCAATTGAAACACATAAAAGTGCTATACCAATTGAAGATGGACATAAATGAGCTAAAGTCCCCGTAGCTCAAAGCTCTCCCCAAAATGCATGACTCTCCCCTTTGAGCCAACACTCAAACTCCCCCTTGCAAACAGCTTCTCCCCCTTGATAAAAGGGAACATGCTGAGGGGTTTTAACATTTTTCCACAAAGTTGACACAAACAAAAGATAAGTCATCAACCAAAAGCATATGGGGGTAGTGAAAGGCATTGAAAAAGACCACAAAGAGTGTCGGAGCTGGGGGATATGTACACTAAGCTAAAAATGCATGATATGCACAATGCTACAGCTTCAAGTGTATAGCAATCAGAATGAAAAGACGCTCAAAAGGGTGCTACCCTGAAAGTGTAGCAATCAATACAAATGCTAGCAAAGGCTCAAACTGATCAAATGAATACGAAATATGAACAATTAAGCATATGAGCAGTTTTAAGCCATTTGAAAAGGAGTCCACCACTAAAATAGCACTTAGCATGAATAGACAGGAAACCGAGTAAGTGCTAACTCAAGTATAAAATGTGAACTACCCCTAGCAAAGTTCAATCATCATGCAATAGAATGAAGCATAGACTTGTGTTATTTTCAAATTTTTATCGGAATTTGCAGCAGTATTCACACAAGTTCAAATTAAAAGCATGTGATTGCGAGAGGTTGAAAGCATGGTCATTGCCTAACTTTTCAACCGGGCTAAGCCTATGCAACAAAAGCAATCGGAAGCTTAAAGCACCGATTTCGGTCTTACACTACACGGTTCAAGTTTAACTGAATTGTGCAACGAGAAACAGTCTCGATACCGTGAGGTGCTAACACATGCAATCCCATCTCGATCTTTTCATTTCACTAGACTTGGATCAAATTTTAAGCAGAGGGTAAATATGACCAATCCAAGCAAGTGAATGACTCAGTGCAAGAGATATAGCAACCTAGCATACAAAAGATAGCGCAAGTGATCTCAACACATCCTATCCATGCTAGTTACCACTCTCAATGGTGAACAAATTAAAGGTTTCATAGTCGATTAGTCAAGTTCACCAGTTGCAAAAATAGCTTAGCTCATAACATGTATCAAGTGATCAAAAGGAGCCTAAGCTACAAGCATCATCATGAATAAACAGGGCATACCAAAAAGAGCATAATCTCATTCTCATTGCTCTAAACATGAAGCTCTAAAATGCACTAGAATACATGATGAAATGCATGCAAAAACTAGTCTATCAAAGACAAAGCAAAATGCTTCCCCAACTAAAAGGGAAACACACACCAAACTCACAAATCAAGAGCCAAGAAATGCTCAAGCGACAGCCAGCAATATCCACATCAAAAAGACCACACAGCAACACGAGGTCGAGGAAGAAGAGTACCAAAACCTGAAATCAGAAGTGTGTCGGAGGTACCTCAAGAAGCGCATGACCACCTACTGGTGTCATACCCGAGGGGACGCATGAATCTGCTGAACTCCGGGGTGCCTGCCTCGCCGAAGTTGTCTCCCCCTCGCCTGATGCTGTCGCCCCCACAGGTGCAGCTAGTGCTCGCTGGAGAACTGCTCGAATGAAACCCTAGGTCGTGGAAGAAGTGGGATCGGGTCCGTGAGCCGAAATGCTCTCTCCAGGTTCCTGTTCTCCTGCACACTCTAAAGCAGAAGAAAGCACAAGGCATTGTCTCGTCTAGTGCGACCTCAAGGTCTCCATGAAAACGGTTAGTCATATAATAAGCATAAGGTGAACTCTCAACAACAAGAGATCTACCTATGAATGATACCGCAAGGAGAACTGAACTCAACCTAGTTGTTGACACCAGATTTTTGCACGCACAAGAATATGACAGGTGGACCCAACCAGCAGAGAAGGAAGGATTCGGCAAGCAATCGAATGACTATTTGGTCCTCAGGGTTTCAGTGCATGCTTGTGCGGTCGGCTATTTTAAAAAGCGGTGGCTCCATTCGGGAGATGGAAGTTGCAAAATAAAACCGACTTGCAGGAGAAGACACGTGACAATGGAGGATGCCGAAGAGTTTGGAAGTAGAATTTGTATCTTTCTATATTTTTTGTTATGTAAGTCGTAATCGTTTAGGACTCGTGTTTCGTCCGGGGTATAAATATAAGCCCTCGACCATTGTAAAATTGTTCACAACCGCATCAATACAAACCGGCCTCGTGCCGTCTTCGAGTCCTTAGTCGTGTCGTTGAGTTCTTCAAGAGGAATCATCGATCCGTCGACCTCCGTAAGTCCCGGCAACCTTGCTATCATGTCTAGTATCATGCGGTGGATTTAGATATGATGCAAGTAGTCTCGTATGTTAAGCTTAGTATCGTGCGGCGGATTTAAGCTTATGACGGGAAGTTTTTATTTGTGCCTTGTATCGTGCGGCGGATTGAGTCATGAGTAAAAATAGTTATCGGCTCTATTAGATTTGGCAGATCTGATAGATTCATCATGTTATCATGTGTTACGTGTTTTATTTATTTAATTCTTGTAACACTCTTTTGCCCAATCTAGATTGATCTTTGTTTGGCTTTGTTCTCACAAGTTTGCTTGTGCTGTTGCTAATCATAATATCATGGTGGCCGGATCAAAGTTCAATCCAGATTGTTACATGTCACGGGTTCATGCATGTCATTTACGATTAGGCTCTGATAAAACTAGGTATCATGCGGCAGATGCAGGTTTTAGATTAGTTTAACTGTGCTTGTTTGTTTGTTCCTTCTTCATGGACCCCAATTCGGCTGGTTTGCCGATTTTGGTTATGCTTACACGAGTAATGAGTTTTTATAGATCTACACAAATATATACATGCTTTTAGCTTGTTATAATTAGATTGTATCATGCGGTGGATTAATCTAATTATAAGAAGTGTCGTAAACTCATAGCAAGTGGTATCATGCGGTGGATTAGTTTTGCTTGAGTTTATACCTGACGGGATTATGAAGACTAAACATGCGACAGATTAGTCGGATTAGCCTATGCATGTGTCATTTGTGTAGATCTATTTTGGCAGGTTACCTGTTTACAACATCTCTAATCTGTTCGAGTATGTCTCTCCTTACATGTGTATTCGGCAGTTAATATGCTTTACATACTCTGTTTTCATACTTGCCGAATGATTTTTACAAACATGCTCTGACAGATAGCTTCTATAGCTGTGTGCCGTCGTGATTGGCTTTTAAAGCCATACATATGGAACTGTCTGGTCTCACTCGGCACGTTCCAGAGGTATTCTCACGTTTTTATCCCTTGTTGGTTTTCAGGTCAAACCGACTGGCACGTCTCCGGAATCAACACACTCCGGGTACCCGATTGAACCCAGCTTTTCGGCTTGCTGTGTGCTTGGCGCTAGGTGTCACGTTTTGCGTCAACACACTTTTTCGCACGCCCGATGGGATCATTTCGTTTCAAGATGCCTGAAATCAGCGATGATCAAATTCTAGATGTGACCATGGATGAGTTGCTGCCAGAATTAAAGGATTTAGTACAGCAAGCTTGTGATGAATTCCAGCGCAAATGCTTGGCGTCTTTCTCCAAGAACAAGAGCGGCAGGGTCTTCCAGAAGCAGGCATTCCCGAAGATCGTTCCTCATCACCAATCCGAGCCGTCTGACAACGATGAAGAGGAAGCTATTCGGAAGATGACTGCATTCATATACAAAGCTGTATCAGAAGCCATGACCAATCATCAGGCAGCTTTCTTGAATACTTTTTGTGCTGTCATGGTTAGCATTTTCGGTCCAGCAGCGGATAAACACTTTGAAGAAGCCGCTGGTCCAATGCAAGGGCCATTATTGTTCCTAGTACCTCAACATCGAAGGGTCGCAGAAGGAGGTGGAGCTGGCCCAAGGACAGGTGGAATTGTTCCTCATGAGACACAACAACCTTCCCAGACTTATGGCCAGGTCACGTTCGGCACGGCGGGGAACATCCCACAATCTGCTTCTAAAGTGTCTCCTGCAGCAAACAGGATGCAAAGGAATATGTTTGGAGATGGATATCAGGAGTTCATCGATTATAGGTCAATTAATGCTCTTCCAAATCTAGGCTACAAAAGTTCGGCAGGACTACATCCTGGGGGGCAAGCACAAATAGCTCCTGATTCGAATATTGTCCTCATCATGCATAGGATGGCTGATATGATGCAAAATCAATTCGGCCTAAAACCAAAGAGTCAGTCATATGCTTACAAGTCCCCTTACTGGAATGGTACAATCGAGTAGCACTTCCTCCAAGGGTGAAGCCTCCCACTGATTTTGCCAAGTTTTCAGGCCAGGATGACACTAGTACGATGGAACACATCGGCCGCTATCAGATGCAACTTGGGGAGGCATCTACGGATGAAGCTTGGAGGATTCGGTACTTCCCATTGTCATTGACAGGACCAGCCTTCTCGTGGTTTGCCTCTCTGCCAGCAAATTCTATCAATACGTGGGCAGAGCTGGAACAGAAATTCCACTCGTATTTCTTCACGGGTAACAGTGAGAGGAAGTTGGTCGACCTCATGAGCCTAAGGATGAAACCTGGTGAGAGGCCACAAGAATATCTGCGCCGATTCAGGGAAACCAAGAATCTTTGTTATTCTCTGAATTTGCCGGATGACCAGTTGCCGGGGATAGCTATAGCTGGCATGTTGCCGAGTATCAAAGAGAAGCTATTCAGCATGGAATTTGATGACCTCGGGCAGTTATCACAGAGGTTGGCAACGATGAGCAGTGAAGCCCAGGGATTCAAGAGGAGTAATCAATTCCAGAAGGGCGATGTGGCTGCTGAGATGTATCAGGCTTTTCTGGAAGAGGCAACTGAATACGATAATGAAGATAAAATAGCTGCAGCCGAAATAGTCTGGGCTAAAGAGCCGACTCAAGTCAACCAGCGATGGCTGAGGCAACAAAAAGGTACTTTGGACTTTGATGTTTCCTAGTCAGATAAATTATTTGAGTATTTGGTGAAGGAAGGACGCATCAAGTTGCCGGACGGTCATCCTATGCTGCATCCTGAAGGGGTCAAGGATAAGAAGTATTGTGGTTTCCATAACACTAGATCCCACTCCATAAACGATTGCCGAGTGTTTAGAGTGCGTATCCAGAAAGCTATCCATGACGGGCATCTGAGGTTTGATGGAAAGATGAAGGTTATTGATAACCCTTTTCGACAGAACACTGTGTCCTTCTCTGTTAATATGGTCAATGCAGCTGATCCCAGGGGCAAGAGCAAAATGAAAGTGTTAACCTCTGATAGAGCGAGGGAAGCTGGTGCTGTTGACCCTAATCGACAGATTACAAATAAAGAGCTTCAGCAGAGGGTTCGGTTCCAAAATAGCCGAACTTAGACAGGTGAAACTTCCAGACCCAGGGTCACGACGCGTATTCTGTTGAATAAGTGGCGTCGGGAACAGGAACAGTACCAGAAGCAGAGACTTTATGAAGAACAGAAGTTCCTGGAGAAACAACGAAGGTACGAAGAGGAGATGTACCAAGAAGAACGAGAAGATGTGAGGGAGCAAGAACAGTCTCATTGGGAATGCTCGTTCTTCCAGTATTGTTGGAACGAAGGCTTGAAGCTGCCTGTTAAGAACAAGTGCCCTGAGTGCAGTAATCAATACTCTGAGTATAGGCAGTCTCGAGTCAACCGCCATTCTGTCCATGAAAGGCTTGGGGCACGAGTCCCTGAGGATGATCGACGTTTAAAAATAAATAATTCTGAAGATTGGCAGGGAAGAGGATTTGCCAATCACAGTTGGGTTTGCACTGGAGAAGAAGAGTACCGTGAGTATGTCTGGCAGAGAGGACAGTGGTGTCCGCCAGGATTGAGAAAGAGCCAGAAAAGAAGGGTACAACGCCTAAGAAACAGAGAGTTAGCGCAGGCAGGTGCCAAGATGAAACAAATTTGGCGTCCTAAAGAAAGGCCGGATAGAGGTGATCGTTCGGCTGATGCATGCATGGCTTTCTTTCTTCCATCAGAGTTCATAGCTCCCGAAGAACAGGATGTCCGAGATGAGGTGTATTCGGATTTCGATGAAGATGAATTCCAAGAGTTGTTGGCTCACCTCGTCTTAGCTCAACAAGCGGTATTTGATAAACCAGCTAAGCATCGGCACTTGAAGCCACTTTATATGATGGGGTATGTTAATGGCAAGCCACTAAGCAAGATGTTCATTGATGGAGGGGCTGCCATAAACATCATGCCGTATACCACCTTCAGAAGACTTGGGATGGCAAGTGAAGACTTATTGAAGACTGACATGGTGTTGAGAGACTTTGCTGGTAATTCCTCTGATACTCGGGGAGCAGTCCATGTTGAGTTGACAATCGGAACTAAAACCTTGATCACTACCTTCTTCGTCATTGATGGCAAGGGGGCATACAGTTTGCTATTAGGAAGAGATTGGATACATGCAAACTGTTGTGTGCCGTCAACTATGCACCAATTCCTTATCCAGTGGGTTGGAGATGAAATCGAAATTGTCCATGCTGATGATTCGGTGAGTGTTGCTAATACAGAGCCCATCTACTGGGAGTATGATGGTGTCGACTGTTTCTCTGGAAAAGCTTGGGAAGTGGGTCCTGTGAATGTTTTCGGCGAGGACCGACAACCGATTCAGACAATCGGCTCTCAGAGCAATTTTTAAATAAGTAATATAACTGAGGTAATGGAGAGGAATCAGGACCGAGTTCTATGTCCGCTGACAGGGAATAAAGTGTTGATGATGAAGCCGAGGACAGGATTAACATGTGCGAATTTGAGTCCGGTATAGGTTGTAGTTGGTAAACTTTTGAGAAGGATCTGCCTACTTCTACATTGCCAAAGCTAGAGAAAAGTCAAGAGTTCACACGAAGTGACGTACAACGAAGAGTCTTGGTGAAATTGAAAGTATATGAAGGCATTTCCTCAACTTGGTGATCGTTTCAAGTTGTACGTGGCGGCCTATAGCCTTACAGCAGGATCGGCCCTTATTTTAAGGGAAAAGATAAGTAGCAGCTAGCTTTAGCCGAAAATGTTAAACCCAGAGAAGGGTATGTCGCGGAACCGTCCTGATTATAAGAACTCAAGTACCGTCTTAGTCAAATTCGTCTGACACCGACCCGCACTTGAATCCATATAACCCCGTTAGTCTAGAAATCTCGAAGGATTTCAAACATCGTACAACATACAGGATCGCATCGTTCAAGTATTACATTCGAAGGGATACATCTCAATTAAACGAAACCAAATTTAACATCAGAGTGCGAAATTAAAACAGAGTTATTACAATACCAAATTTTAAAAAAGTGTGAAAGCTTAAAGCAGTTTTGAAACACGACCACCACACATGTGGTCCAAATAAAACATTGTTTGATAGCTTAACCCAACACAACTCATTCCTCCTTTTTGAGATAGTGTGCCACTAGGAGTCTCAGTCCGGCAAAAGAGAAAGGGAAGCTTCTTGACGACCCTGCCGTGGGCCTACTCCTCATCACCCTCCACTAGGTAGAGGCAATGCTTACAATAGCCATAGTACATCTGGCCATCTGCAACAAACGGGATAAACCCTGAGTACGGGAATGTACTCAGCTAGACTTACCCGTCCAACTGAAAATAAAGACACCAAGGGTATGCAAGGCTTTTGGGTGGAGCTGGGACCTTTAGTTGCTAAAGACTCACAATGAGAGAAGAATGTTTAATACCGATAGTGAGCAGTCAAATTTTTGGCCTTCCTCTTAATTCTAGGTTTGCACCTGAACTATTTCACACACTTGAGTCTAACAAGCAATAATATAACCATATCCAGCTGACTTATCCATATTTTAGTTGAACCTTTACACATCACATGGAGTTGTATCGTGGTGAAGCTCGCCATAGTTTCCCACTAACCGGGGGAGACGGCGGCTCGAATCGAATTCCAAACCAGCTGGTGAAAGACCTTCAATACCAACCCACACTTTCCCCGTCAGGTCCATGCATTGGGTAACCACTCGATGCTTGTTCATGGTGGTAATCGTCGCGGTTCAAGCACGGACCGCCCAATTGGAACCTGGCGATGGCCTCACGCGGCAGATCGCATTTCCATACTAGACGGCGCGACTCGGGTTGATTCCGGCCCGAACAGCGTCTAACCGGCTTTGGGGTCGATGATTACGGCACCGACATATCCCTAAGTGCGGATACATGGGTGTATGCCGAGTCTCGAGTGATGAGTGATTGTCAACGGGTTTGATCGCATGTTCTTTGGCTTGTGTTGTGCAGGTGTCGAGCACAGAGACAGTGATCGAGGGCAAGGTGAAGGTCAAGTAGAGACGTGCCGTGCCGACGGACCGGGAGCGGTGAAGGGCGGACGTGAGGCTTGGACTGAGGGACCGGTGGCCCGAGGATCAGCTGTGGTGGCTGGCAGCCTGGGACAGCGACGAGCGGAGACTTGCGGGCACGGTGTTGCCTGGGTCGAGGACCTGGGGACACGTGTCGGTGGACGGGGTGCATGGGCGGTGCATCCCCTCAACAGCTTCGGTTTGGTGGTAGAGCCAGAGAAAAACCATCGGGTGGACGGTTTCCAGGTTTGGGCCACAAAACTTGGGCGTGCTGCGGGTTTCCAAGTTTGGGCCACAAAACTCGGGCTGAGGAAGGTTTCCAGGTTTGGGCCTCAAAACATGGGCGCTGTCGGGTTTCCTGGTTTGGGCCTCAAAACCAGGGGATGGACTTGGAGGCTGGTTTCCCGGTTTGGGCATCAAAACCGGGGGTGGACGTGAAGGCCTGGTTTCCTGGTTTCAGCCACAAAACCGGGGGCGGAGTCCGTGAAAAGGACGCAGAGTGGTGGCGGCACGTGGCGGCAATCAGGAGGTTGCGTCGAGGCAACGCTACGAGTTGTGCGGGCGTGGCCGTCGGATCCACCTACCATCGAGTTGGTCCAGAAAACCTTAGGGTTTAGCTGGTTCGCTCTATAAGTAGTTAGGGGTAGAGTGGGAATTAGGAATAGTTAGAATTAGGATAAGTAGGGGGAGACACCCACCTCCCCATCCATCTAAGTCATTTGCTCTTTGCTTCTAGGGTTTCCTGCTCTCCCAATCCCCTGCTGTAGCTAGCTGAGATCCGCAGAGAACCATACCTCTGTGTACTGGAGATTTTGAGGAAGTGAGGCCGTAACCTCACTGTTGTAGAGTGTGGTAGCCACACGGTTGCAGATCGATGACTTGAGCTTTGCGTTCTTCGTTTCTCTGTGATTTTCCCGTCACTCGATCTCCCTCTATATTGCGTCTTTGCGAAATCCGTTTGAATCAACTTGTTCTTTATAGTGAGGAGATCATTTCCACTGAAGGAATTCATCTAACTCCACATGAACAAGTAGATCGGGTTGATTTCGTTTTCGTGGCGCTTTTTCGTTCATACTCCTCCCCTTTCGATTTCCCGGCGATTGAATCGATTTGAGTGGATGATTTCTTGGGGATAGTGTCCTAACTACCTCGTGATCATCCTCTCCAAGTTTGGAAACGTGGGATTGAGTTTTGATTCGGATTTGGGAAGAGTTGTGTCAGGGGCGACCGAAATCGCCCTCGCTGGGAGGTCGCGGACAGTCCGCGGTTTGACCGGCGGACAGTCCGCGCGTCGGGGATCAGCCGGATCAGTGGCTGTGTTCTTCGGACGGGTTACTGTTCTTACACCGGCGGACAGTCCGCAGTGTAAAGTCGCGGACAGTACGGGAAGGGTCCAGGGAACTTCAGCAGCACTGTTGTTTTGCTCTTTTGACCGGCGAACAGTCCGCCATCCCCTCGCGGACAGTCCGCAGTAGGGGCGGACAGTCCGGGACCCCAGGGCCGGACAGTACGCGAAACGGCTGTGTACTCCGGTTTTGTGCGTTTGCTCTCCTGGCTTCTTCGCTTGGTTTCCGGACTTCTCGGTTGGCCCTAGAGTTGATCAAGAAACCTCTCTAGGTATCTTTGCTACTTGTTGGCTTAGGTATTTGGGAGTTTCTTGACGTAGTCGTCTATCTACGTTCGAGACTTGGTTTTTGAGGGTCGAACCTGCGCCGACGCTTTTGGTGTTTGGTTCGCTATCGCTTTGTGGTGCCTCGCTGCGATCCTAGGGATCATCCACCCTCTTGCAAGGGTCGTGGGCATCACGTTCTCGGTCGTAGCTTTTGGGGGTTGATTTTGGGACAATCAGCTAAAGTTTCGAAAGAAATTTTTGAGCTCCCATTCACCCCCTCCGGTCGCCTTGCTAGTGAATTCTCGGTCCTTCAATTGGTATCGGAGCGGGTTAAGGATCTTCCACCTTAGCCGCTTCCAGATCCACAGAAGGCGACATGGATCGCGGCGTGGGCAAACCGCCATTCTTTGATGGGACGAACTATGCGTATTGGAAGATACACATGTCAGCCTATCTCCAGAGCATGGGCTCTTCTGTTTGGGAGATTTGCAACAGGGACGATTACGTTATCATGGCTGCTCGTGTTACTCAGCTTCAGATGGATGAGCACGATGCCAATAGCCGAGCGCGTAATGCTCTTTTCTCCTGTTTGAGCATGTCCGAGTTTGATCGCGTTTCTCACCTCCCCACGGCTCGTGAGGTTTGGGCGACCCTCATGCGTTTCCATGAGGGAACCTCTCAAGTCAAATCCCGTCTCTACGAGTCGCACAAGCAGGAGTACGAGAACTTTCGACATATGCCTGGCGAGAGCATAGAGAGTTTATTCGCTCGCTTTCAGGTCATTGTCAACAAGATGAGAGCGAACAAGGAGCTGTTGCCTTTTGACGATCATGAGAGAGCTTTGAAGCTTTTGCACACTATTGATCGGTCGGTGTGGGACTCAAAGGTCCAGGCGATCATCGAATCGCCTAACTATGAGACCCTCACTTGCGACGAGCTCTTTAGCAAGCTCAAGTCTAGTGAGATTGACGCCATGTTGAGGGCTTCTTATGAAAATCCTTCTGGCCCGACTATGGCTTTGGTTTCTGGCTCTTCTGCTAACCCCTCTGGAGGATTTGCACTTCCTTCACTCTTCTCTGTCACAGAGGACCAACTGGAGTCCTTGGGGGATGACGAGTTGGCGATGCTCGCCAATCGGTTCTCGCTGTTCCACAACAACCGCATGAACCGTCGCCGTGGAGGAGGACACTCAGGATGCTTTGAGTGCGGCGACCCCGACCACTTCATCGCCAACTGTCCCAAGAAGAAGAAAACATCTGGGAAGGGCGATCATGGGCACAAGTACGACTCCGGCAAGCGCAAGGAGAAGTACGTCCCCGCGAGGCACAAGCGGAGGGGCGGCTTCGACAAGGAGTACATCAAGAAGAAGTACTTGGAGAAGGCCCAGGCTGAGCAGCGTGCGTTCTTCGCCATGCTCAGCGACGTCGATGGCTCGGATGACGACTCCGCTTGCTCAAGTGATGACGAGTCCGAGAAGAAGAAGAGGATCGAGGACAAGCTGAACGGTCTCTGCTTCTTCGCCGACGACGACGGCCTCTGCACCATGGCCCTTGGTGATGAGGTCGACGACAAGCTGGAGGACACCCCTCGGAACGACGACGACGACGACACCTCTCTGGTATCTCTCACCCACGACGAGCTTTCTGCTGAGGTCGAGAAGCTTACTATCGCCTTGCTTAGTCAGGACAAGTTGCTTAGGCATGCTGCTAGAGAGCGCAAGGAGTTTAGGCAAAAGTGGGAGGACACGGTGAGGGAGCTTGAGTTTGCTAAGTCCACCGTGGTCGTTTCTGAGGAGGTGGAGTGTGAGATGTGCACCAAGCACATGACTGACCTTCTCACTTTGAGAGGTAAGTATGCTGCGTTGGTAGGAGAGGTGGATGAGCTCCGGCTAGACCCTTGTTGTTGGGTGCATGCAAGTCTTGTCCAGTCTTGCAAACCGAGTTGGCAGAGAAGGATGCCAAGATTGAATCTCTTGAGAAGGCCAGCTCGGGTAGCACTTGTGTTACTAGGTGCGTTTTGTGTGAGGGTTTGGAGGTGGAGATCGCGAACGTGAAGCATGACAAGATGCAAACCAAGGAAGAAAACACATACCTTCGGACCATCTTGTCATGGGTGTCTAGCGGTGAGCCACAGCTCGGGATGATGATCTCCCAATTTAAGCGAGCTGCTGGAGGTCCTGGTGTAGGTTTTGCTCCGGGTGTTGATCTTTCTGCTTTTGGGAAGATTGGAGAGTCGTGTGGTCTAAACCCATGTGAGAACCCAACTTCACCACCACTCCCAAACTTACCAAGCTTCCACCCAACCACTCTCAAGCCTGACACCAAGGATGGGGTGTTTGAAGAACCTCCACGAGCTCCACCCAAGAACCAGCAATGGGCTCCTAAACCCAACCATCTGAAAAACAAGCTGGACACAATGCCACCTATCCAGGAGGAGCTTATGCCACAGAAGGGCAAAGTGATCCACACCCACAACCGTGCGTACCAACAACCCCCTTTGAGAGCGGTGAGGTACCATTGTGAGCATTGTGGGAGAGATGGACACTTGAGTGAGTTCTGCTTTCGGCGCAAGAGAGAGGCGCGCCTGTAACACTCTGGTGTTAAGCAGACTAAAACCTGACATGTCATCATATGCACTAGCATTTCATTTGAGTTGATAACCCAATTTTTTTTGCATTCACTAAAAACAAGTTTTATTCTTTATGCTTGTGCTTAGTGGATAAGGAGTGTTTAAGTTTGCAACCCTAGTCTATGTTTTCTTGTTGTGAATAATGCTTTTATGCTATATAAGGGTACTATGGTAATTTCTTATATAGTAATTGAATTTTGGACCACATCTTGGTATTATGTCTCAAAGGTGTATTTGGAATATGTTTCAAGTCACCATTAAGGTATAATTCAAATTTGGTCGGAATTTAATTAAGTAATGTAATTAATTTAAAAATCCTATTTTATTCCCTTTTTCTTAATTCTAAATCTAAAAAGAATTTGGTTATGCTCTAAAAAGCAAAGTTGCTCAATTTATGATAAGGATCAACTTTGATGTATGAAGTTTTTCAAGTTCTTATATGAAATCAAAAGTAATTGTGAAAATACACTTTTGCCCTTTTTGTCCCCTTTTGAATTTCAGACCCTAATTCAAAATCTAAGCATATTTTGCTTATGTTATAAAAATAAAAGATATTCAGTATTGAATTCTGAACATTTGATATTTTAACATATTTTCAATTTATATTCAAAAATCTGAAGTAATTTTTAAATTTGTGAAAGGGTAGAAAGGAAAGGGGGGGAATATGTTTGCTTCCCTGTTCACGGCGGTGGGCATCCGATATTTGATCGGTGCTGCCAGCGCGTAGGGTGTCGATCTCTCTCGATTGAGCTCGTGTTTGAGTCCGTGGCAAAGTCAAGCTGTTGCTGGCACTCTCCCTCACTCCGTGGCACCTTCTCCTGTGCTCGCCGTCGACGTTTTGCCACCAGGGCACTGACGGGCTCCACTTCGATCCTATCCCAAATCCACTGCAAACTGAGCGTTCTCATCCAAATTGACCGCGGTGATAACTCCCTTACCTCCTTGCGCATCTCCAGAACCCATCCCTTCGACCTCTACTGCTTCAGAGAGCTCGTGCTCGCCGTTCTTCTTCTCACCGGGCGAAATCGCCGCCGAGCTCGACCTCGCCGTGGTCAGCCCATCCGGGCACTCCTCTACTCTCCCTGTCTCGTGTTTCTGTTTCGCCTTGACACCAGGATACTCATCGGCTTGATGGTTTTCCGTTTGGTGCTCAGGTCTCGCCGGAACATCGTTGGTTTCGCCGGAGCTCGCCGCTGCAAGCCACTGCTCCGTGGACTTCTCCTCTCCGTCCATCCTCCGCTCAAACCAGCTACACAGCCAGCATCAAGCTGAGCTACTGGAGCTTTCTAGCCCCTCTGTTCTCTTGCTACCAGCCTGAGTTCACCGGAACAGCTCCGCCGTGATCCGGTCCGCCGCCGTGCGTGGCCAGACCACACCAGAGTAGTAGCGGTTAGGGTTAGGGGCTCTATCGGCTGCGGTTGACCTGCCGGTGTTGATGCTCGCGTCCGTTAGGTTTCTAATGGCCGGAGTTGACCGGCGTAAGGTTCGCCGGTGCTCGGTGCGCCGCCGTCCGCTCTGGCCATGGTCAGGGACCTTGCAGTTGTAAAGATGAGAAAGTGCAGGGTGTTGGTTGCAAAGTCCATGACTCATGTCAATAGTATTCTGGACTGCGGGTTGTTTCCTCAGAAGCCAAAGGGCTTTTCTGCAAAAGTGCCAGGACGCGCCGGCGGGAGCCAGGCCGGGCCGTCTTTCGCGTGTGTTGGGCCGCGCTGGAGCGGGCCAAAAGCCCAGTTTGGGCTAGAATTGAGGTTTTCTTTTTCAAGCTTTATGCACAGTAACTAGTTTTGTTATTTTTGCTATAATTTTTCTATAGCTCTGTTAATTGTGAAATTTGACATGTTAGATGATAGCATGTCTGTGCTAATAAAAAAATTATAAAACTTGTGTTTTGAGTAGTTTTACTATGACAATTAAATCTGTACTTTAATTAATAAATGCAACTTTGATGAATTATGTGATTTTCTGTGTTTCTCCAAAAATCATGAAATTTGACATGTGAGTTTATGTCACTGATATCTACCTTCATGTTTAATTTCAGCTCTGTTTGAATAAGTATGATTTGTTCATAAGTAAAAGCTAATTAAAACGACTTATAAAATAAATAGAATTTGTTAATCCCTTTTAGATTTGTATGATTTTTGGTTTTATTTGACAATCAGGGGATCAGTAGCATGATTTGCTTCCTGGTTATGGATTCCTTTATGTAAATGGTCTTTTGTTACTTGATTAGTTACATAACCTTGCTTAATAGAGATAATAAAATTTGCTTAGTAATAATATATAGTTTAATAGCTAAGTTGGTTTTGTTGGTTTGTATCTATACCTTGATGGAAGATTGTACAAATAAATGTCTACAGCTTAGAAAATTTCCATCTTTACCATGATCATGTCATAAGCATCTCATTGATCATGCATATGCACTTCTACGTGTAGATCTCGTTTCGGAAGAACCGGATCCACAGTGGGTTTCTTCTGAGAGTTTGGATCCTTCTGGTTTTTCTGAGTTACCGGACTTCGCTGATCACCAAGGCAAGCCCCGGACATTAAACCTATTCTTGTATTTTTATAAAGTTATTTATATCACTTGAGTTAATATGATGCATTGGGTAAATAGGAGTTGGGTGAATCCTAGTTGATGCATTACCAACCTTGATGATTCCAATACTTAACCTTGATACCCGTTTTATGAAAATACTTAGTATGCTTAGCCATGCTTTACTTTCTTCATAATAGTCGGTGCTTTTAAAAAGGGTTGCTATGTTATGGAAATACTGAATCTTGAGACAACATGATAATTATCGTAACTTACATCAAGAATGGAGTCTTGTTGTGAGGTTACTTAACATAGGACCTTATCGTTGTTGGCCTGCTGTGATTGAGATCTTTGTGTACAGCCCACATGCGGTGGTAAGCCTCATCTATAGCTATCCCGATACTCGAGAACGGCCAACCGCGTACTGGGAGTGGAGAGATGGCAGGAGTAGCGTGTACCCTCGGGGCTATGAGATAGTCGGGTTCGAGGTGTACTGTACTCTCGGGTGATGCTGGACCCGTTCTTGTATGGGAGGATCTATAGATAGGGTTGACATATGCAAGATTAAGATCTACATATGTCGTGTGGTACTGAATCCCCAGCTGGGTTTAAACGATTCGAATCGCCGTGTTTCCTCGGATATGGAGCCTCAATCCACTGACCCGCACCGTAGTAATGAATGTGATCTTTATGAAATGAGAATGAAAGATGTGGTATGCTTATGAAAGTTTGAGAATCTTTGGATAGTTATGAAATTTTAATCTTGAGTTAAAACTTGAAAGTAGGCTTTACTATTAGTAAGCTTTTATGCAAAAGAAATATTTTGATCTTGCTAAAACCTTACCTTGAATTCCTATAGCCTTCATACCTGAGTTTTCTCCTCTTTTCTAGACGGTTAAGTCTTGTTGAGTACTTTTGTACTCAGGGTTTGTTAACCTTTGTTGCAGGTGAGTTTATTGATCATCCTTTTGGTGGTCAATGTTTCTTCACTCTTGTGGAGGAGAGTGATAATGACTCTGATGTTTGACCTTGGGCAAGTAACCAAAAGTTGTGTGGTATATGTAATATAATGTTCCGAACCTTTTATGTATTAAGTACTTCTGGGTTGTAAACTTTTAAACTTAAGTTTTAATCTATGTTATATACTCTTTCCACTTTTACTCTGATTTATCTCTGATTTATCTAATCTATAAAACTGTTGTATTACTGTGATGCTTGATGAGGGAATTCCTGAAAAGAATGTAACGTGGATGATTCGGGTTTCCCGAGGACACCCGACAGATCTCTTGAGTCATTTGGAACTCATGCACGCCAATCAGAAGTCTTTAGGACAGTGATGGGTGCATGTGGGCCACTTAATTCAGGAGGTTCTGCCACAGCGCCATGCTAGGGAGATGAACAATGCCGACATGTACCATCCTTTCCATGATTACATGCGCCGAATGTTCAGAGACATGCTGCTAGGCCCAGAGGTCCAGAACCTCAAGTTCCCAGGCCTAGGCAGCGGATTGGACGTGCCCGGCGGGAGCCTGCAGTTGTAGGCTATGGACCCCGTGGCGGTGGCTTTGTTGTAGAGCGTTTTCCCCCACCGTGTTTTGAGTATCGCGATGGACGCTCTTCCCTTAGCGGACCACGTTTTCCTCAACGTGGTGATCGCTTCCCCCGTAGGCGTACTAGGAATGGTTTTTCTACTAACCGTTCTTTTGAGTAGCCGGCCCAACACTGGTATTCTTCCTACTTCACTAACCCCAGTGTTGGACCGTATGCTCACCCTATGTCTTTTTATTGATGTAGGTAAAACAATTGGAGGACGTTTGGTTGGTGGATTCCGGTTGCTCGAGGCACATGACCGGTGTTCAAATTAACTTTCCAACGTTTCATCCATCCCATTCCCAAAATCACATCCAAACCTAACCCGGGAATCACAATGAGATCCACAGATACCTTCTTATCCCCAAAACTGATTTCCATTTCCTTAGCCATGATACGGGCAGAAAGAACAGCCCCTGCTGAACTTATCTGATAACCCCTATCCAATTCTACCAGCTTAGGGTTACTTCTCATAACAAAATTCTCACTTATGAAACAATGCGATGCTCCGGAATCAAATAACACAGCTGCAGGGTATTGATTAACAAGAAATGTACCGGCTGTGACAGGTTCTCCTTCTGGCACTTCTTCAACGTTGGTATAATGCACATGGCCTGTGCGAGGTGGAGGCTGGGTGTACTGCTTCTTCGGTCGAGGGCATTGACGTGACAAATGTCCGGTCTGGCAGGAGTTGTAACACGGTCCGATCACATATGGGGTCTTGGCACCTCCTGAACCTCCTGCCTTTGCCATGTTCTGCATCATGGGAGCGGTGTAGGGCTTCTGGAAACTCGGGCGGGAGTGGGTGTTAGTTATCTTTCTCTGCGGGGGACGGTACCTTGCTCCTGCAACCGGCGGGCGACACGGGGTGCGTGCTCCGACAGGGGCCCTGTGTTGAGACGAACCTCCTTCGTTTGCACGACGGCGGTTTTCTGTCGCCAGCCTGCTGTCATTCGCCTCTTGGTTTAGGCAGTCACTGATAAAGTCAGTGAAGTTGGTGCGGTGACTGTTTCCCATCTTGGAAAGCATGGTGGCACTCATCCCACGCTTGAAGCTAGCAATCTTCATGGCCTCCGTGTTGACAAAGTCAGGGGCATAGCGAGACAGGTTGTTGAAGCTGTGTAGATACTCTGACATAGATCTGGTTCCCTAGGATAGCCTCATGAACTCTGTGGTCTTCATTTCCATCAGTCCACTGGGGATATAGTGAAGGACCGAGAATGCTACCAGAAAGCGACCAGAGGGGGGGTGAATGGGAGCTTCAAATTTCCTTTCGAAAACTTGTTGCCACTGTCCCGAGAATCAACCCCAAAAGCAAACCTAGAGCTTGCGAGTGTCCACGACCCTAGATGTAGGGTGGATGCCTCCAAGAAGCACAGTGGGACACTACACACCTCTAGAAATCCAACGCAAAAGACGGAAATCGAAACCGTCAACGAACGAACGAGCGGTGAACGAAACTGCGCGAAACAGACTCGACTGGACTCTAGGCAGCGTCCGGTCGTCAGAAAACCAGTTTCGGACCTTACTGTTCATGACCGGACTCTGGTGTACAGTGCGTCTGGTCAGGTCAGTAGCGTCCGGTCACAAGAAAACGCGAGTGATGAACAGTGACTTCAGCACGTCCGGTCTTGCAAAAACTAGAGCGTCCGGTCAAGAACACAATACCAAGACAGAGAAGCTGTTCATCAACCGGACTCAGGGTCAGCGTCCGGTCGTTGAACCGGTAGCGTCCGGTCACCCCGATTTTGCTCTGCTCGTCCACCGATTCAACTCAATCTCACCCAAAACGAATCCACTAGGGATCAAACTTGGTGAGAAGAGTCACAAGGAGGATAGTGAGCTATCTCTAAGAGATCATGGCTCGAACCTATCTCCAAATCGATGAATCGAATAATTTCGGGGGAAGGGAGAAAAACATAGCCCGAAACCAAAATCGATCTATCTCCTAGACCATGAGGTTAGAGGTAAATTCCTTTAGTGGAAAGAAGTGCCTCACGATCTAGAACAACTTGGTTCAAACGGATTTGCAAAAGATGAACCGAGCAAAGAGATCAAGCGATGGGAAAACGTGGAGAAAAAGGATTCCGCGAAGAACACGAACGAAACATGAATCACAACCACGAAATTGCAACCGTGTGGCAACCACACGCTACAACAGTGATGTTACGGCCTCACTTCCTCAAAATCTCATGAACACAGAGGTATTGTTCTCTTCTCTGTGGATCTCAGGTTCGCTACAGCACGGGATTGGGAGAGCAGGAAACCCTAAGTGCAAAGAGCAAATGAACTGAGATCGTTGGGGAGGAGGGTGTCTCCCCCTACTTAACCTATTCCTAATTCCTACTCTATTCCTATTCTACCCCACTCTACTTACAGAGCGAACCAGTTAAACCCGTAGCGTGTGGTAGGTAGATCCAACGGCCACGCCCGCACAACTCGTAGCGTTGCCTCAACCCAACCTCCCGATTGCCGCCACGTGCCGCCACCGCTCCGCGTTCTTTTCCTGGACGTCGCACCCCCGGTTTTGAGGCCCAAACCGGGAAACCAACCTTCACAGCCAACCCCCGGTTTTGAGGCCCAAACCGGGAAACCAGCCCACCAGCATCTGAGTTTTGAGGCCCAAACTCAGCAAACCCACAGCGCCCAGGTTTTGAGGCCCAAACCTGGAAACCGTCCTCAGCCCGAGTTTTGTGGCCAAACTCGGAAACCCTCAGCACCCAGGTTTTGAGGCCCAAACCTGGAAACCGTCCACCCGATGGTTTTTCCCTGGCTCTACCACCAAACCGATGCCGTAGATGGGATGCACCGCCCGTGCACCCCGTCCAGCGACACGTGTCCCCAAGTCCACGACTCAGGCAACACATGACCGCAAGTCTTCACTTGTTGCTGTCCCAGGCTGCCAGCCACCACAGCTGATCCTCGGGACACCGGTCCCTTAGTCCAAGCCTCACGTCCGCCCTTCGCCACTCTTGGTCCATCGGCACGGCACGTCTCTACTTGACCTTCACCTTGCCTTTGATCACTGTATCCGTGCTCGAAACCTGCACAACACAAGCCAAAGAACATGCGCATCATCCCAGTTGACAATCACTCATCACTTAGAGACTCGACATACACCCATGTATCCGCAATCTCCCCCTTGATGAGTGCATTGCCAACTACCAACACAAATCATGATGGAAGCAGAAGAAGGAAGAAGGAGAAGAAGAGAGAACTCAACCAAATGACCCAAAAGCATAGCAAAGCCGAACACGGTGAAGTGGAAAGAGCGAAACAACTTGGTTCCCAAAGACATGGGCAACGGCTCGACGCAACCAAGCAAAGCAAAGCTAGCCCTCAAGAAGAGGTAGAACAGGCACAACACCGCTAGCAAATACCAATTAAGAAATCGAAGCAAAATGCTAGTCCCTCAAGATGGAGGCATAGAGGCTCAACACAACTAGCAAAGAAAGCTCGATACCAATGCCTTACGGCCAACAGGAAGCAGCAAAAACTCCCCCTCGAATAGTGCAAACAACCAGGAAAGCTCCCCCTCAGTTCAAACGGAGGGTAATGATTTGCAATTTCTCCCCCTTAGTTGAAAATGCACTTATCAAGAAAAAAATGCTCCTCCTCAGAAACTGCACCACCAAAAGTGCAAACCAGAGAAGTTCTCCTACCAACAAGAGAAGTTCTCCCCCTTCCAAAATGCATATGAGTCAAAAATGCAAGTTAGGAGCTTCAGGATTATACTCAAAGGAGTGCAAAGATGCTCAACAAAGTTCTGATCCGATGACTTAGAAAATGCACAGAATGCTAGCAAAGGCTCAAACTAATCACTAAGTCTGAAATGAGAGCTCAAAGAGCAGTTTTTAGCCGAAAAGGTATTCACCATCATGCGGATACATGGGTGTATGCCGGGTCTCTGAGTGTTGAGTGATTGTCAACTAGGATGATGCGCATGTTCTTTGGCTTGTGTTGTGCAGGTGTCGAGCCCGGATACAGTGATCGACGGCGAGGTGAAGGTCAAGTTGAGACGTGCCGTGCTGACGGACCGGGTGCGGTGAAGGATGGGCGTGCCGTGCGGCGGACGTGCCATGCCGAGGTACCGAGCGGTGAAGGGCGGATGTGAGGCTTCGACTGAGGGACCAGAGGCCCGAGGATCAGCTGTGGTGGCTGGCAGCCTGTGACGACGACAAGTGAAGAAATGCGGTCATGTGTTGCCAAAGTCGTAGACTCGGGGACACGTGTCGGTGGACGGGGTGCACGGGAGGTGCATCCCATCTACGACGTCGGTTTGGTGGTAGTGCCAGGGAAAAACCATCGGATGGACGGTTTCCAGGTTTGAGCCTCAAAACCTAGGCGTGGTCGGTTTCCGAGTTTGGCCACAAAACTCGGGCTGAGGACGGTTTCCAGGTTTGGGCCTCAAAACCTGGGCGCTGACGGTTTGCTGAGTTTGGCCTCAAAACTCAGATGCTGGTGGGCTGGTTTCCCGGTTTGGGCCTCAAAACCGGGGGTTGGCTGGAAAAGGCTGGTTTCCCGGTTTGGGCCACAAAACCGGGGGTGCAGAGCGAGGGCGGCACGTGGCGGCGATCTGGAGGTTGCGTCAAGGCAACGCTTCGAATTGTGCGGGCGTGGCCGTCAGATACACCTACCACCGAGTTGGTCCAGAATAACCCTACGGTTTAGCTGGTTCTCTCTGTAATTAGAATAGTGAGGGGTAGAGTAGGAATTAGACTCAGGTTAGAATTAGGATAAGTAGAGGGAGACACCCTCCTCCCTTCCGATCTCAGTCATTTGCTCCTTCGCACTTAGGGTTTTCCGCTCTCCCAACCCCTGCTGTAGCTAGCTGAGATCCGCAGAGAGACTTGCCTCTGTGCACTGTTGATTTTGAGGAAGTGAGGCCGTATCCTCACTGTTGTAGCGTGTGGTAGCCACACAGTTGCAGATTCGTGGTTGTGATTCGCGTTTTGTTCGTGTTCTTCGCGGAATCCTTTTTCTCCACGTTCTTCCCGTCGCTTGATCTCTTTGCTCGGTTCATCTTTTGCAAATCCGCTTGAACCAAGTTGTTCTAGATCGTCAGGCACTTCTTTCCTCTGAAGGATTTAATCTCTAACCTCACGGTCTAGGAGATCGATCGATTTTTCATTTCGGGTCAAGTTTTCTCCCTTCCCCCATAATTCTTCGATTCATCGATTTGGAGATAGGTTCGAGCCATGATCTCTTAGAGATAGCTCACTATACTCCTTGTGACTCATCTCTCCAAGTTTGAACCCTAGAGGTTTCGTTTTGGGAGAGTTTGATTCAAATCGGTGGATGAACTATGCTATCACGGGGTGACCGGACGCAGGGGTCGGGACGACCGGACGCTGGCTAGGTGAGTCCGGTCGTTGAACGTTCACTACGATTTCCTGCTGGTTGACCGGATGCTTGTGGAGCTCACTGACCGGACGCACAGCGCGTACTGTTCACTTGTTTTTGTCCTGGTGACCGGACGCTACTATCCTGACCGGACGCACCGTACACCAGAGTCCGGTCACGAACAGTAAGGTCCGAAACTGGTTTTCTGACGACCGGACGCGTCCGGTGCTCCCTGACCGGACGCTGCCCAGAGTCCGGTCGAGACTGCCTTGCGCGTTTTCGTTCGCGGGTTGTTCGTTCGTTGTCGGATTTGGTTTCTGTCTTTTGCATTGGCTTTCCAGAGTTGTGTAGTGTCCCGCTGTGCTTCTTGGAAGCATCCACCCTACATCTAGGGTCGTGGACATTAGCAAGCTCTAGGGTTTGTCTTTTGGGGTGATTCTCGGGACATTGGCTACTAGTTTTCGTAAGGAAATTTTGAAGCTCCCATTCACCCCCCTCTGGTCGCTTTCCGGTTGCTTCTCAGTCCTTCAATTGGTATCGAAGCAGGTTAAGGATCTTCCACCTTAGCCGGTTCCAGATCCACAGAAGGCGACATGGATCGCGGCGTGGGCAAACCGCCGTTCTTTGATGGGACGAACTATGCGTATTGGAAGATACGCATGTCGGCCTATCTCCAGAGCATGGGCTCTTCTGTTTGGGAGAGTTGCAACAGGGCCGATTACGTTGTCCTGGCTGCTCGTGTCTCTCAGCTTCAGATAGATGAGCACGAGGCCAATAGCCGGGCGCGTAATGCCTTGTTCTCCTGTTTGAGCATGTCGGAGTTTGATCGCGTTTCTCACCTCCCACGGCTCGTGAGATTTGGGACACCCTCATGCGCTTTCATGAGGGCACCTCTCAAGTCAAATCCCGTCTCTACGAGTCGCACAAGCGGGAGTATGAGAACTTTCGAGAGCATAGAAAGCTTATTCGCTCGCTTTCAGGTAATTGTCAACAAGATGCGAGCTAACAAGGAGCTATTGCCTTTTGACGATCATGAGAGGGCTTTAAAGCTTTTGCATACTCTCGATCGATCGGTGTGGGACTCAAAGGTCCAGGCGATCATCGAATCGTCTAATTTTGAGACTCTCACTTGCGACGAGCTCTTTAGTAAGCTCAAGTCTAGTGAGATTGACGCCATGTCGAGGGCTTCTTATGCGAAAACTTCTGGCCCGACTATGGCTTTGGTTTCTGGCTCTTCTGCTAACCCCTCTGCTGGCTTTGCACTTTCTTCACTCTTTTCTGTCACAGAGGACCAGCTTGAGTCGTTGGGGGATGACGAGTTGGCAATGCTTGCCAACCGGTTCACGCGGTTCCACAACAACCGCATGAACCATCGCCGCGGTGGAGGACGCTCAGGATGCTATGAGTGCGGCGACCCCGACCACTTCATCGCCAACTGCCCCAAGAAGAAGCATTCATCCGGGAAGGGCGATCATGGGCACAAGTACGACTCCATTAAGCGCAAGGAGAAGTACGTCCCCGCGAGGCACAAGCGGAGGGGCGGCTTCGACAAGGAGTATATCAAGAAGAAGTACTTGGAGAAGGCCCAGGCTGAGCAGCGTGCGTTCTTCGCCACGCTCAGCGACGTCGACGACTCGGATGACGACTCCGCTTGCTCAAGCGATGACGAGTCCGAGAAGAAGAAGAGGATCGAGGACAAGCTGAACGGACTCTGCTTCTTCGCCGACGATGACGGCTTCTGCACCATGGCGCTTGGTGATGAAGTCGATGGCAAGTTGGAGCACTCCCCTCAGGACGACGACGACGACACCTCCCAGGTATCCCTCACCCATGATGAACTCTTTGCTGAGAATGAGAAGCTTACTGCCGCGCTCCTTAGTCAGGACAAGTTGCTTAGGCGTGCCGCTAGAGAGCGCAAGGAGTTTAGGCAGAAGTGGGAGGATACGGTGAAGGAACTTGATTCTGTCAAGTCCACCGTGGTCGTTACTGATGAGGAGGAGTGTGAGATGTGCACCACGCACATGACTGACCTTCTCACTTTGAGAAGCAAGTATGCTACGTTGGTAGGAGAGGTGGATGAGCTGAAGGCTAGACCTTCTCTGTTGGGAGCGTGCAAGACTTGTCCTGTCTTGCAATCTGAGTTGGCAGAGAAGAATGCCAAGATTGTGTCTCTTGAGGAGGCCAGCTCGGGTAACACTTGTGTGACTAGGTGCGCTTTGTGTGAGGGTTTGGAGATGGAGATTGCTAATGTGAAGCATGACAAGATGCAGACCGAGGAAGAAAACACATACCTTTAGACCATCTTGTCATGGGTGTCTTGTGGTGAGCCGCAGCTCGGGATGATGATCTCCCAATTCAAGCGAGCTGCTGGAGGTCCCGGTGTAGGTCTTGCTCAGGGTGTTGATCTTTCCGCTTTTGGGAAGATTGGAGAGTCGAGTGGTCTGAATCCTAGTGAGAAGCCCAACTCCACCACTACTCCCAAACTTACCAAGCTTCCACCCAAAGAGCCTCTCAAACCTAACACCAAGGATGGGGTATTTGAGGAACCTCCAAGAGCTCCACCCAAGAACCAAGTGTGGCATCCCAAACCCAACCACCTAAAGAATAAGCTGGATACAATGCCACCTATCCAGGAAGAGTTGCCACAGAAGGGCAAAGTGATCCACACCCACAGCCATGAGTACCAACAACCCCCTTTGCGCGCGGTGAGGTATCATTGTGACTTCTGTGGGAGAGATGGACACTTGAGCTAGTTCTACTTTAGGCGCAAGAGAGAGACGCGCCGTGCTAGGGAGATGAACAACCCGGACATGTACCATCCTTTCCATGATGTACATGTGCCGAATGTTCAGAGGAGTGCTCCGAGGAGAGCAGCTAGGCCCAGAAGTCCAGAACCTCAAGTTCCCAGGCCTAGGCAGCAGAGAGCTCCGAGGAGAGACGCTAGGCCTAGAGGCGCATTGCCTCAAGTTGCTAGGCCTAGGCCTCGTAGAGAGCGTGCCCGGCGGGAGCCTGCAGTTGTAGGCTATGAACCCCGTGGCGGAGGCTTTGTAGTTGAGCGTTCTCCCCCACCGCGTTTTAAGTATCGCGATGGACGCTCCTCCCTTAGCGGACCACGTTTTCCTCTACGTGGTGATCGCTCCTCACGTAGACGTGCTAGGAATGGTTTTTCTGCTAACCGTTTTTTTGAGCACCCGGCCCAACACTGGTATTCCCCTTACTTCACTAACCCCAGTGTTGGACCGTATGCTCACCCTATGTCCTTTTATTGATGTAGGTAAAACGGTTGGAGGACATTTGGTTGGTGGATTCCGGTTGCTCGAGGCACATGACCGGAAACGCCAAGTGGTTCTCCAGCCTTAGCCCTGTTGCCGGAAGGGAGTACATAACCTTCGGCGACAATAGCAAAGGTAAGGTATTGTCTCGCGGGTCGGTGCGAGTTAATGAGCACTTTGTGTTGCACGATGTTGCTCTTGTTTCTAACTTGCATTTTAACCTTCTTTCTGTTTTGCAACTTTTTGACGACGACTATGAGATTCATTTTAAACCGAATCTCAGTCGTATTTTGGATCCTCAGGGCAATCTAGTGTGTTTGATTTTGCCCTTTGGAAAAGTCTTTCGTGCGAATTTCTCGGAGTCTTTTGGCACTTCTCGTTGTCTTGTGGCTGGACCTACCTCCTCTGATCTTTGGAAGTGGCATAGGAGACTTGGTCATTTGAGCATCGACTTGCTTGCAAGGCTTAGTTCACTTGGCCTAATCTGAGGATTGCCCAAGATGCATATGGAGAAGGATCTTGTTTGCCACTCTTGTAGACACGGGAAGATGGTTGCCGCTCCCCACCATCCAGTGACTCAGGTCATGACCAAGCGCCCTGGAGAGCTTTTGCATATGGACCTTGTTGGTCCGGCTCGGGTGAGCTCTTTTGGGGGGAAGTGGTATGTGCTTGTTGTTGTTGATGACTTTTCGAGATATTCGTGGGTCTTCTTTTTAGCTGAGAAGACCGAGACTTTCTCCTCTGCTCGCAATCTGATTTTGCGTCTTCAGAATGAGTTCCCTTTGAACTCGATGGGAGCAATTCGGAGTGATAATGGTTCTGAATTCAAGAATTCGGATTTTGAGAAGTTTTGTAACTCCTTGGGTTTAGAGCATCAGTTTTCTTCCCCCTACACACCCCCTCAGAATGGTGTTGTAGAGAGGAAGAATCGGACCCTTGTTGAGATGGCCAGGACGATGCTCGACGAGCATAGGACTCCTAGGCGATATTGGGCCGAAGCTATGAACACTGCATGCTACATTTCAAATCGCATTTTTCTGAGAGCTTTCTTGAAGAAGACTTCTTATGAGTTGCGTTTTGGTAGACAGCCCAAGGTGAGTTATTTTAGAGTCTTCGGTTGCCATTGTTTTATATTGAAGAAAGGCAATCTGGACAAATTCGAGTCTCGTTCTTCTGACAGAGTATTTTTGGGTTATGACACTCATACTCGCGCATATCGTGTACTTAACCTTGATACTAACCGAGTCATGGAGACATCAGATGTCACCTTCAATGAGACTCTCGTTTGTCCTTCTTCTTGTTTTGAGCGTGCAGGTGATCATGAGGATGGCGAGCCTCTTTTTGATGACGAGGACGAGGGTGCTGAAGGTATAGATGATCCAGCACCCCCTCCACCTGTTGTGCCGCAAAGAGCGGCTTCTACGACGACTCACGGCCCCGACACCTCTTCTTCCTGGGGGCCGTGGGATCCGCCACCTCGAGCGGTACCATTTGTACCCGGGGAGGCACCAGCTGCTGTTGAGGGGGAGGCCACTTCAGCAAGGGAGGCGCCACGACACATTCAGCGCCAGCACCCGCCTCAGCAGATGATCGGCAGCATCGACGAACGAGTTACTCGGTCCAGGTCACAGCACCTATCTCACTTCGCTCATTCTGCTTTTGTTGCTAACTTTGATCCCCGAGATGTTGGACACGCTTTGACGGATCCCGATTGGGTCAATGCCATGCATGAGGAGTTAGAAAATTTTGAGAGAAATCGGGTTTGGGTTCTAGTTCCTCCTCCTCCTGAGTGTAAGCCTATTGGGACAAAATGGGTTTTCAAAAACAAGCAAGGAGAGGATGGCCACGTTGTTAGAAACAAGGCCAGGCTTGTAGCAAAGGGTTATAGTCAGAAGGAGGGAATAGACTTTGAGGAGACTTTTGCTCCTGTAGCTCGTTTGGAGGCTATTAGGATACTCTTGGCTTTTGCTGCATCCAAAGGTTTTAAACTCTTTCAAATGGATGTCAAGAGTTCCTTCTTAAATGGCTACATAGAAGAGGAAGTGTATCTTGAGCAACCCCCCGGTTTTGAAAATCCCAAGTTTCCAAACCATGTTTTTAAACTTCACAAAGCTTTATATGGTTTGAAACAAGCCCCTAGAGCCTGGTATGATAGATTGAAAACCTTTTTGCTTGCTAAGGGTTTTAAAATGGGATGTGTAGATAAAACGCTCTTTCTCCTCAAGCAAGGCAAAGACACTCTCTTGGTCCAGATTTACGTGGATGATATCATTTTCGGTGGTTCTTCTCATGCTTTGGTTGCCAAGTTTGCAGATACTATGAGCAGGGAGTTCGAGATGAGCATGATGGGCGAGCTGACCTTCTTTCTCAGGTTGCAAATCAAGCAATCCCGAGAGGGGACGTTTGTACACCAGGGCAAGTACACCAAGGACTTGCTGAAGCGGTTCGATATGGGTGAGGCCAAGCCTCTTCCAACACCCATGTCGACGACGACTGCCCTGGATGCGGATGTGGATGGAGAAGCAGTGGACAAGAAGGAGTACCGAAGCATGATCGGGTCGCTCCTCTACCTGACGGCGTCACGCCCGGACATCCAGTTCGCGGTGTGTCTGTGCGCGCGCTTTCAGGCGTCGCCGCGCACTTCTCACCGTCAGGCAGTGAAGCGCATATTCAGGTACCTTCGTTTCACGCCTGAGTTTGGGATTTGGTACTCTGTTTCCTCCACCCTCTCCCTTTGCGGTTATTCGGATGCCGATTTTGCTGGTTGCCGTATTGAGCGCAAGTCCACTTCTCGGACTTGCCAGTTTATTGGTTCTTCTCTTGTTTCATGGTCTTCTCGCAAGCAGTCTAGTGTCGCCCAGTCTACCACGGAGGCTGAGTATGTTGCTGCGGCTAGCTGCTGTTCCCAGTTGCTTTGGATGATGGCCACTTTGTGTGATTTTGGTCTGAGCTTTACTCGTGTTCCTTTGCTTTGTGACAGCACGAGTGCCATTAGCGTTGCTAAGAACCCCGTGCTTCACTCGAAGACCAAACACATTGATGTGCGCTTTCATTTCTTGTGAGACCACCAGGAGAAGGGTGATATCGACCTTCGCCATGTCGATACTCATCATCAACTGGCTGATATTTTCACCAAGCCTTTAGACGAATCAACCTTTAACCGGTTGAGGGGTGAGCTTGGTGTGTGTTTCCCCTTTTAGTTGGGGGAAACATTTTGGATCTTGTATCATAGACTGACTTTTCTTTTGTCTTTCTTTTCTTTTGCATTTTAGCATACGCATTTACATTCTGAGTTTCATGTTTATAATCACTAGAATGTAACTATGCTCTATGTAGTATGCTCCGATGATTATGTTGATGCTTGTAGCTTATGCTCTTTCTGATCACTAGTACATGTTGTGAGCTGAGCTATTTTTGAAATGGTGAATTTGCTTAATAACTTAGAACCTGAAAATGTTCACCATTGAGATATGCAACTAGCATGTGTAGGATGTGTTGAGTTTACTCGTGCTTTTCATATATGCTAGGTTGCTATGTCTCTAGTTCTGAGTCATTCACTTGCTTGGTCTGTTCATATCATGTTTAACTTTTGAACCAAGTTTTAGTGAATTGAAAAGATCGAGATGGGATTGCTTGTCAACACATCACGTTATCGAGATGGTTTCTCATTGCACTCTGAGTTAAACTTGAGCCGTGTAGTGTATGACCTAAACCGTAGCTTTAAGCTTCTGATTGCTTCGGCATAGGCTTCGCTCGGTTGCAAAGTTAGGCAATGACAAGCTTTCAACCTCTCGCAATCACATGCTAATAATTGAACTTGTGTAATTTCACCGCTGCAACTCCGATCTAAAGTTGAATTCACAAGTGTATGATTCACTCTTAAGCATGATGATTGAACTTTGCTAGGGGTAGTTCACCTTGTATACATGTTTAGCACTTGTTCAGGCTCCTGTTTATACATTGCTAGTGCTATTTTGATGGTGAATACCTTTTGACTCAAAACTGCTCATTTCTGCTCATATGTTCATATTTCATATCTGGTGATCAGTTTGAGCCTTTGCTGAGCTTGTATGCTGTTGTTGAGCCATTGGAGTTATACTGTTTAGAGCATCTTTGCATTCTCCTGAATATATGCCTGAAGCTGCTAACTTGTATTTTGACTCATATGCATGTTGGAACGGGGAGAACCACCCTTGTTCGCACTTTTTGTTGGTGCTTTTTCTGATGGGGAGAGTCTTTTACTTGATTAGTGCATTTTCAACTAAGGGGGAGAATTTGCAAATCATTAATGCTTCCCGAGTATTCATTTGAGGGAGAGTTTGCATGTCTCCTGGATGTTCAACTAAGAGGGAGTGTTTTCTTGGTTGTATGCACTAGTCGAGGGGGAGTTTTGCTGTCTCTTGCTGGCCGAAAGGCATTGATATCGAGCTTTCTTTGCTAGTTGTGTTGAGCCTCTATGCCTCTATCTTGAGGGACTAGCATTTTGCTTCGATTTTCCAATTGGCATTTGCTAGCGGTGTTGAGCCTGTTCTACCTCTTCTTGAGGGCTAGCTTTGCTTTGCTTGGTTGCGTCGAGCCGTTGCCCATGTCTTTGGGGACCAAGTCCTTTCGCTCTTTCCACTTGACCTTCTTCGGCTTTGCTATGCTTTTGGGTCATTTGGTTGAGTTTTCTCCTTCTCCTTCCTCCTTCTTCCTTGTTCTTCTTTTCATTATGATTTGTGTGAGTAGTTGACAATGCACTCATCAAGGGGGAGGTTGCGGATACATGGGTGTATGCCGGGTCTCTGAGTGTTGAGTGATTGTCAACTGGGATGATGCGCATGTTCTTTGGCTTGTGTTGTGCAGGTGTCGAGCCCGGATACAGTGATCGACGGCGAGGTGAAGGTCAAGTTGAGACGTGCCGTGCTGACGGACCGGGTGCGGGGAAGGATGGGTGTGCCGTGCAGCGGACGTGCCATGCCGAGGTACCGAGCGGTGAAGGGCGGACGTGAGGCTTCGACTGAGGGACCAGAGGCCCGAGGATCAGCTGTGGTGGCTGGCAGCCTGTGACGATGACAAGTGAAGAAATGCGGTCATGTGTTGCCTAAGTCGTAGACTCGGGGACACGTGTCGGTGGACGGGGTGCACGGGAGGTGCATCCCATCTACGACGTCGGTTTGGTGGTAGAGCCAGGGAAAAACCATCGGATGGACGGTTTCCAGGTTTGAGCCTCAAAACCTGGGCGTGGTCGGTTTCCGAGTTTGGCCACAAAACTCGGGCTGAGGACGGTTTCCACGTTTGGGCCTCAAAACCTAGGCGCTGACGGTTTGCTGAGTTTGGCCTCAAATCTCAGATGCTGGTGGGCTGGTTTCCCGGTTTGGGCCTCAAAACCGGGGGTTGGCTGGAAAAGGCTGGTTTCTCGGTTTGGGCCACAAAACCGGGGGTGCAGAGCGAGGGCGGCACGTGGCGGGGATCTGGAGGTTGCGTCAAGGCAACGCTTCGAATTGTGCGGGCGTGGCCGTCGGATACACCTACCACCGAGTTGGTCCAGAATAACCCTACGGTTTAGCTGGTTCTCTCTGTAATTAGAATAGTGAGGGGTAGAGTAGGAATTAGATTCAGGTTAGAATTAGGATAAGTAGAGGGAGACACCCTCCTCCCTTCCGATCTCAGTCATTTGCTCCTTCGCACTTAGGGTTTTCCGCTCTCCCATCCCCTGCTGTAGCTAGCTGAGATCCGCAGAGAGACTTGCCTCTGTGCACTGTTGATTTTGAGGAAGTGAGGCCGTATCCTCACTGTTGTAGCGTGTGGTAGCCACACAGTTGCAGATTCGTGGGTGTGATTCGCGTTTTGTTCGTGTTCTTCGCGGAATCCTTTTTCTCCACGTTCTTCCCGTCGCTTGATCTCTTTGCTCGGTTCATCTTTTGCAAATCCGCTTGAACCAAGTTGTTCTAGATCGTCAGGCACTTCTTTCCTCTGAAGGATTTAATCTCTAACCTCACGGTCTAGGAGATCGATCGATTTTTCATTTCGGGTCAAGTTTTCTCCCTTCCCCCATAATTCTTCGATTCATCGATTTGGAGATAGGTTCGAGCCATGATCTCTTAGAGATAGCTCACTATACTCCTTGTGACTCATCTCTCCAAGTTTGAACCCTAGAGGTTTCGTTTTGGGAGAGTTTGATTCAAATCGGTGGATGAACTGTGCTGTCACGGGGTGACCGGACGCAGGGGTCGGGACGACCGGACGTTGGCTAGGTGAGTCCGGTCGTTGAACGTTCACTATGATTTCCTGCTGGTTGACCGGACGCTTGTGGAGCTCACTGACCGGACGCACAGCGCATACTGTTCACTTGTTTTTGTCCTGGTGACCGGACGCTACTATCCTGACCGGACGCACCGTACACCAGAGTCCGGTCACGAACAGTAAGGTCCGAAACTGGTTTTCTGACGACCGGACGCGTCCTGTGCTCCCTGACCGGACGCTGCCCAGAGTCCGGTCGAGACTGCCTTGCGCGTTTTCGTTCGCGGGTTGTTCGTTCGTTGTCGGATTTGGTTTCCGTCTTTTGCGTTGGCTTTCCAGAGTTGTGTAGTGTCCTGCTGTGCTTCTTGGAAGCATCCACCCTACATCTAGGGTCGTGGACATTAGCAAGCTCTAGGGTTTGTCTTTTGGGGTGATTCTCGGGACAGTGGCTACTAGTTTTCGAAAGGAAATTTTGAAGCTCCCATTCACCCCCCCTCTGGTCGCTTTCCGGTTGCTTCTCGGTCCTTCACATCAAAATAGCACAGACATGTATAGACAGGAAGTCAAACAAGTGCTAAACATGTATACAAGGTGAACTACCCCTAGCACAGTTCAATCATCATGCTGATACCAATTGAAAAATGAAGCATATACTTGTGATTTCAAATTTTAATCGGAGTTGCAGCAGTGAAATTACACAAGTTCAGAAATCAGCATGTAACTGCGAGAGGTTGAATGCTTGTTATTGCCTAACTTTCCAACTGTGCGAAGCCTATGCATAAGCAATCAGAAGCTTAAAGCAACAGTTTCGGTCATACACTACACAGCTCAAGTTTAACTCAAAGTGCAATGAGAAACAGTCTCGAAACTGTGAGGTGCTAACAAGCAAACCCATCTCGATCTTTTCAATTCTCTTAACATGGTTCAGATTTTAAACAGAATATGACAGACCAAGCAAGTGAATGACTCAACACTAGAGACATAGCAACCTAGCATATATAAATAGCATAAGTGACTTTGACACATCCTACACATGCTAGTTGCATATCTCAATGGTGAACATTTTCAAGTTTTAAGTTCATTACCAGATTCACCATTCAAAAATAGCTCAGCTCACAGTATGCACCAGTGATCAGAAAGAGTATAAGCTACAGCATCTACATAAAGCATCGGAGCAAAGACTACACAGAGCATAGTTACATTCTTCAGACTATATTCATGAAGCTCAGAATGTAAAAGTGTATGCTGAAATGCAAATATGCATGAAGAAACCAAAAGGAAGCAAAAACAACTGAAGAACACAAAGTCAGTGTATCATACAAGAGTCAAAAATGTTTCCCCCACCTAAAAGGCGAAACACACACCAAGCTCACCTCTCAACCGATTAAAAGTTGATTGGTCCAAAGGCTTGGTGAAAATATCAGCCAACTGATGATGAGTATCGACATGGCGAAGGTCGATATCACCCTTCTCATAGTGGTCTCGCAGAAAATGAAAGCGCACATCAATGTGAGTGCAGCACGGGGTTCTTAGCGACGCTAATCGCACTCGTGCTGTCACAAAGCAATGGAACACGAGAAAAGCTCAGACCAAAATCACGCAAAGTGGCCATCATCCAGAGTAACTGGGAACAACAGCTAGCCGCAGCAACATACTCAGCCTCCGTGGTAGACTGGGCGACACTAGACTGCTTGCGAGAAGACCACGATACAAGAGAAGAACCAATAAACTGGCAAGTCCCAGAAGTGGACTTGCGCTCAATCCGGCAACCAGCAAAATCAGCATCGAAATAACCACAAAGGGAAAGAGTGGAGGAAGCAGAATACCAAATCCCGAATTCTGGAGTGAAGGATAAGTACCTCATAATGCGCTTGACCACCTGACGGTGAGAAGTGTGCGGCGAAGACTGAAAATGCGCGCAAAGACACAACGCGAACTGGATGTCCGGGCGTGTCGCCGTTAGGTACATCAGCGACCCGATCATACTCCGGTACTCCTTCTGATCTACTGCTTCTCCCTCCTTGTCCACATCCAGGGCCGTCGTGGTCGCCATGGGTGTTGGAAGAGGCTTGGCCTCACCCATGTCGAATTTCTTCAAAATTTCCCGGGTGTACTTGCCCTGGTGCACGAACGTCCCCTCTCGGGATTGCTTGATTTGCAACCCGAGGAAAAATGTCAACTCGCCCATCATGCTCATCTCGAACTCCCTGCTCATAGTGTCTGCGAACTTGGCAACCAAAGCATGAGAAGAACCACCAAAAATGATATCATCCACGTAAATTTGGACCAAGAGAGTATCAGTGCCTTGCTTGAGGAGAAAGAGCGTTTTATCTACACATCCCATTTTAAAACCCTTAGCAAGCAAAAAGGTTTTCAACCTATCATACTAGGCTCTAGGGGCTTGTTTCAAACCATACAAAGCTTTGTGAAGTTTAAAGACATGGTTTGGAAACTTGGGATTTTCGAAACCGGGGGGTTGTCTAACATACACCTCCTCTTCTATGTAGCCGTTTAAGAAGGCACTCTTGACATCCATTTGAAAAAGTTTGAAACCTTTGGATGCAGCAAAAGCCAAGAGTATCCTAATTGCCTCCAAGCGAGCTACAGGAGCAAACGTCTCCTCATAGTCTATCCCCTCCTTCTGACTATATCCCTGGGCTACGAGTCTGGCCTTGTTTCTCACAACATGGCCATCTTCTCCCTGTTTGTTTTTGAAAACCCATTTTGTCCCAATTGGAAGACACTCAGAAGGTGGAGACACTAGAACCCAAACCCGATTTCTCTCAAAGTTCTCAAGCTCCTCATGCATGGCATTGACCCAATCCGGATCCGTCAAAGCGTGTCCAACATCCCGGGGTTCAAAATAAGCAACAAATGCAGAATGAGCAAAGTGGGAGATTTGCCTTGACTGGGTGACGCGTTCGTTGATGCTGCCGATCATCTGCTGAGGCGGGTGCTGGCGCTGAATGTGTCATGGCGCCTCCCTTGCCGAAGTGATCTCCCCCTCAGCAGCAACTGGTGCCTCCCCGGGTACAAAGGGTACCGCTCGGGGTGGTGGATCCCACGGCCCCCAGGAAGAAGACGTGTCGGGGCCGTGAGTCGTCGTAGAAGCAGCTCTTGGCAGCACAGCAGGTGGAGGGGGTGCTGGATCATCCATACCTTCAGCACCCTCATCCTCGTCATCAAAAAGAGGCTCACCGACCTCGTGATCACCTGCACGCTCAAAACGAGAAGAAGGACAAAACATGGTCTCGTCGAAGGTGACATCTGATGTCTCCATGACTCGGTTAGTATCAAGGTTAAGTACATGATAAGCTCGAGTGTGAGTGCCGTAACCCAAAAACACACCGTCAGAAGAACGAGACTCAAATTTGTCCAGGTTGCCCTTTTTGAGTATCAAACAATGGCAACCAAAAACTCAAACGTAACTCACCTTGGGCAGTTTTCCAAAACGCAACTCATAAGAAGTCTTTTTCAAGAAAGCTCGGAGAAAAATGCGATTTGAAATGTAGCATGCAGTGCTCATAGCTTCGGTCCAATATCGCCTAGGAGTCCTATGCTCATCGAGCATCGTCCTGGCTATCTCTACAAGGGTCCGATTCTTCCTCTCTACAACACCATTCTGAGGGGGTGTGTAGGGGGAAGAAAACTGATGCTCTAAACCCAAAGAGTTACAAAACTTCTCAAAATCTGAATTCTTGAATTCGGAACCATTATCACTCCTAATAGCTCGCATCGAGTTCAAAGGGAACTCGTTCTAAAGACGCAAAATCAGATTGCGAGCAAAGGAGAAAGTCTCGGTCTTCTCAGCTAAAAAGAAGACCCACGAATATCTCGAAAAGTCATCAACAAAAACAAGCACATACCACTTCCCCCCAACTGAGCTCACCCGAGCCGGACCAACAAGGTCCATGTGCAAAAGCTCTCCAGGGCGCTTGGTCATGACCTGAGTCACTGGATGGTGGGGAGCGGCAACCATCTTCCCATGTCTACAAGAGTGGCAAACAAGATCCTTCTCCATATGCAACTTGAGCAATCCTCGGATTAGGCCAAGTGAACTAAGCCTTGCAAGCAAGTCGAAGCTCAAATGTCCAAGTCTCATATGCCACTTCCAAAGATCAGAAGAGGAAGGTCCAGCCACAAGACAACGAGAAATGCCAAAAGACTCCGAGAAATCCGCACGAAAGACTTTCCCAAAGGGCGAAATCACACAAACAAGATTGCCCTGAGGGTCCAAAATACGACTGAGATTCGGCTTAAAACGAATCTCATAGTCGTCATCAAAGAGTTGCGAAACAGAAAGAAGGTTAAAATGCAAGTTAGAAACAAGAGCAACATCGCGTAACACAAAGTGCTCATTAACTCGCACAGACCCACGAGACAGCACCTTACCTTTGCTGTTGTCGCCGAAGGTGATATACTCCTTTCCGGTGACCGGACTAAGACTGGAGAACCACTTGGCGTTTCTGGTCATGTGCCTCGAACACCCGGAATCCACCAACCAAACGTTCTCCAATCGTTTTAGCGACATCAATAAAAAGACATAGGGTGAGCATACAGGCCAACGCTGGGGTTAGTGAAGTAAGGAGAATACCAATGTTGGGCCGGCTGCTCAAAACAACAGTTAGCAGAAAAACCATTCCTAGCACACCTACGAAGGAAGCGATCACCACGTTTAGACAGACGTGGTCCGCTGGGAAGGGAGCGCTCACCGCGATACTCAAAACGCGGTGGGGGAAAACGCTCAACTACAAAGCCACCGCCACGGTGTCCATAGCCCACAAATGCAGGCTCCCGCCGGGCACGCTCTCTACGAGGCCTAGGCCTAGGAACTTGAGGCAGTGCACCTCTAGGCCTAGCATCTCTCCTCGAAGCTCTCCTCTGTCTAGGCCTGGGAAATTGAGGTTCTGGACCTCTGGGCCTAGCAGCGCGTCTCTGAACATTTGGCACATGTACATCATGGAGAGGATGGTACATGTCCGGGTTGTTCATTTCCCTAGCACGGCACACCTCTCTCTTGCGCCAAAAGCAGAACTCGCTCAAGTGTCCATCTCTCCCACAATGCTCACAATGGTTCCTCACCGCTCTCAAAGGGGGTTGTTGGTACTCACGGTTGTGGGTATGGATCACTTTGCCCTTCTGTGGTAAACACTCCTCTTGAATGGGTGGCATGGTGTCCAGTTTGTTCTTGAGGTGGTTGGGTTTGGGATGCCACACTTGGTTCTTGGGTGGAGCTCTCGGAGGTTCCTCAAACACCCCATCCTTGGTGTTAGGCTTGAGAGGCTCTTTGGGTGGAAGCTTGGTAAGTTTGGGAGTAGTGGTGGAGTTGGGCTTCTCACTCGGGTTCAGACCACTCGACTCTCTAATCTTCCCAAAAGCAGAAAGATCAACACCCGGAGCAAAACCTACACCAGGACCTCCAGTAGCTCGCTTGAATTGGGAGATCATCATCCCGAGCTGCGGCTCACCACAAGACACCCATGACAAGATGGTCTAAAGGTATGTGTTTTCTTCCTCGGTCTCCATCTTGTCATGATTCACATTAGCAATCTCCATCTCCAAACCCTCACACAAAGCGCACCTAGTCACACAAGTGTTACCCGAGCTGGCCTCCTCAAGAGACACAATCTTGGCATTCTTCTCTGCCAACTCGGATTGCAAGACAGGACAAGTCTTGCACGCACCCAACAGCGAGGGTCTAGCCTTCAGCTCATCCACCTCTCCTACCAACGCAACATACTTGCTTCTCAAAGTGAGAAGGTCAGTCATGTGCGTGGTGCACATCTCACACTCCTCCTCATCAGTAACGACCACGGTGGACTTGACAGAATCAAGTTCCTTCACCGTATCCTCCCACTTCTGCCTAAACTCCTTGCGCTCTCTAGCGGCACGCCTAAGCAACTTATCTTGACTAAGGAGCGCGGTAGTAAGTTTCTCGACCTCAGCGGAAAACTCATCGTGGGTCAGAGATACCTGGGAGGTGTCGTCGTCGTCGTCGTCGTTCTAAGGAGTGTCGCCTCCGACCTCATCACCAAGGGCCATGGTGCAGAAGCCGTCGTCGTCGGCGAAGAAGCAGAGGCCGTTGAGCTTGTCCTCGATCCTCTTCTTCTTCTCAGACTCGTCGTCGCTTGAGGAAGCGGAGTCGTCGTCCGAGTCATCGACGTCGCTGAGCGTGGCGAAGAACGCACGCTGCTCAGCCTGGGCCTTCTCCAAGTACTTGGTCTTGATGTACTCCTTGTTGAAGCCGCCCTTCCGCTTGTGCCTCGCGGGGACGTACTTCTCCTTGCGCTTGCCGGAGTCGTACTTGTGCCCATGATCACCCTTCCCAGAATGCTTGTTCTTCTTGGGACAGTTGGCGATGAAGTGGTCGGGGTCGCCGCACTCGTTGCATCCCGAGTGTCCTCCTCCGCGGCGACGGTTCATGCGGTTGTTGTGAAACCGCGAGAACCGGTTGGCAAGCAAAGCCAACTCGTCATCTCCCAAAGACTCCAACTGCTCCTCTGTGACAGAAAGAAGAGAATGCAAAGCAAAGCCTCCAGAGGGGTTAGTAGAAGAGCCAGAAAGCATAGCCATCGACGGGCTAGAAGGATTTTCATAAGAAGCCCTCGCCATGGCATCGATCTCACTGGACTTGAGCTTAATGAAGAGTTCGTCGCACGTGAGGGTCTCATAGTTAGGTGATTCGATGATCGCCTGAACTTTGGAATCCCACACCGATCGATCAAGAGTATGCAAAAGCTTTAAAGCCCTCTCATGATCGTCGAAAGGCAACAACTCCTTGTTAGCCCTCATCCTATTGACAATCACCTGAAAGCGAGCGAATAAACTTTCTATGCTCTCGCCAGGCATATGTCAAAAGTTCTCATACTCTCACTTGAAAAACTCGTAGAGGCGGGTTTTGACTTGAGAGGTTCCCTCATGAAAGCGCATGAGGGTAGCCCAAATCTCCTGAGCCGTAGCTAGGTGAGAAACACGATCAAACTCACTCATGCTCAAACATGAGAAAAGAGCATTACGTGCTCGGCTATTGGCATCGTGCTCATCGATCTGAAGCTGAGAGACACGAGCAGCCAAGACCACGTAATCGGCAGAGTTGCAAATATCCCAGATGGAAGCACCCAAACTCTGCAGATAGGCCGACATGCGTATCTTCCAATACGCATAGTTCGTCCCATCAAAGAACGGCGGTTTGCCCACGCCGCTATCCATGTCGCCTTCTGTTGATCTGGAACCGGCTAAGGTGGAAGATCCTTAACCTGCTCCGATACCAATTGAAGGACCGAGAATGCTACCAGAAAGCGACCAGAGGGGGGTGAATGGGAGCTTCAAATTTCCTTTTGAAAACTTGTTGCCACTGTCCCGAGAATCAGCCCCAAAAGCAAACCTAGAGCTTGCGAGTGTCCACGACCCTAGATGTAGGGAGGATGCCTCCAAGAAGCACAGCGGGACACTACACACCTCTAGAAATCCAACGCAAAAGACAGAAATCGAAACCGTCAACGAACGAACGAGCGGCGAACGAAACTGCGCGAAACAGACTCGAACGGACCCTGGGCAGCGTCCGGTCAGTGAGCACCGGACGCGTCCGGTCGTCAGAAAACCAGTTTCGGACCTTACTGTTAATGACCGGACTCTGGTGTACGGTGCGTCCGGTCAGGTCAGTAGCATCCGGTCACAAGAAAACGCGAGTGATGAACAATGACTTCAGCGCGTCCGGTCATGCAAAAACTAGAGCGTCCGGTCAAGAACACAATACCAAGACAGAGAAGCTGTTCATCGACCGGACTCAGGGTCAGCGTCGGGTCGTTGAACCGGCAGCGTCCGGTCACCCCGATTTTGCTCTGCTCGTCCACCGATTCAACTTGATCTCACCCAAAACGAATCCACTAGGGATCAAACTTGGTGAGTAGAGTCACATGGAGGATAGTGAGCTATCTCTAAGAGATCATGGCTCGAACCTATCTCCAAATCGATGAATCGAATAATTTCGGGGGAAGGGAGAAAAATTTAGCCCGAAACCAAAATCGATCGATCTCCTAGACCGTGAGGTTAGAGGTAAATTCCTTCGGTGGAAAGAAGTGCCTCACGATCTAGAACAACTTGGTTCAAACGGATTTGCAAAAGATGAACCGAGCAAAGAGATCAAGCTACGGGAAAAAAATGGAGAAAAAGGATTCCGCGAAGATCACGAACGAAACGCGAATCACAACCATGAAATTGCAACCGTGTGGCTACCACATGCTACAACAGTGAGGTTACAGCCTCACTTCCTCAAAATCTCTTGAACACAGAGGTATTGTTCTCTTCTCTGTGGATCTCAGGTTCGCTACAGCAGGGGATTGGGAGAGCAGGAAACCCTAAGTGCAAAGAGCAAATGAACTGAGATCGTTGGGGAGGAGGGTGTCTCCCTCTACTTAACCTATTCCTAATTCCTACTCTATTCCTATTCTACCCCTCTCTACTTACAGAGCGAACCAGTTAAACCCTAAGGTTATTCTGGACCAACTCAGTGGTAGGTAGATCCGACGGCCACGCCCGCACAACTCGTAGCATTGCCTCGACGCAACCTCCCGATTGCTGCCACGTGCCGCTACCGCTCCGCGTCCTTTTCCTGGACGTCGCACCCCCGGTTTTGAGGCCCAAACCGGGAAACCAGCCTTCACAGCCAACCCCGGTTTTGAGGCCCAAACTAGGAAACCAGCCCACCAGCATCTGAGTTTTGAGGCCCAAACTCAGCAAACCCGCAGGGCCTAGGTTTTGAGGCCCAAACCTGGAAACCATCCTCAGCCCGAGTTTTGTGGCCAAACTCGGAAACCCTCAGCAGCCAGGTTTTGAGGCCCAAACCTGGAAACCGTCCACCCGATGGTTTTTCCCTGGCTCTATCACCAAACCGACGCCGTAGATGGGATGCACCGCCCGTGCACCCCGTCCACCGACACGTGTCCCCAAGTCCACGACTCAGGCAACACATGACCGCAAGTCTTCACTTGTTGCTGTCCCAGGCTGCCAGCCACCACAGCTAATCCTCGGGCCACCGGTCCCTCAGTCCAAGTCTCATGTCCGCCCTTCGCCACTCTCGGTCCATCGGCACGGCACGTCTCTACTTGACCTTCACCTTGCCTTTGATCACTATATCCGTGCTCGACACCTGCACAACACAAGCCAAAGAACATGCGCATCATCCCAGTTGACAATCACTCATCACTCAGAGACTCGGCATACACCCATGTATCCGCATATAGAGGTTGCGCATAGCAGTAGAAAACTGATCCCATGTGACTCGTGCATTTACATGTAGGGATGCACGGTACTGGGCCCACCATAAACCTGCGGATCCTTCCAGCATGTGGGCAGCATATTCCGCCTTAAGTTCTTCCGTCAGACGGAGCAGGCGGAACTTCTGAGTGATGGAGTTGAGCCACTCATCTGCTTCAAGCGGCTCGGTGACTTCCTTGAACACAGGGGGACGAGTGTCCAAGAAATCATGGTAGGAGCTGTACTGGTTGGGCTCTGGTCCCTGGCGCTGCTGATGCTGCTGCGCAGTGTTGTTAGCAATGTTGCGGAGGGTGGCCTCCATGTGCCTCTGCATCTCTTCCATGTTCCTCTGACTGCCCAGAAACTGGCCGAAAAACACTTTTGGCGTCATCGGTGCCTGTGGGGGTGGTGGCAGATTCTCCTCCTGTCCAGACCCCTGTCCACGTTGGCTGCGAGTGTGTGCCGGCATCTGCATATCCCATTAATAAGCAATCATTAGGTGATGTCACATTGATCATTAATAAATACTGCGCTGTACATAATTTGAAAATTTAGCACACGGCCAAGTATAAGTACTCATTTTCATACAACATCACAGAATAATGACTCGAAATTAGACATGCAAACGATGGATTTCCATAAAAAGGTGCCAGATCAAAGTCTGGACTTTGTTCAAAAGCCATGCATACCATCATACAACTTAAACATAAAACCAACACATGTTCGGGTGTTACATCATCAGCGAGCACGCTCAAGCTATACAAAAGAAAACGACTCCTAGCGAAGCTAACGCAAAGGCGTTTCCAGCGGCGGATGTGGCGTCCTCCTCATCGGTGTCCATCATCGGCTCGTCGGCGTGTTCCTCGTCGTCCGAAGAAGGCTCTGGACCAAGCACTACCCCGTCCTGGGGCTCCTGGGCCTCATCTGCAGGGGCCTCGTCAGCTGCTGGGGCGGTGGCCTCCTGTGCTGCGTGATGCATCTGGTGAACTGCCTCATGGAGCGGATCGATGTAGGCCTGCTGGTGATGTATCTACTGTATCAGTTGATGGGCGCCTTCTCTGAGCTGATCAAGCGCTGTGCGGGCCTCATCCCACTGTAAGGATGCTGTCAGGTACATCTGCTCAGCGAGGGTCCTGGCGGTGGTCTCTGCACCTGCGGTGGCACATGCATCGTCACGCTCGACAGTGATCTGGTGAATCTTCTCCTGAAGCCGGGCTACCTCAGCATCAAACTCTTCCTGCAGCTTCCTCTTGCTCTGGTAGGTGGCGGTGAGGGCGAAGGACACGCTCTCCAGGCTGCGCTCCAGACTCTCACACACACCCACCAAAGCTCCGGTGGCGCTCATCGCGGACGTCTCACAGTAGAACCTTTCTTCAGGACTCCCGGTCAAGACTGACTCCAAAGTCTGTCCCCAACGCAATGGAAAAAGTGATCCTCGAGGGAAGCGGGCAAGGTCAGCAGGGAAGCGGGCGATGATATCCTTCAACACTAGATACGCTGCCCTGTTAGCTCCATCCTTGGCACAACTGCCTCTGGTGATTTCTGTCCATCCTGTCCAGTGAGGCTTGGCAGGCAAGGCTTTGACCTTGATCTGCACCATGACCAGTGAATCCTGCCCGTAGATCTCCTTCTGCCACGAGTACCTGGGCTCCTGTCCCTCCTCATAGCCCACGGCCTGCAGAATCATCCATAGGATGGTTGGTAACCCGAAGTAGGTCAAAAACGTCTTCCTGGTCAACTTGGTGGCCAAGCGGTGACATGGAACTCCTCTGCCTCCGGTGGCCTCGCGAGCAGTCAACTTAGTCCGGGCCATCTTTAGAAACAAAGAGTTTCGAACTCGCGTGAGACGCATATTAAGTTGACAAATTTTATAGAAAAGGGACAACTTTTAAATAAGGGGAGGTAATGTAAATGCAAGAATATAAACATGATGCATGATCGTACTTACGTTCTCACTCACTAATAGTGACTCGTAAATCCTAACGTTCTAGTCGGTGGCAAGAACGATCTCTCATGCGTTATCTACTCGTTCTACTCGATCACGCAGTTAAGGTACCTGCAGAAGATTCATTTCAGCCCAAAGCAATCCCAATGGTAAAAATAACGGAGTATTGGCTCATATGTACGAATACATAGAAGTCAACACTAAACACCATGCACCAATCCAGGAAACATACCCAAAACATTGATACCCTCGTATGTGTCTGCGTGGAGCTCGCACATACTTGGTATAAGAACTCTCACCTAGACCGACGGTTGGACGGTCATGCTTTCATATCTTACAAAATCATTTTATGCTTGTTTTCGCGATCGACGCATTCTCTTTTCCCTCGAGAATGGACCAGCAAATAAAGAACCAGCATGATGCAAAACCCTGAACCCTGTTAGTAGTTAAGCCACCTGAATCCTAGTATAGGCTTAAGGACGAGACTGGGCACACTTAGTATTTGAAATAGTTTTGAAAATAGTTTTGAACATAGTTTTGAAATACCCATTTTAGTTTGAAAATAGCTCCGGTCGGATGCAATAACTTGAACCATGCTCCGATACCAGCTGTCGCGGAACCGTCCTGATTTTAAGAACTCAAGTACCGTCTTAGTCAAATTCGTCTGACCCGCACTTGAATCCATATATCCCCGGTAGTCCGAAAATCTCGAAGGATTTCAAACATCGTACAACATACAGGATCGCATCGTTCAAGTATTACATTCGAAGGGATACATCTCCATTAAACGAAACCGAATTTAACATCAGAGTGCGAAATTAAAACAGAGTTATTACAATACCGAATTTTAAAAAAGTGCGGAAGCTTAAAGCAGTTTTGAAACACGACCACCACACATGTGGTCCAAATAAAACATTGTTTGATAGCTTAACCCAACACAACTCATTCCTCCTTTTTGAGATAGTGTGCCACTAGGAGTCTCAGTCCGACAAAAGAGAAAGGGAAGCTTCTTGACGACCCTGCCCTGGGCCTACTCCTCATCACCCTCCACCGGGTAGAGGCAATGTTTACAATAGCCATAGTACACCTGGCCATCTGCAACAAACGGGATAAACCCTGAATACGGGAATATACTCAGCTAGACTTACCCGTCCAACTGAAAATAAAGACACCAAGGGTATGCAAGGCTTTTGGGTCGAGCTGGGACCTTTAGTTGCGAAAGACTCACAATGAGAGAAGAATGTCTAATATTGATAGTGAGCAGTCAAATTTTAAGCGTACCTCTTAATTCTAGGTTTGCACCTGAACTATTTCACACACTTGAGTCTAACAAGCAAGAATATAACCATATCCAATTGACTTATCCATATTTTAGTTGAACCTTTACACATCACATGGAGTTGTATCGTGGTGAAGCTCGCCATAGTTTCCCACTAACCGGGGGAGACGGCGACTCGAATCGAATTCCAAATCAGCTGGTGAAAGACCTTTAATACCAACCCACACTTTCCCCGTCGGGTCCATGCATTGGGTAACCGCTCGATGCTTGTTCGTGGTGGTAATCGACGCGGTTCAAGCACGGACCGCCCAATTAGAACCTGGCGATAGCCTCACGCGGCAGATCGCATTTCCATACTAAAGGGCGCGACTTGGGTTTATTCCGGCCCGAACAGCGTCTAACCAGCTTTGGGGTCGATGATTTCGGCACCGACATATCCCTAAGTAAAAGGGCGCGTTCAAAAATTAACGAGGGCCAACATCGATACAAGCCTACACGATCCAACGGACGGACTGCCCCAAGTTTCCAGCCTTGTGCCTTGCCTTCCAGTTGACCGTATTTCATTACTACTCAGGTTCTTTTCGACGATAGCAAATATAGCCAACCGTGATCCGGTAAATACACATCAGGGGTATTACGGAAACATCCTTAACTACTACTTCTATTAAGCAGACTAAGCAGTTCTACAGTATAAATAGATAATAGGATAACAAGGCAGGTACAACAATAATCAAGGAAAGGTAATGCAACAATTAGGATTCACTCAACTCCTATACCTAATGCATCACAATATAAAATACTCAAGTAAATTAATTATAAAAACTAGGAGACTTAGGATGCTCCGGGGCTTGCCTTGGGAAAAGACTGAGGCCTCGTGAGCGGGGCACTCAGGCAGGTTAGTTTCCGGCTCGTGGTCGACTTCCTCGGTCCTGGGTAGCTCCGGGATTTCCTGCTCGTCGTTTACTTCCGGCTCCTGGTTGGGCTCCGGGAATGTCGATCCTATTGTATGCGGTGAATACTAATTAAATAATGCAAGGTGCAATATGTTGGTATGAAATGTATCATTTCTTGCAAACCAACAAAACCAACTTGTTGAACCACTTTTGACATTGAGGACAAACACTTAATTACTACATAAAAGAAACTATTAATTTAACCATTTTTCATTTATTAAATCAAAAGAGACTCAGGTTTGAACTGCAAGTCTAGTTTTCTTAACTCAAAAAAATCCACAAAAATTCTAGAAGGTAACTGATACTAACTGGACTTCACTGAACAATTTTCAGCCAAAAATAAAATACAGAACAACAGGTACAAAAAGATGAAATAAACTGCTCAAAAGATGCTTTGAACTAACTCTTTTCATGAAAAGTATCAAACAACAGGTTTCATATTTTCCCTAGCTTCACCTACTCATAACCACTCGACTGTAGAAAACTCACTGCCTAAGCATGAATATACCAACCTACACAAAATAAACAATATTACTCCAGATAAAACCATTTGAACTACAATCCTGCTGGAAAAGGGTGACATGCTCATTTTCATATTTTTCCGAGGATTTATTCTACATTTCATATTTACCAAGAAAGTTCCATGAACAGAAACATTATATTATTTCCTACATGAATTTCCTAAGAAAACCACAGAAAATCACATCTGTACACCAACTTCACATTTTTTTCCATACAACACCCTATGCTTAACATTTTTTCTAGCTGGAACATCACACACAGAGACTGCACAAATTTTTCCATATTTTATTTTCACATATAAAGGACCTTAACACTTTTTCCAAGAAAACTACCAAAAAGGACTTTAAACCCTCACAGACACTTTTTCTGCACAAACAGTGCCTCACATATTTTTCACAGGTACATAACATGATAAGAAACCTACACAAAGTTTTCCATGAATTAACTCGATCAGAAAACATATCAATCCATTTATCTCAACAAAAGCACATAAACTGGATTAAATAAAAACAGTAACATAAACTTTCACCAAAAATACTTTCATATTTTTTCATGATAGATTTACTCATGTGCAAGCTACCAAAACTGAAAACATCTCATTTGGACTTTTAAATCGTGCTACACAAAAATAATAAGCTTTTCTCGGAAATAAAAACAAAAGGAAAAACATTTGAAAACTCCGGCCCAACACGCGCAGACCCGGTCCATAGACTGTGAGCGGCTGACGCGTGGGACCTGCTGGTCAACGGGACCCACTGGTCAGAGAGAGAAAACAGGGGAGTGGGTTTGACCGCACGGTTCTCGCCGGCGGTGAGGTCGCCGGCGGTGAGGTGGTGCCTGGCGTGATCCCCACGACGAGGCGGACCGAGTGGTGGCGATGGTTGGGCTAGCGCATGGCCGTAGCTCGCCGGCGGCGAGCGAGGGCGGACGACGGCGGCGGGGACGCATGGCTACGCCGTTTCCGGTGATCGCCGGCCAAATTGATAGAGCGGGGAGCATCAGCGAACCCTAAGAGAGCTATTAGGAGGGCTGGTTTGGCCGGAGAAGCTCTGGTGAGGCTTGACCACGTGCGGAGGTCACGGGGCGCCAATGGCGCTCGGCCGAGTGAGAGAGGGCTAGAGGGCGGTAGAGACCTCGCGGAGGCGTGTTCTCACCGTGCCTTGGCCTGATGAAGCTTGTTGGTGAAGGAGGGAGACGGTGGAGCTTTGGTCGGGGAAGAACGGCTTCGAGCTCCGGGCGGCGTCAATGGCACCGGCGGCGGAGCTCCTCGGGTTCTAACGTTGGTGAGGCTCGGAAGGTGGTGCTAGCGTGAGCACCGGGTGTCCGAGGGGGCGGCGAGGTGGTGTGCGCAAGGGATTGGACAATGGCGAGCGGGGGAGGTCGGAACGGCGGTGCGGGCTTCGGTGCCGAACGGCGGCGGGAGTGCTCGGCGCGTTCGCGAGAGAGGAGAGGGAGAGGAGGCAGGCGAACGCGTGCGAATGAGAGAGCGAGTGAGGGAGCGAAGGGAGGCTCTCTGGTTTTGCTCGGCGGAGCGGAGGAGCGGCCGGTCGTGGCGGGGGCCATGGCGTCGCGGCGAGTGAGGCAGGCGCGGTTAGCAAGACGGCTCGGCAGGCGAGGCGGGCAAGGAGAGGGAAAGCAAGATTGCTTGCGTGCCCGAGCGGAAGAGGAACGCGCGGGGAGTGGTCGGGGTGGATGCGCGGCAGAGAAGGGCGGCCACGCGGCGGTCGGGGCTGGCGTAGGGGGCGGCACGGTCGCTGACCGGCGCGGCGCGGCATGCGCGGCGCACGCGAGCACGGGAACGGGCCGGCGCGGCGGGGCTGGGCCGAAAGGCCGGTTGGGCCAAAAGTGAAGCGCCGGAAAAAAAATTGTTTTCCTTTTTCCTTTTTCCAAAACTTTTGATACTTTGGCCATTCAAAAACAGTTTCAAAAACTCCAAACTAGGCTTTGAACCAAATATAGAAGTTGCTCAAAATAATTTTCTCTACAACTTTCATATAAGGCACTTTTGCTGAAAAGCATTTTCTCAAATTCCACAGAAATAAAGCCAAACTTGAGCCATAAATCATTTTGTTCTCAAACTTTTTAGTTATCAAACCACTTTGAACTAGCTCAACGTGTCAATATAAAAGTGTGGTACTCAACATTCTCCATTTTGTAAAATTATTTGCCAAGATAGAAATCCACTTAAACCATTAAGCAAAAAGCACTCTTATGCACATGAAATGATGCAATGCCTTACTCATGCTTCTTAGTAGCTAAATGCAGTTCCTAATGCAGTGCTTGACAATAGGGTGTCACAGGGTATTCGGCTGTAGAGAGATTTTGTTCATATATGCGTCACTCGTGGACTAAAGCTTCGGCACTATTTGTTAAAAGCCGAATGCATGGAAATTGTATCTAGAGCGGATTCAAGGATACTTATATACAGCCGATGTGAAAGAACATCGCCTTTAGCAGAAAAAATGTTCCAAAAGGTTTAAGTTATAGCCGATATTATTTATATCGCCTTTAGTACAAGAGTGTTCATGACCCGGTAATCCTAGCGTTTTCAAGTGTTAGGTTTATTGGGGGAAGAGAAAGGTGAAGTGCAGTAAATAAGATGCCGAGTGACATGACAGATCAAAAACGGGATCCAGTCGGCTAAAATGACATCATACATTCGACAAATGTTCTTCTGGGGGAGTGTTACAATCAAAAAAGATCATTGGAGTCGACAAATGCAAATAAACATTGCTCAGAGAGGAACAAGCTTCATTTATTCAATTACAAATCTGTCCTAGTACAAACTACTTTTGGAATGATTTGTTCAGAACAGACTGAGGACCAGTGATTTCAGCGAAGGGCAATGGCGTGATCATCATCTTCAGAGTCGTCTAGGGGCTCATCTGCGGAGCCGATTGGTGGAAAAGGATATTTTCCTTGAACCAAGAATTCATCACCGCTGGTCCGAGGGAGATCTCAGTGTGCACACCTTAGATGATGGCCTGATCTATGTAGCCATTTTTAGCATCAAGATGCATACCTTCGATGACGGCCCGATCTGTGCGACCATCCGTAGCATCAAGGCAGTCATTCTTCGCAGGAGGAGCTGGCGAAAGAGGGAAGATGTGTCAGGCAGGTATGATCTCAATCGAAAGAAGGGGGTCGAAGTGAGGGTTTCATTAACCTCTGATAGCGTTGCGGATTTGTTTCCACTGGTATGTCTGTTTAGTTTCCTCAATATCATATCTCTTAGACAAGTCTCTTGGGGAAAGAACCTGAGCTTGGTTGGAGATAGGCCTTACCCTGAAAGCAAAGAAAGCAGTAAGTCAAGGATGGATGAACAAGAAAAGCTACCGCAAGGGGGCAAGAAATCAGTTTTTACCCATAACACCAGTGAGTTGATGCTTGGCTTCCTCGTGCCTCGCTCCCGGTAGGATGTCCGCAGTGATTGCTGTTGCCTGCCATTATTGGAAACGCAGGCGAAAGATTTTTTCTCTGGCTTGAGCTTAAAAGTCGAGAAGTAGAAAGTTTGCAAGTCAAACTGATTGATTAGAGTCAAGGGGGATGGCCCGTCTGAGGTCATATTTCTAAAGCCTTAGCTTGCGCACTGGGGAGTCACACATCAGGCTAGGGTTCTCACAGTCTATGGGCCGTTATTGGGCCGGACCAAGTCTTGCTGACCTGGGGAGCTTATGGAACTGATAGAATTTGGCTGAAAATGGTTGCTATATGAAGTGTTCAGCTGATTATTTGAGGATTCATGTGGCCGATTGACACTAAGGGCAGGAAGCTGAAAACGGAAGAGTCCCGTGAGAAATTTTATCCTAATGTCATCATGGATCAAGAGGCTGACAACTTTGGTGACTAACGGTTACTTACGGGCAGGGGACAATCAGCGTGATTATCAGCGATAGCCGATGTAATGTACATCGCCGTTAAGGTAAAGAGAAAATCGGTAGTTGGTACACGAAACGGAACATATGTTGATCTCGAAAGATCAATCACAGATTGGATTCAAGAGGACGAACAGAGGATTTCTACAAAGGAAAAATGTAAGGTTACAATAAGTTCATCCACTCCATCCTACGCCTAATCGAGAGAAAGTGATCAAAGGCATCGGCCAGATCTGTTCCGGCTTCCTTCATATCTTCTACGGAATGTTCTACTCTATCTTCCAATTCTTGCTCGCAGACATCAAATCTGCGGTAATCGGCACCAGAATGGATCCTCACGGCAGAGAAGGCAAGCGTCGCGCCGTACCCCATGCCGACCCTAGAGACGATGGGGAGGATTTGGTTAACTTCATTCACCCGCTTTAGGGGTGTCGTACCCGCTACATTGGCCGTGACGGCGAGCTTGGTGATGGCAGCTTCAAGGGTGTGGAGTTTGGCTACTAGAGCTAAAAGGAGGAAGAGTGAATAAAGGCGAAAGAAGAGAATAAGGAAAGAAATGAAGAAAATACTTACCGATGGCTCGTTCCCGAGCAGCATCACGCTCTCGAGAGATTCGGGTAATCTCCCAATCCTTTCCCTCCAGATCAAATTGAAAATCCACAAGCTTCTGAGTCATGTCCTCGGGGAGGTCATCACCGGTTCTCCAGAAGGAAGCAACAAAGTAAGAATTACTGCTTCATTTTTGGAACAATCAAGAGAAGGGAGAAAGGAGTAACCTCCTCTTAGAAGTGCTAGAAGCTCCGAACTCGGAGCTATGGCGGCTCGCCTCGGAAGACATCTTCTGGATGATTGGGAAATGATAGGAGAAAAGAGGGTTTTTCTGGTTCGAGAACGAAGCAGGGGAGTTTAGGATGCACAAGTCAGAACAAAGTGAAGGAAGATTTTTTAAAGGATCCCAAGAGGTGCATCAGGAGATGAATCGGTAGGTGAAGTAATTATGACATGCGAGATTTCTACAAAAGGGGGATGCTTCTGGAGGTTCCACATCAATTCACGAGGAAAAGGAATTTTGGAATAAATATTTATCCCAAAATTAGGGGGCACGTGTTGACACCAGATTTTTGCACGCACAAGAATATGACAGGTGGACCCAACCAGCAGAGAAGGAAGGATTCGGCAGGCAATCGGATGGCTATTTGGTCCTCAGGGTTTCGGTGCATGCTTGTGCGGTCGGCTATTTTACAAAGCGGTGGCTCCATTCGGGAGATGGAAGTTGCAAAATAAAACCGACTTGCATGAGAAGACACGTGACAATGTAGGATGCCGAAGAGTTTGGAAGTAGAATTTGTATCTTTCTATATATTTTGTTATGTAAGTCGTAATCGTTTAGGACTCGTGTTTCGTGCGGGGTATAAATATAAGCTCTCGACCATTGTAAAATTGTTCACAACCACATCAATACAAACCGGCCTCGTGCCGTCTTCGAGTCCTTAGTCGTGTCATCGAGTTCTTCGAGAGGAATCATCGATCCGTCGACCTCCTTAAGTCCCGGCAACCTTGCTATCATGTCTAGTATCATGCGGTGGATTTAGATATGATGCAAGTAGTCTCGTATGTTAAGCTTAGTATCGTGCGGCGGATTTAAGCTTATGACGGGAAGTTTTTACTTGTGCCTTGTATCGTGCGGCGGATTGAGTCTTGAGTAAAAATAGTTATCGGCTCTATTAGATTTGGCAGATCTGATAGATTCATCAAGTTATCATGTGTTACATGTTTTATTTATTTAATTCTTGTAACACTCTTTTGCCCAATCTAGATTGATCTTTGTTCGGCTTTGTTCTCACAAGTTTGCTTGTGCTTTTGCTAATCATAATATCATGGTGGCCGGATCAAAGTTCAATCTAGATTATTACATGTCGCGGGTTCACGCATGTCATTTACGATTAGGCTCTGATAAAACTAGGTATTGTGCGGCAGATGCAGGTTTTAGATTAGTTTAACTGTGCTTGTTTGTTTGTTCCTTCTTCATGGACCCCAATTCGGCTGGTTTGCCGATTTTGGTTATGCTTAGAAGAGTAATGTGTTTTTATAGATCTACACAAATATATACATGCTTTTAGCTTGTTATAATTATTAGATTGTATCATGCGGTGGATTAATCTAATTATAAGAAGTGGCGTAAACTCATAGCAAGTGGTATCATGCGGTGGATTAGTTTTGCTTGAGTTTATACCTGACGGGTTTATGAAGACTAAACGTGCGGCAGATTAGTCGGATTAGCCTATGCATGTGTCATTTGAGTAGATCTATTTTGGCAAGTTACCTGTTTACAACATCTCTAATCTATTCGAGTATGTCTCTCCGTACATGTGTATTCGGCAGTTAATAGGCTTTACATACTCTGTTTTCATACTTGCCGAATGATTTTTACAAACATGCTCTGACAGACAGCTTCTATAGCTGTGTGCCGTCGTGATTGGCTTTTAAAGCCGTACATATGGAACTGTTTGGTCTCACCCGGCACGTTCCAGAGGTATTCTCACGTTTTTATCCCTTGTTGGTTTTCAGGTCAAACCGACTGGCACGTCTCCGGAATCAACACACTCCGGGTACCCGATTGAAGCCATCTTTTTTGGCTTGCTGTGTGCTTGGTGCGAGGTGTCACGTTTTGCGTCAACACTAGTCAAGACTACCATGCAACAGGATAACGCACTTTATAGCAAAAAGCAGCCTAAAGACATGATCAACCCAAACACAGCCTAAACCTCAACACATGCTATAATGCAAGATAATGATAGCAATAGATCCAAAAGCATGTAACATGATAAAATTGTGGAAAGGCTAGTGCTCAAACTAATCATATCAACAGGGTACATGAAGCTAACCAAAACTAGCACCTGAAAAGTGATACCTAATGAACATCATACCTCTACATATAAAGCTCATGGAGAAATAAGGTAAAGCATGCCATAATGTTCATGAGGATCACAAACTAGCATGAAAAGTGGAATAGCCACCAAAACTGAGAACATATATGATGAATGATTGACTTTGATGAGGAAGGTTTAAGGCTTTACCCGGTTGAGTCTATATCTCGCTATGCGCTTAAAGTTTATCACTAACCGGTGGCGTTGAGTTGTGGTGTTTCTGTGTTGGTGTGCGTGTGCAACATGTGTCTCTTGGCTGTGTTGATGTGCAGGTTTTGAGCTCGGATACAGTGGTCAATGGCGAGGTGAAGGTCAAGTAGAGACGTGCCGTGCCGACGGACCGAGAGCGGTGAAGGATGGGCGTGCCATGCGGCGGACGTGCCATGTCGATGTACCCAGAGCGGTGAAGGGCGGACGTGAGGCTTGGACTGACGGACCGGAGGGCCAGAGGACCAGCTGTGGTAGCTGGCACGTGGCATCGGCGAGCAGGAGCACATGGGGATGTGTGATGCGTCGGCCGAGTCGGGAGGAAGACGTGGCATCGTGACACTTGGCGGGAGGTCGGACACGGGCTTACATGCGGCGCAAGTGCCGTCGGCCGAGTCAAGGAGGATGGCGAAGGCGTTGTGCCCGACGTGGAGGCTGGACATGCATCGGCATCGGTGCCGGTGGTCGGGGTGTGCGAACCACATCCCGTCTACGGTGCGGGTTCGGTAGCTGAGCCTCAAAAAGCTACCATCAACGGTTTCCAGGTTTGGGCCTCAAAACCTGGGGTGGCCGGTTTCCGAGTTTGGGCCTCAAAACTCGGTGAGGACGGTTTCCAGGTTTGGGCCTCAAAACCTGGGCGCGCTGGTTTTCGAGTTTGGGCCTCAAAACTCGGGGTGGACGGTTTCCAGGTTTGGGCCTCAAAACCTGGGATCGCGGGTTTACCGGTTTGGGCCTCAAATCAGGGGTGGTCCGAAAGGACGGTCGACGCGTGGCGGCGTGGAGAGGCTGGCGCGGCGGCGAGGCTATCCACGAGGAAGGCGCGGTGGTCGATGTGATGACACGTGGCGACATCAGGGAGGTCGCGTCGAGGCGAAGCTACCAGATGTGCGGGCATGGCCGTCGGATGAAGATCGTCAGGACTGGACGGTTTTACCCCTGGGGGGTATTTGGGTTGAGTTCTTAATGTAAGGGCGTTTTAGTCTTCGGACATGCGCCTATATATATGAGGGGGCTGCTAGGGCAGCCACATCCTTGGGGAATTCTTGGAGGTGTCTCTCTCATTTTGTTCTTGTGAGAGAAGGCTAGGGTTAGGGAGAGTTGGCTCTTGTTCTTGAGCTTTTTGCCATCCGAGCTTTGAGTTGCTAGGAGTGTCTTGTAGCCCAACACCAAGTGATTAATGAATCATCCATTCCTCTGAATCCAAGGATCAAATTCGTGGTTGAATTCGCGTTTTGAATTTGTTCTTCGCGTTCTTCTTTTCTCCACGATTTTCTCCTCCCCCGATCTCCCTCTACGCTGCGTCTTTTGCGATTCCGTTTGAATTGACTTGTTCTTTGATGTGAGGAGAACATTTCCACCGAAGGAATTCATCTCTACCCTCACGAACAAGTAGATCGAGTCGAAATCATTTTCGTTCTTCGTTCTTCCCCTTTTCTAGTGTTCTTCGGATTTCTCATGGATTAGTTGGGTTGAAGCGATGATATCTTAGGATTAGCTTCCCAACACGTAGAAGAACACTTGGGAGAAGTTTGGTTGCAGCCTTGTTCGATTTGGTGAAGATCCAATCGATTTTGGTTTTGTCCCGTGCAGTTTTTGCACTTTCTAGGAGGTCGCGGACAGTCCGCCGTAGGGATCTCGGACAGTCCGCCGTAGCCGCGGACAGTCCGCCATAGAGGTCGCGGACAGTCCGGGCATCGGGGTTTCAGCCGAGTAGTGGCTGTTGGCCTCGGGCCTTTTCCTCTTGTGTGAACGGCGGGCAGTCCGCCGTTGACCGACGCGGACAGTCCACGAGTCGCGCAGGGGAGGATCAGCAGCGTTGGTGTTTTGCGGTGTTGGCCGGCGGACAGTCCGCCAGGGCTTCGCGGACAGTCCGCCCCTGGCGCGGACAGTCCGGCACCTGCAACCCGGACAGTCCGGGAATCTGCTGTAGGCTGCAGTTTAGTGCGTTTGCTCTCCCGGCTTTTCCGCTTCATTTCCGGACTTCTCGTTTGCTCCTAGAGTTCACCTAGGAACCTCTCTACATATCTTTGCTACACGTTAGCATCGGTATTTGGAGGAATCCCGACGTAGCCCTCTATCTACGTTTGGGAGTGGTCTTTTAGGCACGAACATGACTCGGGGTTTTGAGAGTTTTGGTTTGCTCTCTTGTGTGGTGCCTCACTGTGATCCTAGGGATCATCCACCCTCTTTTCGAGGGTCGTGGGCATCACATTTGAGTCCGAAGCTTTTGGGGTTGATTTTATTGGGACCGAGGCCGTAATTTCTGAGAAGATATTTTAGGCTCCCATTCACCCCCTCTCTTGTCGCCTTGCTTTAGCATTTTCGGTTCTTCAATTGGTATCAGAGCCAGTTAAGGATCTCTCTACCTTAACTGGTTCTGGATCCACGAATGCGACCTTTTGAGAGCGGTTTTGTTTCCGACTTTGCTTGTCGAGGTGTTGAGCTTTTGTTTGGCTAACACTAACGGTGCTTTTTGAAGTAGCACCAAGCTCTTCTTCAAGTATGTCTTTGTCTTTCAGCATGAATGTTTCCAAGGACGGCATCTTGGGAAGAAGGAGGAGTGCAGTTGATGAAAGGGATCGCGAGGTGAATGAGCTGTTGAATCTTCTACGTGATGATGAAGTTTCACCAGAGGATCTTGAACATCAACTTGGCAAGGCCAAGAAAGGTACACTTGCTTGGGGTCTTGTGACCTTGCACAATCTTTATGAGGCTCGATCTAGAAATGTTGAGCTTTGTAGTACCTTGCGTAGAAAGGTCGAAAAGTTGAAATGCTCCATTGCTAGTTTGAAGTCTAGTGCCTCTTTGCCTTGCACCTCTTGTAGTGACATGGTTAGGAAGAATGATGAGCTAGGCTTTTCTCTTGCTAGCTTAAAATCTGAAAATGACATGTTGACTTCCAATGCTTCCAAACCATGTCTAATTTGCATTGACTTGGGTAAGGACCTTGATTGTGCTAAAACTGAATTAGCCTTTCTTAAGTCAAATGCTTTGTTACCATGTGTTTCTTGTGAGTTCTTGCTTGCTGAAATTGATAAATTAAAATTGACTCACACCACATGTGTAGATGAACTTGAGCATGCTAGGGCTGAAATTGATGAGATAAATTCTAAGCCTTGTAGCTCATGCTCTGTGAATAACAATGCTTGCCTTACTTCTTGTGCTAATCATGATTCATTGCTTGATGTGAATGGTGATGTTTCTTCCACCGATTTCATTTGCACATCTTGCATTGATTTAGAAAAAGAAGTTTTGGCTTTGAAGCTTTTGCGCGATGATATGAGCGCCAAGTTGGTTGAGCACAATGATATGAGTGCCAACTTTGAAAAAGAAAATGAACTCTTGTGTACCACATATGCCGAGTGCTTTAGGGAGGTGATGGAAAACTTGAGAAACACTCCTTGTGGTACTTGTGACCGCCTCATGTTTGAAAATGAGGGTTTGGCCAAAAGATGCAAGAGTCTTTGTGCTAAGTCTTTTGAGTCACGCATTTCTTGCAACTCCGATGTTGATATTTCTAAGTTTGCATCTATGCAACCGGAGTTGAATTCTTGTGTTGCGCGTGAGTCTTTTGACTGTAGCATTAGTGTCAAGGTTTCGGATAGCTCTTTCATAGCTACTCCTAACCTTGTTGTTTCTTCGAGTGATGTCCAAGGGACTTCTCTTGACAAGGGTGCTTCACATATTTTTGGGACTCGTGCTCCCAATACGGTTTTCCATTGCACTTTTTGCAAGAAGGATGGACACTCATTCGATTTTTGTTTCCGCCGTGTCAAACACGAGCGACGTATTCGAGCTAAGGCTTTTAGGAAGCCGCGTAGCCTTTCCCATGGCACGTGTGCTCCTAGTGTTTGCACCAAGTTGAACTTTGATGCTTCTTGTTCTAAGACCCAAGGGACTTCTCACTTGTCGGAGAATGGTGTGCCTTCCGATAGGCCTTTGTACCATTGCTCTTTTTGTGAGAAAGATGGGCATCAAGAAAGCTTTTGCTATCGGCGTGCCAAACGTTTTCGCCAAGCTCGCTCTTCTTGGAAGTTGGTGGTTCATGGCCCTTCTCATGGCATGAACGCTTGTGTTCCTAGTAAGAAGCCCACTTTTGTTGATGGGTTTTATGACTCCTTTTCTAGTGGGTCAGGTCATGATCATGGACATGCCTCTAGTGCTTCTTCTCTTGGTCCACGTCATGCTTTTCATGGTGCTTCTGTTGGTTCTTCTACAAAAACCTTGGAAGATGTTTGTCTCTTTTCCCGTGGTACGACTCGTTCTTCTCCTCGAGTTGTCCTTTTGAGAAATGCTTCCAAGGGTGCTTCACAATTGCATTTGAACCAACATTTGCATCATGCTAACCCACAAGATAAGTTGAGTTTTGTGACCAAGTCTTGGGTTCCCATGTATATGCTTGCTAACCCTTCAAGATCCAAGACTTGGGTTACTTTGTCCTCTTGTGTGTAGATATGAGGACGTGGGGTGGAGAACATGCGCCGAATGGAACTTGGTCTTTTAGATGTGATCAAGTTTTGATGGTTCTCTGCATCCCGCTTAGTTTTGCCTCCAAGGAGGCTTTTATAGCTTGGTGAGCATTCTTTTACACTCATACCTTGTACATTCCTAGTCTATTTCTCGAGGTATGAGATGGTCTATCATGTGCTCACTTGTATAGTCCTTACATGTACATTTTCCTTTATATCATGTTTTGTTTTTGTCTAGCATGTGCTACCCTGTATATCATATGTCATGCTAGCTTTATGTATAGTTTTGTGGAATACCCAATTTTCATGATAGTCTGTGATCCTCATGAACATTATGCCATGCTTTATCATACTTCTCCATGAGCTTTACTTGTAGAGGTGTGATGTTCATTAGGTGTCACTTGTCAGGTGCTAGTTTTGTGTAGCTCCATGTATCATGTTGATATGATTAGTTTGAGCACTAGCCTTTCCACAATTTTATCATGTTACATGCTTTTGGATCTATTGCTATCATTATCTTGCATTGTAGCATTTGTTGAGGTCTAGGCTGTGTTTGAGTTGATCATGTCTTTAGACGACATTTTGCTATACAGTGCTTTATCCTGTTGCATGGTAGTTTTGACTAGTTTGAGTTCAGATCTCCTTGCGGTATCATTCATAGGTAGATCTCTTTTTTGTTGAGAGTTCACCTTATGCTTATTATGTGACTAACCGTTTTTGTGGAGACCTTGAGGTCACACTGGATGAGACAACGCCTTGTGTTTCTTCTGCTTTTGAGTGTGCAGAAGAACAGGAGCCTGGAGAGAGCATTTCGGCTCACGGACCTGATCCCAATTCTTCCATGACTTGGGGTTCCATTCGAGCAGCTCTCCAGCGAGCACTAGCTGCACCTGTGGGAGCGATAGCATCAGGCGAGGGGGAGACGACTTCGGCGAGGCAGGCGCCCCGGAGTTCAGCAGATTCATGCGTCCCCTCAGGTATCACACCAGTAGGCAGTCATGCGCATCATGAGGTACCCCTGACACACCTCTGAGTTCGTGTTTTGGTACTCTCCTTCTTCGACCTCCTTCTGTTGTGTGGTCTTTCTGATGTGGATTTTGCTGGCTGTTCGCTCGAGCGTTTTCTTGGCTCTTCGCTTGTGAGTGTGGTGTGTGTTTCCCTTTTAGTTGGGGAAGCATTTTGCTTGTTGTATCTTAGTTGGATTTCTCCGATACCCTTTTGTTTTGGGTCTTTCCTTTTTAGGCTAGTTTTGCTTTGTCTTTGATAGACTAGCTTTTGCATGCATTTCATCATGTATATCTTGCTTTTTAGAGCTTCATGAATATAGTAATGAGAATGAGATTATGCTGTTTTTGGTATGCCCTGTCTATTCATGATGATGCTTGTAGCTTAGGCTCTTTTTGATCACTTGATACATGTTATGAGCTAAGCTATTTTTGCAAATGGTGAACTTGACTAATCAACTATGAAACCTTTAATTTGTTCACCATTGAGATTGGCAACTAGCATGGGTAGGATGTGTTGAGATCACTTGTGCTATCTTTTGTATGCTAGGTTGCTATGTCTCTTGCACTGAGTCATTCACTTGATTGGATTGTTCATATTTATATTGTGCTTAAAATTTGATCCAAGTATTAGTGAAATGAAAAGATCGAGATGGGATTGCATGTGTCAGCACATCACGGTATCGAGACTGTTTCTCATTGCACAATTGAGTTAAACTTGAGCCATGTAGTGTAAGACCGAAACCGGTGCTTTAAGCTTTTGATTGCTTTTGTTGCATAGGCTTAGCCCGGTTGACAAGTTAGGCAATGACCATGCTTTCAACCTCTCGCAATCACATGCTTTAATATGAACTTGTGTTAATACCGCTGCAATCTCCGATAAAATTTGAAAATAACACAAGTCTATGCTTCATTCTATGGCATGATGATTGAATTTTGCTAGTGGTAGTTCACCTTCTATACTTGAGTTAGCACTTGATTGATTTCCTGTCTATTCATGCTAAGTGCAATTTTAGTGGTGAACTCCTTTTCAAATGGCTTAAAACTGCTCATATGCTCACTTGTTCATATTTCGTATTCATTTGATCAGTTTGAGCCTTTGCTAGCATTTGTATTGATTGCTACACTTTCAGGGCAGCACCCTATTGTGCATCTTTTCATTCTGATTGCTATACAGTTGAAGTTGTTGCTTTGTGCATATCATGCATTTTAGCTTAGTGTTGATGCCCCCAGCTCCGATACACTTTGTGGTCAGTTTCAATGCTTTTCATAACCCCCCCCATATGCTTTTGGTTGATGACTTGTCTTGTGTTTGTATCAACATTGTGGAGAAATGTTAAAACCCCTCAGCATTTTCCCTTTTGTCAAGGGGGAGTAGTTGTTTGCAAGGGGGAGCTTGAGTGTTGGCACAAAGGGGAGAGTCATGCATTTTGGGGAGAGCTTTGAGCAAGGGGGAGTTTAGCTCTTTTATGTTCTTCTTCACTCGGTATAGCTCTTTTATGTGTTTCATTTGGTATCCATCTTTTGGTATGGAGTGTATTTGGTGTCATGAGCTTTGTGGCATAGCTTTTGTATATAGGCTTGCTTTCAGGGGGAGTCGCTTTTGTCTTGCTGCTTCTCCGCGTGCTCCGAGTGTTTGTGCTCCATTTAGTGTTGAGCTTCTCTTGTGGTTTTACTCAGTCGGTATCGAGCCTGCTAGTCGTGTTGAGCCATTTTTGCCTCTATCTAGAGGGACTAGCAGTTTTTGCTTGGTATTTTTGATTGATATGGACCCTTCAGCTAGTTGCGTCGAGCCTATGTGCCTCTGTCTTGAGGAACTAGCTGTTTTCACCAATTGTTGGCTGTTTGTGATTGATATCGAGTCTGCTAGTTGTGTTGAGCCTCTGTGCCTCTATCTTGAGGGACTAGCAGTTTTCTGCCTTGTTTCAGCCTCAATTGGTATCGAGCCTTGAGCTAGTGGTGCTGAGCCATTTTCTGCCTTTTCTTGAGGGCTAGCTCATTTTTTACCTGGTTGCGTTGAGCCGTTGCCCATGTCTTTGGGCACCAATTTTTTGTTTTGGTATCTCAAACCATCTCTTATGCTTAGTTTTTGTCAATTCAATCATCAAGGGGGAGAAAAAGGGGAGAAATCTCTACCCAAGTGGACCCAAGTGGATAAGTACCTTGGTTTATTTTGTGATGATTGTTTGACAATTTATTTGAGATTGGTTTTTGAGTTCCTTTTTGGGATTTCATGAAACTCTTGTTTTCTCTTGTCTCTTCGGTTGTGTGGAGGCTTTGCCCGCTTTTCCCATTTCTTTCGGGACTGAGAGCTTTTATTTGGAGTTTTCATGATCCTTCCTCATTCCAAGTGACCTTGTGTTTGCTTTCGATTGGCTTTTGGGCAATTGAATGAGGTTTGCCTTCAAAGCCTTCCTTTTTGGTTTTATTGTTAGTCAATGCATTCATCAAGGGGGAGATTGAGAACATATATGATGAATGATTGACTTTGATGAGGAAGGTTTGAGGCTTTACCCGGTTGAGTCTATATCTCGCTATGCGCTTAATGTTTATGACTAACCGGTGCCGTTGAGTTGTGGTGTTTTTGTGTTGGTGTGTGTGTGCAATATGTGTCTCTTGGCTGTGTTGATGTGCAGGTGTTGAGCTCGGATACAGTGGTCAATGGCGAGGTGAAGGTCAAATAGAGACGTGCCGTGCCGACGGACCGGGAGCGGTGAAGGATGGGCGTGCCGTGCGGCGGACGTGCCATGTCGATGTACCCAGAGCGGTGAAGGGCGGACGTGAGGCTTGGACTGACGGACCGGAGGGCCAGAGGACCAGCTGTGGTAGCTGGCACGTGGCATCGGCGAGCAGGAGCACATGGGGATGTGCGATGCGTCGGCCGAGTCGGGAGGAAGACGTGGCGTCATGACACTTGGCGGGAGGTCGGACACGGGCTTGCGTGCGGCGCAAGTGCCGTCGGCCGAGTCAAGGAGGATGGCGAAGGCGTTGTGCCCGGCGTGGAGGCTGGACATGCATCGGCATCGGTGCCAGTGGTCGGGGTGTGCGAACCACATCCCGTCTACGGTGCGGGTTCGTAGCTGAGCCTCAAAAAGCTACCATCGACGGTTTCCAGGTTTGGGCCTCAAAACCTGGGGTGGCCGGTTTCCGAGTTTGGGCCTCAAAACTCGGCCAGGACGGTTTCCAAGTTTGGGCCTCAAAACCTGGGCGCGCGGGTTTCTGAGTTTGGGCCTCAAAACTCGGGGTGGACGGTTTCCAGGTTTGGGCCTCGAAACCTGGGCTGGCGGGTTTACCGGTTTGGGCCTCAAAACTGGGGGTGGTCCGAAAGGACGGTCGACGCGTGGCGGTGTGGAGAGGCTGGCGCGGCGGTGAAGCTATCCACGAGGAAGGCGCGGTGGTCGACGTGACGGCGCGTGGCGGCATCAGGGAGGTCGCGTCGAGGCGAAGCTACCGGATGTGCGGGCGTGGCCGTCGGATGAAGATCGTCAGGACAGGACGGTTTTACCCCTAGGGTGTATTTGGGTTGAGTGCTTAATGTAAGGGCGTTTTAGTCTTCGGACGTGCGCCTATATATATGATGGGGCTGCTAGGGTGTAACACCCCGGTGTTAAGCAATCCTTAAGTGCATAATTTGGCATGGCATAAGCATAGCATCTCATCATTTCATGTGCATTTGTTTGTTGAATGCTTAAGTCCTTGTTTGGTCTCTAGTGTAACCTTGTTATGCTTTCTGTTTCTGACCAAGTGCCTTATAACAAAGTTGTAGATCTTGATGAAGGGAACAACTTTGCTTTAAAGCACTTTCTCAGAAAAAGCTTTTGAGTTAGGATTTCTTGCATTAGAAAAAGGGTTTAGCACTAAATTTCCTTTAAACAACAGAATTTGGACTGGAGCCTAAGGATGATTTGTTCCTTACAAAATTCTAAGCAACTTTGTCTGTTAGGACATTTTCCTAGTTCGGCTTAGTTTAGGAGTTATGGAGCATCAAAGTTTGTAACCAAACTTCATTAGTTAACCCTAGTGGGCTCCGACCTGTCAGCCTCTCTCTCGTTCTTCCCGCGCGCGCGCCGCTCCTCTCGCCGACCGAGCCTGCCGCACGCAGCGAGGACCGCCTCGCTGGACTGGCAAAATACCACCGGCATCGCAGCCCGCGGTTTTGCCGCCGCGTGCGCCATGTCGTCCCCCTAGCTCTCTGCAAGCTCGCCACGACGCCAGGAGCTCGTGCATGCCCGCCGCGTGGAGCTCGACGCCTGACGCCGCCGCGTCCGGTCGGGAGTTCCCCCGTTGGGAACTGGCCAGGTGCAATGCACCTAGCACTTCGTTCCGTTTGCCTCCGCTCCGCCTGTGCTCGCAACCAGCAGAGCAGTCCATTGCTCAGTCTCTCCTTCGCTCCACTCCACCCCACCTTCACAGAGCGAAGCGCCGCCGCCATTTCTGCCGAGCTGCGATGAGCAATTGCTCGCTCCACCGCTCGCCACCGCTCGATTCCTCCCGCCAGTTTCTCCGCCGTGACCTTCTCTTTCTCCGGTAAGAGTTGGTTTCCCCTCTCTTCCTCTCTAGCTGCCGGAACAGCGGACGCCATCCGCAAGCTTCCGCCATGGCCGCCACCGTGACCTTCACGTGGACCGGTCATCTCCGGCCATGCTACCCTAGGCTGAGCCATGTTCTAGTCTTCCCTACCGCCGTAGTAGCTTAGAGTCAAATGGAGACCCCTCTCGTGCCCTGAGTTCGCCGGACCACGGGCCAGACGCGCTGTGTCCGTCGTGGACCGCCGCCGTGCATCGCGCCGGACAATGCCGGGGATGCCGAAGCCCGAGAGCTGCTCCAATAGGTCGCTTAGGTCTTGCGTGGGCTAGTGCTAACCTTACCGAGTCGCAAGCCGCCGGGAGAGTTCCGCCGCCGAGGTCGCAGAGCCGCCGCTCCGCCATGGCCGCCGTCGAGCTTGCTCCGGTATCCCTCTGGCTCAGCAAGTTAGTCGGTCGTGTTCGTCTCGAAAACCCGCACCCAACGATGGTCTCCGTGTCGCCAGAAGTGTCGCCGTCGACGAGCTAGGGCCGGTCAACGACCACGGCGCCAAACTCCGCCGTTGACTGCCGAGCCTGGCCTCGCGCGGTAAACGTGCTGAGCCTGGCCTCGGAAGCTTGGTCGCCCTGACCAGCGGGCCCCGACTGGTAGTAAGAAAGAGAAGAAAAAGGAAGAGCTTGGGTGCCGTAGGCCTCGGTAAGTCGGATGCACCGGGCCTTCGCCTCGAAGCCTCGATCGGGTCGGATGTGTAAGCCTCGGTCGAGTCGAGCCAAGTCAAGTCTCGGTTGAGTCAGTTAGTCTCGGTTGAGTCAGTTAGCCTCGGCTGTCAGTGAGCCTCGGCCGAATCGGAGAAAGGTGTCTGAGCCTCGGCCGAATCGGTAATATACGTCGAAGCCTCGGACGAGTCGCGGAGTGTGCCGAAGCCTTCGCTCGAGAAGCCTCGGCCGAAGTCCGTATGTTAGGTTTGAGTTTTCTTTTAAATGTGTTTTTGCAGAATCCATGTAAAGGCTTCAAAAAATTCATAGAAGGCTCATTTTATGTCCAAATACTGTGAAACAAATTTTGTTAGGTCAAGCATGTTTAGATCTATCAGTGAAAACTGTTGAAGGCATTCTTGGTGATACTTTATGTGTAGATGCATTTAATCTAGAAAAGTGCTGATAACTTGGTAAATGCATAACTAATTATGTATAAGTCAGAAAAATGTGATTCCAGTTTTGTTAGGTTTGTATGAATGTGTAGTTTCAGAGAAAAATATAGTATGAGGTTATTCTGTGAATTAATTTGACAGTAGCTTTTAAAATGGTTAAATGTCGTTTCCTTGTTTATTTTGTAGTAAATAAAATATAAGGAATATGAACCTGAGAATTTAAGCACACTGCTCTTGTACTAGGAAGCACAGCAGAAAAATAAGAAATCTGTTTTTTGACTCTTTTGCTAGGGTGTGTAGTTCAAAGGACCTTTTCATGATAGAATTTGTCTTTTTCATAGAGGATGGAGTTTAAGTCCAAATGAGCTGAAATTTGGACAGGGAGCTGGATTAGGTGTTGTTAACTCCCAGTAATTTCTGTAGATTTTTCTGAAGCTGTCTAGGTTAGGGTGCTGTTTAAAGCATGTGTAAATAGATTTATTTCAGCAAGAAATTAGAGGGTAGTAAGCTCATTAAGTAGACTTTGATGTGTGACAACACCGCTTAACAAGTTGATCTTGATAGGTTAAATAGTTGGGATGATGTTGACTACCTTGTTGAAGAGTAGCAGTAGATGACATGTGCTTATCTCCTGAATTGCTACTCCCTGTTGCATCACCATGCATCCCATGTGCATTCATGTTATTCATTCATGTACCGCATCATGCAGGGTCGGTAGTGGAAGCCCAAGACACGCAGGAGGAGCAGCGTCAGGAGGAGACACCCGAGGAGAGGATCCCGGAAGGAGACGCTGAGGACCTGCCAGAGTGCCGTGATCATCGCCCCGCCGACTTCGAGCGAGGCAAGCCCCGGAGCATTTTCTCCTACGGTTTGCAAATTACCGTTTACAAGTTAACCTGATATGCTTGTTGCATTAGGTTATAGGAGTTGCGTGATACCATTGCTGCATTGATTAATCATCCTTGTCCACCTGCAAATACTATCTTGTTATCCCTGATAAGTCTAGCTCGTTTCTGCTTAGCCCTGCTTAGACCGGTAAAAGTCGGGTGATTTCCTGTCTCCCGCATTTAGGTGGATACTAAACATGTTTAGCCTGGTGCTATCATGGAGAGAACCATGTGTTGATTAATCTGAGACCGGGCGGGATGTAGGAGCAGCAGGACATGGGTTCTGTGTGCTAGTAGTCTCCCGTCTGTGTCGATTAGGACCCGACGAAGGCACACCTCAGTCATTTTGAACGCGTCAATCACTTAACGAAGCAGGTGCGGGTACCTCCCGTGAAGCCTAGTAAGGTGTTTCGAGCCGGTGACGGAGACGTTGACGCCTAACACCCAGGGCCTTATATGTACCGTGGGCAACTATTCTGATCGACCTGGCATGGTCCGAGGGCAGGCAGGGCCTGATCGACCTGGCATGACCGTGGGCAGTTAATAGCTTGAGCGACCTGGCATTGAGATAACCCCTCGGTGTAGAAGGGTCCAGGTCGTCCCGCGATTTGGGTTCTCGAACCTCCTGAGTGGTCGCCAACGGCCACCTGGCAGGGTGTGTCAGGCGAGTGTGCGACATTTTATCCCCAGCTGGTAGGAATCGATTATAATCGCCATCGCTCCTGGTTAGTGAGTAACTTGACTGAGCATGTGTTACCGTAGTAATATATGGAACTAAATATGGTTATGGTTGGTGAATCTGAAAGGCTATTGATGAAATAGTCACTCTTGCTTGAATAAGTAGTCAAGTGTTTGCTCTAGATCAGGTGCAAATCTAGATAATCAGGCTGATTACATAAAAGTGACTGCTAATGCTCTAATGTTGACTATTTAATAATAAAATGCTTTTATGCAAAAAGGTAAGTGTAGCCAACCTCAGATACAGCCTTGCATAATCCTTGGTGTCAATTATTTCTGGTTTATGACGGGTAAGTCTAGCTGAGTACCTTCTCGTACTCAGGGTGCTATCCCTTGTTGTTGCAGATGGGCAATGTTTCTTCGGCTACTGCGAGAACTGTCTGTATCCCGTCGAGGGCAGTGACTAGACCATGGGCGTGGTCAATCCTTATCTTTCCTGATGCTTTTGTGACGGATCAGGCATATGGCACCGTATTGTGAACTAAGAACTTGTGTTTCAAAACTATGTTGCTTCCGCTTTGAATTCAAAACTATGGTTTGTAATAACTGTCGAACTCCGATGTATTTGAACTATGTGCGAACTGAATGTACCTTGTGGGCATGTACGCTAATCTATTACGATCTTGGTTAAAGTTGAATGACTTGAAATCCTTCGAGATTTCCGGACTACCGGGTTTGTACGAGCTTAAGTACTTGTAATCTCTGTGAAAGCAGCGATTCGGTGCTTAATCTGGTGCAAATTGGTCGGTTCTGTGACATAGGGCAGCCACATCCTTGGGGAATTCTTGGAGGTGTCTCTCCCATTTTGTTCCTGTGAGAGAAGGCTAGGGTTAGGGAGATTTGGCTCTTGTTCTTGAGCTTTTTGCCATCCGAGCTTTGAGTTGCTAGGAGTGGCTTGTAGCCCGACACCAAGTGATTAATGAATCATCCATTCCTCTGAATCCAAGGATCAAATTCGTGGTTGAATTCGCGTTTTGAATTTGTTCTTCGCGTTCTTCTTTTCTCCATGATTTTCTCCTCCCCCGATCTCCCTCTACGCTGCGTCTTTTGCGATTCCGTTTGAATCAACTTGTTCTTTGATGTGAGGAGAACATTTCCACCGAAGGAATTCATCTCTACCCTCACGAACAAGTAGATCGAGTCGAAATCAGTTTTGTTCTTCGTTCTTCCCCTTTTCTAGTGTTCTTCGGATTTCTCATGGATTAGTTGGGTTGAAGCAATGATATCTTAGGATTAGCTTCCCAACACGTAGAAGAACACTTGGGAGAAGTTTGGTTGCAGCCTTGTTCGATTTGGTGAAGATCCAATCGATTTTGGTTTTGTCCCATGCAGTTTTTGCACTTTCTAGGAGGTCGCGGACAGTCCGCCGTGGGGATCTCGGACAGTCCGCCGTAGCCGCGGACAGTCCGCCATAGAGGCCGCGGATAGTTCGGGCATTGGGGTATCAGCCGAGTAGTGGCTGTTGGCCTCGGGCCTTTTCCTCTCGGGTGACCGGCGGACAGTCCGCCGTTGACCGGCGCGGACAGTCCGCGAGTCGCGCAGGGGAGGATCAGCAGCGTTGCTGTTTTGCGGTGTTGGCCGGCGGACAGTCCGCCAGGGCTTCGCGGACAGTCCACCCCTGGCGCGGACAGTTCAGCACCTGCAGCCCGGACAGATCGGGAATCGGCTGTAGGCTGCAATTTAGTGTGCGTTTGCTCTCCCGGCTTTTCTGCTTCGTTTCCGGACTTCTCGTTTGCTCCTAGAGTTCACCTAAGAACCTCTCTACATATCTTTGCTACACGTTAGCATCGGTATTTGGAGGAATCCCAACGTAGCCCACTATCTACGTTTGGGAGTGGTCTTTTAGGCCCGAACTTGACTCGGGGTTTGAGAGTTTTGGTTTGCTCTCTTGTGTTGTACCTCGCTGTGATCCTAGGGATCATCCACCCTCTTTCCGAGGGTCGTGGGCATCACGTTTGAGTCCGAAGCTTTTGGGTTGATTTTATTGGGACAGAGGCCATAATTTCTGAGAAGAAATTTTAGGCTCCCATTCACCCCCCTCTGGTCGCCTTGCTTTAGCATTTTTGGACCTTCAAAAACTATACAGAAGGCTAGCATAACATGATATACAAGTTGGCTCATGCTAGACTAAAACAAAACATGAAATAAAAGAAAATGTACATGCAAGAACTATACAAGTGAGCACATGAAAGACCATCTCATACCTCAAGACATAAATCATGGATGTACAGGGCATGAGTGTAAAAGAAAGCTCACCAAGCTATAAAAGCCTCTTTAGAGGGAAATCTGAGCGGGGCGTAGAGAACCATCAACCCTTGATCACATCTAAAATATCAAGCTCCATCATGCGCATGTTCTCCACCCTGCGTCCTCATATCTACACACAAGAGGACAAAGTAACCCGAGTCTTGGATCACGAAGGGTTACCAAGCATGTACTTGGGAACACAGACTTGGTCACAAAACTCAACTTATCTTGTGGGTTAGCATGATGCAAATGTTGGTTCAAATGCAATTTTGAAACACCCTTGGAAGCATTCCTCAAAAGAACAACTCGAGGAGAAGAACGAGTCGTACCACGGGAAAGGAGGCAAACATCTTCCAAGGTTTTTGTAGAAGAACCAATAGAAGCACCATGAGATGCATGACGTGGACCAACACAAGTAGCACTAGAAGCATGTCCACGACCATGACCCAACCCACTCAAAAAGGAGTCATAAAACCCATCAATAAAGAGGGGCTTCTTACTAGGAGCACAAGCGTTCATGCCATGACAAGGGCTATGAACCACCATCTTCCAAGAAGAGCGAGCTTGGCGCAAATGTTTGGCACGCCGATAGCAAAAGCTTTCTTGATGCCCATCTTTGTCACAAAAAGAGCAATGGTACAAAGGCCTATTGGGAGGCACACCATTCTCCGAGAAGTGAGAAGTCCCTTGGGACTTAGAACAAGAAGCATCAACAACCACCTTGGCGCCAACACTCGGAGCACACGTGCCATGGGAAAGGCTACGCAGCTTCCTAAAAGCTTTAGCTCGAATACGTCTCTCGTGTTTGACACGGCGGAAACAAAAATCGAATGAGTGTCCATCTTTCTTGCAAAAGGTGCAATGGAATACCAGATTGGGAGCACGAGTCCCAAAAATGTGAGAAGCACCCTTGTCATGAGAAGTCCCTTGGACATCACTCGAAGAAACAACAAGGTTAGGAGTAGCTATGAAAGAGCTATCCGAAACCTTGGCACAAGTGCTAACATCAAAAGACTCACGCGTAGCACAAGAACTCAACTCCGGTTGCAAAGATGCAAACTCAGAAATATCAACATTGGAGTTGGAAGAAATGCGTGACTCAAACGACTTAGCACAAAGGCTCTTGCATCTTTTGGCCAAAACCTCATTTTCAAACATGAGGCGGTCACAACTACCACACACGGAGCATTTTTAAGATTCTCCATCTCCTCTCTAATGCACTTAGCATATGTGGCACACAAGAGTTCAATTTCTTTTTCAAGGTTGGCACTCATATCATTGTGCTCAACCAAATTGACGCTCGTATCATCGCACAAAACCCTCAAAGCCAAAACTTCTTTCTCTAAATCAATGCATGATGTGCAAATGAAATCGGTGGAAGAAACATCACCATTCACATCAAGCAATGAATCATGATTAGCACAAGAAGTAAGGCAAGCATCTTTATTCAAAGAACATGAGAACACAAGGTTGATATGTGCCCTTGTGGTTCCCTTCCTGAGTGATGAGTGATCAATCAACGGGCAACATGTCTCTTGGCTATGTTGATGTACAGGTGCGGAGCTCGGGCAGTGGTCGAAGGTGAGGTGAAGGTCCAGTAGGGACGTGTCGTGCCGACGGACCGGAGCGGTGAAGGACGGACGTGGAGCTTGGACCGACGGACCAGGAGACCTGAGGACCAGCTGTGGTAGCTGGCACGTGGCATTGACAAGCAAGAGGACATGGGGATGTGCGGTGCATCGGCAAGTCAGGAGGAAGGTGATGTCGTCGTGACACTTGGCGGGAGGCCGAGAAGGAAGGCGAATGCACTGTGCCCGGCGTGGAGGCTGGACATGCTCCGGCATCGGTGCTGGGACTCGGGGTGTGCGAACCACATCCCGTCTATGGCACGGGTTTGGTAGCTGAGCCTCGAAAAGCTACCCTCGACGGTTTCCGAGTTTGGGCCTCAAAACTCGGGGTGGCCGGTTTGCCGAGTTTGGGCCTCAAAACTCGGCGTGGATGGTTTCTAGGTTTGGGCCTCAAAACCAGGGCGCCGGGGTTCTGAGTTTGGGCCACAAAACTCAGCCTGAGGACAGGTTTCCCGGTTTCAGCCTCAAAACCCGGGGGAAGCCCATGTTTCCCGGTTTCGGCCTCAAAACCGAGGGGAGGTCCGCAAAAGGAAGGTCGACGCATGGCGACGTGAAGAGGCTGGCGCGGTGGCGCAGCTATTCGCAAAGTAGGCGTGGCGGTCGACAGGGCGGCACGTGGCGGCATCCTGAGGCTTGCGTCGAGGCGAAGCTATGGATGAGATGGGCGCGTGGCCGTCGGATCAGCTATCAGCAGAGTTGGACCGGGATACCCCTAGGGTTGTCCACTTCGCTCTTGTATCTAGGGGTAGAAAGGGGATTATTGTTTTAGGCTATAAATAAGAGAGGCACCCCTCCTCTCCTCTATCCTTGCAGTCATTTGTTCCTGAGCACTCTCTCCCTCTAGCCCTCTGCTTAGGTTCTAATCATACCTCGCTGCAAGCGATCCGCAGAGACAAAAATCATACCTCTGTGTATTTGGATCTTTTGAGGAAAACGAGACCGTATTCTCGTTGTCTCCTCGCGTGGAGAATTTCGCTGAAATTGAATCGTGTTCTGTGTTCTTCATGTTTTGGTTTTTCATCTCCCGGGGATTTGCCTTGTTCTTCCTCTCCGTGAGATGATTTTTGATTCCACTTGAATCAATTTGTTCTTGGTCGTGAGCCCCTTCTTTCTAAAGAAGGGATTCTCTCCTAACCTCACGAATCCATAGATCGGGTTGATTTCACGTTCGTTCTTCGTTCTTCCCCCTTTTTCGGTGATCCACGAATCTCTCTTAATTGACTTGGTTTGGTGTGATGATTTCTTAGGATTAGCACCCCAATACATAGAGGATCACCTGGGTGAAGTTGGATCGAAGCCCCATTTGATTTGGTTGATGTTTGATCGAATTGGCTTTTGTCCCGAGCAGTTTTTCTGCTCCCCGTTCATCCGCGGACAGTCCGCGCCCCCAACGGCGGACAGTCCAGGGATCAGGGTTGGTCAGGTCAGTCAGGCGCAACCCCTGATTGTTCACTGTCAAGTGAACGGCGGACAGTCTGCGGTACAAACCCGCGGACAGTCTGGGACCTGTCCAGCAGACTTGCAGAACTGTTCTGTTTCTGATCTTTTGCCGGCGGACAGTCCGGACTCACAGTGTCGGACAGTCCGGCGTTGGGCGGACAGTCTAGGATCCTGACCCCAGACAGTCCGTGAACCTGCAGTCTTTGCAGTTTAGCTCCGAGGCTTTGGCTGTTGGTTTTGGGGTTTCTCTGGAGGTTTCGCTGTACCACTAGGACATCTCCTAGGGTATCCACCTACTCGTGGGTCGTGAACTCTCCGGACGATTCGAGTCTTTGCTTTTGGGTGACTTTCTGGGACAAGGGCCATACTATTCACAAGTTGAATTTGAGGCTCCCATTCACCCCCCGTCTGGTCGCTAATCCGGTCCTTCAATTGGTATCGGAGCCAGTTAAGGATCTTCTCTACCTTAATCGGTTTCGGATCCTAAGGGCGACATGGAACGAGGGAACGGCAAGGCTCCGTGTTTCGATGGAACGAACTATCCTATTGGATGATTCGGATGCGTGCTTGTCTCAACAGCATCGGATCTTCTATCTGGGAGATATGTGAGAACGCTGAGTACGTAGTCCTTGCGGCTCGTGTGGGTCAGATCCAGATTGACCAGCACGAGGCCAATTCCAAGGCTCATAATGCTCTTTTGCCAGCATCTCCCTTCCTAAGTTCGAGCGTGTCTCTGAGCTTGAGACGGCACGAGAGATCTGGGTGAAGCTTCAGAGCTATCACGAGGGGACTGCACAGGTCAAGACCAGACTCTTCGAGACGTACAAGCGCGAGTACGAGAACTTTGTTCAGTTGGAGGGAGAGACAATTGACGCCATGTTCGCTCGTTTCCAAACGATTGCGAACAAGATGCGTGCCAATCGGGCTAACCTACCCTATGACGATCATGAGAGGGCTCTCAAGTTGCTATACGCCCTAGATCGGAGGGTATGGGAGGTGAAGGTGTCGACCATCATAGAGTCTCCATCCTATGACACCCTCACCATGGACGAGCTGTTCAGCAAGCTCAAGTCCACCGAGATCGATCACCTACCCAGGCCAAGCTGAAGAACCCATCTTCACATACCATGGCTTTGGTCTCAGGCACAGGTGGATCGACTTTCTCTGCTGATGCTTCACCTCCTCTGTTTTCTTTGTCATCTTTGCTTACAGTCACGGAGGAGAAGATGGAGGCGTTTGGAGACGACGAGCTCGCCCTCGCATCATCACCCGTTCTCGCGGTTTCAGAACAACCGCCTGAATCACCGGTGTGGTGGCGCACGCGAGGGCTGCTACAAGTGTGGTGATCTAGACCACTTCATGACGAGAACTGCCCCAAGAATGACAAGAACTTCCCTGGCAAGAACCGCAACTCCAGGCGCAAGGGCAAGCCAAGAACAAGGCCGGGAAGAAGAAGAAGGGCGTCTATCGCTGTGAAGACATGGATAAGGCTTTCGACACCGGTCGGCGTGCATTTCTCGCCACCATCAGCGACGGCGAGAAGACCTCCGACGGCGACTCCAGCGATGATGGGTCCGAGCACAAGACAGAAGATCGCTTCAACGGACTCTGCTTCCTCGGCCACTCCTCCAAGGGCTTGTGCACCATGGCCCTGGATGAAGAGGACTCCAAGTGCCAGGCAAAGGACGCCGATGACGCCAACAGCGACGACGACGATGACGACGACAGCGCCTCTCAGGTATCAAACTCTTCAGTTGTCGATCGTCTCACTGATGAGCGAGATAGGTTTGCGGGTCTAGTCGGTGTTCTGGAGAAGAGGCTTACACAGGTTTTCCAGAGCGCGGTGAGTTTAAGGCCAAGATGAAAGAAGCGCTTAAGGAGCATGAGTTCGCTAGGTCCGAGGTGAAGGTGGTCGATGAGGAGGAGTGTGAGGAGTGCTGATGCATATGACAAACTTTGCCACCATACAAACCAAGTATGCCTCTTTGATTGAGGTGTATGATGAGCTGAAGAGTAGGCTAGACTTGGTGGTTGATTGCAAAGAGTGTCCCTCCCTGAAGAAGGAGCTGGAGGAAGTGAAGGCAGGCCTTCTTTGCTGGGTGCGTGCAAGCTTTGTCCTAGCTTGCGAACTGAGTTGGCAGAAGTTAGTGCCAAGTTTGCTGAAGCCGTGAAGGCCAGCTCAGTTAGCACCTTGTCCGCTCCATGTGAGCGATGCGTGGGGATGGAGCTTGAGATTGCCAACTGTCGGCATGCCAGGATGCAAACCGAGGAGGAAAACACATACCTTCGATCCATCCTGAGTTGGGTGTCATGCAGTGAGCCGAGTTGGGCATGATGATCAGTCAGTTCAAGAGGGGAACTGATTGCTCGAGAGTAGGCTTTGCTTCAGGTGGGAAGGGCGCTAGTACCTTTGGCAAGATCGGTGAGTTTAGCGGTGTGAACCCGAGTGAGAAGCCATCCCGTTGTCCCTAAGCTCACCAAGATCACCCCACCTGAGCCTCCCAAGCCTATCACCAAGGATGGCATCCTTGATGAACCTCCCAAGGCTCCACCTCGCAAGCAAGTGTGGGTTCCCAAACCGAACCATCTTAGGAACACACTTGACACCCTTCCTGACGTCTCTAGTGATCCCCTTCCGAAGGGCAAGCAGCCAGCCAGAGTGAACAACCCTCGCAACCATAGGAACCAACAACCCAAGAGAGTGGTAAGGTTCGAGTGCGAGTACTATCACCGTGAGGGTCACCTAGCTGAGTTTTCTTTCGAGGAAGAGAAGACGCTAGGAAGGAGTTGGAGCTGAACAACCAGGCCAGGCACCACCCTCTCCATGGTGTGCAAGGTCGGGGAGTTTAGAGGCAGGGTGGTAGACCTGGAGGTGCACCTCCTCAGGTAGCTAGGCCCCAGGCAGCTAGACCACGGGGTGGTGGTCGTGCCCATCGCGGTTCTGGTCGTCCTCAATATGACCGTGAGCCGAGTGTAAGAGGCTTTGCTGCTCAGTCCATAGCGGACCACCTTTTCACTATGGTGGTGATCGCTTTGCTCAAATGGGACAAGTAGGTCAGTTTGGAGGTTTTCCGTTCCATAGCAGACCACCCTTTCAGGTTGGTGGTGATCGCTATCCACCTTGGGACGAGGATAGCTTGGTGTTGCTACTAACACTTTTTCTGGGCCTATGACATAGCACTGGTATCTTCTCAGTATACTAACCCCAGTGTTGTGCCATATGCTCACTTCCTCCTTTCTGCCTTTCTATTGATCCAGGAACTTCAGATGGAGAACATGTGGCTCATGGATTCCGGGTGTTCGAGCCACATGACCGGAAAAAAGGAATGGTTCTCCAGCCTTAGCCCCATGATGCACAAGGAGTACATCACTTTCGGGGATAATTGTAGAGGTAAGGTTGTCTCTCAAGGAGCCATTCGGCTCAATGAGAACTTTGTCCTTAAGGATGTTGCTTGGTTTCGAACTTGCATTACAAATTTCTTTCTGTTTCGCAACTTCTTGAGGATGATTGTGAAGTGCGCTTTAAGAAGGGTTTGAGTCGTGTTTTAGACCCTCGGGGAGATCTTGTTTGTTGGATCGTCCCTTTTGGCCATGTTTTCAGAGCTGATTTTTCTCGTTCGTTCGGCTCTGCTAGATGTTTGATGGCTGGTCATTCTTCTGATTTGTGGAAGTGGCATAGGAGGCTCGGTCACTTGAGTTTTGACTTGCTTGCAAGACTTAGCTCACTTGGCCTAATCCAAGGATTGCCCAAGCTTAAGTTTCAGAAGGACCTTGTTTGACATCCTTGTCGTCACGGGAAGATGGTTGCTGCTTCTGACCCACCTGTTAATCAGGTGATGACAAAGCGACCCGGCAGCTCTTACACATGGACACAGTTGGTCCAGCTCGGGTCTGCTCAGCGGGTGGGAAGTGGTACGTTCTTGTGATCGTTGATGATTTTTTCGAGATATTCTTGGGTGTTCTTCATGGAGGGTAAGGATGAAGTTTTTCCTTTTGCTGTGATCTGATTTTGAAGTTGAAAACTGAATTTCCTCCTAATACCATTAGAGCTATTCGTAGCGATAATGGTACTGAGTTTGATAACTCTCAGTTTGCTTCTTTCTGTTCTTCTAATGGAATCGAGCATCAGTTTCTCTTCCCTTATGTCCCCCCAGCAGAACGGTGTTGTTGAGCGCAAGAACCGGACCCTTGTTGAGATGGCCAGGACGATGCTTGATGAACATAGGACTCCTAGGCGTTTTTGGGCCGAGGCAATCAACACCGCCTGTCCATGTTTCAAATCGCATCTTTCTTCGGGCTTTCATGAAGAAAACTTCTTATGAGTTGCGTTTTGGTCGGGTACCCAAGGTGTCTCATTTTCGGGTGTTTGGGTGTAAGTGCTTTATCCTAAAGCAAGGCAATTTGGACAAATTCGAATCTCGTTCTGCTGATGGCATGTTTCTGGTTATGCTTCGCATTCGCGTGCTTATCGAGTTCTTAACCCTGAAACTAACCGGATAGTGGAGACCTACGAGGTCACATTCGATGAGACTATGCCTTGTGTTTCTTCTGCTTTTGATGTTGCAGGAGAACAGGAGCTGGGAGAGGACCATCTTTGTGGAGGAGGAGCAGGAGAATGCCGATTGGGTGATCCCGAGCCAACTCCACTGGCTGCCCCCGTCGACCCTGCGATGTCTACTTCAGCTCGAGGACTCGATCCCACGACATCTTCTTCTTGGGGTCCTCTTGAGCCACCTCTCCAGCGAGCACCCGCTGCACCTGAGGGAGCGACTGCAGGCATCTGGCGAGGGGAGGGCGACTTCGGCAAGGCAAGCGCCCCGGAGCGTTCAGCAAGTTCACCCCCCGCAGCAGATGATCGGCGGCATCGACCAGCGAGTCACGCGGTCGCGAGCGTATGGAATCTCTCACTTTGCTCATTCTGCATTTGTTGCTTCTTTCGAGCCCAAAGATGTTGGACACACACTTTCCGATTCTAACTGGGTCAATGCCATGCATGAGGAGCTAGAAAACTTTGAGCGAAACCAGTTTGGACCCTAGTTCCACCTCCACCAGAATGCCACCCTATAGGTACCAAATGGGTTTTCAAAAACAAAGAGGGTGAGGATGGGATGGTAGTGAGGAACAAGGCTAGGCTAGTAGCCCAGGGTTTTCTGCCAAAAGGAGGGGATAGACTATGAGGAAACCTTTGCCCTGTAGCCTGTTTTAGAAGCCATTAGAATCCTTCTAGCCTTTGCTGCTTCGAAGGTTTAAGCTTTACCAGATGGATGTCAAGAGTGCCCTTCTTGAATGGGTATATAGAGGAAGAGGTTTATGTTAGGCAACCCCTGGTTTTCGAGCATCCCAAGTTTCCAAACCATGTCTATAAACTTTCAAAGGCCTTGTGTGGTTTGAAACAAGCCCGAAGCGTGGTATGATCGTTTGAAAACCTTTTTACTCTCCAAGGGTTTTAAAATGGGACGGGTCGATAGAACTTTGTTTTCTCTCACAAGGCAATGACACTCTGTAGTCCAGATTTACGTGGATGATATCATCTTTGGGGGCTGCTCTTCTCATGCGCTTGTTGTAAAGTTTTCAGATACTATGAGCAGAGAGTTCGAGATGAGTATGATGGGCGAGTTGGCTTTCTTCCTGGGTTGCAAATTAAGCAAACCCGATAGACGGGACGTTCGTGCATCAAGGAAAGTACACGAAGGACATCCTGAAGAAGTTCGACATGGGCGAGGCCAAGCCTCTTACGACGCCCATGGCGACGACTGCTGCGATGGACGCGGACCAGGACGGAGAGGCGGTTGACCAGAAGGAGTACAGGAGCATGATCGGCTCGCTCCTGTACCTGACGCCAACGAGGCCGGACATACAGTTTTCTGTGTGTCTGTGCGCTCGTTTCAGGCGTCCCTCGGACTTCCCACAAGCAAGCAGTCAAGCGCATCATGAGGTACCTCCGATACACTCCTGAGTTCGGACTTTGGTACTCTTCTTCTTCGACTCTTTCGCTTTGTGGTTACTCCGATGCGGATTTTGCCGGCTGTCGGCTTGAGCGCAAGTCTACTTCTGGGACTTGTCAGTTTCTTGGCTCTTCTTTGGTTTCGTGGTCTTCTCGCAAACAGTCGAACGTAGCCCAGTCTACTACAGAAGCCGAGTATGTTGCCGCTGCTTCTTGTGCTTCGCAGCTTTTATGGATGGTTGCTACATTGCGTGATTTTGGTCTAGATTTCAGTCGGGTCCCTTGCTTTGCGATAGCACTTCTGCCATTAGTGTAGCAAAGAACCCTGTTCTTCACTCCAAGACCAAACACATCGATGTTCGCTTTCACTTTCTTCGTGATCACTATGAGAAAGGCGACATTGATCTTAGGCATGTAGACACCCATAACCAGGTTGCGGATATTTTCACCAAGCCTTTGGATCTCTCAACTTTTGCTAGGTTGAGAGGTGAGCTTGGTGTGTGTTTCCCCTTTTAGATGGGGGGGAAGCATTTTGATGTACCATAGACTGACTTTCTGATCCTTTTGTTTTTGGGTCTTGAGTCTTTTAGTTTGTTTTGGCTCCGATTCTGACTTCATCATATATGCATTTGTTTAAGCTTCATGTCTATATTCCTTAGAATGAATTTATGCTCTGATTAGTGTATGCTTCGATGATATATGATGATGCTTGTAGCTTAGGCTCTCCTTGATCACTGATACATGTTGTGAGCTAAGCTTATTTTTCAGAATGATGAACATGCTTAATGAACTTAAAATTTGATACATGTTCACCATTGAGATTGGCAACTAGCATGTGTAGGATGTGTTGAGGTCACTTGAGCTATTTCATATATGCTAGGTTGCTATGTCTCTAGTTCTGAGTCTTTCACTTGCTTGGACTGTTCATATCTTGCTTAAAATGAACCAAGTGTTAGTGAATTGAAAAGATCGAGATGGGATTGCTTTGTCAGCACATCACGGTATCGAGACTGTTTCTCATAGCACTTTGAGTTAAACTTGAGCCGTGTAGTGTAAGACCGAAAACGATGCTTTAAGCTTCTGATTGCATATGCATAGGCTTAGCACGGTTGAAAAGTTAGGCAATGACAAGCTTTCAACCTCTCGCAATCACATGCTGAATTTGAACTTGTGTTAATAACCGCTGCAATTTCTCCGATAAAATCTGAAAACACAAGTCCATGTTTCACTCTATAGCATGATGATTGAACTTTGCTAGGGGTAGTTCACCTTGTATACATGTTTAGCACTTGTTTGACTTCCTGTCTATACATGTTCAGTGCTATTTTGATGGTGACACCTTTCTGAATGGCTTAAAACTGCTCACTTGACTTATGCATTCATATCTGTATTTGGTGATCAGTTTGAGCCTTTGCTAGCACTTTGCGTGTGCTATGTAGTCGGATCAGCACTCTTTAGAGCATTTATTCACTCTTTCGAGTATATACCTGAAGCTGCTAACATGCATTTTTAACTCATATGCATGTGTTTGACTCCGATAGGCATGACCTAGCTCCGTTTTGCTTATTGAGCTCTTTTCCCTCTCTTTTGATTGCAAATTGCCCCCAAGGGGGAGAAGTGTCTTTGTGGTGACAATTTGCAATTTATGCTTCTCTTGTTGAGGGGGAGTTCTTTGAGTAGGGGGAGTCTTCTTGCCTATGTTGCTCTGAGTCGGCTTTATTGATTCGATCGTTTCAGCTAGTTGTGTCGAGCCTTGTGCCTCTGTCTGAGGGACTAGCTGTTTTCATCATATTTTTTGCAATTTATGCTTCTCTTGTTGAGGGGAGTCTTCTTGAGTTAGGGGGAGTCTTCTTTGCCTATGTTGCTCTGAGTCGGCTTTTATTGATGTCGATCGTTTCAGCTAGTTGTGTCGAGCTCTGTGCTCTGTCTTGAGGGACTAGTGTTTTCCATGTATTTGATGGTTCTTGATTGGTATCGGGCTTACTGCTGGTTGTGTGAGCCTCTGTGCCTCTATCTTGAGGGACTTGCAGAGTAGCTGCTTCTTTGCAGTCTTCATTTGGTTTCGAGTCTCAGCTAGTGGTGTTGAGCCCTTCTGCCTCTTCTTGAGGACTAGCTTGTTTCTGACTTGGTGCGTCGAGCCGTTGCCCATGTCTTTGGGAACCAAGTCCTGTGCTTGTTTTGATCGAGTTTGCTCTTGATGAGTTGTTGCTCCGATCTTCTTGGCTTGGTGTGTCGAACCGTTGCCATGTCTTGGGGACCAAGCTTCGCTTATCTCGATTGTCTTCTTCGGCCTTTTCTCTGGCTTTTGGACATTCGAGTGAGTTTTTCTCCTTCTACCCAATTTGCTTCTTTCTATTTTGGTTACGGTTACTATGAGTTGACGATGCACTCATCAAGGGGGAGATGAGAACACAAGGTTGATATGTGCCCTTGTGGTTCCTTCCTGAGTGATGAGTGATCGATCAACGGGCAACATGTCTCTTGGCTGTGTTGATGTGCAGGTGCGGAGCTCGGGCAGTGGTCGAAGGTGAGGTGAAGGTCAAGTAGGGACGTGTCGTCCGACGGACGGGAGCGGTGAAGGACGGACGTGGAGCTTGGACCGATGGACCAGGAGACCTGAGGACAGCTGTGGTAGCTGGCACGTGGCGTTGACAAGCAAGAGGACATGGGGATGTGTGCGGTGCATCGGCCGAGTCGGGAGGAAGGTGATGGCGTCGTGACACTTGGCGGGAGGAGAGAAGGATGGCGAATGCACTGTGCCGGCGTGGAGGCTGGACATGCTCCGGCATCGGTGCTGGGACTCGGGGTGTGCGAACCACATCCCGTCTATGGCACGGGTTCGGTAGCTGAGCCTCGAAAAGCTACCCTCGACGGTTTCCGAGTTTGGGCCTCAAAAATCGGGGTGGCGGTTTCGAGTTTGGGCCTCAAAACTCGGGAGGGACGGTTTACAGGTTGGGCCTCAAAACCTGGCGCGCGGGTTTCTGAGTTTGGGCCACAAAACTCAGCCTTGAGGACAAGGTTTCCCGGTTTCAGCCTCAAAACCGGGGGGTAGCCCAGGTTTCCCGGTTTCGGCCTCAAAACCGGAGGGAGGTCCGCAAAAAGGACGGTCGACATGTGGCGGCGTGGAGAGGCTGGCGCGGCGGCGCAGCTATTCGCGATGTAGGCGCGGCGGTCGACTGGGCGGCACGTGGCGGCATCCTGAGGCTTGCGCGAGGCGAAGCTAAGGATGAGATGGGCGCGTGGCCGTCGGATCAGCTATCAGCAGAGTTGGACCGGGATACCCCTAGGGTTGGCCGCTTCGCTCTTGTATCTAGGGGTAGAAAGGGGATTATTGTTTTAGGCTATAAATAAGAGAGGCACCCCTCCTCTCCCTCTATCCTTGCAGTCATTTGTTCCTGAGCACTCTCTCTCTCTCTCTAACCCTCTGCTTAGGTTCTAATCATACCTCGCTGCAAGCGATCCGCAGAGACGGAAATCATACCTCTGTGTATTTGGATCTTTTGAGGAAACGAGACCGTATTCTCGTTGTCTCCTCGTGTGGAGGAATTTCGGCTGAAATTGAATCGTGTTCTGTGTTTCTTCACGTTTTGGTTTTTCATCTCCCGGAGATTTGCCTTTTTCTCCCGCTCCGTGAGATGATTTTCGATTCCACTTGAATCAATTTGTTCTTGGTCGTGAGCCCCTTCTTTCTACCAAAGGGATTCTCTCCTAACCTCACGAATCCATAGATCGGGTTGATTTCGCGTTCGTTCTTCGTTCTTCCCCCTTTTCGGTGATCCACGAATCTCTCTTGATTGACTTGGTTTGGTGCGATGATTTCTTAGGATTAGCACCCCAATACATAGAGGATCACCTGGGTGAAGTTGGATCGAAGCCCCTTTTGATTTGGTTGAAGTTTGATCGAATTGGCTTTTGTCCCGAGCAGTTTTTCTGCTCTCTGTTCATCCGCGGACAGTCCGCGGACTGTCCGGGGATCGGGGTTGGTCAGGTCAGTCAGGCGCAATCCCCTAATTGTTCACCGTCAAGTGAACGACGGACAGTCCGCGGTACAAACCCGCGGACAGTCCGGGACCTGTCCAGCAGACTTGCAGAACTGTTCTGTTTCTGATCTTTTGACGGCGGACAGTCCGGACTCACAGTGTCGGACAGTCCGGCGTTGGGCGGACAGTCCGGGATCCTGACCCCGGACAGTCCGCGAACCTGTAGTCTTTGCAGTTTAGCTCCGAGGCTTTGGCTGTTGGTATTGGGTTTTCTCCGGATGTTCCGCTGTACCACTAGGACATCTCCTAGGGTATCCACCTACTCGAGGGTCGTGAACTCTCCGGACGCTTCGAGTCTTTGCTTTTGGGTGACTTTCTGGGACAAGGGCCATACTATTCACAAGATGAATTTGAGGCTCCCATTCACCCCCCCCTCTGGTCGCTAATCCGATCCTTCAGAACATGAGCTACAAGGCCTAGAATTTATCACATCAATATCAGCCCTAGCATGCTCAAGTTCATCTACACTTGTGGTGTGAGTCAATTTTAGTTTGTTAATTTCAGCATGTAAAGACTCACAAGATACACATGGTACAAAGCATTTGACTTAAGCAAGGCTATTTCAGTTTTAGCACAATCAAGATCCTTCCGTAAGTCATTGCAAACTAGACATGGTTTGAATCATTGGATTTTAACATGTCATTTTCAGATTTTAGCTAGCAAGAGAAAGCATAGCTCATCATTCTTCCTAACCATGTCACTACAAGAGGTGCAAGGTAAAGACGCACTAGACTTCCATTGAGAAAGACCACATCTCAACCTAGCAACAGACCATTTCAAACTTCTTGATCTTCCTATGCAAGGTATCACAAAGCTCATCATATCTAACGTTATCATCACAACAAGCTTCATATCGTTGGGACAAAATCCCAAGACTAGCGAGAAGTGTACCTTTCTTGGCCTTGCCAAGTTCACGAATACGATCCTCCATTGAATGCTCATCATCTCCTAGGAAGTCCAGCAAAGCATCCACCTCACGTTCTGCCTCAAGAGCCGCACTCCTCCTTCTTCCGGAAATGTCATCCTCGATCGCACGTCCATGTTTCAAACCTGAGGACAAAGACACACTGGAAGAAGAACTAGATGCCATTTCCAAAAGCACCGTTAGTGTTAGCCAAACAAAAGCTCAACACCTCGACAAACAAAGTCAGAAGCAAAACAGCTCTAAAAGGTCGCCTTCACGGATCCGGAATCGGTTAAGGTAGAGAGATTCTTAACTAGCTCCGATACCAATTGATGGACCGAAAATGCTAAAGCGAGGCGACCAGAGGGGGGGTGAATGGGAGCCTAAAAATTTCTTCCGAAATTCTGGCCTCTGTCCCAACAAAATCAACCCAAAGAGCAAAGCCGACACACGTGATGTCCACGACCCAAGAGAATGGGTGGATGTTCCCTAGGAACACAGCGAGACACCACAAAAGCTCCATCACCCGAATCCATGCGAGTCAACTAGTGACAGGATGGACTTTGGGTAACCTCAACCTCCCCTGAGCAACGCGAGGGGGATTCAGGCTTTTTCACAAAGCATGAAGCCCGGTTTCTGTAGAGCACAGAGTCGGGAATCCAACGCAAAGAACAGATCTCAAAACGGAGGTCGAACGCAAAAGATACGGACGAAAACGTGCGATCACTGCACTGATCGGACTCTGACCAACGTCCGATCTATAGGGATCAGAGGCGTCCGGTCAATCAAAACCATCTCTAGATCTTCTCTGTTCATGACCGGACTCTGCACCAGGGAGCGTACGGTTAAGTGAACAGTGCGTCCGATCACAGCGTAGCCATGGTGAACAATGCTACCTGTGCGTCCGGTCACGTTGGCCATGTGCGTCCGGTCACCTTTGTAATTGTGCGTCCGGTCAGGTCTATATGAACTGGACTACGCGTGTGTTCAAGGACCGGACTCTGTCAAGGTGCGTCCGGTCGCTTCGATGTAGCGTTCGGTCACCCCGATCAGCCCCTTGTTCGTCCACCGGATCGACCCGATCTCCCTCAAATCAAAAGCACTAGGGCTCAAATTTTGTGTGAGGGGTCACAAGGATGTTAGTGAGCTACTCCTAAGAGATCATGGCTCGAACCTAACTCCAAATCAGTGAATCGAAGAAAACGGTGAAGAACGGGCAAGAACTCTGTAACACCCTTGGTGTTAAGCAACCCTAAGTGCATAACTTGACATCTCATGAGCATAAAGCATCATCATTTCATATTGCATTCTTTCTTTTGTTAAGTGTCATTTCATGTGACCTTTTGTGATGCTATGCTTGATTGAATGCTTGTGTGTCATGTTTGTGGAGTGCTTAAGTCTCCTTAGTAGTTGAACCTTGTTGGGGAGTCAAAATGAAGCTAGGTTTATGTTGGTCATGTTGGCTAAACAAGTCTCTAACCCTAGTTGCCTTAATAGAGCCCTAGGAGTCCTTTTTTTGACTAACTAAGACCTTCTTGATAGAAGCTTTGCATGGCTGTGGGCCCTTAACCAAAAGTGTGTAGAATTTAGAGTAGAACAAAAGTTGTTTAAGGCCCAACTCATGAAAATGAGTTTAACAAGGTGTTTTTGGGACCCACAAGGCAGATTTGAGGGAGTTTAGACTTAGAAAATTCTTTAAGTCCTAACTGCCCAAAACAGTTTCATCTAGCCATCTTTGGAGTTTTTTTCTGGAGTAATCTAGGCCAAACCAAAGATCAATCTTGTAACCAAAGTTGTAGTCGGTATGTAGCTCTAAGCAATGGAGCAAGTGGTTTAGCTTTTCATCAAATGGATTAGGAGTTAATCACGCTCAAAGTCTGGCCGTCAGTCGGCCTGATGGCACTGAATCGGGCCGGCCGTGCCGTGCCGTGCCGGCGCGCGCCGCGGCGTCGTGGCCGACAGCGCCAGGACGTTGCCGCCGCGTGGCGCTCGACGGCCGGCAAGCCAGCGTCCGCGCGCGGCGTGGCAAACGGCAAGGCCAGCTCCGCCTCGCCTGTCCGAACTCCTCCCTCCATTCTGTTCCCCGCGCTCGCGCCTCTCTCTCGCTCTCTGCTCTCGCCGGCGCTCGAGCGGGAAAGGGGAGAAAGCAAGGCGCCGCCGCCGTTCGCCGCCGTTCCGCCACCGCACCATACATCCAACCACCCACCAAGCTTCGCCGTGAGCTCCCACCCCTGTGCTATCCTTAGCGCTCTATGAGACCGTAGGCAAGCCCCGGGATGAGCCGCCGCCACGGTCGCCATAACCGCCGAGCTCGGTCCACCGTGGCGGCCTCCGTCTCGTGGTTGCGTGTTGCCCTAGTGCGTGTTTAGGTGTCAGTGAGGTCCAAGGAGGAGTTGGAGGTGATGGTTTTAGTCGATTAGGGTTAAAGGCGGACGGAACGCGCCGTCCGCCATGACCGCCATGGCCGGCGCGCTCGGTCCGCCGTGGCCAACCCTCTTCCGAGCTCAACCATCCGCCCTAGCTAGCGTTCGCGAATCGCCGAGGCTCGTAGAAGGTGTTGGAGGTGTCGGTTAAGCCGATTAGGGTTTGGTTGTGTTAGTACGCCGCCGTCCGCCGCTCGCCATGGTCGCCGGAGATGGTACGGCCGTGGTCGCAGGTGCTCGGAACCGAAGCCCTGGCTTCTGAGCCTCGGGTTAGGTTTACGAAGGTCGCCGGAGTAGGATTCGGGAGTCGTTTAGCTCGTCATGGCCGGAGTTGGCCGGCGTAGCTCGCCCGCGCTGCCGTGTCCGCCATCGTCGACGGCGAGCTCTATCCGAGCAAGCGCCGGGCTAGGTAGGGGCACCGTTGGGTGCGGAAGGAGAAGGGGAGTCCATCGGTAGGGTTAGCTTCGCCGGAAAGTTCGCCGCCGGCGAGCTACGGCATGGTCAACCTCCTCCCCTGTTTGCTGTGTATGACGAGTGGGGTCAGTTTGACCCGAGGGCCCGCGCGTCAGTGAGTCTAGTTCCGTCTGTGTGCACTGGTTTGGGTGCACGTAGCAGTTTAGGTTTGAATGTTTTTCAGGTTTTTGTTATTAGTTTCCAGAAATTGTGTACTGCTTGTTTAATTCATATCTTGTGAAATATAAATGCTAAAAAGGTGAAACAAGTTTTATTAGGTTTGTTATGTTGAGGTCTATGCATGAAAATATAATATGTCCAGTTTGTGGTGATTTTCTGTGTAGTTATATTTAATTCATGTTTAGGCTAAAATCTTGTTAAATGCATAGTAAATTGTATGTGTCTCAGAAAAATGTGATTCTTGTTTTGTTAGGTTTGTGTTGAGGACTAGTTTCTGGGAAAAATGTAAAATGAGGTTACTCTGTGAAATAATTTGGCAGTAGTAATTAAAATGATTAAATGCTGTTTTCTTTGTTTATTTTGTAATAATTAAATATGAAGAGTATGGACTTGGTAATTTTTACTGACTGCTCTTGTGCTAAGAAGTTCAGAAGAAAATTATGAAATTTGTTGTTTGACACTTTGTGCTAAGGTGTGTAGTTCAAAGCACCTTTTCATGATAGAATTTGTCTTTTTCATAGAGGGTAGAGTCTAGGTCCAAATGGGGTGAAATTTGGACAGGGGATTAGATCAAGTGTTGTTAATCTCCAGTAATTTTTATAGATTTTTGTGAAGCTGTCTAGGATAGGTTACTGTTATAGGCCTATTTAACTAGATTTAATTCTACAATAGTTAGAGGGTAATAAACCCGTTAAGCAACTTTGATGTGGTGACAACAGGACTTAGTAAGTAGTATGTTAGATTAAGTAAGTGAGTAGCAGCAGATGACATGTGCTTATCTCCTGAATTGTTACTCCATGTTGCATCACCATGCATCCCATGTGCATTCATGTTATTCATTCATGTACCGCATCATGCAGGGTCGGTAGTGGAAGCCCAAGACACGCCGGAGGAGCAGCGTCGGGAGGAGACACCTGAGGAGAGGATCCCGGAAGAAGACGCTGAAGACCTGCCGGAGTGCCGTGATCACCGCCCCGCCGATTTCGAGCGAGGCAAGCCCCGGAGCATTTTCTCCTACGGTTTGCAAATTACCGTTTAAAGTTAACCTGATATGATTGTTGCATTAGGTTATAGGAGTTGTGTGATACCGTTGCTGCATTAATTAATTATCCTTGTCCACCTGCAAATATTATCTTGTGATCCCTGTTAGGTCTAGGCTCGATTATATGCTTAGCCCTGCTTAGACCGGTAAAAGTCGGGTGATTTCCTGTCTCCCGCATATAGGTGGATACTAAACATGTTTAGCCTCGTGCTATCGTGGAATATAACCATGTGATAATTAATTTGAGACCGGGCGGGATGTAGGAGCAGCAGGACATGGGTTCTGTGTGCTAGTAGTCTCCCGTCTGTGTCGATTAGGAACCGACGAAGGCACACCTCAGTCATTTTGAACGCGTCAATCACTTAACGGAGCAGGTGCGGGTACCTCCCATGAAGCCAAGTAAGGTGTTTCGAGCCGGTGACGGAGACGTTGACGCCTAACACCCAGGGCCTTATATGTACCGTGGACAACTATTCTGATCGTCCTGGCATGGTCCGAGGGCAGGCAGGGCCTGATCGACCTGGCATGACCGTGGGCAGTTAATAGCTTGAGCGACCTGGCATTGAGATAACCCTCGGTGTAGAAGGGTCCATGGCCGTCCCGCGATTTGGGTTCTCGAACCTCCTGAGTGGTCGCCAACGGCCACCTGGCAGGGTGTGTTGGGCGAGTGTGCGACATTTTTATCCCCAGCTGGTAGGAATCGATTATAATCGCCATCGCTCCTGGTTAGTGAGTAACTTGACTGAGCATGTGTTACCGTAGTAATATATGGAATTAATGATGGTTATGGTTGGTGAATCTGAAAGGCTATTGATGAAATAGTCACTCTTGCTTGAATAAGTAGTCAAGTGTTTGCTCTAGATCAGGTGCAAATCTAGATAATCAGGCTGATTACATAAAAGTGACTGCTAAGCTCTAATGATGATTATTTTTAATAAAATGCTTTTATGCAAAAAGGTAAGTGTGGCCAACCCCGATATAGCCTTGCATAATCCTTGGTGTCAATTATTTCTGGTTTATGACGGGTAAGTCTAGCTGAGTACCTTCTCGTACTCAGGGTTTTATCCCTTGTTGTTGCAGATGGGCAATGCTTCTTCGGCTATTGCGAGAACTGTCTGTATCCCGTCGAGGGCAGTGACTAGACCATGGGCATGGTCAATCCTTATCTTCCCTGATGCTTTTGTGGACTGATCAAGCATATGGCACTGTATTGTGAAATAAGGACTTGTGTTTCAAAACTATGTCGCTTCCGCTTTTCAATTTAAACTATGGTTTGTAATAACTGTTGAACTCCGATGTATTTTGAACTATATGCGAACTGAATGTGGATCGTGAACATGTACGCTAATCTATTACGATCTTGGTTAAAGTTGAATGACTTGAAATCCTTCGAGATTTCCGGACTACCGGTTTATACGAGCTTAAGTACTTGTAGTCTCTGCGCAAGCAGCGATTCGGTGCTTAATCTGGTATAAATTGGTCGGTTCTGTCACAGCTGGTATCGGAGCGTGGTTAGCGTTACTGTTCATGATTCTATTTGAAAAACTGTATTTTCAAATAAAATTCCTTCATTGTCAAAACTTGTAGCTATAGTAGGTTCTGAAAAACCCTTCTTATAAAGATTTAGGTGTGCCATTGATCAAGTCCTTATGCCCAATAGGAACTTAGGTGGCTATTGAAGTACTAACTTTGGGATCGTGCATCATACTTATTTTCTGTTTATTCTGTCGTCCATACGGCAAGGGTGAAATTGTATGGATGCTATTCCTCGGAATAGTAATGTATGGATCAATTGCCTCTACGCTAAAGGTAATGAGAGTTGTGAGAGCATGATTGGACAACCGCCAATCTAGGGAAAGTGCTTATACGATACTGATGCGTATACCTGTTCCACACAAGTATATGTGAAAGTATTGATTGTGGGAGTAATAATTTCTGATGGGCGCATATACTGCTTACGTGTATACCGGGTGTACACCTAAGAGAGTATTAGATTTAAATTTCCCGCAGTGCATGATATTCATACTGTGGGAAGGGCTGAAATGGTTTTTCTGCAGGTACGCTAACTTGCGAACGTGTAGTACGTATAGTTAACGCTATGAGTGAACGTGTATGCCACCGTCTAGCCGTTAGATTGTTAGGCAGTGAGGACGTATGAAACGTGCATGCATCATGATCATATAATCTTGCATTAATCTAACTTCCTTCCTTATGGTTTCCGTCCCGTTTTCCTAATAAAAGTTGTTCTCAAACTAATAAAATCTCTGTGTGGATAAACTTCTTACAGATGGCACGCACCAAGCGCACTGCTCGCAAGTCCACGGAGGCAAGAGGCCTAACTACATGCTGGGGCCATGGACCGATGAGGGAACGGAGGACTTTCTAGAGGAGTTTGGGATGCCCACTATCTTTGGAGAGTTCTGCACGTGTCGGATATCAGGAGGGCCAGGAGCCGCAGTACGACTGGCACCGTGTGCATTTGTCAGAGGATCGTCACGTGTACACGGTGGAGGTGGACGTACCCAGCCGTGATGAGCAGGATCACGTCTGGTGCCGTCGAGTGTTTGCTTTGCAGGGGAGGACCCCCCTGGGATGCAGCCAACCAGGTTGCTTATACCGTTCTTTGGGACATCATGGAGGACCATTCGGAGGTGGTTGCTCAGGCTACTGCCAGTATCTTCCCGACAGTGGATCCGTATCTTTCGGTGTGGCGTCAGCCAGGAGCTACTATTTTGGAGGGTAGTTCGCTTGAGAGGGAGCATTGTGCCGGGCCAGCAGGGAGTGCCATGGCTGCACTTATGTAACACCTCTGGTGTTAAGCTAGCATGACATCATTTCTCATCATGCATAATCATCTCATGATCATGAAGCATTCATATGTTATTCTTTTTCTCACATAAAATGTCATTTCATGTGTTTGCTTGCTTATAAGTTTGCTTTGTTGAAGTGTTTCTTGTCTTGCTTTGGAGTGGTTAAGTCTTTCTAACCATCTAACCTTGTTGAGAAGTCAAAATGAAGGGCATGGTTATGCTGGACATTTTGCCCTAATCAAGTAGTTAAACCCTAGTCAACCCTATAGAGCCTCTAAAGTCCTTTTGTTTGACTAACAAAGACCTCCTTGTTAAAAGCTTTGCATGGCTGTGGGCCCTTAAGAAAAGTGTGTAGAATTAGTATGGAACAAAAGTTGTTTTAAGGACCAACTCATGAAAATGGGTGTAGCATGGTGTTTTAGGGTCCACAAGGCAGAATTGGAAGGGTTTTAGACTTGAAATTTTCCTAAGTCCTAAAGCTGGTTTTCAGTTCGGCCAGGCTATGTTTAGCATCTTCTCTAGCCTAATCCAAGCCGAACCAGTGGTCAATCCTATAACCAAGGTTGCAGTCGGTGTATAGCTCTAACCAATGGTGCAGTTGGTTAAGCGTTTGATGGAGTGGTTAGTGAGTTAATCGCGTTTGAAGTTGGGCTGTCAGTCGGCCATTAGCCAACTGAATCGCCCGATTCAGTTTGAAGCCGCGGCTTCAGTGGCCGACCGCGCGCAGGGGAAGAACGCCGCGTGGCGTTCGATTCCCGGCCGAGGCCAGCCAGCGCGCGGGCGTGGCGTGCTTGCTTAACCTCCCGCCGCACGCTCTCCTCCGCCAGAGCGCGCTCCCTCCCTCTCTGCCTCGCTCCAAGCTCTCGCCGGCGACCGCGCGGGCGAAAAGGGGAAGTCCGCCGTCCGCCGTCGTTTCGCCGTGCATTCGCCAAGCAAACCGCACCGCTAGCCTCGCCTTGGTCTCCCGCATCGTTTGCGCTAGTCAGAGTGCTCTCGGCAAGCCCAAGGTGAGCCTCGGGACGAGCTTCCGCCATGGCCGCCATGACCGCCGAGTTCGGTCCGCCGTGTTCGGCTCCCTTCCCGTGGTTTCAGATGTTTTAGCTAGCGTTCGCAAGTCAGTGAGCGTCCCAGGAAGAAGGAAGTGAAGTCGGTTTAGCCGATTAGGGTTTGGTTGCCTCGGTCCGCCATCGCCGCCGTCCGCCATGGTTGCCGGAGACTGGCATGGCGTTTGGTCCCGAGCTTTCGGAGTGAAATCCGTAGCGTCCGAGCCTTGCGCTAGGTCCGTGGGAGTTCGGAGAGTAGGAATCACGAGTCGGTTAGCCTCGGCATGGCCGGAGTTGCCCGGCGTGGAGAGCCCGCGCCGCCGTGGCCGCCATTGCCGGCGTCGTGCTCGATCCGTCGTGTCGCTAGGGTCGAGAGTGGTACCGTTCGTCGCGGAAGGATGAGAGGAGTCCGTCGGTGGAGTTGGTTTCGCCGGAGGAGCCGCCGTCGGCGAGCTCCGGCGAGGTCAACATCTCCTCTGTTTCTCTGTGTATGCAGGTGGGGTCGCTTTGACCTCGGGCCCCGCAGTCAGCGGTTTGGGTGCATGTGTGCTGGGTGCGTGTAGCAGTTAGGGTTTGTGTTTTTGAATATATGTTTTCCAGAAATGTTGTTAATGCTTGTTTAAATCATAACTTGTGTTCTGTTAATCCAATAAATGTGAAACCAATTTTGTTAAGTTTGTCTTGATGAGATCTGTACATGAAAAATATGATATGCTCTGTTATGATAGTTTTTATATGCAGTAATAATTAATTTGTGTTTAGGCTAATATCTTGTTTAATGCATAGTAAATCATGTTTGCTCAGAAAAATAGGGGATTTGTTTTGATGAGCTATGTAGGTGATGTAGAGTCACAGAAAAATGATAACTACTGTTGGGTTATGAAAAATTTGAAGTTAACTTTTAATTGATTAAATGCTGTTTTCTTGTATAATTGGTAGTAATTAAAATATATGGAATTTGAGTCTCATAATTTTTATAGACTGCTCTTATGCTAGAAAGCTCTAAACAAAAATATGAAATTGTTTGACACTTTTTAAGACAGGGTGTAGTTCAAAGTACCTTTTCACCCTGATATTTGTCTTTTCATACAGAATTATATATACATGCAATTGTCCTGAAATTTGTACAGTATGCTTTACTTTCTGTTAGGAACCTACAGTAATTTTGTAGATTTTTCTGAAACTGTTACCTATGAGGTGCAGTTATAAGCTTGTTTTAGTGGAATAATTAGTTTATTTAAATAAGCTTTTGTGTCTTATTAGAGGAACCAGCAGGGGTAAAATAGTCTTTTCAGTGTATGCATGTTGACTGTGCTTTGCATGAGTGGTGTAGCTTCTCTCTAAATAGAGTGTTGTACTCTACCAGAGAGGAAATATGCGCCTATTCGGTCAATTCAATTGCAATGCATATTCTATGCCCATGTATCATCCATTCATTCTCGCATATGCATCATAACAGGTTCGGTAGAAGAGACAGTGATAGCCGAGGAAAACGAGGAGCAGCCTCAGGAGCAGGAACCAGGAGCTGTCGGGGAAGAGTTTGAAGAAGAACTTCCGGAGTGCCCGAATCACCAACCGAGCACCTTCGAGAAAGGCAAGCCCCGGAGCATTTCTAACTACCTACAGTTTATGATTAACTTAATCTGCTTATGTTTGTTGCATTAAGTATAGGAGTGTTTGATACCGTTGATGCATCACTATTCATACCTTGTTACCTTGAAATATATCCTTGGACCTATATAGAGTCAGGTCCGAGCTATGCTTAGAATTGCTTAGACCGGTAGAAGTCGGGCAACCTTCATGTTACCCGCGAGCAATAGGTGGTTACTTGACCGATTAACCAAATATTTCCATTAAGTGGGATAACTGAGTGTTGTGGAAAATGGAGATCGGCAGATTCCTGTAGTGTATGCTACAGCATTTCTAGCCGTGTTTTATGGGAATCAGTATCTTGTGAGATAGACTTCTTGTCATGTTGAACGCATGTCCCACATTTAGCTGGAAGGATAACTCGTTCCGACCGCGAAGCCGCTCATTGTTCCAGGCCGGCTCTCAGGTCCTACGCATCAGCCGAAGCCACGGTGGAGGGTTAGTGGGACGCGGGGGCGCGAATAGTAAGACCCGGGTGATGGTGGTTAAGTCCAACTCCTTGGCAGTCGGGCTTGCCTCCGGGTGTGATGGTGGCGGTTGAAACCGCGACTCCTGGAACAATGTTGTGGTCATCTGTAGCTCACCGACGGGTGGGTGTGGTTTGTGTGGGAAATAAATCACCAGCTGGTTAGGAATCGATTATAATCGCCATCGCTCCTGGATAGTGAGCACTTGACTCGAACGCTGATCGACCTCGATACTGAAAAATGTGGAACACGAGACAGCTATCATTATACTTTTGGAAATGGTCACTCGGTGTTTGTTACAATTTCGGTGATCGTTGGATCACTACCATGTTTGTTATAGTGCAGTTTGCTAATCTAGTAAATAGAATAATTACTATTTAAAATGACAGCTAAAGGGCAGGAGAACTACTTAATTAACAAATGGCTTTTATGCAAAATGTGGTCTATTGCCAGCCTCCACTATATACTAGCCTTGCATACTCCTTGGTGTCACTTTATTTCTGGTTTAAGGCGGGTAAGTCTAGCTGAGTACCTTCTCGTACTCAGGGTTCTACCCTTTGTTGTTGCAGATGGCCAGGTCTTCCATGGTTATTGCATCAATTGTCTCTTTCCAGCCTCGGGTGAATTCTAGGTCCCGGGCAAGGACCTCTTCTGTTCGTATCTTTTGCTATGTTAAGGATGACTACTAAATGGCACTGTAATCATTAAGTGTGCGTGTGTGAATTTCGGAACAATGTTTCAAGTTAAGCTTCCGCTACTGTTTTCAAACCTGGTTTGTAATAACTAAGTTGCTACTCCGAACTATTTATGTAATCTCTGTCGTATGACGGTCGATGCTGAATATTACGATCCTATGTTGTTGATGTTGGAAAGTTTGAAATCCTTCGTGATTTCACGGACTACCGGGTTTATAGGGGCTCAAGTGCCACAAATTTACTGCCTCGGCGGAGAATTTCGTACTTGTGCTCTTATAAATGGTCGGTTCTGTTACAGCTGGCATCGGAGCATAATTCAGCAGGTACTGTTCATAGGACTAAAAATTTGGTAATAAAAATAATTTGGAGTCCCAAAATTATTTTCAAAACTTTCGCAAAGTCGGGTGTAGAAAGAAAAATTTTAAAAAGCAAAGATATAAGTGTGCCAGTGGTCATATCCTTTATGCCCATAGGATCTCAGGTGGCTTATTTAAGTACTAACTTGGAAGGGTCTTGCATCATACTTGATTTTTGTTTATTCTGTCGTCCATACGGCAAGGGTGAAATTGTATGGGTGCTATTCTTCGGAATGGTAATGTATGGATCAGTTGCCTCTACGCCAAGGTAAGGAAAGTTGTGAGAGCATGGTCGAACAACCGTCGACCTAGGGGAGTGTTAGTTGGTATTGGAACCTACACACGTTGATACACGGGTGCAGGGGAAGGTACGCAGTAACGGGGGTGATACTGTTAAATGGGTACATATACTGCTTACGTGTATACGGGGTGTACACCTAGGTGAGTATTTAGATTTAAATTTCAGCAATGCATAATTATCATACTGTGGGGCAGGGCTGAAATGGATCTTCTGCAGGTACACTAACTACGCACCGTTAGAACGAAATAGTTAACGTATGAGAGTATCGTGGTTTGCCACCGCATAGTTCTTATGTAGTAGAAAGGACGTACGGAACGTTTTCATACACATACATATCATGGCATAATGCTTTCTTTCCTTTTTGCATTACTTCCACCCTTTATGGATTCATTGCTCGAGATTGGAAGACCTATGCTTATGTTATCATGATAATCCTGCTACAGATGGGACGGACTAAGGAAACCGCACGTAAGTCAACAGGCGGCAGGGTTCCCAGACACCAGTTGGCACCTAGGTCGGAGAGGTGCAAGGCAAAGTTTCTGGATGTGTTTGGGACACCTACGTTGCTTTGGAGGGTTCTGCGTTCGGTGGGATACCCGGATGGTAAGGAGCCTCGCTACTTCTGGTCGAAAGAGCCTCTGGGAGACACCACCCTGGTGTATGTTACTGCAGTGGTGAAGCCCAGGGAAGAGGGATCTGAATGGTCTGGTTGGATGTATGAGAGCAAAGGAAGGGATCCTTGGGAAGGGGCGCAGTCAGCAGCGTTCCTCATTCTCCAGGACATCATGGAGCGGTTCCCAGAAGACCTCAGTCGAGCTCTAGCCGGAGTGTTTCCGAGGGCTGACCCGTTCAAGGATGTTTGGGTGCAGACTAGGCAGGAAGCAGTTGAGGGTAGTCCCAGTGAGCTTCAGGCATGTGATGGTCCGGCAGCAAGTGCCATGTATGCGGTAATGAAGGGGTACGCGGTCATGCAACACAGCTTGTGCAGTATGACTGAGTCCTATTACCATGTCAAGGATGAGAAAAGGCAAGCTCAGCGCGAGTTCGATGAAGAAGTGGAAAAGATGCAGGAAGAGCTGAAGCAGATGACCATAGAGAAGGATCAGGTGGTTCGCAGGAATGTAGTGCAGCTCAAGAGATCATCAGGCTGCAAGAGCAGCTAGGGCGTGAGAAGCATGCTAATCGAAGCGCGGAGAATCAGATGGTAAGGCTTCTTCAGCAGCGAAATCAGGCATGGAAGAAGAGGTGGATATGAGAGTTCGTATCGTGGCCTTGGAGCAGCAGTTAGCGACAACTGAAGCCTACAACAACAACCTCCACGAGGAAGTGCATCGTCTTCACAACCAGCTTCATCCATACCATCCTCCAGGTGCAGCCGAGATGGATGGGGAGTTGGGAGTTGTTCTTGCTGATGGCGGTGATGAAGATGGAGGGATGCTCTTCGCTGATCACGAAGAAGAAAGACGAAGAAGAAGAGGAAGATGATGGAGCCGATGATGTCGAGGGTCATGTGTCAGATGCTGAGAGCGATTAGAGTTTAGATCTCGATGTTTATCGTGATGGTCTTGTGTATCGGTTATGTTGGATCTGTGGAACCTTTGATGTGTTGTAAGCTTAAGGACCTTGTTGCTACCTTTGAACCGTTTTAAGTATCAGGCTATCGTTGGACTTATCCGTTCGTGTCCATGCGAGTTTTAAGCGCTTTTCGTATAATCTGTTTGTGATGTTATTTGTGTGGAACAACTTGTGAATGTGCCTTATTGTATGAACTATGTTCGAATACAGTACTGCAGTCATTACGCATTTTGATCTATATATATGGCATCACTCATCGATTATTGATTGGCTATGCAGATGGTGAACACTCGTCGTGGAACCGGCAGTGCCAGTGGTGCAGATGGGAGTGGACAGGGCGAGGAAGCCAATCCTCCTCCTCCTCCTTACACGGCGCAGAGCAGTTCTTTGCTCAGTTTTTGGGAAGTCAGCGTAGTATGGAAGCTATGCAACGCAACATGGAAGCAAATCTCCGAAACATCGCTGAGAATACCCGCAGGGCTGCAGGTCTGGGTGGTCAAGACGTGTTAACCAGTACAGCACGTTTAAGGACTTCTTGGACACTAGACCTCCAATCTTTAAGGAAGCAGTGGAACCTTTGGAAGCAGATGAATGGATCAACACTGTCGAACAGAAGTTCAGGTTGCTCCGTCTGACAGAGTCTCTGAAGGTGGAATACGCAGCTCATCAGTTGCAAGGACCGGCTGGTATATGGTGGGCACATCACCGTACCGCTTTTCCGGCAAATCAACCTATAGTTTGGGAGCAGTTTACAGCAGCTTTTCGAGGTCATTATATTCCTCCAGGTTTAATGGCTATGAAGGTAACAGAGTTTTTGAGTTTGACACAGGGTACCAAATCAATGGCTGAATATCTTCATGCTTTCAACAATCTTGCTCGTTATGCGCCTGAGTATGTCAATACAGATGCAAAGAAGATTGCTTGTATGAAAGGGGCCTAAGTCCAAAGCTCCTGAAGACAATGGGAAATTCTTCTAGAACCCGGTTCAATGACTTCGTCAGTGACTGTTTGACGCAAGAAAACCACAACAATCTCTATAGTGCATCTAAAGCCCGCAAGAAAACTTTTGATACAGGAGCACAGCAGAGCAGAAATCAAGTGGCGAATCGTCCTCAGTTTCATATAGCAGCACGGGGAGCACGGTTCAAGCCTCCTCAGCGTCGTTTTCAGGGAAATCAGCAGCAAGCCAAGGTCCAGAAAGTGGCAAAAGGTCAGACATCGCAGTATAGAAGCAGGACAGGGAACCAGAACTTCACAGGCAGCTACGTCAAGGGGCCATGTTACAACTGTGGCAAAGAAGGGCATCTGTCCAGGACATGTCCTAGCCCAAGAAAGAAGACCAATCCAGTGCAAGCTCGTGTGCATCATACTTCTTTGGAAGGCATCTCAGAGGGTGAGCCTGTAACAGCTGGTATGTTCTCTATCAACAATATCTCTGCAGTTGTTTTGTTTGATTCTGGTTCATCCCATTCTTTTGTAAGTCAAGCATTTGCACTTAAGCATAATCAGGAAATGGTAACAATGGATTTTGGGTTTCGAATAAACTCAGCTAGTGCAAGTGTGTTGTCTAATCAAGTGGTATGTGGAGCTACTCTTAGTTTGGAAGATAAGCGGTATCGAGTAAGCCTAGTAGTCATGCCAGGTCTATCCTTGGATGTTATCCTCGGAATGGACTGGATGAAAAAGTGGGAAGTGATCTTAGATACCGGGAAAAGGATAATTTCTTTAAAGGACCCGAGGAAAACACGAGGTTTCAAGTGTTTCTTCCTGACCGTCTTAATCTCAGTGCTATGAGTTGTGCAGTGCAAGTGGCAGATCTTCAGGAAATCCCTGTAGTATGTGAGTTTCCAGATGTGTTTCCAGATGAGTTACCTGGTTTACCTCCAGATAGGGATGTGGAGTTTGCAATAGAGTTGATACCTGGAACAGCACCTATATCCAGAAGACCGTATCGTATGCCTCCTAATGAGTTGGCGGAGTTGAAGGTTCAGTTGAAAGAGTTGTTGGATAAGGGTTTGATTCAACCAAGTTCATCTGAGTGGGGATGTCCGGCACTCTTTGTGAAAAAGAAGGATAAAAGTCTGCGTATGTGTGTGGATTACAGACCTTTGAATGCAGTAACAGTCAAGAATAAGTATCCTTTACCTCGGATTGATATCCTTTTTGATCAGTTGACGAGAGCTAGAGTGTTTTCCAAGATAGACTTAAGATCAGGGTACCATCAGATCAAGATCAGACCCAAAGATATACCCAAAACGGCTTTTTCCACTAGGTACGGGTTGTATGAGTATCTTGTCATGTCGTTTGGCTTGACAAATGCTCCTGCATACTTTATGTACCTAATGAATTCCGTGTTTATGCCTGAGTTGGATCGTTTGTGATAGTCTTTTTGGATGATATCTTGATATATTCAGAGAACGAAGAGGATCATGCGGAACACTTAAGGATAGTTCTAACAAGACTTCGAGAGCATAAGCTATATGCAAGTTCAGTAAGTGTGAGTTTTGGTTGAAGAAAGTTCATTTTCTTGGACATGTGTTATCAGGAGATGGGATCTCAGTGGATCCGGAAAAGTACAAGAGGTTATGGATTGGAAGCACCAACCACCGTCACGGAAGTCAGAAGTTTTCTAGGTTTGGCTGGTTACTATCGTCGCTTCATTCCGGATTTCTCCAAGATTGCAAAACCGATGACATCGTTGCTTCAAAAGGATGTGAAGTTTGTCTGGACAGAGGAGTGTGAAGCAGCTTTCCGAATCTTACGGAACTGTTGACCACTGCCCCTGTTTTGGCTCAACCGGATATAGAGAAACCTTTTGATGTGTTTTGTGACGCATCCAAGATAGGTTTAGGCTGTGTGCTAATGCAAGATGGACGAGTAATAGCATACGCCTCAAGACAGTTAAGGAAACATGAGATCAACTACCCTACACATGATTTGGAGTTAGCGGCAGTAGTGCATGCTCTAAAGATATGGAGACACTACTTGTTGGGAAATGTGTGCAACATCTATACCGATCATAAGAGTCTAAAGTATATCTTCACTCAACCTGAGTTGAACATGAGACAGCGCAGATGGCTGGAGTTGATAAAGGACTATAACTTGCAAGTTCACTATCACCCAGGAAAGGCAAACGTGGTTGCAGATGCTTTAAGTCGGAAATCGCACTGTGTCGTGGTGCAACCGTTGTTTGAAGAAAAGTTTAACCTGATACATCCAGAAGTTTTGTTCAACATTCAGTTAGGTTGCTCACTAGAGAGTCAGATTATGGAAGCTCAGAAGTCAGATAAAGGAGTTGCTCATATCAAGCGAAAGATGTTAAAAGATCCTTTAACTTCTTTTAAGTTGGATGAACAAGGAGTGTTATGGTTCAGGGATCGTCTTGTCGTGCCAAAGAACAAAGATCTCAAGGATAAAATCTTAGATGAGGCCCACTTATCTAAGTTATCTCTTCACCCAGGGAGCAGTAAGATGTATCATGATCTACAATCTCGTTTTTGGTGGACCAAGATGAAGAAAGAGATAGCGGCCTATGTTGCAAGGTGTGATACTTGTTGCAGAGTTAAGGCAGTGCATATGAAACCTGCAGGGTTGTTACAACCATTATCTGTGCCTGTTTGGAAATGGGAAGACATCAGTATGGATTTCATAACTGGATTACCCACCTCGGAAAAAGGGAATGATTCCATTTGGGTAATAGTGGATCGTTTGACCAAATCTGCTCACTTTATTCCAGTCAAAACCGGATACCGACCGCCTCGGTATGCAGATATCTACATCAAAGAGATTGTGCGTTTACATGGAATACCAAAGACAATTGTTTCAGATCGTGGATCTCAGTTCACAGCGCACTTTTGGCAGCAGTTACATAAAGGTTTGGGAACGAAGTTGATTCACAGTACAGCTTATCATCCTCAGACCGCAGGTCAAACCGAAAGAGTGAATCAAGTGCTTGAAGATATGCTTAGAGCTTGTGTGTTATCCTCCAAAGGATCATGGGAATCATGGCTACCGTTAGCAGAGTTCTCGTACAATAATAGCTATCAAGAGAGTATCAAGATGGCACCATTTGAAGCTTTATATGGACGTAAGTGTGTGACTCCGTTAAACTGGATTGAAACCGGGGAACGAAGATATTTTGGAATAGACTTCGTGGCGGAAGCCGAGAAAAAGGTCAGATTATTCATCAACACTTACAAGCAGCTCAATCCCGACAGAAAAGTTATGCCGATAAAAGAAGAAGACCGTTGGAGTTTAAGGAGGGAGATCATGTTTACCTAAAAGTAACTCGATGATGGGGGAGTACAAAGGTTCGGCATTAAAAGGAAGCTAGCCCCGAGATATGTTGGACCATATCGTATCTTGAAAAGAAAGGGGAAGTATCTTATCAACTTCAGTTACCCGAAGCTATGAGTTCAATCTTTCCAGTTTTTCATGTTTCACAGTTAAAGAAGTGTCTACGTGTACCGGAAGAAAGAATAGAACCTCAGGAGTTGAAGCTGGCTTCAGACCTCACATATCAAGAGCAACCCGTGCGAGTTTTGGACAGCAAAGAAGAGTAACTCGCAATCGCCTAGTAAAGGTGTATAAAGTTCTATGGAGTCATCATGATGACGGAGATGCAACTTGGGAAACGGAAGACTATCTCCAGAAAGTTTATCCATCGTTCCATAAGCAATGGTCAGTAAATCTCGGGACGAGATTTCTTTAAGGGGGGAAGGGCTGTAACACCTCTGGTGTTAAGCTAGCATGACATCATTTCTCATCATGCATAATCATCTCATGATCATGAAGCATTCATATGTTATTCTTTTTCTCACATAAAATGTCATTTCATGTGTTTGCTTGCTTATAAGTTTGCTTTGTTGAAGTGTTTCTTGTCTTGCTTTGGAGTGGTTAAGTCTTTCTAACCATCTAACCTTGTTGAGAAGTCAAAATGAAGGCATGGTTATGCTGGACATTTTGCCTAATCAAGTAGTTAAACCCTAGTCAACCCTATAGAGCCTCTAAAGTCCTTTTGTTTGACTAACAAAGACCTCCTTGTTAAAAGCTTTGCATGGCTGTGGGCCCTTAAGCAAAAGTGTGTGTAGATTTAGTATAGAACAAAGTTGTTTAAGGACCAACTCATGAAAATGGGTTGTAGCATGGTGTTTTAGGGTCCACAAGGCAGAATTGGAAGGGTTTTAGACTTGGAAATTTTCCTAAGTCCTAAAGCTGGTTTTCAGTTCGGCCAGGCTATGTTTAGCATCTTCTCTAGCCTAATCCAAGCCGAACCAGTGATCAATCCTATAACCAAGGTTGCAGTCGGTGTATAGCTCTAACAATGGTGCAGTTGGTTTAGCGTTGATGGAGTGGTTAGTGAGTTAATCGCGTTTGAAGTTGGGCTGTCAGTCGGCCATTAGCCAACTGAATCGCCCGATTCAGTTTGAAGCCGTCGGCTTCAGTGGCCGACCGCGCGCAGGGGAAGAACGCCGCGTGGCGTTCGATTCCCGGCCGAGGCCAGCCAGCGCGCGCGGCGTGGCGTGCTTAACCTCCCGCGCACGCTCCTCCGCCAGAGCGCGCTCCCTCCCTCTCTGCCTCGCTCCAAGCTCTCGCCGGCGACCGCGCGGGCGAAAAGGGGAAGTCCGCCGTCCGCCGTCGTTTCGCCGTGCATTCGCCAAGCAAACCGCACCGCTAGCCTCGCTTGGTCTCCCGCATCGTTTGCGCTAGTCAGTGCTCTTCGGCAAGCCCTAGGTGAGCCTCGGGACGAGCTTCCGCCATGGCCGCCATGACCGCCGAGTTCGGTCCGCCGTGGTCGGCTCCCTTCCCGTGGGTTCAAGATGTTTTAGCTAGCGTTCGCAAGTCAGTGAGCGTCCAGGAAGAAGGAAGTGAAGTCGGTTTAGCCGATTAGGGTTTGGTTGCCTCGGTCCGCCATCGCCGCCGTCCGCCATGGTTGCCGGAGACTGGCATGGCGTGGTCCCGAGCTTTCGGAGTGAAATCCGTAGCGTCCGAGCCTTGCGCTAGGTCCGTGGGAGTTCGGAGAGTAGGAATCACGAGTCGGTTAGCCTCGGCATGGCCGGAGTTGCCCGGCGTGGAGAGCCCGCGCCGCCGTGGCCGCCATTGCCGGCGTCGTGCTCAATCCGTCGTGTCGCTAGGGTCGAGAGTGGTACCGTTCGTCGCGGAAGGATGAGAGGAGTCCGTCGGTGGAGTTGGTTTCGCCGGAGGAGCCGCCGTCGGCGAGCTCCGGCGAGGTCAACATCTCCTCTGTTTCTCTGTGTATGCAGGTGGGGTCGCTTTGACCTCGGGCCCCAGCAGTCAGCGGTTTGGGTGCAGTGTGTGTGTGGGTGCGTGTAGCAGTTAGGGTTTGAGGTTTTTGAATATATGTTTTCCAGAAATGTTGTTAATGCTTGTTTAAATCATAACTTGTGTTCTGTTAATCCAATAAATGTGAAACCAATTTTGTTAAGTTTGTCTTGATGAGATCTGTACATGAAAAATATGATATGCTCTGTTATGATAGTTTTTATATGCAGTAATAATTTTTGTGTTTAGGCTAATATCTTGTTAATGCATAGTAAATCATGTTTTGCTCAGAAAAATAGGGGATTTGTTTTGATGAGCTATGTAGGTGATGTAGAGTCACAGAAAAATGATAACTACTGTTGGGTTATGAAATAATTTGAAGTTAACTTTAAATTGATTAAATGTTGTTTTCTTGTATAATTGGTAGTAATTAAAATATATGGAATTTGAGTCTCATAATTTTTATAGACTGCTCTTATGCTAGAAAGCTCTAAACAAAAATATGAAATTTGTTGTTTGACACTTTTAAGACAGGGTGTAGTTCAAAGTACTTTTTCACCCTGATATTTGTCTTTTTCATACAGAATTATATATACATGCAATTGTCCTGAAATTTGTACAGTATGCTTTACTTTCTGTTAGGAACCTACAGTAATTTTTGTAGATTTTTCTGAAACTGTTACCTATGAGGTGCAGTTATAAGCTTGTTTTAGTGGAATAATTAGTTTATTTAAATTAAGCTTTTGTGTCTTTATTAGAGGAAACCAGCAGGGGTAAAATAGTCTTTTCAGTGTATGCATGTTGACTGTGCTTTGCATGAGTGGTGTAGCTTCTCTCTAAATAGAGTGTTGTACTACCAGAGAGGAAATATGCGCCTATTCGGTCAATTAATTGCAATGCATATTCTATGCCCATGTATCATCCATTCATTCTCGCATATGCATCATCACAGGTTCGGTAGAAGAGACAGTGATAACCGAGGAAAACGAGGAGCGGCCTCAGGAGCAGGAACCAGGAGCTGTCGGGGAAGAGTTTGAAGAAGAACTTCCGGAGTGCCCGAATCACCAACCGAGCACCTTCGAGAAAGGCAAGCCCCGGAGCATTTCTAACTACCTACAGTTTATGATTAACTTAATCTGCTTATGTTTGTTGCATTAAGTATAGGAGTTGTTTGATACCGTTGATGCATCACTATTCATACCTTGTTACCTTGAAATATCATCCTTGTACCTATATAGAGTCAGGTCCGAGCTATGCTTAGAATTGCTTAGACCGGTAGAAGTCGGGCAACCTTCATGTTACCCGCGAGCAATAGGTGGTTACTTGACCGATTAACCAAATATTTCCATTAAGTGGGATAACTGAGTGTTGTGGAAAAATGGAGATCGGCAGATTCCTGTAGTGTATGCTACAGCATTTCTAGCCGTGTTTTATGGGAATCAGTATCTTGTGAGATAGACTTCTTGTCATGTTGAACGCATGTCCCACATTTAGCTGGAAGGATAACTCGTTCCGACCGCGAAGCCGCTCATTGTTCCAGGCCGGCTCTCAGGTCCTACGCATCAGCCGAAGCCACGGTGGAGGGTTAGTGGGACGCGGGGGCGCGAATAGTAAGACCCGGGTGATGGTGGTTAAGTCCAACTCCTTGGCAGTCGGGCTTGCCTCCGGGTGTGATGGTGGCGGTTGAAAACGCGACTCCTGGAACAATGTTGTGGTCATCTGTAGCTCACCGACGGGTGGGTGTGGTTTGTGTGGGAAATAAATCACCAGCTGGTTAGGAATCGATTATAATCGCCATCGCTCCTGGATAGTGAGCACTTGACTCGAACGCTGATCGACCTCGATACTGAAAAATGTGGAACACGAGACAGCTATCATTATACTTTTGGAAATGGTCACTCGGTCTGTTTGTTACATTTCGGTGATCGTTGGATCACTACCATGTTTGTTATAGTGCAGTTTGCTAATCTAGTAAATAGAATAATTACTATTTAAAATTGACAGCTAAAGGGCAGGAGAACTACTTAATTAACAAATGGCTTTTATGCAAAAATATGGTCTATTGCCAGCCTCCACTATATACTAGCCTTGCATACTCCTTGGTGTCACTTTATTTCTGGTTTAAGGCGGGTAAGTCTAGCTGAGTACCTTCTCGTACTCAGGGTTCTACCCTTTGTTGTTGCAGATGGCCAGGTCTTCCATGGTTATTGCATCAATTGTCTCTTTCCAGCCTCGGGTGAATTCTAGGTCCCGGGCAAGGACCTCTTCTGTTCGTATCTTTTGCTATGTGAAGGATGACTACTAAATGGCACTGTAATCATTAAGTGTGCGTGTGTGAATTTCGGAACAATGTTTCAAGTTAAGCTTCCGCTACTGTTTTCAAACCTGGTTTGTAATAACTAAGTTGCTACTCCGAACTATTTATGTAATCTCTGTCGTATGACGGTCGATGCTGAATATTACGATCCTATGTTGTTGATGTTGGAAAGTTTGAAATCCTTCGTGATTTCACGGACTACCGGGTTTATAGGGGCTCAAGTGCCACAAATTTACTGCCTCGGCGGAGAATTTCGTACTTGTGCTCTTATAAATTGGTCGGTTCTGTTACAACTTAAGGCTACTTATGGCTCCTTATCCCGCAGCTATGAGCAGTTGGACCGTGTTCTTAGCGAGGAGATGCAGGCAGCATCGCCATCAGGAGGAGCACGCTACAGAGATAGACCTCCTCACTACACAGCTAGCTCAGTTGACCGTAGAGAGAGACCAGGCCCTTCAGAGGGGCAGGAGACTGTCATCAGCTTGCCATTCAGCGGGGTCGACTACTTTCTGGCCTCAGTCATGCAGGGAGACTGAGGAGGCACTTCGAGGAGTTTGTGTTGAGGGAAATTCGTGTTTAGAGGAGAACAGGCTGCTGAGGTTGCGAGTGGAGGAGACCTAGAGCTGCAACTCCATCACTGCAGACTACAACGACCGTCTGCACGAGGAGGATCCATCGCAGGGAAAATGAGAGGAACCCATCTTTCCCCAGGAGGATCCGAGCCGAGTAGTGTAGTTTTCTAGTAGTTCTTCAGATATGTCTAGTGAGGACGGTGACGTTGGTGAGATCGCTAGAGAGTAGTCTAGATCGTATGCTAGCGTCTAGATGGTCTTTTGCGTAAGTTGGCACGCCCGATCTTTTGTGTGTTGGGCTGAATGTAAGCATGGGTAGCAGACTTGTGGTGTGTGTGAGACCTGGAAAGTCCCATATGTATGGGCAAAACGATGGATGTTATGTTATCTTTTGCATGATGTGTTAAGTGATCTGGTATGTGTTGATGCGATGTGGATTGAAATTTATTGTACCTCTGTCATTTTTGGTGAATTGTTTTCCGAATAATTTCAGTGGGTATGATTATTGTTCTCTACAAGTTGCAACTTCGCCTAATGGTCGCTTACTATCCTATATGCAGATGACGACAACTCGTAGTGGAGCAGGCGGTAGTGGTGGAAATGAGGACCCCAGGGAAAACCGCAATCCACCACCTCCTCCACCACCGACGGCTGAGCAACTTTTTGCTCAATTTCTTGGAAGCAAGCGCAACATCGAAGCTTTGCTGAGGGAGAACTTGGCCCAGGGACATCAACGCCCTGAGCCGAACCAATATAGTTCTTTCAAGGATTTCCTGGATACCAAACCACCAATCTTCAAGGAAGCTACAGAACCATTGGAGGCAGAAGAATGGCTGCATACTATGGAGCAGAAGTTTCGTTTGCTCAGGCTCACAGAAGAACTGAAAGCAGAATATGCCGCGCACCAGTTGCAGGGACCAGCCGGGATTTGGTGGGGACATCATCGTACCACCTACCCTGCCAATGTTCCTATCACTTGGAGGGTGTTTACTGCTGCTGTCCGAGGTCATTACATTCCACGGGCTTGACCCAGATGAAAGAGGCAGAGTTCATGAATCTGACTCAAGGAACTCGGTCTATCACAGAGTATCATCATCTGTTCAACTCGTTGGCTCGCTATGTCCAGACTTCGTCGACACCGACGCTAAGAAGATTGCTAGTTTCAAGAGAGGCTTGAATACTAAAATGGGAAAGTCAGTGGGTACATCGTCCCGTACCAATTTCAGTGACTTCATAAGTGGCTGTCTGATTCAAGAGAATCATAACAACAAGCATGCTGCTAGCAAGGCCCGGAAGAGGACCTTTGAATCAGGATCATCACAACCCAGAGGACCACCAGCTCAGCGAAATCTGTATCGACCACCAGCGCCGGGGGCACGTTTTAGGCCGCCGCAGAAGAAGAATCAGCCACAAGCTCAGCGCAATCAGAAGCCATACAAGATAGCTGTTGCTCAGGCTCGTGGAGGTCAAGGCAGTTCTTCAGGGAACAAACGTTGGTTCGGGGACCATGCTACAACTGCAACCAAGAGGGGCACTTTGCAAGGTACTGCCCCTACCCAAAAGAAGCAACAGGCCAACTACCCCGCACGCCTGCACAACATGACCGCTGAAGAAGCTCGTGTTGGAGAACCCGTGACTGCTGGTATGTGTTTTGTTAACCATCATCCTGCAGTTGTTTTGTTTGATACCGGATCATCGCATTCGTTCATGAGTAAAGCATTTGCACAAAAGCATGATCAAGAGGTGTCTGAAATGGATTATGGGTTTTGCGTAAGCTCTGTGGGAGTAGTGTGTTGTCTAGGCAGATGGTACGTGATGCAACCATCGACATCGGAGGGCATAAGTTTGGGGCTAATTTAGTAGTTTTGCCAGGACTCAGTATGGACGTAGTCCTAGGAATGAGTTGGATGAGTATGTGGAAAGCGGTGTTAGACACTGCAGATAGGACTCTTACCTTGTCTGATCAAGGAGGAACAACAAGTTACGTATCTCTCTCCTCGAGGGGCTGATTTTGTTGATTTATCTTTGCACTTATCTATAGAGGACCTATCAAAAATTCCAGTTGTTCGGGATTTCCAGACGTCTTTCCAGATGAGTTGTCGGGTTTACCGCCCAAGCGGGCTGTAGAGTTTACCATTGAGCTGTTACCAGGGACTGCACCGATCTCGAGAAGACCTTATCGTATGCCGCCCAATTAATTAGCCGAACTCAAGACGCAGATTAAGGAACTTTTGGACAAGGGTTTCATTCAACCTAGTGTGTCAGAGTGGGGATGCCCAGCGTTGTTTGTCAAGAAAAAGGACAAGTCTCTACGGATGTGTGTGGATTATCGACCGCTTTATGCCGTGACCGTTAAGAACAAATATCCGTTGCCACAGATAGATATTTTGTTTGACCAGTTATCCAGAGCCAAAGTATTCTCCAAGATCGATTTGAGATCAGGATATCATCAAATTAGAATCCGACCACAAGATATTCCAAGACTGCTTTTTCAACCAGATATGGCCTGTACGAGTATTTAGTCATGTCTTTTGGATTGACAAATGCTCCAGCTTACTTATGAGTTTAATGAACTCGGTATTCATGCCAGAACTAGATAAGTTTGTAGTGGTGTTCATTGATGACATTTTGGTTATTCTGAGAACCCGGACGACCATGCAGAACATTTGAGGATCGTCTTGACAAGACTCCGGGAACATAAACTTTACGCTAAGTTTAGTAAATGCGAGTTTTGGTTGAAGCAAGTACAATTCCTTGGTCACATCCTGTCAGAAGAAGGAATCTCTGTGGACCCTAGAAAAGTACAAGAAGTAATGGATTGGGAAGCTCCAACTTCGGTTGGGGAGATTCGGAGTTTTCTCGGTTTAGCAGGGTATTATCGTCGTTTCATTCCCGATTTCTCCAAGATTGCCAAGCCCATGACAGTTTGCTTCAGAAGGATCAGAAGTTGAGTGGACAGAGAAGTGTGAAACAGCTTTCCGTACCTTGCGGAAACTATTAACCACTGCCCTGTCTTAGCTCAACCAAATATCGAGAAGCCGTTTGATGTCTTCTGCGACGCATCGAAAGTTGGTTTAGGCTGTGTTCTTATGCAAGAAGGCAGAGTGATTGCTTATGCTTCACGTCAGTTGAGAAAACATGAAGTTAATTATCCTACGCATGACTTGGAATTAGCTGCTGTGGTACACGCTCTAAAAATATGGAGACATTATCTGCTTGGTAACGTTTGTAACATGTACACGGACCACAAAAGTCTCAAGTATATCTTTACTCAACCTGAACTGAATATGAGGCAGAGAAGATGGCTTGAGTTGATTAAGGATTACAATTTGCAGTACATTATCACCCAGGAAAGGCAAATGTAGTTGCTGATGCTCTAGTCGGAAGTCGCATTGTAATAACTTAAGGTTACAACCAGAGGACGAGTTTAGTCTCGACACCCTGTGATCTTGCGTCACATCGAGCTGCAGAGCACTTTAGTTGATCAGATTCTAGAAGGGCAGAAAAAGAAACGACAAGGGAATCTATTATATCAAGGAAAAGCTAAGAGTGCCACTGAACCCGTAAAACATTTCCGAGTGATGAAGGGAGTGTTATGGTTTGATAATCGCTTAGTGGTACCCAAGAATAGGGAACTCATAAATCAGATTATGGATGAGGCTCATCTTTCTAAATTGTCTATTCATCCCGGAGCACTAAAGGTATCAAGATTTGCGTCAAGATTTTGGTGGACCAAAATGAAGAAGGAAATGCCGCATATGTAGCCAGATGCGACACGTGTTGTCGAGTGAAGGCCCATTCACCTGAAGCCAGCCGGAAAACTTCAAACTTTATCAATACCTGAATGGAAGTGGGAAGAAGTGAGTATGATTTTATCACCGGTTTGCCTACCACTCAGAAGGGAAACAATTCAATATGGGTAATAGTATAGACCATCTCACCAAGACCGCTCATTTCATACCAGTTTAAACTTGTTATCGAGCACCAGACTATGCAGAGATTTATATCAATTAGATTGTCCGATTGCATGGTATACCCAAAGTCATAGTTTCGGATCGCGGAACACAGTTCACTGCACCATTCTGGGAGAAAATGCAAAGGAATTGTACTAAGTTAATCCACAGTTCAGCTTACATCCCCAGACGTCAGAGGCAAACTGAAAGGGTAAATCAGGTTTAGAGGATATGTGAGAGCATGGTGATATCCGCGAAGGGATCTGGGAGAAGTGGTTGCCCTTAGCAGAATTTGCTTACAACAACAGTTATCAAGAAAGCATTCATATGGCACCTTTCGAAGCTCTGTATGGCAGAAGATGCAGAACACCAGTAAGTTGGGTTGACCAGGAGAACGTCGTTACTATGGAACTGACTTCGTTAGGGAAGCAGAAAAGAACAAGTTAGAATAATCCAACAACACATAGCAGCTGCACAGTCTCGACAGAAGAGTTATGCTGACCAGAGAAGAGGCCGCTTGAATTCGAAGTAGGTGACTATGTGTACTTGAAAGTATCACCCATGAAAGGAGGTTGACGTTTTGGCGTGAAAAGAAAGTTAGCGCCAAGGTTGTGGGACCCTACAGGATAATGGAAAGAAAGGGAGAAGTGGCTTATCAACTACAGTTACCTGAACATTTAAAGGCTATATCCCTGTTTTCCATGTGTCACAACTAAAGAAATGTCTTCGAGTTCCAGAAGAGGAAGTACAACCGGCCAATATCAAGTTACAATCCGACCTACTACCCGGTGTGAAGCCATATCAAGTACTCGACGAGAAAGAAAGGGTAACTCGCGGAAGAATCTTGAAGCAATATAAAGTATCTTGGAGTGAGCAAGACGACCGAGGATGCAAATTGGGAACGGAAGACTATCTAAAGGAAGTATACCCACAGTTTTATATGGACTGGTTAGTAACTCAAATCTCGGGACGAGATTCCTTTAAGGAGGGGAGGGCTATAACACCCTAGGTGTTACGCACTCCTAAGTGCATAACTTGACATCTCATGAGCATACAGCATCATCATTTCATATTGCATTCTTTCTTTTGTTAAGTGTCATTTCATGTGACCTTTTGTGATGCTATGCTTGATTGAATGCTTGTGTGTCATGTTTGTGGAGTGCTTAAGTCTCCTTAGTAGTTGAACCTTGTTGGGGAGTCAAAATGAAGCTAGGTTTATGTTGGTCATGTTGGCTAAACAAGTCTCTAACCCTAGTTGCCTTAATAGAGCCCTAGGAGTCCTTTTGTTTGACTAACTAAGACCTTCTTGATAGAAGCTTTGCATGGCTGTGGGCCCTTAACCAAAAGTGTGTAGAATTTAGAGTAGAACAAAAGTTGTTTAAGGCCCAACTCATGAAAATGAGTTTAACAAGGTGTTTTGGGACCACAAGGCAATTTGAGGGAGTTTAGACTTAGAAAATTCTTTAGTCCTAACTGCCCAAAACAGTTTCATCTAGCCATCTTTGGAGTTTTTTTCTGGAGTAATCTAGGCCAAACCAAAGATCAATCTTGTAACCAAAGTTGTAGTCGGTATGTAGCTCTAAGCAATGGAGCAAGTGGTTTAGCTTTTCATCAAATGGATTAGGAGTTAATCGCGCTCAAAGTCTGGCCGTCAGTCGGCCTGATGGCACTGAATCGGGCCGGGCCGTGCCGTGCCGTGCGGCGCGCGCGCCGGCGTCGTGGCCGACAGCGCCAGGACGTTGCCGCCGCGTGGCGCTCGACGGCCGGCCAGCCAGCGTCCGCGCGCGCCGTGGCAACGGCAAGGCCAGCTCCGCCTCGCCTGTCCGAACTCCTCCTCCATTCTGTTCCCCGCGCTCGCCGCCTCTCTCGCTCTCGCTCTCTGCTCTCGCCGGCTCTCAGCGGGAAGGGGAGAAAGCAAGGCGCCGCCGCCGTTCGCCGCCGTTCCGCCACCGCACCATACATCCAACCACCCCCCCAAGCTTCGCCGTGAGCTTCCCACCCTTGTGCTATCCTTAGCGCTCTATGAGAGACCGTAGGCAAGCCCCGGGATGAGCCGCCGCCACGGTCGCCATAACCGCCGAGCTCGGTCCACCGTGGCCGGCCTCCGTCTCGTGGTTGCGTGTTGCCTAGTGCGTGTTTAGGTGTCAGTGAGGTCCAAGGAGGAGTTGGAGGTTGATGGTTTAGTCGATTAGGGTTAAGAGCCCGCGGAACGCCGCCGTCCGCCATGACCGCCATGGCCGGCGCGCTCGGTCCGCCGTGGCCAACCCTCTTCCCGAGCTCAAACCATCCGCCCTAGCTAGCGTTCGCGAATCGCCGAGGCTCGTAGAAGGTGTTGGAGGTGTCGGTTAAGCCGATTAGGGTTTGGGTTGTGTTAGTACGCCGCCGTCCGCCGCTCGCCATGGTCGCGGAGATGGTACGGCCGTGGTCGCAGGTGCTCGGAACCGAAGCCCTGGCTTCTGAGCCTTGGGTTAGGTTTACGAAGGTCGCCGGAGTAGGATTCGGGAGTCCGTTTAGCTCGTCATGGCCGGAGTTGGCCGGCGTAGCTCGCCCGCGCGCGCCGTGTCCGCCGTCGTCGCGGCGAGCTCTATCCGAGCAAGCGCCGGGCTAGGTAGGGGCACCGTTGGGTGCGGAAGGAGAAGGGGAGTCCATCGGTAGGGTTAGCTTCGCCGGAAAGTTCGCCGCCGGCGAGCTACGGCATGGTCAACCTCCTCCCCTGTTTGCTGTGTATGACGAGTGGGGTCAGTTTGACCCGAGGGCCCGCGCGTCAGTGAGTCTAGTTCCGTCTGTGTGCACTGGTTTGGGTGCACGTAGCAGTTTAGGTTTGAATGTTTTTCAGTTTTGTTAATTAGTTTCCAGAAATTGTGTATTGCTTGTTTAATTCATATCTTGTGAATATAAATGCTAAAAAGGTGAAACAAGTTTTATTAGGTTTGTTATGTTGAGGTCTATGCATGAAAAATATAATATGTCCAGTTTGTGGTGATTTTCTGTGTAGTTATATTTAATTCATGTTTAGGCTAAATCTTGTTAAATGCATAGTAAATTGTATGTGTCTCAGAAAAATGTGATTCTTGTTTTGTTAGGTTTGTGTTGAGGACTAGTTTCTGGGAAAAATGTAAAATGAGGTTACTCTGTGAAATAATTTGGCAGTAGTAATTAAAATTATTAAATGCTGTTTTCTTGTTTATTTTGTAATAATTAAAATATGAAGAGTATGGACTTGGTAATTTTTACTGACTGCTCTTGTGCTAAGAAGTTCAGAAGAAAATTATGAAATTTGTGTTTGACACTTTGTGCTAAGGTGTGTAGTTCAAAGCACCTTTTCATGATAGAATTTGTCTTTTTCATAGAGGGTGAGTCTAGGTCCAAATGGGGTGAAATTTGGACAGGGGATTAGATCAAGTGTTGTTAATCTCCAGTAATTTTTATAGATTTTTTGTGAAGCTGTCTAGGATAGGTTACTGTTATAGGCCTATTTAACTAGATTTAATTCTACAAATAGTTAGAGGGTAATAAACCGTTAAGCAACTTTGATGTGGTGACAACAGGACTTAGTAAGTAGTATGTTAGATTAAGTAAGTGAGTAGCAGCAGATGACATGTGCTTATCTCCTGAATTGTTACTCCATGTTGCATCACCATGCATCCCATGTGCATTCATGTTATCATTCATGTACCGCATCATGCAGGGTCAGTAGTGGAAGCCCAAGACACGCCGGAGGAGCAGCGTCGGGAGGAGACACCTGAGGAGAGGATCCCGGAAGAAGACGCTGAAGACCTGCCGGAGTGCCGTGATCACCGCCCCGCCGATTTCGAGCGAGGCAAGCCCCGGAGCATTTTCTCCTACGGTTTGCAAATTACCGTTTACAAGTTAACCTGATATGATTGTTGCATTAGGTTATAGGAGTTGTGTGATACCGTTGCTGCATTAATTAATTATCCTTGTCCACTGCAAATATTATCTTGTGATCCCTGTTAGGTCTAGGCTCGATTATATGCTTAGCCCTGCTTAGACCGGTAAAAGTCGGGTGATTTCCTGTCTCCCGCATATAGGTGGATACTAAACATGTTTAGCCTCGTGCTATCGTGGAATATAACCATGTGATAATTAATTTGAGACCGGGCGGGATGTAGGAGCAGCAGGACATGGGTTCTGTGTGCTAGTAGTCTCCCGTCTGTGTCGATTAGGAACCGACGAAGGCACACCTCAGTCATTTTGAACGCGTCAATCACTTAACGGAGCAGGTGCGGGTACCTCCCATGAAGCCAGTAAGGTGTTTCGAGCCGGTGACGGAGAAGTTGACGCCTAACACCCAGGGCCTTATATGTACCGTGGGCAACTATTCTGATCGTCCTGGCATGGTCCGAGGGCAGGCAGGCCTGATCGACCTGGCATGACCGTGGGCAGTTAATAGCTTGAGCGACCTGGCATTGAGATAACCCTCGGTGTAGAAGGGTCCATGGCCGTCCCGCGATTTGGGTTCTCGAACCTCCTGAGTGGTCGCCCGGCCACCTGGCAGGGTGTGTTGGGCGAGTGTGCGACATTTTATCCCAGCTGGTAGGAATCGATTATAATCGCCATCGCTCCTGGTTAGTGAGTAACTTGACTGAGCATGTGTTACCGTAGTAATATATGGAATTAATGATGGTTATGGTTGGTGAATCTGAAAGGCTATTGATGAAATAGTCACTCTTGCTTGAATAAGTAGTCAGTAGTGTTTGCTCTAGATCAGGTGCAAATCTAGATAATCAGGCTGATTACATAAAAGTGACTGCTAATGCTCTAATGATGATTATTTAATAATAAAATGCTTTTATGCAAAAAGGTAAGTGTGGTCAACCCCGATATAGCCTTGCATAATCCTTGGTGTCAATTATTTCTGGTTTATGACGGGTAAGTCTAGTGAGTACCTTCTCGTACTCAGGGTTTTATCCCTTGTTGTTGCAGATGGGGCAATGCTTCTTCGGCTATTGCGAGAACTGTCTGTATCCCGTCGAGGGCAGTGACTAGACCATGGGCATGGTCAATCCTTATCTTCCCTGATGCTTTGTGGACTGATCAAGCATATGGCACTGTATTGTGAAATAAGGACTTGTGTTTCAAAACTATGTCGCTTCCGCTTTTCAATTTAAACTATGGTTTGTAATAACTGTTGAACTCCGATGTATTTTGAACTATATGCGAACTGAATGTGGATCGTGAACATGTACGCTAATCTATTACGATCTTGGTTAAAGTTGAATGCCTTGAAATCCTTCGAGATTTCCGGACTACCGGGTTTATACGAGCTTAAGTACTTGTAGTCTCTGCGCAAGCAGCGATTCGGTGCTTAATCTGGTATAAATTGGTCGGTTCTGTCACAAACTCGATCCCAAAACTAAATCCGCCTGATCTGTGAGTTCGTGAGGTATTAGAGAAATTCCTTTGGTAGAAAGAAGACTCTCACGAAGCTACACAAGATGGTTCAAACGGATTTGCGAATCTTCCCTCGAAGCAAGAAATCTCGTGAAGATCAAAAGAGGGAAAACGTGCAAACGCGAAGAACAAATCGCAAGATAATTAAAGCACGAATTTGATCATTGGATTCAAAGGAATGGATGATTGATTAAGCACTCGGTGTTGGGTTACAAGCCACTCCTCGCAGTACAAAACGTGGATGGCGAAAAGCTCAAGAACAAGAGCCGGTCTCTCCTCTCGCCCTAGCCTCCTCTCACCTAAACAAAATGAGAGTGACACCACCAAGGATGGACTGCCCTAACTAGCCCCCTTCATATATATATAGGCGCACATCCGAAGACCAAAATGCCCTCACATGAAGCACTGACCCAAATACACCCTAGGGGTAAAACCGTCCAAGTCGGTCATTCTTCATCTGACGGCCACGCGCCTTCTCATCCTTCGCTTTGCCACGTGCCGCCACCGTCGACCACTGCGCCTTCTCCTGGATAGCTTCGCCACCGCGCCAGACTCTCCACGCCACCACGCGTCGACGGTTCCGCCTAGGAACCTCCGCCCGGTTTTGAGGCCCAAACCGGTAAACCCGGCAGCCCAGGTTTTGAGGCCCAAACCTAGCAAACCGTCCACCCCGAGTTTTGAGGCCCAAACTCGAAAACCCGCCAGCCCAGGTTTTGAGGCCCAAACCTGGAAAACATCCACCCCGAGTTTTGAGGCCCAAACTCGGAAACCGCCGAGGGTATCTTTTTGAGGCTCAGCTACCGAACCCGCACCGTAGACGGGATGTGGTTCGCCACACCCCGACCACCGGCACCGATGCTGATGCATGTCCAGCCTCCACGCTGGCACAACGCCTTCGCCTTCCTTCTTGACTCGACCGACGGCACTTGCGTCGCACGCAAGCCCGTGCCCGACCTCCCGCCAAGTGCCACGACGCCATCGTCTTCCTCCCGACTTGGCCGATGCATCGCACATGATCCTCATGTGCTCTCGCTCGCCGATGCCACGTGCCAGCTACCACAGCTGGTCCTCTGGCCCTCTGGTCCGTCAGTCCAAGCCTCACGTCCGCCCTTCACCGCTCTGGGTACATCGGCATGGCACGTTCGCCGCACGGCACGCCCATCCTTCACCGCTAACGGTCCGTCGGCACGGTACGTCTCTACATGACCTTCACCTCGCCATCGACCACTGTATCCGAGCTCAACACCTCCACATCAACACAACCAAGAGACACATGTTGCACACGCACACCAACACATGAAACACCACAACTCAACGCCACTGGTTAGTCATAAGCATTACGCACATTGCAAGATAATGACTCAACCGGGAAAAGCCTCAAACCTTCCTCATCAAAGTCAATCATTCATCATATATGTTCTCACAAGGCCAGACTTGTAGCCCAGGGGTATAGCCAAAACGAGGGGATAGATTATGAGGAGACTTTTGCACCTGTAGCTCGTTTGGAGGCAATTAGGATCCTCTTGGCTTTTGCTGCATCCAAAGGTTTTAAACTTTTTCAAATGGATGTCAAGAGTGCCTTCCTAAATGGCTACATAGAAGAGGAGGTGTATGTGAAACAACCCCCCGTTTTGAAAATCCCAAGTTTCCAAACCATGTTTTTAAACTGAACAAAGCTTTATATGGTTTGAAACAAGCCCCTAGAGCCTGGTATGATAGGTTGAAAACTTTTTGCTTGCTAAGGGTTTTAAAATGGGATGTGTTGATAAAACGATCTTTCTTCTCAAGCAAGGCAATGACACTTTGTTGGTTCAGATTTGCATGGATGATATCATCTTTGGTGGTTCTTCTCATGCTTTGGTTGCCAAGTTTGCAGATACTTTGAGCAGGGAATTTGAGACGAGCATGATGGGCGAGTTGACATTTTTCCTCGGGTTGCAAATCAAGCAATCTCGAGAAGGGACGTTCGTGCACCAGGGCAAGTACACCAAGGACATATTGAAGAAGTTCGATATGGGTGAGGCCAAGCCTCTTCCTACACCCATGTCGACCACGACGGCCCTGGATGCGGACAAGGATGGAGAAGCTGTGGACGAGAAGGAGTACCAAAGTATGATCGGGTCGCTGCTGTACCTGACGGCGACACGCCCGGACATCCAGTTCGCGGTGTGTCTTTGCGCGTGATTTCAGTCGTCGCCATGCACCTCTCATCATCACGGGGTCAAGCGCATTATGAGGTACTTATGTTTCACACCTGGGTTCGGGATTTGGTATTCTGCTTCTTTCACCCTTTTCCTTTGCGGTTACTCGGATGCTGATTTTGCTGGTTGCCGACTTGAGCGCAAGTCCACTTCTGGGACTTGTCAGTTTTGGGTTCCTCCTTGTATTTTGGTCTTCTCGCAAGCAGTCTAGTGTCGCACAGTCTACCACAGAGGCTGAATATGTTGTTGCGGCTAGCTGCTGTTCTCAGTTGTTGTGGATGATGGCCACTTTGCGTGATTTTGGTCTGAGTTTTTCTCGAGATCCACGGCTTTGTGATAGCATGAGTGCGATTAGCGTTGCTAAGAACCTCGTGCTGCATTCTAAGACCAAACACATTATGTGGCGTTTCATTTCTTGCGAGACCATATGAGAAGGGTGATATCGACCTTCAGCATGTCGATATTCATCTTTAGTGGCAGATATTTTCACCAAGCTTTGGACCAAACCAACCTTTGCTAGTTTGAGAGGTGAGCTTGGTGTGTGTTTCCCCTTTTAGTTGGGGGAAACATCTTGGTTCTTGTACCACAGTCTGACTTCTTTTGACTTGTGTTTGTTTTGTTTCCGCATTTCGTCATTGCATCTTTATCTTCTCGAGCTTCATGTCTATAATCTGTAGAATGAATCTATGCTCTGATTAGTGTGTGCTCTGATGATATATTGTGATGTTCGTAGCTTAGGCTCTTTTGATCACTGATACATGTTGTGAGCTGAGCTATTTTTCAAAACTATGAAATGCTTAATCAACATTAATTTGAAACATGTTCACCATTGAGTTGGCAACTAGCCTGTGTAGAATGTGTTGAAGTCACTTGTGCTTCTCATATATGCTAGGTTGCTATGTCTCTGGTTCTGAGTCTTTCACTTGCTTGGTATGTTCATATTCTGCTAAATTGAACCAAGTCTAAGTGAATTGAAAAGATCGAGATGGCATCACTTGACAGCACATCACGGTATCGAGACTGTTCTCATTGCACATTGAGTTAAACTTGAGCCGTGTAGTGTAAGACCGAAACCGTTGCTTCAAGCTTCTGATTGCTTATGCATATGCTTAGCTTGGTGAAAAGTTAGGCAATGTCAAGTTTTCAACCTCTCACAATCTCATGCTGAAATTTTTTGTGTAAAAAAACGCTTGCAACTCCGATAATTGTTGAAAACACAAGTATATGTTTCATTCTATAGCATGTTGATTGAACTTTGCTAGGGGTAGTTTACCTTATATACATGTTTAGCACTTGTGTAACTTCCTGTCTATACATGTTTAGTGCTATTTGGTGGTGAACCTCTTTTCTGAAAGGCTTGAAACTGCTCACTTTGCTCATATGTTCATATTTCGTCTCTGTGATCAGTTTGAGCCTTTGCTAGCATTTGTGCTTTTTGTTGAGTCATCGGATCAGCACTCTTTAGAACATCTATTCACTCTCTAGAATATATACCTGAAGCTGCTAACATGCATTTCTAACTCTTATGCATATTTGCCTTGTTGTGTGCATTTTCAACTAAGGGGGAGAAATTTAACAAATCATGTCCCTAGTTGTGTGCACTATTGAAGGGGGAGTTTCCTCGATTTCTGCCTTGACGAGTTGTTCAATTGGTTTGGAGCGACTTTCAGCCTATATGGTTTTTCAATTTGTTCGAAGCAGTTTTTCAATTGGTTTGGAGCGATTTCCAGCTTGTGTGGTTTCTAAATATGTTTGGAGCGGTTCTGCTAGTTGTGTTGAGCCTTGGCCTCTTTCTGGAGGGACTAGCTTGTTTTTGTCTTTCTTGCTCCGACCTTCTCGCTAGAGGTGTTGATCCTGTTCTACTCTTTCTTGAGGGCTAGTTTTGCCTTGCTTGGTTGAGTGGAGCCATTGCCCATGTCTTTGGGAACCAAGTTGTCTCGCTTACTCCATTCGACTTTTCCTGGCTTTGCTTCGCTTTTGGTCGATTGGTTGAGTTCGCTTACTTCTTCTTCCTTCCTTCTGCTACCGTCACACTCATCAAGGGGGAGATTGCGGATACTTGGGTGTACGCCAGATCTTGAGATGATGAGTGATTGTCAACTGGGATGATGCGCATGTTCTTTGGCTTGTGTTGTGCAGGTGTTGAGCACGGATACGGTGATCAAAGGCAAGGTGAAGGTCAAGTAGAGACGTGTCGTGCGATGGACCCGGAGCGGTGAAGGGCGAACGTGAGGCTTGGACTGATGGACCGGTGGCCTGAGGATGGGCCGTGGTGGCTGACAGCCTGGGACAGCGACAAGTGAAGACTTGTGTGTGGATGGGGTGCACGGGCGGTGCATCCCCTCTACGGCTCAGTTTGGTGGTTGAGCCATAGAAAAACCACCGAGTGGACGGTTTCCAGGTTTGGGCCTCAAAACCTGGGTGCGGCCGGTTTCCGAGTTTGGGCCAGAAAACTCGGGCTGAGGGCGGTTTCCAGGTTTGGGCCTCAAAGCCTAGGTGCTGGGGGGTTTCTCAGTTTGGGCCAACAAAACTCAGGCGACGGACGACAGGCTTCCCGGTTTCGGCCTCAAAAACGGGGAACGGCCCAGGTTTCCCGGTTTCAGCCTCAAAAACGGGGGGAGGTCCGTCAAAAAGGACGAGCAGAGCGGTGGCGGCACGTGGGGCAATCGATGAGGTCGATTGTCGAGGCGAAGCTACCAGTTTGTGGCCGGGCGGGGACGTTGGATCACCATCAACTTCGAGTTGGTCAGGAATACCCTTAGGGTTAGCCTGCTCGCTCATTAGCAGTAGGGGTAGAAGGGGAATAATTGTATTAGGCTATATAAGGAGAGGCAACCCCCTCCTCCAGACCATCTTAGCCATTTGCTACTTTCACTTAGGGTTTCCTGCTCTCCCAATCCCTACTGTAGCTACTGAGATCCGCAGAGACGGTGAATCACACCTCTGTGTATTTGCTTTTTGAGGAAACGAGACCGTAATCTCGTTGTCTCCTCGGGTGGAAAAGTTTCAGCTAGAAATCGAGATCGATTCGCGTTTTGAGTTGTGTTCTTCGCGTTTTGCTTTTCGTTCTCTCGGTGATTTGCTTCGTTCTCCCAATCCGAGGAATGATTTTCGATTATGTTTGAACTGAGTTGCTCTAGATCATGAGGCACATTTTTCCACCGAAGGAATTCATATCTAACCTCACGAGCTAGTAGATTGATCGATTTTCGTTTCAAATCGGTTTTTGTCTCCCTTGCCCTGAATTCTTTCGATTCCGATATGGATTTAGGTTCGAGCCATGATCTCTTAGGGGTAGGCTCATCACCTCCCTTAGAACTCCTCATAGCAAGTCTAAGCCTTAGAGCTTTTAATTCGGAGGAGATCGGGTTGAATTCACGGAAGAACTGTGCAGTTTCGAGGGCATCAGACGCTGGACTCGAGGGCTTCGGACGCTGAGTTCGTCACATCAGACGCTCAGGTGCCACGTGTCCAAGAACAACGTTTTTAAAGGAGCATCGGACGCTCCATTGTCCACCTTGCGCGTCCGGAGCTGAGCATCGGACGCTAGGGTTCCACTATTGCAGTGTCCGATGCATATGCAGTAAGGTTCCAGAATAGTGCATTTTGCATCGGACGCAGGCCAGCGTCCGATGCTGTGATTTCAGCATTGTTTTGTCTGCAGTTTACTCGTTCGACTTTGGATTTGGTTTTGGTTTTTTGCGTTGGATTTCCGACTTCGCGCTCTATAGAAATCAGACTTCCCGTTGTGCAAAATAGCCTGAATCCAAAGTCCATCCTATCACTAGTTGACTTGCGTGAACTTGAGTGGGAAGGCTTTTGTGGTGTCTCGCTGTGTTCCTAGGGAACATCCACCCATTCTCTGGGTCGTGGACATCAAGTGTATTGGTTTGGTCTGGGGTTGATTTTCTGGGATAGAGGCTAAACATTTCGAAAGAAATTTTAAGGCTCCCATTCACCCCCCTTTGGTCGCCTTTGGTAGCATTCTCGGTCCTTCAGCCTCAGATAAATTTCAATGGACAGAAGAGGCTGACAGGGCCTTTGAACAGCTCAAGGGATACCTAACCAACCCTCCTATCCTAACGCCGCCGGAACCCAGGCAACCGATGATGCTATACATTGCAGCTACCACGCACGTTGTGAGTACAACAATAGTGGTGGAGCGCAAAGGTCTACAACATCCAACGACCAGTCTACTACATCAGCGAGGTACTTTCCGACTCAAAGGTCCGGTACCCGCAGGTTCAAAAACTGTTGTACGCTTTACTCATTAAATCAAGGAAGCTACGACACTACTTCGAAGCACACGAAATCACAGTGGTTACAGATTTTCCGTTGGGGAAAATCCTTCACGATCGTGATGCCACAGGTAGAATATCCAAAAGGGCAGTCGAGCTAGGCGCCCTAAACATCAAATTCACTCCAAGGAAGGCCATCAAGTCTCAAGTACTAGCTGATTTTGTCGCCGAGTGGACAGAATTCCAGCAGGCTCAAGATGGCTCCATTCCAGAACATTGGAAGATGTATTTTGATGGATCTTTAAAACTCGGCGGTGCAGGCGCCGGAGTTCTACTTATATCGCTCGCAGTAGAGCAACTCAAGTACGTTCTGCAAATCATGTGGCCAGCTACCAACAATGAAGCAGAACACGAGGCACTACTCCACGGGGTATCAAACGACTGTTAGTCTATGGCGACTGAGAACCTATATGATGAATGATTGACTTTGATGAGGAAGGTTTGAGGCTTTTCCCGGTTCAGTCCATATCTCGCTATGAGCTTAATGTTTATGACTAACCGGTGGCGTTGAGTTGTGGTGTTTCTATGTTGGTGTGCATGTGCAACATGTGTCTCTTGGCTGTGTTGATGTGCAGGTGTTGAGCTCGGATACAGTGGTCGATGGCGAGGTGAAGGTCAAGTAGAGACGTGTCGTGCCGACGGACCGGGAGCGGTGAAGGATGGGCGTGCCGTGCGGCGGACGTGCCATGCCGACGTACCCAGAGCGGTGAAGGGCGGACGTGAGGCTTAGACTGATGGACCAGAGGGCCGGAGGACCAGCTGTGGTAGCTGGCACGTGGCATCGGCGAGCGAGAGCACATGGGGATGTGCGATGCATCGGCCTAGTCGGGAGGAAGACGATGGCGTCGTGGCACTTGGCGGGAGGTCGATCATGGCCTTGCGTGCGGCGCAAGTGCCTTCGCCCGAGTCAAGAAGGAAGGTGAAGGCGTTGTGCCTGGCGTGGAGGCTGGACATGCATCGGCATCGGTGCCGGTGGTTGGGGTGTGCGAACCACATCCCGTCTACGGTGCGGGTTCGGTAGCTGAGCCTCAAAAAGCTACCCTCGACGGTTTCCGAGTTTGGGCCTCAAAACTCGGGTGGCCGGTTTTCGAGTTTGGGCCTCAAAACTCAGTAATGACGGTATCCAGGTTTGGGCCTCAAAACCTGGGCTCGCGGGTTTCTGAGTTTGGGCCTCAAAACCTGGGCTCGCGGGTTTCTGAGTTTGGGCCTCAAAACTCGGGGTGGACGGTTTCCAGGTTTGGGCCTCAAAACCTGGGCCGGCAGGTTTCCCGGTTTGGGCCTCAAAACCGGGGGAAGGTCCAAAAGGACGGTCGACGCGTGGCGGCGTGGAGAGGCTGGCGCGGTGGCGAAGCTATCCACGAGAAGGCGCGGTGGTCGACGGTGGCGGCACGTGGCGGCATCCTGGAGCTTGCGTCGATGCGAAGCGAAGGATGAGAAGGCGCGTGGCCGTCGGATGAAAATTGATCGGACTGGACGGTTTTACCCCCAGGGGGTATTTGGGTCAGTGCTTCATGTGAGGGCGTTTTGGTCTTCGGACATGCGCCTATATATATGAGGGGGGCTGGTTAGGGCAGCTATCCTTTGGACGGTGTCTCTCTCATTTTGTTCCTGTGAGAGAAGGCTAGGGTTAGGGAGAGTTGGCTCTTGTTCTTGAGCTTTTCGTCATCCAAGCTTTGTGTTGCTAGGAGTGGCTTGTAGCCCAACACAGAGTGATTAATCAATCATCCATTCCTCTGAATCCAAGGATCAAATTCGTGGTTGATTTCGCGTTTTGAATTTGTTCTTCGCGTTCTTCTTTTCTCCACGATTTTCCCCTCACTCAATCTCCCTCTTCGCTGCGTCTTTTGCGATTCCATTTGAATCAACTTGTTCTTTGAAGTGAGGAGAACATTTCCACCGAAGGAATTCATCTGTACCCTCACGAACAAGTAGATCGGGTCAAAATCGTTTTTGTTCTTCTTTCTTCCCCTTTTCTAGTGTTCTTCGGATTTCTCACGGATTAGTTGGGTTGAAGCGATGATATCCTTGGATTAGCTTCCCAACACGTAGAAGAACACTTGGGAGAAGTTTGGTTGCAGCCCCATTCGATTTGGTGAAGATACAATCGATTTTGGTTTTGTCCTGTGGCGTTTTGGGGCGTTCTGGGCAGTGGCGGACTGTCCGCCCCTTGGTCGTGGACTGTCCGGCCATCGGGCTCGGCCAGACCAGAACGAGCGCAGCGCGCACTACTCACGGTCACTTTGACCGGCAGACAGTCTGCCGTATAAGGCGCGGATAGTCCGCGAGTCACGCAGGGCTTTGCAGCAGCATTGTTGTTTTTGCAGCTTGGCCGGCGGACAGTCCGGCCCCCTCGTGGCGCACAATCCGGCTCAAACCGGACAGTCCGGGAGCCTGACGGCAGACAGTCCGGCAACCTGCAGTTTGTGCAGTTTTAGTGCGTTCGCTCTCCCGGCTTTTCCGCTTCGCTTTCGGACTTCTCGTTTGCTCCTAGAGATCACCTAAGAACCTCTCTAGATATCTTTGCTACTTGTTAGCATCAGTATTTGGAGGAATCCCAACGTAGCTCTCTATCTACGTTTGGGAGTGGGTCTTTTAGGCACGAACTTGACTCGGAGTTTTGAGAGTTTTGGTTTGCTCTCTTGTGTGGTGACTCGCTGTGATCCTAGGGATCATCCACCCTCTTTCCGAGGGTCGTGGGCATCACGTTTGAGTTCGAAGCTTTTGGGGTAGATTTTGTTGGGACAGAGGCCAGGATTTCTGAGAAGAAATTTTTAGGCTCCCACTAACCCCCCCCTCTGGTCGCCTTGGTTTAGCATTTTCGGTCCTTCAATTGGTATCAGAGCCAGTTAAGGATCTCTCTACCTTAACCGGTTCCGGATCCGCGAAGGCGACCTTTTGAGAGCGGTTTTGTTTCCGACTTTGCTTGTCGAGGTGTTGAGCTTTTGGTTTGGCTAACACTAACAGTGCTTTTGGAAGTAGCACCAAGTTCTTCTTCAAGTATGTCTTTGTCTTTTGGTTTGAATGTTTCGAAGGACAACATCTTGGGAAGAAGGAGGAGTGCAGTTGATGAGAGGGATCGTGAGGTCAATGAGCTGTTGAATCTTCTACGTGATGATGAACTTTCACCAGAGGATCTTCTACATCAACATGGCAAGGCCAAGAGAGGTACACTTGCTTGTGGTCTTGTGACCTTGCACAACCTATATGAGGCTTGCACTAGGAATGATGAGCTTTGTGCTATCTTGCTTAGAAAGAATGAGAAGTTGAAATGCTCCATTGCTAGGTTGAAGTCTAGACCCTCTTTGCCTTGCACCTCCTGTAGTGACATGGTTAGGAAGAATGATGAGCTAGGCTTTTCTCTTGCTAGCTTAAAATCTGAGATTGAATTGTTGAAATCCAATGCTTCCAAACCATGTTTAGTTTTCATTGACTTGCGCAAGGACCTCGATTGTGCTAAAACTGAATTAGCCTTGCTTAAGTCAAATGCTTTGTCACCATGTGATTTTTGTGAATCTTTTGTTGCTAGACTTAGAGAATTAAGTTTGATTCATAGGACACATGTAGATGAGCTCGAGCATGCTAGGGCTGAAATTGTTGAATTAAATGCTAGGCCTTGTAGCTCATGCTCTTTGAATAAAGATGCTTGCCATACTTCTTGTGCTATTCATGATTCTTTGCTTGATGTGAATGGTGATGTTTCTTCCACTGATTTCATATGCACATCATGCATTGATTTGGAAAAAGAAGTTTTGGCTTTGAAGGTTTTGCGCGATGATATGAGCGCCAAGTTGGTTGAGCACAATGATATGAGTGCCAACCTTGAAAAAGAAAATGATCTCTTGCGTACCACATATGCCTAGTGCATTAGGGAGGAGATGGAAATTTTGAAAAACACTCCTTGTGGTACTTATGATCGCCTCATGTTTGAAAATGAGGTTTTAGCCAAAAGATGCAAGAGTCTTTGTGCCAACTCTTTTGAGTCACGCATTTCTTGCAATTCCGATGTTGATATTTCCAAGTCTGCATCTTTGCAACCGGAGTTGAGTTCTTGTGTTGCGCGTGAGTCTTTTGACTGTAGCATTAGTGTCAAGGTTTCGAATAGCTCTTTCATAGCTACTCCTAACCTTGTTGTTTCTTCGAGTGATGTCCAAGGGACTTCTCTTGACCAAGGTGCTTCGCACATTTTTGGGACTCGTGTTCCAATCCGATTTATCATTGCACCTTTTGCAAGAAGGATGGACATTCATTCGATTTTTGTTTGCGCCGTGTCAAACACGAGCGACGTATTCGAGCTAAGGCTTTTACGAAGCCGCGTAGCCTTTCACATGGCACGTGTGCTCCGAGTGTTGGCACCAAGTTGGTTGTTGATGCTTCTTGTTCTAAGTCCCAAGGGACTTCTCACTTGTCGGAGAATGGTGTGCCTTCCAGTAGGCCTTTGTACCATTGCTCTTTTTGTGAGAAAGATGGGCATCAAGAAAGCTTTTGCTATCGGCGTGGCAAACGCTTGCGCCAAGCTCGCTCTTTTAGGAAGATGGTAGTTCATAGCCCTTCTCATGGCATGGACACTTCTCTTCCTAGTAAGAAGCCCCTCTTTGTTTATGGGTTTTATGACTCCTTCTCTAGTGGGTTAGGTCATGATCATGGACATGCCTCTAGTGCTTCCTCTCTTGGTCCACGTCATGCTTTTCATGGTGCTTCTATTGGTTCTTCTACAAAAACCTTGGAAGATGTTTGCCTCTTTTCCCGTGGTATGACTCGTTCTTCACCTCGAGTTGTCCTTTTGAGGAATGCTTCCAAGGGTGTTTCACAATTGCATTTGAACCAACATTTGCATCATGCTAACCCACAAGATAAGTTGAGTTTTGTGACCAAGTCTTGGGTTCCCAAGTATATACTTGCTAACCCTTCGGGATCCAAGACTCGTGCTGCTTTGTCCTCTTATGTGTAGATATGAGGACGCGGGGTGGAGAACATGCGCCTGATGGAGCTTGATCTTTTAGATGTGATCAAGATTTGATGGTTCTCTACACCCCGCTTAGATTTGCCTCCAAAGAGGCTTTTGTTATCTGGTGAGCTTTCTTATACACTCATACCCTATACATCCATGATCTATGTCTTGTGGTATGAGATGGTCTTTCATGTGCTCACTTGTATAGTTCTTGCATGTACATTTTCTTTTGTATCATGTTTTGCTTTTGTCTATCATGTGCTACGCTGTATATCATATGTCATGCTAGCTTTATGTATAGCTTTTGTGGACTATTCCACTTCTCATGTTAGTCTGTGATCCTCATGAACATTATACCATGCTTTACCATACTTCTCCATGAGCTTTACTTGTAGAGGTGTGATGTTCATTAGGTGTCACTTTTCAGGTGCTAGTTTTGGTTAGCTACATGTACCCTGTTGATATGTTTAGTTCGAGCACTAGCCTTTCCACAATTTTATCATGTTACATGCTTTTGGATCTATTGCCGTCATTATCTTGCATTGTATCATGTGTTGAGGTTTAGGCTGTGTTTGGGTTGATCATGTCTCTAGGCTGCATTTTGCAATACAGTGCTTTATCCTGTTGCATGGTAGGCTTGACTAGTTTGAGTTCTGATCTCCTTGCGGTATCATTCATAGGTAGATCTCTTTTTGTTGAGAGCTTACCTTATGCTTTTATGTGACTAACCATTTTCGTGGAGACCTTGAGGTCACACTAGACGAGACAACGCCTTGTGTTTCTTCTGCTTTTGAGTGTGCAGGAGAATAGGAGCCTGGAGAGAGCATTTCGGCTCACGGACCCGATCCGACTTCTTCCACGACTTGGGGTTCCGTTCGAGCAGTTCTCCAGCGAGCACTAGCTGCACCTGTGGGAGCGACAGCATCAGGCGAGGGGGAGACGACTTCGGCGAGGCAGGTGCCCCGAAGATTTCAGCAGATTCAGGCGTCCCCTCGAGTATCACACCAGCAGGCGGTCATGCATATCATGAGGTACCCCGACACACTTCTGAGTTCGGATTCTGGTACTCTTCTTCTCCGACCCCTTTCTGCTGTGTGGTCTTTTCGATGTGGATTTTGCTGGCTGTCGCTTGAGCATTTCTTGGCTCTTTATTTGTGTCTTTGGTGCGTGTTTCCCTTTTAGTTGGGGAAGCATTTTTCTTGTTGTATCTTAGTTGGGCTTCTCCGATACCCTTTTGTTCTGGGTTTTCCTTTTTAGGCTAGTTTTGTTTTGTCTTTGATAGACTAGCTTTTGCATGCATTTCATCATGTATATCTTGCATTTTAGAGCTTCATGAATATACTAATGAGAATGAGATTTTGCTCTTTTTGGTATGCCCTGCTTATTCATGATGATGCTTGTAGCTTAGGCTCCTTTTGATCACTTCATACATGTTATGAGCTAAGCTATTTTTGGCAAATGGTGAACTTGACTAATCGATTATGAAATCTTTAATTTGTTCACCATGGAGATTGGCAACTAGCATGGGTAGGATGTGTTGAGATCACTTGTGCTATCTTTTGTATGTTAGGTTGCTACGTCTCTTGCACTGAGTCTTTCACTTGCTTGGATTGTTCATATTTACATTGTGCTTAAAATTTGATCCAAGTATTAGTGAAATGAAAAGATCGAGATGGGATTGCATGTGTCAGCAGATCATGGTATCGAGACTGTTTATCATTGCACATTTGAGTTAAACTTGAGCCGTGTAGTATAAGACCGAAACTGGTGCTTTAAGCTTCCGATTGCTTTTCTTGCATAGGCTTAGCCCGGTTGAAAAGTTAGGCAATGACCATGCTTTCAACCTCTCGCAATCACATGCTTTAATATGAACTTGTGTTAATACCGCTGCATATCTCCGATAAAATTTGAAAATGACACAAGTTTATGCTTCATTCTATTGCATGATGATTGAACTTTGCTAGGGGTAGTTCACCTTTTATACTTGAGTTAGCACTTGCTCGATTTCCTGTCTATTCATGCTAAGTGCTATTTTAGTGGTGAACTTCTTTTTAAATGGCTTAAAACTGCTCATATGCTCAATTGTTCATATTTCGTATTCATTTGATCAGTTTGAGCCTTTGCTAGCATTTGTATTGGTTGCTAAAGTTTTAGGGCAGCACCCTTCTGAGCATCTTTTCATCCTGATTGCTATACACTTGAAGCTGTTACATTGTGCATATCATGGTTTTTAGCTTAGTGTACATACCCAAAGCTCTGATACACTTTGTGGTCACTTTCAATGCTTTTCATTGCCCCCATATGCTTTTGGTTGATGACTTGTCTTGTGTTTGTGTCAATTTTGTGGAGAAATGTCAAAACCCCTCAGCATGTTCCCTTTTGTCAAGGGGGAGAAGCTGTTAGTAAGGGGGAGTTTGTGTGTTGGCATAAAAGGGGAGAGTCATGCATTTTGGGGAGAGCTTTGAGCTAGGGGAGTTTAGCTCTTTTATGTTCTTCTTCACTTGGTATAGCTCTTTTATGTGATTCAATTGGTATCCATCTTTTGGTATGGAATGCAATTGGTGTCATGAGCTTTGTTACATAGCTTTTGTGTATAGGCTTGATTTCAGGGGGAGTCGCTTTTGTCTTGCTGCTTCTCCGCGTGCTCCGAGTGATTGTGCTTTATTTAGTGTTGAGCTTCTCTTGTGGTTTTTCTCAGTCGGTATCGAGCCTGCTAGTCGTGTTGAGCCGTTTTTGCCTCTGTCTAGAGGGACTAGCAGTTTTTGCTTGGTATTTTCGATTGGTATGGACCCTTCAACTAGTTGCGTCGAGCCTCCTTGCCTCTGTCTTGAGGAACTAGCTGTTTTCACCAATTCTTGGCTGTTTGTGATCAGTTTTGCATTCTTATGCGTTGATTCAGCCTCAATTGGTATCGAGCCTTGAGCTAGTGGTGTTGAGCCTTTTCTGCCTCTTCTTGAGGACTAGCTCATTTTTGACTTGGTTGCGTCGAGCCGTTGCCCATGTCTTTGGGAATCAAGTTTTTCGCTCTGTGTGATCGAGTTTTCCTCTTTGATGAGTTGTTGCTCTGATCCCTTGCTTGGTTGCGTTGAGCCGTTGCCCATGTCTTTGGGGACCAAGTTATGTTCATTTCAAATTGCCCCCTCTTTAGCATTTCTTTGGCTTTTGGGCATTTGAATGGATAATCTTCTCATGACAAGTGACTTTGTTCCTTACCCCTCTATGGCTTTTGATCACTTGAATGAGATTTTTGGTTTTGGTATCTCAAACCATCTCTTGTGCCTAGTTTTGTCAATTCAATCATCAAGGGGGAGAAAGAGAAAGAGAAAGAGAAAAAGGGGGAGAAATTTCGACCTAAGTGAATCCTAGTGGATAAGTACCTTGGTTTCTTTTGAGATGATTGCTTGACAATTTATTTGAGATTGGTTTTCGAGTACCTTTTGGGATTTCATGAAACTCTTGTTTTTCTTGACTCTTCGGTTGTGTGGAGGCTTTGCCCGCTTTTCCCGTTTCTTTCGGGACCGAGAGCTTTTATTTGGAGTCTTCATGGTCCTTCCTCATATCAAGTGACCTTGTGTTTGCTTTTACTTGGCTTTTGGGCACTTGAATGAGGCTTGCCTTCAAACCCTTCCTTTGCGGTTTTATTTTTAGTCAATGCATTTATCAAGGGGGAGATTGAGAACCTATATGATGAATGATTGACTTTGATGAGGAAGGTTTGAGGCTTTTCCCGGTTCAATCCATATCTCGCTATGAGCTTAATGTTTATGACTAACCGGTGGCGTTGAGTTGTGGTGTTTCTGTGTTGGTGTGCGTGTGCAACATGTGTCTCTTGGCTGTGTTGATGTGCAGGTGTTGAGCTCGAATACAGTGGTCGATGGCGAGGTGAAGGTGAAGTAGAGACGTGTCGTGCCAACGGACCGGGAGAGGTGAAGGATGGGCGTGTCGTGCGGCGGACGTGCCATGCCGACGTACCCAGAGCGGTGAAGGGCGGACGTGAGGCTTGGACTGACGGACCAGAGGGCCGGAGGACCAGCTGTGGTAGCTGGCACGTGGCATCGGCGAGCGAGAGCACATGGGGATGTGCGATGCATCGGCCGAGTCAGGAGGAAGACGATGGCGTCGTGGCACTTGGCGGGAGGTCGGTCACGGGCTTGCGTGCGGCGCAAGTGCCGTCGGCCGAGTCAAGAAGGAAGGCAAAGGCGTTGTGCCCGGCGTGGAGGCTGGACATGCATCGGCATCGGTGCCGGTGGTCGGGATGTGCGAACCACATCCCGTCTACGGTGCGGGTTCGGTAGCTGAGCCTCAAAAAACTACCCTCGACGGTTTCCGAGTTTGGGCCTCAAAACTTGGGTGGCCGGTTTCCGAGTTTGGGCCTCAAAACTCGGGATGGACGGTTTCTAGGTTTGGGCCTCAAAACCTGGGCTCGCGGGTTTCCGAGTTTGGGCCTCAAAACTCGGGGTGGACGGTTTCCAGGTTTGCGCCTCAAAACCTGGGCTCGCGGGTTTCCGAGTTTGGGCCTCAAAACTCGGGGTGGACGGTTTCCAGGTTTGCGCCTCAAAACCTGGGCTGGCAGGTTTCCCGGTTTGGGCCTCAAAACCGGGGGAAGGTCCAAAAGGATGGTCGACGCGTGGTGGCGTGGAAAGTTGGCGCGGCGGCGAAGCTATCCACGAGAAGGCGTGGTGGTCGACGGTGGCGGCATGTGGCGGCATCGTGGAGCTTGCGTCGAGGCGAAGCGAAGGATGAGAAGGCGCGTGGTCGTCGGATGAAAATTGACCGGACTGGACGGTTTTACCCCCAGGGGGTATTTGGGTCAGTGCTTCATGTGAGGGCGTTTTGGTCTTCGGACATGCGCCTATATATATGAGGGGGGCTGGTTAGGGCAGCTATCCATTGGACGGTGTCTCTCTCATTTTGTTCCTATGAGAGAAGGCTAGGGTTAGGGAGAGTTGGCTCTTGTTCATGAGCTTTTATCCATCCAAGCTTTGTGTTGCTATGAGTGGCTTGTAGCCCGACACCGAGTGATTAATCAATCATCCATTCCTCTGAATCCAATGATCAAATTTGTGGTTGAATTCGCATTTTGAATTTGTTCTTCGCGTTCTTCTTTTCTCCACGATTTTCCCCTCACTCGATCTCCCTCTTCGCTGCGTCTTTTGCGATTCTATTTGAATCAACTTGTTCTTTGAAGTGAGGAGAACATTTCCACCGAAGGAATTCATCTGTACCCTCACGAACAAGTAGATTGGGTCAAAATCGTTTTTGTTCTTCTTTCTTCCCCTTTTGTAGTGTCCTTCAGATTTCACACGGATTAGTTGGGTTGAAGCGATGATATCCTAGGATTATCTTCCCAACACGTAGAAGAACACTTGGGAGAAGTTTGGTTGCAGCCCCATTCCATTTGGTGAAGATCCAATCGATTTTGGTTTTGTCCCGTGGCGTTTTTGGGCGTTCTGGGCAGTGGCGGACTGTCCGCCCCTTGGTCGCGGACTGTCCGGCCATCGGGCTCGGCCAGACCAGAACGAGCGCAGCGTGCACTGCTCACAGTCACTTTGACCGGCAGACAGTCCGCCGTATAAGGCGCGGACAGTCCGCGAGTCACGTAAGGCTTTGCAGCAGCGTTGCTGTTTTTGCAGCTTGGCCGGCGGACAGTCCGGCCCCCTCGTGGCGGACAGTCCGGCTCACACCGGACAGTCCGGGAGCCTGACGGCAGACAGTCCGGCAACCTGCAGTTTGTGCAGTTTTAGTGCGTTCGCTCTCCCTGCTTTTCCGCTTCGCTTCCGGACTTCTCGTTTGGTCCTAGAGTTCACCTAGGAACCTCTCTAGGTATCTTTGCTACTTGTTAGCATCGGTATTTGGAGGAATCCCAATGTAGCTCTCTGTCTACATTTGGGAGTGGGTCTTTTAGGCACGAACTTGACTCGGAGTTTTGAGAGTTTTGGTTTGCTCTCTTGTGTGGTGCCTCACTGTGATCCTAGGGATCATCCACCCTCTTTCTGAGGGTCGTGGGCATCACGTTTGAGTCCGAAGCTTTTGGGGTTGATTTTGTTGGGACAGAGGCCAGGATTTCTGAGAAGAAATTTTTAGGCTCCCATTCACCCCCCCTTTGGTCGCCTTGCTTTAGCATTTTCGATCCTTCAGCGACTCTTCCGTGGCCATTCATCAAGTCAATAAAGACTAGGACTGTACCAAGGAAGCAATGGACGCCTATTGCACTGAAGTACGCAAACTAAAGAAAAAATTCTCAGGGCTGGAACTCATTCACATCACACGAGACCTCAACGTCGCTGCTGATGTTTTGGCAAAACTCGGATCTGATAGATCCTCTATTCTGGGCGATGTCTTTGTGCACGAGTTATCCAAGCCCTCCATCCAATAAAAAGAAGAACCCTTCTCAACAACAGACAAGCAGATCCTAACATTATCACCCAACTGGACCAAGGTTTTTATTGACTACATCAGGGAGCACAAGCTACCAAGTGATAAAGCCATAGCAGAGCAAGTCTCCAGACGTAGCAAGAACTATGTTCTAGTCGGGGATAAGTTATATAGACGTGGCGCCTCATCAGGAGTTCTACTGAAGTGTATTTCTCCCGAAGAAGGCAAAGAAATCATAGACGAAGTCCACTCCGGGTGTTGCGGCAATCACGCAGCATCAAGGACGTTAGTCAGAAAGATCTTCAGATCTGTGTACTACTAGCCCTCTATCCTAAAAGATGTAGAAGACCTAGTCCGTCGCTGCCAAGCATGCTAGTTCTTTGCAAAACAACAACATGTCCCTGCTCACGAGTTGATATGCATACCTCCATCATGGCCTTTTTCATGCTGGGGACTCGATATGGTGGGCGCTCTAAAGCGTGCACCTGGCCGGTTCGAATACATCTATGTCGCAATCGACAAGTTTACCAAGTGGATCGAGTACATGCCTTTAGTCAAATTCAACGCATCAAAATCAGTACAGTTCATGTAGAACATCTTCCATCATTTTGGGATGCCACATAAAATCATCACTGATCTCGGCTCACCCTTTACGGCTATAGAGTTCAAATCCTGGGCCAGCGACTGTGGAGTGAAGATAGACTACGCATCGGTGGCTCACCCACAGTCAGACGGCCAAGTTGAAAGAGCAAACACCCTCATATTAGCCAGCCTCGAACCAAGACTGTTTGATCTCCTAAAGGACCATGGCGGGAAGTGGCTGGAAGAATTACCCAAAGTAGTCTGGGTGCTACGGACACAGCGAAGCAGAGCAACAGGGCAGACTCCTTTCTTCCTGCTCTATGGCACAGAAGAAATTCTTCCAGCAGACCTAATCTAGAATTCTCCAAGAACATAACAAAATAATGAAGGCAAGACTGATGATACAAGACGACTAGAAATCGACAGCGTTGAAGAGCCCCGAATAGCCGCACTCTTTCAATCAGCAAGGTATCTACAAGGGATGAGGCGCTACTATGACAAGAACGTCCATCACCGCACCTTCCAGGTTGGCGACATGGTCTTAAAGAAAATTTAGAACACCACAAGACGCCACAAGCTCATGAGCCCATGTGAAGGGTCATACATAGTATCCAAAGTAACAAGACCTGGGTCGTTTGAGCTAGTTACAGAGGATGATGGTTGTCAAGTGCCAAATTCATGGAATACTAAGCATCTGAAAAAATTCTATACCTAAGGACTATGCTATAGACACGACTCAGGGCGATATGTAATCCTCCATATTATATTAAGAAAGATTGGTCTTCCGTGGAAAAGCAGAGTATGACAAGTCTTCCCTTACATCAATTATGCTTATCACGACATTCAGTCGGATAAAACAAACTGATCAACAGAATATCCCACAGAGAGCGTACAATAGGCCCCTGACCATTGTATATTGCTACTCTTGACATCACCGACTAATATTATATTACTCGGATGAAACTTTTTTTGAGTTACGGGCTCCGAGCTCACACAACTCTTCGGTTAGTACAGATTAAAACCCCGGCTACCAACCTATAGAGAATACAATATCTTAACGAGAAGATATTGGTTCCTATAAGGCGCGACAAAACGTGTAACACCCGCTTTGCCGTACATAAATTGGACAAAGGAACGTTCCAATCCCGCACTCAAGATGCGGACGTCAAGAGGATTTGATCCAACCTACAGGAACCATCACATTGGTCCTTAAGAGGTGCTTGATCACCTGTATCCCTTGAAACAGGGTACTAAGAGTAGTACTCGGGTAAACTAAAGTTTTCTTTAAAATAAAAGAAAAACTAAGTCACATGACCAAACCTAAAGCGCTAAAGGAGCGCTCGGATAGACTCATCCAAAGAGACGCCTGGTCCTACATCCACCACAAATACACTCATTGACAAAAATTCCGTGCAATGATGAGTCGACATCATAAATACAAAAACACAATGAAAGTATCAAGATGCCCAAGAGGGGGTGAATTGGGCTTTTCTAAAATTTCTTGCGATAATTAAAACCTATCAAGCCCAATTAACCCCTTTGTGCTTACAAGTGTGTTTCACTAAACTCTACCGCACAAAAGACTATACCTATTCCATTCCTACTCTAGCAAGGAAATTCAATTATGAAAGGACAAGTAAATTGCGGAATTGAATTGCTCAAATGTAAATGCATAAGTAAAGGGAGTAGAAATGACTCGATGATCTTTTTGACGAGGTATCGAGGTGTCGACACACCCCCCTAGTCCTCGTTGGAGCACCCGCGCAAGGGTATCGCTCCCCCTTGATCCGCGCAAGGATCAAGTGCTCACTATAAGCTGATTCTTCACCACTCCGACCCGGTGAATCGCTCACTACCGGTCACAATCTTGCTTGGGTCATCCACAAAGCCTCTGAATGCTCACCAAGCTTCACGATCACCACCAAGCCATCTAGGTGATGCCAATCACCAAGAGTAACAAGCTAGAACTCTCATTTGACCAAGCCAAGGCCAAAGAGATGGATGAATGCACACTTGCTACTCTCATTCACTAATGAGGTCACTAATTCTCACAATTAGGAAATCTCTCAACCTTACTAGGGCTCTTGACGTCCCTTGCTCTCTCAAGGTGTTTCTCAACAGAATGAATGTGCAAAAACACTCTAAAGGAGGTGGAGGAGGAGTATAAATACTCCCCCAACCGGCCATCCAAAAGAGCTTCAAAACAGTACAGTTTTGGGGGCATCAGACGCGGTGATGCCTGGCATCGGACGCGCTGATGCCTGGCATCGGACGCGACGATGCCCTCGACGCAACGGTCAACTGTACTTTTCTGACATACGGTTTAAAGGAGCATCGGACGCTGGGCAGCATCTGATGCCCTTGCCTCGGACGCGTCCGATGCGAAACCGACCTCTCTAAAACCTCTCTGCATGGACATCGGACGCTGGCCCTCAGCGTCTGATGACAGCGTCCGATGTGCCCCTAAGGCACTCTCTTAGAACAGTGGCACAGGCGCGCCCGATGTGACAACATCAGAGCGTTCGATGCCACGTTGCCAGCACACTCAAGTCTAAGTGACATCGGACGCGCGTCCGATGCCACTAAGGCCAGCGTTCGATGCCCATTTCAGGGCCGAAGCAACTTCGGATCGTGACACTGCCTTAACGACTTTTCATCCTCACGACATAAGGGCTCTCTCTGAGCTACCTAGGGCTATGAAATAACAAGTGTGCACCACACCTACCTCAATAGACTCATCTAGGTCAAGCTACTGATTTATGCTCCCCTTTATAGTACGACCAAAGGAAAAACAAAGACCTAAGACAACCTAAGTGTCCTCCAACACCATATGACACTTAGCCTAGCCTACCACCGTCTTCGTCATCCGTCCTTTGAAAACCAAAATGATTTCCATCGCCAGGGGACATGAACTCCATATGCCCGTATCATCACCATTATCATGACCTAACCCATCCTTGTTTCTACAAAACACACGTTAGTCACAGTAATCTTTGTGTTTTATGCAATCACGCAAAAATCCACTAGGGGCCAAGATGCGCTCAATCTTCTCCTTTTTGGTGATTGATGACAGCACAACCTCGAGTATAGAGAGAAGAGGTTTTCAATATCATGACATGTATCAACTTGTGATAAATAAGAGAAAATGATTAGGGGCAAGCTCAAACATATCATGTCAACAACCTGCACTCAACGAGTTAGAGTGAAAAGCAAGTGCAAGAGTAATAGAGCTCGAATACCAAATGAATTTGAATTAAGTACAAGTAATCAAGTGAAACGAAATGACATGTCATATATGATATCATAGTGAGCACAAACATGTCACAAGGTCCATATCACAAATAATATAAACATAGAGCAAAAGATATGATGCGATATGTAGAGCGTATGTGAACATAACAAACATAAGAGTCAAATCATTCTCACATCGCTCTCCCTATCGCTATACTCGACCACTCTCCCCCTTTGGTGTCAAACACCAAACTAAGCGTCTAAGGGTGGAGGTGGCATAGACGAGTCAGGAGCAGAAGCCTCTGGAGTGCGTTGAGTGAACTCAAACTGTTGCAATAGTACTTTCTAATTGCATCCATATTCTAAACCGGTGCAATAACACTTACATAATGCATCAAAAATTTGAGACTAATGCAACCAAATATGTTTGATGCAATAATTTCAACCTATTGCATCGCTTATCCCAAATGATGCGATAGATCGCACCTATTGCATCCACATGAATTACTATCGCATCCAACTCTTTTTTGATGCAATAACGACCACATATTGCATCAGATTCTAACAATTGATGCAATAGCACCCACCTATTGCATCAGATTCTTGTTTGATGCAACGGGACTTGATGCAATAGGGTCAAAATCTAGTAGTGGAAGAAGAAGACCCGGTGGCAGTCGGACCCTCTATAGTTGGACGCTGTGGTGAAGCGGTCTGGGTCGGGTGTGCCTTCTCTGGCTGCTCTATCTGGCCTATAGGCGCAGTCTCAGTCTCTATAGCTTTGCCCGCCTTAGCCTCGGAGTGTGGAAGCTCCGGAATACAAGATAGCTCATGCTGCACTGTCGTCGTGGTCTCGGACTGGACTGGCTCGGTCTGCTCAGAAGACGCGACGGATCGAGCTCGGTAGAGTCTCTATAGTAGAAGTGACCAGAGCTGTCGATGCCTGCACTATGCTCGGGAGATCTGGCGTAGGGATCCCGGTGAGCACGCTGAAGCTGGCTGACAAGTCCCACGTCACTGTAGTAGTCGTCGCAAACAGGAAGTCTGCCGGACATGATTTGAATCTAGTGTGAAGTGGACTGAATAGCGGGGCCCCTCCTGGTGGAGTATGAAGGACCAAAAGTGCTACCAGAATGCGACCAGAGGGGGGTGAATGGGAGCTTTAAATTTCTTTTCAGAAACATTAAACCTCTGTCCTGAAAATCAACCCCAAGAGCAAAACCGATGCGCGTGATGTCCACGACCCAAGAGAATGGGTGGATGTTCCCTAGGAACACAGCGGACACCACAAAAATTCCCTCGCCCAAGTTCACGCAGGTCAACTAGTGACAGGATGAACTTTGGGTAACCTCAGGTAACCTCAGGCCCACGATTCAGGCTATTTTGAAAAGCGAGGAGCCCGATTTCTGTAGAGCACGGAGTCAGGAATCCAACGCAATAAGCGGATCTCAAATCGCAAGTTGGACGAACAAACTGTGAACGAAAACGCGCAGGACTGCAGTGACCGGACTCTGCCTGCGTCCTATCACTGACCACCGGACGCGTCTGGTCGGTGAAAACTCGCTCGGGAACCTTACTGGATTGGACCGGACTCTGGTTGACAGTGCGTCCGGTCTTGACCTATGCGTCTGGTCACTTAAAACAAAAGCAATAAATAGTGTGACCGTAGTGTCCGATCGAACACAGAGTGGAGCGTCCGGTCAAGACACGAAACAGAGCAGAGAGCTGTTCAACGACCGGACTCACTCTCCAGCGTCCGGTCACCCCGAGCCAAGCGTCCGGTCACCCCAAAACTGGGCAGATCGTCCACCGATTTGACTCAATCTCACCGAAAACAAATCCTCTCGGGATAAATCTTGGTGAGAGGAGTCACAAAGAGGATAGTGAGCTATCTCTAAGAGATCATGGCTCGAACCTATCTCCAAATCGATGAATCGAAGAAATTCGGAGGAAGGGAGAAAAACTTGACCTGAAACAAAAATCGACCGATCTACTAGCTCGTGAGGTTTGAGGAGAATTCCTTCGGTGGAAAGAAGTGCCTCACGATCTAGAACATCTCTGTTAAAATGGAATCGCAAAAGACGCAACGAACAAAGAGATCGATCGATGAGACAGGAAAACCTAGAAGGCAAAGAGGAAATGGATGAGAAACCTTCGGAGATGGGTGTCTCCCCCTACTTATCCTAATTCTAACTATTCCTAATTCCCACTCTACCCCAAACTACTTACATAGTGAACCAGCTAAACCCTAAGATTATTCTAGACCAACTCGATGGTAGGTGGATCCAACAGCCACGCCCGCACAACTCGTAGCGTTGCCTCGATGCAACCTCCCGATTGCCGCCACGTGCCGCCACCGCTCTGCGTCCTTTTCCTGGACGTCGCACCCCCGGTTTTGTGGCCCAAGCCGGGAAACCAGCCTTCACAGCAAACCCCCGGTTTTGAGGCCCAAACCGGGAAACCAGCCCACGTAGCCTGAGTTTTGTGGCCCAAACTCAGCAAACCCGCAGCACCAAGGTTTTGAGGCCCAAACCTGGAAACCGTCCTCCGCCCGAGTTTTGTGGCCAAACTCGGAAACCATCAGCGCCTAGGTTTTGAGGCCCAAACCTGAAAACCGTCCACCCGATGGTTTTTCTCTGGCTCTACCACCAAACCGAAGCTGTAGAGGGGATGCACCGCCCGTGCACCCCGTCCACCGACACGTGTCCCCAGGTCCTCGACCCAAGCAACACCGTGCCCGCAAGTCTCCGCTCATCGCTGTCCCAGGCTGCCAGCCACCACAGCTGATCCTCGGGCCACCGGTCCCTCAGTCCAAGCCTCACGTCCACCCTTCGCCACTACCGGTCTATTGGCACGACACGTCTCTTCTTGACCTTCACCTTGCCTCTGATCACTGTATCCGTGCTCGACACTTGCACAACACAAGCCAAAAAACATGCGCATTATCCCAGTTGACAATCACTCATCACTCAGAGACTCGGCATACACCCATGTATCCGCAGAGTAGTGTAGCAAGTAAACTGTGAGGGGCTGGGGCTCGACTGTTGCGGCTGCTGGCTCGACTGCTGCGTCTGGGGGCGGATAGGCGGCCACTAAAGCTGCTGCTACTGGCGTGGAGGCTGTTGCGATCGCCACTGAGGAGGTCCGCTCATGATCTGCTCCATTACCCTGAGAGTCTACTGTTAAAGCGCAAGCATCTGCCGCTGAAGTGCGTCAGACCGCTTCTGGGCCTGCTGCTGAGCCAAGGCATGTGCCTCTGCTAGGCGTTGCTGCTCCTGGGCAAGCCTCCGAGCATCCTGGGTCACTGTCCTCTGCTGCTCTTCCATCCGAGATAGTATAGCTAGAAGCGCTGGATCGGAGGAAGTAGTACCAGACGTCCTGGCCACAGTGTCGTGAGGACGAGGCTAAGCATGAGGCGGGAGCTGGTAGTCCTCATCAAAGCTGTCTGTGGGGTCCTCGGTGACGAACTGTCCCTCGCCCTCTAGGTCGGCTAGCTCCTACTCTGCAAGGACTCTAATTGCCTTGTCCTGCTCCTGTGCTGACTCAGGCATGTCGGGGCGCTGTCGGGAGCTGGACGGTGCTGAAGCTGCTCGCCACTGCTGCCTGCGGTCCCGACCGTGTCCTAGTAGATGGCTCATGTTGTACTCGGGGAACACGGTCGCGGAGCCGGTGAGAGTCTGCCCTGGGTCTGTCCCTGTAGTGGCCGCTACCTTCCATAGGATATATGAGATCCAGTGTGGGTAGGGTAGCTGCCTGCGGACCTTGATGCCCTCTGCCACGGTGTCCTCCATCTCACATAGAATGACGTCCAATACATCGAACTCCTGCTGCCTGACCATGTATGCAAGAAACCAAAGCTGCAGACGAGAAAGACCCTCTCGGAAGCCAACCCTGGGTAGCAAGGTATGTCGTAGGACCTCGTTGAGGAACCGAGTCGTAGGGGTGAGATCCCTTGGAGCGTGACTCGAACCCTCACCGAAGGGCTCACGGAAACACAGACGCACCAAGTCTGTCGACGGCTGCTCTCCGTCGTGAGGGCATCTAGGTGGCTCCATCCTGTCGTAGCACAGGACGTGGATCTAGGTCTGAGAGTGTCGCAGGCCGAACCAATCCTGGATCTTTGACAAAAACAGCCTGTAGTGCTCCCCTCTAAAGGCAAACTCAATAGTCTCTCGGTCCGGATGCACCCACAACGAAGCATAGAACTGAAAGACTCAGTCCTAAATATACAAGCCACATCGCCCCCAACAGGTCTGCTAGACCGGTTAAGTATGTGAGAATGGGACGAATCTGCTCTCCTGCTCCTACAACCATGGCCTCGAACGGACAGATCCTCTGAGAACGCAGACTGATCCCGGTGTTCTTGTAGCCATGGTAGAAGTCCTCCTACAACACTGTGTAGAAATCTGGGCTGGCCTGCTGCTGATGCTCACGCGGGAACCACTGCTGAACTGGCACAAGGCGAAGAACCTATATCTGGGAGCAGGTGGCCAACTGGAGGTCAAGTCACGGAATTGGCGGGGGCGCACGCCTCGACGGAGCACGTGCCCCATGCAGAGGAACCTCGGGCCGGGGTGGCACCTCGGTCCTGTGACAAGACGACCGGCGCCTAGCCTGCTCAGCTAGTACCTCCTCTTCTGGCTCTGCCTGGCCCTGCCCTGAGCCCTACGGCTCGTCCAATGGAGCGGTGAAGGTAGTCCTATGACCGGTAGCCATAAGAGTCTCGGATGGTGATCCATGCCGATGCTCGGTCTCCTCAATAGATCGCCTCTGCTCCGTAAACCGCCACTGCGGCCTCCACTCTCAGCACGCTCTGCGGCGTCTGCAATAGCCTGTGCCTGCTCGGCCTCCCTCTGAGCTCTGGAGCGCTTCTTGCACGTGATAACCTTCGCCTTCCCCTTCGTTGCACTGGAAGGAGGAGGGCATGGAGGAGAGTCCCTCGGGGCACGACCAACGTTCTTGCAGCGCATAGCTGACAAGAATTGAGTCAAACTGTCACTGAAAGATGTCTAGACTACTACTGAAATACCAACTGCCCACGGAAAAACACTGACAAGCACAACTGACAGAAGCCTCCCCCTGACACTGAGCAGGACTGCCGCTGTCACTCGAGAGGCTTGGCCTCGATCATTACCCGCAGGCTTGGCCCCGGGTTCACTTACACTGTCAACTGCCAACTGAACAAGCCACTGACTCGCTGCATAGAATAGAGAGGGTATACGATAAGCACATACATATTCTAGAGGTAAGAATGACCTATCAGAAGCAAAGCAAGTGGATAAGACATGGAAGGTGGACTTTGCTACCTTACGAACTAACAAAACCAGCCAAGCCAGAGGTAAGGAGCGACGTTCGAGCTCCCACGAGTCACACCAAGGAGTCTACAAGCGATATGAGGCGAAAACGAGGGTTAAATGACTAGGAACAACGGTTGGGGCATTTCAACAAGCATCTGGCAAGCATGAAAGCTTGAGAAGAGGGGTGGATGCTCACTGGTGGCTGTCTGGCCGGAGAGAGATGCTCCGGAGATGAAGAGGAGCACAGCAGACGTCCATGGCGAACTTCGGCGAAGACAGAGACGCAACACTGGTGAAACTCCGGCGAACGGCGGTGGGTGCTCCGCTCCTGAGAGACTGGCCACGCGCGAGGAGGAGCTACGGGGTGAGCAGCGTGGACGGTGGCGGAGCTAGGCGAGCTGGGCGTGGCGACCGGCAGAGCGAGGGCTTAGGCGCGGGCACGGCGACCGAGGATGCATGGGCGGCGGCGCTAGGGTTCGAGCGCGAGCGGTGGCGGTTCGGTGTAGGCACGAGGAAGACAAGGACGGTTATGACATGTGGGACCCTCTGTTGGTTAAAAGACCTGACCGCACTGCTTAAAGGGACATCGGACGCGCTGATGTGAACACATCTGACGCGCGATGTCCATCCAGAGAGATCCAAAATGGCCAAGAAACACATCGGACGCGTCCTATGCCTTGGCATCGGATGCTGAGCAGCGTTCGATGGGGCCATGGACGCGCCGAGATGACACATCGGACGCTACCCCATCACTGTTCTAGCCGGAGCTGCCTACAGTCGGAGCATCGGACGCTGGAGCCAGCGTCCGATGTAGCATCAGATGCTACATTTTGGGCAGATTCAAAGATCTTTGTTGCGGCTCCCTCTCCCAACCAAGTTCCAACTCAAATAAGATACAAATAAACACCAGTTGGAACCTAGTATGAGGATCCTTGCATAAACCCTCAATTTTATAAATATTTTGCCATAGGCTACATATCCTTTTTTAGAGAAAATAGGCAATAAATCCCAAGGAGACAACATGTGGCCACCAAAACTAGGGGTCTCAACCATTAGGAGCCTCAAATGCTCCCCCTAGCGGTGGACGAACACAGCGGTTGCTCAAGCTTAACCGAAAAGAAACAGCAAACAACAAACATGCATATGCAATGCAATACGGAATTTAAATCTAGGTTGCTTGTCAAGTTTGCTCATGGGTAAGCTTCTTCACACGCTTTTTAGGGCGGTTATCTTAACCACGTCTGACAAGCCTATGTGCATAGAATAATTAAAACATGGCATAATATACAATGCAATGGAAAGACAACCCCCTTCACCTTTTGACAAAGTTACTTAGATCAAGCACATTAAGCTCACTTCACAATCTACAAAGGGTATTCTCATCTAGGGGTTTTGTGAAGATATTCGCCAATTGATCTTCGGTTCTAATTCCTTCTAAGGATATATCTTTCTTTGAAACATGGTCTCTTAGAAAGTGATGGCGAATATCTATGTGCTTTGTGCGAGAGTGTTGAACCGGGTTGTTAGCAAGCTTAACCGCACTCTTAGTATCACACAACAAAGGTACCCTTTCTAGAACTACACCATAGTCTAAAAGAGTTTGTTTCATGTAAAGGATTTGTGCACAACAAGCACCCGCTGCTATGTATTCCGCCTCGGCGGTAGACAAGGCCACACTATTTTTCTTTTTTGAACTCCATGAAACTAGTGATCTCCCAAGCAAATGGCACCCTCCGGATGTGCTTTTTCTATCTACTTTGCAACCCGCGTAATCCGAATCGGAATACCCAACGAGTTGGAAGTTAGCTCCTTTGGGATACTAAAGGCCAATGCTTGGGGTGTGCTTTAGGTACCTAATGATTCTTATTACGGCGATGAGATGTGATTCCTTAGGATCGGCTTGAAATCTAGCAAACAAGCACATACTAAACATGATGTCGGGCCTAGATGCGGTCAAATATAACAAGCTACCAATCATAGAACGGTAGAGAGTTTCATCAACCGAGTTACCTCGCTCGTCTAGGTCGAGATGTCCATTTGTTGGCATTGGAGTCTTGATAGGCTTGCAATCATTCATGTTGAAGCGCTTGAGGAGATCTTTTGTATACTTTTCTTGAGATGTAAAAGTCCCCTCCTTCATTTGCTTCACTTGAAAGTCTAGAAAGAATGTGAGCTCGCCAATCATGGAGATTTCGAACTCCTTCGACATCAAGTCACCAAATTCCTTGCAATATGATTCATTTGTTGACCCAAATATGATATCATCAACATAGACTTGGCAAATGAAGATCTCTCCATCAATCTTGTTGGTGAATAGTGTGGTGTCGACCTTCCCAATGATGAAGCCCTTCTCAATGAGGAAGTCCCGGAGGCGCTCGTACCATGCTCTTGGGGCTTGCTTGAGCCCATATAGTGCCTTGGACAACCTATAAACATGATTAGGATATCTTGGGTCTTCAAACCCGGGAGGTTGATCAACATAGACTAGTTCATTTATGAAGCCATTTAAAATGCACTTTTCACATCCATTTGATATAATTTAATGTCACGATGTGATTCATATGCAAGGAGGATACGGATGGCTTCAAGTCTTGCAACCGGTGCAAAGGTCTCTACGAAATCTAAGCCTTCAACTTGAGAGAACCCCTTTGCAACTAGCCTTGCCTTGTTTCTAACAACATTGCCTTCATCATCTTGCTTGTTTCTAAATACCCATTTGGTTCCAATGACTCTTGCGCCTTTGGGTCGTTCTTCAAGGGTCCAAACTTGATTGCGGGTGAAGTTGTTCAATTCTTCATGCATAGCATTCACCCAATTCGGATCCCTAAGAGCATCATCTACAATGGTAGGCTCAACAAGAGAAATAAAGGAGTGATGTTCAATAAATAAAGCAAGTCTTTGAGATCGAGTCATTACACCCCTTGTTGGACTCCCTATGATGAGATCTTGAGGATGAGCTTGTAGTAGAGTAGTCCTTCGATCAACCAATTGAGGGGCCGCTAGTGGAGCATCAACATCTTGTGCTTGTACCACCATTTGATCATGGTAGACATGAGTGTCTTCATTTGGATCTCTCCCATCTTTGTCATCATCTTGTGGTACATTTGATGAGGATGGCTTGTCAATGACTTGCACATCATCATCATCATCTTTTGGCTTGATGGCTCCAACCAGCATGTTCTTCATTGCATCCCTCAATGGTTCATCACACCTACATCATCAAGATTCTCATGCTCTCCTTGAGAGCCATTAGATTCATCGAATTCCACATCATATGTTTCTTCTACCATCCTGGTGGCATGGTTGAATACTCGATATGCTTTGGACTTCAATGTGTAACCAACAAGAAAACCAATATCACATCAGCATTGAAACTTCCCTAGGTGTTGGCGCTTCATGTAGATGTAGCATTTGCAACCAAACACTCTAAAGAATGATACATTCGGCTTCTTGTTGTTGAGTAGCTCATAGGGGTCTTGCCAAGGAGACGAAGGGGGAACAATCGGTTGGATGCATAGCATGCAGTGTTGATTGCTTTCGCCCAAAATCTTTCCAGTGTAGAGTACTCATCTAACATTGTTCTTGCTAGGGTGATTAGTGTCTGGTTCTTCCTCTCAACTACCCCATTTTGTTGTGGTGTGTAGGATGCGGAGACTTCATGCTTGATCCCAACTTCATCACAATATTGCTCAATGTGAGTGTTGTCAAATTCCTTCCCATTATCACTTCTAATCTTTTTGATCTTCAAATCAAATTCATTTTGGGCTCTCTAGGCAAACTTCTTGAATGAAGGAGTTGCTTCGGATTTGTCATGAAGAAAGAACACCCAAGTGTATCTTGAATAGTCATCAACAATCACTAGGCAATAGAGATTTCCTCCCAAGCTAGCATATGTTGTTGGCCCAAATAGATCCATGTGAAGTAGCTCCAACTCTCTTGATGTTGAAACAAAGGCTTTGGTTGGATGAGTGTTTGCAACTTGCTTGCCGGCTTGACATGCACTACACAATTTGTCCTTCTCAAATTTGACATCCTTCAAACCCCTAACTAAATCCTTTTTCAATAGCTTGTTGAGAGTGTTCATTCCAACATGTGCCAATCTTCTATGCCATAGCCAACCAAGAGATTGCTTAGTCAACAAACATGTCTTCAAGTTGGCATCTTCTGAGGAGAAATCCACTAGATAGAGATTGTTGTATCTAAAGCCTTGGAATATCACTTGTGTATCATCTTTCTTTATCACAACCACTTCTTTCTCAGTGAATAAGCATTGAAAGCCAAGATCACAAAGTTGTCCAACGAATAGCAAGTTGAAGCTCAATGAAGCAACTAGAAGCACATTTGATATTGTATGATCATTGGATATTGCCACTTTGCACAAACCCTTCACATTGCCCTTTGAGTTGTCACCAAATGTAATCTTTTCTTGGTCATTGACATTCTCTTCTAGTGAGGTGAACATCCAGGGATCACACCGGTCATATGTTGTGTGCAACCACTGTCAATCACCCAATGAGATCCACTGATCTTGTAGTTCACCTACACACATAAGAAATCAAGCTTGAGCTTTCGGGACCCAAACTTGTTGATCGAGGCCCCTTGAGCTTCTCTACTAAAGACTTTGTAACCCAAATTTGCTTTGGCCCATTCTTGTTTGGAGGCCCCATGAACATAACTTTCACTTTGCCACTAGAATCTTGTCTAAGCATGTAGTGAGCATTGAAAGCAAAGGGCCTAGCATGCTTGGGCAAGGGTGTGGGTTTTGGTTCTTCACAATTATGAGCAAAGTGTCCTTTTCCACACTCAAAGCATCTTCCCAACTTCTTCTTCTTTGGCTTTGTGATGCTCTTGTGTTGCTTCATCTTGTCTTCAAGATAGCCAATACCATTTCTATTTGTCTTCATTATGGTGTTCATGAGAAGCTCACTTTGAAGACATTGACCCTTGGTGAAGTTTCTCAACCCGGTGGCTAGGTGCTCCTTTTCTTTCTTTAGCTTGTCATTATCTAGTTAGAGTTCTAATTTGGATGGTCTCATCTTGTAATCCCTCTCCATCTTCAATCTCTTGTTCTCTTCCTTCAACATGTCAAGCTCATGTGCCATGCTATGATCTTCATCTATAGTTTTAATCACAACTTGCTTGGTAGTTGCTAGCTTTTCTAGATCAATCTTAAGCTTTGCATTCTCATTCTTGATCTTGATCAAGTCATCATAGTTATCGGTCTCAACCACTTTCTTGCCCTTGCTACTAGCTCTTTGCTCATCATGCTCACTAACCAAATCCTCACAAGATGTTGGTATGTCACACTTAGCAACAAGGTTAGGAGCACCATGTGTCTCATGGGAAAGTAAATCATAAGCTACGTCAAGTGTATCATGATCAACTTTAACTTGAGTATATTGTTCTTTGAGCAAAGCATAACTAGTGTTAAGGTCACTATGCGTCTTATCAAGTTTCTCATTTTTAGCTTTGAGCTCCTTGTTAGAGGACTTGAGCTCCATGATGGAAGATGACATAGTAGCAAGTTCATTCTTTAGCTCAACACTAGCATGCATGACATTGTTACACTTGTCAACAAGAGATTTATTGTCACTAACAAGCCTTTCATTTTTAGCTCTAGTCTTTCTTATGATTTTAGAATAGTTGTTTAGCAATTCAACAAGTTCATCATAAGAAGGTGCCTCAAATTCACCATCACTTTCATCATCACTAGAGTCATCATCACTTTGTACCTTCCGATCACCCTTAGCCATGAGGCATAGGTGTGTAGAGGATGATGGCGACGGTGGTGGTGGTGGTGTAGAGGTCCCAATGACTAGAGCGGCCACCTTCTCCTTCTCATCATCACTATCTTCATTTGATGAGCTACCAGAGGAGTCAATGCCAATGAGCCAATCACCAACAATGTAAGCTTTGCCACCATTCTTGTGGTATTGCTTCTTCTTCTTGCCATCCTTCTTGTAGGGCTTCTCACTTCTCTTCTCATCTTCACTTGATGAGTCATATTTCTTGCCCTTGTTCTTGTTCTTGTAGCTCTCTTTCTTGGGCTTGGTGCATTGGTGAGCCAGATGACCAAGATCACCGCAATTGTAGCAATCCATTTCAGATAGTGGCCTTCTCTTGCTACTTGCGAAGAACTTCTTCTTTCTTGAGTCAAAGTTGACTCCATTCTTGTGAAGCTTCTTCAACATCTTTGTAGTCTTTCTCACCATGAGAGCAATGTTGGTGTCATCTTCATCATCACTTGTGCTCTCATGATGTACCTCAATTGCTTTGGCCATGTGAAAGGTCCAAGTTTGGTTTTGGTAATTGAGTAAGAACTTTAGGTGGACTAATGGTGTTTATGTGAGATACACAGGTGATTAGTCCACAGGAACATCATGTGTGAGCAACATATGCCATAAAGGTGAAATGGCTTGGAAGATGTTGCAAGGCTCACACATGTGATGAAGGAGCTTAATTCACATGAAACATGACATGTGGTCATGTGGCCAAGATGGTGAAGATCAAGGGAAGACTTGGCTTGATGGACCGGTTGCGAAGGTGAAGGGCAAGTTGGAGGCTTTGAAGCCGTTGGTACCGAGTGTCGGGAGGCTTAAGCAAGACTTGGCGCCGAAGGACCGAAGCGATGGTGAAGAGCAAGTGAGGTCAAGATCGATGGACCTTGGAGGCCATGTGATTTTATGAAGTGGATCATATCATTTGAAGATAGGTTGGTGCATGTGTTGCATCAACACCGAAGGAGATGGAATGGAATGCGCAAGGCAAAGGTATATTTGTAGGGCATTTCATTTCACCGGTCATAGGTGTGTAGAAAAGTTTATGACCGGGTTTAGGATAGATGGCCGTACTATTAAGAGGAGCAAACTTGTTTGCATATTGGTCATCTAGTGCCACTTCAGCGATCTAACATTGCGATGTTGCTAGAATCGAGTGGTGTGGTGAGAGCAAGTGAAAATCCTTTGAAAAATGATTGTGAAAATGCTAACACACATGCACATTATGGTGTACACTTGGTGGTGTTGGCACATTTGCAAAGGAGAAGGTGGTGGAGTTGAATTGGATCAACTCAAAGAAGTTTTCGGAGAAATCTTTGTTTTGAAAAGAGAAGCGATGGATCTTGGATTGGATTTCTGTACTAATCTTTTGTGAGTTGGATTAGCTTTGTTCGTGGGATGTGTAGCCCTCTGAATAAGCTTTCCAAAATGTCCAAGATCATCGAAATCGGAGTTTGGAGCTAAGAGTTATGGCCGTTTTAGCGCGGAGGTCAGTTTGCTGAAGTCGGTAGTACCGACCCTGAGGCCGGTAGTACCGACCCCTCCGCGAGCAGATCGCAAAACTCTCTGTTCGGGGGAGTTTTTGGCCTACCGGTAGTACCGCCATAGCGTCGGTAGTACCGGGCTCGGTAGTACCGACCAGGGGGTCGGTAGTACCGAGGTTTGAAGGAAGTTTGGAGGCGTTCTGTGTAGATCTAGATCTGCCCTACCGGTAGTACCGCTATAAGGCCGGTAGTACCGGGGCCGGTAGTACCGACCCTACTACCGACCCTACTACCACCCGTGTTAGAGAGTTGTTTCTAACGGTCTTTTGGACCACCGGTAGTACCGACCCTCGCCCCGGTAGTACCGACCATAGGCGTGGGAGTTCGGGAAAAGGGGAAAACGGCTAGTTTGTAGCTCCCCTCTATAAATAGAGGGGTGGCCGGCCCATGGGGAAGGTGGAGCACCCTAGGGACTTTGTTTCCATGGTTGGGAAGTGCTTAGGAGCCCTCTAACTCGCTTGTGCTTGCTAGTGTGCGAATCTATTGCGAGTGAGCGATTCTAGTGCGTTGCTTTGATAGATTGCATCGAGTGGCACTAGGTGTTCGAGTTGCAAGCCGGTGGTGCTTATTACTCTTGGAGGTTGCCACCTCCTAGATGGCTTGGTGCGTGTCTCCATCGTGAAGCCCGCGTGAAGATTGTGCGTGGCTCCGGAGAAGCTTTGTGAGGGGCATTGTGCTCGCCCTGCGGGAGATCGCGAAGAGCAACTCTAGTGGAGAAGAGGCGTGAAGAGCGCCAAGTGGTCCGGCTGGATCAAAAGCTAGAGCTCTTGGTGAGAACTCCATCGTGGAGAGGTTGGCTCAGTGTCACCACTAGCGAGAGGATCGGCGGCAACCTTGGGCTTGCTTCAACGAGGACTAGCTTGGTGGCAACCAAGTGAACCTCGGGATAAAATCTTGTGTCCCTGTCTCTTGTTGCTCTTATTGTTCTTGTTTCCTTGCATATTACGCTTGTTCTTGTGTTCTTCGTGTTCTTCCTCCCTCCATCACTCTATCTTAGGTTGGGATGGCTCAATCCACATTTTGGCAAGGAACCAAGACTTGGGAAGCTACAATCGTCATCTACATCATCTAGGAAAGTGGGGTAATTGCTAGATCTGAGATTGCATCTCACCCACTTCGATTTCGTAGCTCCCTGCATGTGCCCGGTAGTACCGGCCTAACAGCCCGGTAGTACCGGTGTCGGTAGTACCGGCCTAGCAGCCCGGTAGTACCGACTGCCTGTTGTTTACACTAGCTTGTATTGCAATATTTATTCTTGTGCTAGTGTTTAGTTGCTTAGTTTGTGTAGCTAAGTTGAGCTCTCTAATTTGGCTTGGGTAGCCTTGTTATTGAGCATTTCTAGTGAGCTTAGGCTTTGTGCTTTGCTTGCTAGATTGCATAGGAGCTCCCCCGTGCTTGAAGTACTAGTTGCATAGGCTTGTGTGACCTTGCTTCTAGAATTGGTTAGGTGAGCTCTAGCTAGCCCGACACCTTATTTGCATTGATTAGGATCTTTTGTAAGGTGTCATAGAGTATAGGTAGAGGGGTGTAGTCTTGGCTAGACCAATAGTTTTAATTCCTCATTTGTTTCGGTTAGCCGCTCTGATTAAGTTTATTTTTAAAAAGGACTATTTACCCCCCCCCCTCTAGTCCGCCATCTCGACCTTTCAAGTGGTATCAAAGCTAGGTCTCTCATTTGTGGTCTTTACCGACCCGAGAGGATGGCGACTTACGGGCTAGGCATTGATTGTCCACATATTTTTGATGGCACTCACTTTACACGATGGAAAACTTGGATGATGTGTAATTTCAAGTTTATTTGCCCTCAAATGTGGTGGATCGTAGATGTAGGCTTTTCTCATGTGTTGGATGAAAAGAATCTAACTCAAGCACAAGAGAAATGCCTAGATCTCGAGTGCCAAGCTACTAACATCATTTTTAGATCTTTGCATCATGATATCTTTAGTGAGATCATGGATATGGAGTCCTCCCATAACATGTGGAAGTACCTAAATGACAAGTATGGGAGTGATCCAAATGATGATGATGTTAGTGAGACCGAGAAGGAGGCACATGAGGATATTGAGCATGACCACAACATGGCGGTTGTGGAAGATTGCTCCACCTCATGGTCAAGTGATGAAGATGATGATCAATCCACAACATCACTTGACAAGGATGATGGCTATGAGAGTGATGTCTCCACAAGATCTTCCTCTACACCACATTGCTTCATGTCACACGGTGACACCAAGGTATCATCTGCAAATGTGGTAGTTGATTGTGATGATCCAAATGTAGAGCTTGTATGTAGACTCACCAAAGCTTTAGAAAATGAGATGGCTAAAACAATGAAATTGACAAAAGAAAACTCATTTCTAAAGAATGCATGTGAACAACAAAAGCATCTACTTTATGTTACTACTTGTTCACATGATGAGCTTAAATTGACTCATGGGGAACTTCGTGTTGCTCATGACAACTTGGTACAAGATCATGCTTTACTCACTAAGAAGCTTTCTAATGAAGAAACTAAAACTAGTGAGAGCTCATCATTTGGGTCAAATGATCAATCACATATTTGTGCTAACCCATGTGATGTAGAGAAGAAGCATGTATCCACCTCTTGCAATGATTTATTATCTATGCCATGTTCTTCACATATAGATGCTTGTTCTACTTCTATGTCTTGTGAGACTAACACTTTGAAGGAGAACAATGAGCTCAAAAGTGAAGTGAAGAACTTGAGCAACAAGTTAGAGAGGTGGTGTAGATCAAAGGTCACCCATGAGCACATGATGAAGAATCAAAGAAGCTATGGTGACAACAGTGGCATTGGCTTCAACAAGATCAGAGGCAATAGATGGGGCAAAAGAAGATATGAAAGAGAAATGAAGAAGCAAGAAGAAGAGAAGCTATCCCACTTCATGTGCTATCGGTGCCATGAGATGGGACATCTTGCAAATGCTTGCCCCAACAAGAAGAAGCCAATGATGAAGCCACAAGACAACAAGAAGAAGCCCCAAGTGCAAAGAAAAATCAACCATGAAGATGGTGATATGGGGAAGAAGACAAGAAGGGGAGGTAGAAGATCAATATTAACACAAGACCTCGCCCAAGTCAAGTGCTATAGTTGTGATGAATTGGGCCACCTAGCTTCGGGTTGTCCAAACAAGCTTGAGGAAAAGGCTCAAGCAAACAAGAAGAAGCAAGGCATTGAGAAGCAACACTTGAGCAAGGAAGAAAAGGCTCAATCAAAGAGAGTTTGCTACTCATGCCGGGAAAGGGGACACATGGCTAATTCATGTCCCCTAGGTAACATTCCTAAGCCTATTTCAATTGCTAATGATTCTATGCTTAGGAAGGATGAAAATGGTACCTCTAAGACTACCATTGCAACTCATCCCGCTATTCATACTAAGGCTATGCCAAAGTATGTTGCACCTAACTTGAGAGGACCCAAACAAGTTTGGGTACCATCAAAAAGTGGATGAATGTGTGTAGGTACCATGACATTGGAGGCTTGATTCAATTTGTTCCATATTGATCATCATATGATTGAATCAAGTAATGAAGCTTATTGCTATTCTCATCCCAATGTCAAGTTAACTGAAGTGAAGTCCAAGTGCAAAACATACAAGTGCAAAAGATCAAGTTGTGGTGGTTGATTGGAAATATTTGAAGGCTTGCAAATGGTAGATGAAGAAGCTTTCTATTTGATGACCATGAGCTACTAAGGTATATCTCTACTTGATCATGTTATTTTAGATGCATATGAGATGATTGAATCGGATATATATGCATATGTTGCTTGCTATAAGATGATTGAATGGATTTGATGCTTAGTGATCAAAATTGAGTTAGTTTGAATGGATATGTTCATGAGACTTCTTTTAGTAAGTGATTTGAATGGATGTATGTCTTGTGAGGTTGTTCAAACAAGTTAGCTTCAAGTTTGATTCAAATTGGTAGAGTATAGCTCAATTGCTCAAAGTTGTTCAATATTGCAAAATCTGAGTGAGCTGAGAAGATAGCCATGTTTGGATGATCAAATCTTTTTGGATTGGCTTGAAATTTGGTACACATGCTCTACACTTATGATATTAGTTTCTGTGCAAAATTCATGATTATTGGATAAGATGTACTTTGGTTTTGGAGTAGATCTTGTCAACTATAGTGCAGCAGTTTTCAGCATGTAGTACTATGGAAAGAATTGAAATCTGATAGCAATCTAGAAAGCCAATGAAGCTCAAATTTTTATGGCTGCTAGAACACTTAGAGAAGCACATCTCCACCAAATTTCATGGCCATTGGACTAATATTTTGGGAGATATGCATGTTTCCTTGAGAAGGACAGAATCTGCCAGAAAAGTGACAATAATTGGATTGATCTAGAGTCACTTGGATTGAAAGGCCCTCAAGTTGGAATCATGTTTAGAAGTGGTTGAGGGACCTATGTTTGGTTTTGATATGGGCTAGAAGTATGACAAAGATGAGTACAAGTTCATTTGATTGAGAAGTGTATTTGGCACATATTTGGTACTCAAATTGAAGATCAAGACCAACATCAAGATGAAGAGAAAGATGAAGTCCTAGTATCAATTGAAGATCTTTTGGAAGAAAGAAAAGGACTCAAAGGAGAACTCAAAGAAGGATTCAAAGTCACATTTCAAGAAGAGTTCAATTTGATCAATCAAACAAGGTCAATTCAAGTGAGTATCAAGGATGGTTCTTTGGAGAGAGGTAACTTCTCCCTTTTGTAAGGGGCTTGCCGCCTTTAGTAGGTTAACCAAGCAAGGCTTGGAAGGCTAACATGGATGTGGTGATCTAAAGTGTCATTTGAGATGCTTAGTTGAAGATATCGAAAGGGTTGATCTAAAGAAGCAAGCAACATCCAAGATAAACAAGATAGTGCACTTGATCATATGGGTGAAGATTTGATTCTTTCAATTGGTATCTATTGGTCTTCACCATGGACTTCACATTGCTATTTTCGGAGTTGGAATCAAATGACTAACCTCTACTCCAAGATAGCAAGGTATCATTGTTTGTCATATGCATTCATACTATGCTTAGGACTTGATTAGAGCATATAGACATCCTTGTGATACTATCTAGGAGCATCCATGAAAATCAAATGTTTTGATGCTTATATGATGCCACTATTGCTTCTATGCTTTACATGATCCAGTGGTAACATGTAACATGTTTATGGGCTTGCAATCCTAGTGTTTAATCTAGAGAATGAGCAATGGAACATTTAACCAACGTGAGTAAGATAACCATTGCAAAATGTGTGAAGAATCTTACTCTAGAGCAAACCGTGTTGAATGTTCCATGCAAATGATCTAGGTTGAACCACAAATGAAATGAAACAAACATCTCTCTCTTAACAATTTGAACCTCCTTTATGCAAACCTTTTTATGGAAATAGATGACAAAGGGGGAGAAAGTGTAACAAAGATAAAATTAAAGGGGGAGAGACAAAGATAAAATGAAAGGGAGAGAATGAATGTAAAGATAAAATAAAAATGATTTTTGAGCACACAAGTAGGGGGAGCAAGCTCATGAACTTGGTTGTTGCATTTGATATGTGCATAATCATGTGCTTGCTTGCAATGCATAAGTTTTTAAATCTTATATGCATGCTTGTGTGGTGTATGCTAGTTATAGGGTTTAATTGATGATTTGATAACTACCATGCATAGGTTGATAGCTAGACTTGTGCTTTTGATGCAAAACTAGACCCTTGCTAGTAATATTGATCTCACGGGGTTTTCTAGTTTTTATGATGTCTAGCTACTCTTGGTGCTAAAGAAGGTGTACAACTATGAACTTCATCAATAACACGCTTCAAAGGTTACTCTATACACCTTAGCACATTTTGGTAGTAATTACTCTCCCACACTTCAATATCTATGCATATGTGCAAGTTTCATTTCCAAACACTCTAACACATATGTAGGGGGAGCAAATACTACCAATTCAGATTTGTGCTACTTGTCCAAAATCCTTTACACATGGTAAAATAGCTTGGGCAAGCAACATGAATCCCAACCAAGTTAGCAATTTACATTCTTGTGAAGTGCTAGCTTGGAATAAGCATAATTTCCATATCTTTGTGGAGTTGTCATCAATTACCAAAAAGGGGGAGATTGAAAGGTCCTAGTTTGGTTTTGGTAATTGAGTGACAACTTTAGGTGGACTAATGGTGTTTATGTGAGATACACAGGTGATTAGTCCACAGGTACATCATGTGTGAGCAACATATGCCATAAAGGTGAAATGGCTTGGAAGATGTTGCAAGGCTCACACATGTGATGAAGGAGCTTAATTCACATGAAACATGCCATGTGGTCATGTGGCCAAGATGGTGAAGATCAAGGGAAGACTTGGCTTGATGGACCGGTTGCGAAGGTGAAGGGCAAGTTGGAGGCTTTGAAGCCGTTGGTACCGAGTGTCGGGAGGCTTAAGCAAGACTTGGCGCCGAAAGACCGAAGCGATGGTGAAGAGCAAGTGAGGTCAAGATCGATGGACCATGGAGGCCATGTGATGATATGAAGTGGATCATATCATTTGAAGATAGGTTGGTGCATGTGTTGCATCAACACCGAAGGAGATGGAATGGAATGCGCAAGGCAAAGGTACATTTGTAGGGCATTTCATTTCACCGGTCATAGGTGTGTAGAGAAGTTTATGACCGGGTTTAGTATAGATGGCCGTACTATTAAGAGGAGCAAACTTGTTTGCATATTGGTCATCTAGTGCCACTTGAGCGATCTAACATTGCGATGTTGCTAGGATCAAGTGGCGTGGTGAGAGCAAGTGAAAATCCTTTGAAAAATGATTGTGAAAATGCTAACACACATGCACATGATGGTGTACACTTGGTGGTGTTGGCACATTTGCAAAGGAGAAGGTGGTGGAGTTGAATTGGATCAACTCGAAGAAGTTTTCGGAGAAATGTTTGTTTTGAAAAGAGAAGCGATGGATCTTGGATTGGATTTCTGTACTAATCTTTTGTGAGTTGGATTAGCTTTGTTTGTGGGATGTGTAGCCCTCTTAATAAGCTTTCCAAAATGTCCAAGATCATTGAAATCGGAGTTTGGAGCTAAGAGTTATGGCCGTTTTAGCGCGGAGGTCAGTTTGCTGAAGTCGGTAGTACCGACCCTGACGCCGGTAGTACCGACCCCTCCGCGAGCAAATCGCAAAACTCTCTGTTCGGGGGAGTTTTTGGCCTACCGGTAGTACCGCCATAGCGTCGGTAGTACCGGGCTCGGTAGTACCGACCAGGGGGTCGGTAGTACCGAGGTTTGAAGGAAGTTTGGAGGCGTTCTGTGTAGATCTAGAACTGGTCTACCGGTAGTACCGCTATAAGGCCGGTAGTACCGACCCTACTACCGACCCTACTACCGCCTGTGTTACAAAGTTGTTTGTAACGGTCTTTTGGACCGCCAGTAGTACCGACCCTCGCCCCGGTAGTACCGACCATAGGCGTGGGAGTCCGGGAAAAGGGGAAAACGGCTAGTTTGTAGCTCACCTCTATAAATAGAGGGGTGGCCGGCCCTTGGGGAAGGTGGAGCACCCTAGGGACTTTGTGTCCATGGTTGGGAAGTGCTTAGGAGCCCTCTAACTCGCTTGTGCTAGCTAGTGTGCAAATCTATTGCGAGTGAGCGATTCTAGTGCGTTGCTTTGAGAGATTGCATCGAGTGGCACTAGGTGTTTGAGTTGCAAGCCGGTGGTGCTTATTACTCTTGGAGGTTGCCACCTCCTAGACGGCTTGGTGCGTGTCTCCGTCGTGAAGCCCGCGTGAAGATTGTGCGTGGCTCCGGAGAAGCTTTGTGAGGGGCATTGTGCTCGCCCCGCGGGAGATCGCGAAGAGCAACTCTAGTGGAGAAGAGGCGTGAAGAGCGCCAAGTGGTCCGGCCAGATCAAAAGCTAGAGCTCTTGGTGAGCACTCCTTCGTGGAGAGGTTGGCTTAGTGTCACCACTAGCGAGAGGATCGGCGGCAACCTTGGGCTTGCTTCAACAGGGACTAGCTTGGTGGCAACCAAGTGAACCTCGGGATAAAATCTTGTGTCCCCGTCTCTTGTTGCTCTTATTGTTCTTGTTTCCTTGCATATTACGCTTGTTCTTGTGTTCTTCGTGTTCTTCCTCCCTCCATCACTCTATCTTAGGTTGGGAAGGCTCGATCCACATTTTGGCAAGGAACCAAGACTTGGGAAGCTACAATCGTCATCTACATCATCTAGGAAAGTGGGGTAATTGCTAGAACTGAGATTGCATCTCGCCCACTTTGATTTCGTAGCTCCCTGCAGGTGCCCGGTAGTACCGGCCTAGCAGCCCGGTAGTACCGGTGTCAGTAGTACCGGCCTAGCAGCCCGGTAGTACCGACTGCCTGTTGTTTACACTAGCTTGTATTGCAATATTTATTCTTGTGCTAGTGTTTAGTTGCTTAGTTTGTGTAGCTAAGTTGAGCTCTCTAATTTGGCTTGGGTAGCCTTTTTATTGAGCATTGCTAGTGAGCTTAGGCTTTGTGCTTTGCTTGCTAGATTGCATAGGAGCTCCCCCGTGCTTGAAGTACTAGTTGCATAGGCTTGTGTGACCTTGCTTCTAGAATTGGTTAGGTGAGCTCTAGCTAGCCCGACACCTTATTTGCATTGATTAGGATCTTTTGTAAGGTGTCATAGAGTATAGGTAGAGGGGTGTAGTCTTGGCTAGACCAATAGTTTTAATTCCTCATTTGTTTCGGTTAGCCGCTCCGATTAAGTTTATTTTTAAAAAGGACTATTCACCCCCCCTCTAGTCCGCCATCTCGACCTTTCACCTTGCCCTTCTTGTCATGACTTTCTTTGAAGGCCAAGTCCTTCTTCTTGTCGGTGGAAGAGCCACCACTTGGTGTGATGTGCATGTACATCTCATGAGCATTGTTCTTTCCGAAGATTTGAGTTGGTGTAGAGGTGGAAAGTTCACTTTGATGAAGCACCGTCACAATGTGTCCATATTTGTCAATTGGAAGGACACAAAGAATCTTCCTCACAACATCGGATGGTTGCATTTGTGTGAGGCCAAGACCATTCAACTCTTCTACAAGAACATTCAAGTGTGAGTACATTTCATTTGCACTTTCATTTGCATGCATATCAAAGGAATTAAGCTTTTGCATGGCAAGATGATATCGTTCCTCATGCTCACTCTTCGTTCCCTCATGGGCGTCTTTGTGGTTTCGGACGCGGTTAAACACATCCTTGCAAATGCCTCTAAATATGATGTTTTTGGCTTTTGCATTCCACTTCTCATTTTCCTCCTCATTAGGAGTGAGACCTGGTTATCGCGGCTTGGCGGCATTTTACATCGACCGCCTCTAGGTATGACTCCATACGGATTTTCCAATATGGAAAGTCGTCTCCCTCGAACATGGGAGGTGGTCCTGTTGGAAATATGCCCTAGAGGTAATCATAGAGATGATGATATTTCTATTGTATCCATGATTTATTATATGTTCATTGAATATCCATTAAAGACAACTTGTATTGATTGACAATTATGTGAATTGTCTGTGAAACTCTCTTACTTGTATGGTTATTCAATAGTTGTCCCTGATCGGAGTTCATGTGAGGACACACATGAATATTAGATCAGCACATGTATTAGTTGATGACTATGTTTCACAAGTCATAGACATGGAGATGTCGAACTAATAATGTGGGCACATGTATGACAAGGGGCTGGACTGACGCAACGTGAGATGTTCTTATTTTCTCTTTTACACATCATGTACATTATGTCCTTAGACCTGAGATTGTGGTATGTACTCAAGATACGAAACGACTTACTTAGGGACTATTAAACGCTACTTTGTAACAGGGTAGTTATAAAGATAGTCTTCGGGTTTGTCAGGAAGTATGCTGTGAGACATAGACGATCAAGATGAGATTTGCCCCTCTGCGTGAGAGAGAGATATCACTGGACCACTCAAATGACTGGATCATAAAATGCATGGCCGTGCTTAGGTTAAGTGTTAACCTATGAGTTGGACCAAATATTGTGTGGCAAGGGAATTACGTATATGTGATCGTGGTGGTTCATCAGATATGATCTTTGCGTATACATAGGAGTTGACACGTCTTGCTAGAGGCCGCTGTCAACTATCGGGCGAGTAGGAGTACTCGGGCCGTGTCTATCTGTACGTGAACCCATAGGGTCGCACGCTTAAGGGGCTGGAAGCCTCATTCCAGTTGGACTCGAGTCAGACCGGGATTAGGGTTTGCTAATGGGCCTCCAGGTCGGTGGGCTCATTAGGGACGCCTATAAATAGAGGGGTGGGGCGACCAGGGTTTTACCAGAACGTCATTAGACAACCGTCGCTGTGGGGGTATTCCTCCCGTATACCCCCATGGCACGACTTGGGCTACTCGGCAAGATACGGCCCAACCAGAAGACCTTGCGGCCCGCGACCAAGCCGTCGCAGCCGCCAAGGATTATCCTGATGACTTGCTCGACAAGGAAGATCCAATAGATAGACCCGGATTCCTTGCCAAAAGGAACCGATTGTAATCTGTTAGGATTCGGCAAGTTGTAACCTTGCTCCCCGACTATATAAGGCGAACAGGGATCCCCTCCAAAGCAGGCTATATTCCAACCCATCAATACAAACCAGCCACCAGAATACAGGACGTAGGGTATTATAGTGACTTGCCGGCCCGAACCTGTCTAAATCGCCGTCTCTCGTCCCTGTGTTTACGCTTTGCAGACGTCTTGCACGCCTCCACCGCTCAATATACTACCTTGGGCATACCCCTCGGTAGACTATCAACCATTTTTCGTCGACAGTTGGCGCGCCAGGTAGGGGGTGTGTGCTACGACACCATGATCTGCCAAGCGGTTACTTTCCCTTGCTCCATGGTTCTTCCGGAATCGGGCACCACTTTTCAGATCGGATCTATGATCTGGACCGTGGGCGACCACGCTCCTGCTCCAGAAATCATGGAATCTGCGTAACTTCCTGCGCTGGACACTCTGCCGTCCATCCGTAGCGTCACCAAGCCGACACGCCGTCCGCCAAGAATCGTCCCTTGCGACGACCTGATCGAAGCCATCGACCGAGCCAACCAAGGACTTGCAGAATGCATTGACGCCATCGAGGTAGCTCGTATACAGCTTTCTGACCAATCTTGCCTTGAGCAATTTTCAGGTACACCATTGGGAACTTCAAGAGTGCGACCCACCCGCCGCCCCAGATCGGATCAGCATCCGACGCACCGTCGCGCCTCGTCTCCAACGCCCATGACCTTCGGGCTACGCGGTGTGGCTCCTACATATCAGCACCAGACGCTGCGACGGCTCTCCGACCAGCTCCAATCTCTCGGCTCCGACCAGTACGCGCGATCGAATGACTCCACCTCCACTCGTCGGCATGGTGACTCTACAAGAGATCTTCGGTTACACTGTGCCAGAAAGTTCGGCGTCCCGATCTACCACGACAAACGGCTCCACATGCACACGGTCTACGACCGTCATCTCCACCGACTCAGGGGTTGACTTCCCGCCATATCGTGGTGGCTTCATCTTCAACGTCTCCGACGATAGCCCCCCTCGCCGAATGAAGCGGAAGGCGAACGCGCCAATCGGGAGCAACGCAACATCGACCGGCAACGCCAGTGGGACGACGAACGACGCAACCAGGAGCGCCGCGACTGGGAGCATCGCGACAACGAGCGACGTCAGGAGCGCGACCAAGTTGGAGGCCGTGACCTCATCTATGAGTTCGATAGGGTCGATGATCAACATGTTTACCCGACCCCAAGCGCCAACCTCGCCGTCATCTACAACGAACTCTCCAAGCTTCCGCTGACCCCGGAGCTGCAGAAGGTTGTCGCCCATGTTAAAGCTGCCACTGTACATTGCAACGAGAGAGGCCGCTACGCCTCACCCTCCGGATCGTCGTACAGCGGAACGCCTCCAAGCCCGCATCCTTCACGCCGATGGAGATCGCCGCCACGTCGCAACTAGGAAGTCTCCCAAGGCAATCGCGCTCGCGATCAAGCTCCGGCTCCTGACGCCTCGACAGGGCCACACCCTTTCACCCCCCGGCTATGAGCCGTCCAATGGCCTCAAGGTTTCGAAGTCACCACGATGGACAAGTACGATGGAAAGGCCAACCCGGAGCAGTGGCTTACCACGTACGAAATCGCCATTCAGGCAGCCTGCGGAGGATCTGACGTGATGGCCAAGTACCTCCCCGTGATGCTATCGTCTACGGCCAACAGCTGGCTCCACAAGCTCGCCGAGAACACCATCGACACCTGGGAGCAACTGAAGGAAGTCTTCATCAAGACTTACAGCGCCACCTGCGTCCAGCCAGGAACACGCTATGATCTCCAGAACGTCCACCAGGAGCACAACGAAGGCCTCCGAAGCTACATCCGACGATTCTCCACCATGCGGCTCACGATTCCGGAGATCGCTGATGCTGAAGCCATCTCTACGTTCTCCAACGGTATACGCCATAAGGAACTCTGTGACAAGATCATCCGAAAAAAGGTCACCACGGTCACCGAACTAATGACGATCGCCAACTCCTACGTCGACGCCGACGACGCCCATCGTCATCATGAACGGCCGCGTCGCCATGAGGATGATCATCGCAATGAACGACACAATGAAGGACGCGACCACCGCTCGAAGCAGCGCGACCACCGCGACTACCGAGATCGCCGACACGATCGGCTAGAGTCTTCCCGTCCAAGAACAGACCACCGCCGACACGACCGCCGCTACATCGCCAACACCAATACTCGGCCAAGGCGCACCTACGACAACGACTATCAGAAGCTCCTCAATGGCCCGTGTCCTCTCCACAAAGGCGCCAGACACTCCATGCGCGAGTGCGACACCATCGCCCGCAACGTCCGCGGGAGCGACGACAAGCGGCCGCGAATCGACACCGACAAGGACAAAGATGCCGACAACAACGAGCCTGCTTTTCGTGCACCAGCGAGGACCCTCACCATCTTCGGCGGCAACGTCGTCATCGAGACTGAGCAGAAGCGGCGCCAAGTACGACGCGACATCGCCTCCATCGCGGCCATCAACGACGACCCCGCCAACGTTCGCTACCTCGACTGGTCAGAGCGCCCCATCACCTTCTCCAGGGAGGATTAATGGTCGGATGACAAGTATCCAGGGCGCTTTCCTCTCGTCATCGACCCGGTGATCTCCAACTGCCGCTACCGCAAAGTCCTCACCGACGGCGGAAGCACCCTCAACATCATCTTCTCATCGGCTTTCCGAGAGCTCGACTACTCCAAGCGAGATTTGTTCCCGGCGAATTTCCCCTTCTGGGGCATCGTACCAGGTAAACCATCCATGCCCGTTGGACAGATAACCCTCCCAGTGCAATTTGGCACCTCCGACCACTTCCGCGAGGAGTACATCACCTTCATCGTCGCCGACTTCGACACCGCCTACCACGCCATCCTCGGTCGCCCGGCCCTCTCCAAGCTCATGGTTGTTCCACACTACGCCTACCTCGTGCTCAAGATGCCAACGAAGAAAGGCGTCCTTAGCGTTCGAGCAAATCTCCAAGTGGCGTACGAGTGCGAGAAGGAGACAATCAACTCCGCCGAGACAAGCCAACAGCTCCAGGGTGCCCAAGACTGCATCGCCAACGCCGCTAAGCTCCGCCCCGACGATCTCGAGATCCCGGAGACCTCCGATGAGCGCTCCAGCAAGAAGTCGAAGGACACGAAGCAGGTGGCCCTGGTCGATGGCGCTCCGGAGAAGACTGCCGTCATCGGCACCAACCTCGACCCTAAATAGGAAGACGCGCTCGTCAACTTCCTATGGAGCAACGTCGATGTGTTCGCTTGGAAACCAGCAGACATGCCTGGAGTTCCACGGAAGTTCGTCGAGCACTCCCTGAACATCTCCTCAACCGCCAGGCCAGTTCGCCAAAAGCTCCGTCGCTTCGCGCCAGATAGGAAGGAGGCAATTAGGGTAGAGCTCACCTGGCTCCTAGCTGCCGGTTTCATCAAAGAGGTGTATCACCCAGATTGGCTGGCCAATCCGGTTCTTGTACTAAAAAAGAATAAAGAATGGCGTATGTGCGTTGACTACACTGATCTCAATAAGCATTGCCCTAAGGACCCCTTCCTCCTCCCTCGCATTGACGAGGTCGTCGACTCCACTGCCGGGTGCGAACTTCTCTCCTTTCTCGATTCCTATTCCGGTTACCATCAAATTGCCTTGAAGGTTGAAGACCAGATTAAAACGGCATTCATCATGCCTTTCGGTGCCTACTGCTACACGACCATGTCGTTCGGGCTGAAGAACGCCGGTGCCACGTACCAACATGTGATCCAGGATTGCCTGAAGGACCTCATCCTGGAGAATGTCGAAGCTTACGTGGATGACGTCGTCGTCAAAACTCGCACCACCGACACGCTCATCTCCGACCTCGAAGCAACCTTCAAGGCCCTCAACACGTTCAAGTGGAAGCTCAACCCCAACAAGTGCATCTTCGGCGTATCATCTGGAAACTTGCTCGGCAACATCGTCAGCCACGACGTCATTCGCCCAAACCCCGACAAGACTTCAGTCGTTCTCCGCATGCGAGCTCCCTCCAACGTGAAGGACATCCAGAAGCTCACCGGGTGCATGGCGTCTCTCAGCCGCTTCATCTCCAGGCTCGACGAAAAAGGGCTACCCTTCTTCAAGCTCCTCAAGGCTGGCGAAAAGTTCGTATGGGACGCCGAAGCCGACTCTGCATTCTCAGACCTGAAGAAATACCTCACTCAGCCTCCTGTGATTGCCGCACCTAGAAGGAGCCCCTTCTGCTCTACATCACCGCCACAAACCGGGTCGTCAGCTCCGTCATTGTCGTCGAACGCGAGGAAGATGGCCACTCCTACACCGTCCAGCGACCCTGCTACTTCGTCAGTGAGGTATTGAACGACTCCAAAACTCGATAACCTCAGGTACAAAAACTCCTCTACGTGGTCCTTATTACTGCACGCAAGCTATGCCACTATTTCCAAAGCTCCGAGCGGGTCACTGTCATCACGGAATTCCCTCTCGGGGACATTCTCCGCAACAAGGACGCTACGGGATGCATCATCAAGTGGGCCATCGAGCTTGGCCCCTACGACATCACCTTTCAAGGTCGCCAAACAATCAAGTCACAAGCACTCGCCGATTTCCTCGCCGGATGGACGGATCTACAAACTCCAGTACCGCCGAAAGCGCCAGAACATTGGACCCTCTTCTTTGACGGCTCCCTCACCCTGCATGGCGCCGGTGCCGGTCTCCTCTTCACATCTCCCTACGATGAAAAGCTCCGCTATGCTTTACGGCTACTCTTTCCAGCCTCCAACAACGCCTCCGAGTACGAAGCCGCCCTCCATGGTTTACGCATCGCCAGCGAGCTAGGCGTCAAGCGCCTCATGGTCCACGATGACTCCACCCTTGTCATCAACCAGGTCAACAAGGACTGGAATTGCTCCAACGACAAGATGAACGCCTACTGCACCGCCATCGGGAAAATTGAAGGTAAATTCTTCGGTATCGAATACCATCATCTACCGCGTGACCGGAACCAGGCGGCCGACGAGCTCTCCAAGTTGGCGTCTTCAAGATCTCCGGCCCCAGCCGGCGTATTCGTCCATGATCTGCTCGAACCCTCCATCGTCGACCATTCAGGCTTTGGCTCACCCACAGACGCCACGCCTCCACTTCCGCCGACAGAACCGCTGGTCGCCGCCGTCCCCTCAACGCCATCCGACTGGCGTGATGACTTCATCAAATATCTCTCCGAGAACCTTGTCCCCGCTAACAAGACCGAAGTTGAGCGCCTCATTCGCCGCGTCAACAATTACATCATCGTCGACGGTACCCTCATGCGCAAAAATTCCAGAAACGAGGTACTCCAAAAATGCGTCTCCACGGAGGATGGCCTCGAAATTCTCTTCGACATCCACGCCAGTGAATGTGGGAACCACGCAGCTGCAAAGACGTTGGTACGTAAGGCCTTCCGTGCAGGATTCTACTGGCCATCAGCGGTCGACGACGTCGAACAGCTCGTCCGACCTGCGAGGGGTGCCAATTCTTCGCCAAACAAACCCACGTCCCTGCGCAGTTGCTTCAAGCAATACTGGCTTCGTGGCCTTTCGCCTGCTGAGGACTCGACATGATTGGCCCTTTCTGACCAGCTCTGGGAAGTTTCAAGTGGATATACGTCGCCATCGACAAATTCTCCAAATGGATCGAAGCAAAGCCAATCACCAAGGTGACCGCCGGAAACACTGTCTCCTTCATCGACGAAATAATCCATCGCTTCGGACTCCCGAACTCCATCATCACCGACCTCAGCTCCAACTTCACCGGCAACATCTTCTGGGATTTCTGCGAAAGCCACGGCATCCTCGTCAAGTATGTCTCCGTCGCCCATCCTCGAGCCAACGGCCAGGTCGAACGTGCCAACGACATGATCCTCGACGCCCTGAAGAAATGCCTCTACCGGAAAGACGAGAAGCACCCTGGTCGCTGGATGCGCGAGCTCCCCCCGTTATCTGGGGTCTCCGGACTCAACCCAGCCGTAACACCAACGTTTCGCCGTATTTCATGGTCTTCATCTCTGAAGCCGTCATCCCCACCGACGTCGTCTTCCGCTCTCCACGCGTCGAAAACTATGATGAGGAAGCCTCTAACCAGACTCCGGCGACCCTTAACGAGCCTGTTAGCAAACGACGTCCCATTCAAATTTGACGAGGATTGTCTACAAGCATTCAATATTTTGAAAAAGGCTCTAACTTCGGCACCAATCATCCAACCCCCAGATTGGAATTTGCTGTTCGAAATCATGTGTGATGCTAGTGATTATGCTGTGGGAGCCATCCTTGGTCAAACTAAAGATAAGAAGCATTATGCTATTTCTTATGCTAGTAAGACTCTGACTGGCCCCTAGCTAAACTATGCAACCACAGAGAAGGAACTTTTGGCCGTAGTCTTTGCCATAGACAAGTTTAGATCTTACTTAGTGGGAGCTAAGGTGATTGTTTATACCGATCACTCTACTCTAAAATATCTCTTCACTAAGAAAGATGCTAAGCCAAGGTTGATCCGCTGGATCCTACTCCTTCAAGAATTTGACCTAGAAATAAGAGACAAGAAAGGAGTAGAGAATTCAGTAGCTGATCACATGTCTAGACTACAAGTCAATAATTCGGACAATCTCCCAATAAATGACTTTCTTCGCGATGATACCCTTTTAAAAGTCACATATACCAACCCTTGGTATGCAAACATCGTGAATTTTATAGTCGCCGGCTATGTCCCGCCAGGGGAGAATAGAAAGAAACTGTTATATCAAAGCAGAACACACCTATGGGATGAACCATATCTCTATAAGGTCTGTGCAGATGGACTCTTGAGAAAATGTGTCCCCATAGAAGAAGCAACAAAAATCATAGATAGATGTCACTCCGCCGAATATGGAGGACACTATGGAGCTTTTCGGACACATGCTAAAATATGGCAAAGTGGTTTTTATTGGCCATCCATGTACGAGGACACAAAGAATTATGTGAGACGTTGTCCTCGTTGCCAAAAGCATGGTAACATTAATGCCCGAGATGCTATGCCACTCGTGAACAATCTCCAAGTTGGGTTGTTCGATGTTTGGGGTATAGATTTCATGGGCCCCTTTCCTAAATCCTATGACGCCGAGTACATTCTTGGGGCGGTGGATTATGTCTCGAAATGGGTAGAAGCCATACCCTGTCGAGCGAAAGATGCTAAACATTCGAAGAAAATGTTCAAAGAAAACATCTTACCTCGTTTTAGAGATCCTAGACTAGTCATTAGTGACGGAGGCCCTCATTTCATAGATAAGAGCTTCCGACATTTCTTAGCTAGTCAAGGAATCCAACATAATGTAGCCACTACATACCACCCCCAAACAAGTGGACAGGCCGAAACATCCAATAAACAAATAAAGAATATCTTGCAAAAGACGGTAGAAGAAATGGGAAACGGATGGAAACATAAGTTACCCGAAGCTTTGTGGGCCTATCGGACCGCCTATAAGACTCCAATTGGAATGTCCCCATACCAACTAGTTTATGGGAAAACTTGTCACCTTCCTGTTGAGCTTGAGTTCAAAGCTCATTGGGCCATTAAGAAATGGAACATGAACCTTGACCAAGCTGGCCAAAATAGGAAGATGCAAATTTCCGAACTAGAAGAATGGCGAGAGAAAGCCTATCATAGTGCCAAGCTCTATAAAGAGAAGACTAAGAGATGGCATGATAAACGGATCAAAAAGAAAAGTTTGAAGTAGGAGATAATATTTTACTCTTTAACTCTCGTGTTCGACTTTTCGGACATGGTAAACTCCGAAGCAAATGGGAAGGACCTTTCAAGGTTGTTGCAACCTCTTCCCATGGAGCCGTCACATTAGAAAGTGACAATGGGCAAATCTTCAAAGTCAATGGATAAAGATTAAAAATATTTTATGACTTTGATAAAAATGAGCTAAACGAAATTGATATAATTAACTTTGAAGTAGCTCAAGCCCATGACAATTAATGGATAGACCCAGTTTATCCCTTGTCCATTTCATGCACCTAGTCCATCCAAAAGCTCGAGAAAGGCCTCTTTAGGCCCAACCTAGCCATTTCGATCTCGGAACTTTGAATTTTAGGAGGCTTACCTTCTCCCGCTCGATGCCCGGCGAAGGAGGAGTGGCGGCCGCCACTCTCAACTGGCGGCCGCCACCAAACCCTGGCGCCCGCCACACTAGGCGGCAGTTTAGAGGCCCCCCTCCACGTGGCAACTAATCCCGAGCTCGGGAGAATGAAAGAAGGAAGAGATGAGGACGTGTTAGTTCATCTAAGGCCTATCCCTCCACTTCTTCCCCTTCTTAAAAGAAGAACTCTTTCTTCTTCCATCCACCCACGAAGTCTAGCCAAGCCTCCTCCAAAACCCTGTCGTCCCCACGTAAACCTATGTCCTATAACCCTCAAGGATCCATCTCGTCCTCCACCAAAGCCATCATCCGGTCTCTGATCGATGACGACATGGAGGTGCTTGACGTACCCCCTTTAGCGATGGTGCTGCCTGATGGAACTTATGTCGAGGGGACACCACCGGAGGGTACAGGGAAGGCACCAACCACCACTGCAGTGGCGGGCGCCACCCCTGTTGGGCGGCCGCCAGGGGTGAAGCGCCCCCTGGCCTCACCTCCGCTCCGTCTTCATCCTCCTCCGGTGACGCCACCCGGGAAGAAGTTGAGGACGCCCACCAGGCCGACCACGGGGGAGATCACCCCGAGGAAGTCTCCGACCGTCAAAACCAAGGGCGATGAAACGCCCACTCCATCAAGGGTGAAATCCCGAGTCAGCTTTGGCTCGGATAGCCGCACCCGTAGTTACAGCCCCAATCCTAAGAGGGCTAAACTGGAGGTGTACGGCGTGAGGATGCCCGATGGGCATTATGAGAAGGCGCTGCATGAGCGTGAGGCGAGCACTCTTGAATCCAATGGGTCACTCTCTGAGCCATCCGTGCGCCGCCGTCTCAACCCATCGCCGGCAGGAGTCCTCGGCGAGATGGAGCACTGCGGTGGTGAGGAGGGGTTAACCCTCGAAAAACTCGCCGCTGAGGTGAAGAAGCTGCGCAAGGAGAAGAGCGCCTTGGAGGATCAAGTCGCAGAGATAGCCCTCTGGCGAATGGATATGGAGGATCGGTTCACCATCCTCCACAAGTGTTGCACCTCGAAGATCAAGCGTCTCTTCAAAGAGACGGGCTTCGAGGATCTCTATGAGGCTCCTTCACTAGATTAGATTAGATTTAGGGTGTCTAGTTAGATTTTTAGTTTGATTTAGTTTAAGTTTAATTTTGCTTGATTTAAATTTTAGGTTGTTGTTGGTAGTTCTTAGCTTCACTAAAGATAGAGCTAGGCAACTATCCCCGGTAACGGCCCAGGAATGCTTGTTGGCACTTGCTAACGTTGTTACTAGGAGTAGACTATGGAGTCTATCCCCGGCAACGACGTCAGAAATGCTTGAAGCAAGACCGGTCACTATACCTAAAGGAGTGGAGCTAAAGCAGCTATCTACTAATGCCAAGCGGGGTTGTCAATCCCGACACTAGTAGGAGCTAGCTAGAGAGAAAGCAATCTACCAGGAGGAGATTCTGCAAGCGCACAGAACTATCGTAGTAGCACTTCGCTTGGGAGTACCAGGTGTCGATTTGTTTGATCCCAAGGGAAGGCTAGGGTGGTGTATGAGTTGAGTCAAGGAGGGGATGAGAGTCGAAAAAAAGGGAAAAAGGGAAAAGAGGAGTAGAGAGGAGATGAAAGGCTAGAAAGAATGTATGAGTGGATAGGTAAGGATGAAATGGATGGCTAAGGTAAGGTGGATGGATAGGTAGATAGAGGGTAACTAAGGGTAACTAAGATAACTAACTACTAACTACTAACTACTCCTAGGTAACCACAGAGCAAGATAACTACGAAGCAAGATAGTTACCAAGCAAGGCAGGCAAAAGACAATAAAGCAACTAAGTTGAGAATAGTTTTATTCCTATCTTGTCAAGTATCGAGGCGTACTAGCCTTTACCACTTACTTAGGTTGAACGCTAGCACAACGAGCCTTACTGTTAAACTGGGCCAACTACGTGGTGGAATTCAAGGCGCACAGGGCTGTCACCACCTGCTTGCTACCACAACTATCCGGGGGTCCAGCCGTATCTGAAGCTAAGTCTATAACTAAGCACCACGCTTAACTATATTCTAACTATCTCTACCCTAGCTTTGAATAGAGACACCCTTGCAGACGTCAGAGCAAACACTTGACTTAATAAGATAAACACTAAACTAACTAAGCAACCTATTGGCAAAGATCAATCACTAAGAACACTAGAGATTAACTACTATGGCTAAGTGAATTGAACTGTAGGATAGCTAGGTCACACTCAAGGTACTTGATAAAGTAATACTGAAAGTAATGCTTAAAGTAATACTGAGATAAAGATAAATGTACCTGAGATACAAGAGAGCAAACCAGACCAGAGACGCCGGGAAATCAACCGACCTCTGATGCCAGTCGCTCGCACCCGCTTCTCTCTTAGCAAGCTCTACGCTAATACTGCCAAGGACTTAGGCTAAGGTGTGCTAAACTAAGAGTCGCGCTGTAGCGAGGGCACTAGAGCTATACTCTCTCTACTAGCTAACCTACTTGCCAAAGCTCTCTAAGCTTCTAACCTAACTCTCACTTGCTTCTCTTGCTTTTGTGTTGCTTGATGTGGGATATGAAGGTGTGAATGAAGTGATGCCTCCGGGGGGTATTTATAGCCCAAATGAGTGAGGGGGGTACTTATAGGGGGCAGTCAGCCGACCTAGGGCTAACCCTAGTGGTGGGCGCCAACCCTAGGTGGCGGCCACCACCTCCCTCACCGTTGGATGCACCGCCTTGGCTTCAACGGCATCCAGGTGGTTGTCCAAGGCGGTTTGGAGGTCGGTTGCATGTCCTAGCAACCGCCATTTAGCCTTGATCCACGCCACTTCATCCTAAGCCATCCGATGCCACTGACCTAGTGACCAAGTAACAAGATTTGGCCTTGGGGAGGTCACACGGATCGGTGACGTGGCAGAGGGTGAAACTTGGGCCAACCCAAGTGGCGGGCGCCACCTAGGGGTGGTGGGCGCCACCCCCCTTAGGCCTATTTGGGCCCTGCTGAGTGGGCTTGGCTCCTGGTGGGTCCAAATGTCCAAATTTGGTTCAAATCCTGCATTCAAATAAAATTCTATGGACATGTGGAATTCGGTTAGTTTGAAACCTATTTAACTACATTTCATGCCTTTTTGGTGAAGTTTAGGGTAAAATGTTGATGGTAAAATAGGTGTTTAAGGACCATCAACAAGCTCCCCCAAGCTAACCTGTTGCTCGTCCTCGAGCAACAATGTGGTTTAAGCATTGAGCATGAAATGGATAGCAACTTAAGATGTCTGCAAGTGCATATTGTATAGTGAGAAATAACTTAGCATGTATCATAAATCATAGAAATGTGGGGCTTATAGCTTTTCACTTCAAACATGCAAGAGTGAAATAAAGCAGTAGATAGGAAACTTTTATCTTGCTTAGGTTTGACTAGGATTCTGTCTGGAGGTTTTTCAAGGTTTTCAAAAGATAACGACTTGCTTAAGTCCTCCAAGATTCACTCAATCACTCAATGGTGTTTAAATCCTCACTTAGGCCAAAATGTAGCCTCTCCTATTTCTAAAGAATGATATGTGGACTTATAGGTAGGCTAAGAACCATGAGCAAATTGCCTAATGTTTATTGCTAAGCTAGACACTCAGATCATAAGGAGCAGCAAATCATAAAAATTGATCAAGATGTGCATGTGTGGTTATGTGGAAGTGTATAGAGAGATATTTGATAATCCTTCCTAGTTAATATCTGGGGTCTAGAGCTAATGATAATTCTCTCTCTCTTTTTTTTGGATACATAGTGAGTAGACAAAAGATGTGTCCTCACATTTTCTTAGGACATAGTCCTCTTTTGAGCTACTTAGCTCACTTTTTTTTCACAGGACATAGTCCTTTCTTGAGCTACTTTGCTCATTTCTCTCTCTCTCTCTCTCTCTCTCTCTCTCTTTTAGCTCTAGATTTCCCCAGGTTATCTATAGGAAAGGATTTTTGAAATGAGTAGGGAAAGGGAGAGAAATGCTTATCCCCAGTGTAGGAATAAGCATAAGGCTAGCAATGGGATGTTTGGCAGGGCATTGCATATCTCCGGTGTAGAGAATAAGCAATTTATTTGGTGGTTGCAAACTTCCAAAGTGGAGAGTAGGCAATTTATGGTGGGTGTGTGTGAGTCTTGATTCAAAAGATATGATAAGCTTCTCTACTAAGATCTATGAGGTCTAACAAAGCTCTTTGTGGTTTTGACTAATGACTAACAAATGTTTGGCTGGTGGTAGGATGGGATAAAATCTAGGAGGAACTTTTAGCAAGGTTTTCATGATTTTAAAAGAAATCCTCCAGATTAGGTCCTAATTTCACCTTAGCAAGTTAAAGAATTACTCCATTTCTTACTAACTTTACTCACTAAGCATGATTTTAGTTAAAGCATGTGCAACCCACAAAAGCTACAACTTAGATAAGACTAGTCATTCAAACCATAACAATAGCATTTGCATGACATATTTCAAATCTTATTCAGGGTTCAACTTGTTTAAGCAGATTTTATCAATTTTATTCATAGAGTGGTTATTTAGGCAAGCATGTGACATTCAAAAGATATAGAATTTAAGAACTGAATGTAAAGTGTAGGCTTGAGACTTACCTTATTGGAGCGGGAGTCTCCCCCAAGCTGGCTTCTTGCTTGGTGAAAGATCTTCTTCGTCTCAGTCGGAGCTCTTGTTCTCATTTTATTAAAAGAGAAACTATCTAATGTTGTGAAAAGGGAAACTATCCTATTTTGATATTTTATTATTCTAGCTAAGTTAACATATACCTATGCATAAAATTAATGATGACTGATTTTTTTTTCTTTTTAGTTTCATGCATGACATATGTTATTTATTCGAAAAAGGGAAAATTGAAGGGAAAAATTAAAAATAAAACCATACCTTAGGTCCATGGAGTTTCATCCTTATCGGGTGGATCTTCTTCCTTGGGCACTTCTTCTCTTAGTACTCCATCGGGTTCTTCTTCTTTTGGCACCTCTCCTTTGTTATGTGAGTTGCACAACTCCGGAGGAGGTGGTTCTTTCTTTATGTTCCACCTTGTTCTTGGGCGCCTCTTCTTGGTACGAATGGGTTTTGCTTCCTGCATGTTAGCGGCATATGCGGGACCACGGGGAAAAGAGAATATTTCCTTCTTCCCTCCTAATGTCATTTGAATTTTACCACTTCCCACATATATGCAGGCATCAACAGTGTTCAAGAAGGGTCTACCTAAGATTAGAGGCACATCTTTCCTATTTCCCATATCTAGTATTATGAAATCAGCAAGAACATAGGAACCTCTAATATGAATAGGTAAATCTTTAACTATTCCTTCTACATAGCAAGTGGATTGATCAGCTAGCACAACATAGGCAGATGTGGATGACATGGGTGGAAAGAATGAGTTTTCATAAAAATCTTTAGATATAATGTTCACACTCGATCCTAAATCACACATGGCATTTTTAAAGACTTCACCAAAGATTGAGCATCTAATTATGGGACTACCAGGATCACCCTTTTTAACAGTCATGGTTTGATCTTCATAATAGTTAAAATATTTTATTTCAACCATATTAGCAGTTTCCATGTCAGGTTTAGCAGGAATTTTGCCAGATTCAAAAGATGGTATGACAACAGCAAGTTGAGCTAATTGGGTTTCTAACATCTTATTAAAGCTAAGTTGATTTTTCAAAGCAGATGAGAAATCTTCCAATTTAGCATTTATATTCTCAAGAATTTTATCATTCGACATTAATCTCTCTTTCAAGAAATCAGTAGTTTTACCTTGTGAGTAAACTAAGTTTTTCAAGAATGAGAGACTATCAGAATTATGAAAATTAGAGCCGGGGAATGAATTGTTACCTTGAGAGTTTGCAGGCTGATTCCATCCTTGATTCTATTGACGGAAACCGTTACTGTTGTTGATGAAGTTCAAATCTTCATGTAGCTCGGGGCAGTGGCTCCCAGAATGTCCGGTTTCTCCACAGGCTTCACAAGTCATGTAGGATTCCAGAGATTTGACACTCTCTCGCTGGTTCATCTTCTCACATCTGTCCAGCTTCTTTGCCAGCAGGTCCATCTTGGCCACGATCATGTCGGCTTCCTTAAGGGAATGCATACCTCGCTTACGGGGCTGTAGTCTTTCGTCATTCCATCCTTGGTTCGACACCATCTTCTCTATGAGAGCCTTAGCATCTGCAACATTCAGAGAAAAGAATGCACCGCCGGCGGCGGCATCCAAATGGCTTCTAGAGAGTGGGGTTAGGCCATGGTAGAAGTTCTGGATAAATAGCCAGTCCTCCATACCATGGTGCGGACAAGCAGCGACATACTCTTGCAACCTCTCCCAAGCCTCGGGAATAGATTCCTCGGCTTGTTGCGTAAAGCTGGAGATTTTGTTGCGCAGAGCATTCGTCTTGCCCATCAGAAAGAATTTGGCGAGAAAAGCATTGGAACACTTGTCCCATGTGTCTACAGCGTTGCGATCGGTATAGAACCATTGCTTCGCTTTTCCTAGCAAAGAGAAAGGAAAGAGACGAAGATGGATGGCTTCTTGGGTTATCCCCTTAATGGTGAAGGTGCCGCAAATCTCCAAGAATTGTTGGAGGTGAGCATTGGCATCCTCATGAGCCTTGCCACAGAGAGGGCTAGCTTGGACCATCGTGATCAGAGCCGGTTTCAACTCAAAATTGAGGTTGGCATCGATCACGTCTGGTCCTATCGCTACATTAGCGGCAGAAGGAGCAGAAAATTCACGAATGGTCTTGTTGGCCATCGTGAAGATAGAACGAGATAAGAAAGAAAGAAGTTGAAGAAGATGAAGGAAAAAGATAAGAAGAACTAAAGAAAGAAAGAATGGGGTAAGATGGGATTCGCTAAGCGGGAGCTTAAGCGAAGATAAATTTGACACGGACTCAACCGATATACCAATTGCCTTCCCCGGCAACAGCGCCAGAAATGCTTGTTGGTAGTTCTTAGCTTCACTAAAAACAAAGCTAGGCAACTATCCCCGGTAACAGCCCAGGAATGCTTGTTGGCACTTGCTAACGTTGTTACTAGGAGTAGACTATGGAGTCTATGCCCGGCAACGGCGTCAGAAATGCTTGAAGCAAGACCGGTCACTATACCTAAAGGAGTGGAGCAAAAGCAGCTATCTACTAATGCCAAGCGGGGTTGTCAATCCCGACACTAGTAGGAGCTGGCTAGAGAGAATGCAATCTACCAGGAGCAGATTCTGCAAGCGCACAGAACTATCGTAGTAGCACTTCGCCTGGGAGTACCAAGTGTCGATTTGTTTGATCCTAAGGGAAGGCTAGGGTGGTGTATGAGTTGAGTCAAGGAGGGGATGAGAGTCTAAGAAAAGGGAAAAGGGAAAAGAGGAGTAAAGAGGAGATGAAAGGCTAGAAAGAATGTATGGGTGGATAGGTAAGGATGAAATGGATGGCTAAGGTAAGGTGGATGGATAGGTAGATAGAGGGTAACTAAGGGTAACTAAGATAACTAACTACTAACTACTAACTACTCCTAGATAACCACAGAGCAAGATAACTACGGAGCAAGATAGTTACGAAGCAAATCAGGCAAAAGACAATAAAGCAACTAAGTTGAGAATAGTTTTATTCCTATCTTGTCAAGTATCGAGGCGTACTAGCCTTTACCACTTACTTAGGTTGAACGCTAGCACAACGAGCCTTACTGTTAAACTGGGCCAACTACGTGGTGGAATTCAAGGCGCACAGGGCTGTCACCACCTGCTTGCTACCACAGCTATCCGGGGGTCCAGCAGTATCTGAAGGTAAGTCTATAACTAAGCACCACGCTTAACTATATTCTAACTATCTCTACCCTAGCTTTGAATAGAGACACCCTTGCGGACGTCAGAGCAAACACTTGACTTAATAAGATAAACACTAAACTAACTAAGCAACCTATTGGCAAAGATCAATCACTAAGCACACTAGAGATTAACTACTATGGCTAAGTGAATTGAACTGTAGGATAGCTAGGTCACACTCAAGGTACTTGATAAAGTAATACTGAAAGTAATACTGAAAGTAATGCTTAAAGTAATACTGAGATAAAGATAAATGTACCTGAGATACAAGAGAGCAAACCAGACCAGAGACGCCGGGAAATCAACCGACCTCCGATGCCAGTCGCTCGCACCCGCTTCTCTCTTAGCAAGCTCTACGCTAATACTGCCAAGGACTTAGGCTAAGCTATGCTAAACTAAGAGCCGCGCTGTAGCGAGGGCACTAGAGCTATACTCTCTCTACTAGCTAACCTACTTGCCAAAGCTCTCTAAGCTTCTAACCTAACTCTCACTTGCTTCTCTTGCTTGTGTGTTGCTTGATGTGGGATATGAAGGTGTGAATGAAGTGATGCCTCCGGGCGGTATTTATAGCCCAAATGTGTGGGGGGGGTACTTATAGGGGGCAGCCAGCCGACCTAGGGCTAACCCTAGTGACGGGCGCCAGCCCTAGGTGGCGGCCGCCACCTCCCTCACCGTTGGATGCACCGCCTTGGCTTCAACGACACCCAGGTGGTTGTCCAAGGCGGTTTGGAGGTCGGTTGCATGTCCTAGCAACCGCCATTCAGCCTTGATCCACGCCACTTCATCCTGAGTCGTCCGATGCCACTGACCTAGTGACCAAGGGCCAAGATTTGGCCTTGGGGAGGTCACACGGATCGGTGACGTGGCAGGGGTGAAACTTGGGCCAACCCAAGTGGCGGGCGCCACTTAGAGGTGGCGGGCGCCACCTAGGGGTGGCGGGCGCCACCCCCCTTAGGCCTATTTGGGTCCTGCTGAGTGGGCTTGGCTCCTGGTGGGTCCAAATGTCCAAATTTGGTTCAAATCCTGCATTCAAATAAAATTCTATGGACATGTGGAATTCGGTTAGTTTGAAACCTATTTGACTACATTTCATGCCTTTTTGGTGAAGTTTAGGGTAAAATGTTGATGGTAAAACAGGTGTTTAAGGACCATCAACAGTTGTTTAATTCTCAATTTTTATATAATGAATAAAAAGACACCCTCATTTTTTCCCTTCATCAAGTTTTTCCATTTTTAAAAATAAAAAGTACCAAAACTTCTAGTGTGGGGGAAATCCCATCTCTAAACACCTCTGTAAAACGAGATAGAATGATCAAAACTGTAACCTGAACTTAGCAAGGTAACTACCACCCTATTTTCAAGCCGCATGGGCCAAAGCCCATGGCGGCCGCCACTTATTACTGGCGGCCGCCAGGCCACTCTGCACCGAAACACCCCCGGTGAACCCCTAAATCTGTGTTTTAAATTCTGTACAATTTGGATCACTGGATGTCTCGGTTTGAACTAAAAATGCAGCTAGGAAAATGTTGAAACAATTCCTTTTGAATTGAGCGTTTACACGACATGTTATTCTACCTTTTATTCATGTGTAGTAGCCTACTCATTTTGATAGGGAAGTCAACCTAGGTTGTTGTTTGATAAGATATAGAAGTAGTAATTGAAATTGCATTAGTACTCTGCTACAACCTTGGGAGTTTTTATTTTGAAAACCAAAATTACCATGGTTCATGATCTTTCTTTCCTATCCACCTACCAAAGCCAAAATATTAGAGTATAGGAAAATAGCCAATAAAGCCTTCTAAATCAATCTTTGAGCTTTGTCAAGAATAGTTGATCTAGGTAGAAGAGTTTAGTCATGCTCTAAAAGCCAAGGCAAACCATGCCTTTTTGAGACAACTCTCACACTGAGAGTATACTCATGTAGTTCTCCTCCAAAATTTTGTTCTAAAAGAATTGAATAAATTTTCTCCTTCCTTCAAAGGACATGGCTATATAGTATCTAAAAAAAAGAGAGAGAGCAAATGCTCTAAAAAGGACAAGTGTCCAAGTATTCAAAAAAAAAAGAGCAAAAGCTCTAAAAAGGACAAGTGTCCAAGTAGTCAAAAAAAAGAAAAAAGAAAAGAGAGATGCATATAGCCATGATCCTTGGTAAGAGAAGAGTTTCAAAAAGAGCAAAGGAGTTGAGTTAGTCCACCGTATACCTTGGCTAGTGCATGACTATACTCTTCCATGTTCCTAAACTTGACTTAGCAATAAAAGAGAGATAGAAGTGCCTTACATTCCTTCATTTCCCTATAAACTCCACATAAACCATAGGATAGACTCTGGCATTCTCTTTTGCCATAAAGTGAGGATATACACCATGAGTGCCTTGAGATTTAAAGAGAGATTCAATGAACCATGATTTTCATTTTGAAAATGTCCTGAAAACCCAAGGTATGTAAAAAAGGGAAGTGTGTTTCTCTTGCTTGCAAGCTATTCTATCCTTCAACCGCCATAGGTATGATTTATTAGCCACATGGAAAGGTTACTAACATGAGTATAGGTAGTTGGACATCTTGTGTGAATGCATAGTTCAATAAAATTGTTTCAATTCTTAAAGTCCATGCTTGCTTGGGACGAGCAAGAGGTTAGTGTTGGGGAGCTTGTTGATGGTGCTTAAAGCATCATTTCACCATCAACATTTCACCCAAAACCAAGGTAAAACAACATAAAAAGTAGAAGATTTGGTTTATAACTAACCTATTTCTACATGTGCATAGTTTCTTATCTTAATGCAGGAAATAATGGAATTTGGGCCAAACAAGAGTACCAGGAGCAAGGCCAAGCCACTCTGGCCCATTTGGGCCTGAGCAAGGTGGCGGCCGCCACCTATTAATGGCGGCCGCCAGGTCACTCATGCCAAAAGTGGCCCAAGCCACGTCATCGATCCGTGGGAGTCACCTCAAGCTCAAATCCTGGCCATTGCACACTAAGACGGTTTGATCCAAGGGCTAAGAAGAGTGTCACCTGGATAGTGGGCTTTAGACACGTGTCTAAACCCTAACCGACCCTCAAACCGACTTAGGAGAGCAAGTGAAGACCGTTGGATGAATGGCGGTTGCAATTGACGGCATAGAGGTGGCGGGCGCCAGGGTTTAGTGGCGGGCGCCACCCCCTAAACCCTAACCGACCTCCCCTTCACTCTATAAGTACCCCCTAGCTTCCTAGCACTATAAATAGGCCCCTTGAGCTCTCATTCGGAGAGCCTCACATCATTCCTCACCATTTGGTTAGAATAGCACACTTGCTATGCTAGAGAGATTAGAGGGAGTGTGAGTGCCTTACTAGAAGAGGAGCTGGAGAGGAGAAGAGTAGAAGTCTGGAGAGTTCCGGAGTTGTCGGAGACCTCTGCTTCTCTCTGCTCTACGCTTCAACTTTGGTAACTTAGTATCTTATTCTATCTTCAAGTATTTACTTTTAGTACTTGTGTGCTTGTTTCATTGCTTGATATTAGTTTCAAGTGCTCTAGTTCTAGTACAAGGCTAGTAGTAGTAATATATAGATTAAGTGTGGTACTTAGGCTATATATTGCCAATGAATACGACTAGGCCCCCGGATAGCTGTGGTAGCAAGCAGGTGGTGACAGCCCTGTGCGCCTTGAATTCCACCACGTAGTTGGTCTAGTTTAACAGTAGGGCTCGTTGTGCTAGCATTCAACCTAAGTCAGTGGTAAAGGCTAGTACACCCATAGTACACTAGTAGAGAACTTAAAACACTAGAAGTCTAATAGAACTAGAATCTACCCTAGTAGATAGTGCATGTTCCCTTCATCTATCGTAGATATCCTTATCCCCTAGTTTTCTCAAAATCACTTCGCGTTCCTCGTGGATTCGATACCCCGGAATACTCTGAGGTGAAAAGCTACAACTGACAGCCGTGCGCTTGCGGTTTCTTCTGCGTGCCACACGAGGTGTCAACACCGAGGAGCCTTGCCCGAAACGGGCACTCAGTGGGACGTCGTCTTCGGTACCCGACGCGTCGCCCGACCAGTCGAATACTACGCGGCGGCGTTTCGCCGCCTCTTCATCAATGTTGAAGGCGCCGCCGGTCTCCAGCGACACCTTCTTCTTCTTCTTCTTCTTTGCAGGGGAGGCCGCGCGTTTCCCTTTCGGGTCTTCACGCGCCTTCCGCCTGCTCAACCGGGGCTCGGGGACTCGGCTCCCCTCCTCCCCGCTGCTCCCGATCTCCTCCACGTCGACCTCCGCCGCGCCTCGACCACCGTCGTCGACGTCCTCCCGCAGCGGTGACGGACCAGGATGTCAGAGATATCATCAGTCGATGATTACTCTGACTAATCCTGGATGGCACGAGAGATCCGAAGACTTGTTCCGAAGTGTACTCTCGTTTCTAACTTAGCCGAGTTGTAAAAGGAAGTCTTGTAATTTGAATAGGACTCCATTGATGTAACCGGTTTGGACTCGGTCTGTGCTAAGGCTCACCCGGATATATAAAGGGAGCCGGGCGCAGGCTCCAGATCATCGAACATTCAATCATAACAATACACAAGGCACACGCCGCACTGGACGTAAGGTATTACGCTATTTAGCGGCCTGAACCAGTATAAATCGTTGTCCCTGTGTACTCGCCGAGTCCTACGAACACCGATCCCCACCGAACAAATCATCTGAGATTACTCAAGACGAGTTGCCGGTTAACAAACACCGACAGACGGGTCCACTCCCTTCGGCCACACCTTCAGTGGCGCCCGCGATATGAATGCCTCCCAACCCTGAGTCAATACTTCACGACACTAAGTATCTACTTGTGCTTTTTAACGAACACATGCAGAGCAGCGATACTAACCTTCGGCGGAGGGTACTCCAATGAGTACGACCTCCGCGAATACTCGAGATCCTTCCTTTTCTGTAGGTCGAAGAGTGACTCGACCTGGAGAAACACTTGCTCCGCTGTCAGGGGCTCTGGCGCCTCACACGTCCGGTCATCCGCGTCCCCGGCATATTCATATGCCGGGTGCGCCCTCTCCTTGCAGGGTTGGCAGCGCCGCTTGATGAAGTTCGACGCCACCAACACCCCGTTGACGCACCGCTTGTCGACCAGCTTCAGGAGCTCCTCCACCTCCTCCATCGCCGCCGTGCCGGGATGCTCCGACCACGACGGCAACACCACCGGCTTGAATGTCGGGTCGAACGGCGGCCTCGGCGCCTCATGATGGATGTAGAATCACTTGGGCTTGTACTCCATCGCCTTCGAAGGCAGCGGCATTGCGATGTACCTCTCCGCCATCCCATCCCGCAGCTGGAGGTACACCGACCCGACGATATCCGATGCTCCCGTGCCGTTGATCTTCAGGCGGAAGAAGTGGCGGAAGAGGTTGAAGTGCGGCTCGATGCCCAGGTACGCCTCGCAGTAGTGGATGAAAACCGCGATGTGCAGCATGGTGTTCGGCGTTAGGTTGCACACCGCGACCTGGTAGTACTCCAGCAGGCCAAGAAGGAAGGGGTGCACCAGTACACCGATCCCGCACCTGAAGAAGGCTTCGAAGACGACGAGCTCCGAAGTGTTCGGCGTCGGCCAGTCCTCCAGGTATGCCTCCCTCCATCCACCGATGACGCTATCCAGGAGCAGGCCGGCAAAGATCAGCTGCTCCAAGTTCTCCCGAAGGAGGACGCTCCGCTTCCACCCGCGCGACCAGACCAGAACCTCGATCTGGTCGTCGGATTCCGTCGTTGTCGTCTTCTTCGCCTTCGCCACCGCACCTCGAGCGCGCCTTCCACCAGCCATTGACAGCGACTTGGTGTGGGCGCCGATCTAGATCTGGGGCTACAGTGCTTCTGTGAAAAAAAGAACGCTCGTGCGCAAGAAGGAAGCGGAGAAGACGAAGGCAACGAGGCGCAAGCAAGGGAAGGAGGTGGGGAACCGCCGCCGTGTGCCCCCCCCCTTTTATACGGTGCGGCCCGACCCTCGGGCTCCAGGGTTCCTGGGAACCCGTGCCCACCATTCCCACGGACGCCACGTCGCCTGCGGCAACCGCACGCCCGCACTCAACTCCGCAGCCGCCATAATGGGCCGCTGGGCCATTGACTCGTAAATACGGCCTGCCCGTTCACCTTCATCATTTTCTCGGTTATAACTATTTTGTGCTGATATATGCGATACTAACGCACGGGGACTAACTTCACCCGTTAGTACTCATGTTCATTTCAGGGATACAGCGCCATTTGCAGTCCCTGGTCGGTGCTACAGTAACACTCGGGGACTGTAGACCCTCAACTCTGGACTCGGGGACTCTCCCCCCATATTCATACTAACGCATTTTCTTTGGCCCTGCTACAAGAACCATGCTGCTTCTTACAGCAGGCCCGGGGACTACGTGTACACACATCATTTTTTCTCTTATCTGCAAAAATGACTCTGTTTCATGCAGGAAAATTACAAGCTTGGCACCACATGCCTACAGCACCCACTCCCAAGCTCGGGGACTAAGTGGATACACTTCACCCGGCGGTGAATGTATTGTTCGTTTTCTTTCTTTGCAGCTTGAGAAGGACTAGCGAGGACTCCAACTGGCGCACCATCAGCTTTTGGAGTCCGGTTAGGCCCTAAGTGGATACACTTCACCAGATGAAAGATCTTCAAATTTTTTCTTGCAGCACCTTGCATCCCTTTTGTAGGACGACACAGAATATTCTGCACGGCTGCACTTCAGCTACAGCCCCGGCTGTTACGCTCGCGACCAGCTGAACCTGCTCAGAAAACTACTTCAAGTGCACCTGCGACCAGGTGACCTGGTCGGAAGACATCTTCACCAACATGCGACCAGGCCTGACCTGCTCGGAAGACTTCGTGACGCCCAGCACAATGGATGCAACGTGCTCGAGGACTAGCTGTGGGGGTATTCCTCCCGTATACCCCCATGGCACGACTTGGGCTACTCGGCAAGATACGACCCAACCAGAAGACCTTGTTGCCCGCGACCAGGCCGTCGCAGCCGCCAAGGATTATCCTGATGACTTGCTCGACAAGGAAGATCCAATAGATAGACCCGGATTCCTTGCCAAAAGGAACGGATTGTAATCTGTTAGGATTCAGCAAGTTGTAACCCTGCTCCCCGACTATATAAGGCGAGCAGGGATCCCCTCCAAAGTAGGCCATATTCCAACCCATCAATACAAACGAGCCACCAGAACACATGACGTAGGGCATTACGGCGACTTGCCGGCCCGAACCTGTCTAAATCGCCGTCTCTCGTCCCTGTGTTTACGCTTTGCAGACGTCTCGCACGCCTCCACCGCTAAAAGCCCTAGTTGGTTTTGGTTAATTGATGAAACCTATTTGGTCTAATCCTAATGCTAAGCATGTGTGTAGCTTATAAGAAAGGATTGTGACCAAGCCAAATGGTGAAGCTAGCATGGTGGCAACCATGGAGGATGGTGATGGCCACAAGCACTCAAGAGATCAAGTGCTTTACCATTGGTGAAATGAAGAAGAGAATAGATGGAGCAAAGAGGCCCAAAGGCAAAGGTATAACCTATAGGGCTTTTTGTTTTTGTGATCAAGACACTTAGCGAGTGTGATCACATTTAGGATATATAGCCGTACTATTAAGAGGAGATTATTCATGGCTTATGCGATGTTCAAGTGCCACTAGGAGTTCTCTAACATATCGATGCTATAGACCTAGTGAGTGACTAACAAAACCCCTTGGAAAATGCTTTGCAAAATGCTAACACACTTGCATATGATGATGTACACTTGGTGGTGTTAGCACTTTTGGGATAAGGGGATGTTAAGGAGTTGTGGAGAAGGAGGAGAAACTAGTTTATAGTTCCTCTCCCCCTTGCCGACCTTGCGAGGCAGGATTCATCGGTTTTCGGAAGTAAAGTGGTGTGCTCAGGGAGCATCGAACGCTGGTTCGAGGAGCATCGGACGCTGGCTGAGCGTCCGATGGTTAACCCTAGTTTCTGTCAGAAGTTGAAGGAGCATCGGACGCTGGCAACGGACGCTGAGGAAACACTGTTGCAGAGTCCGATGCAGGTGACGTGGCGCGAGCGTGCTTTCTAGGGAGCATCGGACGCTGGCCTGCGTCCGATGCAGAACCATCGGACGCGTCCGATGTGTTTTGGCCCTCTCTGGAACCTTTTTGTTGTGTCATCGGACGTAGGGGTTGAGCGTCCGATGTGGAGGTGCCGGCGCGTCCGATGTGACGCAGATTTGAACTGAATCGTGTAGTAGCATCGGAGTATCCATTGCCTGGCATCAGCGCGTCCGATGCCACTTTAACCGTGGCGCGAAGTGATATGACCATTGGGATCTAACGGGCAGATTTCATATCAGGGGAACACGTGGCTCCATCCAGAGCATCGGACGCTGGGGCAGCGTCCGATGGTTGATCATCGGCGCGTCCGATGACCCCGATTCCAGCCCAACGGCTAGGCCGACTTGGATGGCCTATTTAAGGGGCTTTGCCAGCTCATATGGACCAACCCTTGCACATTCTGATTCCTAAGCATACTAGTGAGCATTGGCAAGCCTCCCAACTCATCTCCTAAGTTGATTTGATCAAACCAAGTGAGATTGAGTGATCTAGTGCATGATTTGAAAAGAGTTCAATCTAGTGGCACTAGTTCTTCGCATCGGCATTGAGTTCTCTTGTTACCCTTGGCATTTGCCGGTGCCTAGACGGCTTGGAGGTGTTGAGGTGGTTGATTGGCAAGATTGGTGATTGTTCTTGGCTACCACCGTTCGAGATTGTGAGAGGTTTTGGAGCCTCACCTCGCCGGAGCGGCAAGAGGCATCCTTAGTGGATTGCTCGTGTCATTGAGCTACCTCACTAGCGGTAGATTCTTGTGGCGCTCTTAGTGAGCTTGGCTTTGCGCCGATTAGCCACCGGGTCACCTAATGTTGGTCGACACAACGGGGAGTAGCGTGCCGGCAAGCACATGAACCTCGGGATAAATCTTGGTGTCCCGTGTGCTTATTGTGATTGCTTCCCCATCTTGGTGATTGGTCTTCATTTCCACATCTTCGTGATTGGTCTTCATATTCACATCTTGGTGATTGGCGTCACGAGTGGATTTCACCGGTGATTGGCTCTCTACTAGGCGATCCCAAAGGCTCGGTGAAACCACCTCTATCTAGCTTATTTACTTTGTGTATTTACATTGAGCTATTTCTTTTGTGTAGATACTATCACTTGTTGTATATCTCTTGTTATATTCTTTGTGTAGCTAGTTGTGATTAGCTTGCTTAGTATATCTATTGCACACACTTGTCTCATATACATTTTGTATATCATACTTGTACTAGAGCTAGTTAGTTTTATTCCGCATTAGATATTATCTCTAATTGCTTGTGTGACATAGATATATTAGGTAGAATTGTTGGATAGGTAGCTTGCAACACACTATTAGGCTAGCGCTAAAAGCTTCGCCATTTGTTATACTAAGTGTTTGCCTAAGTAATTTTGTAGAGTTTTTAATTAGGCTATTCACCCCCCCCCCCCTCTAGCCAATTTGGACCTTTCACCCGCTCAATCTACTACCTTGGGCATACCCCTCAGTAGACTATCGACCATATTTCGTCGACAGTCGCCCACCCCACGCCCGCACCTATTGCTCGGTAGACTTTTCTCACAAGTTCTTGAGATGCTTGCCACCAAGGTTTGATACTTTAGTGACTATCCTAGTGAGGGAAGGATTGGATACGGTAACCCCAAACCAAGTACTAGGTGATGTGGTCACACAAGACACATACCGTGTGGAAAGGGATGGGGGAGCCCAAGAAGAAGAGAAGAAGAAGAAGAAGACCGTAGCATTCAAGGCATCATCCTCCAAGGGCAAGAGCAAGGGCAAAGCAAAGAAGGAGGAAAGTGATGATGAAGCAAGCTCAAGTGGTTGTGAGATAGATGATGAAGAAATGGCTCTATTTGTCAAGAGATTTGGCAAGTTCATGAAGAAGAAAGGCTATTGAGCAAGAAAGAGAAGAGATGGAATCAAAGGCACAACTAAAAGGTGCTATAGATGCAAGAGCAAGGATCACTTCATTGTGGATTGTCCATATTCTAGTGATGAAGATGATGATCATAAGAAGAGCAAGAAGAAAGACAAGAAGGAAAAGAAGGAAAAGAAAGAGAAGAAGAAGGAAAAGAAGAAGGGTGGTTCCTGTGTTGTGATATGGGATAGTGATGCTTCCTCAAGCGATGATGATGATTCTAGTGATGATGAGAGGAAGACCACCAAGAAGAAGGCTATGGCTAGTCTTGCTATATCAAGCAAGCCTTCTATCTTCAACACTCCATCGACATGCTTCATGGCTAAGGCCACTAAGGTATCATCCGATGAGAGTGATAGTGAGAGTGATAGTGATGATGATGAGGAATACACAAAGGAGGACCTCATAAGCATGCTACAAGATGCTCACTCTTACATTGAGACTAAGAGGAAGGAGTGCAAAGAATTGCGCAAGGCCAACAAGGCTCTTGAGCAATCCTTTGATGAGCTCAAGTCTACTCATGAGAGTCTAGAGGAAGCCCATGAGAAGCTTGATCAAGCTCACACTAGGCTTAAGGAAGCCCACTCCTCCCTCCTTGATCAAAGTAAGATTGAGGATGTTGTAGAGACTTGCAATGTAGGAGTAACATGTGATATACTTGATGAACCTTTTTATGCTCCTATTATTGTTGCTCCCACCAATGCATCATCATCATCTAGCTCAACTAAAATGCCTACTTCTACTACATGTGATTCATCATTAGTGGTAGAAAATGAGAAACTTAAGAACAAGGTGTATGAGCTCACTCATGCTTTAGGCAATGCCTATGGTGGAGATGCCCGCTTGCTTAAGTGCTTGGGTAGCCAAAGATGTCCACTCAACAAGGAGGGACTTGGCTATACCCCCAAGAAGGGCAAAGCCGCTTTTGCTCCTCACAAGACTAGTTTTGTGTAGAGCAATGGTCGGTATTGCTACAATTGCAAGCAATCCGGGCACATAGAGCAAAATTGCTTTAACAAGAACAAAAACAAGAACAATGCTCATATTTCATCTATTACACTTGATTCTTGTTATATGCTTACAAAGGGCACTAATGGTGTGAAGGCTAAGTATATTGGTGCACCCATAGTTGGCCCAAAGAAGAAGGCAATTTGGGTGCCCAAGAGCTTGGTGACTAACCTTGGAGGACCCAAAAAGGTTTGGGTACCTAAAAATAATTGATCTCTTTGTAGGTGAATTATAAAGCGGGAGGAAGGCATTGGGTGCTTGATAGTGGGTGCACTCAACACATGACCAGAGATGGAAGAATGTTCAAATCAATCAACACTAGTGGCAATGATCATGCGGATGCTATCACATTTGGTGGCAACAAGAAAGGCAAGGTTAAAGGCCTAGGCAAGATTGCAATATCCAATGACATGAGCTTCTCAAATGTGCTATTAGTGGAATCTCTCAACTTCAACTTGTTGTCCATGGCACAATTATGTGATTTGGGATTCAAATGCATATTTGGTGTTGATGATGTGGAGATTGTGAGTGTTGATGGAAGTGATTTGGTCTTCAAAGGATTTTGATATGAGAACCTTTATTTGGTGGACTTTGATGCTAGTGAAGCTCAATTGACAACATGCTTATTCACCAAATCAAGTATGGCTTGGCTATGGCATAGGCGCTTGGGACATGTTGGAATGAAGCAACTAAAAAGGCTAGTGAAGCATGACATGGTTAGAGGACTAAAAGATGTTCACTTTGAAAAGGACGAGCTATGTAGTGCATTCCAAATGGGAAAGCAAGTTGTAAACACCCATCCTAACAAAGGAATGATGAGCACTACACATGCACTTGAGTTGTTGCACATGGACTTGTTTGGACCAACTACATATACAAGTATTGGGGGAAACAAGTATGGCTTTGTGATAGTGGATGATTATACAAGATACACATGGGTCTTCTTTCTCATTGACAAGAGTGAAGTGTTTGGCATATTCAAAACCTTTGTCAAGAGAAGTCAAAATGAGTTTGATAGAAGAATCAAGAAAGTGAGAAGTGACAATGGAAGTGAGTTTAGGAACACAAGAGTTGATGAACTATGTGATGAATTTGGAAACAAACATCAATTCTCGGCCAAGTATACACCTCAATCCAATGGGATAGTTGAAAGGAAGAATAGGACACTCATTGATATGTCAAGATTAATGCTTAGTGAATACAAAGTGAGTGATTCTTTTTGGGCCGAAGCAATCAACACGGCTTGCTATTATAGCAACCGGCTCTATTGTCACCCTCTATTAAAGAAGACACCATATGAGCTCCTAAATGATAGAAAGCCCAACATTGCATATTTCCGGGTTTTTGGGTGCAAGTGCTACATATTGAAGAAGGGCACGAGACTTGGCAAATTTGAAAAGAAGTGTGATGAAGGGTTCCTACTTGGTTACTCCACTACAAGCAAGGCATATAGAGTGTGGAACAACATATCAAGAATAGTTGAAGAAGTCCATGATGTTGAGTTTGATGAAACCAATGGCTCACATGAAGAACAAGACAACCTAGATGATGTGAGAGGAACACAATTGGTGGAAGCTATGAAGAACATGGACATTGGTGATATAATACCAAAGCAAGTAATTGACATAGAAGATAACAAAGATGAAGTGCTCTCCCCTCCAACCATGCATGGCAATGATGTTGCAAGCTCTAGTAGTTCTCAAGATCAACAAGTTGCTAGTGCAAGTGCAAGTGCTCAACTGGAACAAGTGCTCCAACCAACACACATTGCAAGAGATCATCCTTTAGATCAAATTTTTGGTGACATAAGAAGAGGTGTGCAAACAAGATCAAGATTGGCATCGTTTTGTGAACACTACTCATTTGTATCATCTATTGAGCCAACCAAGACTGATGAAGCTTTGATGGATGTTGATTGGGTGAATGCAATGCATGAAGAGTTGAACAACTTCTCCCGCAATGATGTTTGGGAGTTAGTGGAAAGACCAAAGAACACAAATGTTATTGGCACAAGATGGGTCTTCCGGAACAAGCAACATGAAGATGGCATTGTAGTAAGGAACAAAGCAAGATTGGTTGCACAAGGGTACACTCAATTGGAAGGCATTGACTTTGGAGAAACCTATGCACCGGTTGCTAGATTGGAAGCCATTAGAATCCTACTTGCATATGCTTGTTCTCACAACATCAAGCTCTATCAAATGGATGTCAAAAGTGTTTTTCTCAACGGATTCATAAATGAGCTAGTGTATGTTGAGCAACCTCCTGGATTTGAAGACTTGAAGAAACCCAACCATGTGTACAAGCTCAAGAAGGCATTATATGGGTTGAAGCAAGCACCTAGAGCATGGTATGAAAGATTGAGGGATTTCTTGTTAGCTAAAGGGTTCAAGATTGGGAAGGTTGACACCACACTCTTCACCAAGAAGATTGGAAGTGACTTGTTTGTGTTGCAAATCTATGTGGATGATATTATCATTGGATCAACCAACCAAGATTTTTGTGAAGAGTTTGAAGAGATGATGGCTAAAGAATTTGAGATGTCTATGATTGGAGAGCTTAGTTACTTTCTTGGACTACAAATCAAGCAAATGAAGAAAGGCACATTTGTTAGTCAAGGCAAGTACATCAAGGACATGCTCAAGAAGTTTGGGTTAGATGAAGCAAAAGCAATAACCACTCCAATGGGCACAAATGGACATTTGGATAGTGATTCTAGTGGTGACATGGTGGATCAAAAGCTATATCGGTCAATAATTGGAAGCTTACTCTATGTGACTGCATCTAGGCCGGATGTCATGTTTAGTGTATGCATGTGTGCAAGGTTCCAAGCTTCACCAAGAGAAAGTCATTTGAAGGCAACCAAAAGAATATTGAGATATTTAAAGCACACTCCTAATGTTGGACTATGGTATCCCAAGGGCTCTCAATTTGAATTAATTGGATACTCGGATTCCGATTATGCGGGATGCAAGGTGGATAGAAAGAGCACATCGGGAACTTGTCAATTGCTTGGAAGATCACTTGTCTCATGGTCATCAAAGAAGCAAAATAGTGTTGCACTCTCTACCGCCGAAGCCGAATACATATCTGCGGGTAGTTGTTGTGCACAATTTCTATCGATGAAAGCAACATTGAAAGATTATGGAATCAAGTTTGGACAAGTCCCATTGCTTTGTGATAATGAGAGCGCCGTCAAAATAGCCACCAACCCAGTTCAACATTCAAGAACAAAGCACATTGACATAAGGCATCACTTCATTAGAGATCATCAAGCAAAGAAAGACATATCTATTGAGAGTGTGGGCACCGATGATCAACTTGCTAATATCTTCACCAAGCCACTAGATGAGAGAAGGTTTTGCAAGATAAGGAATGAATTGAATATCCTAGACTTCTCCAACATGAGTTGAATGCACCCCCACTTACGACATGCCTCTCCTCCAAGAAAGCAAAGGTGAAATTGTTTGGCATGTGCATTCATTATTATTAGGTTGTGATCTAGTTCATATAGCCATCACATTGCTTATTTAGGCTCATTCATGGTAAATCAAATGAATTTGAAGTATATATGGTACCACTATTGCTTCTATGTTTAACTTGATCTAGTGGTAGCATATAACTCATTTGCAAGCTTGTAACTCTAGTGTTTGGTCTAGTAAGTGAGCAATGGGTGTTTAACCAACGTGAGTAAGATAACCATTGTAAGATGCATGAAGAAGCTTACTCTAGAGCAAACCGTGTTAAATATCCTATGCTCATCAGCTAGATTAAGCCATAACTTGCCTTAGTTTGATCCCCACAAATGAATCTCATAATGCAAAGATTGTCTCCTTTCATTAAAACTTGCCCCACTTTTATGATAATTGTTGACAACGGGGGAGAAAAATAATGACAAAGATATGAGGAGATGGGGAGAAAATGCTAAGATAAAAGAAACATACTAATGAAACTTTCAAATGGGATCAGAGCATACAAATAGGGGGAGCAAGCTCATAAACATGTATGTTGCATTTGAATGCATTTGAAATGTGCATATTCATATGTTTTGATTGCAATGCATAAGCTATTTATTTTGATATTCATGCTTATGTGGTGAATTCTAGTGTTAGAACATGATTGATGATATGACTCACTAGCATGAATAGGATGATAACTAGACATACTTGTATTTTTAAGTGGTTCAAGAGCCTTATTATTATATTGATCTCACGGGGTTCTTGAGCTTTGGTGTATGTCTAGTGACAAATGATGCTAAGGATGGTTTAACATATGCACTCCGACTGGTATAATGCTTCCAAGGTCCATTATTATGCCTTACCATCATCATTGGTTGTATTGCTCATCCACATTTCATAATCATACATATGTGCCAAATTTAGAACCAAACTCTATAGCACATATATAGGGGGACCTAATACTATCAATGTGGTTACTCAAATTTAAATCACATATCTTTGTATAGGTTGTCATCAATTACCAAAAAGGGGGAGATTAAAAGCCCTAGTTTGGTTTTGGTTAATTGATGAAACCTATTTGGTCTAATCCTATTGCTAAGCATGTGTGTAGCTTATAAGAAAGGATTGTGACCAAGCCAAATGGTGAAGCTAGCATGGTGGCAACCATGGAGGATGGTGATGGCCACAAGCACTCAAGAGATCAAGTGCTTTACCATTGGCGAAATGAAGAAGAGAAGAGATGGAGCAAAGAGGCCCGAAGGCAAAGGTATAACCTATAGGGCTTTTTGTTTTGGTGATCAAGACACTTAGCGAGTGTGATCACATTTAGGATACATAGTCGTACTATTAAGAGGAGATTATTCACGGCTTATGCGATGTTCAAGTGCCACTACGAGTTCTCTAACATATCGATGCTATAGACCTAGTGAGTCACTAACGAAACCCCTTGGAAAATGCTTTGCAAAATGCTAACACACTTGCATATGATGATGTACACTTGGTGGTGTTGGCACTTTTGGGATAAGGGGATGTTAAGGAGTTGTGGAGAAGAGGGAGAAACTAGTTTATAGTTCCTCTCCCTCTTGCCGAGCTTGCAAGGCAGGATTCATCGGTTTTCGGAAGTAAAGTGGTGTGCTCAGGGAGCATCAGACGCTGGTCCGAGGAGCATCGGACGCTGGCTGAGCGTTCGATGGTTAACCCTAGTTTCTATCAGAAGTTGAAGGAGCATCGGACGCTGGCAATGGACGCTGAGGAAACACTGTTGCAGAGTCCGATGCAGGTGACATGGCGCGAGCGTGCTTTCCAGGGAGCATCGGACGCTGGCCTGCGTCCGATGCAGAACCATCGGACGCGTCCGATGTGTTTTGGCCCTCTCTGGAACCTTTCTGTTGTGTCATCGGACGCAGGGGCTGAGCGTCCGATGTGGAGGTGCCGGCGCATCCGATGTGACGCAGATTTGAACTGAATCGTGCAGTAGCATCGGAGCATCCGATGCCTGGCATCGGCACGTCCGATGCCACTTTAACTGTGGCGTGAAGTGATATGACCATTGGGATCTAACGGGCAGATTTCATATCAGGGGGACACGTGGCTTCATTCGGAGCATCGGACGCTGGGGCAGCGTCCGATGGTTGATCATCGGCGCGTCCGATGACCCCAATTCTAGCCCAACGGCTAGCCCGACTTGGATGGCCTATTTAAGGGGCTTGGCCAGCTCATATGGACCAACCCTTGCACATTCTGATTCCTAAGCATACTAGTGAGCATTGGCAAGCCTCCCAACTCATCCCCTATGTTGATTTGATCAAACCAAGTGAGATTGAGTGATCTAGTGCGTGATTTGAAAAGAGTTCAATCTAGTGGCACTAGTTCTTCGCATCGGCATTGAGTTCTCTTGTTACTCTTGGCATTTGCCGGTGCCTAGATGGCTTGGAGGTGTTGAGGTGGTTGATTGACAAGATCGGTGATTGTTCTTGGCCACCACCGTTCGAGATTATGAGAGGTTTTGGAGCCTCACCTCGCCGGAGCGGCAAGAGGCATCCTTAGTGGATTGCTCGTGTCATTGAGCTACCTCACTAGCGGTAGATTCTTGTGGCGCTCTTAGTGAGCTTGGCTTTGCGCCGATTAGCCACCGGGTCACCTAGTGTTGGTCGACACAACGGGGAGTAGCGTGCCGGCAAGCACGTGAACCTCGGGATAAATCTTGGTGTCCCGTGTGCTTATTGTGATTGCTTCCGCATCTTGATGATTGGTCTTCATTTCCACATCTTGGTGATTGGTCTTCATATTCACATCTTGGTGATTGGCATAACGAGTGGATTTCACCGGTGATTGGCTCTCTACTAGGCGATCCCAAAGGCTCGGTGAAACCACCTCTATCTAGCTTATTTACTTTGTGTATTTAAATTGAGCTATTTCTTTTGTGTAGATACTATCACTTGTTGTATATCTCTTGTTATATTCTTTGTGTAGCTAGTTGTGATTAGCTTGCTTAGTCTATCTATTGCACACACTTGTCTCATATACATTTTGTATATCATACTTGTACTAGAGCTAGTTAGTTTTATTCCGCATTAGGTATTAGATCTAATTGCTTGTGTGACATAGATATATTAGGTAGAATTGTTGGATAGGTGGCTTGCAACACACTATTAGGCTAGCGCAAAAAGCTTCGCCATTTGTTATACTAATAGTGTTTGCCTAAGTAATTTTGTAGAGTTTTTAATTAGGCGATTCACCCCCCCCCCTCTAGCCAATTTGGACCTTTCAACCACTCAATCTACTACCTTGGGTATACCCCTCGGTAGACTATTGACCATATTTCGTCGACAGTCGCCCACCCCATACCCGCGCCTATTGCTCCTCGTAGACCTAGCAGTCTAGAGGCGTGACGCTTCCTCCCTGTACGTGTGGGATACCTCGGAGGTGCTGCATCTGGAGCACAAGGACGAACCGCACGTGGAGACGTGAAGGTCGGACGTGAACATCTACACGGCATCGCTGCGACACGCACGTCTACACCGAGACGTCTTCCGTTGCATCTGCGCGTCTAGTGGTAATCCCATGATCTATAACTAGCAGTAGTTCCTGGTTTATGGGGTTGAAAATTTTTGTTTTTCGGCTAGCGTAGCATCCTCATAACCCTTCAGTGGTATCGGAGCCGTTACTGCCTCGTTATAGATTCGGTTGTCTGCATATAGAGATATGCGCGGTTGTAGATCAATTTCTAATCTTGATTCGTGATCTTGCCATATTGGTCATGTAACGATCTAATCCTACCGGTCGGAATTCCGCCATCGGAGTTAAGTGATACGTGTAAATCCAATCATGGAAGTATGGAGATCAATCAGATTGATCGAATCGAATCTAGGTCAAGAGCCGGGTGCATGGGATGTACCGCGGCATATGCAAAAGAGCGTTGTTCGGTAAAACGGCCGTAACTTTTGCAAACGACCTCGGATTGAGATGATCTTTAAACGAAAATCGATCTACAGAAAATTTTATATCTGTTTTTCACCAGCATAGCCAGTTTCATCGAATTTAGATTTGTGAAAAAAGGCTGGGAAAATTATGTTTTCTGTGATTCAAGGTTAGACGTAGAGAACGTTTAACTCTGTTTTGCAGGGATTGATGACTGGTATAGCCCTTATGTGTATGTGATGCATGTATGTATTTATTCATGGCTTGCACGTCATGTAATATGACAATATGGCAGGAGCCACATAGATATTGTCATCAATTTGATGTAATGGCCTGCGTGCCAAATTGTGATGATCCTACTCGCGACTATGTAATTATTTTAATTACGCTAGTTGTAGCTAGTCTTGGTGGATTCATCACTGGAGGATGGCGTGCATGTACCATGTTGATGGAGATCATCATGGTGAACAGATTGGCGGAGATGGAGATCTCCAAAGAGACACTGGGATATACCAAGTCATATCTGTGTTGATGCTATTCTCTTATTATGTTCTACTTTCACGTATGATTCATGTTTATTGTTTACATGCGGTAGTGAAAGTGTAGAATGATCCCTCAGTAATATTCAAGTCATATGCTTCCCCAAACCTTGCACCGTCATATGTCTTGTACAATCGGTGGTGCGCCTATGAAATTAGGGTATCACTGATTTTCCTTGACTAGGCAGGTTCGTATCGGATACTTACTGCAGAAGGGTTGGTTGCTTGAACAAGGTCATCCTAACGGTTAGGGACCTTGAAGCATAAGGAGTTGAGCACACATAGAGATGTTGGCCAACAACAAGAGTCATATGTGATATGATTAGCAAAGAGTTGCTTACCGATCTACCATGTCCACTAGCGGTGATGCTAAAGCTCACTAGTAGACTTGTTAGTTTGGGTCTTGAATCATTGAGATTCAATAGAGGGATATTGATCTCAGTGGGAGTAGATTTTATTAATGATTTAATATCATTTACTCTGTCTTGGATACATTGTCTTAGTATTTTGCATTTACTTTTGTTGTAGATCAATGGCACCTAGCAATCCACCATTTACTTTACGTTCAATCCTTGAGAAGGATAAATTGAATGGAACAAACTATGCGGATTGGATCCGCAATGTGAGAATTGTTCTCAGGGCTGAGAAAAAGGAAGATATTCTAGACACCCCACTACCAAAGGAACCTGCTGATAATGCACCTGCTACTGAGAAAACCGCTTACAAGAAAGCATGTGATGCTGATCTTGAAGTGGGATGCCTGATGCTTGCTAGCATGGAACTAGATCTGCAGATGCAGTTTGATAATAACCATACAGCCTACGATATGATCGTAGCGCTAGATGAGATGTTCCAGACTCAGGCTAGAACCGAAAGGTTTAATGTTTTAAGTCTCTTGCTGAGACTAAGTTAGCAGAGGGTGCCGCAACATGTAATCAAGATGGTTGGTTACACTCAGAGGTTAGAGAAGCTAGGCTTCCCAATTGGTCCAAAACTGGCTACTGATTTCATTCTCTCTTCTCTCCCACCTAGCTATGGGAACTTCATCTCGAACTACCATATGCATGGTGCGGAGAGGGGCTTGAATGAGCTATGTGGCATGCTTAAGACAGCAGAGGTAGACATCAAGAAAGGTGCTAGCAGCAGCCATGTGATGGCGATCCAAAACAAGCCTAACTTTAAAAGGAAAGGCAACTATTGGAAGAATAGGAAGGGCAAGGGCAGGGCCAAAGATGTGATCTCTAAGCCAAACCCTCCTGCGCCTGATGCTGCTGGACCAACTGTTGATTCTGATTGCTTCCACTGTAAGGGGAAAGGTCACTGGAAAAGAAACTGCAAGGTGTACTTAGCATCCTTGATGAAGGATGGCGGTGGTAAAGGTACTCCCGCTGCTCATACACTTGTCGTTTATATTACAGATATTTTCCTCGCTAACTCTTATATTAATTCTTGGGTATTTGATACCGGCTCGGTTGCTCATATTTCCAATACGATGCAGGGAATGATAAGAGGTAGAAGCGTTGGAAAAGGGGAGGTTGATTTCCACGTGGGCAATAATGCAAGAGTTGCTGCGTTGAACGTCGGGACGATGCAACTCCACCTCCCATCAGGATTTATTTTGGAGTTAAATAATTGTTATTTTGTTCCAAGTTTAAGTCGAAACATTGTGTCACCTTCATGTTTGATGAAGGATGGTTATTCATTTGCGAGTAAAGACAATGGTTGTGTAATCTCGAAAAATGATATGTTTGTGGCTTATGCATCCATTGTGAATGGGTTGTTTATTTTAAATCTTGATTATGCACCTGTGTCTATCTGTAATATAAATGCTAAAAGGCCTCGGCTTAATGAGTTATGTCCAACCTATATGTGGCATTGTCGTTTGGGTCATATAAGTGAGAATCGCATGAAGAGGCTCCATGCAGATGGGTTTCTAACTTCGTTTGATTTTGAATCATACGAGACATGTGAGGCTTGTTTGCTGGGCAAAATGACCAAGTCGCCTTTCACAGGTTTTCCTGAGAAGGCGACTGACTTATTGGAACTTGTACATACTGATGTATGTGGACCAATGAGTACGACAGCTAGAGGCGGATTTCAATACTTCATAACCTTCATTGATGATTTTAGCAGATATGGCTATGTCTATCTAATGAAGCATAAATCTGAAACATTTGAAAAGTTCAAAGAATTTCAGAATGAGGTAGAGAATCAACGTGGCAAGAAAATTAAGGCCTTGCGATCTGATCGTGGAGGTGAATATTTGAGCCACGAGTTTAGCAATCATCTTAAGAGTTGTGGAATTGTTCCATAGCTTACGCCACCTGGAACGCCTCAGCGAAACGGCGTGTCCGAGCGACGTAATCAGACTTTGTTAGACATGGTTCGGTCTATGATGAGCCAGTCGGACCTTCCTTTATCATTTTGGGGATACGCTCTAGAAACAGTCGCTTTCCAACTAAATAGGGTACCGTCTAAGTCCGTAGTTAAGACACCATATGAGATGTGGACTGGTAAGAGTCCCAGTTTGTGTTTTCTAAAGATTTGGGGTTGTGAAGTTTATGTCAAATGACTTATATCAGATAAACTAACACCCAAGTCGGACAAATGCTTTTTCATGGGATACCCAAAGGAAACTTTAGGGTATTACTTCTACAACCGCTCAAAGGGCAAAGTGTTTATTGCTCGAAACGGTGTTTTCTTAGAGAAAGAGTTTCTCAAAAGAGACAATAGAGGGCAGAAGGTGTATCTTGAAGAAGTTCAGGATGAGCCAACAAGGATTGACTCCACGAGTGATGCTAATGTAGCAGAACAAGTTGAGCTACCTGTGGCAACAGACACCCCGCCCCAACCACGAAGGTCAGCAAGAATCCGTGAGTTGCGTGGGGATGTGTTATTGTTAGATGATGACGAACCTGCAACTTATGCCGAGGCAATGATGGACCCTGATTCCGAGAAATGGCATAGTGCCATGAGATCCGAGATAGATTCCATGGGAGCCAATCATGTTTGGAACTTGGTTGACCCGCCTGATGGGGTAAGACCCATAGAGTGCAAATAGATCTATAAAAGGAAAAAGGATATGGATGGAAACGTCCAAGTTTATAAAGCTCGACTTGTCGCAAAAGGTTTTCGGCAAGTTCAAGGAGTTGACTACGATGAGACTTTCTCGCCGGTAGCGATGCTTAAATCTATCCGGATCATTCTAGCAATTGCTGCCTATTATGACTATGAGATATGGCAGATGGATATTAAAACAGCCTTTCTAAATGGAAATTTGGAAGAGGACGTGTATATGATACAGCCCGAAGGTTTTGTTGATCCTACCAATGCTGGAAAAATATGCAAGCTTAAGAAATCTATTTAGGGATTAAAGCAAGCATCTCGCAGTTGGAATATTCTTTTTGATGAGGTGGTCAAAGGGTATGGCTTCCGTCAAAGTGAAGAAGAACCTTGTGTTTACAAGTAAGAAAGTGGGAGCATTGTTGTGTTTCTAATCTTGTATGTAGATGACATACTGTTGATTGGGAATGACATTCCGATGTTGCAAACCGTAAAGACTTCACTGAATAACAGTTTTTCTATGAAGGGTTTAGGAGAAGCAACATATATTTTGGGCATTAAGATCTATAGAGATAGGTCAAAGAGGCTAATAGGACTAAGCCAAGAAACATACATTGACAAGGTGTTGAAGCAGTTCAACATGGAACAGTCCAACAAAGGGTTCTTGCCTATGTCACATGGCTTGCGCTTTAGCGAGAAACACTGTCCTTCGACATCTGATGAGCGAGAGCGCATGAGTAAGGTTCCATATGCTTCGGCTATTGGTTCCATCATGTATGCCATGATATGTACACTCCCGGATGTCTCATATGCTCTAAGTGTTGCGAGTAGATATCAAGCTAATCCAGGTGAGAGTCACTGGAAACTTGTTAAAAACATCCTTAAGTACTTGAAAAGGACTAAAGATGTGTTCCTAATCTATGGAGGTGAGGAGGAGCTCGTTGTAAATGGTTAGACCGATGATAGCTTCCAAACTGACACAGATGATTCACAATCTCAATCAGGTTTTGTGTTCACAATAAATGGTGGTGCAGTCAGTTGGAAAAGTTCCAAGCAGGAGACCGTGTCTGATTCTATAGCAGAAGCCGAGTACATTGCAGCTAGTGGAGCTGCAAAGGAAGGTGTTTGGATGAGGAGGTTCCTCATTGATCTTGGTGTGTTTCCAAATGCGTCCAGCCCATTGTCTTTACACTGTGATAGCAATGGGGCGATCGCGCAGGCTAAGGAGCCAAGCAATCACCAGAAGAACAAACATGTACTACGGAAATTTCACCTCATTCGAGAGTTCATTGGAAGAGATGAAATTAAGATGTGCAAAATACATACGGATTTAAATATAGCAGATCCTTTGACAAAGGCTCTTTCATAGCCTAAGCATCAGGCGCATGTGAGGTCTATGGGTATTAGATATCTAAAAGATTAACTCTAGTGCAAGTGGGAGACTGTTGGAAATATGCCCTAGAGGTAATCATAGATATGATGATATTTCTATTTTATCCATGATTTATTATATGTTCATTGAATATCCATTAAAGACAACTTGTATTGATTGACAATTATGTGAATTGTCTGTGAAACTCTTTTACTTGTATGGTTATTCAATAGTTTTCCCTGATCGGAGTTCATGTGAGGACACACATGAATATTAGATCAGCACATGTATTAGTTGATGACTATGTTTCACAAGTCATAGACATGGAGATGTCGAACTAATAATGTGGGCACATGTATGACATGGGGCTGGACTGACCCAACGTGAGATGTTCTTATTATCTCTTTTACACATCATGTACGTTATGTCCTTAGACCTGAGATTGTGGTATGTACTCAAGATATGAATCGACTTACTTAGGGACTATCAAACGCTACTTCGTAACAGGGTAGTTATAAAGATAGTCTTCGGGTTTGTCAGGAAGTATGCTGTGAGACATAGACGATCAAGATGAGATTTGCCCCTCTGCGTGAGAGAGAGATACCACTGGACCACTCAAATGATTGGATCATAAAATGCATGGCCGTGCTTAGGTAAAGTGTTAACCTATGAGTTGGACCAAATATTGTGTGGCAAGGGAATTACGTATATGTGATCGTGGTGGTTCGTCAGATATGATCTTTGCGTATACATAGGAGTTGACACGTCTTGCTAGAGGCCGCTGTCAACTATCGGGCGAGTAGGAGTACTCGGGCCGTGTCTATGTGTACGTGAACCCATAGGGTCGCACGCTTAAGGGGCTGGAAGACTGATTCGAGTTGGACTCGAGTCAGACCGCGATTAGGGTTTGCTAATGGGCCTCCAGTTCGGTGGGCTCATTAGGGACGCCTATAAATAGAGGGGTGGGGCGACCAGGGTTTTACCTGAACGTCATGAGACAGCCGTCGCCCACCCCACGCCCGCGCATATTGCTCCTCGCAGAACTAGCAGTCTGGAGGCGTGACGCTTCCTCCCTGTACGTGTGGGATACCTCGGAGGTGCTGCATCTGGAGCACAAGGACGAACCACACGTGGAGACGTGAAGGTCGGACGTGAACATCTACACGGCATCGCTGCGACGCGCACGTCTACACGGAGACGTCTTCCGTTGCATCTGCGCGTCTAGTGGTAATCCCGTGATCTATAACTAGAAGTAGTTCCTGGTTTATGGGGTTGAAAAATTTTGTTTTTCGGCTAGCGTAGCATCCTCGTAACCCTTCAGGTCCATCACCTCCGGACATCTAGACTCTAGGCGGTTAAGCCTAAATCGAGAGCACGAGGCTCCGATACCAACTGAAAGGATCAAGATGCCCAAGAGGGGGGTGAACTGGGCTTTTCTAAAATTTCTTGCGATAATTAAAACCTATCAAGTCCAATTAACCCCTTTGTGCTTACAAGTGTGTTTCACTAAACTCTACCGCACAGAAGACTATACCTATTCCATTCCTACTCTAGCAAGGCAATTCAATTATGAAAAAACAACAAGTAAATTGCGGAATTGAATTGCTCAAATGTAAATGCGTAAGTAAAGGGAGTAGAAATGACTCGACGATCTTTTTGCCGAGGTATTGAGGTGTCGGCACACCCCCTAGTCCTCGTTAGAGCACCCGCGCAAGGGTATCGCTCCTCCTTCATCCGCGCAAGAATCAAGTGCTCACTATGAGCTGATTCTTCGCCACTCCGGCTCGGTGAATCGCTCACTACTGAGAACATATATGATGAATGATTGACATTTATGAGGAAGGTTTGAGGCTTTTCCCGATTGAGTCCATATCTTGCTATGCGCTTAATGTTTATGACCAACCGGTGGCGTTGAGTTGTGTTGTGTTACCTATGTTGGTGCGCGTGTGCAACATGTGTCTCTTGGTTGTGTTGATGTGCAGGTGTCGAGCTCGAAGACAGTGGTCGTTGGCGAGGTGAAGGTCAAGTAGAGACGTGTCGTGCCGACGGACCGGGAGCGGTGAATGATGGGCGTGCCGTGCGGCGGACGTGCCATGCCGATGTACCCAGAGCGGTGAAGGGCGGACGTGAGGCTTGGACCGACAGACCAGAGTGCCGAAGGACTAGCTGTGGTAGCTCACACATGGCATCGGCGAGCGAGAGCACATGGGAATGTGCGATGCATCGGCCTAGTCTGGAGGAAGACGATGGCATCGTGGCACTTGGCGGGAGGTCGGACACGGGCTTGCGTGCGGCGCAAGTGTCGTCGGCCGAGTCAAGAAGGAAGGCAAAGGCATTGTGCCCGACGTGGAGACTGGACATGTATCGGCATCGGTGCTGGTGGTCGGGGTGTGAGAACCACACTCCGTCTACGGCGCAGGTTTGGTAGTTGAGCCTCGAAAAACTACCCTCGACGGTTTCCAAGTTTGGGCCTCAAAACTCGGGGTGACCGGTTTCCGAGTTTGGGTCTCAAAACTCGCGGTGGACGGTTTCCAGGTTTGGGCATCAAAACCTGGGTTGGCGGGTTTATCGGTTTGGGTCTCAAAACCGGGCGGAGGTTCCTATGTAGAACGGCCGACACGTGGCGGCACCGAGAGGCATGCGTTGCGGCGAAGCTATCGGTGACGAAGGCGCGGTGGTCGACGTGACGGCATGTGGCGGCATCCTGGAGCTTGCGTCGAGGCTAAGCCAAGGATGAGAAGGCGCGTGGCTGTCGGATAAAATCTGATCAGTTTGGACGGTTTTACCCGTAGGGGGTATTTGGGGTTAGTGCTTCATGTTCGGTTGTTTGTGTCTTTTGGACGTGCGCCTATATATATGTGAGGGGGCTGGTTAGGGCAGCCATCCTTGGAGGGTCACTCTCATTTGTGTGGTGTTGAGAGGAGGCTAGGGTTAGAGACAGAAGAGGCTCTTGTTCCTGAGCTTTTTGTCATCCATAACTTTGATTTGCTAGGAGTGGTTTGTAATGCTATATCCTGAGCTAGTCCAAGCATAAATTTCGTGCACCACTCATTCCCCTCTCTAAATCTGAGTTTTTCTTTTTGCGTGATTTTCGCAGCTATTTTTAGGAGATTTTTGGTTCGTCGTTTCTTGACCGATTTGGTTCGTTCTTTTTGCGTTGATTCGTGCTATGACAAGTGATGAAGGTATTCCTTAAATGAATCCATTTAATTCCACTTGAGCACGGAGAAATTGACATTTTTATTTTCCGGTTCCTTTTGGTGTTCTTGGACGTGATCGGAAATTTCTAGAGTTTGGATTAATTTCAAGCAATGATTTTTTGGAAATCGGTTCTAGGCATGTCATAGATTGTGTGTGATTTTTTGGAGATTTTTTCACGGAGATTTGGCTGAGGTTTCTTCGAGTTTGTTTCGAGCGGACTTCTGTTTATGGCCTTCGGTAGTCCTCTGTTGTTGCGCTCGTGCACACCACTGCTCGCCCTGGTTGCAATTGGTGCTGGTCCGCTGGGTTGGAGCAGCCCCAGATCGATGCCCCGTGGCCGTGTTTTTTTTACCGCCGCGTTCCACCGTGCCGCCGATCAAGTCTGGCGTTGTGTGTCCTTCTTCTTGGTTCTTGTTGAGCGGCTTTGATCATTAGCTCTGTGCGGTACAGATCCTGCAGGTCGCATCTAGCTGCTTCTCCTGGTGCGGAGCTTTGCATTGGCAGCTTGTCCGTTCTTCAGTGGACAAGGCAGCAGCCGAGTGCTAGCACTTTCAGAGCCTCAAAGCTCGTTCGTTCGAACAGCACTAGACAGCAGCTTGCTGATTTCTTTTGCGCCTGTGCTCAATCTGCTAGCTGATTTCGGATCAGCAATTTGGTTTGTTCCTTGACTGGGTGAGTTCTGTGAAGGGGTGCTGCTACAGTGCTCGAAGTCACCGTAGAAATTGCAGTCAACTTGATTTTCAGTTGAAGCAATTTTATCTCTTGCGTGGTATTTTCAGCGCTTAGAAATTCCAATGTGCCTCCCTGGAACTTTCAGCCTTTTGTTTCGTACTAGTTGTTCTGTGTCCATTTGGGCTCGGATTCGTGTTCCGATTTTTGCATGGGCTTCCCACCATTTTAAGGATTTTATCGAAGTACACTCGTCACTGATTGGCTTGAGTATTTTAGATTTGAGAACTCGCTTCTTCCTTATAGGAGTGGAGTATCTCATTTTCTGTCCATTGGTTTGGGAGTGGCTCGTGCTTCTGCTTGTTGGGGCGTCCCGCTGTGTTCCCTCACTCATTGGGTCGTGGACATCACGGTGTTTCTTGCTCATGTTTTACGGTGATTTTGGGACAGCGGCTGAATTTATTTTAGCAAAAAATTACGGCTCTCATTCACCCCCCTCTGGTCGCCAATTTGGTCCTTCAATTGGTATCAAAGCCAGTTAAAAATCTATCTACCTTAACAGGTTCCGGATCCACGAAGGCGACCTTTTAGAGTAGTTTTGCTTCCGAATTCGTTTGTCGAGGTGTTGAGCTTTTGTCTTGCTAACACTAACGGTGCTTTTGGAAATGGCACCAAGTTCCTCTTCTAGTTTGTCTTTGTCCTCAGAGTTCAATGCTATCAAGGATGACATCTTAAGAAGAAGCAGGAGTGCAGTTGATGAGAGAGATCGTGAGGTGAATGATTTGTCGAACCTTCTACGTGATGATGAGCTTTCACCAGAGGATCTTCTATGTCAACTTGGCAAGGCCAAGAGAGGTACACTTGCTTGTGATCTTGTGACCTTGCACAACCTATATGATGCTTGCACTAGAAATGATGAGCTTTGTGATATCTTGCATAGAAAGGTTGAGAAGTTGAAATGCTCCATTGCTAGGTTAAAGTCTAGTGCCTCTTTGCCTTGCACCTCCTGTGTTGATATGGTTAGGAAGAATGATGAGCTATGCTTTTCTCTTGCTAACTTAAAATCTGAAAATGAAATGTTGATATCCAATGCTTCCAAACCATGCTTAGTTTGCATTGACTTGCGCAAGGACCTTGATTGTGCTGAAACTGAAATAGCCTTCTTTAAGTCAAATGCTTTGTTACCATGTCTTTCATGTGAGTCTTTGCATGCTGAAATTAATGAACTAAAATTGACTCACACCACATGTGTAGATGAACTTGAGCATGCTAGGGCTGAAATTATTGAAATAAATTCTAGGCCTTGTAGCTCATGCTCTTTGAATAAAAATGCTTGTCTTGCTTCTTGCGCTAATCATGATTCTTTGCTTGATGTGAATGGTGATGTTTCTTCCACCGATTTCATTTGCACATCATGCACTAATTTAGAAAAAGAAGTTTTGGCTTTGAAACAAATGCGCGATGATATGAGCGCCAAGTTGGTTGAGCATAATGATATGAGAGCCAACCTTGAAAAACAGATTGAACTCTTGCGTACCACATATGCCGAGTGCATTAGAGAGGAGATGGAAAATCTAAAAAATGCTCCTTGTGGTACTTGTGATCGTCTCATGTTTGAGAATGAGGTTTTAGCCAAAAGATGCAAGAGTCTTTGTAAGTCTTTTGAGTCACGCATTTCTTGCAACTCCAATGTTGATATTTCTAAGTTTGCATCTTTGCAATCGGAGTTGAGTTCTTGTGCTACGCGTGAGTCTTTGGATGATTGCACTAGTGCCAAGGTTTCAGATAACTCTTTCATAGCTACTCCTAACCTTGCTATTTCTTCGAGTGATGTCCAATGGACTTCTCTTGACAAGGGTGCTTCTCACATTTTTGGAACTCGTGTTCCCAATCCTATATTTCATTGCACCTTTTGCAAGAAGGATGGACATTCGCTCGATTTTTGTTTCCACCGTGTCACACATGAGCGACGTATTCGAGCTAAGGCTTTTAGGAAGCCACGTAGCCTTTCCCATGACACGTATGCTCCTAGTGTTGGCACCAAGTTGAATGTTGATGCTTCTTGTTCTAAGTCCCAAGGGACTTCTCACTTGTCGGAGAATGGTGAGCCTTCCAATAGGCCTTTGTACCATTGCTCTTTTTGTGAGAAAGATGGGCATCAAGAAAGCTTTTGCTATCGGCGTGCCAAACGCTTGCGCCAAGCTCGTTCTTCTAGGAAGATGGTGGTTCATAGCCCTTCTCATGGCATGAACGATTGTGCTCCTAGTAAGAAGCCCCTCTTTGTTGATGGGTTTTATGACTCCTTTTCTAGTGGGTTAGGTCATGCTCGTGGACATGCTTCTAATACTTCTTGTGTTGGTCCACGACATGCTTCTCATGGTGCTTCAATTGGTTCTTCTAAAAAGGCCTTGGGAGATGTTTGCCTCTTTTCCCGTGGTACGACTCGTTCTTCTCCTCGAGTTGTCCTTTTGAGGAATGCTTCCAAGGATGTTTCAAAACTGCATTTGACCCAACCTTTGCATTATGCTATCCCACATGATAAGTTGAGTGCTCCTTTGAGATGTGTGACCAAGTCTTGGGTTCCCAAGTACATGCTTGCTAACCCTTCAGGATCCAAGACTCAGGTTACTTTGTCCTCTTGTGTGTAGGTATGAGGACGCGGGGTGGAGAACATGCGCCTGATGGGACTTGGTCTTTTAGATGTGACCAAGATTTGATGGTTCTCTACATCCCGCTTAGAATTGTCTCCAAAGAGGCTTTTGTAGTTTGGTGAGCTTTCTTATACACTCATACCTTGTACATCCATGATCTATATCTTGTGGTATGAGATCGTCTTGCATGTGGTCACGTGTATAGTTCTTGCATGTACATTTTCTTTTGTATCACATTTTGTTTTAGTCTAGCATGTGCTATCTTGTATATCATGTCATGCTAGCTTTGTGTACAGCTTTGGTGGCTAATCCACTTTTCATGCTAGTTTGTGATCCTCATGAACATTGTGCCATGTTTTACCATCTTTCTCCATGAGCTTTATTTGTAGTGGTATGATGTTCATTAGGTGTCATTTTTCAGGTGCTAGTTTTGGTTAGCTACATGTACCTTGTTGATATGTTTAGTTCAAGCACTAGCCTTTCCACACTTTTATCATGTTACATGCTTCTGGATCTATTGCTATCATTATCTTGCAGTGTAGCATGTGTTGAGGTTTAGGCTGTGTTTGGGTTGATCATGTCTCTAGGTTGCATTTTTCTCCATAGTGCTTTCTCCTGTTGCATGGTAGTCTTGACTAGTTTGAGTTCAGATCTCCTTTGCGGTATCATTCATAGGTAGGCCTCTTTTTGTTGAGAGTTCACCTTATGCTTATTATGTGACTAACCATTTTGTGGAGACCTTGTGGTCACACTGGACAAGACAATGCCGTGTGTTTCTTCTGCCTTTGAGCTTGCAGGAGAACAGAAGCTTGGAGAGGGCATTTCAGCTCACGGACCCGATTCTACCTCTTCCATGACTTGGGGTTTCGTTCGAGCAGCATCTCCAATGAGCACTAGTTGCACCTGAGGGAGCGATGACATCCGGCAGGGGGGAGATGACTTCGACGTGGCAGGCGTCCCCTCGGGTATCACACAAGCAGGCGGTCAAGCGCATCATGAGGTACCTCCGACATACTTTTGAGTTCGGGTTTGGTACTCTTCTTCTTCGACCCCTTTGCTTTGTGGTTTTTCTGATGTGGATTTTACAGGCTGTTCGCTTGAGCGTTTCTTGGCTCTTCACTTGTGAGTTTGGTGTGTGTTTCCCTTTTTAGTTGGGGAAGCATTTTGCTTGTTGTATCTTAGTTTGACTTCTCTGATACCCCTTTTGTTTTGGGTCTTCCTTTTTAGGCTAGTTTTGCCTTGATTTTGATACACTAGCTTTTGCATACATTTCATCATGTACATCTTGCATCTTAGAGCTTCATATATATAGTAATGAAAATGAGACTATGCTCTTTTTGGTATGCCCTGTTTATTCATGATGATGCTTGTAGCTTAGACTCCTTTTGATCCCTTGATACATGTTATGAGCTAAGCTATTTTTTCAAATGGTGAACTTGATTAATCAACTATGAAACCTTTAGTTGGTTCACCATTGAGATTGGCAACTAGTATGGGTAGGATGTGTTGAGATCACTTGGGCTATCTTTTGTATGCTAGGTTGTTATGTCTCTTGCACTAAGTCATTCACTTGATTGGATTGTTCATATTTACTATGTGCTTAAAAATTGATCCAAGTCTAAGTGAAATGAAAAGATCGAGATGGGATTGCATGTGTCAGCACCTCACGGTATCGAGACTGTTTCTCATTGCACTTTTGAGTTAAACTTGAGCCATGTAGTGTAAGACCAAAACCGGTGCTTTAAGCTTCCGATTGCTTTTCTTGCATAGGCTTAGTCCGATTGAAAAGTTAGGCAATGACCATGCTTTTACCCTCTCGCAATCACATGCTTTTAATTTGAATTTGTGTTAATACCGCTGCAATCTCCATTAAAAATTAAAAATAGCACAAGTTTATGCTTCATTCTATGGCATGGTGATTGAACTTTGCTAGGGGTAGTTCACCTTTTATACTTGAGTTAGCACTTGTTTGATTTCCTGTCTATTCATGCTGTGTGCTATTCTATTGGTGAACTCTTTTTCAAATGGTTTAAAACAACTCATATGTTGAATTGTTCATATTTCGTATTCACTTGATCAGTTTGAGCCTTTGCTAGCATTTATTTTGGTTGCTACACTTTCAGGGCAGGACCCTTTTTGAGCATCTTTTCATTCTGATTGCTATACACTATTGACGCTCACTAATGCTCATAATTAACCATCAACTATTGCATGAAATGACACTAAATGAAATACAAAGCATAGTTGTAGGGTTTGAAACTAATAAGTTCCACGAGTTTTGGTGCTCTCACTTGTTTTGTAGGACATCAATATTTCACCATATAAAAGTATCTCAAGTGATGAATTGGGGTGCACCATTGCGAAGGGCTTATCGAGACGATCAAAACGGACATATCATATGCTATATTCGGAGTCCCGGATGAAAAGATATTAATTTCGCATCGAAATCTGCAAAAGAAGGATCTAGAAGACACCAGAGGACACCACGAGGTGGGCCACCACGTGGGCCCACTGGGCCAGACCGACCGGTCCCACATGGAGACCGACCGGTCGGCCACGGAGCCCGTTTCGCCTCCGCCTTCTCGAACATTCTTCCACCGCCTCCTAGGATGCATCTCCACCGTCCCCGAAGTCGGTTTGATCCAACGGTGGGCGATAAACGTGACACGGATCGATGACATGGCGATTCCTTGCCACCTACTCCACCTCGGGCTATATAAGCAACCCCAGACCCCCCTCTCCAGGCATCTCAATCTTCGTTATTCATCTCCACATCAGAAACTAGGGTTTCAATTAGAAGTAGAGGTCCCTCTAGATGAATCTCTTCTAGTTCATCTAGAATTAGATCTAGTTCTAGTTCTTCTAGTTCTAGTTCATCTAGTTCTAGTTCTAGATCTAGTTCTAGTTCATCATCTAGTTGTAATCTAGAGAGAGAGAAGGAGAGAGCTGAGGAGGAGCCGGATCTGTCGGATCTTCCTCGACATTGTATTGGTGCAGCATCTGGTTCATCTTCAAGTAATCTCCAGGTTCTTCATTTACTACTTCTAAGTGTTCTATTTAATTTCAGTTCTTACTTTATTTTATTTACTGGATCTCCGCTTGTATTGAGTGCTCTAGTTATCGTACGTAATTAGAGTAGTAAGCGTTAGTGTAGACACGGTGTCTAGACTAGGGTTTACCTGAGTTTGCGCCCAATCCTCCGGATAGTTGTGGTAGCTACAGGGGTGACAGCTTTGTAGATTGTTATAATCCACCACGTTAGGGTTGGTGTTTTCGTAGAGCTTTTTGGCAGCCTTCTCCCGATTACCCCTTTTCCCAGTCTTTTTCGAGAATCGGAAATGTACTGTTGCTCCGAAGTAAGTAAAGTATAGTGAGCCTTTGATTAAATAGACCCGCTTAGAAAACCCTATATCTCTCTATCCACATTACCATTCTTTTCTTGGACGTTCTTAATTCTTCTAGTACACTTCACGTTCCCCATGGAAATCGATACCCTGGAATACTCTCGGGTGAAAGCTACTTCGGTATCCGTGCGCTTGCGGATTATTCTATGTGCGTTTAAAGTACCCAACAAGCTTTCTGGCGCCGTTGCCGGGGAACGGTAGCTGTTCTAGAATCGAACCAGGATCGTCCGTGTTTCTTTTCTTTTACCACCTTTTTCTTATCACCACATTTACCTCACCACCACACTTCTTACCACATGGATTTCACTCCTATCTTAAAATTATTTGCTCCAAAGGGTGACTTGTTGGAGCCTCCACCATCATCACACCCCATTCATATAGATGGCTATGAGCTTCGCCCTGCTCTTATAGCCATGGTTCGGGAGAAATCCTTCTCTGGGTCAGAAGACGAAGATCCATACACCCACCTTAGGGAATTTGAGCAATTGTGTTCTTGTCGGACTATTGCTGGCATGACACAAGAGACCATTAAATGGAAATTATTCCCGTTCTCCCTTTTGGGAAGAGCGAGAAAATGGTATGATCATTCCATAAGGGGCTTAAATGGAAATTGGGATGAACTTCGGGACAACTTTTGTCTTGCTTTCTTCCCTCTTTTTCGAATCTCTGATCTTAGAATCGAAATTCTTACATTCAAACAAAAAGAGAAGGAGACACTAGGAGCAGCTTGGGCTAGGTTCAAACACCTTACCAATTCTAGCCCAAACCTTTCCTTGCCAGACCATGTGCTACACTTTCACTTTTATTGTGGTCTTAACAAGGAAGCTGCTCTACATCTCGATTTAGCTTTTGGAGGATCATTCTCACATAAACTTGTTAGTGAAGGAGGAGACATCCTAGAGAAAATCCTTGAAAACACTCCTTCCACTAGCACTTTTGACGAATTCCCAGAAGAAGTTGAGCTCGATCCCGACCAACACGAAGAGGACACACAATCAAATTTGAAATTCCTTCAAATCCTTCTAATAATTTGGTTGTCACAAAACCTTCTCTAGAGAAAACACCCCACACTTTAGAAAATGATGAACCCCACCCTTCGGTGTTCTTCTCTGAAATCGAGGAAGATGATATCAAAGAGCATGTGAGCTACTTCATAAACACCTCTTTAAATCCATGCTCATATGAAACATCTCCTGATTCAATTGGTCTGTCTAACATTGCCATACTCGAGATTGTCAACTCCCTCACACTTTCTGTTTACAAAAACTTCAAAAGGGTGGTTGTAGATGCATATGTTTATCACAAATTTTGTAGATCTCGTAGTGCTCTTAAGTTGGTGTTGGAGGGGAAACCACTTCACCAAATCACATCTTGAAGGTTTCCCAAAAGACAAGCTCAGTATCCTAAAACAAGCACTTATCAGATCAGTGTTCACCTTCCTGCTACACTGCCCTTGTGTAATGAGCATAGGGATATAATTGTTAAAATATTCCTTCGGGTATTCTTGTCACTAACCTTTTTAGGTCAGGAGCAAAAAGGATGAAGGAATGACAAACACAAGGTATGTCCAACCAATCATCATGCAACATTGAATTACATTCATCCAATCTTGATTTTTGCAAATCTAAGCCTGGGGGATACACTTTGTAAGAACAACTCTTGTCATGTTGCTATGTTGGTTGTCCCTACCTTTAAGACATGCTCATGTGCTATACACTAATCATGTTCTCTCATCACCATTTGGGTGAATCTCTTTAATGCTTTAATGCTACTCTCATTTGCTATAGAATATGTTTAGGTTTGAAGTACTTTCATACATCTCTTAAATTGAGCATGGTGCCTAGTTTAGGAGTGATGATCTTGCTTTCAAAGGTTTTTAAATTAAGCATGCTTAGCTTAAAATGCCTTCCTAAATCAAATTAGACGTGGTGTCTAGGTTGATTTTTGAGCCAATAGTATACTATAGTGGATGCTGGATATTTTGTTGGACTAACCCCTATAGGAAAACTTTCAATATAATTTATGGGAAAATCCTGAGATGAACCCACACTGGAGATGAAGAGACACATGAACTTCAACAACTTGCGCAAGGGAGACACAACTCACTGAGCATAGAGAAATGAGATCCATGGAACAAGACAAAAGTTGAGTGCCACAAAACAATATCTACAATCAAAGCACTCACTCCATGGAAGTAGGTGAACAAGTCTGAGTTGGGTCACTAGAAGATAAAGACCATCGTGGGAGGAACAACACACCTTCACTGATAGGTTGACACACATAGAAGGAAGGTTGATCCCTCTAAAGATGATCCTACTATACCTTCCTCCTCTCAAGCTCCCATCACTCAGGTTCACTATGAGATAAGCAAGAGAAGACAAGATATTCATGAAGAACATCTCAAGTTATGTGACCATCACTTTAAAAGCTTCTCCTTAATTCTGGTATGTGCATAAATAAGAACCAAACATGTTTTAGTAGCACATTAATTGATCCAACCTAATCAACTCAACATGTTCAGTTCTTTACTCTTTGTTCTTAGCTTTACTCTCTTGAATCTCACTATCTTAACCAAATGAGCTAAAATGTTGTACATGTAACCTTTGGAAGATGATATATCACAATCATGAAAATATCGACACTTTATGCATAGATTATCCTTCCTTGGGTTAAGTAATCTGATCTGTTAAATATTTTAAGATGCTACCTTCATGCTCATCCTATCACTCATGTTAAAATTGAAGAGGACACAAACAACAAGTTTGTCTTATACAATGTGCCTAAGGTTAGAGGGGAATAAATAAAACTTTTGGTTCTGTTGGTGTTTTTCCACCAACAGAGCCCATGCACTTGATCTCTACCTTGTCTTTATGAGCAGGACACACTCTTGAGAAAAACATGGAGAAGTTTGTCACTCCCAAATTCTACAGAGTGAAGGTCCTAGATCTACAAGAACATACATACTGAGCAAGATGTTACCAGCGTCCGCAATTAACGCTTCACTTCAAACTACTGGACGAACAAATAACATGAGTAACACCATATCAAGAGGTATAAACAAGAAGGAATGATGGAAGACATCGTAGTCAGAATTAGAGGTCATGAAGTCCCCACAGACTTCTTGATCCTCGACATGAGAAGACGATGATGTTCACCTCATCCTAGGAAGACCATTCCTCTACGCTACAAGTGCAATCATCTACAAGAGGAAATCCATTTTCACTTTCCTGGAGAAAAGGCAGGATGCAACTTCATCAACTACATACCCAATGAAGCACCGAAGAAGAACAGAAGTGAAAGACGCCGCTCTCAAAGCCAAAGAAGACAAACTATCAAGAATAGAGAGGCCAATCACGAAGAAGAAGTTATCGACACTGTCCTAGAAAAAAAAGAGAAACCTCAAGACAGTAAACCACAGGAAGTGAAAACTCAGACCAAGAAGGTATGCAAGAAAATGTCTGCACCTGAGAGGTACTATCAATAATAACTTTCCAAACGTCTGACATAGCTCGGGAGGTCTGAACCAAGGGAATGTCCGGTTCATTGGACCTAAATATCCGAACCTTCGCCAAAAGGTAAAAATGGGTAGTTATCCTCATATTTATTTTCCTGCATATTTCTCATATTTAATTCTTAGTCATTTATTGCATCATCATATTTAATTCACAAACATTTTAATTTCTGCATTGCATTAGAAAAGAAAATAAAAATATTGCATTTGTTACACTACATCATAAACTATGAAGCCCCATGTGAATAATTCTATGGTGTGTAAAAACCCACGGGAATGTTCATCGTGGTGGCATAAAAATAATAAAAATAAATATGCATGCATTCATCCTGTGCATTTTCTCTTGCATCATAAAAATATAAAATACAAAAATATTAAGAAAAAGATCTTACTGAAATTCTAGACAACTAAGGCTTAAGTGGCCAACCACTAACGCTTAATCTGTTCCACAAGTTTTGTTGTCTATTTGAGTTTCACAGGATTTGAAAGGCCAAGAAAAGCTGACGAGCGAGTGAATGCTCCATCCACTGTTGGAGCACTTTCTCAACAAACATCAACATCAATCAAAGCTCTGATAGAGGAAGTACATTTCCACTGCCAGTTTGCTACATGGCAAGAATAAACGACTACGTCAACATTTAGCTTGGGGGAAAGCACCCCCGTGTATACAGGTAAGTATCCTTATCCTCTTAAGTTTTATTTCTATACATAAATGAAAATAAAATATAAAATGAAACAAAAAAAATGTGGGCACATGAAGGCTCACCATGAATTAAAAAGAAAAAAAATATGGGCACATGAAGGCTCAACGTTATTAAGGGAACCGGCTTGGGGGAGACGCACCCTCGTTATCTTCGTGATCCAGGTATGTCTTATTCATTATCTTAATTATTTATAATAAAGTGTGTTAGGTTAAATAAATACTATGTTAAGTTTGCTTAGTTTGTTTTAAGAAGTTAATAATAAAAGAAGAACTCTCTCTCTAATCTTTTACATGAAAATGATGAATAGTTGCTCTATCTAATTTCTTTCAAGTACCTAGCTTTCAAAGCATGAGTTCTCCTGATTAATAATGATGCTTAAAAAAATTAAATATATGGGTAGCAAATGCTTGATCCAAAGTCTAGGTAATTGACAGATATGATATGTGATGATCTGAGCTACTGTTATCTTGTTCTAAAACAACACTAGAGTTCCGGAGAGTTTCCAATATTAATATGACTAATAATGGCATTGAGTGAAATTAAGCTTTGTTGACCCTATGAGAAGTTATCATGCTATTGAATTGAGATCACTTACACATTTCATCCATCCTCCATATAAATGCTCATGATTATCTATTGTTATCCTCTCAAAAGTTTGTTGGAAGCATATGGCTATTGAAAGAAAAAAGAGAAAAAAAATATATATATATCCGAGGAAATAAAAAGGGACAAGTGTCCAAAACCTCAAAAAGATAGATCCTGAGGAAATAAAAGGGACAAGTGTCCGGAACCTCGAAAAAAAAGAGAATATCAGAAAATAAATGGGCACGTGCCCGATAGTAGAATTAGCCTGATAGCCATGTGTCTCTGATAGACAGAAGAGAGTGATATATATTCAAAAGAGCATCCGACTCCATTCTCCATACACATGCACTTCTCGATTCAATGGTGTGGTTGACTTTCTCTTTGGATCCATTGTTTAATTTGACAATATATGTCATTAATCTTTTCTGAAAATTCATAAAACTCTGGAATAATAGTGAAGTGAAAGAACTAGAGACATAGTGCTTGATTTGACCATTCTATCTTTCAATTACTCAGGATTCAAGGTAAAGTACTAAGCCCCGTGATGAATAATATGATACTTTTTCCTATTCCATACGAGAACTTCTATTTGAATGCTTGTGTACTTGTTGGAAGTGAAGATATGGCAGCAACTCCTGATCCACCGTTGAGTTTGGCTTTGCTCAGGACTAGCAAAGGTTAAGCTTGGGGGAACTTGTTGACGCTCACTAATGCTCATAATTAACCACCAACTATTGCATGAAATGACACTAAATGAATTACAAAGCATAGTTGTAGTGTTTGAAACTAATAAGTTCCACGAGTTTTGGTGCTCTCACTTGTTTTGTAGGACATCAATATTTCACCATATAAAAGTATCTCAAGTGATGAATTGGAGTGCACCATTGCGAAGGGCTCGTCGAGACGATCGAAACGGACATATCATCTGCTATATTCGGAGTCCCGGATGAAAAGATATTAATTTCGTATCAAAATCTGCAAAAGAAGGATCTAGAAGACACCAGAAGACACCACGAGGCAGGCCACCACATGGGCCCACTGGGCCAGACCGACCGGTCGGCCACGGAGCCCGTTTTGCCTCCGCCTTCTGGAACATTCTTCCACCGCCTCCTAGGATGCATCTCCACCGTCCCCCAAGTCGGTTTGATCCAACGGTGGGCGATAAACGTGACGTGGATCGATGACATGGCGATTCCTTGCCCCCTACTCCACCTCGGGCTATATAAGAAACCCCAGACCCCCCTCTCCAGGCATCTCAATCTTCATTATTCATCTCCACATCAGAAACTAGGGTTTCAATTAGAAGTAGAGGTCATTCTAGATGAATCTCTTCTAGTTCATCTAGAATTAGATCTAGTTCTAGTTCTTCTAGTTCTAGTTCATCTAGTTCTAGTTCATCATCTAGTTGTAATCTAGAGAGAGAAAGAGAGAGCTGAGGAGGAGCCAGATCTGTCGGATCTTCCTCGACACTTTATTGGTGCAGCATCTGGTTCGTCTTCAAGTAATCTCCAGGTTCTTCATTTACTACTTCTAAGTGTTCTATTTAATTTTAGTTCTTACTTTAGTTTATTTACTGGATCTCCGCTCGTATTGAGTGCTCTAGTTATTGTACATAATTAGAGTAGTAAGCGTTAGTGTAGACACGATGTCTAGACTAGGGTTTACCTAAGTTTGCGCCCAATCCTCCAGATAGTTGTGGTAGCTACAGGGGTGACAGCTTTGTAGATTGTTGTAATCCACCACGTTAGGGTTGGTGTTTTCGTAGAGCTTTTTGGCAGCCTTCTCCCGATTACCCCTTTTCCCAGTCTTTTTCGAGAATCGGAAAGGTACTGTTGCTCCGAAGTAAGTAAAGTATAGTGAGCCTTTGATTAAATAGACCCGCTTAGAAAACCCTATATCTCTCTATCCACATTACCATTCTTTTCTTGGACGTTCTTAATTCTTCTAGTACACTTCACGTTCCCCGTGGAAATCGATACCCTGGAACACTCTCGGGTGAAAGCTACATCGGTATCCGTGCGCTTGCGGATTATTCTATGTGCGTTTAAAATACACAACATACACTTGAAGCTGTTGCATTGTGCATATCATGCATTGTTAGCTTAGTGTACATACCCCCAGCTCCGATACACTTCATAGTCACTTTCAATGCTTTTCACTACCCTCATATGCTTTTGGTTGATGACTTGTCTTGTGTTTGTGTCAACTTTGTGGAGAAATGTAAAAAAACCCCTCAGCATGTTCCCTTTTGTCAAGGGGGAGAAGCTATATGCAAGGGGGATTTTTGTGTGTTGGCACAAATAGGAGAGTCGTGCATTTTGGGGAGAGCTAGGGGAGTTTAGCTCTTTTATGATCTTTTATTTGGTATTCATTTTATGCCTCCATTGTTTACGAGTGTTCAAATGGTATGGAGTGCATTTGGTGTAGTAAGATTTGTTCTATAGCCTTTGTGTGTAGGCTTGCTTTCAGGGGGAGTCGCTTTTGTTTTGCTGCTTCTCCGCGTGCTCCGAGTGCTTGTGCTCCTTTTGGTTTTGAACTTCTCTTTGAGTTTTTCTCAGTTGGTATCGAGCCTGCTAGTCGTGTTGAGCCGTTTTGCCTCTATCTTGAGGGACTAGCAGTTTTTGCTTGGTATTTTCGATTGGTATAGAGTCTTTTGAGCTAGTGGTGTTGAGCCTGTTTCTGCCTCTTCTTGAGGGCTAGCTCATTTTTGAGTTGGTTGCGTCGAGCCGTTTCCCATGTCTTTGGGCACCAAGTCTTTCGCTCTGTGTGATCAAGTTTTGCTCTTTGTTGAGTTGTTGCTTCGATCCTTTGCTTGGTTGCGTTGAGCCGTTGCCCACGTCTTTGGGGACCAAGTTATGTTCATTTCAAATCGCCCCTTCTTTGGCTTTTCTTCGGCTTTTTGGGCATTTGAATGAACAATCTTCTCATGTCAAGTGACGTTGTTCTTTGCCCTTCTATGGCTTTTGGTCACTTGAATGAGATTTTCGGTCTTGGTATCTCAAACCATCTCTTGTGCTTAGTTTTTGTCAATTCAATCATCAAAGGGGAGAAATTTTGAAACCCATGTGGATAAGAACCTTGGTTTCTTTTGTGATGATTGTTTGACAATTTATTTGAGATTGGTTTTTGAGTGCCTTTTGGGATTCATGAAGCTCTTGTTTTCTCTTGACTCTTCGATTGTGTGAAGGCTTTGCCCGCTTTTCCCGTTCCTTTCGGGACCAAGAGTTTTTATTTAGAGTTTTCATGATCCTTCCTCATATCAAGTGGTCTTGTGTTTGCTTTTGCTTGGCTTTTGAGCACTTGAATGAGGCTTGCCTTCAAACCCTTCCTTTGTGGTTTTATTGCTAGTCAATGCATTCATCAAGGGGGAGATTGAGAACATATATGATGAATGATTGATATTTATGAGGAAGGTTTGAGGCTTTTCCCGGTTGAGTCCATATCTTGCTATGTGCTTAATGTTTATGACTAACCGATGGCGTTGAGTTGTGTTGTGTTACCCGTGTTAACGTTGGTGTGCTTGTGCAACATGTGTCTCTTGGCTGTGTTGATGTGCAGGTGTGGAGCTCGAAGACAGTGGTCGATGGCGATGTGAAGGTCAAGTAGAGACGTGTCGTGCCGACGGACCGGGAGCGGTGAAGGATGGGCGTGCCGTGCGGCGGACGTGCCATGCTGATGTACCCAGAGCGGTGAAGGACGGACGTGAGGCTTGGACCGACGGACCGGAGTGCCGGAGGACCAGTTGTGGTAGCTGGCACTTGGCATCGACGAGCGAGAGCACATGGGGATGTGTGATGCATCGGCCGAGTCGAGAGGAATACGATGGCGTCATGGCACTTGGCGGGAGGTCGGGCATAGGCTTGCGTGCAGCGCAAGTGTCGTCGGCCGAGTCAAGAAGGAAGGCGAAGGCGTTGTGCCCGGCGTGGAGGCTGGACATGCATCGGCATCGGTGCCGGTGGTCGGGGTGTGAGAACCACACTCCGTCTACGGCGCGGGTTTGGTAGTTGAGCCTTGGAAAACTACCCTCGACGGTTTCCGAGTTTGGGCCTCAAAACTCGCGGTGGCCGGTTTCCGAGTTTGGGCCTCAAAACTCGTGGTGGACGGTTTCCAGGTTTGGGCCTCAAAACCTGGGCTGGCGGGTTTACCGGTTTGGGCCTCAAAACCGGGCGGAGGTTCCTATGCGGAACAGTCGACACGTGGCGGCACCGAGAGGCTTGCGTTGCGGCGAAGCTATCGGTGATGAAGGCGCGGTGGTCGACGTGACGACACGTGGCGGCATCCTAGAGCTTGCGTCGAGACGAAGCCAAGGATGAGAAGGCGCGTGGCTGTCGGATGACATCTGATCGGTTTGGACGGTTTTACCCCTAGGGGGTGTTTGGGGTTAGTGCTTCATGTTCGGTCGTTTGTGTCTTTTGGACGTGCGTCTATATATATGTGAGTGGGCTGGTTAGGGCAGCCATGCTTGGAGGGTCACTCTCATTTGTGTGGTGCTGAGAGGAGGCTAGGGTTAGAGAGAGAAGAGACTCTTGTTCATGAGCTTTTTGTCATCCATAGCTTTGATTTGCTAGGAGTGGCTTGTAATCCTACATCCTCAGCTAATCTAAGGATCAATTCTGTCCACCACTTATTCCCCTCTCTAAATCTGTGTTTTTCTATTTTGTGTAATTTTCGCAGTTATTTTTAGGAGATTTTTGGTTCGTCGTTTCTTGACCGATTTGGTTCGTTCTTTTTTGCGTTGATTCGTGCTATGACAAGTGATGAAGCTATTCCTTGAATGAATCGATTCAATTCCACTTGAGCACGGAGAAATCGACATTTTTATTTTCAGGTTCCTTTCGGTGTTTTTGGACGTGATCTGAAATTTCTAGAGTTTGGATTAATTTCAAGTAATGATTTTTTGGAAATCGGTTCTAGGCATGTCACAGATTGTCTGTGATTTTTTGGAGATTTTTTCATGGAGATTTGGCTGAGGTTTCTTCAAGTTTGTTTCGAGCGGACTTCTGTTTATGGCCTTCGGTAGTCCTCTGTTCTTGCGCTCGTCCACACCACTGCTCGCCCTGGTTGCAACTGGTGCTGGTCCGCTGGGTTGGACCTAAAGATGTCAATGGGGCCCCGTTCCCCGAATCCCCGCGGGGAATTCATCCATTAGGGGACGGGGATGGGGAGAAATCTCTCCCCACGGGGGACTAAATGGGGGAGAAAATCATCCCCGTCGGGTTTCACGGGGTCGGGTCTGGTATGCATGCCCCTGTCGCCGTTCCCCGCGGGGACCCGAATATAATAAGGCCCAATAGCCCATAATACTCAAGGCCCAACATCTGTGTACATATATAATACAAAACCCTAGGTCTTCAACTCATTTCCTCCCTTCCCTTTCCTTTCCCATCCAGATCCAGCCGCAGCACGTGCCGCACTCGCAGTCGAAGACTCGCAGCGCTCAAAGTCGCAGACTCACAGCACATATGACTAGATGAGAGAGTCGAGTTCCGGCCTCCGGCGTCATGCTCTCGCTGTCTCGCATAGCAGATGGCTGGCTCGTTGCCGCGCCGCCGTGGGTCGCGGCCTCGTGGGCTCGCGCGGACGCTGCTACGGGCTAGTGCGCTACCGCATCGGCGCTTCCGCACCGGCCATCGTTGACTCGGCGCTGCATCAAGGGAGTGAAGCGGAGAGAGGGCGGAGGCACGGTGCTGCACGGAGGGAAGCCAGACTGCCAGAGACTCAGCGCACGGACACGGGCACGAGAGAAGCCGAAGGCACAACAAAGCAACACAGGCACGAAGGGATTATCTTGTAGATTATGGATTATGTATTTCTGCTGTTAACTATAAACTATGGAAGTTTTGATTATCTTTTTGTTTGGTCTATATCATTTATTTACTTGTGTAAATTTTGGATGTCATGTACTTCTATATATTGTTTATGCGGGGACGGGGATCCCTGCGGTGAATAATTCCCCGTACGGGGACGGGGATGGGGAAGAAATACTCCCCGCTACCATTCACGGGGACGGGGATGGGGTAGAATTTGTCCCCGCGGGGTCGGAGATGGGAGAGTAACCCCCGACGGGGAATTCCCCGTTGACATCTTGTGGACCAGCCCCTGATCGATCCCCCATGGCCGCGTTTTTTTTTTACCGCTGCGTTCCACCGTGCCGCCGATCAAGTCTGGCATCGTGTGCCCTTGTTGGTTCTTGTTGAGCGGCTTTGTTCATTAGCTCTCTGCGGTACAGATCCTGCAGGTCGCATCTAGCTGCTTCTCCTGGTGCGGAGCATTGCGTTGGCAGCTTGTCCGTTCTTCAGGGGACAAGGCAGCAGCCGAGTGCTAGCACCTTCAGAGCCTCAAAGCTCGTTCGTTCGACCAGCACTAGACAGCAGCTTGCTGATTTCTTTTCCGCCTGTGCTCAATCTGCTAGCTGATTTCGGATCAGCAATTTGGTTTGTTCCTTGACTGAGTTCTGTGAAGGGGTGCTGCTAGAGTGCTCGAAGTCACTGTAGAAATTGCAGTCAAGTTGATTTTCAGTTGAAGCAATTTTATCTCTTACGTGGTATTTTCAGCGCATGGAAATTCCAGTGTGCCCCCCTGGAATTTTCGGCCCTTTGTTTCGTACTAGTTGTTCTGTGTCCGTTTGAGCTCGGATTCGTGTTCCGATTTTTGCATTGGCTTCCCACCGTTTTAAGGATTTTATCGAAGTACTGTCGTCACTAGTTGACTTGAGTATTTTAGATTTGAGAACTCGCTTCTTCCTCATAGGAGTGGAGTATCTCATTTTCTGTCCATCGGTTTGAGAGTGGCTCGTGCTTCTGCTTGTTGGGGTGTCCCGCTGTGTTCCTAGGGAACATCCACTCACTCATTGGGTCGTGGACATCACGGTCTTTTTTGCTCGTGTTTTATGGTGATTTTGGGACAGCGGCAGAATTTATTTTAGGAAAAATTTACGGCTCTCATTCAACCCCCACTGGTCGCCAATTCGGACCTTCAACTACCGGTCACAATCTTGCTTGGGTCATCCACAAAGCCTCCGGATGCTCTCCAAGCTTCACGATCACCACCAAGCCGTCTAGGTGGTGCCGATCACCAAGAGTAACAAGCTAGAACTCTCACTTGACCAAGTCAAGGCCAAAGAGATGGATGGATGCACACTTGCTACTCTCTTTCACTAATGAGGTCACTAATTCTCACAATTAGAAAATCTCTCAACCTCACTAGGGCTCATGCTCTCCCTTGCTCCATAATGGTGTTTCTCAGCAGAATGAATGGGCAAGAACACTCTAAAGGAGGTGGAGGAAGAGTATAAATACTCGCCAAACCGGCCATCCAAAAGAGCTTCGAAGCAGTACAGTTTCGGGGGCATCGGATGCGCTGATGCCTGGCATCGGACGCGCCGATGCCCTCGACCCAACGGTCAACTGTACTTTTCTGACACACAGTTTAAAGGAGCGTCAGACGCTGGATAGCATCCGATGCCCTTGCCTCGGATGCGTCCGATGCCAAACCGACATCTCTGCATGGACATCGGACGCTGGCCCTCAGCGTCCGATGTGCCCCTCAGGGCACTCTCTCAGAACAGTGGCACAGGCACGTCCGATGTGACAACTTCGGAGTGTGTGATGTCACGTTGCCAGCACACTCAAGTCTAAGTGACATCGGACAGCGTCCGATGCCACTAAGGCTAGCGTCCGATGCCCATTTCAAGGCCGAAACAACTTCGGATCACGACGCTGCCTTAACGACTTTTCATCATCATGACATAAGGGCTCTCTCTGAGCTACCTAGGGCTATGAAATAACAAGTGTGCACCACACCTACCTCAATAGACTCATCTAGGTCAAGCTACTGATTCACGCTCCCCTTTATAGTACGGCCAAAGGAAAAACAAAGACCTAAGACTAACTAAGTGTCCTCCAACACCATATGACACTTAGCCTAGCCTACCGCCGTCTTCGTCATCCGTCCTTTGAAAACTGAAACGATTTCCATCGCCAGGGGACATGAACTCCATGTGCCCGTATCGTCGCCATTACCGTGACCTAACTCATCCCTGTTTCTGCAAAACACACGTTAGTCACAGTAATCTAGTGTTTTATCCAATCAACGAAATCCACTAGGGGCCAAGATGCGTTCACCCGACAAATAGATTCAAAAGTAACCACACTTTGTTTCTATAAATTGTCAATGTTTCTTTTCACAGAAGATACAAAATTTAGTCAAAGACTAAGAAGGGCTGCTACTCAACAAGATCTAGCAATTGACAGTATTCCTCCGCTACAGTCTTAACTTCCTCATGCATCGCCGCATGATCATCTTCATCCTTCCCCTCTGGGAATGACATGATGGTGGATAGATCAAATGTCAGAAGATGAAGCCGCAAGGTGGCAAGTAGACCGCATACCACTGAAGTAGCCATGTCCTTTATGTATCGGGTAAGCCGCCCAGGCGCGGCCTTAGCCTGATCAATCAAGGACTCTTCAACTCCTTCAGGGCACGGTACCAGATAAAGCACTGGCTCCACAGCTTGCTCCAACGCCTTCAGAGAATCTTGGGAAGCCTTTAGAGACTCCTGAGACTCCTTCAATTGCACCCGAACCGCTTCCTGAGCTTCTTGCGACTCCTTCGTCGACTTCAAAGCCTGCAGCAGGTTCTGGTCAGCACCTTCACGAATTAATTTGGATTCTTGAAGAGTACTCTGAGCATTAGCAAATACCTCTTCAAGTTCAGCCTCCTGACGGTTGAAATCATTTTGCCATCCTACTGCAAGATTCTGAGACTATGGAGAACACAGAACAAACATGGATGAGTATTATGACTTCATAAAGCAAGGATCTAACGACATATTTCTGACTAACCAGTTAGCTGCTTCTTGGAAGACTTTATAGCCTCCTTGAACTTCTACTCAGCGGTGGAATGCTTGGCAATAAGATCAACCTCCCGCTGGTTAGCCGCATCCCGCTCAACCACAACAATCTTTAGTTTTTGTTGCAGCTCGTTGATGCGATTGTGCAAAATTTGAGTAGCCACCTTCTAGCTAACCTGCTCTTGTGCTATATACTCCTTCAAAGCTTGGTTTTCGGCGGAAAGTTCCTGACGGATCCGAGTAACCTGCTTAGTGTCTTTCACGTCGAAACCCTGCACAGAAAGAAATTTAGTACCTGGAACAATGATGCAAAGCCAAAAGAGACACGACATTACCTCAATGAATTCTTTGAGCACCAAAGCTGGCGCCATCACTCGTTCGCCCAGCTCTTTCAGACGGACAAGATCCGGGTTGTACCCCACGACTTCGAGTTTCGTCCCTTGATGTGAAGACTCGGGGGCGTCACCAAAATCCCTCCGCACAAGAGCTGAGGCTTCAATTTCACCTTCAGTACTAGTACCAGCTTGGATCATCTCCAAAGTTGGTTCATCGGGCTGACGGGTACGAAAGAACCAGTCATTCATTACCCGATCAAGTTCCCGTTGAGCGGGGGAACGGAAGATAGAATACGGAGCACCAACCTGAGGCAATGGAAGAACATCCACTTGAGGATTCTTTACGGTAGGAGCACCAAATGGAGAAGGATCCGGCTTGGTATTCACCTAGCTACTGATAGGAGGGATGCTCGACTCCACCTCCTTCTGAGCCTCCGACTCCTCTCCTTTCTAGGATTTAGCCGCATCATCCGAGGAAACCTTGGCAGTCTTCATAGTCCTATAGAGACAAGTGCAAATAGTGATCAATAAGTATGATGAATAGTATAGGGTTTAAGACTACATACAACAAAACTTACTTGGCCAGCTTCAAAGTCTTGGGGAGCTTCAGACTTCGCTTCTTTGGCTGCTGCTACGGGAGGGAAGCTTCCTCCGTTGCCTCTCCACCAGCAGCAGATCCTTTAGTCATCCCAGCATCTGTATCAAATGAAGATATAAGACACGGACTTACAAAGCCCCAAGCAAACAGTTAGCTAAAGCACTCGGGTTCCCTTACTAGGAGCACCCAGATTGCAGTGTTTCTCAGCCAACACTTTTGATGAAAAAATTTTCTGGCAAGCACGGCGATTACCAGTGCGAGCCTTCTTTGGGACGAGTTCTTCGACTTCATGAAGTGGACTCGGAGAACGCTTCTGGCTACTCTCAGCACTGGGATCTAGGATCATGACATCAGAGTCAGTTGATTCTGAGCTGAATCCACCAAGATCACCAAGAGAATCTGACTCACTAGGAAGATCCTCACTGCGGATAGGACCTTCATGTACGATGCCTCCCCCCTCTTCATTAGTTGGGGGCAGAGGAGGGCAATCGTTGTTGTTCTGCCCTTGATTCTATCAAAACAAGAGGAAGACAATTGATATTCAGTCGGCAAGACACTTATTAACAAGATCACGCGACGGGTATTAAGTTTTCTTACCTTCAAAGGTGGATTGATGGAAGAGAACGTGGCCATCATTGGCACAAGGTGTTCACGGCTCCTCAATAGTCGGTTCATCCTTCTCATGATTTCCTCGTTAGATAGCTGATCGGCGGAATGCCGATTTGGGTCCTTCACACCGAGATATTCGAAGCCAAAATTGGCTCGTTGCTACAGCGGATGGACTTGACGAGCGATGAAGTCTTGGACGACGGTATACCCTGTCAGTCCGCTCAACTTCAAGGCAGAAATTATATCAATCAAAGGTTGGATCGCCTCCATCTCCTCAGAAGAAATCTTCTCCTTCTAGCGAGGGTTCTTCTGAGGAGGCCATCCGACAAAGCACCAGAGGAGGGTTGGCTACATAGAACCAGCCACTAGCCCACTCCCGGACCGACTCTGACAACTCTACAGCTATATATTGGGTAGCTACTTCTAACCTAAGCTAGATGTTGGCTCGGCTGACAGTTCACCCAAAAGAAAAAGCGGCAAAGGGCGAAGGAGGGACATATTCCCAAAAATGCCTCACAGAGGTGGGAGAAGATAGCAATATGGAAAACAACATTCGAAGTAATATGATTGAGGGTCAAGCCATAGTAATGGAGCAATCCCCTCATAAATCAGATGCAGGGAGACCCAACCCGCGCTGGACAAAAGACTTGAACATCACGATCTCCGTCGTATTGGGGGCTGGAGTGCGATGATCGAATTGTAACTTCCATCCATCTATCAGCTTAGATCGTCGTAACCCCGGCTGAGCCAGATGCACCAATTCTCCTTCCCTCATGTCAGGGGCCTTCCACGCATGGACTTCGGCGGGAGAGCATGGATGGCGCGGCTTTCCGCCGGTGGTCTTCCTCTTCTTCTCCTCCCGAGATTGTTTCTTCGGGCCCATATTGACTATAAGGGTTTTTCTTCGCACCAACTGAGAGATTGACTATGTGGTCTCACAAGACTCTTAGAAGATGCGGAACTTCGAATGGGTGAAGGAACCGTGAAGTAATGGTGGCTTATTATAGATCTGTTATGAGCAACCATTCAGTTTCCTCAGACGGTGTTATAGAACCGTCAGAAACCCTAACAATTACAAGAATGGTCTAAATGGCGTCAGAGAGAAAAACACGCAGTCTGGTAAACACAAGTTATCACTTTTTTGCAAGGGGCAATAGTACTTAGAATCAAAGACAAAGGACTCGAAAGACCTTCCAAGTACCTGGATCTTATCAAATATTACTCAAAATTACACAGAGGTACACGGTTACATCTTAAGAAGAAGCAGATGCTTACAAACAGTTTCAAGTACAATTTCAACCAGGATGTAAAACACTACTCTAGTGTAATCAAGGTACAAAACCTTGATGTTCAGTGCATCAAGGCTTGGGTTCAGTGAGTCAGAGCAAGCAGGTACAGAACCTCAGGTAGACACTATCTTTTTAGTGCATCCCAAGGTGGGTTTTGGGCTCTATGTCAGCACACAAGGAGCTTCATAGTCAGTCCGAATCCCGACGCCTTTTGACAACCTATGACCCCGAGGCTGTCAGCGATGTGGGAGTCACAAGAGTTCTTCTAGGCGCAACTCTGTATCCCTCTGATCGCGGCCACTTGGAATCCACCCTAACGGATGATCCCATCACAAGAGTTCTTCTGGGCGCTTCAGCTATTCTACATAAAAAGGAGTACAAGACCCGGGGGCTCAGACATCTCTACTATGGACATTATGGAGATCTTGGAGGTAAAGGAGGCCACACACTACAAGAAGTGTGGAATTCTTGCTTCTCAGGCAGGGTATTTATAGGCGACATCTATTGGTTTATAGACCGAGTCTATAAACATGACGGTAGAGCCTAACAAGTACAGTCACATGTGAACTGTTACCCGTGTGAGCCTACATGATAAGGCTTATCCTATTCACATGTTGATTTCAATGAGAACAGACAAAGGTGTTGTAGTTACACAAAGCGACAAGGATTCATTAAAGCGGACAGGTGGTACAGTCACTAGCCAATTATTATTGTCCTTCACAGTGATTTTTAGTCAGTGGGGGTGAAAAGGGACGTTTGATGAAAACGTTACCCACCTGAAGCTGAGTTATTATCACTCGGTTGGATTACATTAAAAGCAGTGTCGTGTATTAATCCCATACCGTTCTCGAGGATGACTCAAATGATATATTCAAGACCCTAAATACCGACTCCTTCAAGTACTCGCTATTTAGACTCGGGGGCTGCATGGTATATAAAATCTAGGAAAAGTTTTCTCAAAAAGGATTATCTGGAAAAAGACTTGAAGACCCTCAAAGTCATTTTTTGTTAAAATGACAAGAGGCTCGGGGGCTACACCCTATGGGTGCACTTTTTCTAAAAAGTGCACACCATTGGAGTTTTTTCTTCATTCCTACAGAGAACTTCAAGATTTCTTAAGACATTACTCGGATGATTCTTAAAAGAAGCCAGAAGATAACGTTTTAGAGAAATACTAAAGAGCTCGGGGGCTTGACGGACCAGAATGCCAGAGATATCATCCAAAGATGATTACTCAGACCAAGTCCTGGGAAGTCAAGAGAGATCCAAGGACATGGTACGAAGTATACATGGACTAGGACTCTCATTGTAACTTAGTCGAACTACTGAAGGAAGTCTTGTAATTAGAATAGGACTCCTCTGTTGTAACCGACTAGGACTCGGTATGCGTCATGCTCTACCAGACTATATAAGGAGAAGCAGGCGCATACCCCTATCATTGAATCTCAAATCATAACACAAGGCACATGCCGCCACTGGACGTAAGGTATTATGCTATTCAGCGGCCTAAACCAGTATAAATCGTCGTCCTTGTGTTCTCGCCGAGTTCTACGAACGTCGATCTCCACCGAACAAATCGTCTCGAGAAACCCCATGACAAGTTGCCGGTTAACAAACACCGACACTCAGTCAAATCAACTACAAACTACACCAAATTTTGCACAGATATTCACAACTATGTTGGTAAACTACAAATAAGAGATCATAGCTCAAACCCAACTAGAACGACGTGAATCGCAGATCTCGTGCAAAAGAGAAAAGTTTAGATCTGAAAACTAAATCCACTTGATCTATGTGCTCGTGTGGAATTAGATGAATTCCTTCGCTTGAGAGATGTCTCTCATGATAAAGCACATGATGGTTCAAATGGAATCACAATACAATCCTCGAATCAAAAGATCTCGTGAAAGAGGTACAGAGGGACAAACAAGAACGTGAAGAACAAAACATGAATAAAAAGATTTCTGCAAAATAGCCAACGACGCTACAAGGTGATTACAGTCACTAGTCTAGAATCTGAGTACACAGAGGAATAATTTCTCTAGGATCACAACAATAACTACGGGGAAGTGAAACCCTAACAATGAAATAAAAATAGCAGTCCGAAGTGAGAAAGAGAGGATGAGGGGTGTCATCCATTATTTATAGCCTAAACATAATACCCCTCTACCCCTAGGATACAATGAGCGAAGAAGCGAGCCAGGGGCATTCCAGTCCAACTTTGCAGGTTTCCTTCATCGACGGTTACACACCTTCCTCATCATTAGCTTCGCAGCAACGCAAGCCTCATGATGCTGCCACATCCCATCCCAACGGCCATGCGCCTTCTCACTCCTAGCTTCGCCTTGATGCAAGCCTTACGGTGTCGCCACGTGCTGCTCCATTCGTCCTCGGAACCTTTGCCAGGTTTTGAGACCCAAACCGACAAACTCGACAACTTGAGTTTTGAGGCCCAAACTCAGAAACCGGCCACTCAGGTTTTGAGACCCAAATCTAAAAACTATCGCAGGTGTTTTTTAGCCTCTACCACCAAACCCACGTTGTAGAAGAAGCGTAGGTGCTACGCCCCGTCTGCTAACACCGATGTTGATGCATGTACAGCCTCCACCAAGCATGACTTCTTCGCATTCCTTTTTGACTCGACCGACGACACTTGCATCTCCTATGCAAGCCCGTATCCAGCCTCCGCCAGGTGCCACGACGCCATCGTCTTCCGCCTTGACTTGACTTCATCCCCACGTATTATTATTTTGGGGCATGTCGGCTCTCTGCTGGCCGACATGTCTCTACCGGCTAACCGTGAGCCGACAAGCCTATCGGACCAATATGACACGATGGTCTATCCTCCCCAGATCTGAAAAGGACCTTGTCAGCTGCTGGGTTGCCGATAGGAATCTATCGGCCCTCCAGGAGTGACAGGTGCCCTATAGGCTACCTAGTAGCCGATAAAATACTATATTTATAACTCTTTCTATCTAAATGTTATATTTGCAATTAACCATTACAAAAATATTATATATATATATTTTCCTTGTGGACGAAATAAAAGAATATTGTGGTTCCAAACTGAATTTGGTGTTCAAAAATAGATTCAATCTTGATGATTTTTAGATGGACACAAGAATCCAAATTTGTGATCACGGCCAAAAATTATAGAAAATTAGCTCATATCCTGAAAGAATGATAATTAAAAGCTAAACTACCATAAAACAATATATGTAATTACTCCCTCTATCCCTTTCCCTGAAAGAGGACGGTTTGGGTTTTGGTATCACAAGTTTAACTCAATTTATATAAAATACGTGCAATATTTATATCTTCCAATAAATTTATTAAAAAACTAGATTTAAAGATCTTTCCGATGATACTAGTTACTTAGTATAAATATTTATATATTTTAATATATAATTACCGATATTTGTTTATCGGGAAGCGAGAATGATATCTATTTTGGGACGGAGGGAGTATGTCTAGTCAAATTTAAAAAGAACAATTATCCTGCATTGTTAACATACACACCTACCACTACCCCAGATTGTAAAGGATAATTTGAGATGAAATACTAGAAATCATCAAGTTACATTCTATTAATTCCTGGACCTAGTATTATTCTGCAAGTCATTATAGTAGTATGAATTAAAATAGGAGATAATCAGGTGTGAAACAAGATTTTGGATTGCGTGAACAAATAATTCAAAAATCTCATTATAATTTGTGCTCTGATTAGGTTTATCGTAATGAGAAGATGAGTGGAGCACATACAAGCATCCAGAATAATCCACACAAACAAAAGCTGAGGACAATATCGAGGGACGCAAGATGCTAGAGCCCTTGATCATAAAATGTACGCAAGCAAAATACATATATTTAAGAACACAAAAAATGTCATTTAATGTAGGATGACTAAGGAATCAAGAAAATGAACCGACAGTATGTGAAATTGAGTCTATACCTAATAATAAATAATAAATCTGTCCTTACTACTAAAGAGACAAAATTTTCACTGTTTTTATACTTATTTTTTGAAATGATCTCCTCTAACTAATTTTGCAGGAAATGGATGAAAAACTGCTTCTCAAACGGTATAAATATACTCAAAAGGTGTCTGTCGTCCTCCTCTAACTCTAAGGGACATCTTTTGAGCTGTTTTTTTTTTGCTAAACACCATTTTGCAAAACAGCTTTAACCATGAAACTATTTTATTCCCCCTCTCACAAAAGCATAAGCTGAGAGCTGAAAAAGTAGTTTTTCACAACTTATACCCTTATTTCTCTCTCTCAACAACCATGCATAAGGTTGTTCATGAAACTGTTTTGTCAAATATTTTTTTTCAAAACCAACTTAATTTCACCTAGGACATTGTTCATAAAACTATTTTCTAAAAAACAATTTTACTAGTGAATCTTAGCTATAGGAAACGAGGCCTAAATCGTCTAAGGGGGTGTTTGGTTCCTACCCCTAAAGTTTAGCCACTAAAGTTTAGTCACTTTTAGTCACTAAAGTTCCAAACACTACCACTAAAAGTCATTTTTAACACTACAACTCTAGTGACCTCCACTAAACTTTAACTTTAGTGACTAAACTCTAGAGGGTGGAACCAAACACCCCCTAAATCGACATAGATATCAGTGAAACCAAACACCCCCTAAATCGACATAGATATCAAATCTCTTGGGTCCTCATAGAAGTCGGCTTGCTGGGCAGCTGGGCTACGTGACTAACGTGAGGATCACATATTCACATGCGGGCCTCGTGGGCTCTAAGTATTAAAGACTTACGTGTTGGCTTCTCGGTCTTGGGCTACTAACGTACGTACTATATACTATCCTAATACTACTACTAGGTACATATGGTCCTGTAGTCAGCATTGAGGGCCAGGACCGGCACTGTGTACAGCAGGGTCAGATATACTCATATAGAGTCATATACACTACTGCAGAACAGACCTTTAGCCCCGGGCCATTTTGGCCTTTAGCCCCGGGCATGGAGCCGGGGCTAAGGAATCGGGACTAAAGGCCCGACCTTTAGCCCCGGTTACCCGCCCCGGGGCTAAAGGGAGACCTTTAGCCCCGGTTGGTAATATCAACCGGGACTAAAGAGGTCTCCAGCCGAGCCACGGTTGCTGGCTTCTTTAGTCCCGGGGCTAAAGAGGTCGCCTCTTTTTTCTTTTTTTCTTTTTCTTTTCTTTTTAATTGGTTATTGTTTTGCGTTTTACAATTACATTAGGGTTTTTAATAGGTATTCTTCGCTGCTAATATATTCCATTAGGGTTTCAATTCGTATTCTTCGCTGCTAATAAATATATATAAACATATAAAATTTACAATTACGCACAAATGAAATATGAAACTATATATATTATAGATCGAGCTATACATATGTACATAAAATATACAATCCATCATGCATCCTTAACTTGATATTTACAACACAAATATTGTTCCTGACTTAGAGGTCATACAAGTGTTCGTCTTGGTTTGACTTCATTGGTTCATCTTTATTAAACCAATACTCAGTGCCAGACTTAAGGACATGGTCATTAACACTAGTACAGAGACATACTATACAGGCGTTTGAAAACTCATTTTCACAGGCGTTTTCTAGCACCGCCTGCGCTGACGGCCAGTGAAAATGGAACAACAGCACAGACGGTTATTTGTGAACCGCCTGTGGAAATCGATTTCCACAGGCGGTTCACTTAAGAAACCGCCAGTGTAAATGGTCTATTTACACTGGCGGTTGTTTAAGTGAACCGCATGTGGAAATCGATTTCCACACGCGGTTTACAACTAACCGCCTATGCTGTTGTAGACTAGTTTTATATATATATTATTAATTATAATTATTATATTATTAAATTAAATATATACATTAATATAGGAACATGCAATTATATTGTTAAATTAAATATATGCATATACATTAATATAGCAACATGCAATTTACATATTCATACATACACTTATATACATCAAAGTTTGGTGCTCACAAACATAGAGTTGCAAGTTTGCACATTACATACATCCAAGTTTGTACAGGTGGTCTAATAACCATTCTGAGTTAGTTTTAGCCTAGAAATCTCTGTTAGCACTCGGTACTCTGGCTTCGGTAATTTGCTCTCATGATCATGATACCTCCCTTCCGTTGAAATGACGTGCTTCAATAGGAAAAAGCTTAGTCCTCAACTATGTTGTACAAAGTACGTTCGGTGATGCGCTTTGCCTTATCTTCCTTATATTCCTGCAAAGAAAGTTTGTCAATGCCTTATATATTCCTGCATTTGAGACATTGCCTCCTGAGTATAGACATTGTGAATCGTATAGATGGGTTTATATATATATATACATTATGGATCAAAATCATGTAATTACATACAAACATTATAGATCCAGATCATGTATAATAGACAAGGATTACCTCATCGGCTTGTGGATTATAATCAGGTTCATGTTGCAATTCACGACGAGCCTTCCTCACTTCGGGAGGCTCCATGTCATCGCTAACACTTTCATATTCTGGAGTTTCGTCCCCTGTGGCTTCACCCGTTTCATGGGTCCCTTCTACCTTCTCCGTGGGGTCGAACGACCCCAGGACTTTGCTTGTTTGGTGGGTCACTTCTTTCGTCATGGGGTCGGACTCTGGGGCTTGTTCCGTATGTTCAGATCCTGGGGCTTGGTCCTTGCGCGGAGAACTTATCGCGACAAACTGACATAAATATATAATAATATCACAAGGAGATTTATCAAAGAAAAAAGAAAAAAACATGGTATTCCTAGAATTATCTATGTATTAAACAAACTATGAGGCATATATTCAATTTAAATTAATTTAAATATATATTTTACGAGAGAAACAAAATAAAATTTATTTCATTTATTTATGTTTACATCTTGTCGAGGGAAACAAAACAAAATTTATTACATTATTTTTGGACCAATATTTCTCAGGATATGAATTTTAGAATGATTATATAAAAGAAAAAAGAAAAAAACATGACATTTCATATTTTTCACAGCTTCTACATAGTTCAATAAAGCTACCAAAATTGGATTCATATTTTTTGGTATTCCTTGAATTATCTATGTATTAAACAAACTATGAGGCATATATTCAATTTAAATCATTTTAAATATATATTTCACGAGAGAAACAAAATAAAATTTATTTTCATTTATTTATGTATACATCTTATCGAGGGAAACAAAACAAAATTTATTACATTATTTTTGGACTAATATTTCTCAGGATATGAATTTTAGAATGATTATATAAAAGAAAAAAGAAAAAAAAAACCGGCCATGCCCCTCGGCCCACTTCCCTCTTCTCCCTAAACGGCCCACTCGCCCCCCCGGCCCACTGCCGGCCCACTCCCCTCTTCTCCCTCTCTCCCTCCTCTGCTTCACGCGCGCAGCCGCGCGGCGGCCGCCGCGCCCGCCGCCGTGCACCGTGCCGCGCGCCGCTGTGCACCGTGCAACGCCCGTGGCCGAGCCTCCTCGTCCACCATGCCGCGCGCCCGCGGCAACCGTCCACCGGACGGACGGAGCCGGCGGTTGCCGCGCGAGCCACGGCATTCCCGCCGCCGCGCCGCCGCGCCGCCGCCGCCACCAAATGCGCGGAGAGAGAGAGGCGGAAGAGGAGGAGGAGGAGGAGGAGGAGGAGGAGAGGACTCACAACAGCGATGGCAATGGCGAGCGCAGAGGAGAGGGGACGGTGGCGCAACGATGAGGCGGCGGCGGAAAAATTTGGCAGCCTGTCGGCGTCTCTTTGAAAAGAACTGGCGCCAGGACTTAGAAAATTTTCGGGGTGACGAGTTGACCTATATAGGGAGCCAATTTCTACAGGCGGCCGTCAATACCAACCACCTGTAGAAATGGTATTGACCACCGCCTGTATTAACTAATTTCCAATTTTTTTTTAAATGCAATTTGCAGATGAAATATGGCACACTTAATGACCTCAGTGAGGAACTGTTGAATACCAAAGTTGTAGGTAACAACATAGTGCACATCTTCTTTTGTATAGGACATCCCTTCATTTATTACCTTCTTCATGTTCGGAGTTTTGAAATTCAAATATTGAGAGAGTTTTGTGCGGCTTAGGGATTTAAAAATGGCTCTGATGAGAAAGTTTTGAATACCAAAGTTGAAGGGAACACCATGATCTACAACTTTTGTTTTGGTCAACACTTCATTTGACACTGTTGTACCACACGTTGTCCACATCTACTCCAATCTTTCGTAAAACTCACTCAAACTCTCTAAGAGATGTGACCACATGTGAAGCATCTATGTTGTCACTTTGTTCAAATAATTTCATTCTTTTTCCTGGAGTTTAGATGGCCAATACATGCCACCATACCAAAATTGAGGATTTTTTGAAAATCTAGTGAATTACTGATTTTTTTTTAAATTATACGAATTTAATAGGCCGACAACTCGCAGATGAAATATGGCACACTTAATTACCTCTAGTGAGGAACTATTGAATACCAAAGTTGTAGGTAACAACATAGTGCACATCTTTTTTATAGGACATCCCTTCATTTATTACTTCCTTGATGTTCGGAGTTTTGAAATTCATATTTTGAGAAAGTTTTGTGCGGCTTAGGGATTTAAAAATGGCTCTGATGAGAAAGTTTTGAATATCAAAGTTGAAGGGGACACCATGATCTACAACTTTTGTTTTGGTCAATACTTCATTTGACACAGTTGTACCACACGTTGTCCACATCTACTCCAATCCTCCGTAAAACTCACTCAAACTCTCTAAGAGATGTGACCACTTGTGAAGCATCTATGTTGTCATTTTGCTCAAATAATTTCATTCTTTTTCCTGGAGTTTAGTTGGCCAATACATGCCACCATACCAAAATTGAGGATTTTATGAAAACCTAGTGAATTACTGAATTTTTTTTAAGTTATACGAATTTAATAGCCCGACAACTCGCAGATGAAATATGGCACACTTAATTACCTCTAGTGAGGAACTATTGAATACCAAAGTTGTAGGTAACAACATAGTGCACATCTTTTGTATAGGACATCCCTTCATTTATTACATTCTTGATGTTTGGAGTTTTGAAATTCAAATTTTGAGAGAGTTTTGTGCGGCTTGGGGATTTAAAAATAGCTCTGATGAGAAAGTTTTGAATACCAAAGTTGAAGGAAACACCATGATATACAACTTTTGTTTTGGTCGATACATCATTTGACACTGTTGTACCACACGTTGTCCACATCTACTCCAATCTTCCATAAAACTGACTCAAACTCTCTAAGAGATGTGACCACTTGTGAAGCATCTATGTTGTCATTTTGCTCAAATAATTTCATTCTTTTTCCTGGAGTTTAGATGGCCAATACATGCCACCATACCAAAATTGAAGATTTTTTGAAAACCGAGTGAATTACTGCATTTTTTTTAAGTTATACGAATTTAATAGCCTGACAACTCGCAGATGAAATATGACACACTTAATGACTTCTAGTGAGGAACTATTGAATACAAAAGTTGTAGGTAACAACATAGTGCACATCTTTTGTATAGGACATCCTTTCATTTATTACATTCTTGATGTACGGAGTTTTGAAATTCAAATTTTGAGAGAGTTTTGTGCGGCTTAGGGATTTAAAAATGGCTCTGATGAGAAAGTTTTGAATACCAAAGTTGAAGGGAACACCATGATCTACAACTTTTGTTTTGGTCAATACTTCATTTGACACTGTTGTACCTCACGTTGTCCACATCTACTCCAATCTTCCGTAAAACTCACTTAAAAGTGGCTCTAATGTGGCATAAAGATTACATAAATGGATTACAAGGCAAATAACAAAAATAATCTAGGCAGCCACTATTCTTCCTTCTCCATCATGTCGCACCCAGGGCAATGATTTCTGTGGGATGCTTCGCTCAACATTCCTTATCCTTCCTGGATGGTCGTCTACAAAGAGAGACATATCGCTGAACTCGTTAAATTCATCCAGGTCAGATACACCATCAACTCCTATAGCTTGTTGGTTTCCAGGAAAAACTACATGCCTTGGCTTGTCAGTACTTTTCTTCTCATTACGAGAAAGGATTTGTTCGGCATAGAAGACCTGTGCCGCACGGTTAGCCATTATCCACGGATCATCTTTGTAGCCAACCTTACTTAGATCAAGAACTCTGACCCCATAGTTGTCCACTATAACATGTTTGTATTCAACCCATTGACATCGAAACACAGGGATCTGAAATGAACCATAGTCAAGTTCCCATATGTCCTCAACGAAGCCAAAGTATGTAGTCTCATTACCAGTTTCAGAGTCTAAGGCCTGACATCGAACACCACTATTTTGTGCCATGCTCTTGTTGTCCTTAGACTTTGTACAGAACGTGAAACCACTAATGTCATAAGTTTGCCATGTCGTGACTTGAGGTGATGGTCCAGATGCCAACACCTTGATGGTGCGGTCCTCAGTTGTTTCCCCATCTGGTTGTCATGCTCCCGAAGCCATGAGATGAACTTTTTTTGTGTTCCTTCGTTAACCAATCATCCGTGCACCCATGATTATGTTCGTGAAGCTCATTAATGTGTTTCTCGATCCAAGGCTCCATTATTGAGAGCTGATGTAGGATGTTGTGATGTGCCTCGAGGATTGTATTGTAATCAAGAGGGACGATTGTTTTCTTTCCCATCCTCCCTCTTCCATTCAGCCTGCCCTCATGTCTTGACGGAGGTAAACCTATTGCAACCTGGTCTTTTAGGACCTTGTTGCAGAAAGGACCTCTGGACTCAATTGCCGCTTCGGTTAAGTACCCCTCTACCATGGACGCCTCAAGACGAGCACGAGTTGATACATAGCCATTTAGTATTGACATGAAACGCTCATATGTCCACATCTCATGGAAGTACATGGGACCCAGAGCCTCTATTTGTGGACCCAAGTGGACCACAAGGTGAACCATAATATCAAAGAATGCTGGGGGAAACACATCTCAAACTGTGACACTGTCTCCACTGTGAATTCCTTAAGGGACGCCAACTCATCACGGTGAATCACTTTTTGTGAGATCCTGTTGAAGAAGTAGCACAGCCGTGTGACAGCAACCTTGATCCACACGGGATTTATAGCCCTGATGGCAATAGGGAGGAAAGTAGTCAGCATGACATGACAATCATGTGAGTTGTAGTTGGTGAGTGTAAGGTCTTTCATTGACACAATACTCCGTATGCTAGAGCAGAACCCAGATGGGACTTTTAAATGCTTGAACCACGCACACATCGCATGTTTTTCTTCATTGTTGAGGTTGTAGCTTGCTGCCGGGAGGTGGTATTTCCCATTTTCTTGAAGCACAGGGTGAAGTTCATTTTTTATGTCTAACTGTACCATGTCCATGCGTGATTTCAGTCCTTCCTTTGTCTTCCCCTTCATGTCTAGTAAGGTTCCAATTAGGCTTTCAAACATGTTCTTCTGGACATGCATACCATCGATTGCATGGCGAACGTCTAACTCTGGCCAGTATGACAGATACTCAAAGAAAATAGACTTTTTCTTGAATCTAGCCCCTGGAGTTGGTTTGACATCCTTTCTTGGTTTTCCGTCTTTTGTCTTGTTCCCAAAAACAAAATTGAGTTTGCTGACTAGGTTGAAAACTCTTTTGCCTTTACTGTTACCTGATGGAGCAGTAGAATGTAGTTCAACATTATTGTCAAAATACTTATCCATCTTTTTCTGGCGGTACTTGTGTCCTTTCGATAAGAAGCGTCTGTGTCTCATGTACACTATCTTCTTAGATGCATTAAGGGACACGTAAGCGGTTTCATCTATGCATACCACACAACCAACTTTTCCCTTGAACTGCCCTGATAATGTGAAGAGAGCAGGGTAATCGTTGATCGTAACAAAGATAATTGCTCTCAGTGTGAATGATTCTTTGCGGTACTCGTCGAACATTTTAACACCTGTTTCCCACAGTATCTTCATGTCCTCCATTAAGGGCTCCAAGAAAACATCCATGTCAACTCCAGGCTGTGTAGGTCCAGAGATAAGGATGGTTAGCAAAAGGAACTTTCGCTTCTGCATCAACCATGGAGGAAGGTTGTAGATGGTGAGGATCACCGGCCATGTGCTGTGCTTGCTGCTCCTCTCAGCAAATGGATTCATTCCGTCAGTACTCAATGCGAACCTAACATTTCTTGGTTCCTTTGCAAAGTCCATGTGGTTTTCATTGAAATCTTTCCACTGCTGCCCATCGGCTGGGTGCCGAAGCTTCCCATCGTCTTTGTGGTCATCGCAAGCATGCCAGCTCATAAGTTTGGCATCCTCTGGGTTAGCGAACAAACACCTCAATCGATCGACCACAGGTAGGTACCACATCACCAAAGCAGGAGTCTTTTTCTGCGCATAATAGTCTACTTCTTGTTTTTCTTTCCTGGTGGATTTTGAACTACTCTTTAGGGTTTTTTGTTGGGTCCTCTTTCTCTTGGTTTCTTTACACACGGAGGCAGCACACTCTTCCTCTCTATAGTCTTTATTCATCTTGTATCTACTTGCACCACAATTTGGACAGCTATCCAAATCCTTATAATCAGCACCTCGATACAGGATACAATGATTTCTGCACGCATGGATCTTCTCAACACCCATCGTCAGTGGACTGATTAGCTTCTTGGCATAGTATGTGTTAGCAGGCACTTTGTTCTCCTTAGGAAGCATGTCTCCAATAATACTCAAGAACGCATCGAAGCCAGCATCAGAAAGACCATACCTAGCTTTGCACACCAACAACTTAAGCACAGACCGCAGCGTCGTGAACTCTTTGGTCCAACCCTTAGACTCATCATACAAAGGCTCTTCTGCTGCCTTCATCAATGTCTTCATACCTTTCATGAAGAACATTGATGGATCGTCCACATGACGACGCAACAATGCCTCTAGAAATTCTGCATCTTCCGCAGCCATATTATTTGGTAGCACATTAGTTCTGACATCTTCATTTCCTCCTGCGAAACCATGATCTCCAACATTTGGCACAACATGTTCGACGTCAGGTTGTTGTGTCTCCTGTACAAACTAAAACCCACCATCAACCATATCTTCACCATGACGTCGATGTTCGCAGGGTTTCTAGTTGTATAAGGCGCAGAGCTACCCTCTCCATGCTTTGTCCAAATCAAGTAATCATTCATAAATCCTCGGCGGACCAGATGAGAAAGGATTTGTTGAGTGTTATCAAATACAACAACATTTCTGCAGTCCATGCACGGACAATGTATGTGCATCTTCTTTGTTCTCCAAACATGATTCTTAGCGGCATCAATAAACCTATGGACCTCGGGTATGTATAATGGATCTAGTCTTGATAACTTATACATCCAGAATGACCTCTCCATCATTACCTGTAAAAAAACAATAAATTGATTGAAATCAATGTAAAAAAGTAACCATATCTAGAGATTATATATTTGTTAGGTGAAACCCTAGATCTAAAAAGTGAATCATCAAATTGAGCAAGAATGAGCAAATTGAGGCAGGAGGGACACAAACTAACCTTTCTTGTTAATCTCCTTCCAAGAAATGAAGAACAAAACCTCTCCCCTTGTATTTTGTAAAATCTGGACCTCCAAAATCGCCTCCAATGGAAGGTGGCGGCGAGAAACAGTGCTGCTCGGGGAGGAAGATGGGGTATTTATACCAGAGATAGCATAGGCGGTTAGCTAGGAATTATTATTAGCTAGTGTTTATAGTTTACTGGGGTTTAAAGTAAAAAAACTAAGTACCATAATTTAAAATACCTAAGTATCATTATTAAATAAAAAACACAATATTCATAAAACATAAAAACATAGTGAAAAAAACAATTGAGAAATAAACAACATAATAAAAAACCTAAATATTATATAAAAAACTACATTTCCCTCTCTACATAAATACTCAAGAACACACCATTATACATGCAAACAAGAAAAGATGTCATGCACAAACAAAATTAAAAAGTAAACATGAAGCAGTATAGATGAGAGACATTATTTAACCATCTTAAGCAAGCTCACTCATTAACCTAGGTATTCTTCTCTCTCACTCATGGGTGAAACCCTAGATCTAAAAAGTGAATCATCAAATTGAGCAAGAATGAGCAAATTGAGGCAAGAGGAACACAAACTAACCTAAAAACAATTGAGAAATAAACAACATAATAAAAAAATATAAATATTATATAAAAACCTACATTTCCCTCTCTACAAAAATACTCAAGAACACACCATTATGCATGGAAACAAGGAAAGATATCATGCATAAACAAAATTTAAAAGTAAATACAAAGCAGTATAGATGAGAGACATTATTTAACCATCTTAAGCAAGCTCACTTATTAACCTAGGTATTCTTCTCTCTCACCCATGGGTGAAACCCTAGATCTAAAAAGTGAATCATCAAATTGAGCAAGAATGAGCAAATTGAGGCAAGAGGGACACAAACTAACCTTTCTTGTTAATCTCCTTCCAAGAAATGAAGATCAAAACCTCTCCCCTTGTATTTTGTAAAATCTGGACCTCCAAAATCGCCTCCAATGGAAGGTGGCGGCGAGAAACAGTGCTGCTCGGGGAGGAAGAGGGGGTATTTATACCAGAGACAACACAGGTGGCTGTCTTAACCCAACCGCCAGTGAAAATGGTGGTATTTACACAGGCGGGTTAGCTAAGCCAACCGCCAGTGGAAATGCATTTACACTGGCGGTTGGGTTAGGCCAACCGCCAGTGTAAATGCATTTCCACTGGCGGTTGTTAACTGTTCACGGCCCCCTTTTATATCACAGGCGCGTGATAACTAGAACCGCCTGTGCTATGATTAGGGGGCGCCAGCTATGAGCAGTATTCTACTAGTGTAATGAAGCCCGCGATGGTCTCTTGAATTGCTTTGAGGCGGACCTTATCCATCACCTGGTTCTTCAACCATGTCTCCTTCAATTTGGATTAAAAGAAAAAGAAAGTATTAGCATACATAATATTTATGTAAAAGCAAAAAAATGAAATAAATTCATTTACATGTTACGTACTTGCTGACTCTGTAGAGGAGTTCTTTTTTCATACACCGTCAGGAACTCGCAAACATAGTACGCACATAAATTGTTTCCCGGTGACTGCCGTAGAACCCACTGTACAAGATATAAAAAGATTACTCTCGGCTGAGCGTGCGTCTGCTGAGTGATGCTAATGAAGGTAAAGAGGCGGGGAGGTAGTACAACTTACATTTAGTCGTAGAGGATCAGGAAGTTGCGCTTTCAGATCCGGACGGTGTTTCTGAACAAACCAAGCCCAAACCCTGCACAATATATATAATTGGATCGTTAATTATTAACTATTGCAGAGTTAAAGAGCAGGAATCAATATTTAAAGATCACATTTACCCTCCGATAATATCTATCATAGCTTAGTAATCTTCTTGTGGTTTTCTCAGAGAGTCATAGATTAGCAAACGACTTTCATGGAGATCGATCACAATTAGTATCCAGTGAAAACTGCATTTATATTTATAAGTCAACACATATATCTTTATGTCAACCTATAATAAAATGTGCATATGATAACAAAACTCACCTAAAGTTGTAGGGGAATAGTATATATCTTTTGTCCCTTTGGTTTACGAAGAACCTCCGCAAATTCCTCTCTGTTTGAGTTTGCCATGCATCCGAGGGAGTATTGCTTGGGTGCTTGAAGACGATATATGGATGGATGAAACCAATCTCCTTGTCATTTTTACGCCTTAGTCGTCTCATCATGTTTCTGCATATGTTTAGAAACGCTTGCTAGTGTGAGGATAATTACTTATACATATACATAAGCTAAAGTGAGTTTATTAAAAGAAACAATCACTTACAGGCAAAAGCAGATGACGAGAGATTTGTCTAGAGCATCCATGTGGCAGAGCTGATGTAACTCATTAAACTGAACATATATTATGTCATCACCACGAAAGTAATCATGGTCTCTAATTCTGACGCAAATATAGTCATCAGCTTTTCTGCCACACGCCGTGAGGTACCACTGATTTAGCAAGTGCATTTGCGTACCAAGATCCCTCAGGGCCGCTGGGTTGTATAGACTTTGACCATATACATATGCCCTCTGCCATTTATCAACTTCTGGAGCACTTATGATGCCTGCTTCTTCGAGTATGTTTTCCACATTTAGACCAGTTTCCTCGAAAGATTTGAGCAGTTGCTCAGGATCAACGTCTCCATATGTTCGTTGTATGATGTCCATGTTTGTACCGTATTCATTCCCAACAGTTAGATCCGGCACTGATTGTTGCGTTTGTTCCCCGAGCTGTGGGACACCCTTTCCTGCTCTCTTCTTTGTCTTCTTCGCCTCCTCAATTGATTTGCTGAGCGTGCAATCATAGTCTGATTTTGGCGAAGCCTTACGGGCAGCACGAACCTTTTTCTGGTGAGCGTCCACAGTTTGCCTTAGTTTTTCAGGACGAACAAAAAGGTACGGCTTCTCCGGGTTTTGCTTTGCTCGACTACTAGCAACGACAGCGTCGAAGAACTTGTTCAAGTCTTTTTGTGCTACAGCTTCAGTCTCCTCATCGGTCATGTCATATGGAAGTTTTGTCATCTTGGGAATGACCGCTGGTTTTCTCACAGAGGCTATCTTCTTCGGAGGTGGTGGGGCTGACGCCTTAGTTTGTGTGACAGGCCTCTTCTTTGTTGGCGGTGGCGGTGTTGGAACCCGCCGTGGAGATGGGGCAGGTGGCGGTGTTGGAGCCCGCTGTGGAGGAGATGGTGGGGCCGGTGGCGGTGTTGGATCACGCCGTCGGGGAGATGGGGCCGATGGCGGTGTTGGATCCCGTCGTGGAGGAGATGGTGGGGCCAGTGGCGGTGATGGATCCCGTCGTGTTAGATCTTGATCATCATCGCCCGCAACATTGTGATCATGTGGTGAATGAATAATTGGACTTAGGTTGGGGGATGTCCTGCTGCGAAAACAACATGGTATATGAGTATCCATTTATACTATTAACATTCATTCACTAATTTCATACACACCTAGGGTTAGGTTGTTGAGGAGGAGGAGGTGATGCACCAGGAATTATGATATAACGCTTGCGCCAACATATGAATGTCTTCTCCGCTTCTCCTAATGTCTTCTCGCCATTGTTGGTAGTTCTTAGCTTCACTAAGATAGAGCTAGGCAACTATCCCCGGTAACAGCCCAAAAATGCTTGTTGACACTAGCCAACGTCATTACTAGGAGCAGACTGTGGGATCTATTCCAGATAACGGTGTCAGACGTGCTTGAAGCAAGTCCGGTCACTATACCTAAAGGAGTGGAGCTAAAGCAGCTATCTACTAATGCCAAGTGGGGTTGTCAATCCCGACACTAGTAGGAGCTAGCTAGAGAGATTGCAATCTACCAGGAGGAGATTCTGCAAGCGCACAGAACTATGGTAGTAGCACTTCGCCTGTGAGTACCAGGTGTCGATTTATTTGATCCCAAGGGAAGGCTAGGGTGGTGTATGAGTTGAGTCAAGGAGGGGATGAGAGTCGAAGAAAGGAGAAAAGGGAAATGGAGAGAAGGGAAAAGAAGAGGATGGAAGGCTAGAAAGAATGTACGGGTGGATAGGTAAGGATGAAATGGATGGCTAAGGTAAGGTGGATGGATAGGTAGATGATAAGGGTAACTAAGATAACTAACTACTAACTAATAACAACTCCTAGATAACTACAAAGCAAGATAACTACGAAGCAAGATAGTTACGAAGCAAGGCAGGCAAAAGTCAATAAAGCAACTAAGTTAAGTATAGTTTTATTCCTATCTTGTCAAGTATCGAGGCGTACTAGCCTTTACAACTTACTTAGGTTGAACGCTAGCACAACGAGCCTTACTGTTAAACTAGGCCAACTACGTGGTGGGATTCAAGGCGCACAGGGCTGTCACCACCTACTTGCTACCACAGCTATCCGGGGGTCCAGCCGTATCTGAAGGTAAGTCTATAACTAAGCACCACGCTTAACTATATTCTAACTATCTCTATCCTAGCTTTGAATAGGGACACCCTTGCGGACATCAGAGCAAACACTTGACTTAATAAGATAAACACTAAACTAACTAAGCAACCTATTGACAAAGATCAAACACTAAGCTCACTAGAGATTAACTACTATGGCTAAGTGAATTGAACTGTAGGATAGCTAGGCACTCAAGCAATCAATCAAGTATACCACTCAATACTGATAAGTAGAATAAAGTAATACTTGAAATAATGAACTAGAATATAGTAAAGTGCTTGAGATACAAGAGCAAAACCTGAACTGGAGATGAAGGATGACTCTTCCCAGCTCCAGAACCGATCACTCACACGCCTCTACTCTTGAGCTAAGCCTTGAGCAGCGCTACCGCGAGGGCAAAGATGCCTTGCTCTACTAGCTACCTACTTGCCTAAGCTCTCACTTGCTTTCTTCTACTTGCTTTGCTTCTCTGGTGTTGTGGTACTGGTACAAATGGAATGGTGCCTCCAGGGGGTATTTATAGTCTTGAGGAGTGAGGAGGGTACTTATAGGGGGCAGCCAACCGACCTAGGGTTAGGTTAGGTGGCGGGCGCCACCCCCTACTGGCGGTCGCCAGTCCCCTGGCCATTGGATGCACCGTCATTGATCCTACGGCCTCCAGGTGGTTGTCCAAGGTGGTTTGGAGGTCGGTTGCATGTCTGAGTGACCGCCATTCAGCCTTGATCCACGCCACTTCATCGTGAGCCGTCCGATGCCACTGACCTAGTGACCAAGGGCCAAGATTTGGCCTTGGGGAGGTCACACGGATCGGTGACGTGGCAGGGAGTGGAACTTGGGCCAACCCAAGTGGCGGGCGCCACTTAGAGGTGGCGGGCGCCACCTAGGGGTGGTGGGCGCCACCCCCTTAGGCCCATTTGGGCCCTGCTGAGTGGGCTTGGCCTCTGGTGGGTCCACATGTCCAAATTTTGTTCAAATCCTGCATTCAAAAAAAATTCTATGGACATGTGGAATTTGGTTAGTTTGAAACCTATTTGACTACATTTCATGCCTTTTTGGTGAATTTTAGGGTCAAATGTTGATGGTAAAACAGGTGTTTAAGGACCATCAACAAGCTCCTCCAAGCTAACATGTTGCTCGTCCTCGAGCAACAATGCAGTTTAAGCAATGAGCATGAAATGGATAGCAACTTAAGATTTCTGCAAGTGCATATTGTATAGTGGGAAATAACTTAGAATATATCATTAATCATAGCAATGTGGGGCTTATAGCTTTTCACTTCAAACATGCAAGAGTGAAATAAAGCAGTAGATAGGAAACTTTTATCTTGCTTAGGTCTGACTAGGATTCTGTCTGGAGGTTTTTTCAAGGTTTTCAAAAGACAATAACTTGCTTAAGTCCTCCAAGATTCACTCAATCACTCAATGGTGTTTAAATCCTCACTTAGGCCAAAATGTAGCCTCTCCTATTTCTAAAGAATGATATGTGGAGTTTTAGGTAGGCCAAGAATCATGAGCAAATTGCCTGATGTTTATTGCTAAGCTAGACACTCAGATCATAAGGAGCAGCAAATCATAAAAATTGATCAAGATGTGCATGTGTGGTTATGTGGAAGTGTATAGAGAGATATTTCATAATCCTTCCTAGTTAATTTCTGGGGTCTAGAGCTAATGATAATTCTCTCTCTCTCTTTTTTCTTTTTTTCTTTTTTTTGGATACATAGTGAGTAGACAAAAGATGTGCCCTCACATTTTCTTAGGACATAGTCCTCTTTTGTGCTACATTGCTCACTCTCTTTTTTTTCAGGACATAGTCCCTTCTTGAGCTACTTTGCTCATTTTTCTCTCTCTCTCTCTTTTAGCTCTAGATTTCCCCAGATATCTATAGGAAAGGATTTTTGAAATGAGTAGGGGAATGGGAGAGAAGTGCTTATTCCCAGTGTAGGAATAAGCATAAGGCTAGCAATGGGATGTTTGGCAGGGTATTGCGTATCTCCAGTGTAGAGAATAAAAAATTTATAGTGGGTGTGTGTGAATCTTGATTCAAAAGATATGATAAGCTTCTCTACTAAGATCTATGAGGTGTAACAAAGCTCAACACAAACAAAGCTCTTTGTGGTTTGGACTAATGACTAACAAATATTTGGCTCATGGTGGGATGGGATAAAATCTAGGAGGAACTTTTAGCAAGGTTTTCATAATTTTTAAAAGAAATCCTCCAGATTAGGTCCTAATTTCACCTTAGCAAGTTTAAAGAATTACTCCATTTCTTACTAACTTTACTCACTAAGCATGATTTCAGTTAAAGCATGTGCAACCCACAAAAGCTACAACTTAGATAAGACTAGTCATTCAAACCATAACAATAGCATTTGCATGACATATTTCAAATCTTATTCAGGTTTCAACTTGTTTAAGCAGATTTTATCAATTTTATTCATGGAGTGGTTATTTAGGCAAGCATGTGACATTCAAAAGATATAGAATTTAAGAACTGAATGTAAAGTGTAGGCTTGAGACATACCTTATCGGAGTGGGAGTCTCCCCCAAGCTGGCTTCTTGCTTGGTGAAGGATCTTCTTCTTCTCAGTCGGAGCTCTTGTTCTCATTTTATTAAAAAGGGAAACTATCTAATGTTGTGAAAAGGGAAACTATCCTATTATGATATTTTATTATTCTAACTAAGTTAACATATACCTATGCATAAAACTAATGTTAACTGATTTTTTTTAGTTTCATGCATGACATATGTTATTTATTTGAAAAAGGGAAAATTGAAGGGAAAAATTGAAAATAAAACCATACCTTAGGTCCATGGAATTTCATCCTTATCGGGTGGATCTTCTTCCTTGGGCACTTCTTCTCTTAGTACTCCATCGGGTTCTTCTTCTTTTTGCACCTCTCCTTTGTTATGTGAATCACACAACTTAGGAGGAGGTGGTTCTCTCTTTCTGCTCCACCCTGTTCTTGGGCGCCTCTTCTTGGTACGAACGGGTTCTGCTTCCTGCATGTTAGCGGCATATGCGGGACCATGGGAAAAGGAGAGTATTTCCTTCCTCCCTCCTAATGTCATTTGCATTTTAGCACTTCCCACATATATGCAGGCATCAACAGTGTTCAAGAAGGGTCTACCTAAGATTAGAGGCACATCTTTCCTATTTCCCATATCTAGTATTATGAAATCAGCAGGAACATAGGAGCCTCTAATATGAACAGGTAAATCATTAACTATTCCTTCTACATAGCAAGTGGATTGATCAGCTAGCACAACATAGGCAGATGTGGATGACATGGGTGGAAAGAATGAGTTTTCATAAAAGTCTTTAGATAGAATGTTCACACTCGATCCTAAATCACACATGGCATTTTTAAAGACTTCACCAAAGATTGAGCATCTAATTATAGGACTACCAGGATCACCCTTTTTAACAGTCATGGTTTGATCTTCATAATAGTTAAAATACTTTATTTCAACCATATTTGCAGTTTCCATGTCAGGTTTAGCAGGAATTTTGCCAGTTTCAAAAGATGGTATGATAGCAGCAAGTTGAGCTAATTGGGTTTCTAACATCTCATTAAAGCTAAGTTGATTTTTCAGAGCAGATGAGAAATCTTCCAATGTAGCATTTATATTCTCAAGGGTTTTGTCATTCAACATTAATTTCTTATTCAAAAATTCAGTAGTTCTACCTTGAGAGTAGACTAGATTCTTTAAGAATGAGAAATCATCAGAATTATGAAAATTAGAGCGGGGGAATGAATTGTTACCTTGAGAGTTTGCAGGCTGATTCCATCCTTGATTCTGTTGACGGAAACCGTTATTGTTGTTGATGAAGTTCAAATCTTCATGTAGCTCGGGGCAGTGGCTCCCAGAATGTCCGGTTTCTCCACAGACTTCACAAGTCATGTAGGATTCCAGAGATTTGACACTCTCTCGCTGGTTCATCTTCTCACAGCTGTCCAGCTTCTTTGCCAGCAGGTCCATCTTGGCCACGATCATGTCGGCTTCCTTAAGGGAATGTATACCTCACTGACGGGGCTGCAGTCTCTCGTCATTCCATCCTTGGTTCGACACCATCTTCTCTATGAGAGCCTTAGCATCTGCAACATTCAGAGAAAAGAATGCACCGCCGGCGGCGGCATCCAAATGGCTTCTAGAGAGTGGGGTTAGGCCATGGTAGAAGTTCTGGATCAATAGCCAGTCCTCCATACCATGGTGCGGACAAGCAGCGACATACTCTTGCAACCTCTCCGAAGCCTCGGGAATAGATTCCACGGCTTGTTGCGTAAAGCTGGAGACTAGTTGCGAAGAGCATTCGTCTTGCCCATCGGAAAGAATTTGGCGAGAAAAGCATTGGAACACTTGTCCCATGTGTCTATAGCGTTGTGATCGGTATAGAACCATTGCTTCGCTTTTCCTAGCAAAGAGAAAGGAAAGAGACGAAGACAGATGGCTTCTTGGGTTATCCCCTTAATGGTGAAGGTGCCGCAAATCTCCAAGAATTGTTGGAGGTGAGCATTGGCATCCTCATGAGCCTTGCCACAGAACGGGCTAGCTTGGACCATCGTGATCAGAGCTGGTTTCAACTCAAAATTGAGGTTAGCATCGATCACGTCTAGTCCTATCGCTACATTAGCGGCAGAAGGAGCAGAAAACTCACGAATGGTCTTATTGGCCATCGTGAAGATAGAACGAGATAAGAAAGAATGAAGTTGAAGAAGATGAAGGAAAAAGATAAGAACAACTAAGGAAAGAAAGAATGGGGTAAGACGAGATTCGCTAAGAGGGAGCTTGAGCGAAGATAAATTCGACACGGACTCAACCGATATACCGATTGCCTTCCCTGGCAACGGCGCTAGAAATGATTGCTGGTAGTTCTTAGCAGCACTAAGATACAGCTAGGCAACTATCCCCGGTAACAGCCCAGAAATGCTTGTTGACACTAGCCAACGTTGTTACTAGGAGCAGACTATGGGATCTATTCCAGGTAACGGTGTCAGACGTGCTTGAAGCAAGTCTGGTCACTATACCTAAAAGAGTGGAGCTAAAGAAGCTATCTACTAATGCCAAGTGGAGTTGTCAATCCCGACACTAGTAGGAGCTAGCTAGAGAGATTGCAATCTACTAGGTGGAGATTCTGCAAGCGCACAGAACTATCGTAGTAGCACTTCGCCTGGGAGTACCAGGTGTCGATTTATTTCATCCCAAGGGAAGGCTAGGGTGGTGTATGAGTTGAGTCGAGGAGGGGATGAGAGTCGAAGAAAGGAGAAAAGGGAAATGGAGAGAAGGGAAAAGAAGAGGATGGAAGGCTAGAAAGAATGTATGGGTGGATAGGTAAGGATGAAATGGATGGCTAAGGTAAGGTGGATGGATAGGTAGATGATAAGGGTAACTAAGATAACTAACTACTAACTAATAACTACTCCTAGATAACTACAAAGCAAGATAACTACGAAGCAAGATAGTTACGAAGCAAGGCAGGCAAAAGTCAATAAAGCAACTAAGTTAAGTATAGTTTTATTCCTATCTTGTCAAGTATCGAGGCGTACTAGCCTTTACCACTTACTTAGGTTGAACGCTAGCACAGCGAGCCTTACTGTTAAACTGGGCCAACTACGTGGTGGAATTCAAGGCGCACAGGGCTGTCACCACCTGCTTGCTACCACAGCTATCCGGGGGTCCAGCCGTATCTGAAGGTAAGTCTATAACTAAGAACCACGCTTAACTATATTCTAACTATCTCTATCCTAGCTTTGAATAGAGACACCCTTGCGGACGTCAGAGCAAACACTTGACTTAATAAGATAAACACTAAACTAACTAAGCAACCTATTGACAAAGATCAAACACTAAGCTCACTAGAGATTAACTACTATGGCTAAGTGAATTGAACTGTAGGATAGCTAGGCACTCAAGCAATCAATCAAGTATACCACTCAATACTGATAAGTAGAATAAAGTAATACTTGAAATGATGAACTAGAATATAGTAAAGTGCTTGAGATACAAGAGCAAAACCTGAACTGGAGATGAAGGAAGACTCTTCCCATCTCCAGAACCGATCACTCGCACGCCTCTACTCTTGAGCTAAGCCTTGAGCAGCGCTACTGCGAGGGCAAAGATGCCTTGCTCTACTAGCTACCTACTTGCCTAAGCTCTCTGAGCTCTCACTTGCTTGCTTCTACTTGCTTTGCTTCTCTTGTGTTGTGGTACTGGTACAAATGGAATGGTGCCTCCAAGAGGGTATTTATAGTCTTGAGGAGTGAGGGGGGTACTTATAGGGGGCAGCCAACCGACCTAGGGTTAGGTCACGTGGTGGGCGCCACCCCCTACTGGCGGCCGCCAGTCTCCTGGCCGTTGGATGCACCGTCATTGATCCTATGGCCTCCAGGTGGTTGTCCAAGGCGGTTTGGAGGTCGGTTGCATGTTTGAGTAACCGCCATTCAGCCTTGATCCACGCCACTTCATCCTGAGCCGTCCGATGCCAATGACCTAGTGACCAAGGGCCAAGATTTGGCCTTGGGGAGGTCACACAGATCGATGATGTGGCAGGGAGTGGAACTTGGGCCAACCGAAGTGGCGGGCACCACTTAGAGGTGGCGGGCTTCACCTAGGGGTGGCGGGCGCCCCCCCTTAGGCCCATTTGGGCCCTTCTGAGTGGGCATGGCCTCTGGTGGGTCCATATGTCCAAATTTGGTTCAAATCTTGCATTCAAATAAAATTCTATGAACATGTGGAATTTGGTTAGTTTGAAACCTATTTGACTACATTTTGAAGGACCGAGAATGCAATAGCAAGGCGACCAGAGGGGGGGGGTGAATGGGAGCTCAAAAAATTCTCTCGAAACTTTGGCCTATTGTCCCCAAAATCAACCCTCGAAAACTTCGATCGAAACCGTGATGCCCACGACCCTCGGAAGAGGGTGGATGATCCCTAGGATCACAGCGAGGCACCACAAAGCGATAGCAAACCAAACGCCTAAGGTACCGGCACAAGTTCGACCCTCAAAAACCAAGTCTCGAACGTAGATAGACGGCTACATCGAGAAATCCCCAAATACCGATGCTAACAAGTAGCAAAGATACCTAGAGAGATTCCTTGGTCAACTACAAGGCCAAACGAGAAGTCCGAAAACCAAGCGAGGAAGCCGGGTGACCAAACGCACACAAACCGGAAGCTTCAGGCAATTCCCGGACTGTCCGCCCCTACTGCGGACTGTCCGTGACTTGGTGGCGGACTGTCCGCCGGCCGAATGGACCAAACAACAACGTTGCTGAAAGTCCCCTAGTCGGCTCCCGGACTATCCTCGAGTTAGACCGGCGGACTGTCCGCAGGTCACTCCAGACCAAAACGCCCGAGCCACGCAGCCACTGAACAGGCTAGAGCCTGACCCCCGGACTGTCCGCGCCCCTGGTGGCGGACTGTCCGCGGATGAACAGAGAGGGCGATTTTGATCACCCCTCTCACGAATCCTCTCAAATCCGAATCAAAACTCAATCCCACGTTCCCAAACTTGGAGAAGATGATCACGAGGTAGTTAGGAGACTATCCCCAAGAAATCATCTCCTCAAATCAACTCAAACACCGGGAAGTCAAAAGGGGAGGAGAATGAATCGAAAAAGCGCCACGAAAACGAAATCAACCTGATCTACTTGTTTGTGAGGAGTTAGATGAATTCCTTTGGTCGAAATGACCTCCTCACTATAAAGAACAAGTTGATTCAAACGGATTTCGCAAAGACGCACTAGAGAGGGAGATCGAGTGACGGGAAAATCGCGGAGAAACGAAGAACGCAAAGAACACGAACCAAAACGCGAATCAAGTCATCGATCTGCAACCGTGTGGCTACCACACGCTACAACAGTGAGGTTACGGCCTCACTTCCTCAAAATCTCCAGTACACAGAGGTATGGTTCACTGCGGATCTCAGCTAGCTACAGCAGGGGATTGGGAGAGTAGGAAACCCTAGAAGCAAAGAGCAAATGACTGAGATAAATGGGGAGGTGGGTGTCTCCCCCTACTTATCCTAATTCTAACTATTCCTAATTCCCACTCTACCCCTAACTACTTACAGAGCGAACCAGCTAAACCCTAAGGTTATTCTGGACCAACTCGAGGTAGGTGGTGATCTGACCGCCACGCCCGCACAATAGGTAGCGTTGCCTCGACGCAACCTCACCGATTGTCGCCACGTGCCGCCACCGCTCTGCGTCCTGTTCACGGACTCCGCCTCCGGTTTTGTGGCCGAAACCGGGAAACCAAACCTTTACATCCACCCCCGGTTTTGAGGCCCAAACCGGGAAACCAGCCACCAAGTCCATCCCCTGGTTTTGAGGCCGAAACCAGGAAACCCGCCAGCGCCCAGGTTTTGAGGCCCAAACCTGGAAACCGTCCTCAGCCCGAGTTTTGTGGCCCAAACTCGAAAACCCGCAGCACGCCCAGGTTTTGTGGCCCAAACCTGGAAACCGTCCTCCCGATGGTTTTTCTCTGGCTCTACCACCAAACCGAGGCTGTGGAAGGGATGCACCGCCTGTGCACCCCGTCCACCGACACGTGTCCCCAGGTCCTCGACCCGAGCAACACCATGTCCCGCAAGTCTACACCGCTCAGTCCAAGCCTCACGTCCGCCCTTCACCGCTCCCGGTCCGTCGGCACGACACGTCTCTACTTGACCTTCACCTTGCCCTTGATCACTATCTCCGTGCTCGACACCTGCACAACACAAGCCAAAGAACATGCGATCAAACCCGTTGACAATCACTCATCACTCGAGACTCAGCATACACCCATGTATCCGCAATCTCCCCCTTGATGAGTGCATTGTCAACTACACACACAAATCATAATGGAAGTAGAAGGAGGAAGAAGGAGAAGAGAGAACTCGACCAAATGACCCAAAAGCATTGCAAAGACGAAGAAGGTCAAGTGGAAAGAGCAAGACAACTTGGTCCCCAAAGACATGGGCAACGGCTCGACGAAACCAAGCAAAGCAAAGCTAGCCCTCAAGAAGAGGTAGAACAGGCTCAACACCGCTAGCAAATACCAATTGAAAAATCAAAGCAAAATGCTAGTCCCTCAAGACAGAGGCACAGAGGCTCAACACAACTAGCAGAAAGCTCAACATCAACTGAAAAACTCGAAACCAACTGAACCCAACTGAAGCAAAGATGCGACTGCTAGTCCCTCAAGATAGAGGTAAAAGCTCAACACAACTAGCAAAGCGCTCCGAACCAATTGGAAATTTCAGATAATTTATCACGAGCAAACTCCCCCTTGCATGGTGCACACAACCGATTCGTCTCCCCTTTGAACAAGGGAGGCATAATTTGTCCAAATTCTCCCCCTTAGTTGAAAATGCACCATCAAGCAAAAGGAACCGAAAGCAATTTTCTCCCCCTCAGAAAATGCACCATCAAAAGTGCCAACAAGAGAAGTTCTCCCCCTTCCAAAATGCATATGAGTCACAATGCAAGTTAGCAGCTTCAGGAATATAGTCAAGAAAATGCAAAGATGCTCTAAACGGTATAGCTCCAACGACTCACTGAAAAGCATACAAGCTAGCGAAGGCTCAAACTGATCACCAAATATGAAATATGAACATATGAGCAAAGTGAGCAGTTTTTTTGGCCAAAAAGTATTCACCATCAAAATAACACAAAACATGTATAGACAGGAAATCAGACAAGTGCTAAACATGTATACTAGGTGTACTACCCCTAGCACAGTTCAATCATCATGCTATAGAATGAAACATAGTCTTGTGTATCCAAATTTTATCGGAGTTGCAGCGGTTAAGATTACACAAGTTCAGAATTTAGCATGTGATTGCGAGAGGTTGAGAGCTTGTCATTGCCTAACTTTTCAACTGTGCGAAGCCTATGCAAAAGCAATCAGAAGCTTAAAGCAACAGTTTCGGTCATACACTACACAACTCAAGTTTAACTCAAAGTGCAATGAGAAACAGTCTCGAAACTGTGATGTGTTGACAAGCAATCCCATCTCGATCTTTTCAATTCACTTAAAACTTGGTTTAGATTTTATTGACAGAAAATGAACAGACCAAGCAAGTGACAGACTCAGAACTAAAGACATAGCAACCTAGCATATATGAAAAGCACGAGTGAATTCAAAACATCCTACACATGCTAGTTGCATATCTCAATGGTGAACATTTTCATGTTTTATGTTTGTTAAGCAGATTCACCATTCAAAAATAGCTCAGCTCACAACATGTATTAGTGATCAGAAAGATCATAAGCTACTAGCATCAACATATAGCATCGGAGCACACTAAACAGAGCATAATTACATTTTAAAGGTTATATACATGAACCTCAGAATGTAAAAGCGTATGCTGAAATGCAAACGAAAAACAAAGCAAACTAGAACATAGTCAGTCTATGATACAAGATCCAAAATGTTTCCCCCATCTAAAAGGGGAAACACACACCAAGCTCACCCCTCAACCGATTAAAGGTTGATTCGTCCAAAGGCTTGGTGAAATATCAGCCAACTGATGATGAGTATCGACATGGCGAAGGTCGATATCACCCTTCTCATAGTGGTCTCGCAGAAAATGAAAGCGCACATCAATGTGTTTGGTCTTCGAGTGAAGCACGGGTTCTTAGCAACGCTAATCGCACTCGTGCTATCACAAAGCAAGGGAACACGAGAAAAGCTCAGACCAAAATCATGCAAAGTGGCCATCATCCAAAGCAACTGGGAACAGCAGCTAGCCGCAGCAACATACTCAGCCTCTGTGGTAGACTGGGTGACACTAGACTGCTTGCGAGAAGACCACGATACAAGAGAAGAACCAATAAATTGGCAAGTCCCAGAAGTGGACTTGCGCTCAATGCGACAACAAGCAAAATCGGCATCGGAATAACCGCAAAGGGAGAGGGTGGAGGAAGCTGAATACCAAATCCCGAATTCAGGTGTGAAACGAAGGTACCTGAAAATACGCTTCACCGCCTGACGGTGAGAAGTGCGTGGCGACGCCTGAAAGGGCGCGCACAGACACACCGCGAACTGGATGTCCGGGCGTGTCGCCGTCAGGTAGAGCAGCGACCCGATCATGCTTCGGTACTCCTTCTGGTCCACAACTTCTCCATCCTTGTCCGCATCCAGGGCCGTCGTGGTCGATATGGGTGTTGGAAGAGGCTTGGCCTCACCCACATCGAACCTCTTCAGCAAGTCCTTGGTATACTTGCTCTGGTGCACAAACATCCCTTCTCGAGATTGCTTAATTTGCAATCCGAGAAAGAAAGTCAGCTCGCCCATCATACTCATCTCGAACTCCCTGCTCATAGTATCAGCAAACTTGGCAACCAAAACGTGAGAAGAGCCACCAAAAATGATATCATCCACGTAAATCTGGACCAAGAGAGTGTCTTTGCCTTGCTTGAGGAGAAAGAGCGTTTTATCCACACATCCCATTTTAAAACCCTTAGCAAGCAAAAAGGTTTTCAACCTATCATACCAGGCTCTAGGGGCTTGTTTCAAACCATATAAAGCTTTGGGGAGTTTGAAAACATGGTTTGGAAACTTGGGATTTTCAAAACCGGGGGGTTGTTCAACATAAACCTCTTCTTCTATGTAGCCGTTTAAGAAGGCACTCTTGACATCCATTGAAACCTTTGGATGCAGCAAAAGCCAAGAGTATCCTAATAGCCTCCAAACGAGCTACAGGAGCAAAAGTCTCCTCATAGTCTATCCCCTCCTTCTGACTATAGCCCTTGGCTACAAGCCTGGCCTTGTTTCTAACAATGTGGCCATCCTCTCCTTGCTTGTTTTTGAAAACCCATTTTGTCCCAATAGGCTTACAGTCTGGAGGAGGTGGAACTAACACCCAAACCCGATTTCGCTCAAAGTTCTCTAACTCCTCATGCATGGCATTGACCCAATCCGGATCCGTCAAAGCGTGTCCAACATCTCGGGGCTCAAAATCAGCAACAAAAGCAGAATGAGCGAAGTGAGAGATTTGTGACCTGGACCGAGTGACACGTTCGTCGATGCTGCCAATCATCTGCTGAGGGGGGTGTTGGCGCTGGATGTGTCGTGGCGCCTCCCGTGCAGAAGTGATCTCCCCCTCAACAGCAGCTGGTGCCTCCTCGGGTACAAAAGGTACCGCTCGGGGTGGCGGATCCCACGGCCCCCAGGAGGAAGAAGTGTCGGGGCCGTGAGTCATAGTAGAAGCCGCTCCTTGCGTCACAACAGGTGGAGGGGGTGCTGGATCATCCATACCTTCAACACCCTTGTCCTCGTCATCAAAAAGAGGCTCACCAACCTCATGATCACCTGCACGCTCAAAACGAGAAGAAGGACATACCATGGTCTCGTCAAAGGTGACATCGGATGTCTCCATGACTCGGTTAGTATCAAGGTTAAGTACACGATAAGCTCTAGTGTGAGTGCCATAACCCAAAAATACACCCTCAGAAGAACGAGACTCAAATTTGTCCAGGTTGCCTTTCTTCAATATAAAATAGTGGCAACCGAAGACTCTAAAATAACTTACCTTGGGCTGTCTCCCAAATCGCAACTCATAAGAGGTCTTTTTCAAGAAAGCTCAGAGAAAAATATGATTGGAAATATAGCATGCAGTGTTCATAGCTTCGGCCCAATATCGCCTAGGAGTCCGATGCTCATCGAGCATCGTCCTGGCCATCTCTACAAGGGTCCGATTCTTCCTCTCTACAACACCATTTTGGGGCAGTGTGTAGGGGGAAGAAAACTGATGCTCCAAACCCAAAGAGTTACACAACTTCTCAAAATCCGAATTCTTCAATTCGGAACCATTATCACTTCTAATAGCTCGCATCGAGTTCAAAGGGAACTCGTTCTGAAGACGCAAAATCAGATTGCGAGCAAAAGAGAAAGTCTCGGTCTTCTCAGACAAAAAGAAGACCCACGAGTATCTCGAAAAATCATCGACAACAACAAGCACGTACCACTTCCCCCCAGCCGAGCTCACCCGAGCCGGACCAACAAGATCCATGTGTAAAATCTCTCCAGGGCGCTGTGTCATGACCTAAGTCACAGGATGGTGGGGAGCGGCAACCATCTTCCCATGTCTACAAGAATGGCAAACAAGATCCTTCTCCATCGACAACTTCGGCAATCCTCGGATTAGGCCAAGTGAGCTAAGTCTTGCAAGCAAGTCGAAGCTCAAATGTCCCAGTCTCCTATGCCACTTCCAAAGATCAGAGGAGGAAGGTCCAGCCAAAAGACAATGAGAAACTCCAAACGACTCCGAGAAATCTGCACGAAAGACTTTCCCAAAGGGCGAAATAACACAAACAAGATTGCCCTGAGGATCCAAAATACGACTGAGATTCGGCTTAAAACGAATCTCATAGTCGTCATCAAAGAGTTGCGAAACAGAAAGAAGGTTAAAATGCAAGTTAGAAACAAGAGCAACATCGCGCAACACAAAGTGCTCATTAACTCGCACCGACCCACGAGACAACACTCTACCTTTGCTATTGCCGCCGAAGGTGATAAACTCCTTTCCGGCGACAGGGCTAAGACTGGAGAACCACTTGGCGTTTCTGGTCATGTGCCTCGAGCAACCGGAATCCACCAACCAAACGTCCTCCAATCGTTTTACCTACATCAATAAAAAGACATAGGGTGAGCATACGGTCCAACACTGGGGTTAGTAAAGTAGGAAGAATACCAGTGTTGGGCCGGCTGCTCAAAAGAACGGTTAGTAGAAAAACCATTCCTAGCACGCCTACGGGGGAAGCGATCACCACGTTGAGGAAAACGTGGTCCGCTAAGGGAAGAGCGTCCATCGCGATACTCAAAACGTGGCGGGGGAAAACGCTCTACAACAAAGCCACCGCCTCGGGGTCCATAGCCTACAACTGCTGGCTACCGCCGGGCATGTCCTCTCCGCTGCCTAGGCCTGGGAACTTGAGGTTCTGGACCTCTAGGCCTAGCAGCACGTCTCTGAACATTCGGTGCATGTACATCATGGAAAGGATGGTACATGTCCGCATTGTTCATCTCCCTTGCACGGCGCGCCTCTCTCTTGCGCCGAAAGCAAAACTCACTCAAGTGTCCATCTCGCCCACAGTGCTCACAATGGTACCTCACCGCTCTCAAAGGGGGTTGTTGGTACTCACGGTAGTGGGTGTGGATCACTATGCCCTTCTGTGGCATAAGCTCCTCTTGGATGGGTGGCATGGTGTCCAGCTTGTTCTTGAGGTGGTTTGGTTTGGGAGCCCATGATTGTTTCTTGGGTGGAGCTCTCGAAGGCTCAACAAAAACCCCATCCTTGGTGTTAGGCTTGAGTGCCTCTTTGGGTGAGATCTTGGTAAGCTTGGGAGTAGTGGTGGAGTTGGGCTTCTCACATGGGTTAAGACCACTCGACTCTCCAATCTTCCCAAAAGATGAAACATCAACACCCGGAGCAAAACCTACACCAGGACCTCCAGCAGCTCGCTTGAATTGGGAGATCATCATCCCGATCTGTGGCTCACCACTAGATACCCATGACAAGATGGTCCGAAGGTATGTGTTTTCCTCCTCGGTTTGCATCTTGTCATGCTTCACATTAGCGATCTCCATCTCCAAACCCTCACAAAGAACACACATAGCCACACATGTGCTACCTGAGTTGGCCTCTTCAAGAGAAACAATCTTGGCATTCTTCTCTGCGAACTCAGATTGCAAGACAGGACAAGTCTTGCACGCACCCAACAGCGAGGGTCTAGCCTTCAGCTCATCCACCTCTCCTACCAACGCAGCATACTTACCTCTCAAGGTGAGAAGGTCAGTCATGTGCTTGGTGCACATCTCACACTCCACCTCCTCAGAAACGACCACGGTGGACTTTGCAAACTCAAGCTCCCTCACCGTGTCCTCCCACTTCTGCCTAAACTCCTTGCGCTCTCTAGCAGCACGCCTAAGCAACTTATCTTGATTAAGCAAGGCGGCAGTAAGCTTCTCAACCTCAGCAGAAAGCTCGTCGTGGGTGAGAGATACCTAGGAGGTGTCGTCGTCGTCGTCGTTCCGAGCGGAGTCCTCTAGCTTGTCGTCGACCTCATCACCAAGGGCCATGGTGCAGAGGCCGTCGTCGTCGGCGAAGAAGCAGAGGCCGTTCAGCTTGTCCTCGATCCACTTCTTCTTCTCGGTCTCGTCATCGCTTGAGCAAGCGGAGTCGTCATCCGAGCCGTCGGCGTCGCTGAGCGTGGCGAAGAACGCACGCTGCTCCGCCTGGGCCTTCTCCAAGTACTTCTTCTTGATGTACTCCTTGTCGAAGCCGCCCCTCCGCTTGTGCCTCACGGGGATGTACTTCTCCTTGCGCTTGCCGGAGTCATACTTGTGCCCATGATCGCCCTTCCCAGATGTGTGCTTCTTCTTGGGACAGTTGGCGATGAAGTGGTCGGGGTCGCCGCACTCAAAGCATCCTGAGCGTCCTCCTCCGCGGCGACGGTTCATGCGGTTGTTGTGGAACCGCGAGAACCGGTTGGCGAGCATCACCAACTCGTCATCCCCCAAAGACTCCAGATGGTCCTCTGTGACAGAAAAGAGTGAAGAAAGTGCAAATCCTCCAGAGGGGTTAGCAGAAGAGCCAGAAACCAAAGCCATAGTCAGGCCAGAAGGACTTTCATAAGAAGCCCTCGACATGGCGTCAATCTCACTAGACTTGAGCTTGCTAAAGAGCTCGTCGCAAGTGAGGGTCTCATAGTTAGACGATTCGATGATCGCCTGGACCTTTGAGTCCCACACCAACCGGTCAAGAGTGTGCAAAAGCTTCAAAGCTCTCTCATGATCGTCAAAAGGCAACAGCTCCTTGTTCGCTCTCATCTTGTTGACAATGACCTGAAAGCGAGCGAATAAACTCTCTATGCTCTCGCCAGGCATATGTCAAAAGTTCTCGTACTCCCGCTTGTGCAACTCATAGAGACGGGATTTGACTTGAGTGGTTCCCTCATGGAAACGCATGAGGGTCGCCCAAATCTCACGAGCCGTGGGGAGGTGAGAAACGCGATCAAACTCGGACATGCTCAAACAGGAGAAAAGAGCATTACGCGCTCGGCTATTGGCATCGTGCTCATCCATCTGAAGTTGAGTAACACGAGCAGCCAAGACAACGTAATCGTCCCTATTGCAAATCTCCCAAACAGAAGAGCCCATGCTCTGGAGATAGGCCGACATGCGTATCTTCCAATACGCATAGTTCGTCCCATCGAAAAACGGCGGTTTGCCCACACCGCGATCCATGTCGCCTTCTGTGGATCTGGAACCGGCTAAGGTGGAAGATCCTTAACCTGTTCCGATACCAATTGAAGGACCGAGAATGCAATAGCAAGGCGACCAGAGGGGGGGGGTGAATGGGAGCTCAAAAATTTCTCTCGAAACTTTGGCCTATTGTCCCCAAAATCAACCCCCGAAAACTTCGATCGAAACCGTGATGCCCATGACCCTCGGAAGAGGGTGGATGATCCCTAGGATCACAGCGAGGCACCACAAAGCGATAGCAAACCAAACGCCTAAGGTACCGGCACAAGTTCGACCCTCAAAAACCAAGTCTCGAACGTAGATAGACGGCTACGTCGAGAAATCCCCAAATACTGATGCTAACAAGTAGCAAAGATACCTAGAGAGATTCCTTGGTCAATTACAAGGCCAAACGAGAAGTCCGAAAACCAAGCGAGGAAGCCGGACGAGCAAACACACAAAACCGGAAGCTTCAGGCAATTCCCGGACTGTCCGGACCTGGGGTCCCAGACTGTCCGCCCCTACTGTGTGGATAAATGGGTGTATACCGAGTCTCGTGTGATGAGTGATTGTCAACGGGTTTGATCGCAGGTTCTTTGGCTTGTGTTGTGCAGGTGTCGAGCACAGAGACAGTGATCGAGGGCAAGGTGAAGGTCAAGTAGAGACGTGCCGTGCCGACGGACCGGGAGCGGTGAAGGGCGGACGTGAGGCTTGGACTGAGGGACCGGTGGCCCGAGGATCAGCTGTGGTGGTTGGCAGCCTGGGACAGCGACGAGCGAAGACTTGCGGGGCATGGTGTTGCTCGGGTCGAGGACCTGGGGACACATGTCGGTGGACGGGGTGCACGGGCAGTGCATCCCCTCTACAGCTTCGGTTTGGTGGTAGAGCCAGAGAAAAACCATCGGATGGACGGTTTCCAGGTTTGGGCCTCAAAACCTAGGTGCTGCGGGTTTGCCAAGTTTGGGCCACAAAACTCGGGCTGAGGACGGTTTCCAGGTTTGGGCCTCAAAACCTGGGCGCTGGCGGGTTTCCTAGTTTAGGCCTCTGTTGACGGTCCTTAAACACCTGTTTTACCATCAACATTTGACCCTAAAGTCCACCAAAAAGGCATGAAATGTAGTCAAATAGGTTTCAAACTAACCAAATTCCACATGTCCATAGAATTTTATTTGAATGCAGGATTTGAACCAAATTTGGACATTTGGACCCACCAGGAGCCAAGCCCACTTAGCAGGGCCCAAATGGGCCTAAGGGGGGTGGCGCTCGCCACCCCTAGGTGGCGCCCGCCACCTCTAAGTGGCGCCCGCCACTTGGGTTGGCCCAAGTGTCACCCCTGCCACGTCACCGATCCGTGTGACCTCCCCAAGGCCAAATCTTGGCCCTTGGTCACTAGGTTAGTGGCATCGGACGGCTCAGGATGGAGTGGCGTGGATCAAGGCTAAATGTCGGTTGCTAGGACATGCAACCGACCTCCAAACCACCTTGGACAACCACTTGGATGTCGTTGAAGTAGAGGCGGTTCATCCAACGGCCAGGGAGCTGGCGGCCGCCAGTAGGGGGTGGCGCCCGCCACCTGACCTAACCCTAGGTCGGTTGGCTGCCCACTATAAGAACCCCCCTCACTCATTTGGGCTATAAATACCCCCCTGGAGGCACCTCTTCATTGGTACCAGTACCATCCCACATCAAGCAACACACAAGCAAGAGAAGCAAGTGAGAGTTAGGTTAGAAGCTTAGAGAGCTTTGGCAAGTAGGTTAGCTAGTAGAGAGAGTATAGCTCTAGTGCCCTCGCTACAGCGCGGCTCTTAGTTTAGCACAGCTTAGCCTAAGTCCTTGGCAGTATTAGCGTAGAGCTTGCTAAGAGAGAAGCGGGTGCGAGCGACTGGCATCGGAGGTCGGTTGATTTCCCGGCTTCTCTGGTCTGGTTTGCTCTCTTGTATCTCAGGTACATTTATCTTTATCTCAGTATTACTTTAAGTATTACTTTCAGTATTACTTTCAGTATTACTTTATCAAGTACCTTGAGTGTGACCTAGCTATCCTACAGTTCAATTCACTTAGCTATAGTAGTTAATCTCTAGTGTGCTTAGTGATTGATCTTTGCCAATAGGTTGCTTAGTTAGTTTAGTGTTTATCTTATTAAGTCAAGTGTTTGCTCTGACGTCCGCAACGGTGTCTCTATTCAAAGCTAGGGTAGAGATAGTTAGAATATAATTAAGCATGGTGCTTAGTTATAGACATACCTTCAGATACGGCTGGACCCCAGGATAGCTGTGGTAGCAAGCAGGTGGTGACAGCCCTGTGCGCCTTGAATTCCACCATGTAGTTGGCCCAGTTTAACAGTAAGGCTCGTTGTGCTAGCGTTCAACCTAAGTAAGTGGTAAAGGCTAGTACGCCTCGATACTTGACAAGATAGGAATAAAACTATACTCAACTTAGTTGCTTTATTGTCTTTTGCCTGCCTTGCTTCGAAACTATCTTGCTTCGCAGTTATCTTGCTTTGTAGTTATCTTGGAGTAGTTAGTAGTTAGTTATCTTAGTTATCCTTAGTTATCCTAATCCCTTTATCCACCTATCCATCCACCTTACCTTAGCCATCCACTTCATCCTTACCTATCCACCCATATATTCTTTCTAGCCTTTCATCTCCTCTCTCCTCCCCTTTTCCCATTTCTCTTTTCTTCAACTCTCATCCCCTCCTTGACTCAACTCATACACCACCCTAGCCTTCCCTTGGGATCAAATAAATCGACACCTGGTACTCCCAAGCGAAGTGCTACTACGATAGTTCTGTGCGCTTGCAGAATCTCCTCCTGGTAGATTGCATTCTCTCTAGCTAGCTCCTACTAGTGTCGGGATTGACAACCCCGCTTAGCATTAGTAGATAGCTACTTTAGCTCCACTCCTTTAGGTATAGTGACCGGTCTTGCTTCAAGCATTTCTGACGCCGTTGCCAGGGATAGACTCCATAGTCTACTCCTAGTAACAACGTTAGCAAGTGCCAACAAGCATTCCTGGGCCGTTACCGGGGATAGTTGCCTAGCTCTATCTTTAGTGAAGCTAAGAACTACCAACAAGCATTTCTGGCGCCGTTGCCGGGGAAGGCAATCGGTGTATCGGTTGAGTCCGTGTTGAATTTATCTTCGCTCAAGCTCCCGCTTAGCGAATCCCATCTTACCCCATTCTTCCTTTCCTTAGTTCTTCTTATCTTTTTCCTTCATCTTCTTCAACTTCTTTCTTTCTTATCTCGTTCTATCTTCACGATGGCCAACAAGACCATTCATGAGTTTTCTGCTCCTTCAGCCGCTAATGTAGCGATAGGACCAGACGTGATCGATGCCAACCTCAATTTTGAGTTGAAACCGGCTCTGACCACGATGGTCCAAGCTAGCCCGTTCTGTGGCAAGGCTCATGAGGATGCCAATGCTCACCTCCAACAACTTTTGGAGATTTGCGGCAACTTCACCATTAAGGGGATAACCCAAGAAGCCATCCGTCTTCGTCTCTTTCCTTTCTCTTTGCTAGGAAAAGCGAAGCAATGGTTTTATACCGATCGCAACGCTGTAGACACTTGGGACAAGTGTTCCAATGCTTTTCTCGCTAAATTCTTTCCGATGGGCAAGACGAATGCTCTTCGCAACAAAATCTCTAGCTTTACGCAACAAGCCGAGGAATCTATTCCTGAGGCTTGGGAGAGGTTGCAAGAGTACGTCGCTGCTTGTCCACACCATGGTATGGAGGACTGGCTATTGATCGAGAACTTCTACCATGGCCTAACCCCACTCTCTAGAAGCCATTTGGATGCCGCCGCCGGCGGTGCATTCTTTTCTCTGAATGTTGCAGATGCTAAGGCTCTCATAGAGAAGATGGTGTCAAACCAAGGATGGAATGACGAAAGACTACAGCCCCGCAAGCGAGGTATACATTCCCTTAAGGAGGCCGACATGATCGTGGCCAAAATGGACCTGCTGCCAAAAGAGCTGGACAGCTGTGAGAAGATGAACCAACAAGAGATTGTCCAATCTCTGGAATCCTACATGACTTGTGAAGTCTGTGGAGAAACCGGACATTCTTGGAGCCACTGCCCCGAGCTACATGAAGATTTGAACTTCATCAACAACAATAACGGTTTCCGTCAACAGAATCAAGGATGGAATCAGCCTGCAAACTCTCTAGGTAAAAATTCATTCCCCCGCTCTAATTTTCATAATTCTGATAGTCTCTCATTCTTGAAAAACTTAGTTTACTCACAAGGTAAAACTCCTGATTTCTTGAAACAGAGATTAATGTCGAATGATAAAATTCTTGAGAATATAAATGCTAAATTGGAAGATTTCTCATCTGCTTTGAAAAATCAACTTAGCTTTAATAAGATGTTAGAAACCAATTAGCTCAACTTGCTGCTGTCATACCATCTTTGAATCTGGCAAAATTCCTGCTAAACCTGACATGGAAACTGCTAATATGGTTGAAATAAAATATTTTAACTATTATGAAGATCAAACCATGACTGTTAAAAAGGGTGATCCTGGTAATCCCATAATTAGATGCTCAATCTTTGGTGAAGTCTTTAAAAATGCCATGTGTGATTTAGGATCGAGTGTGAACATTATATCTAGATTTTTATGAAAACTCATTCTTTCCACCCATGTCATCCACATCTGCCTATGTTGTGCTAGCTGATCAATCCACTTGCTATGTAGAAGGAATAGTTAATGATTTACCTATTCATATTAGAGGTTCCTATGTTCCTCTGCTGATTTCATAATACTAGATATGGGAAATAGGAAAGATGTGCCTCTATCTTAGGTAGACCCTTCTTGAACACTGTTGATGCCTGCATATATGTGGGGAGTGGTAAAATTCAAATGACATTAGGAGAAAGGAAGGAAATATTCTCCTTCTCCCGTGGTCCCGCATATGCCGCTAACATGCAGGTAGCAAAACCCGTTCGTACCAAGAAGAGGCGCCCAAGAACAAGGTGGAACAAAAAGAAAGAACCACCTCCTCCTGAGTTGTGTAATTCACATAACAAGGGAGAGGTGCCAAAAGATGAAGAACCAGATGGAGTACTAAGAGAAGAAGTGCCCAAGGAAGAAGATCCACCCGATAAGGATGAAACTCCATGGACCTAAGGTATGGTTTTATTTTTAATTTTCCCTTCAATTTTCCCTTTTTCAAATAAATAACATATGTCATGCATGTAACTAAAAAAAATATCAGTTATCATTAGTTATATGCATAGGTATATGTTAACTTAGTTAGAATAATAAAATATCATAATACGATAGTTTCCTTTCTTTTCACAACATTAGATAGTTTCCCTTTTAATAAAATGAGAAGAAGAGCTCCGACTGAGACGAAGAAGATCTTTCACCAAGCAAGAAGCCAGCTTGGGGGAGACTCCCGCTCCGATAAGGTATGTCTCAAGCCTACACTATACATTCAGTTCTTAAATTCTATATCTTTTGAATGCCACATGCTTGCCTAAATAACCACTCCATGAATCAAATTGATAAAATCTGCTTAAACAAGTTGAAACCTGAATAAGATTTGAAATATGTCATGCAAATGCTATTGTTATGGTTTGAATAACTAGTCTTATCTAAGTTGTAGCTTTTGTGGGTTGCACATGCTTTAACTGAAATCATGCTTAGTGAATAAAGTTAGTAAGAAATGGAGTAATTCTTTATACTTGTTAAGGTGAAATTAGGACCTAATCTGAAGGATTTTTTTAAAATTATGAAAACCTTGCTAAAAGTTCTTCTCCTAGATTTTATCCCATCCCACCACCAGCCAATATTTGTTAGTCATTAGTCAAAACCACAAAGAGCTTTGTTTGTGTTGAGCTTTGTTAGACCTCATAGATCTTAGTAGAGAAGCTTATCATATCTTTTGAATCAAGATTCACGCACACCACCATAAATTGTCTACTCTCCACTTTGGAGGTTTGCAACCACCAAATAATTGCTTATTCTCTACACCGGAGATATGCAATACCCTGCCAAACATCCCATTGCTGGCCTTATGCTATTCCTACACTGGGAATAAGCATTTCTCTCCCTTTCCCTACTCATTTCAAAAATCCTTTCCTATAGATGTCTGGGGAAATCTAGAGCTCAAGAAAGGACTATGTCCTGTGAAAAAAAGTGAGCAAAGTCGCTCAAAAGGGGACTATGTCCTAAGAAAATGTGAGGACACATCTTTTGTCTACTCACTATGTATCCAAAAAAAAGAGAGAGAGAGAATTATCATTAGCTCTAGACCCCAGAAATTAACTAGGAAGGATTATGAAATATCTCTCTATACACTTCCACATAACCACACATGTACATGTTGATCAATTTTTATGGTTTGCTGCTCCTTATGATCTGAGTGTCTAGCTTAGCAATAAACATTAGGCAATTTGCTCATGGTTCTTAGCCTACCTATAACTCCACATATCATTCTTTAGAAATAGGAAGGCTACATTTTGGCCTAAGTGAGGATTTAAAACACCATGAGTGATGATGAGTGAATCTTGGAGGACTTAAGCAAGTTGTTATCTTTTGAAAACCTTGAAAAACCTCCAGACAGAATCCTAGTCAAACCTAAGAAGATAAAAGTTTCCTATCTACTGCTTTATTTCACTCTTGCATGTTTGAAGTGGAAAGCTATAAGCCCCACATTGCTATGATTAATGATATATGCTAAGTTATTTCTCATTATACAATATGCACTTGCAGACATCTTAAGTTGCTATCCATTTCATGCTCAATGCTTAAACCGCATTGTTGCTCCATAAACATATACACGACCATATTCGTAAAATAACACTACCGACACGATCGAAATCATGTCTAAGTGATTATTCCATAAAAATATCTAAGTGATTATTCCATAAAAATATCAAGTGATTATTCTATAAACATATCTAAGTGTTTAATCCATAAAAATATACACGACCATATTCGTTAAAATAACACTGCCGACATGATCGAAAAGTCATGTCTAATTGATTATTCCATAAACATATCTAAGTGATTATTGCTCCACCATCTATCACAAAGGACAAACCGTTGACGAGAGGACGACGACGGACGGCGGCGATGTAACACCCTAAAATTTTCTCCCAAACAAAATAGGTGAAAATGATTTAATAATGAATTTGTGAGCATTTAACCTAGGGATTAAATAATTTTTGTTGAATTAAAATATTTGTGGCAACATGTTTTGCACTCATGCTGATGCACTGGATTTATTGAAGTGACTGGGTTTTGTCAAAATTTAGTTTGAACTCAAACTTCTTTTGGAATGGTTTTGAAATGCTTTGAAACAATGAAAAAGGAATTCATTTTCTCCCTCTCTCCTTCCTTGCTTTCGGCCCGATTGGCCTGAGGCCCAGCCCGCCGGCGCTCTTCCCCCCCCTTTCTCTTTTTTCCTCCCGCCGTGGGCGCGCCTTCGGTTTCCCTCTCCCTTCTCCTTTGCGCGCGGCCCGGCAGGCCGGCCCGCCAGCGCGCGTGCAACCGGCCGCACCGCCGCGTCTCCTTTCTCCCTCTCTGTGGCTGACAGCGGGTCCCCACCTGTCAGCGCCTCTCTTCCCCTTCGCGCACGCGCTCGAGCACAACCGCCGCGCCGCATGCTCCGCTTCGCCCGCGAGCCCGCTCCCACGATCTCGCCCTCCTCCTCATCCATATAGCGGATGCGCCGCCTGCCCCGCTCCACTCCTCGCTCAGTTGTCTCTCCCGCAGCGCGCGCAGAGAGCCACTCGGAGCCCCTCCACGCCATTGCCGCCGCACCGTGCTCGCGCCGTCGTCTCACTGCTCGCCGGCCGATTCGACACCCGCGGGTGCTCCGCACCACAGAGGAGGTGCCCCCTAAACCCTTTTCCTCGTTCCTTGAACATGGAGTCGCTCTAACCGCCGTACCCGTGAGCAGGTCCCCGCCGGTCGCCGTGCTCCGCCGTTCGCCGCGGACTGTCACCTCCGAGCCTCCCCTCCGTTCGTTTTTCCGCCGTGGTGAGCCCCCTCGATCTCCTCTATCTCTCTGTTCGCTTGGTTTGGTCGGAGGCGGGCTTCGCGTCAAGTCCGCGAGCTTCCGCGTCCCGGCCATGGAGTTGCGTGCCCGCGTCGCGACGCGGCCACGACGTCGCGGCCCGTGCCCTGCCCGCGGCGCGCCGTCGGCCGTCCCGCGCGCGCAACCCCCCGTCTAATCCACACCGCCCATCGCCGATTCGACGGCCCGTAGCGCTCAATACCCCTTCGGCCGACATCTTTCAAAAAGGCCCCTTATAATTACTTTATCCTCAACCCGCGCTCCCTTTTTCTACTGTTACCTGAGTCTGTGAAAACTTCCGTCTAGGCCCCTGTGTTTTGGTCGATTTGAGGCGCGGTCCAGCCGTCGTAAATTCGATTTAAAATTCAATTTAAATTCCGGTTTCAATCAAATGCTTTTCAGTTTATTTACAGAAATGCCACTACCTTGTTTTGCTTATAAAATTCACGTTTTAGCTCCGATTTGATCCGTTCAAATTGCGTTAGCTTCGTAATTTAGTGCTCTACCCGTTTATGTCCCTGTTGGTCGGTTTTGGACAGTTTAGATGTAGGGTCCAAGTTAATCTTGTTTAGGGCTTTATATATACCGTTTCGGCCGTATCTTTCACTACGCCGTAACTCCGTTTTCGATGAACCAAACTTGTTGTGATCGTAGAGATGCGTACTTCAGTTTTATCAAAGTTTTATTTCAGTTTAATACTGTTTGGTGTATTGTTCTAATAATAGCTCTGTTTGCATCGTGTATGTTTGCACCTGGAATGCGTGGTGATGTTTGTGACCGAGTAGACGGTGAGTCGGTGTGGTACGACCAGGACCCCTCGTTCAGTGACCAGCAGGAAGATCAACCTTTCGACAACCAAGGCAAGTTAGCATGGGATCTCCTTGTTTACCTATACACTTTACTTTAATCACTCATTTATGCATGTGTCCAATTGAGCAACCTTAGAAAACCCACTTAGCTTGTGATCTGTGATGTTCTTGTTCCCGTGGGATATATGCATATGGGTAGCTTTGCTAGTGCTAACTGACTTATAATCGATCCAGTCCAATGATGAATGTTTTCTCATGATGATATGTTGTTAAACGGTTAATAAAACTTGCTGTTAGCAAAAGCTGGGATTGACAGTGCTACCATGAGTGCTATATGGCTCTGGTTTTAGCTCAGTAAACTGGACCTTGTCTAATATGGCAGCGGTGACCCGAAAGGGCGCAAAGGGGCTTGCCACTTTGGGTGTAGGGCTGCTCCTGTTTCTATGTGTATAGCTGCGATGGCCTTGTGCCATAGAAAAGGGGGGTTGCTACATCTGCCTGCCAAGGAAACCTAGCGGCCCTGACCAGTTAGACGAACCAGCGAAAGGCTTCATAGTGTGCCCTGCCGATCTACCTCGGAAGTGGATCAAGAGGTTGGCCGCCTCGGGCACAAGGGTAACACGGCTTGTGGGTAAAGATGCACCACCTCTGCAGAGTGTAAAACTGTTATAACAGCCGTGCTCACGGTCACGAGCGGCCCGGAAAACTAGCGGAACTATGAAACTTAACAATTGTTACTTTATGTTGTTGGTACTTTATGATGTCATATCTTACCTTTGTTGGACAAATGGATCATGGGTTAAGGGTTAAGCACAATATTCGTTTACCTTAATGCTAAAACTTTGCCAACTTAAAAGCTAACTGCAGTCAGACAGTGTCAGCCTTTTGAGCCTCATGAACCCTATGTTAGCTTGCTAAGTACGTGGAGTACTTACGCTTGTTGTTTATCTTCTTTTTGGGCAAAATCCCGGATGGGTAACAGATGAAGGTGCAGTTGGCGACTTTCCTGAAGACTTCTAGGCTAGCTGCTCCCCCAGTCGACGTTTCCCTGTGGTTTAGTTTGTGTACAAGTTCAGTGATCTGTGTTTCAGTATGTTGTAAGACTCTGTTTTAAGTACTATCGTGATGTAATAAACAATGTGATGATGCCACTCTTGTAATTTGTCTACTTATGTGTGTGATTGTTTCCTGGGCACACATGAGTATCCCGCCTCAGTTTTATCCTTAAAATTGGGGTGTGACAAATTGGTATCAGAGCTTTGTTGACTGTAGGACGCAAGCCTAGCTAGGAAATGGCCGTCTAACACCTTTTTGTTACCTGTTCATGCTTATTTTATTAACTTGTTACTTTATTAAAATTTATACCTGCTTCTTATTCTTATCCTTTTGCATAAAACTAATTGTTTCCGCTTATCTTATCTTGTTTTATAACGTCAGGATGCCTCGCATGAACACCCGTGCCTACCGTGCTCTTTTCACCAGCCAGCCTGCTCCCCCTGTGGTTCACATCCCCGACAGTGATGGTTCCTCCAGCTCCTCCAACGCCGTCTTCATGGAGGATGAAGAGTTGACCGTTACTCCAGCAGTTTCTGAGGAGCTAGCAGCGCCACCCCCGCCCCCTGCAGCAGTTCCCGAGTCTCCAGCTCCGGAGGTGCCTGCTCCGGAGGTGCCAGTCCCAGTGGAGCCTGTGCCTGAGGCGCCAGCGCCTGAGGTCCCTGCTCCAGAGGCACCCCGCCTGCAGCACCTGACGCTCCACCAGCCCTGCGGCACCAGCCTTCGTGCCAGTGTACCCGGTGGTACACTCTCCCGCCGCCTCGTCAGCTTCGGCACCAGCACCCCCTGCCTCTCCAGCAGCGCAGGTGGTGGAAGACCTTGGTTGGGATCGTCGCTTCATGTTCAAGAAGCCCGACGAGACAGCATACTATCATAGTATGCTGGTTCGTCTGCTGGAGGAGTACTACCCTGAGATGGAGGCCAAGCTCCAGTACCACTGTGGCGAGTACACTCACCCTTGGAGGCCACATACTGGAAGTCCGACCTGATGGTTACAGGTTGGAAAGCTGCTGATCAAGCCCATGTCATAGAGTCAGCTCACAGGACTACCACCAAGCGTGGTGATGCCCTCGCAAGTATGGAGGACGCGGCGCAGGATGCTTACCTGCACTACCATGGCCTTCGCTTCCAGAGGATGAGGAATGATCGCTACCGCTACCTGCCCCAAAGTGACATGGAGGGCTCGTGGCGAACCCTGCTACCACCAGTGGAGTACCCGGTTCTGGTCTCTACTGCTCAGCATGCCTACGAGGTGCATAGGAAGGCCGACAAGGTGCAAGATGACCTGCGTGCGGCTCAGAAGGTGATAAGGCGTTTGGAGCGCGAAGTGGATTACCTTCGCGGTGAGCTAGACTATGCAGCTGTTTACAAGAAGAAGTACAGAGCCAACGATGCCCCCGGTGGAGCCCAGTAGCTTGCCTACCTATGATCAGTTATCTCGTTAGACACGTTGTTTTAAGTTCAGTTTGTGTTATGTGAACCTGTGGTGTTTGTGTTACTTTATGTTAGTGAACTATGTTTGTTTGGATCTTTGTCTGTGTGATGTGAAGTATGGGTTATGTCCGTGCTTCTCCAAGTTAAACCTCTTCTTGTGGCTTAAAGTTGTTTATCTCTTTTCTGTGTTGCTGTTTTCTGGAGCAGCCTGTGTTTAAATCTGTGTATCTCTTAATCCGTGACCCCAAAAATTGTGAAATTTTTGTGGGAGTATCTAGACTGATGTACCTTTCAAACAAATCTGGAACCAAGTCTTTATCTGTTCGGATCTAGGAGATATGCCTGTTTAAAGTTGATGTTTCTGCGCAGTCTGTCATCCAGAACAGTTTCTGTTCAATGCTGTTTTCGGCCTAGAATCTGGCCGAATCTGAAAAAGTGTTCTATATGAAAGTTGTAGCTGGTTTCTTAGCTTTCCAACGATGTCTGGTTCATCCCCGTTGGATTTCTGTAGCTCGAGTTATGCCCGTTTTAGTGTGCTGCTGTTGACAAGAATGTGCACCGAAAATTTCAGCAATGTTCATTTATGTCATATATACTTTCTATGTTGGATATAAAGGTCTAACTCTTGCGCATTTGTTGGTGAGCAGATGGCAGCAAGGGTGGACGCGGGAGAGGCCGTGGCCGTGGGCGTGGTGCTCCTATGGACCCGCGCCGCCACCACGCCGCCAGTGACCATCGAGCAGTTGATGGCCACGCAGAATCAACTTATGCACGCCATGATGAACCGCCTGGATCAGGCGCCCGCTGCCGCACCTCAACCTCTTCAAGTCAGGGACCGTCGAGGAGAGTTCCTGAAGGGCCATCCACCTGTGTTCACTCACGCCTCTGAACCACTGGAGGCGGATGACTGGCTCCGTGCAGTGGAAAAACAGCTGAACATCGCCCAGTGCACCGATTATGAGAAGGTGCTCTACGCTTCTGGGCAACTGCAGGGAGCTGCACAGGACTGGTGGGATGCGTTCATGTTCGGCCGTCCCCAAGATGCCCCAGTTGTTACTGGCAGGAGTTCAAGGAGAACTTCCGATCCTATCACATCCCAGATGGTCTCGTGGAACTGAAGCAAGAGGAGTTCCGCTCTCTGAAGCAAGGGTCCATGTCAGTGGCGCAGTACCGCGACAAGTTTGCTCAGCTATCGCGTTATGCCCCTCAGGATGTGGCCAATGACAAGGACAAACAGCGCCGTTTCTTGAATGGTCTGTATGATGGGTTGCAACTCCAGTTGATGTCCAACACCTACCCGAACTATCAGGCCCTGGTCAATAGGGCGATAGTTATTGACAACAAGAGAAAGGAAATGGAAGCAAAGAAAGAAGCTTCCAAGGCCAGTCATCGGGGAGCAACACTCGTCCCCGAATCAACCCACAGCAAGGTTACCCCCAGAGGAGTCAAGGCAACCAGTGGAACAGAGGACAGTACCCCCAGGGCAACCAGAACCAGCAGCGCCTTCCACATCAGCAGCAGTCAGGTGGTCAGCGCTACCAGCAGCAGCCAGGAGGACAGAGGTTCCAGCAACAGCAGAGCAGCCAAGCATCACGCCAGGGAGCACCCAACTCCGCTCCCATGAAGAATGCAGCTCAGCAGAACCCCAACGCTTGCTACCGTTGCGGGGAGCCAGGACACTACGCTCACCAGTGCCCCAAGAAGCAGAACCCCCAGGCCCCACAGAACCAGGCAGGAGCTCAGAAGCAGAATGCTCGCCCACCTCACACTGGACGGGTGAATCATGTAGCTGCCGAGAGTGCCCTGGATGCACCGGATGTTATGATGGGTACGTTCAGCATCAACTCAATCCCAGCAACCATACTTTTTGATTCTGGTGCTTCGCATTCTTTCATTTCACAGTCGTTTGTTAGAATGCATGGTGTGCCTTTATGTGCAATGAAAGAAACAATCATAGTAAACTCACCAGGGGGTAGTATGCCTGCAAGTTTTTGGAGCCCCACCTCTAGTGTCAACCTAAGGGGGTAGACTTTAAAGTAAAGCCTATAGTGCTAAGAACAGCAGGTATAGATCTCATCTTGGGTATGGACTGGATGAAGCAACATGGGGCTGTCATTCAGTGTCAAGAAAGGTCAGTTGTTGTAACTACACCTAAGGGAGACAGAATCTGTGTGCAAGTGGTGTTAAAAGAGCAGCCAACTGCCACGGTCAACCAGATGGATGCTAGTGGTGCAGAGCAAGATCGGGTGGTGGACGAGTTCCCTGATGTCTTTCCGGATGATCTGCCAGGTATGCCACCTGATCGCGATGTTGAGTTCATTATTGAATTACTGCCTGGAACTGCACCAATATCTAAAAGACCATATAGAATGGGGGTAAATGAATTAGAAGAACTTAAGAAACAGCTTAAGGAGTTGTTAGAGAAAGGGTATATACGTCCTAGTGCTTCTCCTTGGGGAGCACCAGTGATCTTTGTGGATAAGAAAGATGGTAGCCAGAGGATGTGTGTGGACTATAGGTCTTTAAATGAGGTTACCATTAAAAACAAATACCCTCTACCCCCCGATAGACGATCTATTTGACCAGCTTAGAGGAGCATGTGTGTTCTCTAAAATAGATCTCAGATCTGGGTATCACCAGTTGAAAATCCGGAACTCAGACATTCCTAAGACCGCCTTCACCACGCGGTATGGACTGTATGAGTATACAGTGATGTCTTTTGGTCTGACCAATGCCCCAGCCTACTTCATGTATCTGATGAATAAAGTGTTCATGGAATACCTAGATAAGTTTGTGGTGGTGTTCATAGATGACATTCTAGTGTTCTCTAAAACAGAAGAGGATCACGCGGAACATCTGAGGATGGTTCTGCAGAAGTTAAGAGAGCATCAGCTCTATGCCAAGAGGAGCAAGTGTGAATTTTGGCTGAAAGAAGTCTCTTTCTTAGGGCATGTTGTCTCTAACGGAGGTATATCCGTTGATCCTAGCAAGGTGCAAGATGTGTTGGATTGGAACCCGCCAACTAATGCCAGTGAAATCCGAAGTTTCCTGGGTTTGGCCGGGTATTATAGAGGTTCATTGAAGGATTCTCCAAGCTCGCAAAGCCTATGACTGCCTTGTTAGAGAAGAACGCTAAGTTTGTGTGGTCTGATAAATGCCAAGCAAACTTTGAAGAGTTAAGAAGAGATTAACCTCAGCACCAGTCCTAGTTCTGCCAGACTTGAACAAAAGTTCTCCATCTATTGTGATGCATCTCGTCTGGGACTTGGATGTGTTCTGATGCAAGAAGGAAGAGTAGTTGCCTACGCATCTAGACAGCTGAGGAAGCACGAGGTGAACTATCCAACTCATGATTTGGAGTTAGCAGCTGTGGTCCATGCTCTGAAAATATGGAGACATTATCTGGTTGGGCATAAGTGTGACGTGTATACGGATCATAAAAGTCTGAAGTATATATTTACTCAGTCAGATCTGAACTTGAGGCAACGCCGTTGGCTAGAATTGATCAAAGACTATGACCTAGAGGTACATTATCACCCAGGAAAGGCCAATGTCGTGGCCGATGCCTTGAGCAGAAAAACCTACGCAAACGGTCTGCAAGTGGAACGCATGTCAGCAGAGTTGAGAGCTGAAATGGCATACCTTAATCTATGTTTTGCCAACAATGTGGTGGAAATGTCAGTTGAACCTACCTTGGAGAAAGAAATCCGTGAGGGTCAGTTGAAAGATGAGAAGTTGAAAGAGATAGCAGAAAACATAGTGCTTGGAAAGGCACCAGGATTCCGGATGGATGATAATGGGACTCTTTGGTTTGGAAAGAGGATTTGTGTGCCCGATGTGAAAGCTATCCGTGATGCCATTTTGCGGGATGCACATGAATCTGCCTATTCCATTCACCCCGGTAGCACCAAAATGTACTTGGATCTGAAAGAAAAATACTGGTGGTATGGTATGAAACGAGATGTAGCAGAATATGTGGCTCTATGTGACACCTGTCAGAAGGTCAAAGCTGAACATCAAAGACCAGCAGGACTGTTACAGCCTATGCAGATACCCGAGTGGAAATGGGAAGAAGTGGGAATGGACTTTATTACTGGTTTACCTCGCACACAAAGAGGCTATGATTCTATATGGGTAATAGTCGACCGTCTCACTAAGGTCGCTCACTTCTTACCAGTAAAGACCACCTATTCTGGGGCAAGGTTAGCAGAACTGTACATGGAGAGGATTGTGTCTCTGCATGGTGTTCCAAAGAAAATAGTGTCTGACAGAGGGACACAGTTCACTTCTCACTTTTGGCATCAAGTACATCAATCCTTGGGAACTGAGCTGACTTTCAGTTCTGCATATCACCCACAAACAGATGGGCAGACTGAAAGGATAAACCAGATCTTGGAGGACATGTTGAGAGCATGTGCCCTTCAGCATGGGACTAGTTGGGATAAAAGCCTGCCATATGCTGAATTCTCATACAACAACAGTCACCAGAAGAGTCTGAAAATGGCTCCTTTCGAAGCTTTGTATGGGCGAAAGTGTAGAACTCCCTTGTTCTGGAATCAGACAGGAGAAACTCAAGTGTTCGGACCGGATGTCCTTAGAAATGCTGAAGCAAGTAAGGATGATCCGAGATAACTTGAGGATAGCTCAGTCCCGACAAAAGAGTTATGCAGATACTCGCAGGAGGGACTTAGTTTTCAAAGTGGGAGACTATGTGTATTTGAAAGTGTCACCCATGAGAAGCGTAAAGAGGTTTAACATGAAAGGAAAGTTGGCACCCAGATACATAGGTCCTTTCCGGATCTTGGCCAGACGTGGAGAAGTGGCCTATCAGCTCGAGTTACCTGAAAAGCTGTCAGGTGTGCATGATGTGTTCCATGTTTCTCAGCTAAAGAAATGCCTGAGAGTGCCTGAAGAGCAAGTTCCCCTGGAAGAGATCAAGATAGGAGAGATCTCACTTATGAAGAGTACCCTGTCAAGATCTTGGAAACAGCAGAAAGAGTTACCAGGAGCCGAGTTATCAAGATGTGCAAGTTCAGTGGAACCGGTATACAGAAGAAGAGGCTACCTGGGAAAGAGAAGAAGATCTTCGGAAGTCTTATCCCCAGTTGTTTGAGTAAGCTCCAGTCGAATCTCGAGGACGAGATTCATCTTAAGGGGGGTAGAGTTGTAACACCCTAAAATTTTCTCCAAAACAAAATAGGTGAAAATGATTTAATTATGAATTTGTGAGCATTTAACCTAGGGTTAAATAATTTTTGTTGAATTAAAATATTTGTGGCAACATGTTTATGCACTCATGCTGATGCACTGGATTTATTGAAGTGACTGGGTTTTGTCAAAATTTAGTTTGAATTCAAACTTCTTTTGGAATGGTTTTGAAATGCTTTGAAACAAATGAAAAGGAATTCATTTTCTCCCTCTCTCCTTTCCTTGCTTTCGGCCCGATTGGCCTGAGGCCCCAGCCCGCCGGCGCTCCTCCCTCCCCCTTTCTCCTTTTTCCCGCCGTGGCCGGCGCCTTCGGTTTCCCTCTCCCTTCTCCTTTGCGCGCCGCCCGGCAGGCCGGCCCGCCAGCGCGCGTGCAACCGGCCGCACCGCCGCGTCTCCTTTCTCCCCTCTCTCGGCTGACCGCGGTCCCCACCTGTCAGCGCCTCTCTTCCCCTTCGCGCACGCGCTCGAGCACAACCGCCGGCGCCGCATGCTCCGCTTCGCGCGTCGCGAGCCCGCTCCCACGATCTCGCCCTCCTCCTCATCCATATAGCGGATGCGCCGCCTCCCCGCTCCACTCCTTCGCTCAGTTGTCTCTCCCGCAGCGCCGCGCAGAGCCACTCCGGAGCCCCTCCACGCCATTGCCGCCGCCGCCGTGCTCGCGCCGTCGTCTCACTGCTTCTCCGCCGGCCGATTCGACACCGCGGAGCTCCGCACCACAGAGAGGGCCCCCTAAACCTTTCCCTCGTTTCCTTGAACTTGGAGTCGCTCTAACCGCCGTACCGTGAGCAGGTACCCCGCCGGTCGCCGTGCTCCGCCGTTCGCCGCGGACTGTCACCCCCTCCGAGCCTCCCTCCCCTCCGTTCGTTTTTCCGCCGTGGTGACCCCCTCGATCTCCTCTATCTCTCTGTTCGCTTGGTTTGGTCGGAGGCGGGCTTCGCGGTCAAGTCCGCGAGCTTCCGCGTCCCGGCCATGGCGAGTGCGTGCCCGCGTCGCGACGCGGCCACGACGTCGCGGCCCGTGCCCTGCCGCGGCGCGCCGTCGGCCGCCCGCGCGCGCAAACCCCCGGCGTCTAATCCACACCGCCCATCGCCGATCCGACGGCCCGTAGCGCTCATACCCCTTCGGCCGACATCTTTCAAAAGCCCTTATAATTACTTTATCCTCAACCCGCGCTCCCTTTTTCACTGTTACCTGAGTCTGTGAAACTTCCGTCTAGGCCCCTGTGTTTTGGTCGATTTGAGGCGCAGTCCAGCCGTCTGTAAATTGGTTTAAAATTCATTTAAATTCCGGTTTCAATCAAATGCTTTCAGTTTATTTACAGAAATGCCACTACTTTGTTTTGCTTATAAAATTCACGTTTTAGCTCCGATTTGATCCGTTCAAATTGCGTTAGCTTCGTAATTTAGTGCTCTACCCGTTTATGTCCCTGTTGGTCGTTTTGGACAGTTTAGATGTAGGGTCCAAGTTAATCTTGTTTAGGGCTTTATATATACCGTTTCGGCCGTATCTTTCACGCCGTAACTCCGTTTTCGATGAACCAAAGCTTGTTGTGATCGTAGAGATGCGTACTTCAGTTTTATCAAAGTTTTATTTCAGTTTAATACTGTTTGGTGTATTGTTCTAATAATAGCTCTGTTTGCATCGTGTATGTTTGCACCTGGAATGCGTGGTGATGTTTTGTGACCGAGTAGACGGTGAGTCGGTGTGGTACGACCAGGACCCCTCGTTCAGTGACCAGCAGGAAGATCAACCTTTCGACAACCAAGGCAAGTTAGCATGGGATCTCCTTGTTTACCTATACACTTTACTTTAATCACTCATTTATGCATGTGTCCAATTGAGCAACCTTAGAAAACCCACTTAGCTTTGTGATCTGTGATGTTCTTGTTCCCGTGGGATATATGCATATGGGTAGCTTTGCTAGTGCTAACTGACTTATAATCGATCCAGTCCAATGATGAATTTGTTCTCATGATGATATGTTGTTAAACGGTTAATAAAACTTGCTGTTAGCAAAAGCTGGGATTGACAGTGCTACCATGAGTGCTATATGGCTCTGGTTTTAGCTCAGTAAACTGGACCTTGTCTAATATGGCAGCGGTGACCCGAAAGGGCGCAAAAGGGGCTTGCCACTTTGGGTGTAGGGCTGCTCCTGTTTCTATGTGTATAGCTGCGATGGCCTTGTGCCATAGAAAGGGGGGTTGCTACATCTGCCTGCCAAGGAACCTAGCGGCCCTGACCAGTTAGACGAACCAGCGAAAGGCTTCATAGTGTGCCCTGCCGATCTACCTCGGAAGTGGATCAAGAGGTTGGCCGCCTCGGGCACAAGGGTAACACGGCTTGTGGGTAAAGATGCACCACCTCTGCAGAGTGTAAAACTGTTATAACAGCCGTGCTCACGGTCACGAGCGGCCCGGAAAACTAGCGGAACTATGAAACTTAACAATTGTTACTTTATGTTGTTGGTACTTTATGATGTCATATCTTACCTTTGTTGGACAAATGGATCATGGGTTAAGGGTTAAGCACAATATTCGTTTACCTTAATGTTAAAACTTTGCCAACTTAAAAGCTAACTGCAGTCAGACAGTGTCAGCCTTTTTGAGCCTCATGAACCCTATGTTAGCTTGCTAAGTACGTGGAGTACTTACGCTTGTTGTTTATCTTCTTTTTGGGCAAAATCCCGGATGGGTAACAGATGAAGGTGCAGTTGGCGACTTTCCTGAAGACTTCTAGGCTAGCTGCTCCCCCAGTCGACGTTTCCCTGTGGTTTAGTTTGTGTACAGTTCAGTGATCTGTGTTCAGTATGTGTAAGACTCTGTTTTAAGTACTATCGTGATGTAATAAACATGTGATGATGCCACTCTTGTAATTTGTCTACTTATGTGTGTGATTGTTTCCTGGGCACACATGAGTTATCCGCCTCAGTTTTATCCTTAAAATTGGGGTGTGACAGGCGAGGATGACGTCGCGGTGAGGACGCCGACGACGGCGGCGAGGATACGTCGCGGTGAAGGACCGACGGACGGCGCGAGGAATGAATGTCGCGGTGAGGATGAAACGGCGGAACTGCGGCGTGGTCACACGACCAATCTCTTTTTCTCTACACGTATAAACATAATATTTTTAGGATAAAAAAACATTTTCTGTGAACATTTTGCTACAAATGTCCGTGCGTTGCAAAGGAACACCCGATTTATATATTTTTATTTTTCTATAAATTATATGTATAACACTACAAAGAAACATTTTCTATAAACATGATTTTCAAAAATGATTTATATAACTATATTTATATAAATATATATTCATTTTTCTATAAACATATATAATATATAGGTATTTATAATTATTTTCTATAATCATTCACTTTCTATATATATCATTTTTTCTATATATATATCATTCATTCTTTTTCTTTTTCTTTTTCTATACACTGCACGTACACAGCACATGCACATGCACACACGCACACACTTCACATAGGCACACACGCACACGGCGAGGACACACACGCCGGCGGCGGCAAACACTCCGGTGGGGCCTCACCGGTGGTGGCCGAGCGCGAGGACGAGGCGCGGACGGCGGCAAACGGCTCCGCGCGGCCAGAGAGGCCGATGGCGTCGCGGCGAACGGCAAATGGCGCGGCGGGGAGTCCCGACCGAGGGCGGCCGGTGCGCGACGGCCGAGTCTGACCGGCGGCGGCGAGGAGGCCGAGGGCGCCGCGACGAACGGCGGCGCGGCCGGCGGGGAGTCCGACCGAGGACGACGGCGACGGAAGCGAGGACGACGACGAGGGAGAGAGGACGACGCGGCGGCGAGGCACACACGGAAGACGGCGAAGACAACGGAGGCGGCGACGCAAACTCTGACGTCGATCTGGGATGTAGGAGGGCCCTGTACCCTATATACTCGGGGACCCTTTAGTCCCGGGCTGTGACACCACCCGGGACTAAAGGGCCTTTAGTCCAGGGGAGTAAGCCCGCACGGGACTAAAGGTTTGGACCTTAGTCCCGGGCGGGCTTACGCCCCGGGACTAAAGTACCTTTAGTCCCGGGTGGTGCCCCAGCCCGGGACTAAAGGTTCTTTCCCGCCACTGTTTTGGGCTTTCTGTATTTTGGGTTTTGTATTAGGTTTTCACTATATTAATATGTTATAATACTTGTTAATTGCATAGTAAATTCAATATAAGACATAAAATTTCTTAAAAATAGCAGTTGTATTTTCTTTTCTTATTGTATAGTAGAAAATTTTGTAACATGAATTCTTTTCTTTTCTTATAATAAAAAATATAAATGTAAATAACAATTCATATTTTGTTAATGCAAAAATATAATGCTAAATTTAAATATCTGAAACAACTGGTTCTCGATAGGAAAATTATTTTTGCATTATTTGAATGTTAAATTTTGGGTTGTTCATCTTTTATTTTCCAAATGCACGGTAGAGAAATTCACTTTTAATTACAATTTAATTTTAAAAGATAAATTTGTGTAGTTCATATACGTTTCTGTGTCTTATTGGTCTCAAACTTTTTGTTAGGCTGTCACGTGGCATGAGTTAGGCAACCAACAAGTTTGTGATTTTTCAGAGATGGTTTGCTACTTTTTCCGGTTTAATCAAATACCGCGCACCGTCAGCCAATGATTATTGGATAAACTAGGCCTCCAACTTGGAAAAAATCTTGGGCATCTCGTCTGGGGCATCAATTTGGCCTCCAATAATTAAAATAATGATCAGAAAAATCTAACAGGATGTTTGGATCTCGTGTGGGGCATCAATTTGGCCTCCAATATTAAAATAATGATCAGAAAAATCAACGAACCATGACTATCCATAATCATTATTAATTACACAAAAACTGTAATACATAATATTACTTAAAGCATAACTATATATCAAGCGGGTACACTGGTGATCTTCTTCTTGACGTATGTCCCTTGGTTATGATCATGTCGTAACCATGGAGTCTCCTCAGTATTTAGCAGGATGCTTGGATCTTTGTCACACTGAAGGGCGGTATTCGGTCATCCCATTCACAATCTTCTGACATGTCTGACTTGTCCTCAATTCCCACGATGTTTCTTCTTCTTCTTGAATGAACTATGTGGCGTTTTGGCTCTTTTGTTGATTTTTCATCGTTTTTCCTTCTCTTGGGTTTTGTAGACATGTCTTTCACGTAGAACACCTGATTCACATCAGCAGCAAGGACGAATGGTTCACCTTTGTATCCAATATTGCTGAGATCCACTGTTGTCATTATATACTCCTTGTCAACTGTTACTCCGCTCCAGTCGTCTTGACCCATTGGCATCGAAACAAAGGGACTTTAAAATTAGGTGCGTAGTCTAGTTCCCAAATCTCCTCTATGCGGCCATAATATGTTTGCCTCTTCCCATTTGGGTCTGTGGCATCTACGCGAACACCACTGTTTTGGTTTGTGCTCCTTTTATCTTGGGCAATGGTGTAAAATGTGTTTCCATTTATCTCATACCCTTTGTACGTGAGGATGTGCCATGATGGTTGCCTAGCCAACAAATATAGTTGCTCATCAATATTGTTATCACCCAGACATTCTTTTCGCAACCAAGTGCTAAAAGTATTCATGTGCTCACGTGTAATCCAAACTTCATTCTTCCCAGGAAATTGGGATCGTAGGAACTCCTTGTGTACCTCGATATATGGATACACCACTGATGAGTTTTGAAGAACTGTGTAGTGCGCTTTATTGAAATAATCGTTCCCCGTACCGATATATGTTTTCTTCCCTAGTGTCCCTTTTCCACACATCCTCCCCGTCGTGCCATGATTCAGGAACACCAATCTTGACCAGGTGAACTAGGAGGTGTGTCATGATATTAAAGAAGGATGGAGGGACACCAACTCAAAGCTCACAAGACATTGAACCACATCATTCTGTAGAGTAGGTAGTTCTAGTGGATTAATTGCCTTCTGAGAAATTGCATTGAGGAATGCACATAGCTTCACAGTGGCCAGACGTACATGTGGAGGTAGAATTGCTCTTAAAGCAACCGGACAATTGCGTCATAAGCACATGGCGTCATGCGACTTTATGTTTTAGGAATTTCTTCTCTTGCATATTTATTATTCCCTTTATATTGGAGGAGAATCCAGATAGGACCTTGATGCTGTTTAGGCATTCAAACATGATTTCCTTGTCTTCATTGCTAAGAGTATAGCTAGCAGGTCTTAAGTAATGGCGTCCATCATCTATCTTCTCTGGATGTAGGTTGTCTCGTTCTTTCATGCGCTGCAAGTCTTGTCGTGCTTCAAGTGTATTCTTAGACTTTCCATACACACCCATGAATCCTAGAAGGTTGACACAAAGATTCTTTGTCAGGTGCATCACGTCGATCGCGTGTCGGACCTCTAGTACATGCCAATAGGATAGCTCCCAAAATATTGACTTCCGTCTTCCATATGAGTGCGTGTCCCGTAGCGTCTTTCGGAACAGGTTCACTGCCCGTCCCCTTTCCAAAGACTACTTTCACATCCTTGATCATCTCAAGTATATCTTCCCCAGTTCTGTTGCGAGGCTTGCTCCGGTGGTCCGTCTCACCTTTAAAATGCTTGCCTTTCTTTCTAACCTGGTGATTCACAGAAAGAAATCGACGATGGCCAAGGTACCTTTCTACATTTTTTCGAATATATACTATCCATGTCATCAAAACAATGTGTGCATGCATTATATCCCTTGTTTGTCTGTCCTGAAAGATTACTTAGAGCAGGCCAATCATTGATTGTTACGAACAACAATGCTCGCAGGTCAAAGTGTTCCTGTTTGTAATCATCCCACACACGTACACCTGATTTACTCCATAAAAGTAGGAGTTCCTCAACTAATGGCCTCAGGTAGACATCGATGTTGTTGCCAGGTTGTCTCGGTCCTTGGATGAGCACTGACATCATAATGAACTTCCGCTTCATGCATAACCATGAAGGAAGGTTGTAGATACATAGAGTAACAGGCCACGTGCTATGACTACTGCTCTGTTCCCCATAAGGATTCATCCCGTCCGTACTTAAACCAAACCTTAAGTTTCTAGTGTCTTTTGCAAATTCCGGGAATTCTCTGTCTATTGCTCTCCATTGGGACCCATCAGCAGGGTGTCTCAACATATTGTCTACCTTACGGTCTTCTTTGTGCCATCGCACCAACTTTGCATGGTCCTTGTTTCTGAACAGACGTTTCAAGCGTGGAATTATAGGAGCGTACCACATAACCTTGGCAGGGATTTTCTTCCGGGGACGTTCTTCACCCTCAACATCGCCAGGGTCATCTCGCCTGATCTTATATCGTGACGCTTTACATACAGGGCATTCATCCAAATTCTCGTATTCCTTGCCACGGTACATGATGCAGTCATTAGGACATGCATGTATCTTCTGGATTTCTAAACCCAATGGACAGACGACTTGTTTTGCTTCGTACGTAGTGGCGGGCAATTCGTTAGGCTTCAGAAGCATCTTTTGTTTTATAATCTTCAATAATTGTCCAAATGCCTTGTTAGATACACCATTCTGTGCCTTCCATTGTAGCAACTAAAGTGTTGTACCCAACTTTTTTTGTCCATCTGCAGCAGACAGGTATAGTAATTTCCTGTGATCCTCTAGCATACGGTCAAACTTAGCCTTCTCCCTTTCACTTTCGCAATCTCTTTGTGCATCACGAATGACATCACCAAGAGCATCATCTTCAGCGAGTGTGTCGTCTGCACTTGCCTCTTCTTCACCTTCCCCCATTGCAGTATCACCAAAGTCACCATATTGAGCAATAATATCATCGTCAGGGTCTAATTGTTCTTCTTCACCTTCTTCCATCATAACCCCAGTTTCTCCATGCTTCGTCCAACAACTATAGTTTGACATGAAACCCGACTTGAACAAGTGTGAGTGAAGACTCCTTGAGCTAGAATATTCCTTCGAATTATTACAAAGGGCACATGGGCAGCACATAAAACCATTCCGCTTCTTTGCCTCGGTCACTCTTAAAAAATAATGCACGCCATCAATGAACTCTTTTGAGCGACGATCGACATTGTACATCCAGTGACGTGTCATCGTCTGCATTATATGACATATCACATAATTATACCTCTCATTCTTATCAACAAATTTATAAACAAGTTCATGACACCCAAATTTAGTAAGCATCACTGGTGGCATATAAGTAGTAGCAGTTGAACTTGTCTAATTAATTATTACATCAAGATAATAGTGCAGTCTCATCCACTTGGCCACAACCAAAGCAACTAACAACACATGCACATTTTTCCCACATCACAGTCCAACAAGATGGACTGTCTGCCACTTCAACCTGATAGGAAGGTAAGGTAGGAGTAGGTGCAGTAGGAATTGAGTTGATTCTTGAGTTGAAAGCCTCTAGAGCTGCAGAAGCTTCCAAAAAAGACTTGTACTTTTTATGCACCGGTCCCTTAACTTTGAGGACATACTGACTGCACTCGGCCAAGCTGGTGTAAATACCTGGCTTGGTGCCCTCGAAAACGACATACCAAGCAGGCATCCTTCTGCATTTTAGTTGAGCAGTAAACTAAAGTATTATATATTTCTACTTTTTGTAAACAAATGATTTAAATGATCTCTATTTCTCCAAAAAAAACTTAAAATAAACTAATTAAACCGGTCACATTTTGTTAACTAAAGTATTATATATTTCTAATTTCTGTAAAAAATGATTTAACTGATCTCTATTTCTCAAAAAAATTAAAATAAACTAATTAAACCGGTCACATTTTGTAAACTAAAGTATTATATATTTCTAATTTCTGTAAGCAAATGATTTCACTGATCTTTATTTCTCCAAAAAATTAAAATAAACTAATTAAACCGGTCATATTTTGTAAACTAAAGTATTATATATTTCTAATTTCTGTAAACAAATGATTTAACTGATCTCTATTTCTCCAAAAAATTAAAATAAACTAATTAAACCGGTCACATTTTGTAAACTAAAGTATTATATATTTCTATTTTTTGTAAACAAATGATTAAAATGATCTCTATTTCTCTAAAAAATTAAAATAAACTAATTAAACTGGTCACATTTTGTTTTTAGGGTACTAATTTAATCTATCAAGTGAATGAACTCAAAATAGCTTCAAAAACCATATATATATATATATATAGCAGCTAAAAGTATAAAAAACTGAAGCTAGTAACCTTTGAACGAGTCGATGTTGACGTAGATGTGATGAAATAGATCAATCGCCAGAGATACGTTAACAAACAAAAATCACCACAGAAGAGAGCAATCAAGCAGCAAAGCAAGAACTCAATGAAAAAAATAAAGACTGAGAGAGCTCGGGCAGCTGAAGAAGGTGGAAGAACAGTTCAAATATAGGGAGAGACATTTAGTCCCGGACCTTGTTGCTAGCCGGGGCTAATTGTTGGCATTTAGCCCCGGCTGGATACAGCAACCGGGGCAAAACCTTTAGTCCCGGTTGGTGTCACCAACCGGGACTAAAGGTCAATCTTTAGCCCCGGTTGGTGACACCAACCGGGACTAAAGTTCCCTCTGACAAATGAGCCATTGGGCAGGGGAACTTTAGCCCCGGTTGGTGTTACTAACCGGGGCTAAAGACCTTTCTAGTCCCGGACGCAAATTTTTCCGTGACTAAAGCTGATTTTGCAAATCGTCCAAAGGCTTCTTCTCTAGTAGTGATAAAAGAAGTCGTGAGTACCAAACCAAGAGCCTCTCAAGTTTGTAGGCTCTACGTGTATGTAATATATATGGTATGTTATGTATTTCCTCTATATTGATAAAAGATGTTGTTTTGGACAGCGACACGGTCACCAAAATATAACTTTAACAACTTATTTTTTAAAAAATATTTATTGAAAAGTGTATGTATATTTTTATGAAAGTATTTCAAGAGAAATTTATTTATATAATTTTTATATCTTTAAACTTAATCATTTAAAAATTATTCATGATTTATATTTCCAATATTTGAGTCAAATCTTGTCAAAACCATATCTTTTATCAATATGAAGCGAGTACATCCAGAATTAAATTTTCATATAGATTATGCTTTTGGTTCCATATGCTTAGTTAGAGCAATTGTTTTTTTCCTGTCATGTCATCTTCCTTTACCAGTGTTCATGAAATGGGTAAAGAAATAAGATGATGTAATTTTGTGTTTTCTTCTTCTTGTGTTCCCTTTACCTCTCTAGATGCTTCTTTCAAGTTGGATGTGTAGTATAGTGAATAACCATCATAAATTGACTTTTACTTTTATGCATTTATATCACCGTGGCGTTAGCACAAGTATTATACTAGTATGGATAAAGGAGAGATCATGGACTCAAGACTGACGATTGTGTTTATGGAAAGGTAAAAGGGTTACAGGGATGACAGATGAGAATGGCCAGATGGCCCATGGGCTTGCTGTATGGGCTGGCATTGCACCTAAATGGACTTTCGTTTCTCAAATAGGCTAGAAGCTTCTTAAAAAAAAGGCTATTAGTGATATATTGTAATTAAACTAACAAGAAAGGATCGCATATATATTGGTAAGACATGCCAGCTGCCTTGATACTCTACTACATCTACATCTACATCATATCTACATCTACATCTACGTACTCTACATCTATCTATATCTACTACATCTATATCTATATTATATATCTATACCTAATAATAATAAAGAGACAAAATTTTTGCCTCTTTTTTCGTGCAACCTTTTTTCGTCCGACCCTTTTATTAGCCAAGGGTCTGACTCCCCTACAGTCCAGGCCGACCTCCTCTACCTTTCTCGAAAATCAAGTCGGCATCGGCCTCCTCACGCAGAGTCCAGATTTCAAACGCCATTCATGACATGTTAGGCCTGGATGCTCCAATGAAATCCACTTGCAGTTTTGTGTTCCATCAGGAATCAGAAATCAAGGCAAGTCATGATCAAAATAGAAATTGAATTTGTCCCTAATTTATTCTCTATCTCTACCTCCTCAGCCCTACCAGAAATCACCGAGGATTTTCTAAATCCGCGTGTAAGATACAAGAAGACTAAGACTAAACCAACGCAGCGATCCAAATCCAACTCTAGAAAGACAAGCAACTTATAAAATCAAATCAACTTTATCCATACATGAATGGATCAAAGAGAAAATTAGAGAAACAATTGAATCGAGGAAATTAGAGAACGAGGTCATAACTCTAGGTCACCCGAGGCACCCGTGCCGCGGCCTCCATGCCACCAGCCAGGTCGCCCGCGTCGCCGCCTCTGCGCTCGCTGGCCACACCGCGACTTCCCTCCGGCCATGGCACCCTACACACACGAACTGGCGCGCAAAGACTCAGATCTGATTCCTTCGATTTGCAGAGGTCGTAATGGACCTTATCCCTGCGATTGGAATACAAAGCATTGGAGATTAGAGTTTCGGTGCTCGGATTCAAGGGAAGGGAAGAAGAGTGGTGCGAGTACGTGGTGGGTGCTCGTCGGAGGCGGAGAGACCGACTAAAGCCTCAACACCTGGCTTCAGTCTGAGGCGGTGGCCGAGAAGCCGCCGGTCGGGAGCGAGAGAATGCGATTATGGATGCAGCGGATGGGATAATAATGAGATGCAAGAGCGCACCCGCATGGGCCTTTTTTTGGGCCGTTTTTTCTTCACAATTTCTTTTGAAATTTCTGTTTTCTTTATTTTCTTTCTCTTCCTTTTACATTTTTTTTTTTGATTTCATGTGTCTACAACATCTATTTCAAATTTAACACTATTAAAATTGCACGTACATTGTAACGGAAGGTGTTCTAAAAATTATTATAGTATTTATCGGCCTATCTAAAAATAACATAAATAATATATCATTAAATATATATATATATCTTTATCTTTATCTTTATAGAGTTTATTTAGATATAAAATATTATCTTAATCGTATAATGGTAGAGTTTATGAACCTGCGACATCGCACTCTCCGTGATTTTTATTTTCACAAGCTTTGTTTTTTTAGATTAAATATCAATTTAATATTAGTAATTAATTTCACAGTATGATCATCTTATCATGCGATCCTTATGTTGTTTTTAGTACACAAGAATACAAGATTAAGTGTCTTGTAGCAACCCACGGGCACGCTACCTTGTATTATATATACATATATATATAATATAATACTAAAGAGGCAAAATTTCTGCTATCTTAAAATTTTCGTATAGCCAAAGCACCGGTTTCTATCCGTATTAACAATGTTCTTTCTATGTCTCTTGTTATTCCGTTTTGGTCTATGTTCTTTTTCCTACTACTCGTACGTGTTCGGATTGTCCCTGATGGGCCTCACGGATGTTTCGGCCTATCCCGCTCGTGCTGTGATGTTCGTGGCTTTTTTTCTATTCTTCTGTTCCACACAATGCTTTTCCTTTCCATGTTTTATTTTATTTATTTTTCTTTTCTAACGAAGAAGCTATACTTTTCTTATATGTAAATGTAAAGACAAACCAAATCATAAAGAAACGAAAGATAGTAGCACGTTTGAAACATTGACCCTTAATAAATAAATATTTCTATTACTAACACTACCGGAGACGGGCTCTTTGCCGAGTGTCCGGCTCTTTGCCGAGAGCTAAAACACGGGCACTCGGCAAAGGGCTCTTTGCCGAGAGCCAGCCCTCGGCACCATAAGAAACTCGGCGACGATTCCTACGCCGAGGGTCCGACTCTCGGCGAAGTCAGGCTCTCGGCAAAGGGACCCTATGCCGAGAGCCGAACCCTCGGCGTAGAATACTCGTCGGCAAACGGAACCCTCGCGAACGGCTCCCCCTGCGCCGTTACCTTTGCCGAGAGCCCTCTGTTAGGCTCTCGGCACAGGGTTGAATTTTTTTTTTTTGTAAATTCTATGCCGAGAGCCCTGGCCCTGGCTCTCGGCATAGGTGCCCTTTGCCGAGGGCTTTAGAAAGCTCTCGGCAAAGCATATTATTTTTTTTTGTTTTTTTGCTCCCAATTTTTCCTGTGGCCTTGTTACAGTACTACAAGCCAAGATTTCAAATTTGAAGTGTTTTCCATAAATCTTGCTATATTTCGCGCATTTTTTTTAATTTGATGATTTTTTCCGCGGGACGCACGTTTGAACTGCAGGTGCATGAAATAATGAAACTCAGCGATTCGAAAAATGGTATTCATTCTTCAGAGGGTATTTCGACACCGTATCCAGGGACAGGTGCGGAGACTCGACCGTCTCGTGCACGAGAAACGGCGACCAAGTTGCGTGATATTGGATTTAAAATTATTAAAAATACAAACGAAGTCAGAAAATCATGAAAATGGACGAGTGACCTTGACATCGCATGTAGAGGCTCTGAAAAAAATTTGGGAATGTTTGGAGCAAGTGGTGACGCAAGATGGGTAAAACCCTCAGATCTCCGCAAGATGTCACATGTGATGATATGCGATGATCTCAGGGTTTAACCATCTTGCGTCACCACTTGCTCCAAACATTCCCAAATTTTTTTCATAGCCTCTACATGCAATGTCAAGGTCACTCGTCTATTTTCATGATTTTCTGACTTTGTTTGTATTTTTAATAATTTTAAATCCAATATCACGCAACTTGGTCGCCGTTTCTCGTGCACGAGACGGTTGAGTCTCCGCACCTGTCCCTGGATACGGTGTCGAAATACCCTCTGAAGAATGAATACCATTTTTCGAATCGCTGAGTTTCATTATTTCATGCACCTGCAGTTCAAACGTGCGTCCCGCGGAAAAAATCATCAAATTAAAAAAAAATGCGCGAAATATAGCAAGATTTATGGAAAACACTTCAAATTTGAAATCTTGGCTTGTAGTTCTGTAGCAAGGCCACAGGAAAAATTGGGAGCAAAAAAACAAAAAAAAATAATATGCTTTGCCGAGAGCTTCCTAAAGCCCTCGGCAAAGGGCACCTATGCCGAGAGCCAGGTTCAGGGCTCTCGGCATAGAATTTACCAAAAAAAAATAAAAAAAAGCCTTTGCCGAGAGCCAGATCACGTGGCTCTCGGCAAAGGTTTCCTCTTTGCCGAGAGCCACCTGATCTGGCTCTCGGCAAAGAAGCGAACCAGTGAAAAAATAAAACGGCCGCCGCGGCGGCCGCCCCGCACACACAACCACAAACACACACACGCCGTCGCGCCTCCGCCTCCGCCGTCGCGCCGCCGCTGCCGCCTCCCCGCCCGTCCCCTCCCCGCCGGCCCCTCCCTGCCCAGCGCGCCGCCGCCCCGCGCCGCGCGGCCGCGGCCGTCCCTGCCCCCGCCGTCGCGCCGCCGCCTCCTCCCCGCCCGTCCCCTCCCCGCCGGCCCCTCCCTGCCCCGCGCGGCCGCCTGCACCCCGGCCCGCGCGGCCGCCACCGCCCAGCGCGCCGCCGCCCCCGCGCCGCGCGGCCGCGGCCGTCCCTGCCGCCGCCGCCTCCCCGCCCGTCCCCTCCCCGCCGGCCCCTCCCTGCCCCGCGCGGCCGCTCCCCGCCGGCCCCTCCCCGCCCGTCCCTCCCTGCCCCCGCCCAGCGCGCCGCCGCCCCCGCGCCGGCGGCCGCGGCCGTCGCCGCCCCCGCCCCCGCGGCCGCCCCCGCCCCGCCGCCCCGCCCCCTGCACGCCCGGTTGGAGAGGAGGAGAGGAGGAGGAGGAGAGAAGGAAGAGGAGGAGGAGGAGGAGGAGGAGGAGGAGGAGAGGAAGAAGAGAGGAGGAGGAGAGGAGGAGGAGGAGAGGAAGAGGAGGAGAGGAAGAAGAGAGGAGGAGGAGGAGGAGGAGGTGAGGAGGAGGAGAGGAAGAGGAGGAGGAGGAGGAGAAGAGGAGTAGAGGAGGAGGAGGAGGAGAAGGAGAAGGAGAAGGAGAAGAAGCAGAGCGGGAGGAGGAGGGGAGGAGGACGAGGAGGAGGAGGAGGAGGAGAAGGTGAGGAGACCGTTGTTGCCTTCGCCTCGACCCCGAGTTCGTCCGCTCCGTCGTCGTCGATCGGCCCACGTAGTAAGTAGTAGTTGTTAGTAGTAGTGGTATGCATGTGAATGTATGTGGATATCGGCCATCGTGTCGTATGTATGTGGATGTCGGCCATCGTGTCGTATATATGTGGATGTCGGCCATCGTGCCGTTGTTTCTTGCAGGTTTTGAAACCTCACCGTGCAGGGGAGGTTCTACCAAAATTTCTAATTGATACTATCTTTTTGTCTTTTCTGTAGGAGGACCTGTCGGGGCCAAGCCGGAGATCCTCGGCGACCTCGATCGTCTTCGTCGTCATCGCGGGTCTGCCTGCACCGCTTCGCCTCGCCACTGCACCGACTCGCCACTGCGCCGCTAGCCTGACTCCACCGGCACCCTAGGTATAAATAATCTCCTCCCAGAAAAGGGTCTTAGGTCATTGAACCCAGTTAGGTGTCTCCCGTCCGAAAGAGATACGGCTGGAGGTATGCAGGTCTCTGCATATCGATAACCGTATCTGTTTTGGATTGTCCACGTTACTTGGACAGCCCGCAGATGCGTCGATGAGGCTAGTTCCCATGGTCTGCCCCGATTCAAGATGGAGTTTCGGCATCACCTCCCTGTTGTTCTCCGGATACACACTCTCCCTATAGGGACGTGTATCTTGAGAACATCGGGGAGGTGCTGCCGAAATTCTGTCTCGGCTCGGGGCAGACAATGGGAACTGGCCTCATGTACGTATCCACGGGTGGGATTAGGACCTATCCTCACCTATTAGATGATAGTAGGATGGAAGTACTCGGAGGTAGATATGTAAGTACTCGGATGCATGACAGTAGGATGGATGACCGTCAGTGGATGTACTCGGGCCGTAGAAGGAGAAGTGATTTCACCGATGAATGGTTGCGCAAGACAGATGCTTTCGTGAACAATGCATTTGGCGTGGCTCGGCGAGGAGAGATCAAAGTGTTGTGCCCATGCAGCAGATGTGGGAACAGGAGAAGGCAAGACAAGGAGAACATGGCTAAACATCTTGTGAACAATGGATTCACGCCGGACTACACCCGGTGGATCTACCATGGTGAAGCACATCGTTTGAGAGCGGAGGCAGTGCGACCACGTCTGGAGGACTTTGATGCTGATGCGGGGGTAGCAGACATGTTAGATGACTTCCAAGAAGCACAGTACGCTGAAGGACGTACGGAGGAGGAGATGGAGAAGACCGCAAAGGCGTTTTACGAGATGATGTCTTCGGCACAGAAACCCCTTCACGAGCGGACAACAGGTTCTCAACTGGATGCCATTGGCCGTGTGATGGGGTCAAGTCCAGTTCAACTGAGTCGAGATGCGTTCGATGGTATGTTATCATGTTCAGATGCGTTCGAATGTGTATAGTCAATGCTTTGGTAGCCACTTGACACCACATTGCCAAAGAGCCTGTACGAGTCACAGAAACTGCTTGTGCCCTGAAGATGCCGTATGAGCAGATACATGCTTGTCCAAATGGGTGCGTCCTCTTCAGGAAAGATCTCACGGATGCAGGTTACTGTCCGAAGTGTAAAGCGTCGAGATACATGGAGGTAGACGATGGTGAAGGCCCAAAGAGGCAGCTTTCTATCCCCATGAAAGTCCTGCGTTACGTGCCGTTCACACCGAGGATCCAACGTCTCTACATGACCGAGGAATCCGCGAAACAGATGACATGGCACAAACAGGGTACCCGATACAATCTGAGAAGTTGGTACATCCCGCCGATGGTGAAGCATGGGCCCATTTCGATGGCATCCATCATGACAAAGCTAGAGAGGCTCGTAATGTTCGTGTTGCGTTTGCAACGGATGGTTTCAATCCCTATGGACTCATGGCTGTCCCGTACACCTGTTGGCCCGTCTTCGTTATCCCCTCAATCTCCCCCCGGCGTCCTATTTCAACGTCATACTGTTCTTGTCGTTGATAATTCCTGGACACCCGGGGAATAACATGGGTGTGTACATGGAGCCTCTGATTGATGAATTGGAAACTGCTTGGAATGAAGGGGTATTGACATACGACCGAGCTTCAAGGTCTAACTTCACAATGCACATCTGGTACCAGTACTCACTACATGACTACCTGGCATATGGGATATTCTGTGCCTGGTGTGTCCATGGCAAGTTCTCATGCCCCGTTTGTAAGACAGCTACGAGATTTATCTGGTGAAGAAGGGTGGCAAGTATTCGGCATTCGACCAACATCGACAATTCCTGCCTCTTGACCATCCTTTCAGACGGGACACCAAGAACTTTACCAAAGGTGTCGTGGTGAGAGATCCTCCACCTCGGATGCTGACCGGTGCCGAGGTTCATGCTCAGATAGATGCTCTCTAGTTCAACGAAACAGACGGTCGTTTTGCGGGGTATGGTTAGGAGCATATGTGGACTCATAAGTCAGGCTTGGAAAGACTCCCTTATTATGACGATCTTCTTCTACCACATAACATTGATGTAATGCACACTGAAAAGAACATCGCTGAGTCGCTTTGGGGAACACTCATGGACACTGAAAAGTCTAAGGACAACCCTAAGGCTAGACTAGACCTGGCACTGTTGTGCGATAGACCAAAGCAAGAGATGCTGCCTCCTCAGCGCCGGCAGGAGATGGACACGGTCCAAGGTCGATTTCGTCTTGGGCAGGCCACAAAGGAAAGAAATACTTCAGTGGATCCAGACATTGACATTCCCTGATGGATATGCAGCGAATCTAACGAGAGGAGTCAACTTATCTACTCTGCGAGTCCTAGGGATGAAGAGTCATGACTTCCACGTATGGATCGAATGGCTTCTTCCGGCGATGGTTCGAGGCTATTTCCTGAGCCAATGGGTTGTCTTGGCAGAGTTGAGCTATTTCTTCCGCCACCTATGTGCCAAGGAGATATCTCGGTCCGTCATTGATGACTTGGAGAAAGCTGCACCTGTGTTGCTCTGTAAGCTGGAGAAAATCTTTCCACCAGGCTTCTTCACTCCGATGCTTCATTTGATCGTACACCTCCCAATGAGGTTCGAATGGGAGGGCCTGTGCAATGGCGTTGGTGCTTTCCAGTCGAGAGAAATATGAAAACTCTTTGCAAGAAATGTAGAAACAAAGCCAAAATTGAGGCTTCCATTGCAGAGGCATCCATTCTGGAGGAGGTGTCCAACTTCACTAAAGAATACTACTCCGAGAACCTTCCTAGCGTGCATAATCCAGCCCCTCGTTACAATGCTGGAGAAAATGAATCGAGTCTTAGCCTTTTTCGAGGCCAACTCGGCACGGCAAGTGGATCCACAGTTAAGCAGTTGAACTATGAAGAGTGGCGAAAGATCATGCTATACGTGCTTACCAACCTTGATGAGCTGGACCCGTACATGGGGTAAATTGTTATCTATCTTCATCCAATTCATCGTCACTTTCCAACACCATTCTTTTTGTTTCGTACAGTGAATTCTTCATTTGTTCTCGAATGGACCAAGGCCTCTTTCTGATGCGGCAGCTGAAACCCTAATTGCAAATGGTGTGGGGCAAGGGAGGCCTGATTTCATTTCTTGGTTCCGACAAAAGGTACCGTCCTACCAAGGTCGTACTTAGTCTGACGTTCCAACTTGCTCTTACGTTCTGACCGTATAACGATATATCTTGCGTCGCCTTGCAGGCTCAAACCGATGCGTCTATGAGTCAAGAGCTGAGACAGGTTGCAAAAGGCTTTGACCGTAGGGTCAAGTCATTTAACGGTTACGACATGAATGGATTTCGCTTCTACACATCAAGCTACGAGCAGAGTCGGCCCAATCGAAAAACCACAAATAGCGGTGTTTGTACTCCAGGCAATGACAACCGTGACTACTATGGAAGAATTGAAGAAATATACGAACTTTCATTTCATGGTGAAAAGCCTTTGAATCCTGTCATGTTCAAATGCCATTGGTTTGATCCTGGAAGAACGAGGCTGACACCTAATCTTGGGCTAGCCGAAATTCGACAGGATTCTGTCTATCCAGGCTCCGATGTGTATATTGTGGCTCAACAGGCCACGCAGGTTTATTACACGCCATACGCGTGCAAAAGCAAAGAGCATCTCTTGGGTTGGTATATGTGTGCACAAGATATCACCACATGGTAAACTACTCCCCAATGATGAGGATTATAACTTTAACACAAACACGTATGACGGTGAGTTCTTTCAAGAATCTGGGTTGCAAGGGACGTTCACGATAGACTTAACCGAAGCGATGGAAATGGAAGTAGAGAATGATGACGAGACGCTGGGGATGAGGTGGTAAATGAGAAGGACATAGAAATGCTAGAACGATTCCGTTTAGGCCAAGCAAATGAGAGAACGACCTGTCTTCGGATACTGAGGAGTACTTAGACATGGTTGACAGTGATGAGGAGACTCATGCTCCGGCTAATCCGGATGATCCAGATTATTTCTAATACATGTAATATTATGTTATATTTTTAGGATCTATTGTTTTATTTATATTGCACATATTTGGTTATGTTATTTCTAATACAACATTGCTTGTTCTTTTAAATGCAGGAGGTCGAGGCAAGATGCCGGGAGGACGTCAGAGGCGGTTGAGTTGGTTGTACCGCAGCTCGCAGGCCGACGGGCCCTCGACGAGGAGTGGCCGCCGCCGGAGGGAGCCGTCTCCACAGGAGGAGGAGGAGGAGGAGGTCGAGGAGGAGGTGCCGGCCACGCCCGAGGCCCAGCGGCAGGAGGAGGCACCATTGGCCGAGGAGGCAGAGGAGGAGGACGAGCAGGAGGAGGACGAGGCGGACGGGTGTTCGGGTGCCTCAGGGGTGTCCACGCCCTACTTGAGAGGCCCCGCCAGCCTCCCGGCGTTGCCGGCACGTGCCCGATGCCCAGTGATCACGCCCATCGGACAAAAGTACATGTTCTAACTACCTGTTCGTACGATGAGACTCAAAATAGAAATAGAAGCTAATAATCTTTTTTAATCACTTGTGCAGGGGATGGGACTTTGTTGGGCCTAAAGGCCGCAAACCCAACGGCGTCCTGGGTCTCCTGTGCCGCGAGCACTACCCCGGCATAGTACAGTATGCCGGAGGCACGAGCCGGCCTACACCTTTGACCACTACAGCGTCGCCCCAGACCCAGACTTCCCCAACAAGGCGGCGCGGGTTAGAGCGGAGCTGTGGGTAAGTCTTCGTCAAACAATATCAAATTCATCATATTTTCTCTTTAATTACTGTCTCGCCTCGTATTGTGTCTGTATGCAGAACTACTTCAGGTGCGAGCCGGGGAAGGAGGCAGTGGCGGAGGTGACGGCTACCCGGGCCTGTAGGAAGCTCGTCACCGACATGATCTACGAGGCGAGACTGCAGGCCATCATCACCTACAACGCCACGGTCCTGGCCACGAGGGTGACGAAGGCCCAGGCGAGAGGCATGACGCTGGGCCGGGCGCAGTTCTTGCAGGTAAGTGTTTCTTTTGAGATTAATTTTGGTACTTTTCATCTAACGCTTAGACGTGAAATACTTGATGATGTGCAGATGATCCCCCAATGGTGCCAGTCGTTTCCCGAGTGCTGGGAGATGATCGTGGACCGGTGGCTCTCTGAAGAGTGGCGGCCCACCACGCCGAGGCCCGGGAGGCGCGTCTGCAGATGCCAGGTGTACCACACCACCAGGGCAACCGCAACCTCGCCGAGTACGCACAAGCTTGGGTACGTGAAAGACTTTATCAATTTCTCGATCAAATGTTGCCTGATTGCTAATCATCTTGTTGTCTTCCTCGCAGTCGGAGGCACACGGTGGCCAGCCTTGCGGCACGGTGGCGGCATACGCCATGTCCCACAAGGGCAAGGCCACGGCAGCGGAGACCTCCTACAACCCGACGATCCCGCCGACGCGTACACCAACTCCAGCGTCCACTCCCGCCTCACTGACTACTCAGAGGCGGCAAGGGCGGTCCATGGGGACGACTTTGATCCCGCCACCGCGGACCTGGACGGGAGCATCGTCATGAGGATTGGAGGAGGGAAGAAGCACGGCGGTTCTGGCTTGGCGACGGCGTCATCGACACGGCCTCCACTCCCACTCTGTCCCAGCTCCGAGCACAGAGCACGAGCGGGAGCGTCCCATACGCCCACGCCCGTCGCCTGCGCAGTCGCGGGTCACCGAGCTCGAGGTTATTTCTATTTAACTCATCGTACATTGATCTTTAAATGTTTGCATTGTTCTAACATTCACTTTGTATTATCGCAGGCCCGCCTGGAAAATAGAAAGGCAGGAGCGCCAGGTGTCTGAGACCCAGATGCGGTCACAGATGTCGGCCCAGATGGAGGCTCAAGCAAAGCAGATGGCGGACTTCATCGCCTTCATGGCCTCCCAGGGCATGGCCGTGCCTCAGACGCTCATGGCTCCTCCACCGCCGCCTCTGGACCCCGGAGTTGCTCCTGTGAGTATCAATACTTCAGTGTTTCATTTATTTCATTTTCTTGTCTAACATGACCTTTTGCAGCCTCCTCCGTCAGAAGGTTCGAACAACCGCCACGCTCCTGGATGGAACCCGACCGGGGGTCAAGCAGGCGACAGTTCTCAGGGGTGGCCCGGTTGGCCGGGGGTGTAGTAGATCTCCTCGTGTGTCAGTGAAGTCTCATGTTGTTGAACTATGTGATGTGAACTATGTGATTTGATGACATATATGTTATTGAACTATGTGATGTGATATATATATGTTCTGTGACGTGAAATGTGATATATATGTGATATGTGATGAATGTGATATATATCTGTGTGATATTGTCGGAGAAAAGGAAAAACAGAACTGGAAAACAAAAAATCAAAATTTACCCAGCTTTGCCGAGGGTTGCTCTCGGCAAAGAGGCCCTTTGCCGAGGGTTTTGGCCATAGCCCTCGGCAAAGCTGGGGAGGCACAACGTAATTTCCATGGCTTTGCCGAGGGCTTTGGTCATAGCCCTCGGCAAAATCCGAGGTTTGCCGAGAGCCGGCTAATATAGCCCTCGGCGAAGAGGTCCCAAAAAAAAATATTCGAAATTTTTTTGCCGAGAGCTGACCCCGGGTAACCCTCGGCACAGAAAATAATAATAAAAAAATTTATCGCTTTGCCGAGAGTCCGGCTCTCGGCACACGTAACGCCTTTGCCGAGAGGGCTTAGCCCTCGGCAAACCTACCGTCAATAGGGACAGCCGTTAACGGCCACTTTTCTTTGCCGAGAGCCGGTCGGGACCCTCGGCAAAAGGTTTGCCGAGAGCCCGATAAATGGCCCTCGGCAAAGGATCCTTTGCCGTGAGGTTTTTTGCCGAGAGCTCTATGCCGAGGGCTGAGCCCGATAAATGGCCCTTGGCAAAGGATCCTTTGCCGTGAGGTTTTTTGCCGAGAGCTCTATGCCGAGGGCTGCTCTCGGCATAGGCTACGCCGAGTGTCGGCACTAGGCAAAGCCACCGTTTCCAGAAGTGTAAGTTGTTAGTTTAAATCTATAACCCCTATAAGCAAACCCCATAATTATTTCTCTAACATCTCCTTAAGCCATGTCATCACACAGGACCCACTAAATCGGTTAATTCATCCACGTGACCTTAACTCTCCCACTACAGGATCATCGATCATAGGAAAAATCATCTGCAATCTCTTTTGTGGTTCTGCAGTTTCGCCTTCCCGATGCGCATTCTTGTTGTTGTCGTTTCTTCTTCTTCCCACCTGCATGCAACCATGCACTGAATCCCTTAATGCTGAAACTCTCACCACTAAATCCTATCCATTAATTATCAGCCAATTTATAAGAACCAGTGACAAGGCGTGGACGCCTAGAGCCGCACGAAGTCCACGAAATTGGGGAACTCCCTAGAGCACCAGCGCAGCGGGTCCCGAGTGCGGCTGCAGGGAAGGCAGCATCGGTGCCGACGTGCCATGGCCCCAAGCGATGCTGCAGAAGAAGACCCCCGCAGCCCCACCGCTGCGAGCAGCATCAGCGCTCTGGCACCAAGCGCAGCTCGAGGGGAACTTAGCACAGTAGCTCAGAGCACGAGGCGTTGCGAGACGAGAGCTACGCCCAAGGATCTCCCTCTCACCGGTGGAAATTGGAGATGAAAGGGAAGTGAGGAGCATATGTATAACCATGCGGAGATATTATGTTTGATAGAAACAGCAGGACCAGGGCTGCAACGTGAATGAATCGCAAGTAACTAGCGACCAAGTGATATCTGGAATCAGGATGTTATCTCGCTGTACGCATCACTTCCTATGTTTAATCTATTGTTAATTAGTTACGTGTATAAATGCATGGTGGTTGTATTCCTGACTATATCTTGTCGAATGTCAATTGTTGTTGCCTATTGTGCGGTTCATCATGAGTAATGGAATGCCTTTTCATTTTTGGAAAAATTCGCAGTCCACCCTGCAGATATGGAGAACATTAGTTCTACTTTATATATTGAAGGACCGAGAAAGCAATAGCAAGGCGACCAGAGGGGGGTGAATGAGAGGTCAAAAATTTCTCTCGAAACTTTGGCCTTTGTCCCACAAATCAACCCCAGAAAGCTTTGATCGAAACCGTGATGCTCACGACCCTTGGAAGAGGGTGGATGATCTCTAAGATCATAGCGGAGCACCACAAAGCGATAGCAAACAAATTGCCAAAAGCACCGGCACAAGTTCGATGCCTAGAAGCCGAGTCCCAAACATAGATTGAAGGCTACGTCGGGAAATCCCCAAATATCGATGCTAACAAGTAGCAAAGATACCTAGAGAGGTTCCTAGGTGAACTAAGAAGCCAACCGAGAGGTCCAGAAACCAAGCGAAGAAGTCGGGAGAGCAAACACACCAAAACTCAACAAGCAGCCGACTCCCGGACTGTTCGCTAGTACGGTCCCGGACTGTCCGGCTCAACAGCGGACTGTCCGCGGGGGGATGGCGGACTGTCCGCCGGCAGAAACCCCAAAACAACACTACTCCTGCAAGTCCCCTGGACAGTACCGGACTGTCCGCGGTTTATACCGGCGGACTGTCCGCCGGTCAACCGAGACCCAAACAGCAGAGACTCGCGGCCACTGCTCTGGCCAAGTCCCCGACGCGCGGACTGTCCGCGGGAGGAACGGCGGACTGTCTGCGACCTCCCAGTGAGGGCGATTTCGGTCGCCCCTCACACAACTCTTCCCAAATCCAAATCAAAACTCAATCCCACGTTCCCAAACTTGGAGAAGATGATCACGAGGTAGTTAGGAGACTATCCCCATGAAATCATCCGCTCAAATTGATTCAATCACTGGTAAATCGAAAGGGGAGGACTATGAACGAAAAAGCGCCACGAAAACTAAATCAACCCGATCTACTTGTTCGTGAGGAGTTAGATGAATTCCTTCGGTGGAAATGATCTCCTCACTATAAAGAACAAGTTGATTCAAACGGATTTCGCAAAGACGCAATAGAGAGGGAGATCGATGTTGACGCTCACTAAGTGTCATATTCTTAGCATCAACAAGGTCATATAATGCAACACAAGGACCTAAAATCAACCAAAAACCTTTTATAAACTAACGATTTCCACTTGTCCTTGAGTTTTATTTGAATGTAGGAAATTGCAGGGTTTTTGAGCAAAATGACCAAATGGACCCACCAGGAAGCAAGCCCACTTGTTTGGGCCCACTTTGGGCCAAGGAGGGGTGGCGCCCGCCACCCCTAGCTGGCGGCCGCCAAGAGGGAGAAGCCCAAACTCCCCCCTGCCACGTCACTGATCCAGGGGAAGCACCCCACACTCAATTGCAGTCGTTGCTCACCTAAGTCGGTTCATCCAAGGGCTAAGAAGCAGCGTCATGGATCATGGCCTAATTGTCCATGTGACGGTTATTGGACAACCCTAACCGCCCCCAAACTGACTTGGAGGACCTCCTGGATGCCGTTGGTGAAGAGGCGGTGGATCCAAGGGCCAGGGGAGTGGCGCCCGCCACCACACTTACCCCCCTGACCTAACCCTAGGTCCATAAGTACCCCCCTAGGTCCCTTAGGCTATAAATAGGACCCCCCGAGCTCATTTGTACTCAGACCTCACCTCATTAGTCCCACTCTCTTGTAAGGGAAGCTCTGGTGAAGGAACACTCTAGTTGAGAGACTTAGAGTGAGAGCGAGAGTGTAGAAGAGAAGAGCTGGAGTTGTAATAGAGGATCTTCCAAGTCTCTAGTATAATTCCAAGTCTTCCTTCATTTATCTTAGTGTTCTTCTACTTTCAGCATTTACTTTAAGTTCTTTACTTATTGTTCTTGTTGAGTGCTTTCGATCATAGATAGCTTAGTATTTAGTTTATATCTAGTTCGGGTTCTTCGCTGAGTAATCAGTGCTCTAGTTTTGGACGCAAGATTAGAGTAGTATATATTAGTGTAAGCGCGGTGCTTAGACTAGTTATTCCTTAGTTTGTGGCTAGCCCCCCGGATAGCTGTGGTAGCAAACAGGTGGTGACAGCCCTGGGAGCCTTGAATTTCACCACGTAGTTGGGTTAGATCTTAAATCATAAACCTCGTTGTGCACGTCTGAGGTAAATAGTCCAAAGGGTGTGTACGGTTCGAAGAACTAGATAGAACCTTTATTGCTAAGTTAGTTGTGATCGTAAGTGTGTAGGAAAACATTAATCTGTTCATCGGCCAGACCCCGCCGATTTAGGTTAGTAATAGTTAGTCTTTCTTTTCTTTTTAGTAGTAGTAGAAACCAACCCCCATTCATACTCTTCAATCAACCTTGCTAGAATCACTAGTTGTTCATAGCGGTCCTAGTGTTAGTTCTGCCATAGTAGCTTCCCCGTGGAAATAAATACGATACTCGGTTACTCCCGGGTGAAGTGCTACAATAGACTTATTCTGTGCGCTTGCGGAACCTACCAATAGTCATACGAATAGTTAGTTATACTTCTTACATTAAGAAGTATCAACAAACCTTTCTGGTGCCGTTGCCAGGAATAGATTCCATAGTCTACTCCTTGTGACGACGTTAGCAAGAGTCAACAATCGAGTGACGGGAAAATCATGGAGAAATGAAGAACGCGAAGAACACGAACAAAACGCGAATCAAGTCATGGATCTGCAACCGTGTGGCTACCACACGCTACAACAGTGATATTACGGTCTCACTTCCTCAAAATCTCCAGTACACAGAGGTATGGTTCTCTGCGGATCTCAGCTAGCTACAGCAGGGGATTGGGAGAGCAGGAAACCCTAGAAGCAAAGAGCAAATGACTGAGATAGAAGGGGACGAGGGTGTCTCCCTCTACTTATCCTAATTCTAATTCCTACTCTACCCCTCTCTAATTACAGAGCGAACCAGCTAAACCCTAGGGTTATTCTGGACCAACTCGAAGATGCTGGTGATGCGACGGCCATGCCCGCACAACTGGTAGCTTTGCCTCGACGCAACCTCACCGATTGCCGCCACGTGCCGCCACCGCTCCGCTTGTCCTTTTCCCGGACTTCGCCCCTGGTTTTGAGGCCCAAACCGGGAAACCAACCTTCACGACCAACCCCCGGTTTTGAGGCCCAAACCGGGAAACCAGCCGACCGTAGCCTGAGTTTTGTGGCCCAAACTCAGTAAACCCGCAGCACCCAGGTTTTGAGGCCCAAACCTGGAAACCGTCCTCAGCCCGAATTTTGTGGCCCAAACTCGGAAACCATCAGCGCCCAGGATTTGAGGCCCAAACCTGGAAATCGTCCACTCGGTGGTTTTTCTGTGGCTCAACCACCAAACCGAGCCATAGAAGGGATGCACCGCCCGTGCACCCCGTCCACCGACACGTGTCCCCAGGTCCACGACCCAAGCAACATCGTGCCCGCAAGTCTTTGCTCGTCGCTGTCCCAGGCTGTCAGCCACCATAGCTGATCCTCGGGCCACTGGTCCCTCAGTCCAAGCCTCACGTCCACCCTTCGCCACTCTCAGTCCATCGGCACGGCACGTCTCTACTTGACCTTCACCATGCCTCTGATCACTGTATCCGTGCTCGACACCTGCACAACACAAGCCAAAGAACATGCGCATTATCCCAGTTGACAATCACTCATCACTCAGAGTCTCGGCATACACTCATGTATCCGCATATATGCACAATATTGATTGTACTTTATTTACTATTTATTTAAATCCTGGCAGTAATAAGTCTACCATTATAACATGATATTTCATGATGAATTCCATTAATTATTTTGGAGTTATTAATATATACAACTATGTATGTTCTTCGATGTATCTTTTCCCCAAGCTATATCAAAAATGATGAGTTAGAATTCCCGCAACAACGCGCAGGGTATCATCTAATTAGAAATAAAGATATACCCTTAATCTATATCTATATTTGTCCCTAATAAAAAAAGACAAAATTTATGTCCTTTCTTTTGTTTGGTCTGGCTAATTATAAAGACGATATAAATTGGATAAAAAATTACACCACGTAGTTGGGTTAGTTCTTAAATCATAAACCTCGTTGTGCACGTCTGAGGTAAATAGTCCAGAGGGTGTGTACGGTTCGAAGAACTAGATAGAACCTTTATTGCTAAGTTAGATATGATCGTAAGTGTGTAGGAAAACATTAATCTGTTCATCGGCCAGACCCCGCCGATTTAGGTTAGTAATAGTTAGTCTTTCTTTTCTTTTTAGTAGTAGTAGAAACCAACCCCCATTCATACTCTTCAATCAACCTTGCTAGAATCACTAGTTGTTCATAGCGGTCCTAGTGTTAGTTCTGCCATAGTAGCTTCCCTGTGGAAATAAATACGATACTCGGTTACTCCCGGGTGAAGTGCTACAATAGACTTATTCTGTGCGCTTGCGGAACCTACCAATAGTCATACGAATAGTTAGTTATACTTCTTACATTAAGAAGTATCAACAAACCTTTCTGGTGTCGTTGCCAGGAATAGATTCCATAGTCTACTCCTTGTGACGACGTTAGCAAGAGTCAACAATCGAGTGACGGGAAAATCATGGAGAAATGAAGAACGCGAAGAACACGAACAAAACGCGAATCAAGTCATGGATCTGCAACCGTGTGGCTACCACACGCTACAACAGTGATATTACGGTCTCACTTCCTCAAAATCTTCAGTACACAGAGGTATGGTTCTCTGCGGATCTCAGCTAGCTACAGCAGGGGATTGGGAGAGCAGGAAACCCTAGAAGCAAAGAGCAAATGACTGAGATAGAAGGGGACGAGGGTGTCTCCCTCTACTTATCCTAATTCTAATTCCTACTCTACCCCTCTCTAATTACAGAGCAAACCAGCTAAACCCTAGGGTTATTCTGGACCAACTCGAAGATGCTGGTGATGCGACGGCCATGCCCGCACAACTGGTAGCTTTGCCTCGACGCAACCTCACCGATTGCCGCCACGTGCCGCCACCGCTCCGCTTGTCCTTTTCCCGGACTTCGCCCCTTGTTTTGAGGCCCAAACCAGAAAACCAGCCTTCACGACCAACCCCCGGTTTTGAGGCCCAAACAGGGAAACCAGCCGACCGTAGCCTGAGTTTTGTGGCCCAAACTCAGTAAACCCGCAGCACACAGGTTTTGAGGCCCAAACCTGGAAACCGTCCTCAGCCCGAATTTTGTGGCCCAAACTCGGAAACCATCAGTGCCCAGGATTTGAGGCCCAAACCTGGAAATTGTCCACTCGATGGTTTTTCTGTGGCTCAACCACCAAACCGAGCCGTAGAAGGGATGCACCGCCCGTGCACCCCGTCCACCGACACGTGTCCCCAGGTCCACGACCCAAGCAACACCATGCCCGCAAGTCTTTGCTCATCGCTGTCCCATGCTGTCAGCCACCATAGCTGATCCTCGGGCCACCGGTCCCTCAGTCCAAGCCTCACGTCCGCCCTTCGCCACTCTCAGTCCATCGGCACGGCACGTCTCTACTTGACGTTCACCTTGCCTCTGATCATTGTATCCGTGCTCGACACCTGCACAACACAAGCCAAAGGACATGCGCATTATCCCAGTTGACAATCACTCATCACTCAGAGTCTCGGCATACACTCATGTATCCGCATATATGCACAATATTGATTGTACTTTATTTACTATTTATTTAAATCCTAGCAGTAATAAGTCTACCATTATAACATGATATTTTGGAGTTATTAATATATACAACTATGTGTGTTCTTTGATGTATCTTTTCCCCAAGCTATATCGAAAATGATGAGTTAGAATTCCCGCAACAACGCGCGGGGTATCATCTAATTAGAAATAAAGATATACCCTTAATCTATATCTATATTTGTCCCTAATAAAAAAAGACAAAATTTATGTCCTTTCTTTTGTTTGGTCTGGCTAATTATAAAGACGATATAAATTGGATAAAAAATTACTTTAGACCTAATAGCAACAGAAATAGAAAGAAAATTCAGAAACAAAATTCGTGTACTTCTGTCTTTTCTTTTGGTTTTGTGTGGCTACTCACTAGACCAGCAGCCGTGGGTGGTGAAAGGACCGTGACACCTAAGAGGGGGGGGGGGGTGAATTAGGCAACTTAAAACTTCTACTCTAAACTATGGCCTCTAATTTCCACCTAGTCAAAACCTATACAAGAAAGTTAACTATCTAAAGTGCGACTAAGGTTTTGCTATGTGTGTTTGCTATCTATACCACAAAAGGAGTTATGCAACCTAGTTTCCAAACCTATCAACTAGCAAGTAAGCTAGGAAAGGTAAAGCACATAAACAAGGTAGCCATGTAAATGCAGAAGCTAAAGAGACTGATAGAGATGCAAACTCCCGTCGACAACTCCGGTATTTTTACGGAGGTATCGAGAAGCGTGCAAGCTTCCATCTAGTCCTCGTTGGAGCCCCTCGCAAGGAATCCATCGCAAGGGCCAAGATCTCGGTCGGGTAACTCCGTGGATAGCTCCGGTCTTCCCCACGTGCAAGTGGGTCTCCGGTTAAGCCACTCGTGGCAAAGCCTCTCCCGGATGCTCCCCGCCGTCTTTACTATCAAGTTTCCGGCCGAAGCACCGCGGGCCTTGTTTCCTTTGGTACACGGAGGCGGCCACCCCACAAACTCGGTTGGTGTGATCTCGCAAGACTACAAGCCCCGCCGATGTACAACCACAGTGCGCGCAAGCACCGGTAGATGAGTGGTTTTCAACCTCACTAAACACAAGGCCTAACACCTAGAGCAAGCGCAAAGCGGTGGTCTAACTGGCTTAAGCACTTCGCAAAGCACCTCTACTAATCACCTAGTATATCACTTAAGCACTTTGGTGGCTAGAGCAACTAAATATGTGTCTATACACTTGGTACACTTCCTTGAGCTCCAACCATACTATTTTGGCCAGCCATGGGGGTATATATAGAGCCCTAAGCAAATAGAGCCGTTGGACACCAAAGATGGACTTTCCTGCGTAGCATCGGATGCTCCGGACGGGAGCATCGGACGCGCGTCCGATGTCACATAACGGTTAGTTCTGCCGACCTGGAACTGAGTCACATCGGATTCTGACGAGCCTCCGATGAATGGCCATCGGATGCGTTCGATGTCTTCAGAGCCTCTCTAGAACCTTTCTGTTCAGCCATCGGACGCATGGACTGTAACGTTCGATGTGGCATCAGTGCGTCTGATGTAATGTTGTGCACAGCGCACAGTGTTACAGGTGCGTCCGATGTGGTACCATCGGTGCGTCCGATGTCTATGCTGGCGCAAACCCAAGCTAGGGTTTGGCATCGGTGCGTCCGATGCGTTTGAGCCAGCGTCCGATGCAGCTTCCGATGTCCCTTTCTTCTCGTTTCTTCGCGATTTCCTGCGCCGTCTTGGTTCCATTCTTGTGTCTTGGACTTTGATTGATCTTTAGGGTCTTCAACTAAGCTTCTAGAGTCTTGCTTAAGGTGTTGATCATCTGGTCACCACGTTGCCTTAGTCCAAGTCACATTTGCACCCTATTGGACTACAAAACAAACACATGCAAACATATTAGTCCAATTTGGTTATGTTGTTCATCAAACACCAAAATCCGAAGTTAAATGGTCCGAGGTCCATTTTCCTTACAATCTCTCCCTTTTTGGTGACTGATGACAACACGACCAAAGCAAGCAAATAATAGATACATAAATTAAAATGCAATCTACTTGCTAGGATGCAATGCAAAGGCAAGATCATATGATGTTTAAAAGATACCAAAAAGAAACATATTTATTCTAGCATATCTTGCCGTTGCCCTAGAGTCCCTCTTTGTGACTTTATGGATTAAGACTCCCCCTAACTCCATAAATCACTTCCTCCCTGCTTGAACCATTCCCATAGAAATAACCATAGAATTTTTTGAAAATTTGATTTTGGTTATTTTGTTTGTTTTAGTTTGGGCTTGATTTTGGTCCCTCCACATTCTTGAAGGACCGAATTGGCGACCAGAGGGGGGGGTGAATGGGAGCCTCAAATTTCTTCTCGAGAAATCGGTGGCCTCTGTCCCAAAAACTCAACCCCAAAAACAAAGATCACAAACCGTGATGTCTACGACCCAAAAGATTGGTTGGATGTTCCCTAGGAACACAGCAGGACAGCACACACGCGATCAACCAAGCACACCACCAAAACTAGAGCTCCGAACGGGAAGCACTACACTCCTATGGAGAAGAAGTAAATGCCCAACCAAACATACTTGAGTCAACTGGTGACTAAAGTACTTTAGAATGTTCCCCACAAAGTTAGAAAACCAACGCAATAAACGGAACTCGAATCGGAGCTCGAACGCAAAAACTACGGATGAAACAGCGCGAAAACTGCACTGACCGGACGCTGGGACTGTACCAACAATGTAGCGTCCAGTCACTGTAGCACCGGACGCACTGTAGCTGTTACTGTAGCGTCCGGTTACTGTACTGTAGCAGATTACTGTAGCACCGGACGCATGAACAGCAGCAGCGTCCGGTCGTACTATAGCAGCGTCCGGTCGTACTGTAGCAGCGTCCGGTCAGCCCGAAAACAGCGCTGTTCAAACACCAAATCGACCCGAAACTCAGTCAAATCAACTCCAAACTTCACCAAAATTTGCACAGATGATCACAACTATGTTAGTGAGCTATCTCTAAGAGATCATGGCTCAAACCCAACTAGAAATTTGTGAAGTGTAGATCTCGTGCAAAAGGGAAAAGTTTAGAACCGAAAACGAAATCCGCCCGATCTATGTGCCTGTGAGGAATTAGATGAATTCCTTCGATGGAAAGATGTGTCTCATGATGCTACACAAGATGGTTCAAACGGATTTTCAATCCATCCCTTCAAACGGAAAATCTCACGAAAGAATCGAAGGGAGAAAACGAAGAACGCGAAGAACAAAAACGTGAATCGATCCAAATTTCAGCCAACACAAGAGGAGTAAGAAATTGATCCTTGGATTGCTATAGAATGATGAATTGTGTAGCACACTGCGTCAGGTTACAAGCCACTCCTCGCAGTACAAAACGCGGATGGCAAAAAGCTCAAGAACAAGAGTCGGTCTCTCCTCTAGCCCTAGCCTCCTCTCACCTAAACAAAATGAGAGTGACACCTCCAAGGATAGGCTGCCCTAACCAGCCCCCTTCATATATATAGGCGCACGTCCGAAGACCAAAGCGCCCTCACATGAAGCACTCAACCCAAATACCCCCCAGGGGTAAAACCGTCGAGTCCTGGCGATTTTCATCCGACGGCCACGCCCGCACATCCGGTAGCTTCACCTTGACGCGACCTCCCTGATGCCGCCACGTGCCATCATGTCGACCACCGCGCCTTCCTCGTGGATAGCTTCGCCGTCGCGCCAGCCTCTCCACGCCGCCACGCGTCAACCGTCCTTTTGGACCTTCACCCGGTTTTGAGGCCCAAACCGGGAAACCTGCCAGCACAGGTTTTGAAGCCCAAACCTGGAAACCGTCCACCCCGAGTTTTGAGGCCCAAACTCGGAAACCCGCAAGCCCAGGTTTTGAGGCCCAAACCTGGAAACCGTCCATCCCGAGTTTTGAGGCCCAAACTCGGAAATCGGCCACCCGAGTTTTGAGGCCCAAACTCAGAAACCGTCGATGGTAGCTTTTTGAGGCTCAGCTACCGAACCCGCACCGTAGACGGGATGTGGTTCGCACACCCCGACCGCCGGCACCGATGTCGATGCATGTCCAGCCTCCACGCCGGGCACAACGCCTTCGCCATCCTTCTTGACTCAGCCGACGGCGCTTGCGCCGCACGCAAGCCCGTGTCCGACCTCCCGCCAAGTGCCACGACGCCATCGTCTTCCTCCCGACTCAGCCGATGCATTGCACATCCCCAAGTGCTCTCGCTCGCCGATGCCATGTGCCAGCTACCACAGCTGGTCCTCTGGCCCTCTGTTTCGTCAGTCCAAGCCTCACGTCCGCCCTTCACCGCTCTGGGTACATCGACATGGCACGTCCGCCGCACGACACGCCCATCCTTCACCGCTCCCGGTCAGTCGGCACGGCACGTCTCTACTTCACCTTCACATCGCCATTGACCACTGTATCTGAGCTCAACACCTGCACATCAACACAGCCAAGAGACACATGTCGCACACGCACACCAACATGGTAAACACACCACAACTCAACGCCACCGGTTAGTCATATACATTAAGCGCATAGCGAGATATGGACTAAACCGGGTAAAGCCTCAAACCTTCCTCATCAAAGTCAATTATTCATCATATATGTTCTCAATTCTCCCCCTTTGGAATCAAACACCCCCTAAGTATATGCATACATATGATGTAGGGCAAAAGCATATGCATAACCGACAAATTAAAGCACAAAGGAGTTTAATCTATATAATGCATGGAGAAAGCATATAAGAGTATCAAATTGAAATCAACATAATGATATCGGTTAGGAATACCACAGGTAGATGCCAATTGGATTATCATCACACATGATGCTTGTCTCCGAGAACTCCATTTTCCTTGCAATGAGACTACTACACACATGATAATCTTGAAAGTAGTGTTAGTCTCAAAGTTTCCAAATTATAGACTAGACTCCCCCTAAAAGTGTGCATACAAGTTTGAAATACTTGTAGGAGGCATGCACATTGACTTGTAAGGTCAAACTACCATTTTCCATATTGATATTACAAGAAATGTGACATCAATTGAAGATGGTAATTGGGGTAGTTTATCTATAATTTGGACTTTGGCACATATGAGATAAATACAAAGTAAAAGAAGCTATGTGCCGTGCTTCTAACCAATTAAAACCATGTAGAATTGCTCTAAGAATATGAGTGTTACCGAGCAAAACTACCATATGATAAGCCTAATTTGCATGACAAAAGATATGAATATACCAATGCAAACATAGGCAATGAAGGAACTAGATGCTAAAAGTAATTGCAAGAAATTATACAAAATGAAAGCAATTGCAAGAATTTAAATCTAGTTACCTAACATGGGAGGGGGAACTTGGGTCCATAGTACCCACTAAAATACTTGGCAATGACATGATCCAATGTGATGCACCCCATGATATGCACCCAAAACTTTGCCAAGTCTCCAAATTCCCCGTAGCCAATTTTGCTACTAACTTCCCTTTCGGGACCCAAACCTTTTTGGTGCTCTTCATGGTTGAGATGATGTCCTTAGGCACTCAAATGCGTTTGGTCCATTGTTGGCTTGCTTGTTCACCATGATGGCCACCACCTTGTCATTCTTCTTCTTCTTCAAGAGATAGGGTGTGGTGGCCTTCTTGTTCACTTTGTTGGTGTAGGTGTTGGAGAGCTTGCTTGTTTGCTTTTTGTTTTTCTCTTTCTTCTTTTCTCCCCCATGCTTCATGTCACACCCCAATTTTAAGAATAAAACTGAGGCATCAAACTCATGTGTGCCCAGGGATCAGTCGCACACATAAGCTAGACAAATCATGAAAAAGGTACCATCACGGTGTTTATTACATAACGGTAGTAGCAAAACAAAGACTTACATCAGCGGAAAAGGGTAAACTGGATATAGCTCTCACGGGCAACCACCACAGGGACTGCCGACTGGGGGATACGCTAGCCTAGAAACTTCTGGGGAAACTCCAACTCCAACTTCATCTGTTACCCATCCAGGATTTTTATCCAAAAATAAAGAGAAACAACAAGCATAAGTACTCCTCGTACTTAGCAAGCCAACATGGGGTTCATGAGGCTCAAAGAGGCTGATATTGTCTGACTGCAGTTAGCTTTTATGTTGGCAAGGTTTTAGCATTAGAGTAAACGAGTATTGTGCTTAACCCTTAAACCCATGATCCATATTGTCCATCAATGATAAATAGTTCAGCATAAGAGCATCATCACCATAAAGTAACATTTGATTAAGTATCATAGTTCTGCTAGTTTTCCGGGCCGCTCGTGTCCGTGAGCACAGCTGTTATAACAGTTTTACACTCTGCAGAGGTTGTGCATCTTTACCCACAAGCCGTGTTGCCCAGAAGCCCAGGGGAGCAACCCCCATAACACTTCCAAGGTGAGCAGGCAGGGTACACTATGAAGCCTTTCGCTGGTTCGTCTAACAAGTTAGGGCCGCTAGGTTTCCTTGGCAATCAGATGTAGCAAACCCCCCTTTCCTATGGCACAAGGCCATCGCAGCTATACTCATAGGAATAGGAGCAGCCCTACACCCATAGAGGCAAGCCCCTCTTGCGCCCTTTCGGGTAACCTCTAACAAGCTAGAAAAGGTCCAGTATACTGAGCTAAAACCAGAGCCATATAGCACTCATGGTAGCACTGTCAGTCCCAGCTTTTGCTAACAGCAAGTTTCATTAACCATTTAACAACATACCAGTATGAGAACATTCATCATTGGACAGGATTAGATATTTAAATTGATAGCACTAGCATTGTACCCATATGCATTTATCCCACGGGTGTCAAGAGTATCACAGGTAACAAAAGCTAAGTATATCTCTAAGGTTGTTCAGATAGACACGTACAATATGAAGTGCTTATTAAAGTGAATAGGTAACAAGGATGATCCCATGCTAACTTGCCTTGGTTATTGTACTGCTGGTCTTCTTAGTGATCCTCGAATGAAGGCTCTTGATCGAACCACGTTTGCTCACCGACTATACTAGATCACATGGAACATCACACACGCATCCAAGTGCACACATGCATTGCAAATAAGGCTATCCATTAGAACAGTACAACAAACAGTAATAAATAGAAATAAAACATTTGTAAAACAGAAGTACGCGTCGCTACGGTCACAATGATATTTGGCTCACTGAAAACGGAGTTACAACGCAAAAGATATGGCCGAAACGGTGATTCTAAAGCCCTAAACTTGGCTGGCTAGGACCCTACAGCTAACTGGTCCAAAACAAGGTAACATGGACATAAATAGATAGAGCACTAAATTATGAAGCTAATGCTATTTGAACGGATCAAATCGGAGCTAAAACGTGGATTTTATAAGCGTTTTAGTGCAGTGGCAAAAGAGTAAATAAACTGAATTGCATTTTAATTTAAACTGAACTTTAAAACAGATTTAAATTGGAATTTAAATAGAATTTAACCCGGACAAGGACGGCGGGTTGATTAGGAAGTTCCTCAGGGATTCTTTAGCAAAAACTGCCCCGAAGGGGTATCTGCCATCTTGGGTCGTCGGATCGGAGATGGATGGCGTGGATTAGATAGGAGGGGAAAGGGGAAAACCGGGCGGCGCGCATGGCCGGCGGGCACGGGTCACGCGGCGGTGGAATGCGCGCACACGGCGGCTCCATGAGTGACGGCGAGAGGAACTCGCCGGAGCTCCCTGGAAAGCCCTAGAGGCAACCAAAAATCTTGGAAAAAATATCAGGGAGAGAAAGGAGACGGCGAGTCGCACCCCAACGAAGATGGAGGCCGGAGAGGAGCGACGGCGGCACGATTCGAGGATTGGCGGTCGGTGGCGCTCTGCTCGGGGAAAGGTCGACGGTTAGAGCCAAACCGCGGCAAAGGAAGGGACATAAGGGGCTCAGCAACATCACCAACACGATGCGGAGCTCGGAGATGGGTCGAACCGGCTAGGGAAGCGGCCAACGATTGTAGCGAGCTCGGCGGACCTTGGCAATGGCTTGCGGTGGTTCTGAGGCTCGGTTGGCTCGAGGACGAATGAAGTGGTGGAAGGAAATGGAAGAGAGGGGAAGTGTGCGCGGGTGCTTGCCATTTTGAAGCCAAGAGAGGAGTGGGGAGCGCCCACGACGCAGAGGGGAAGAGCGAGCGCGGCGGTTGCCGCTCGACGCTCGGGAGAGCGAAGAGGGAGCGAGAGGACAGAGAAAGGGAGTCTGGCGCGTGGGTCCGCCAAGTCAGTGAGAGAGAGGGAGGGAGGTGGTGGCCGGCGGGAGCAGCTGGGCCTTCGGGCTGGCTTGGTGGGCCGCGAGCGGGAGAGAAAAAAAAGGAGGGGAGAGCCCAGCGCGAGGAAGGAAAAGAGGGAGAAGAAGCCGGTGGGCTTGGGCCACCAGGCCGCTTGGGCCGAAAGCGAGGAGAGGGGGAGAAAAGAAATAAAAACCCTTTTCATTTTATTTTCAGCACAAAACAAAACATTTGAAAAGGATTTTTGGATTCAAATCAACTTTTGATCAAACCACTCATCTCAAGAAATAAAATGCAGAGACATGAATGCAAAAACATGTTCCTAACTTGGTTTTAATTTTATGAAAATTATTTAATCCCTATATTAAATGCACACCAAAATCAATAATAAAACATTTTCCTCTATTTTAAAATTAGGCAATTTTTCGGGTGTCACACTTCACCTTGCACTCATAGGACTTGTGGCCTTCCTTGTGGCAAATGTAACAAACCATGGTTTGCTCCTCATCAAGCTTCTTCACTCCCTTGACGGTGTTATCTTGATGAGTTCGGGTTTGCTTTGATTTGCCTCTTGCTTGAGTCAAGTCCTTGGTGAGGCGAGCCACTTCTTGCTTTATTAGCTCATTCTCCATTGTAACTTCTCGTGTACATGTTTCTACAATGACATTCTCAACACAAGCTTGTTTGCACATGGGTGAGTCTAAATCAAGTAAATCAATGCAAGAAGTAGAGGCATCCTTTTTAGGCATATTAAAGATTGATTTTTCAATTTTAGGTGCCTCGGTGGGGTTTGCTCCGATGGTCTCAAGATTAGCAACTTTATTAGTTAGCTCATCACAATGTTTGCACATAATTTCCATTTTGGCAAGCAAACTTTTGTAAGCATCTTGTGTGCTAGCTAACTTTGCTTTTAGTTTTTCGTTTTTCTTAGCAAGTTGCTCATCATTACTTGTGCAATCACATGTGCTTGTACTAGCCTCAAGTTTCTGAATTTTGTTAGATAGCTCAATATTCAAATTTGAAAATGTTTCATATTGTTCAAGCATAGCATTGTAGGCTTGTTGAGAGCTATCTAATTTTTCTTTTAAAGCATTAATTTTCTTTTGTTGACTAGTACAAGCTTTAGCATAATTGAGATTATCTTGCACAAGTTCATTATAAGAAGGTAGCTCATCATCACTATCACTATCACTATCACTAGAGATAGAGCTTGTGTTACCTCGTGCCATAAGGCACACACGTGAGAAGCATGATGATGAGTGCTTGCGGCCATGCCTCTTTTGTTGTGCTTCATCATCACTTGATGAATCATCCCATGTCTTGATGGTGGTGAGAGCTTTGGCCTTGCATCCCTTCTTTTTCTTGTCGTTGGGTGTGGGCTTTTGCTTTGGACAATCTTCCACAAAGTGCCCTTTCTTGCCACATCTATAGCATCCCTTTTTTCTTTGCTCTCTTCTTTGATTGGTGGAGCTTGCGGATCATCCTCTTCACTCCTTTCATAAGCTTGATTGTTTCTTCTTCATCTAAGGAGTAGTTGGATGAGGTGGAGGCTTGATCATCACTTGATTCTTCATCTTCATCATCCTCTTCTTCTTCACTTGAGGAGCTTGAGCTTGTTTTAACTTGCTTTTTGCCCTTCATCTTTTTGTGCTCACATGAGAGAGCAATGTCTTTGCTTGATGAAGTGGCTTCTTCATGACCCATCTTGCGTGACATCTCAAATGCCACCATATTGCTAATGACAATGGCAGGGGTCATGGTGCTCAAGTCCTCCATGTTGTGGAGGATGGTGATGATGGTTGCATATTTGTTCTTTGGAAGCACCGAGATGATCTTCCTCACTATATCCGCATCACCTAGCTTTGTAATTCCTATAGAATGGAGCTCATTGATAATTAGATTCAAACGAGAATACATATCACGAACAAGCTCATTATGATTCATTTTAAAGGAATCATAGCTTGTTTTTGTTAGGTGATGTTTTTGCTCACGTACATTACTTGTACCATCATGGAGCTCATGTAGCTTTAACCAAATTTCATGAGATGTTTGCAAAGTAAAAACTTGGTTAAAGACATCCATGCTTATAGATTCAAACAAGCAATTCTTAGCTCTAGCATTGAGATGAATTTCTTTTCCATCACCCGCGGTAGGCTTCTCGGGATTCTTAATGGCTTTCATCCCGTCGCGGGTGACTCTCCAAACACCTAGATCAACGGCTTGTAAAAAGCAAGCCAACCTAGCACTATAGTAAGGGAAGTTAGTGCCGTCAAAGTGTGGAGGCCTAGAGATATCCATCCTAACCTCTCTTAGGGGCATCAGATCGAAGGCGATGAAGCTAAGAGTCCACAAGAGAGCCAACCGGCTCCGATACCAATTGAAAGGACCGTGATGCCTAAGAGGGGGTTGGTGAATTAGGCAACTTAAAACTTCTACTCTAAACTATGGCCTCTAATTTCCACCTAGTCAAAACCTATGCAAGAAAGTAAACTATCTAAAGTGTGACTAAGGTTTTGCTATGTGTGTTTGCTATCTCTACCGCAGAAGAAGTTATGCAACCTAGTTTCCAAACCTATCAACTAGCAAGTAAGCTAGGAAAGGTAAAGCACATAAACAAGGTAGCAATGTAAATGCGGAAGCTAAAGAGAGTGATAGAGATGCAAACTTCCGTCGACAACTCCGGTATTTTTATCGAGGTATCGAGAAGCGCGCAAGCTTCCCCCTAGTCCTTGTTGGAGCCCCTCGCAAGGAATCCCTCGCAATGGCCAAGCTCCTGGTCGGGTAACTCCGTGGATAGCTCCGGTCTTCCCCACGCGCAAGTGGGTCTCCGGTTAAGCCACTCATGGCAAATCCTCTCCCGGATGCTCCCCGCCGTCTTTACTATCAAGTTTCCGGCCGAAGCGCCGCGGGTCTTATTCCCTTTGGTACACGGAGGCGGCCACACCACAAACTCGGTTGGTGTGATCTCGCAAGACTACAAGCCCCGCCGATGTACAATCACGGTGCGTGCAAGCACCGGTAGATGAGAGGTTTTCAACCTCACTAAACACTAGGCCTAACACCTAGAGCAAGCGCAAAGCGGTGGTCTAACTAGCTTAAGCACTTCGCAAAGCACCTCTACTAATCACCTAGTATATCACTTAAGCACTTTAGTGGCTAGAGCAACTAAATATGTGTCTATACACTTGGTACACTTCCTTGAGCTCCAACCATACTATTTTGGCCGGCCATGGGGGTATATATAGAGCCTCAAGCAAATAGAGCCGTTGGACACCAAAGATGGACTTTCCTGCGTAGCATCGGACGCTCCGGACGGGAGCATCAGACGCGCGTTCGATGTCACATAACGGCTAGTTCTGCCGACCTGGCACTGAGTCACATCGGATTCTGACGAGCGTCCGATGCATGGCTATCGGATGCGTCCGATGTCTTCAGAGCCTCTCTGGAACCTTTCTGTTCAGCCATCGGACGCAAGGACTGTAGCGTCCGATGTGGCATCGGTGTGTTCGATGTAATGCTGTGCACAGCGCACAGTGTTACCGGTGCGTCCGATGTGGTACCATCGGTGCGTCCGATGTCTCTGCTGGCGCCAACCCGAGCTAGGGTTTGGCATCGGTGCGTCCGACGCGTTTGAGCCAGCGTCCGATGTAGCTTCCGATGTCCCTTTCTTCTCGTTTCTTCGCGATTTCCTGCGCCATCTTGGTTCCATTCTCATGCCTTGGACTTTGCTTGATCTTTAGGGTCTTCAACTGAGCTTCTAGAGTCTTGCTTGAGGTGTTGATCATCTGATCACCACGTTGCCTTAGTCCAAGTCACATTTGCACCCTATTGGACTATAAAACAAACACTTGCAAACACATTAGTCCAATTTGGTTGTGTTGTTCATGAAACACCAAAATCCGAAGTTAAATGGTCCGAGGTCCATTTTCCTTACAGGTGGCATGAGTTCCCTTGTGCGCGGCGGGCACCGGTGTGGAGCTGCTCGTTAGAGCCGCATGCAGCCTCGCCCATGAGCACGCTCCGACGAGTGGGCCCGCGTGAGTGCCACCTTGACCCTTTGATGTGCATTCCATGCAAGCGCCACACTCACTCCTCCAGTAGCTGCTCGAGTGTGTAAGTTGGAGTGGAGATGGAGAAATGAGCTAGAGTTTATGGACAGGTCATGGTTTTATTTCGCAATCATGCATCTACTGCCGTCAGGTGATCATTACTAGCTAAGATCGTTCAGGCTATTAGGTAGGACTGCAAATGATGATGCTCATCATGAAATGGTGCCTTAGGTTGGCAACACTTTTACCCATGTGGATATAGGAGGGATAATGATTGGGTTTAGGCCGAATGAAGCATGTCGTGGTTACCTGCTCAGTCTGTTGGGATTTAAATAATTTATGGTATTATTTTAGGCTTTTAAGCTGAAAGACTTTAATAAATATTTTAAATTTGTTTAATTGTTTCTATAAATATAAAAAACATATATTAAATATAATATTACTGATCTTTTAAACCCTTCACTCACTTTTACACCATCCATGTTCTTAAAGAAAGTTATTTTAGACATTGACACAGTATTAAAAAATATCTTTAACTGCTACTTTTTAATGTAAGATATAGTCAATTTGTACTTTTATGAAACTACATTTTAAAATGGTTCTACTTACATCACTTTCATATTTTTTAAACTAAACCCAAAAAAGTTTATTTTAGTTAAAGTTTAGAAATTTTAACTTCAGATTAAACTCAACATACTCCGACTTGCACGAACTCGAACTCGCTTCCTCTTCTAGATGCTACTAGAGCTATGACACTTGAGGCACTACTTCTTCTCTAGAAATGGATCCTTTACAAGGTGGGAATGGACTAATCTAATGCTACTAGTATTGCTCTACACTTCCATGCTTTGAAGAGAGGCTCCACCCATGCTTTTATAGTGGCATGAGGTCGGTTTGGGGGTGATCAACATGGAAACCTCCTTGCACCGCCTGAAGAAGGTGAGCCCGAGGGGCGCCACCGACGGTGCGGGCGCACCCTTGGCCCCACCTCTGGCCACCGCCTTCGCGTGGTGGGCTGCTGGCTGGGCCCTGTTGTCGGTTATGTGGGTTTCCAGCCCAGTTGCAAAGTGTCATGGGCTTTGGGCTTCTTTCTCTTCATTTGGATGGGTCAAAAAGTGCTTTGGGCTCTGACATGTTGAATTTGGCATGCACTTTTGGCCCATCTCAGATATGGTTTTCCTGTGTTTCCTGCAAAACAGTTGATATATCCAAAACTTGTGGAAATTGTGAGTTTAATAACTAATCCTAAGTTTTTGGTTCTTGATATGGCAGGTTTTCGAAGAAAGTTGGTGGTATAAAATGTGAGTTAAGAACCACCAATAGTGACCAAGCCCCACCACCCTCTCTCCTTCCTCATCGATCTGAGTCACTCGGACCTCGGTTGCCATTAATAGCTGAGCTGGTCCTCCCCCATCGCCCGCTCTCCTCTTCCTTCACGTCTACAAGAAGAACCGACACACCACACTCCCTCGCCGCTACCGCTCAGACCCACTCCAAGCGCCTCCTTACCCCTCTAACCCTCACATTGTCGTCATCAGAGCATCGCTGTCATCCCTCTTCATCGCCAGCAACCTGCGAGCCGCTTCGGGCATCACCAACCCCTTATCCGACCTCACGGTGAGCTCCGCTCTCTTCTCTGCCCTCTACCTCGTCCTCCCATGGCTCATAGGCCATAGCCGAGCCACGCCCGTAAGCTGCCCATGGCGCTGCCGCCATCACTGCCAACTCCGGTGGCCGTGCCTCCCTCTCTTTTCCCCTTGCCACCCGATCTGAAATCAATGATCACGATTAGATGTGCCCACCGAAGTTGTATGCAATGGTGCCACTGGGGCCATGGACGTAGTCTATGCCACCAACTCGGCCGGTCCATGCGCCACGCGGAGCACCGCACCAACGCCATCATGCCACGTGGCATCCACGTCGCCACCACACGACAACTCCGATAGGTTCTAGTGGTTTTCCAAAACATACCTCATCTTTTCCTTGAATCAACCCGTCATTCGATCATCCTATTCACTGAGTCTATGGAAACTTTCATATGAACCCCTGTAGTTTCGAAGAAATGAGGCCTAGTCCAACCAGCTTTTCTTTTTTCGTTTTTATTTGTTTAAATCACGAAAATGAGTTCCAACTATTTATAGTTTTGCCACTGACCTTCAAAAGCCCATAACTTTCATGTTTTAACTCCATTTTGACCTGTTCAAGTCGCATTAAATTCGTCTCGATGAGATCTACGCAGTTGTATACTTTTAAATATGCTTTTCTACTGTTGATGTATTGTTGCTTATTATGTTTGTGTGGGCCATGTGATGATGTGTGGACCAGAGAGTGCGGACTTCGAGGAACCCCAGGATCCAGACAATGCCTCCATCGATCCGACCCAGCCCGAAGACAAGTGTTCTTGAACATCTTGCACCTATTTTATTTAGTTTTAGTATTAGAGTAGATTAGATTTATTAGTTGCATGCAGTGTCTATAATCTGAATCCCATGTTAGGGTTTACTAGAAATTGTCCACATTTTCCTTGTCACCTGGTTTGGGATGTAAGGGTAGATGTCATGCTTAGCCCTGCAGTCAGTTTGGGATGGGATGGTGGTTAAATATTATTAATCCTGCTTAATGAACTATGGAATAATGTGGTCATGGGTATTTTTTATAGTAACATGGTGATTAGGTATATCCAACACGATGGACCTATTCTGGTGGTGGTATTGGTTGCCATGGACTTGGCGTTTGGTTGCCATGGACTTGGCTGATGTTGTTGGTTGTTGGGCTCATGCTAGATTATCCTACCTAGAGCCCTAGGACCCGGTTCTCGAAGCCTATAACCCGGCTTAACAGCGCAACCATGAGGTCTTGATCGGCTTGACCTAACTATGTAATTAGTTACCTCCAAGTTGAGGGTTTACACGGGGTTGGTTTGTGTGGCACAAGAGGGGGCTTCTACAGTGGTGTCGACACCCACTGTTAGCAGTGAAACCTTAGTGGATGTGTAAAACGGACTTGGAGGGAACTTTGTAACAGCCTCGTAGTGCGACCCCGCTATGCACCTTAGTAGTGTTTAGTGTGACCAGGAAATGCACGACTCATGGGTAAGGATGTGCAACCTCTGCAGAGTGTAAAACTAATATATCAGCCGTGCTCACGATCACTAGCGGGCTTGGAATTCTTTGAGATTATTGGGTGGTTACGGGTTTGGTTCTGGTTGCCTGATGGACTTCAGGTGTGGTTTGCCTGATGGACTTTAGGTGCGGGTTTGCTTGGTGGACTCCAAGTGTTTGTTGCTTGGTGGATTCCATGTGTGGTTTTGCTCGGTGGACTCCGAGTGTTGTTACTTTTCTATGGAGTTTGTGGTTATATCCTAGTAAATAGGTGCATAAGATTAATAGGGTATGTCGCTTTATGTGCTTGAGTCAAACTGGGTCAGCCTACCTTTGCAATTGGCCTCATGGCATATATTTTAATGTACTCACCCTTCCTCTTTGTCCCCCCTGCTACCCCACCCAGACCCTGAAGACTACATCGAGGAGTACGGTGGATTCGACCCTGATGAGTTGTACTAGGCTGGTGCTACCACCGGTCGACGTTCCTGTGAAGATGGAGTCCAGATTCTACGGTCTTCTTTAGAGTCTACATTAGACTCAGTTGAGAGTTTGTACTTTTCTTTTGGACCCGAGGGTCATTTATGTAATTATATTAGAGATATTAATAAAAGCATTGTTTTGATATTACTATGATGTTGATATATGTATGATTATTGATCCTGACATACATATATTGTGCCCCTAATTTTGTTCTTAAAATCAGGTGTGACAAAGTGGTATCAGAGCCGTATTGACCGTAGGACGCTAGCCTAGTCAGTCACATTGTTTATAAAACTATTTTTATAAAATCTCACCCTATTTCCCACTTTTGTAGTCTCACTCTGCTGAAAATTCAACATTTTGTTTTAAGTAGGTCCTCCAAAATTTTAAGAAGCCCACCATAATTGTTTGATCTCGTAGCATGTTGTATGATATGAACTTGTGCACATGTTTGAGTTGGTTCTTTGTAATGATTGTTGATGAGTTGCGACCGTCAGGTTGCAATGACATAATTTGTTAAACAGTTTTATTAATAAAATTAACCAAATAAATTGGGGTATTACATCTATCTATCCTGTCTCACTCTTATCTTGGAATGCATCAGATGGCCAACCCTAGGAGAAATGAGAGAAACGTTGGAGGAGATGAGCAGAACGACAACAACCAGACCCCTCCACCCTTGCATCCTCAGGCATAGTACGACCCGATGCAGATGGCGGCCATGCAAAATGAGATGATGTAGAACATGGCCCAGATGATGCAGTAGATGGCTTAGGCTGCTCGGGGTGTTGCAGCTCCATCGCCACCACGACCGGAGGACTCACTCACGAGTTTCATGATGACTCACCGACCTGTCTTCTGCCACACCGTCGAGCCAATGGACGCTGATGATTGGCTAGAGATCACTAAGAGCGAGTTGGAGCTTGCTCATTACGAGGGCCGCGACAAGGTCCTCTACGCTGTGCACCAGCTTCAGGGCCCGACGAAGTACTAGTGGTCCTCTTACACCATCGCTCACGACGACGCCAATGCTATCACCTGGCGGGAGTTCCGCAAGGCCTTCCGCGACCAGTACGTCTCCTCTGGCGAGATCAAGGTGAAGCGTTGGGAGTTCCGGAACCAGAAGCAGGGCTCGACGACCGTGCGAGAATATCTCACACAATTCAGGCAGCTGTCCCACTATGCCCCAGGCGACGTTGACACAGATGACAAGAAGCAGGACTGCTTCAAGCACAGTCTCCAGCCAGGACTCTGATACACACTAACTTCGAATGAGTATTCCTCATTCAAGTAGCTGGTCGATAGTGCCTTCTCAGTGGAGAAGGAAAGGAAGGGCCTCAAAGCTGATCGCAAGAGGAAGATGTCCTTCCAGGGGCAGTCATGAGGCAGCACCGCTCATCCCCGCTACACCTAGCCTGCACCAGTTCCTAGACAGAAGCAGCAGCCGCCACAGTACCAGCAGCAACCCCAGCAGTATCGGCAATAGGCTCCTCCCCAACACCAGCAACCACCACCCTAGCAGCAGCAGCCGCCTCGTCAGAACCAGGCACCTCGCTTGGCTCTCCCCGCTCCAGAACAACCCCATCCAGCACAAGGGGCAGGACAACTTGGCCCTTGCTAAAAGTGGCACCAGATGGGTCACCTGGCCAACCAATGCCCAACTAGGCAACAGGCTCCACCAGTACCTCGGCATCAGAACTAGAACAAGAATGGCAGCCAGAACTTCAGGCATGGCAAGGTGAACCATGTGGCTCTGGAGTCAGCTCAGGAGGCTCTTGATGTGGTGATTGGTACCTTCACTATTTATACTCATCATGTTACTGTGTTATTCGATTCTGGGGCTTCGCATTCATTCATATCAACACCATGCATAGCAAGATGCAATCTGCCTAAAACTTTGCTGAAAAACAAGTTGCTAGTGAAGTCTCCTCGGGGAGAAATGTTATCAGAGTATATGTGTCCCAATGTGAGTCTATTCATAAGCGAGGTAGTTCTCCCTTCTCATCTCATCATCTTGGAGTCTCAAGAGGTGGATATCTTGGGTATGGACTGGTTAAGCAGATATTAGAGGATAATTGATTGTTCTTAGAGGACCATCATAGTGAAGCATCTAGATGGCATAGAGATTTCACATCAGGCACCGCCGAAGATGATGGAAGAAGCCAGAATATATGAAGCAGTCGTGGTACCAGATAATTGAGTGGTAAAGGAATTTCCGAATGTCTTCCAGAAGCTGCCAGGTATGCCACCCGATCGTGAGATTGAGTTTTCCATTGATTTATTTCCTAGCACTGCACCTATAAGAGGTACTATAGAATGGATGTCGAAAAGCTAGCTGAGTTGAAGGAGTAGATCAATGAGTACTTAGAGAAGGGGTATATTCGTCCCAGTACACCCCCATGTGGAGCCCCTGTGATCTTCGTCCCAAAGAAGGATGGAGGCAGACGGATGTGCGTTGATTACCGCGCATTGAATGAAGTCACCATCAAGAACAAGTACCCTATTCCTTGCATTGATGATCTATTTGATCAGCTAAAGGGTGCTCATGTGTTCTTGAAAATTGATCTCCAATCAGGCTATCACCAACTGAAGATTCGGGAAGCTGATATCCCGAAGACTGCTTTCGTGTCTTGTTATGGGCTTTACAAGTACACAATGATGTTTTTTGGGTTAACTAATGCTCCAGCCTTTTCCATGCATTTGATGAACAAAGTCTTCATGGAGTATTTGGACCAGCTCGTTGTGGTGTTTATTGACATTCCATAGTGTCATCGTCAAGAGTAGAGATAAACCCTAACACCTGGTAATGGCGCCAGAATTGTGGGTAGACATCTCTTAGCATTACTATAACACTAGGCTGTCACCACTAGCAGTAATACTAGAGATGTGATTGTATTTATGAACATGACACTTTTATAAGATATGGAATAGAGGTTATCCGCAAGCGCACAGATAAAATACACCCGTTGTAGCATTTCGCCTAGGAATGTTCCAGGTATCGTTATTTATAATTCTACCATCAGGAGCTTAACAGGGTTAAGAATGAAAATGATATGGCTAGAGAAAACATATACTTAGATATGAATCTAATAAGCACCTCTTGGTCTTTTACAGGGGTAAGGAAAAAGGACAATAGTATATAAAGGATAAATAAGATAAATAACAGAGACTAACAGGGATTCCATGATTAGAGAGAAACTCATATGATCAAGTAGAATTGAGAATTAATTGATACGTCAAGAGATTAGATTCCTAAGTTATATTACTTCTATTAAGTCTAAGTCAACCCTAGCATATGTTATCATCTATAGCATAATTAATCATCCACCCATAAATAAAGAACATTACAAAAGAAGTTCATATCCAGAGTAATTCCTTCAGTGTAACCAGGTTCTACTTGACCTAGACTCGGGGAGTGAACTACAGAGGAATCAACAAGGCTATAAGAGTCACCCTCATGAACTACAACTTGTTGCCCTGGAGAATAGGTTGCATTTGTAGGTAAACATAATCTAAGCACCACGTCTACATTATATCGACCACTTAATCCAATCCAGAATCGAACTAAGGGCTTTACGAACATATGCATGAACTTGTTATCAATCATAACTATATCAAGCATACAACTAGAACAAACTAAGAACAAAATAAATAGAAACATAATGATATAATTGAAGTAGCACAAAGTAGAATGAGGAAATACAAAAATAGAATTACCAGATCTCCTGACGATGATCCAGAATCCTGGGCTTCGCTCAACTCTACTTGTTTCTACCTAATTCTAATTCTAATCTTGAAGTAGAGCTGTAATCTAATATCTAATCTCTGGAACCTTAACTCTACCTCTGAGGACCTCTATTGACTGAAGATAGATCTGAGATATGCTCCAGGGAGGGGGTCTAGGGCTGCTTATATAGCCCGGTGGGATGAACCATGACCCTCAGATCAAATCGACCTTTAACAAGGGCTTAGATACATCGAGGAGGTCGGTTAGGTCACGCTCCATGAAGATGGGAAGGTTGGCTCGATTGGCAAGCATCTTGTTCACAATCGTTTGGAAACGAGTGAACATGATGTCAATCGTCTCTCCCTCCAACTGAAGGACCGAATTGGCGACCAGAGGGGGGTGATTGGGAGCCGTAAAATTTCTTTCGAAATGTTTAGGCCTCCGTCCTAGAAAATCAGCCCCAAGAGCAAAGCCGAAACACGTGATGTCCACGACCCAAGAGAATGGGTGGATGTTCCCTAGGAACAAAGCGGGACACCACAAAAACTTCCTCACCCAAGTTCACACAAGTCAACTAGTGACAGGATGAACTTTGGGTAACCTCAACCTCCCCCAAGCAATGCGAGCAAAGCGTGAAGCTCGATTTCTGTAGAGCACGAAGTCAGGAATCCAACGCAAAAAGCGGATCTCAAATCAGAGCTTGAACGCAAAAGATACAGACGAAATCATGCGCTGACTGTACTGACCGGACTCTGGGGAACTTCCGATCAGAAATGATCGGACGCGTCCGGTCATGAAGACCCTGTTTTGGGAACTCTCTGTGTTGGAAAGAACTCTGTGTGGAGGTGCGTCCGGTCAACACAAAAGCCAGCGTTCGGTCACTACTTCACAATGAACAGTGTGAGCAGCGCGTCTGGTCAGATTATAACAGGTGCGTCGGGTCACTAAAAAATGGTCTCTGGAACTGACCGGACTCTAGACCAGGTGCGTCCAGTCGATTCCGAGTCAGCGTCCGGTCACCACGCGCGAACTGAACAACGTTGGTGTTCAACGACCGGACTCAGACTCGGTGAGTCCGGTCGCTATGTGACAGCGTCCGGTCACCCCGAGCAGACCTCTGTTCGTTCAACGAATCGACCCGATCTCCCTCAAATCAAAAGCACTAGGGCTCAAATTTCATGTGAGGGGTCACATGGATGTTAGTGAGCTACTCCTAAGAGATCATGGCTCGATCCTAACTCCAAATCGGTGAATCGAAGAAAATGGTGAAGAACGAGGATGAACTCGATCCCAAAACCAATTCTGCCCGATCTGTGAGTTCGTGAGGTATTAGAGAAATTCCTTCGGTAGAACGAAGACTCTCATGAAGCTACACAAGATGGTTCAAACGGATTCGCAAAACAACCCTCGAAACAACAGATTTCGTGAAGAACAAAAGAGGGGAAACGAGAAGCGTGAAGAACAAAATCGCAAGACAAAAGGGAGCACGAGATTGATCCTTGGATTCCACAAGATGAAGGATTGTATTAGCACTCGGTGTCGGGTTACATGCCACTCCTCGCAACAACAATGCTCGGATGGCAAAGAGCTCAAGAACAAGAGCCCTCTCTCCTCTAACCCTAGCCTTCTCTCACAAGAACAAAATGAGAGTGGCACTGTCCAAGGATAGCTGTCCAACACAGCCACTTCACATATATATAGGCGCACGTCCAAAAGACACAAACACCCTAACATGAAGCACTAACCCCAAATACCCCCTAGGGGTAAACCGTCCAACTCTGGCAGTTTCCATCCGACGGCCACGCGCCTTCTCATCCTTCGCTTCGCTTCGACGCAAGCTCCAGGATGCCGCCACATGCCGTCCCATCGACCACCGCGCCTTCCTCACCGATAGCTTCGCCGCAACGCAAGCCTCTCGGTGCCGCCACGCGTCGACCGTTCCGCATAGGAACCTCCGCCCGGTTTGGAGGCCCAAACCGGTAAACCCGCCTGCCCAGGTTTTGAGGCCTAAACCTAGAAACAGTACAGACCAAGTTTTGAGGCCCAAACTCGGAAACCCGCCACCCCAAGTTTTGAGGCCCAAACTCAGAAATCGTCGATGGTAGCATTCTGAGGCTCAACTACCGAACCCGTGCCATAGACGCGATGTGGTTCGCACACCCCGACCACCGGCACCGATGCCGATGCATGTCCAGCCTCCACGCCGGGCACAACGCCTTTGCCTTCCTTATTGACTCGGCCAACGGCACTTGCGCCGCACGCAAGCCCGTGTCCGACCTCCCGCCAAGTGCCACAACGCCATCGTCTTACTCCTGACTCGGCCGATGCATCGCACATCCCCATGTGCTCTTGCTCGCCGATGCCACGTGCCAGCTACCACAGCTGGTCCTCCGGCCTCCTGGTCCGTCGGTCCAAGCCTCACGTCCGCCCTTCACTGCTCCGGGTACATCGACATGGCACGTCCGCCGCACGGCACGCCCATCCTTCACCGCTCCCGGTCCGTCGGCACGGCACGTCTCTACTTGACCTTCACCTCGCCATCGACCACTGTCTCCGAGCTCCACACCTGCACATCAACACAACTAAGAGACACATGTTGCACACGCACACCAACCCGGTAACACACCACAACTCAACGCCACCGGTTAGCCATAGACATTAAGCACATAGCGAGATATGGACTTAACCGGGAAAAGCCTCAAACCTTCCTCATAAATGTCAATCATTCATCATATATGTTCTCACCAACTGCATGAAATTCTTGTATACCCACTTGTGGGTCTCAAAAAGTCTGGTCTTGACCTGAACGGTACCCTCGTGATAGCTCTGAAGCTTCACCCAGATCTCTCGAGCAGTCTCAAGCTCAGAAACACGCTCAAACTCAGGAAGGGAGTTGTTGGCAAAAAGCGCGTTACGGGCCTTCATATTCACGTTATGCTGGTCAATCTGTATCTGACCCATGCGAGCCGAAAGCACCTTGTAGTTTGCATCCTCACATATCTCCCAGACGGAAGAGTCGATGCTGCTGAGATAGGCACGCATCTGAATCTTCCAATAGGGATAGTTTGTTCCATCAAAGAATGGTACCTTGCGTGACCCTCGATCCATGTCGCCTTCGTGGATCCAAAACTGATTAAGGTAGAGAGATCCTTAGCCAGCTCTAATACCAATTGAAGGACCAAAAAGGGCGACCAGAGGGGGGGGGTGATTGGGAACCACAATTTTTTTCTTGAAAAATGAATGAACACTATCCCAGATTCAACCCTAAAAGCAAACCAAGACTTGGTAGTGTCCACGACCCTTAATGTAGGGTGGATGCTTCCAAGAAGCACAGTGAGACACAACACTAGTCAAGGAAACCAACGCAAAATCCAGAAACCAAATCCATAGTCAGATGTACGAACAACAAATGAAACAGTGCAGAATCACCTTGCGAACACAAGGTTGATATGTGCCCTTGTGTTTCCTTTCGTGAGTGATGAGCGTTCGGTCAACAGGCAACATGTGTCTCTTGGCTATGTTGATGTGCAGGTGTGGAGCTCGGAGACAGTGGTCGATGGCGAGGTGAAGGTCAAGTAGAGACGTGTCATGCCGACGGAACGGGAGCGGTGAAGGGCGAACGTGAGGCTTGGACTGACGGACCGAGAGGCCAGAGGACCAGCTGTGGTAGCTGGCACATGGCATCGGCGAGCGAGAGCACATGAGGATGTGCGGTGCATCGGCCGAGTCGGGAGGAAGACGATGACGTCGTGACACTTGGTGGGAGGCCGAGAAGGAAGGCGAAGGCGTTGTGCCCAGCATGGAGGCTGGACATGCATCAGCCTCAAAACCGAGGAGAGGTCCAAAAGGACGGTCGACGCATGGTGGCGCCGAGAGGCTTGCGTTGCGGCGAAGCTATCGATGAGGAAGGCGTGGCGGTCGATAGGATGGCACGTGGTGGCATCTTGAGGCTTGTGTCGAGGCGAAGCTAAGGATGAGGAAGGCGCGTGGCCGTCGGATCAAGACTCCACAGAGTTGGGCTGGGATACCCCTCGGGTTGACCTGTCCGCTCTTTGTATCTAGGGGTAGAAGGGGAATAAGTGTATTAGGCTATAAGTAGCGATGGAAGACCTCCATCCATTCTATCCTTGCAGCTTCTATTCTATAGCCTTCGCTTAGGTTTCAATTATACCTCGCTGCTTGTGATCCATAGAGTGAACTACAATACCTCTGTGTACTGGAGATTTTGAGAAAACGAGACTGTAATCTCGTTGTTGTCTCGTGGGTTCGAGACACGACTGAAATTGGAATCAATTCGTGATTTGCTCTTTTGTTCTTCGCGTTTTGGTTTTCACCCTCTCGGAGATTTGCCTCGTTCTCCCTCTCTGAGAGAGATTTGTGATTCCGTTTGATTCAGATTGTTCTACGTCGTGAGTTCCTTCTTTCCACCGAAGGATTTCTCCTCTAACCTCACGAGCACGTAGATCGGGTCGAAATCACGTTCGTTCTTCGTTCTTCCCCTTTTCTAGTGTTCTTAGGATTTCTCTTGATCGACTTGGTTTGGTGTGATGATTTCCTAGGATTAGCACCCCAATACGAAGAGGAACACTAGGGAGAAGTTTGCTCAAAGCCCCTTTCGATTTGGTGATGGTTGATTCGTTTTTGTGTTTGAGGTGTGCTGATTTTTCCTTCTCTGGGCATTGGCGGATAGTCCGCCACCCCAGCCGCGGACAGTTCGTGCATCAGGTTCTGTCAAGGCAGAATCGACCTTCTCGACACTTTTCTTTGTCGTGTGACCAGCGGACAGTCTAGGATATGGTTGCGGACAGTCAGGGACTGATCCAGAACTGTTCCAGATCAGTTCTATTTTTGGTCTTTTGCCGGCGGACAGTCCGGACCCCTAGTGGCGGACAGTCCGGCCTTTACCAGACAGTCTGGGAGCCTGACGGCGGACTGTTCGGGATCCTACTGTTTGTGCAGTTTTGTTCCGTGGCTTCGACACTTGGTTCTCGAGGTTTTCCAGCAGTTCCGTTGTACCTTTAGGATATCTCCTAGGGTATCCACCTACTCGTAGGTCGTGAACTCACCGGTTGTTGGAGTCTCCGCTTTTGGGGTGATTTTCTGGGATAAGGGCCATCCATTTCACGAGTTGAAATTTGAGGCTCCCATTCACCCCCCTCTGGTCGTCAATTCGGTCCTTCACACCTGCATTGGCAAGAGCGTTAGACACGTCCGATCCAAAATGAAGAGTTCTAGAACCTTATTGTTCCGCCATCGGACGATGCTATAGTGAAACCCTAGCGTCTGATGCCCTGAGCCTAGAGCATCTGATGGACAACGGAGTGTCCAATGCCCAGGGTCCGATGCTCCCTCAAAATCCCTATTTTGGACACGTGGCAACGCAGCGTCCGCTGCTACTTGTTGACGGAAGTTATAGTATGTTTTACCTTATCAAAATACCGTCAACAGGCCTCGGTTTCAAGGAAGAATAGCATATCATGAGCATATTTATCACTAATAAGTTCCACTTGTACTGTTAGCTTGTGAACTTGTAGGAGATGGCAAAATGAACAAAATAAGGCCATGTGGGCCCACCAAGGGGGTTGGCCGACCCCACCTTGGAGCCACCTCGGCCATGGTGACATGGCATGATCCAAGAGAAGCATGTTCAAGTCAATATCAACCATTGGATCAAACATGTGCTTTTGCTCAATGGTGCAAGATGAGAAGCACATGGATTCATGGGACCACACCAAAAACCAAATGCAACCAACTTCACAAGACTTGCTCCATGACATGTGAGGTCACCAAGGGAGAGAAGGTGGTGCGCCAGCCCTGTCATAAGGGGGTCGGCTGACCCCCCTTGGTGGGGCCCATCTGCACTATTCATTAGGATGACATCATCACCTTCTAGAAGATGTACCTTGGGCCCACATGTCATAGAGGGGGGTCGGCCGACCCCATGGTGATCTTCATCCAAGTCGGTGGCAAAGCACATGTTTCACACGTGAACAATATCCAAGCCATTCATCATGGTCGGTTGCTACGGTGGTGGATCCAAGGGTGAAGAGAGGATGAGCACACGGATCGCTGACGTGGCGCTGGAGTAGCCCCTACTCCACCTCCACTATAAATAGAGGCCTTCACCCTCTCATTCGGGAGATCTCACATCGTTTACATATCTCACAACAGATATCTCCATTTTCATGTGAGATCAAGCAAGAGTAGTAGTAGTTAGTCTAGTAGTGGGAGTTAGAGTTGAGTCGGGCGAAGCTCGGGTCTCCGGAGTCGTCTTCTGGGAGTCTTGTACAACCCTTGTATCTTTCTTCTTTTGTAAGACTTTATTTATTTAATATATTATTCTTTCTTTACATTACTTTGTATTTACTTAAGTATTTACTTTCCAAGTATTTATTTAAATATTTACTTAGTGCAAGTCTATATTTATATAGTCTTGTTGTGTGCTTATCTTGGTTCTATAGTTGTCTTAGATTGATTTCCTTTAAATAGCTTCTTGTGTGTGCGTCATCGTCCTATCTTAGGATAGGGGCTTTAGCTATTTTAATCGATAGCTAAAGGTGTAGATAAGTGTGAGCGTGGTGCTCATACTTCATCTTATCTTTGACTACTGCTGGCTTGCATGGACAGTAGGGGCGCTTGGGCAAAAGGTGACAGATTTTGCCTCGTTACTTAGATCCCCTCACGTGAACTCAGGCTAGTTTTTAAAAGGTAAGGCGTTGTTGACACTGGTTATCTATCATAATTAAAGGATAAATAAATGTGAATAGGGCAAGAATTTGATCACCAACAAAGGTTTAGGGTTTTAATTGACAATATTCCATGAGTTTTGGTGAACTATGATTCTGCAGGGACTAAACCAGGAAATCAACACCGATAGCTTCCCATAGAAGGAAACTGACGCGAGATAACTCAACCGCCACGTCAGAAAGTTTCTAGAAGACTCCAGAGGACACAAGAAGACACCAGGAGGTCGACCACCATGAGAGGATGACAGGTGGGACCGACCGGTCCCACCTAGGGACCGTCCGGTCCTCCCCGGGGCCCGCTGGACTCTATCTTCTGGAAGGTTCTCCCACCGACCTCTAGGATGCATCTTAGTCGTACCTTAAGTCGGTTTGATCCCACGGCCACGATTCCTCGCCCAGGGCTATATATGCAGCCCTAGACCCCCTCTCCAGAGCATCAGGGTTTGATCATCATCAGATCTCAAGTCATTAGAAGAGGAGGAGGATCAATCAGAAACCCTAATTTCCTTAGAGCCACATCAATTTAGGCATAGCTAGATATAATTAGAATTAGAAGAGGCAAGCTTCGCTTGGATTCCGGATCTAGTCACGAGAAGGCTCGGTAAACCCAAGATCTTCTATCTTGTATCAACATTATGGATATAATTATGTGTTCTAGTTCATACTCTAGTTCATCATACTGTTCATCATTGTGTGCTAGTTCATAGTCTAGTTCATAATAGTTTAGATATAATTGATATGACTAAGACATTAATTACTATATTCTTAATTATACTGCTTGTAGTATGCTTTGATTATATATTTGGCATAGATAGATTATCATCATGTTTATACTCATGTTCGTATAGCGCTCATCTTAAAGTACAACGGGTGGGTGATAAATGCTGTGTAGGTGTCGTGCCTATACACTATTTATCTGCGAATGCGTCCTATGTTCTGGATAGAGTGGTAGATCGCGGGTGTGATATTCCTGTTGAGTCCTTTGTATTCCACCTCCCGAATGTAGTGTTCAGTATGGCTCAGTTAACTCATGGTTTAGGGGTTACTCTGTTTGGCACCTTTACTATGGAGTTGCCTCTTGAATATGAATATGGGATAACCTAGCCAATGATTGCCAAATATAATTGCACTAATCAATGTATACTATGACTTATAATTAGAATAACTTAGGAATACTTCTTTATAATGTCTATTCTAATCTGCATGCCTTGTCTAAGTTGAAATGCTCTAAGGACTATCATAGATTGATCTTTTATCATTTATAGTGTACCTCATTATTGTGACTGATCCCTGTTTAGGATAAAGGAGTATGTTCTTACTTTGTTCTCAATTCTCCTATCACATGTGTAGAGTACCTCTTGTCCTTATTTTTCTCACTTCATTCATAGTGCTAAATATAAATAACGATACTTGGAACATCTCTGGGTAAAATGCTGCTACAACGGGTGTATTTATCTGTGCGCTTGCGGGTAAATATTTATCTTTAACTCAGTGCCATGATATAATCACATTGCTAGTTTCATGTTGGGGATGACAACTTGACGTTATGTGATGCTAGTAGTGTCTCGTACACTTCTTAGTGCCTTCACTAGATTATTGTTTATGAAGTCTATCTTAGAGTGATTCCATTAAGGAGTGTCAACAAGCATTTTTGGCGCCGTTGCCGGGGAATGAATGAGTTATTAAGGATGGTAGCTAGAATACATTTTCAACATCTAGGAGAACTCTTACACATGTGATAATTGAGATATATTATTCACTCATTATCCTAACAGGCCCACCCTGGCTTTTGTATAGTTTTGATCTTATGCAGGGTGAGGTGTATGACTGGTTTTGAACTTCCGACAAACTACGTTGCGGGTCCAGAGGCTTTGCTCAAGCCTCAGGATCCATTCAACCACTTTGTTAGAAATCAACCAGATAAGGTATGGACAATTGTTGTCACTTTGACTTTCCGACAAACTCCCACAAGGATCGAAGAAGGTCAACGTTACAAGTTTTCAAGCACGTGACGAGTGACAACACCAGACGTTGTACCACTCACAATTCCATTGTGAGTCATGGTAAGTTTAATCGAGGTGAGTCAGTCTTGCTCATGGACTTGAAATTGAAGAGTAGTTATCTTATTAAATCCTTTGCATATCATCATACATTCACTCCATTTAGTTTATGTTCTCTCATACATGTTTAATTTTTATCTGCATCCACTCATGTTATGTGCATCTAAAAAAATAATAATAAAAATATATATATATACTACTCACCTTGATCACACTCTTTCATCTCCATTAAAGTGAATCTCTGTAGTGCTTTCATACCGCTGTTATTTACTATAGTTTGCTTAAGGTTTGGAGTATGTTCATACATCTTTTAAATTAAGCATGGTGCTTAGTCTAGGAGTGTTGATCTTACTTTCAAAGGCTTTTTAAATTAAGCGTGGTGCTTAGGTTAAAATGCTTTCCTAGATTAAATTAGACATGGCGTCTAGTTTGATTTTTGAACCAAGAGTATTCTCTAGTAGATATTGGTTATTTTGTTGGACCAACCCCTGCAGAAATCTCTCAATATCAAAACGGGGAAGTCAAGAGATGAACTCACACTAGGATGAAGCAAGGCATATGATGTGCTCTAACAACTTCACACAAAAGACATGGCTCATTCATCACTGAACTGTAAGTATCAAAGAATATTCACTTTGTCTTTTGCTATAAGCTACCTTTGCCTTGAACCATGAAACAATACAACCACCAAGTTGTCTATGAACTATGATGAATCATGTCTATGCTAAAACAATTCCAAATCCATCTACCCATTAGCATAGATAAGGATTATAAATTTAATAGTGGGCAACCTGTATTTCAACTTTATATATTCCCTCGGGTATGTGTCCATTAAAGAAAGGTCTTGCTCAACGAACCTAAAATTGTGAGCCCTCGCCGAGAGGTCAATCGGTAGTTATCTTATGATTTTTTAAAATTTAGAATCTTGTCTTAATTTAATTTTTTTTTTAAAAAAAAATAATTAAAAATAATAATTATGTTCTTAGGACTAGTTCCCTTTGGGTATTCTTATCACTAACCACTGCAGGGTGAACAATGTCTGAGAACATGGGAGTTGCAAATACAACACGAGGGATGCTTCAACATTCACACTTGCCTTTGTCTAACTGTGGGGAGGAAGGCTAGCTCTTGCAAAAATTCTACAACCATGCTCATCCTCCCAATCAAGAAGCTGTCAACATCCCGACACATTGGTTTGCAATCTCTCTACTCACTGTTACTTTGTCTCTTTAAGGTTGAATGATATTACAAATTCTAAGCTTAAAAATCAAACTTAAGATACAAAATAAAATTAATCCTTTAGAGAAGAAGTAATGGTGAACAATGAAGGTAAATAAAATATGGGATACAAGTTCTATGCTAATTAAAATGCTAAGATTAACTTCTCTATAGCATAGAAAGTGACTTTAGCTCTATGACAACACTACCCTTGTTATTACTTGTATATCCCTTCGGGTATGTGTTGACCACTAATACTTTCAGGAGTAAAATAATAAGTGGAGCAATAAGTCCAAACATAATTCATGAGGAGAGAGAAAAAGGATAACTTAGAGGTTGAGGAAGATAAAGTGCAACACGGGAGACAAGATGCCCAGGAACAAGCTCAGGATGCAAGGAGAAGCTTCAAACAAAAAGGAAGGGGTCATGATAGATCATCTATCCCTCGTCACATGGCGCCACTGCGTTTCAATGATGAAGGTAATATTTTAAGGTAAGTGATCATTCTCTACAAAAGCTTTCCCTTGGTCTTGCTCTGCACTTAAATCAAAAGAATCAAAATGTTTGAGTTACAACTTTAAATAATTCAATCTATAAAACTCAACATGCTTGTTCTTTGAGTATCACTCTTTTAATCACTTAGTCTTAAACAACTCAACCCTCATTGTCAAATTCATGCTCACTCTTCTGATTTCATCACCCATGTTTTAAGAATGAAACAATGTACAAAATACAAATCTTATCATATTAAATGTGCCTAAGGTTAGAGTAGAGTAAATGAAGTTTTGGTTCTATTGGTGTTTTCTCACCAGTAGAGCTTATGCACTTGATCTCTGCCTTAGTTTTAGGAAACACTGTACAAAGAGTGGTCTCCCAAAGTTTCATGAATTCTAGAGGATGTTGCTAGCTTACAATATTAATGCTTCACTTTAAAATGTTGGTTTGACATTTACCTCCTATTTTCTTGATACATATGTGATAAAACAATTATTGCACCATCATTGAGTCACATGCATAAATGGAAATCCAAAACTCTATTGTTTTGTGCTTGAAAGAAATAAATCAAGACTCTAAAATAATTAAGGTGTAGTTTTTCACTAACCCTTAATCTATTCCATGAGCTTTGTTGTCTATCTGAGTTTCAACAGAAGATAGGAATTCCACTATGATGCCAACAAAGTCTTCGTCCACTCAAGAGTCAATCATCAATGGTCATAGCTCAAGAGAAGTGATGAACATCTACGCTATCGAGGATTCAAAGTAAATGACCGTACCAACACCCATTAGAGAATATGAAGAGCAGTGAACCAAAGGAGACAAGTCCACCAGCCACTTGAAGAAGAGAGTTCTACTGAAGTGCAACTAAGGTCTTCACCACGAGGATCTGCTGACGCACCCAAGAAAGAATAAAGAGCGTGCAAGAAGTCTTGTTCGATAGACTATAAACATTGAATCCTTGCCGGAAGGTAACTCGGTAGTTATCCATATTTCTTTAGCAATAAATTAAGTACTACATAATCATATCATTTTACTTCTAGTTGCATATTTACTTTTTAGCAAATTATATCTGCATTAGAAAAGAAAATAAAAATATGAAAAACTCTAAGCCCCATGAGAACAGTTTAGTGGTGTGTTAAAACCCATAAATGTATTCTCTGTGGAGGCATAAAAAAAATATACATCTACATATTTATTTCTGCATTGCATCATCTGTAAAAAGAAAAATATAAAAGGAGACACTATAAAGAACTGCTGAATTTCTGCTTAGTGGAAAGGAAGAACATAAATGATCTTAAGAGCTTTACACAACAAGACAAAGGGAAAGAATATTATCACTAACGCTTAATCAAGTTCCACTAGTTGTGTTGTCTATGTTCAGCAGGAAATAAAGAAGAGAGGGACTTAAGCCACTGCTGATGGTCTACTCATCTTTTGGGGAAAAGATCACGTCAAGATCCAGCTTGGGGGAGAGCACCCTCAGTTATCACGATAAGTATCACAACTTTTTATCTATTACTATTAGTTCGGTTTAGTTTGATCAGGTTAATAAATGTAGAAACCCCTAAAAAGATGAATAACTATTACAAAACCAAATAAAGATATTAAATAATGAATAAATGTCTAGGTGTAGAAACTTAATTTTGCTCATGATGAAAATGATGACCAATTGCTGTGCCGTAATCTTTTTTAAGTACCTACTGTTTAAACTTAAATTTTCTTGAGTTTTAGACAAAGTTGTTCTGAATAAACTCTGCCTGAAACCTGTGGATTGCAAATGCTTGATCTAAAGTCTAGATAATTGTGAGATATGAAACAAAAAGGTTAGAGCTGCTGTTTATCTAATTCCTAGAGATACTAGAGTTCTGGAGATTTACACTTTGAAAAGATTAAAAACACATGATGAGATCCTGTATGACATCACATGAATTCCTACCCAGAGCCATTAATATGATATTAAGATAAGGCTAATTACTTTGTTCTAAGTTTTAGTTATGATTGAGAAATTTATCATGCTCTAGAGATCAAGAACATTTTATTAAAAGATTCACTCTTCCGAAGTAGTATTGTGTTAGAGGCATGGGACTATGCAAAAGTATAGAAGGAGGAAATAAAAAGGGACAAGTGTGCGACTACCTCAAAAGAAAAAAAAAGAAGAAAAAGCATTGTGATAAAAATATGAAAGAGAAAAAGAAAGATAGCCCATGGTCCCTCTAATTACAATATGCCAGCAAGAGATGACAAATTTCAAAAGTTCTAAGTTCTTGATCTATGAGTATGATATCTTTCTCCCTAACTTTGAACTTTGACTTGGTAAGATATGATTTTGACTTCTTAAAGCTGCATATATATATATTCATAGAAAAGAAGGAAAATGCATTAGTGAGGAATCATAAAATATAAAAGAGTGATTTGAGAGTATCATACAGTGAAATCTCTGAGTTTTATTTTAAAAATATATAAAAACTCCAGAATGAAGGTTGATCAAAGAGTTAGAGATACAGTGCTTAACTTGATTGTTCTATCTTTCAATTGTTCAAAGATTCAGGTGAAGGCAAAAGCTCCATAGTAAAAGGTAATATGAGAAAGTCAGAATAGTTAAGTCTAAATCCAAGGGAAGATTTTTGTTTGAACATATGTACCATTGAGGTGTGAAAGAATAGTAGCAATTTCTAATTCATCATGATTATTTGCTAAGGGACTAGCAAATGGTAAGCTTGGGGGAATTGTTGACACAGGTTATCTATCATAATTAAAGGATAAATAAATGTGAATAGGGCAAGAATTTGATCACCAACAAAGGTTTAGGGTTTTAATTGACAATATTCCACGAGTTTTGGTGAACTATGATTCTGCAGGGACTAAACCAGGAAATCAACACCGATAGCTTCCCATAGAAGGAAACCGATGGGAGATAACTCAACCACCACGTCAGGAAGTTTCTAGAAGACTCCAGAGGACACAAGAAGACACCAGGAGGTCGACCACCACGAGAGGATGACAGGTGGGACCGACCGGTCCCACCTAAGGACCGTTCGGTCCTCCCCGGGGCCCGCTGGACTCTATCTTCTGGAAGGTTCTCCCACCGACCTCTAGGATGCGTCTTAGCCGTACCTTAAGTCGGTTTGATCCCACGGCCACGGTTCTTCACCCAGGGCTATATAAGCAGCCCCAGACACCCTCTCCAGAGCATCAGGGTTTGATCATCATCAGATCTCAAGTCATTAGAAGAGGAGGAGGATCAATCAGAAACCCTAATTTCCTTAGAGCCACATCAATTTAGGCATAGCTAGATAGAATTAGAATTAGAAGAGGAAAGCTTCGCTTGGATTCCGGATCTAGTCACGAGAAGGCTCGGTAAACCCAAGATCTTCTATCTTGTATCAACATTATGGATCTAATTATGTGTTCTAGTTCATACTCTAGTTCATCATACTGTTCATCATTGTGTGCTAGTTCATAGTCTAGTTCATAATAGTTTAGATATAATTGATATGACTAAGACATTATTACTATATTCTTAAATATACTGCTTGTAGTATGCTTTGATTATATATTTGGCATAGATAGATTATCATCATGTTTATACTCATGTTCGTATAGCGCTTATCTTAAAGTACAACGGGTGGGTGATAAATGTTGTGTAGGTGTGGTGCCTATACACTATTTATCTGCGAATGCGTCCTATGTTCCGGATAGAGTGGTAGATCGTGGGTGTGATATTCCTGTTGAGTCCTTTGTATTCCACCTCCCGAATGTATTGTTCAGTATGGCTCAGTTAACTCATGGTTTAAGGGTTACTCTGTTTGGCAGCTTTACTATGGAGCACTATAAGATAACACCCCTTTTTGCAACACATATATGAGTTGCTAAAAGTCAATATATATGTTGGTGAGGTCTATACCAACACATTTATTATGTGTTGCTAAAAGTGGCGTTGCAAGAGTCTCTTACAACACTTACATATGCGTTGGCAATACCTACAAATAATCGTTGCAAAGTGTTGTAACGGATATTCATATGCTATGGCAACACTTATATGTGTTTGTAGAAACAATGAAAGAATGGTTTGCATATAGTTGGTTGCAACATATAAATTTGGATGTTGCAACGCTGTGTAGCTTATATAGGAATAAACTACCAATTGCAAATTTATACAATTTAGAGGCAAATAAAGAGGTAGTGCGTTTACAGTTTCTATTAGTTAAAAGATTTAAACGCGTACTCACACAGAAGAAATAACAACAATAATCCATATATTAAAAGCAATTATTAAAGTACAATGAATACATTCACGACATTATTATATCCATGGGATAATATCTTTCACATATTCACATGGGAGTAAAATATAAAACATGAAGAAGTCCTTTGGAATGCCACAAGCCCTCCATTCTCACATTCGATTATATCTCATCTATTTATCTTCTGGATCTACGAACCAAAATTGGAGTATATTAGTGTGCTATTTAGGAGAAATAGAAATCTATTTTTATAATCTGTCTTATACAGTATGAAGTAGCCTAACGAGCACCTGTAAAGATCTTTATTTTTTGAGCGAATAATAGGTCAAATCAGTTAGCTAATACTCCCTCCGTCCATAAAACATGCAATTATGCGATCCGTGCCGGTCAAATTAGTTCAAGTATGACCAAATTAGTCCATTAAAAAATGCAATTATGCGATCCGTGCCTGTAAAGATTAATTATTTGATAAGGTTTACAGTAATCTCAGAAAAAGGTGTACGGATACTTGCCTGGAAGAATCTAGAAACATAGAATAAAAAATTCTGGGTGCTTGAAGCATTGAACGTGGCAAATATTGAAGTGTACCCAATTAGAGTTGAGAACCAGCGAACACAATCTGTCACGTTCAAACCAAACAGAACTCTGAACTCTGAATAAAAAAGCCTAATGAAATATTTAAAAAATATCTGACAAAAAAATTTGTAAGTTGCACAGAATGAATTACAAGATTAGGAGGTTGTTGCCACAGACCATGTTGTTATTGGAAGAGAGAGGGCAATGAGCGAGAGAGACACAGATAGGTTGATGAACACATGAGCGCATCACATCATTGATCATTCCTTGATCTGAAGTCTAAACTGACGGGTTCAACCCTGCAAGAATCGGGGGCATGTTATATTAAATCCAACAAATATAGAGGAGAGTATAATAGGCTAAAGAACACATAGAGTTACTAGGTCCATTGAAGGACATCAGACGCTGCTGGGGCACAGATATGGATGCAATCCATTTATCACCTTGAAGCAAACAGATCAAAACGTGAAGAGAGAGACATCAAGGAAAATAATTGCCGATTTGAGCTATAAAAGAAGTTGAGTCAGGAGCGATCTTACCAGAATAACATCTGCACCAAGATTGGATGGAGAAGTTGAGTTCACGTTGCGATGGGAAGATAGATAGAGATGCATCGCTTAATCACGACAGCGACAGTGACGTCGCAATCCCAGGTAGTGCTCCCCACGATCTACTCTGCTCCGGCGTGGGGAGATAGGAAATAAATAAGCAAAAGGAAAGGATGGATATATTGCGGATGGAAGGATATAATAATTCGGAAGTTAGATAAAAACGTCCTCAATTTTCTCGGATGTGGTTACGTGGGATAGCTATGTTTGACTGTGAGATGCGTGGCTAGCGGCAGGGTCTGCAGCGCTGGGAATTTCCGTTGTAGGCTATGCGTTTCTAGAGAGGGGTTTGTGTTGTAGTGGGAGTTGCCTCTTGAATATGAATATGGGATAACCTAGCCAATGATTACCAAATATAATTGCACTAATCAATGTATACTATGACTTATAATTAGAATAACTTAGGAATACTTTTTTATAATGTCTATTCTAATCCGCATGCCTTGTCTAAGTTGAAATGCTCTAAGGACTATCATAGATTGATCTTTTATCATTTATAGTGTACCTCATTATTGTGACTGATCCCTGTTCAGGATAAAGGAGTATGTTATTACTTTGTTCTCAATTCTCCTATCGCATGTGTAGAGTAGCTCTTGTCCTTATTTATCTCACTTCATTCCTAGTGCTAAATATAAATAACGATACTTGGAACATCTCTGGGTAAAATGCTGTTACATCGGGTGTATTTATCTGTGCGCTTGCAGGTAAATATTTATCTTTAAGTTAGTGCCATGATATAATCACATTGCTAGTTTCATGTTGGGGATGACAACTTGACGTTAAGTGATGCTAGTAGTGTCCCGTACACTTCTTAGTGCCTTCACTAGATTATTGTTTATGAAGTCTATCTTAGAGTGATTCCATTAAGGAGTGTCAACAGGCGTCCATAAGCTAAATATCCGCTTGAGTATTGGGTTAGGCGAACAACCTTCTATCGCTGTATTCTCTCGTTTATCCCTCTCACACAAGTAACAAGGCGTCAATCTAGTTAAGTCATCTATTTAATTAGGATTAGTTCATAGGAGTAAAGGTAGAAACATAGGAGTACTTTATACTCATTCATTGTCCTCACTGTTGGAAATATGCCCTAGAGGTTATCATAGAGATGATGATATTTCTATTGTATCCATGATTTATTATATGTTCATTGAATATCCATTAAAGACAACTTGTATTGATTGGCAATTATGTGAATTGTCTGTGAAACTCTTTTACTTGTATGGTTATTCGATAGTTGTCCCTGATCGGAGTTCATGTGAGGACACACATGAATATTAGATCAGCACATGTATTAGTTGATGACTATGTTTGTCGGTGTTTCTACCCCGGGGGTATGACACCAACTAGTAATTATGATCGCGTGCTCTCTTCCTGGATGGTGATGCAAGATGACACAAGGATTTATCCTGGTTCGGGCAAAGAAGGCCCTACGTCCAACAGGGGGAGGAGGTTCTTGTATTACTTGCACCTAAGTGCTTGTACAGGGGCAATACAAGCTCAATGAGCGTGGACCGGAGTCCGGACTCGTGTGTGTGTGGTGCGTGACCGTGTACTCGTGTTCTGTCTTGTGGAACCGTGTGTCTCTACATGTGCGTGAAGGGCCCTAGTGTCCCCTTTTATAGAACAAGAGGAGGCCAGGGTTACACGGGGTTACACATGGTTACACAGGAGTCGGGATGTACAACGCCCAATACGGCGGAGGGTAGGAATGTTGTCTTGTCGAGGTCACTGGAGTTGACGTGGGGGTTGCTGTTGAGGCGTCCTTGAAGCGTGGCCTCCATCCCAGGCGTGAATGTGGAGGCGTGGCGACGTGGAGGCCGTCCAGCACCCATTCCGGTACGTACAAGTCGTGGCGAAGTCCCTCCGGGTCTTGGGGTACCTGTCCTCCAATGACATGAGAGCCTTTAGGGCTCGAGGGGCGCCGGGCCGGCCTCAAGGTGGCGCCTACGGGGGGCTCGAGTCCCCGCAGGTATGGGCAAGTCCCGGTAATCTCGGTCGTACAGTGGGTTCCCAGGCCTCGAGATGTGGTTCGAGTGTTCAATAGTGCAGGGTATGGCCGAACAGTGCTGTACTTGTGCCCTTTGGCCCATGCTTGTGGTGAAAACGAGATTTGACCTAGGCTCCGGTTTACTGTGGCTCACGTCGTGTGCCAGAGGACGTGGCCGGAGTAGGTGAACGCATTAAATGCGTAGTGTGGGATTGGTATCTGATTTCTGGCGCCGCTCGAGGGAGGCATGAAGCGTCTCGAGAGATAGGTTGCCGTGCTAGAGAGGCTCGAGGTCCCCGCGTGGGGTCTCGAGAAACAGTGTACGGCCGTAGTGGGCTCGAGGCGTATGTGCCAGGGCTCGAGGGGTAGGCTACCATGGGGCGGACAGCAAGGCTTTGGCGGGCCCGGGCTCCCCAGTGATGGGCCGGCGCTTGCAGGCCTCGAGGGGTTGCCTTTTTAGAAGGTTAGACTCGCTAGGTTTGTTATTAATTGGTGTTCTAGGTTTAACCTATTTGTTTTGCGTTGATTGGGGGTACCCATTTTGTGGACCCCCGACAGTAGCCCCCGAGCCCTTGTTCGAGTGCTTGCACTCGAGCAGGGGTTCCCGACTGGGATCTCGATGGTTAGCTAACTGGTCTCGAGGGTTTGGTTGTTTTGATTCCGTGGGTGTCGTGCGAGCGACACCCGCGGGTGTAGCCCCCAAGGCCACGGGGGAGTGGTTAGAACTCCCTCGTGGGCTTTTGCGAGTGTGAGTGTTAGTTACGTTTTTTAGGTTCGGGAGTGTCGAGCCCCCGAGTTTTTCGACCCTCTTTCGTCGAGGGGTGCCAGGCTGAACTGGCCGGCCGGCTCTTCGAGCTGTCTGGCACGCCAGTTGCCCTGGCTTGTCATCCCGCGAGTCCTTTCGATCGGATGCGAGGGGGGATGCCTCGTACTACCACGAGCGGGCGAGTATCGAGGTTCCCGGTGAGCTGGTAACGGGGAAATCCAAGTGAGACCTCGTGCCCCGTTCGATAGGGTCGACTGAAGCCCGGAGGCGATCTCATAAAGCGTGGGCGCACGGTCTGCAGGAATGCCAGGTCCATTCGATAGGACCTGATGGCTCGATGCCTCCCTCCGAGGGGATCTCACTGCATGTCGTGCGCCCTGCCTTGGATACACGTGAGGGGCCTCGAGGGGTTGGCCCTCGAGCGATGCTGCGAGTGGCGCCCCTTGGTGTCCCTGACTCGGGTGCTCGAAGCCGGCTGTCGAACCCTCTTCGAGGGCCAGCCTTCGCTGCTTCGAGGCTTGGAAGGGCTGGGGCCCATTTTTACCTTCGTGAAGAAGCCTCTGTCGTCTGGGAATTCTTCTGCCCGTTGGGCGCGCCTTTTTAGGCGGAAACTATCAGGGAGGGCGTCGGGCGCGAAGTTGGAGCGGCGGTCGTGGTGGGCCCAGGTAGCGGAGCGAATGGGGAGTTGCCGCCTGTACCTGTCAATCGGCTCGAGATTCGGTTAGGTGGGCGCATTAAATGCGTGCAGTTATCTTTTTTCCGTCGTGAGAGACCCCGCCCGTCAGGGTTTTCTCTTATAAATACCGAGTGAGGGGAAAGGAACCCTTTACTTTGCTTTTGCCTTCACCGCCGCCGTAGCTTCCACACGCCTTCTTCCCGAGCCAGCAATTGGGAATCTTCCCGGTCGCCCGTCCACCGCTCAGATCCGCGCCGTCGCCGCCATGGCCGCTTCGTCCCAGGTGCTGCCGGCCGAAGACTGGAGCCCGACGAAGACGACGCAGCAAGAGCTGGAGACACTGGTGTAGCGGGGGCTTCTCCGCCCCAACCCGCAGGAGGGTCCCGCGTGGTGGATTCTCCCGTCGCCGGACCACCGGGAGCTGCACCCGCCGGAGGGGTACGTGGTGAGTTTCACGCGCTACCACCGCATGGGGCTCAGCGTCCCGCCGAGCCGCTTCATGCGGGGGCTGGCCCACCACTTCGAGGTGGAGCTGCAGCACTTCTCCCCCAACTCCATCTCGCACGCCGCCATCTACGCCGCGGTGTGCGAGGGGTATCTGAAGATCGAGCCGCACTGGGAGATGTTCGTCCACCTCTTCCGGGGCGAGCTCTTCCACAAGGCCGCGAAGCCGAGCAGGAGGAGGCTCGCGCGCGTGGGCTCTCTCACCATCACCGCGAGGACCGGTCCCTCGTCGGCCAACGTCCCCCGCGACTACCTCCGCTACAAGCTCTCCACCAACCAGGCGGGGTGGGACGACCACTGGTTCTACCTGCGGAACAAGGACGGGCTCCTTCTGCAGTACACCGGCAGGGTCATCACCCAGCGCCCGGAGAAGTGGAATTGGGGCGTCGCAGCGGACAAGAAGCGCCACATGGAGCCGTTGATGAACACGATGCGGGTGCTGGTGGAGGAGAAGAAGCTGACCGTCCAGGCGGTCATCTGGGCGTTTCATCAGCGGAGGGTTCTTCCTCTGGCGGACCGCCCCCTCCTCATGTTCGTGATGGGGCCGAACGCCCCGCTCGAGGCGCTGAACCAGTCGAGGATGGCCGAGGGGGAGTTGTCTCGGAACGAGGTTATCTCCCGGGTGTCGGTCACGGTCCAGGGGTCGTTCCGCCCAGAGGAGGCCAACCTGATCGCCATGGCGCCCGACGCGGGGTGCCTCGACCCGGTAAGCTTCCTTTGAGCAAGACTGTCTTGAGCCCCCTTCCTTTCCTTTTTCTTCGAAATCTGTTCGCTCTCCTTGCGGTTTTTCTCATCGAGTTTTTTTTGCAGGGGGTGTTCACATGTCGCGCGTCAAGGCCCCCGGTGAGGGAGGACGCCGCGCAAATACAGGTGAGGTGCCTCTCTGCTCAGAAATACAAGGAGAGTAAAGATGCCAAGAAGAAGAAAAAGAAAGAGAGGAACTTGCGTCGGGTGGCTCGAGAGCAGAGGCTTGCGAAGGCTCGTCGTAACCGGCAGCCTGGAGAAGGGTCCCCCGAGATCAGCTCCACGAGCTCGGAGGAGGAAGATGATGAGGAGGAGGAGAGTGATGATGAATGGATGGATGCGCGTCTGAGGCGCGCGGGGGTCGTCGACATCAGGGCTGACCATTCCTCTGTGCAGGAGAATGTCTTGGAGGTCCTCCCGGCGAAGGGATCGCGCGGGACGCAGCCGCGGAAGGCTGCGTCAGGCCCAGCCTCGTCGGAGGCTCAGGGCACATCGAGCTCTGTGCCGGACGTGCCTGCTGACGCGAGGAAGCCTCGAACTAGGAGCGCCATCGCCGCGGCGCAGAAGGAGGCGACGACTGCATTGACCCAGGCGGGGGGTCTCGAGAAGGGCTGACCCTCGAGAAGCGGCCAATAGGTCGAGAAGGATGTCGGGCCCGACCACCGAAAGTCGTCGAGGTCGATATCGAGCCCGCGGAGGAGTGGGCAACATGAGAGGGCGTCGAGCCCCCGCCACCATGATCGTCGAGGGGGGAGCCCCCAGTCGTCTCGTGACGGGAGTCGCGAGCGATCCCGGAGCCCGTCGCCGCACCGCCGTCGGGAGAAGGAGGCAGACGCGGGGGGGCGTGACCGTCATCACGAGCGCCGGAGTAGGTCCCGGAGCCCGCGCCGGGAAAGGCGCCAAGATGACCGCTCGAAGGAGACGCGGTCGTCCCCCCGGGACAAGAGACAAAAGGACAGCTCCCCGTCGGGGTCGAGCCATGGGAAGCATCGGGAGCCTTCCCCCCATCCGGCCCATATGGAGACGGCTCAGGGGCGTGGCTCGAGCCAAGGGGCGGGCTCGAAGCCCCCGAGCGGGTCCGGCGATTCGGGGAAGAAGCCCCGCCGTTGCTTTGGGTAAGTAGTGCTCCTCAATCTCGTTGGTAGGGAAACTTTACCTTTTTACTTTTGGTGATATGTGTTGTTTCTGGTTTTTCAGGGAAAAGCGCTCCCGGCAGGAGGCGGACCCCGCGGTGTCCAAGCGGGCCAAGACCTCGAGCTCTGCCGAGGTCCCAGCACCTCGAGGTATCGCTCCTTCTTCCGCTGGAGAGGCCGCTTGGCTGGTGAAGGCTCGAGCAGCCGTGGCTCGAGGAAGCCAGATGGCCGCTGCGGATCTTGGTGAGGCTGTCGCCGTCGACCACGGGGGTCGAGGCTCTTTCGTGATTCTAACGACTTTGTTCTCTTTTTCAGCCGGGACCATGACTCCTGGCGCCGAGCCTGCCGTTACTGCGTCCGTCGCAGCTCCACTTCCACCACCTCCTCCTCCACCTCCCCTTTCAGTGGCGCCTACCGAGCAGGCCACTCTTCCCCCCGTCACGATGACCATCTCGGGGGGAATACCCGAAACAGGCGTGGCCCCGTCGGCGTCTGGGACTGAGGGGGCAATGGCCCTCGAGACCCCAGTCGACGCGAGCCGGCCCGCGGAGAAGGGGAAGGAGGGAGAGGCGTCGGTGGAGAAGGTGCCGACGGTGGAGGAGCTCCTGGACGAGCTGGAGCGGGTGCCGTCCCCGGTCGAGGGATCAATGCAGGCGCTCGAGGCACCGGCCAGGGACGACAAGACGCCGGAAGACCCGGCGAGGGAGGAGAGCTTGGGGACGAGCCACCCCTCGAGCGATCTGCTACCGCTCGAGTCCCCGCCTCCACGCGAGGCCGCGTCGTCGCCTCGGGAGGGGACAGAGCAGCAGGAGGAGACGGCGCAGGGAGCCACAACCTGTGCCGCCGGTTGGTGGGCCGCAGCTGGAGGAGGAGGGCCTGCCCATCGTCGAGATCGATCGACCGGTGTGGCCGTATCCTGACGCGCCGAGCCCGACCGGCGCCGTTATTCTCGCCGAGCGGTCGACTCGGCAGGGGGCCCCGCGGGAGGCGCGGTTGATCTTCAGGGAGGTGGCCGAGCTCGTGGCGGAGGCGGAGAAGTCCTTCTTGGAGGAGGCGGACAAGTCAGCGCCGGTGGCAGCCACCCTTGCGAAGGCGGAGGGGGAGCTCCAGGAGCTCCGTGCCGAGCTGGATCGGAACGCGCAGATGGCGAGCCGGCTCAACGCGGCGCAGGCGGAGACCCAGGCGGCTCGTGACGAGGCCGCCCAAGCTAAGAGGGAGGCCACCACCACTCTGGCCATGGTGGAGGCGTCGAGAAAGGAGGCCGCCGACGCCCGAAGCGAAGCCGCCACCGCCTGGTCTGCAGCGGAGGCGGCGGAGAAGGAGGCCGTTGACGCTTGGAGCGAAGCCGCCACCGCCCAGTCTGCAGCAGAGGCGGCGAGGAAAGAGGCCGAGGAGGCCAAGAGCGAAGCTGCCAGCGCCCTGGCTGCAGCGGAGGCAGCGCGGCAGGTGGTGATCCAGAAGGACCTGACCCTTGCGCAGACGGGCAAGCTGGTCGAGGACCTTAGGGGCGAGAAGCTCGACGTGCTGTTCCAGAAGCGTACACTCGAGCAGCGCGTCGAGGTCCTCACCAGCGACTTCGCCGCTCTGGGCGTGCACTGCCAGGGTAATTTTCACGCTTCGTCTTGCTTTGATCTCGAGATTCTTGCCCCGCTGCGGACTCACTCTTTTCTGTTTGTTGCATAGATGTCGAGGAGGCCGCCAAGGATCTCCGCGAGACAAATCAGACTCTCGTGGATCAACTCCGGGACGAAACCATGGTGGCGGAGCGAGCGTGCGTCACCCTCGACAGGCTCGGCTCCATGTGGGGTGCTGACCCGGTGGCCCCGGCGGAGGGCGCGGTGGCTCGGGGCGACGCCCTGGTCGACGCCCTGTGCTTCTTCGACGTGGCCGCGCGGGACCGCGTCAGGAGCGCTCTCCACCACGGCGTGAAGCAGGCGCTTGCAGCCGTTCGCTCCGGCTTTCGCTACCCGGTCAACGTCGTTGCCAAGGGCTTCGTCGAGATCGAGGGGAAGGACGAGGAGTGGAATAACCGCCGCGTCGACAAGATCCTGTAGAAGGTGGAGAGGTCGGGGGCGGCGCTCGCGAAGCTCTTCGAGGAGGATGTATTGCCTCCCGATGCGGACAGTGGTGCAGGTGGCCCCCCTCCTCCTGGCCCGGATGTCGAGGCTGAGCCCGCGGCAGAAGACCTTGGGGAGGAGTACCAGACCGATGAAGAGTGAGGCCTGCGTGCCAAATTTGGGCGTCGAGGCCCTTGTAAAAATTTATGTCATGACTTGTGGCCCGTCGAGGCCAACGCATGTGTATATGACTCGTTTGTTTAAAGAAGTTGTTTTCTTTTCAAATTTATTCGATCATTTCTCTTTGACGCTAGCTCGAGCTTCAACCGGCTTGGTCTGTGTTCCTTCGATACGCGTCATGAGTTCCTCGAGGGGAGGCGTAGGTGTCCGTCTACGTCGACGCCCCCTGACTCTTGGAGGCTCGGGGTATTTATGGATTTAGACGCTGCTGGTATGCTCGAGGTGCGAGTCGAGACGAGGGTCAAATTTTTTGAAAAGAAAACGCGCTTTTTCCGGAGTCTGGGGAGGGGGTTCCCCCCTGTCAGCCCCCGAGGGAGGCTCGACCCTGAGCAAGGAAGGGTCGAGGCTACCTTAAGTTGCTAAGTAATATGAAAGATGGTGCACGAGATGGCTCATTCATATTCAACGCGTTTGTACAAAGCAACAAAATGAACAAGGCCTCGAGGCCCTTAAGGGTAGAAGCGACGTAGCTGAGATATGTTCCATGCGTTCGCCAGGATCCTGCCTTGACCGTCGTAGAGCTTGTACGTTCCTGGCTTGAGCACTTCAGCTACAGTGTATGGGCCTTCCCATGGAGGGGTGAGCTTGTGGCGCCCTCGATTATCCTGCAGCCGTCGAAGCACGAGGTCCCTCTTGCGCACGTGCTTGTCGTGGTAGCGTCGAAGTGTTTGCTGGTAGCGCGCGGAGTTGATGAGCCCCACGTCTCGAGCCTCCTCGAGCTGGTCCTTGGCGTTGGCAAGCCTCTCGTCGTTGGTTTGCTCGTTGTAGGCTCGTAGTCGAGGGGAGCCGTACTCGAGGTCCGTAGGCAAGACAGCCTCGGCGCCGTAGGTTAGGAAGAACGGAGTGAACCCGGTGGCTCGACTCGGCGTAGTCCTGAGGCCCCACATCACCGAGGGGAGCTCTGCAGCCCACCCTTTTCCAAAATTCTTGAGGGTCTTGAACAGCCTTGGCTTCAGCCCGTGGAGTATCATGCCGTTGGCGCGCTCGACCTGCCCGTTGCATTGAGGGTATGCAACCGAGGCCCAGCTCACGCGGATGTTGTTGTCGTTGCAGAAGTTGATGAACTTTTTGCTCATGAATTGCGTGCCATTGTTAGTGATGATGACGTTAGGCACCCCAAACCAATACATGATGTCGGTGATGAACTCGACGGCCCTCTCGGAGGTGGGGTCGCCTATAGGCTTTGCCTCGATCCACTTGGTGAACTTGTCGATGGCCACGATTAATGCGTGCACTTTCCAGTTGTCAACTTGAGGGGACCCACGAGATCGAGCCCCCAGATGGAAAACGGCCAAGTGATGGGGATCATGTGCAGGGCATGCGTGGGTTGGTGCGTTTGCTTGGCGTAGAACTGACACCCTTGGCAAGCTTGAACCAGGCGCTTGGCATCTCCGATGGCGGTTGGCCAGTAGAAGCCTTGGCAGAAGGCGTTCCCCACCAAGGTCCTTGGCGCTGCGTGCTGGCCGCAAGCCCCCGAGTGCATGTCGTCGAGGAGCCTGCGTCCTTCCTCGAGGGGGATGCAGCGCTGAAGGATTCATGATGGGCTTCGTCGGTACAGCTCTCGTTCGTCGCCGTAGATGACGTAGGTCTTGGCCCTTCGAGCGATGTGTCGGGCCTCCGTCTTGTCCTCTGGTAGCACGCCTTGTGTTAGGTAGTCGAGGAAGGGCGTCCGCCAGTCGAGGGGTCATGATGAAGAAGTGCCGGGTGCGTCGATCTGCATTGCGTCAGCGGATGTCGAGGGGTCGTTCTCAAGGGGTGGCGTTGAAGGTCGAGCCCCCGTGTCCGGCTCGAGGGTTGGCGTCGTGGGGCCAGCCCCCGGTCCGATTTTGATGGATGGCTCGAAAACGTCCCTCGAGAAGACGTCTGGTGGGATGGTGCCGCGCGTGGATGCTAACTTAGCCAGCTCGTCTGCGGCCTCATTGTACTTTCGAGCGATGTGGTTGAGCTCGAGGCCGTAGAACTTGTCTTCTAGCTTGCGCACTTCTCCGCAGTATGCTTCCATCTTGGGATCGATGCAGCTTGAGGCCTTCATGACCTGGTTGATGATGAGCTGCGAGTCCCCTCGAACGTCGAGGCGTCGGACCCCAAGCTCGAGGGCGATACGCAGCCCGTTGACGAGGGCCTCGTACTCAGCGACGTTGTTGGAGGCGGGGAAGTGCAGACGCAGCAGGTAGCGCATGTGGACTCCGAGGGGCAAGACGAAGAGCAGGCCCGCGCCTGCCCCTGTCTTCATGAGGGACCCGTCGAAGTACATAGTCCAGAGCTCGGCTTGGATTTGCGCCGGCGGGAGCTGGGTGTCGGTCCATTTAGCAATGAAGTCCGCCAGCGCTTGCGACTTGATGGCTTTTCGTGGAGCATAGGTGATAGCTTCCCCCATTAGCTCGGCAGACCACTTGGCGATGCGCCCCGTGGCCTCCTGGTTGTTGATGATCTCTCCGAGGGGGAAGGATGATACCACCGTTACGGGATGAGCGAGGAAGTAGTGCTGGAGCTTGCGCCTCGTGATGATGATGCCGTAGAGCACCTTCTGGATGTGCGGGTACCGGACCTTGGCCTCGGAGAGCACTTCACTGATGAAGTACACCGGCCGTTGGACTGGTAGCGCGTGACCCTCCTCGTGTCTCTCAACGACTACGATCGCGCTGGCCACCTGGGTGGTCGCGGCCACGTAGAGGAGGAGAGGCTCGGGGGGATCGTCACCCTGGGCTGGTCGTGGTGGTACGAGAATTGGCGCGGAAGTCAGCAATCCCTTCAACTTGGTTAGGGCCTCCTCGGCTTCGATGGTCCACGCAAAGTGCTCCGTTTTCTTCAGCAGGCGGTAGAGGGGTAGCGCCTTTTCGCCTAGCCTCGAGATGAACCTGCTGAGAGCGGCCAGGCAGCCCGTCACTTTCTGTACGCCCTTGAGGTCTCAAATTGGGCCCATCCTCATGACTGCTGAGATCTTTTCAGGGTTGGCCTCGATCCCCCGCTGCGAGACAATGTAGCCGAGCAGCATGCCTCGAGGCACACCAAAAACACATTTCTCGGGGTTGAGTTTCGCATTCTTGGCCCGGAGGCACTCGAATGTGGTCTCGAGATCGCTGATGAGATCCCCGACTCTCTTGGTCTTAACCATGATGTCATCGACGTAGGCCTCGATGGTTTTTCCTATGCGTTTGCCAAAGACATGTTGCATACAACGCTGGTACGTTGCCCCGGCGTTTCAATGGCCGAAGGGCATTGTAACATAGCAATACATACCAAAAGGCGTAATAAAGGAGGTAGCGAGCTCGTCGGATTCTTTCATCTTAATCTGGTGGTAGCCGGAATACGCATCGAGGAACGAAAGTACTTCAAACCCCGCAGTGGAATCGACAATCTGATCAATTCTAGGTAAAGGAAATGGAACTTTTGGGCATGCTTTATTCAGACTAGTGTAGTCTACACACATCCGCATTTTTCCATTCTTTTTTCCTAACTAGTACAGGGTTAGCTAGCCACTCCGGGTGAAATACCTCCTTGATGAATCCAGCCGCCAAAAGCTTGTGCACCTCCTCACCGATGATCCTACGCTTCTCCTCGTCGAAGCGGCGCAGGCGTTGCCTCACCGGTCTGGACCCGGCCTGGATCTCCAAGGTGTGCTCGGTGACTCCCCTAGGTATGCCTGGCATGTCCGAGGGGCTCCACGCAAACAGGTCGATGTTCGCGCGGAGAAAGTCGACGAGCACTGCTTCCTATTTAAGCTCGTGGCTAGCGCTGATGGCCAGCGTCTTGCCATTGGTCGAGGTTGGGTCGACGGGTATCTGCTTGGTGTGCCCCGCCGGCTCGAAGGTGCCAGCGTGGCGCTTTGCTTCAGGGGCCTCCTCGGTGGCCAGGGCAGCCAGGGCCTCGAGCGAGTCGAGTTGGACGTTTGCCTCCCCACGCTCGACGCACTCCACGTCGCAGTGGTACGCGTGCTCGTATGAGGTGTCGACGGTGATGACCCCTTTCGGCCCCGGCATCTTGAGCTTCAAGTACGTGTAGTTGGGGACTGCCATGAACTTGGCGTAGCCGGGCCTGCCGATGATGGCGTGGTAGGTCCCTTGGAACCCGACCACCTCGAAGGTGAGCGTCTCCCGGCGGAAGTTGGCCGGCGTGCCAAAGCAGACAGGCAGGTCAATGCGCCCGAGGGGGTGTGCCTTCTTCCCTGGTACGACTCCGTGGAACCCCCCAACGCTGTGTCGGAGCAGGTCCCTCGAAATGCCCAGGAGGTCGAGGGTCTCGAGGTATATGATGTTGAGGCTCGAGCCCCCATCCATCAACACCTTGGAGAACCGTACATCGACGATGACGGGGTCGACGACAAGAGGGTATGCTCCTGGATTTACGACATGATCCGTATGGTCATCACGGTCGAACGTGATCGGCGCATCAGACCAGTCGAGGTACCGGGGGGCATCGTGGCGGAGTGCAAAGACCTCCTGGCGCTCCTTCTTTATTTCTCGAGCCGAGAGACCGACGGTTGGGCCCCCGTAGATTATGTAGCAGTCGCGCACCGGGGGCAAGTTGCCGTCCGCATCCCCGTCGTCGCGTCAATTGTTGTCCTTGCCCTTAGGCGCGTCTTCCTTCTTGTCGTCGAGCTTGGAGTAGAAGCCCTTCAGCAGTCGGCAGTCCTTCAACTTGTGATTCACGACACCCTTGTGATAAGGGCAGGGGTCCTCGAGCATTTTGTCGAAGACCGCCCCGTCAGGGGGGCCTCGAGGCTTCTTATGCTCGAGGGTGCCCACGAGCGTTTCTTCATCGTCATCGTCATCAGCATTGTGGTTCACCTTCTGACCTTTGCCTTTGTTCTTCTTATTTTTGTTGTCGTTGTTGCGGTTCTTGACGTTGTTGCCCTTGCTCGAGCCCTCCGGTGTGACCATCGCCTTGCCTTTGTCCGTGGAGCGGCCAAAGAAGGCCCCCACTGCCTCGTCGCCTGAGGCAAAGCTGGTGACACGATCCATTAGATCCTCGACCGTCCTGGGACGGTAGCGCCCTAGCTCGTGAACTAGCTCTTGGCATGTCGTGCCCGCGAGGAACGCGGAGATGACGTCCTCGTCAGGCACGTGGGGGAGCTCGAGGCGCTGCTTCGAGAACCGCCGAGCGAAGTCGCAGAGGGGCTCGTCCGCTGTCTGCCTGCAACGTCGTAGATCCCAGGGGTTGCCTGGGCGTACGCAAGTTCCCTTCAAATTTCCGTCGAAGACCCTGACTAAGTCGGCCCAGTCGTTGATCCGATCTGGCGGGAGCCCCTCGAGCCACCGGCGGGCGGTGTCCGAGAGGTAGAGTGGGAGCTGGCATATGATCACGCGGTCGTCGCTCTTTGCCCCGCCCAGTTGGCAGGCCAGGCGGAAGTCAGAGAGCCATAGCTTGGGCTCGACCTCCCCGTCATACTTCACGATGTTGGTCGGTGGTCGAAAGCGGTCGGGGAGGGTCGAGCTGCGGATGGCCCGGCTGAAAACCCTGGGGCCCGGGGGCTCGAGGGTTTGCCGGTCCTCATCACTGTCGTAGCGCCCTCCTCGATGGGCATTATAGCCACGTTCCTCAGCACCCTTGTCCTTGCGCCGGCGGTTGATGTTGTTGCGGGCGTCATTGGGATCTCGAGGTGTCCGGTTGTCAACGATCTGCTCCCGGACTGGCCTGCCTCGAGAGGCGTCCGGCTGGTGGACGGACGTCCACGCTCGTTGCGGGGTGCGTTTGCTGGCTTCCCCATGGCCGCCCCGCGGCAGCGCGAGGCTGAGTTCTCGGCCTGCTGCACAGCGGCTGTCTCGAGGAGGTTCTTCATTTCCCCGAGCATGCACCTCGCGTCAGGGTTGGAGACGGCGGGTAGATCACGGAGCAGCATTGCGGCCGCCACCATATTCTGACCGGCTCGCGGGAAACGCACCTCGGGGCGTGCTGGTGCCCCGTCCTCGAGGATCTGCCAGTGGACCTCTCTAGCGCGGCCACGAGCACCGGCGCCTCGAGGCTGGGCTTGTTCCTGCACAAGAGCTTGCTCGAGCTGTAGCAGGCGTTGTCGGTCCTCCTCGGCCTTGTTGATTGCCTCTCGCAGCTGCGCGAGCTGCGCCGTCCGGTCGTCGTTGTGCTGAGGTGGTGCGTCCGGTGCAGGAGGTTTGTTCCTCCCCCGAACGTGTGGTCCGCCTGCCGCAGCCACGTCTCTGGGCTCTTCGAGGTTGAGCGCCGGCCTGGTGTCGTCGTCGCCGTCGTCTTCGGCATCGTCCACGACCCCCTCGAGCTGGAAGCACTCCCTGGTGGGATCCCAGATGTCAGGGTCGTGGTAGTCGTATTCGTCGGAGTCGGAGCTGTTGATGTCGCGCCGCCTTGGCTCGTGCTGGGACTGCAGCTCGCGGTGCCACTCTTCGATGGTGGCTCGCCGGGGCGGCTCGACGGCTCGTGAGAAGCCGCGATCGACGTGCGCGGGGTAGACGATCTCCAGGTCGGTGATGGCTCGTAGGATCGCGCCCGGACGTTCCTCCCGTTCTGCCGCCGCCCGGTCCCGAAGGCGCTTGTCGAGGTCGTGGGCGTAGACGGCTGCAGAGTTGTTGAGGCCGAACGGGAGCCGCTGGCGTCGAGCGCGGTATGCCCTGTGCGGGAGGAAGCCAGGTGGTGTCGACGGTGCACGGCTCGGGGGCCTCTGGCCAGGCTCCTGGTCCGTGCGCATGACGAACGCGAACTTGCCGGGGGAGTGCGCGCGCGCCCTAGAAGTCTCCAGCCGTGCGTTGGGCAGGTTCCTCCTCGGGGACCCCGCGCCGGCCGCGCGGAAGTGGGTGTATGCCGCGGGCACCGCCTGTGGCTGGCGACGATGGTGACGACGGCGCCGCTCACGAGGTGGCGACGCGCGGTGGTGCGGGCGACGCGCCACGCCTCCCGCGCGGGGTGGCGTGACACGCCCTCCGCTCGGGCCCTCCGTGGAGAGCAGGGTCAGCTCGTTGCAGCTGCCGGTGGCCAGGAACTCGAGGCTCCCGAACCAGATGACGGCACCAGCAGAGAACGAAGGAGTGGAAGAAGCCATCCAGGAAACAACGAGAAATCGACTCGGACATGCGAAGGCCCCTACCTGGCGCGCCAACTGTCGGTGTTTCTACCCCGGGGGTATGACACCAACTAGTAATTATGATCGCGTGCTCTCTTCCTGGTTCGGGCAAAGAAGGCCCTACGTCCAGCAGGGGGAGGAGGTTCTTGTATTACTTGCACCTAAGTGCTTGTACAGGGGCAATACAAGCTCAATGAGCGTGGATCGGAGTCCGGACTCGTGTGTGTGTGGTGCGTGACCGTGTACTCGTGTTCTGTCTTGTGGAACCGTGTGTCTCTACCTGTGCGTGAAGGGCCCTGGTGTCCCCTTTTATAGAACAAGAGGAGGCCAGGGTTACACGGGGTTACACAGGGTTACATAGGAGTCAGGATGTACAACGCCCAATACGGCGGAGGGTAGGATTGTTGTCTTATCGAGGTCACTGGAGTTGACGTGGGGGTTGCTGTTGAGGTGTCCTTGAAGCGTGGCCTCCATCCCAGGCATGGATGTGGAGGCGTGGCGACGTGGAGGCCGTCCAGCGCCCATTCCGGTACGTGCAAGTCATGGCAAAGTCCCTCCGGGTCTTGGGGTACCTGTCCTCCAATGATATGAGAGCCGTTAGGGCTCGAGGGGCGCCGGGCCGGCCTCGAGGTGGCGCCTACGGGGGGCTCGAGTCCCCGCAGGTATGGGCAAGTCCCGGTAAACTAGGTCGTACAGTGGGTTCCCAGGCCTCGAGATGTGGTTTGAGTGCTCAATAGTGCAGGGTATGGCCGAACATTGCTGTACTTGTGCCCTTTGGCCCATGCTTGTGGTGAAAACGAGATTTGACCTGGGCTCCGGTTTACTGTGGCTCACGTCGTGTGCCAGAGGACGTGACCGGAGTAGGTGAACGCATTAAATGCGTAGTGTGGGATTGGTATCTGATGTCTGGCGCCGCTTGAGGGAGGCATGAAGCGTCTCGAGAGATAGGTTGCCGTGCTAGAGAGGCTCGAGGTCCCCGCGTGGGGTCTCAAGAAACAGTGTACGGCCGTAGTGGGCTCGAGGGGTAGGCTACCATGGGGCGGACAGCAAGGCTTTGGCGGGCCCGGGCTCCCCAGTGATGGGCCGGCGCTTGCAGGCCTCGAAGGGTTGCCTTTTTAGAAGGTTAGACTCGCTAGGTTTGTTATTAATTGGTGTTCTAGGTTTAACCTATTGGTTTTGCGTTGATTGGGGGTACCCCTTTTGTGGACCCCCGACAATGTTTCACAAGTCATAGACATGGAGATGTCAAACTAATAATGTGGGCACATTTATGACATGGGGCTGGACTGACCCAACGTGAGATGTTCTTATTATCTCTTTACACATCATATACGTTATGTCGTTCGACCTGAGATTGTGGTATGTTCTCAAGATATGAATCGACTTACTTAGGGACTATCAAACGCTACTTCGTAACAGGGTAGTTATAAAGATAGTCTTTGGGTTTGTCAGGAAGTATGCTGTGAGACATAGACGATCAAGATGGGATTTGCCCCTCTCTATGCGAGAGAGATATCACTGGACCACTCAAATGACTGGATCATAAAATGCATGTCCGTGCTTAGGTTAAGTGTTAACCTATGAGTTGGACCAAATATTGTGTGGCAAGGGAATTGTGTATATGTGATCGCGATGGTTCGTCAGATATGATCTTTGCGTATACATAGGAGTTGACACGTCTTGCTAGAGGCCGCTGTCAACTATCGGGCGAGTAGGAGTACTCGGGCTGTGTCTATGTGTGCGTGAACCCATAGGGTCGCACGCTTAAGGGGCTGGAAGCCTGATTCGAGTTGGACTCGAGTCAGACCGGGATTAGGGTTTGCTAATGGGCCTCTAGGTTGGTGGGCTCATTAGGGACGCCTATATAAAGAGGGGTGGGGCGACCAGGGTTGGAACCACGTCAATTGTTGACAGCTGTCGCCCACCCCACGCTCGCGCCTATTGCTCCTCGCAGACCTAGCAGTCTAGAGGCGTGACGCTTCCTCCCTGTGCGTGTGGGATACCTCGGAGGTGCTGCATCTGGAGCACAAGGACGAACTGCACGTGGAGACGTGAAGGACGGATGTGAACATCTACACGGCATCGCTGCGACGCGCACGTCTACACCGAGACGTCTTCCGCTGCACCTGCGCATCTAGTGGTAATCCCGTGATCTATAACTAGTAGTAGTTCCTGGTTTATGGGGTCAAATTTTTTGCGTTCGGCTAACTCAGCAGAAGCGTTCGGCTAACGTAGCGGAACCGTTTTCGGCTACCACAGCGGTAGCATTCGGCTAGTGTAGCATCCCCATAACCTAACAGTGGTATCGAAGCCGTTACTGCCTCGTTATAGATTCGGTTGTGTGCATATACAGATATGCACGGTTGTAGATCAGTCTCTGATCTTGATTTGTGATCTTGTTGTGTTGGTCATGTAACGATCTACTCCTACCGGTCGGAATTCCGCCATCGGAGTTAAGTGATACGTGTAAATCCAACCATGGCAAGACGGAGATCAATCAGATTGATCGAATCGAATCTAGATCAAGAGCTAGGTGCATGAGATGTACCGCGGTATCTGCAAAAGAGCGTTGTTCGGTAAAACAGCCATAACTTTTGCATACGAGCTCAGATTGAGATGATCTTTAAACGAAAATCGATCTATAGAAAATTTTACATCCGTTTTTCACTGGCCTTTGCCAGTTTTGTCAAATTTAGATTTGCGAAAAAAGGCCGGGAAAATTATGTTTTCTGCGATTCAAGATTAGACGTCGGGAACGTTTAACTCTGTTTTGCACGAATTGATGACTGGTATAGCCCTTATGTGTATGTGATGCATGTATGTAATTGTTTCATGACTTGCATGTCGTGATTATGACAATATGGCTGGAGCCACATATATTGTCCATTTGATGTAATGGCCTGTGTGCCAAAATTATGATGATCCTTCATGCGACTATGTAATTACTTAATTAATTACGCTAGTTGTAGCTAGTCGGTGGATTCATCGTTGGAGGATGGCGTGCATGTACCATGTGGATGGAGATCATCATAGTGAACAGATTGGTGGATATGGAGATCTCCAAAGGAACACTGGGCTATACCAAGTCATATCTGTGTTGATGCTATTCTCTTATTATGTTCTACTTTCACGTATGATTCATGTTTATTGTCTACATGCGGTAGTGAAAGTATAGAACGATCCCTCAGTAATGTTCAAGTCACATGCTTCCCCAAACCTTGCACTGTCATATGTCTTGTAAAATCGGTGGCGCGCCTATGAAATTAGGGTGTCACTGATTTTCCTTGACCAGGCAGGTTCGTATCGGATACTTACTGCAGAAGGGTTGGTTGCTTGAACAAGGTCATCCTAACGGTTAGGGTGTATATGTGATATGATTAGCAAAGAGTTGCTTACTGATCTACCATGTCCACTAGCGGTGATGCTAAAGCTCACTAGTAGACTTGTTAGTTTGGGTCTTGAATCATTGAGATTCAATAGAGGGATATTGATCTTAGTGGGAGTAGATTTTATTAATGATTTAATATCATTTACTCTGTCTTGGATACATTGTCTTAGTATTTTGCATTTACTTTTGTTGTAGATCAATGGCACCTAGCAATCCACCATTTACTTTACGTTCAATCCTTGAGAAAGATAAATTGAATGGAACAAACTATGCGGATTGGATCCGTAACCTGAGAATTGTTCTCAGGGCTGAGAAAAAGGAAGATATTCTAGACACCCCACTACTAGAGGAACCTGCTGATAATGCACCTGCTACTGAGAAAACTGCTTACAAGAAAGCATGTGATGTTGATCTTGAAGTAGGATGCCTGATGCTTGCTAGCATGGAACCAGATCTCCAGATGCAGTTTGATAATAAGCATACAGCCTACGATATGATCGTAGCGCTAGATGAGATGTTCCAGACTCAGGCTAGAACCGAAAGGTTCAATGTTTCTAAGTCTCTTGCTGAGACTAAGTTAGCAGAGGGTGCAGCAGTTGGACCACATGTGATCAAGATGGTTGGTTACACTCAGAGGTTGGAGAAGCTAGGCATCCCAATTGGTCCAGAACTGACTACTGACTTCATTCTCTCTTCTCTCCCACCTAGTTATGGGAACTTCATCTCGAACGACCATATGCATGGTGCGAAGAGGGGCTTGAATGAGCTATGTGGCATGCTTAAGACAGCAGAGGCAGACATCAAGAAAGGTGCTGGCAGCAGCCATGTGATGGCAATCCAAAACAAGCCTAACTTTAAAAGGAAGGGCAACTTTTGGAAGAATAGGAAGGGCAAGGGCAAGGCCAAAGATGTGATCTCTAAGCCAAACCCTCCTGCGCCTGACACTGCTGGACCAACTGCTGATTCTGAGTGCTTCCACTGTAAGGGGAAAGGTCACTGGAAAAGAAACTGCAAAGTGTACTTAGCTTCCTTGATGAAGGATGGCGGTGGTAAAGGTACTCCCGCTACTCATACACTTGTTGTTTATATTACAGATGTTTTCCTCGCTGACTCTTATATTAATTCTTGGGTATTTGATACCGGCTCGGTTGCTCATATTTGCAATACGATGCAGGGAATGATAAGAGGTAGAAGCGTTGGAAAAGGGGAGGTTGATTTCCGCGTGGGCAATAATGCAAGAGTTGCTGCGTTGAACGTCGGGACGATGCAACTACACCTCCCATCAGGATTTATTTTGGAGTTGAATAATTGTTATTTTGTTCCAAGTTTAAGTCAAAACATTATGTCACCTTCATGTTTGATGAAGGATGGCTATTCATTTGCGAGTAAAGACAATGGTTGTGTAATCTCTAAGAATGATATGTTTGTGGCTTTTGCATCCATTGTGAATGGGTTGTTTATTTTAAATCTTGATGATGCACCTGAAGGACCGAGAAGCAACCAGAAAGCGACCAGAGGAGGGGGGTGAATGGGAGCTTCAAAATTTCCTTACGGAAACTAGTAGCCACTGTCCCAAGAATCAACCCCAAAAGCAAACCCTAGAGCTTGCTAATGTCCACGACCCTAGATGTAGGGTGGATGCTTCCAAGAAGCACAGCGGGACACTACACAACTCTAGAAAGCCAACGCAAAAGACGGAAATCAAATCCGTCAACGAACGAGCGAACCGCGGACGAAACCGTGCGAAACCAGTCGCATCGGACGCTGCCTGCGTCCGATGCCTGACCACCGGACGCGTCCGATGCGAAAACTGCCTCTCGGGAACCTTACTGTTCCACCATCGGACGCTGTGAACAGTGAACAGCCAGCGTCCGGTGCTTTGGCTCAGGCGCGTCCGATGGCCAACGGACGCGTCCGATGCTAGGCGTCTGATGCCACTACAAACGCTGTGAAAGTGACACGCGTCACCGGAGCGTCCGACGCTTAGAACCCTAGCGTCCGATGCTCCCGTGTCAGCGTCCGATGCCCCCGAAAACTGTGCAGTTCTTTGATGATTCAACCCGATTTCCTCCGAATCAAAAGCTCTAGGCCTGGGATTCGATCTGAGGGGTCACAAGGATGTTAGTGAGCTATCTCTAAGAGATCATGGCTCGAACCTAACTCCAAATCGGTGAATCAAGAAATTTCGGGGCAAGGAAGCAAGAACACGATTCAAAACGAAAATCAATCGATCTCCTAGACCGTGAGGTTAGAGGTTAATTCCTTCGGTGGAAAGAAGTGCCTCTCGATCTAGAACAACTTGGTTCAAACGGTTTCGCAAAAGATGAACCAAACAAAGAGATCAAGCGACGGGAAGAACGTGGAGAAAAAGGATTCCGCGAAGAACACCAATGAAACGCGAATCACAACCACGATCTTGCAGCCGAAGCGCAAACACACGCTACGACAAGGAGGTTACGACCTCCTTTCCTCAAAATCACCAGTACATAGAGTCAAGTCCCTCTGCGGATCTCAGCAGGCTACAGCAGAGGATGGGAGAACAAGAAACCCTATGTGTGAAAGAGCAAATGACTGAGATAAATGGGAGGAGGGTATCTCCCGACTACTTATCCTACTACTAGCCTAAGTCTATTTCCTACTCTACCCCTCTCTATTCTAATTACAGAGCGAACCAGCTAAACCCTAAGGTTATTCTGGACCAACTCGGTGGTAGGTGTATCCGACGGCCACGCCCGCACAAGTCATCCGCGTTGCCTCCACGCAACCTTCCGATTGCCGCCACGTGCCACCCTCGCTCTGCACCCCCAGTTTTGTGGCCCAAACCGGGAAACCAGCCTTTTCCAGCCAACCCCCGGTTTTGAGGCCCAAACCGGGAAACCAGCCCATCAGCCTCTGAGTTTTGAAGCCAAACTCAGCAAACCCTCAGCGCCCAGGTTTTGAGGCCCAAACCTGGAAACCATCCTCAGCCCGAGTTTTGTGGCCAAACTCGGAAACCCTCAGCCCGAGTTTTGTGGCCAAACTCGGAAACCGTCCATGCCCAGGTTTTGAGGCCCAAACCTGGAAACTGTCCATCGATGGTTTTTCCCTGGCTCTACCACCAAACCGAAGTTGTAGAGGGGATGCACCGCCCGTGCACCCCGTCCACCGACACGTGTCCCCAGGTCCTCGACCCGAGCAACACCGTGCCCCGCAAGTCTCCGCTCGTCGCTGTCCCAGGCTGCCAGCCACCACAGCTGATCCTCAGGCACTCCAGTCCCTCAGTCCAAGCCTCACGTCCGCCCTTCACTGCTCGATCCATCGGTATGGCACGTCCGCCGCACGGCACGCCCATCCTTCATCGCACCCAGTCCATCGGCACGGCACGTCTCAACTTGACCTTCACCTTGCCCTCGATCACTGTCTCCGTGCTCGACACCTGCACAACACAAGCCAGAGAACATGCGATCAAACCCGTTGACAATCACTCATCACTCAGAGACTCGGCATACACCCTTGTATCCGCAGCACCTATGTCTATCTGTAATATTACTGCTAAAAGGCCTCGGCTTCATGAGTTAAGTCCTACCTATATGTGGCATTGTCGTTTGGGTCATATAAGTGAAAACCGCATGAAGAAGCTCCATGCTAATGGGTTTCTAACTTCGGTTGATTTTGAATCATACGAGACATGTGAGGCTTGCTTACTGGACAAGATGACCAAGTCGCCTTTCACAGGTTTTCCTGAGAGGGCGTCTGACTTGTTGGAACTTGTACATACTGATGTATGTAGACCAATGAGTACGACAGCTAGAGGTGGATTCCAATACTTCATAACCTTCACTGATGATTTTAGCAGATATGGCTATATCTATCTGATGAAGCATAAGTCTGAGACATTTGAAAAGTTCAAAGAATTTCAGAATGAGGTAGAAAATCAACGTGGCAAGAAAATTAAAGCCTTGCGATCAGATCGTGGAGGCGAATATTTGAGCCACGAGTTTAGCAATCATCTTAAGAGTTGCGGAATTGTTCCACAACTTACGCCACCCGGAACGCCTCAGAGAAACGGCGTGTCCGAGCGACGTAACTGGACTCTGTTAGACATGGTTCGGTTTATGATGAGCCAGTCGGACCTTCCTTTATCGTTTTGGGGATACGCTCTAGAAACAACCGCTTTCACATTAAATACGGTATCGTCTAAGTCCGTAGTTAAGACACCATATGAGATATGGACTGGTAAGAGTCCCAGTTTGTCTTTTCTAAAGATTTGGGGTTGTGAAGTTTATGTCAGACGACTTATTTCAGATAAACTAACACCCAAGTCAGACAAGTGCTTTTTCGAGGGATACCCAAAGGAAACTTTAGGGTATTACTTCTACAACCGCACAGAGGGTCAAGTGTTTGTCGCTCGAAACGGTGTTTTCTTAGAGAAAGAGTTTCTCAAAAGTGACAATAGAGGGCAGAAGGTGTATCTTGAAGAAGTTCAAGATGAGCCAACAGGGATTGACTCCACGAGTGATGCTAATGTAGCAGAACAAGTTGAGCTACATGTGGCAACAAACACCCCGCCCCCAGCCACGAAGGTCGGCAAGAATCCGTGAGTTGCGTGGGGATGTGTTATTGTTAGACGATGACGAACCTGCAACTTTTGCCGAGGCAATGATGGACCCTGATTCCGAGAAATGGCATAGTGCCATGAGATCCGAGATAGATTCCATGGGAGCTAATCAAGTTTGGAACTTGGTTGACCCGCCTGATGGGGTAAGACCCATAGAGTGCAAATGGATCTATAAAAAGAAAAAAGATATGGATGGAAACATCCATGTTTATAAAGCTCGACTTGTCACAAAAGGTTTTCGACAAGTTCAAGGAGTTGACTACGACGAGAATTTCTCGCCGGTAGCGATGCTTAAATCTATCCGGATCATTCTAGCAATTGCTGCCTATTATGACTATGAGATATGGCAGATGGATGTTAAAACAGCCTTTCTAAATGGAAATTTGGAAGAGGACGTGTATATGATACAGCCCGAAGGTTTTGTTGATCCTAGCAATGCTAAGAAAATATGCAAGCTTAAGAAATCTATTTATGGATTAATGCAAGCATCTCGGAGTTGGAATATTCGTTTTGATGAGGTGGTCAAAGGGTTTGGCTTCCGTCAAAGTGAAGAAGAACCTTGTGTTTACAAGAAGGAAAGTGGGAGCGCTGTTGTGTTTCTAATCTTGTATGTAGATGACATACTGTTGATTGGGAATGACATTCCGATGTTGCAAACCGTAAAGACTTCACTGAATAATAGTTTTTCTATGAAGGATTTAGGAGAAGCAACATATATTCTGGGCATTAAGATCTATAGAGATAGGTCAAAGAGGCTAATAGGATTAAGCCAAGAAACGTACATTGACAAGGTGTTGAAGCCGTTCAACATGGAACAGTCCAAGAATGGGTTCTTGCCTATGTCACATGGCATGCGCTTTAGCGAGAAACAGTGTCCTTCGACAACTGATGAGCGAGAGCGCATGAGTAAGGTTCCATATGCTTCGGCTATTGGTTCCATCATGTATGCCATGATATGTACGCGCCCAGATGTCTCATATGCTCTAAGTGTTGCGAGCAGATATCAAGCTAATCCAGGTGAGAGTCACTGGACACTTGCTAAAAACATCCTTAAGTACTTGAGAAGGACTAAAGATGTGTTCCTAGTCTATGGAGGTGAGGAGGAGCTCGTTGTAAATGGTTACACCGATGCTAGCTTCCAAACTGACATAGATGATTCACAATCTCAATCAGGTTTTGTGTTCACAATAAATGGTGGTGCAGTCAGTTGGAAAAGTTCCAAGCAGGAGACCGTGTCTGATTCTACAGCAGAAGCCGAGTACATTGCAGCTAGTGGAGCTGCAAATAAGGTGTTTGGATGAGGAGGTTCCTCATTGATCTTGGTGTGTTTCCAAATGCGTCCAGCCCATTGTCTTTACATTGTGATAGCAATGTGGCGATCGCGCAGGCTAAGGAGCCAAGGAATCACCAGAAGAACAAACATGTACTGCGAAAATTTCACCTCATTCGAGACTTCATTAAAAGAGATGAAATTAAGATGTGCAAAATACATACGGATTTCAATATAGCAGATCCTTTGACAAAGGCTCTTCCACAGCCTAAGCATGAGGCGCATGTGAGGTCTATGGGTATTAGATATCTAAAAGATTAACTTTAGTGCAAGTGGGAGACTGTTGGAAATATGCCCTAGAGGTTATCATAGAGATGATGATATTTCTATTGTATCCATGATTTATTATATGTTCATTGAATATCCATTAAAGACAACTTGTATTGATTGGCAATTATGTGAATTGTTTGTGAAACTCTTTTACTTGTATGGTTATTCGATAGTTGTCCCTGATCGGAGTTCATGTGAGGAAAAACATGAATATTAGATCAGCACATGTATTAGTTGATGACTATGTTTCACAAGTCATAGACATGGAGATGTCAAACTAATAATGTGGGCACATGTATGACATGGGACTGGACTGACCCAACGTGAGATGTTGTTATTATCTCTTTACACATCATATACGTTATGTCCTTCGACCTGAGATTGTGGTATGTTCTCAAGATATGAATCGACTTACTTAGGGACTATCAAACGCTACTTCGTAACAGGGTAGTTATAAAGATAGTCTTCGGGTTTGTCAGGAAGTATGCTGTGAGACATAGACGATCAAGATGGGATTTGCCCCTCTCTATGCGAGAGAGATATCACTGGACCACTCAAATGATTGGATCACAAAATGCATGGTCGTGCTTAGGTTAAGTGTTAACCTATGAGTTGGACCAAATATTGTGTGGCAAGGGAATTGTGTATATGTGATCGCGGTGGTTCGTCAGATATGATCTTTGCGTATACATAGGAGTTGACACGTCTTGCTAGAGGCCGCTGTCAACTATCGGGCGAGTAGGAGTACTCGGGCTGTGTCTATGTGTGCGTGAACCCATAGGGTCGCACGCTTAAGGGGCTGGAAGCCTGAATCGAGTTGGACTCGAGTCAGACCGGGATTAGGGTTTGCTAATGGGCCTCCAGGTCGGTGGGCTCATTAGGGATGCCTATATAAAGAGGGGTGGGGCGACCAGGGTTGGAACCACGTCAATTGTTTACAGCCGTCGCCCACCCCACACCCGCGCCTATTGCTCCTCGCAGACCTAGCAGTCTGGAGGCGTGACGCTTCCTCCCTGTACGTGTGGGATACCTCAGAGCTGCTGCATCTGGAGCACAAGGACGAACCGCACGTGGAGACGTGAAGGACGGACGTGAACATCTACACGGCATCACTGCGACGCGCACGTCTACACCGAGACGTCTTCCGCTGCACTTGCGCGTCTAGTGGTAATCCCGTGATCCATAACTACTAGTAGTTCCTGGTTTATGGGGTCGAAAATTTTTGCGTTCGGCTAACTCAGCAGAAGCGTTCGGCTAACGTAGCGGAACTTTTTTCGGCTACCACAGCGGTAGCATTCGGCTAGCGTAGCATCCCCACAACCTAACACTCCCACCTAGCTAACTCTACTAAAGTTATCTTTCATATCATATACTCTTTGCTTAACTTATTTATCTTATCTATCTATCCTCCCTTATATCCACTTATCCCCATTTGCTTCTCTAATTGATAATAGATTATAGTAAGACTAAAGGATCTATATTTCCTCTCTCTACATCTTTCCTAGCCTGCTTTCCTTTGGGATAAAATAAATAACGATACCTTGGAATACTCCCGGGTGAAGTGCGACATCGGTATATTCTGTGCGCTTGCAGAATTATCCAATAGTCAATAGTTTTACCACCAAGACACTTCTAGCGCCGTTGCTGGGGTTAGGCTCCATAGTCTAGTTCTAGTGGCTGTGCTAAGAAGTGTCAACAATCATTTCTGGCGCCGTTGCCGGGGAAAGCAACAGCCTAGGAGTTTAGAGAGAGTGAATCCGGAGTCTGTTATTTAATAGTTATCAATTAGTATAGGGCTAACCCCTCACCTGTCTAGTTTCTTTTCGTTATCGTGAAACTAGTAGGTGTATGAGCGGTTTCCAACTGCCGTCAAACTTCGTTGAAAACCCTGAGCAGTTGTTGAGGGGGACTAGACTTCGTCAAGTTCCACCTCAGAGGTTCATCTCGAACCAGAATCCGTTCGAGGAGGAAGTTTCTGCACCAGCTAGAAGAGAAGCCATGGCCCAAAAGGCCATCTCCGAGTACTCTGCGCCGTCGGCCGACAATGTTGCCACGGGTCCACAGCTTAACTTGGGGGATGCGACTTTCGAGCTCAAGCCAGCTCTCATCAACATGGTGCAAGCCAATCCATTCTGTGGGAAGCCGCATGAGGATGCCAACGCCCATCTCCAACACTTCTTGGAGGTATGTGGTACCTTCACTATGAAGAATGTGTCTGCTGACGCCATCCGTCTTCGTCTTTTCCCATTCTTGTTATTGGGAAAGGCGAAGCAATGGTTCTACGCCAACAAGAGTGAAGCCACCACTGGGGAGATGTGCGCCAATGCATTTCTCAAGAAGTTCTTCCCGATGGGCAAGACCAGCGCCCTTCGTGGAAAGATTTCTAGCTTCCAACAACAAGCTGATGAGACGATTCCCGAAGCATGGGAACATCTACAAGAGTACATTCGCGCCTGTCCTCATCATGGGATAGAGGAGTGCCTCATCATCCAAGGTTTCTACCATGGCCTGGCCGGTATGGCCCGTAGTCACCTAGATGCAGCCGCTGGAGGGGCATTCTTACAACACAATGTGAGAGATGCCAAGGACCTCATAGAGAAGATGGTTACCAACCAAGGTTGGAATGAGGAACGCCTTCAGCCCAAGAAGAGAGTTGTTCATGCTCTCAACGAGGTGGACATGCTCCGCACAAAGATGGACCTCTTGATGAAGAAAGTAGAAGAAAGTTCCAAGAAGGAAGAAGAGGTCGTTCAACCTTATGCAACCGCACAAGTCGTCGAAGCCGACCAATGGTGCGAGGTATGCGGAGGCAATGACCATTCGGGAAATAATTGTCCCGAAACGAAGGAGGAAGTGAGCTTCATCAACAACACCACCAACAACAATGGGTACCGGCCCCAACAACAACAACAACAAGGATGGAATTCGCGCCCCTTCTACCAAAATCAAGGTAACGGTTATAGCAATAATTTCAATAATTCTTATAATAACCAACCTTCTTTAAGAGATCTTGTCTTAGGCTAATGTTGGTAGTTCTTAGCTTCACTAAAGATAGTGCTAGGCAACTATCCACGGTAACGGCCCAGGAATGCTTGTTGGCACTTGCTAACGTTGTTACTAGGAGTAGACTATGGAGTCTATCCCCGGCAACGGTGTCAGAAGTGCTTGAAGCAAGTCCGGTCACTATACCTAAAGGAGTGAAGCTAAAGCAGCTATCTACTAATGCCAAGCGGGGTTGTCAATCCCGACACTAGTAGGAGCTAGCTAGAGAGATTGCAATCTACCAGGAGGAGATTCTGCAAGCGCACAGAACTATCGTAGTAGCACTTCGCCTGGGAGTACCAGGTGTCGATTTATTTGATCCCAAGGGAAGGCTAGGGTGGTGTATGAGTTGAGTCAAGGAGGGGATGAGAGTCGAAGAGAAGAGAAAAGGAAAAGGGGGAGAAGAGAGGAGATGAAAGGCTAGAAAGAATATATGAGTGGATAGGTAAGGATGAAACGGATGGCTAAGGTAAGGTGGATGATAGGTAGATAAATGGAATAGGATAACTAAGGGTAACTAAGATAACTAACTACTAACTAATGATAACTAATCCTAGATAACCATAGAGCAAGATAACTATGAAGCAAGATAGTTATGAAGCAAGGCAGGCAAAAGACAATAAAGCAACTAAGTTGAGTAAAGTTTTATTCCTATCTTGTCAAGTATCGAGGCGTACTAGCCTTTACCACTTACTTAGGTTGAACGCTAGCAAAACGAGCCTTACTGTTAAACTGGGCCAACTACGTGGTGGAATTCAAGGCGCACAGGGCTGTCACCACCTGCTTGCTACCACAGCTATCAGGGGGTCCAGCCGTATCTGAAGGTAAGTCTATAACTAAGCACCACGCTTAATTATAATCTAACTATCTCTACCCTAGCTTTGAATAAAGACACCCTTGCGGACGTAAGAGCAAACACTTGACTTAATAAGATAAACACTAAATTAACTAAGCAACCTATTGGCAAAGATCAATCACTAAGCACACTAGAGATTAAATACTATGGCTAAGTGAATTGAACTGTAGGATAGCTAGGTCACACTCAAGGTACTTGATAAAGTAATACTGAAGATAATACTGAAAGTAATGCTTAAAGTAATACTGAGATAAAGATAAATGTACCTGAGATACAAGAGAGCAAACCAGACCAGAGACGCCGGGAAATCAACCGACCTCCGATGCCAGTCGCTCGCACCCGCTTCTCTCTTAGCAAGCTCTACGCTAATACTGCCAAGGACTTAGGCTAAGCTGTGCTAAACTAAGAGCCGCGCTGTAGCGAGGGCACTAGAGCTACACTCTCTCTACTAGCTAACCTACTTGCCAAAGCTCTCTAAGCTTCTAACCTAACTCTCACTTGCTTCTCTTGCTTGTGTGTTGCTTGATGTGGGATGGTACTGGTACAAACGAAGAGGTGCCTCCAGGGGGGTATTTATAGCCCAAATGAGTGAGGGGGGTTCTTATAGTGGGCAGCCAACCAACCTAGGGTTAGGTCAGGTGGCGGGCGCAACCCCCTACTGGCGGCCGCCACCCCCTACTGGCGGCCGCCAGCTCCCTGGCCGTTGGATGAACCGCCTCTGCTTCAACGACATCCAAGTGGTTGTCCAAGGCGGTTTGGAGGTCGGTTGCATGTCCTAGCAACCGACATTCAGCCTTGATCCACGCTACTCCATCCTGAGCCGTCCGATGCCACTGACCTAGTGACCAAGGGCCAAGATTTGGCCTTGGGGAGGTCACATGGATCGGTGACGTGGCAGGGGTGACACTTGGGCCAACCCAAGTGGCGGGCGCCACTTAGAGGTGGCGGGCGCCACCTAGGGGTGGCGGGCGCCACCCCCCTTAGGCCCATTTGGGCCCTGCTGAGTGGGCTTGGCTCCTGGTGGGTCCAAATGTCCAGATTTGGTTCAAATCCTGCATTCAAATAAAATTCTATGGACATGTGGAATTTGGTTAGTTTGAAAACTATTTGACTACATTTCATGCCTTTTTGGTGGACTTTAGGGTCAAATGTTGATGGTAAAACAGGTGTTTAAGGACCGTCAACAACCAATCTAAAATAAATGATAGTATTAATAAAAAGATGATGGCTAATGATAAGATTCTTGAAAATATAAATGAGAAAATGGATAGCTTTAATTCTGCTATGAAAAATCAATTGTGTTTTAATAAAATGCTAGAAACACAATTAGCTCAATTAGCAGCAGTTGTCCCATCCTACGAGCAAGGTAAGATCCCAGGGAAACTTGAGGATCCAATAGAGGGTGTAAAATTAGTTACTACGAGGTATGGTAAGCCTCCGTTCCGGTCAAACTGGGGCTATCTACTCGATTCGCCCTTCCTCACCAAGAAGGAAGATCCAGGCCTGCCGACCATCACCTGCCGGATTGGACCAGAAGTCTTCCACGACGCCTTCTGCGACCTTAGATCGGGTGTCAACATCATGTCCAAGGTAACGTATGATAACTTACTAGCGGGACCTTTGCTCCCTACATTTGTTCGTTTGGAGCTGGCCGATCAGATGCTACGGTTCCCCGAGGGACTAGCAAAGGACATCCTCATCAAAGTCCAAAACAGCTACGTCCCCGTCGATTTCCTTATATTGGACATGGGATCCAATGTAGACGTCGCGATCATCCTAGGAAGGTCGTTCCTTAATACGGTTAACGCCGTCATCTACGTGGGATCCGGCCAACTTCACCTCCAGTTCCCGGAGTATAAGGTAAAGTGTCCATTCAACGGTTATAAAGCTAACATGCAGGTGAAGAACAAAGAACCTCGAGACAACAAACATCGTCGTCATCGCCCACGCCGTAGGAACAAGAAAAAGAGCGAGTCGGCCAACAAGGCCGAAGTAAAAGAACTCGCCGACGAGGTGCAACCACGGTCTCCATCTCCGGGACCGACCGAAGCACCCAATGAATGACAAGACGGAGAGGTCATGCTCTACGGACCTGAAACATGGAGCCCTTGCTAATAAGGTAAATCAATAGTTATCTCATATTTAATTTTTTATGCATTTCAATTTTTTGCATTTTCCCTCAATTGCATACTTAGTTAATTCTGCATATTTCATTTTGACAAAATAAATTTCCATGCTAATAAAACCTCAACAATAACTTGCAACATGATTGAGCAGTGGGACCACCCCAAGGTGGGGTCGGCTGACCCCCACCATTGGGCCCACTGCCATTCCTTTCACCATAGCTTAGCTTAGTAAGTAGGACTGAGTACCTTGGTGCTCGAGGTGCAGCCAAGGTGGGGTCGGCCGACCCCACCATGGTGCCCCCCCTGCACTCTGTTGTCTCCAATTCAGCTTACATATGAATGCTATGCATGTCATCAAAGCCAACATCTGAAAAGAAATGGTCCTTTGCTTTACTCTTTAAGCATGAAATGTTCCCCTTTATGTTGGATACTCATGGGACCACAACAACCAACCAAAGGCATGTCTTAGTGCTCTCATGGTCCTTGGGAATCACTTTAGACATGTCTCCACTTTGGTCATTCATCTTTTCCCTTTCACCAAACACTAGGCAAGGGAATCTCTGAAATTTGTATCAACTTTGGACCAAACATACTTACATCTTTACTAGACACTTGATGACACAAAGTTTAAAGCTTGAGGGGGGCATGTCATGGGGTCGGGCGACCCCCATATTGCACCATTCTGAAAACGTGTTTGCACACTTTAGACATGTCCTCTGGCTAAAGCAAAAGCAAAGTTGAAAGTGTCATGTAGGGTGGTCGGCCGACCCATGTGTTGTCCCATCCTGAAAATGTGTTTTCTCACTTTAAACATGTTCCCTGGACAATGTAAAGCAATGTTCAAAGTTGCAAGGAGGGGGGTTGGCCGACCCATGCTATGGGTGGTCACCACTTGCCCTTCTCCCCCTATATATACCCTTGCATTGTGAGCTCAACTCCATACCAAAACCACTAGGACCATCTCGAGCTCACAAGTTCTTCCTTTCCTTCCTTAGTTGCAAGTTCATTCTCAAGCTTAGCTTAGTAGTAGCCATCCAAAAACCAAAAACCCAAAAATAGTCCCCATTTCATAGTAGTAGTAGAAGCTTGGTAACTTATCTTGTAGTAAGATGAAGAAGTTGCTTGCCTCCCGTTTCAAAAAGTCCAACAAGGGTGACAGTTCTTCCCAAGAACCTCACCACGCTAGCGCTCATGAGAGGAGAGAGGTGGAAAGAAGTGGGCTAGTACCCTTCATTCCCCAGGCTAGAGTAATGGAGACCGAGAGTGGCCTCAGGCTAAATGCCGAAGAGATGGGGAAATTCCTTACTCTTCGTGAGTGTAGTTTCTCACATATAAGTGTCATTGATCCAGCCCTCTTGCATGAAAAAGGTATGGATTCAGAATTTTATGCTATTTTCAATACCATTAGTTGGGGAGGATTCTTTGAAATTCTTGAATTTGGCATAGAGAACCTAACCATTGAGTTTTTATGCACGTTATAAGTGAATAACGATGGGGTAGCATTTCGAATGTTTGGGATGGAATATGACTTGACTTGGAGCACATTAAACACTGCTTGAAGGACCGAGAATGCAAAAGCAAGTCGACCAGAGGGGGGTGAATGGGAGCCTAAAAATTTCTCTCGAAACTTTGGCCTTTGTCCCAAAAATCAACCCCCGAAAGCTTCGACCGAAACGTGATGCCTACGACCCTTGGAAGAGGGTGGATGATCCCTGCACCACAAAGCAAGAGCGATCCAAACACCAAAAGCTTCGGCTCAAGTTCGACCCTAAAAACCAACCCTCGAACGTAGATGGAGAGCTACGTCGAGAAATCCCCAAACACCTATGCTAACAAGTAGCAAAGATACCTAGAGAGGTTCCTTGGTGATCTATAGGGCCAAACGAGAAGTCCGGAAATCAAGCGGCAAAGCCGGGAGAGCAAACACACTAAATTGCAACACTCAGCCAAATCCCAGACAGTCCGGACCCCCAGTCCCCTGGCTGACTGTCCGCGATCAGGGGCGGACTGTCCGCGATCCCCTGGCAGACTGTCCGCCGGCAAAAATCACCAAACAACACAGTTGCTGAACACCCCCTGCACGAATCCCGAACTGTCCGCGGTCACCAACTGCGGACTGTCCGCCGGTCAAGTTGAGACAGCACAGCCGAGCCACGCGACCACTGACTCGGTCGGAGCCCGACGCGCGGACTGTCCGTGGGCACACTGGCGGACTGTCCGCGAGTGCCCAGAAAGGGCGATTTCGGTCTCCCTCAACTCAAATCTCCTTCAAATCGATCCAAATCAAAATCCCTTGATCCCAAACTTGGAGAGGATGATCACGAGGTAGTTTCGAGACTATCCCCAAGAAATCATCCGCTCAAATCAACTCAATCAACAGGAAATCAAAGGGGAAGGTGTATGAAACGAAAAAGCGCCACAAAAATTAAATCGACCCGATCTACTTGTTCGTGAAGAGTTAGATGAATTCCTTCGGTGGAAATGATCTCCTCACTATAAAGAACAAGTTGATTCAAGTGGATTTCAAAAAGATGCAGTAGAGAGGGAGATCGAGTGACGGGAAAAACATGGAGAAACGAAGAATGCGAAGAACAAAATCAAAACGCGAATCACACCACGAATTTGCAACCGTGTGGCTACCACACGCTACAACAGTGATATTATGGTCTCACTACCTCAAAATCTCATGAACACAGAGGTATGGTTCTCTGCGGATCTCAGTAGCTACAGCAGGGGATTGGGAGAGCAGGAAAACCCTAAGTGGAGAATAGCAAATGGCTGAGATAGGATGGGAGGTGGGTGTCTCCCTCTACTTATCCTAATTCTAGTTCCCACTCTACCCCTAACTAATTACAGAGCGAACCAGCTAAACCCTTGGGTTATTCTGGACCAACTCAAAGTAGATGCTGATCCGACGGCCACGCCCGCACAACTGGTAGCGTTGCCTCGACGCAACCTCACCGATTGCCACCACGTGCCGCCTCCGCTCTGCTCGTCCTTTTCACGGACCTCGCCCCCGATTTTGAGGCACAAACTGGGAAACCAGCCTTCACGACCATCCCCTGAGGCCCAAACCGGGAAACCAGCTGTCCATCGCCTGAGTTTTATGGCCCAAACTCAGAAACCCGCCAACGCCCAGGTTTTGAGGCCCAAACCTGGAAACCGTCCTCAGCCCGAGTTTTGTGGCCCAAACTCGGCAAAACCACAGCGCCCTGGTTTTGTGGCCCAAACCTGGAAACCGTCCACCGGTGCTTTTTCTGTGGCTCAACCACCAAACCGAGCCGTAGAGGGGATGCACCGCCCGTGCACCCCGTCCACCGACACGTGTCCCCAAGTCCTTGACCCGAGCAACACCGTTTCCCGCAAGTCTCCACACGTCGCTGTCCCAGGCTGTCAGCCACCACAGCTGATCCTCAGGCCACCGGTCCCTCAGTCCAAGCCTCACGTCCGCCCTTCACCGCTTCCGGTCCGTCGGCACGGCATGTCTCTACTTGACCTTCACCTTGCCTTCGATCACTCTATCCGTGCTCAACACCTGCACAACACAAGCCAAAGAACATGCGCATTATCCCAGTTGACAATCACTCATCACTTGAGACTCGGCATACACCCATGTATCCGCAATCTCCCCCTTGATGAGTGCATTGTCAACTACCAACACAAATCATAATGGAATAGAAGAAGGAAGAAGGAGAAGTAGAGAACTCGACCAAATGACCCAAAAGCGTAGCAAAGTCGAAGAAGGTCAAGTGGAAAGAGCAAGACAACTTGGTCCCCAAAGACATGGGCAACGGCTCGACGCAACCAAGCAAAGCAAAGCTAGCCCTCAAGAAGAGGTAGAATAGGCTCAACACCGCTAGCAGGAAAGCTGGACACCAATTGAAATATCAATTCACAATCAAGCAAAATAGAGCTAGCCCTCAAGAAGAGGAAGAGCAGGCTCAACACCGCTAGCGAGAAAGCTCGATACCAACTGAAGGGATGCCAATTGAAAAGCAAAAGAGCTCGATACCAAGCGAAGAGCATATAGGCAATGTCGCTAGTCCCTCAAGAAAGAGGCAAATGCTGAACACAACTAGTTACCAAAAATGCTCCGAACCAATTGGAAATTCCTCAGACAAAACGAGAAAACTCCCTCTCCAATAGTGCACACCCCCTTATGATATGAAAAATTCTCCCCCTTAGTTGATAATGCACTATCAGGCAAACTTCTCCCTTCCAAATGCATATGAATCAAAAATGCAAGTTAGCAGCTTCAGGAATATATTCGATAGCATGAAAAGATGCTCTACAAAGTTCTGATCCGATGACTCAACAACAAGCATACATGCCAGCAAAGGCGCAAGCTGATCACCAAATACGAAATATGAACATATGAGCAAACTGAGCAGTTTTGGCCAAAAAGATATTCACCATCAAAATAGCACTAAACATATATAGACAGGAAGTCAAACAAATGCTAAACATGTATACAAGGTGAACTACCCCTAGCAAAGTTCAATCATCATGTAGCAGAGTAAAACATATACTTGTGATTTCAGATTTTAATTGGAGTTGCAGCGCTGAAATTACACAAGATCAAAATTCAGCATGTGATTGCGAGAGGTTGAAGGCTTGTCATTACCTAACTTTTCAACCGAGCTAAGCCTATGCAGAAGCAATCAGAAGCTTAAAACGTCGGTTTCAGTCATACACTACACGGCTCAAGTTTAACTCAAAAGTGCAATGAGAAACAGTCTCGATACCGTGATGTGTTGACAAGCAATCCCATCTCAATCTTTCCAATTCACTTAACTTGGTTCAATTTTATACCAGAATATGAACAGACCAAGCAAGTGAATGACTCAGAACTAGAGACATAACAACCTAGCATATATGAAAAGCACAAGTGAATTCAACACATTCTACACATGCTAGTTGCATATCTCAATGGTGAACAATTTTCAAATTTTATGTTCATTTAAGCATGTTCAGCATTCATAAAATAGCTCAGCTCACAACATTTATCAGTGATCAGAAAGAGCATAAGCTACAAGCATCATCATATAGCATCAGAGCATACTAGATAGAGCATAATCACATTCTAAAGATTATATACATGAAGCTCGAAAAGCAAAATGCATGATGAAATGCAAAGACTAACGAAAACAAATGAAAGAGAGTCAGTCAATGATACAATACCCAAAATGTTTCCCCCATCTAAAAGGGGAAAGACACACCAAGCTCACCTCTCAACCTAGCAAAAGTTGATTGGTCCAAAGGCTTGGTAAAAATATAAACCAACTGATGATGAGTATCGACATGGCGAAGGTCGACATCACCCTTCTCATAATGGTCTCACAAGAAATGAAAGCGCACATCAATGTGTTTGGTCTTAGAATGCAGCACGGGGTTCTTAGAAATGCTAATAGCCTCGTGCTGTCACAAAGCAAGGGAACGCGAGAAAAGCTCTGACCAAAATCACATAAAGTGGCCATCATCCAAAGCAACTGGGATCAGCAGCTAGCCGCAGCAACATACTTAGCCATTGTGGTAGACTGGGCGACACTAGACTGCTTGCGAGAAGACCAAGATACAAGAGAAGAACCAATAAACTAGCAAGTCCCAGAAGTGGACTTGCGATCAGGTCGGCAACCAGCAAAATCAGCATCAGAATAACCGCAAAGGGAGAGGGTGGAGGAAGCAGAATACCAAATCCCAAACTCTGGAGTGAAACATAAGTACCTCATAATGTGCTTGACTACCTGACAGTGAGAGGTGCGCGACGACGACTGAAATCGCGCGCAAAGACACACCGCGAACTGGATGTCCGGGCGTGTCGCCGTTAGGTACAGCAGCGATCCGATCATACTCCGGTACTCCTTCTGGTCCACAGCTTCTCCATCCACATCCGCATCCAGGGCCGTCGTGGTCGTCATGGGTGTTGGTAGAGGCTTGGCCTCACCCATATCAAACTTCTTCAGGATGTCCTTGGTATACTTGCCCTGGTGCACAAACGTCCCCTCTCGGGATTGCTTAATTTGCAACCCGAGAAAGAATGTCAACTCGCCCGTCATTCTCATCTCAAACTCCCTGCTCATAAGATCTGCAAACTTGGCAACCAAAGCGTGAGAAGAACCACCAAAAATGATATCATCCACGTAAATCTGGACCAAGAGAGTGTCATTGCCTTGCTTGAGGAGAAAGAGCGTTTTATCCACACATCCCATTTTAAAACCCTTAGCAAGCAAAAAGGTTTTCAACCTGTCATACCAAGCTCTAGGGGCTTGTTTCAAACCATATAAAGCTTTGTGAAGTTTAAAAACATGGTTTGGAAACTTGGGATTTTCGAAACCGGGGGGTTGTTTCACATACACCTCTTCTTCTATGTAGCCATTTATGAAGGCACTCTTGACATCCATTTGAAAAAGTTTAAACCCTTTGGATGCACCAAAAGCCAAGAGTATCCTAATTGCCTCCAAACGAGCTACAGGAGCAAAAGTCTCCTCATAGTCTATCCCCTCCTTCTGACTATACCCCTGGGCTACAAGTCTGGCCTTGTTCCTCATAATGTGGTCATCCTCTCCTTGTTTGTTTTTGAAAACCCATTTTGTACCAATAGGGTGACACTCAGGAGGAGGTGGAACCAAAGCCCAAACCCGATTTCTTTCAAAATTTTCTAACTCTTCATGCATGGCATTAACCCAATCAGGATCAGATAAAGCATGTCCAACATCTCGGGGTTCAAAATCAGCAACAAATGCAGAATGAGCAAAGTGAGAGATTTGTTGTGACCTTGAGCGAGTGACTGTCGGTGTTTGTTAACCGGCAACTCGTCTTGAGGGATCTCAGACGATTTGTTCGGTGGGGATCGGCGTTCGTAGAACTCGGCGAGTACACAGGGACATCGATTTATACTGGTTCAGGCCGCTAAATAGCGTAATACCTTATGTACAGTGTGGCGTGTGCCTTGTGTTATGATTCAAGATTCAAATCCCCGAAGCCCATGCCTGCTTCCCCTTATATATCCGGCTGAAACATAGCACAGACCGAGTCCTAGTCGCTTACAACAAAAGAGTCCTATTCTAATTACAAGACTTCCTTTAAGAACTCAACTAGGTTACAATGAGAGTCCTAATCCATGTAGACTTCGTATCACGTCCTAGGATCTCCCATGCCATGTAGGTTTAGTCCGAGTACTCATCTTCTGATGATATCTCTGACATCCTGGTCCGTCAAGCCCCCGAGCTCTTCATCATTTCTTCAAAACGTTATCTTCTGGTTTCTCTTTGAGAATCTCCGAGTAATGTCCCGAGAGATCTTGAAGTGCTCCATAGATAAAGAACTTCTATGGTGTGGATATTTTCCTAAAAAATGCACCCATAGGGTGCAGTCCTCGAGCCTCTTGTTATTTATAATAACTTTGAGGATCTTTTGAGCCCTTTTCGAGTAATCCTTGGGTAAGAAAAAACATTTTCTTTATGGTATATACCCTGCAGCCCCCGAGCCTGAGTTCCCAGTACTGAGTAGTCGGTTCTTGGGGTCTTTAAAGTATATTACCGGGTAATCCATAAAGATTTTGAGAAATCAAAACATGACTTTGATGTGTTGCCTAAATCATCCGAGTAATAAATATTCAGCTTCAGGTGGGTAATGTTTCATCAAACATCCCTTATCACCCCCAGTGACTAAAAATTACTGTGAAGTCAGCAATAATTGACCAAAGACTGTTCCAGTTGTACGTATTTACAGTTCTTGTCGTTTTCCACAACTGTAAACTTTGTCGTCTTCCTCTTGAAGTGCGCATGGGAATCAAACCTATCACTGATGCCAGACTTCACATGTGCAATAGTACAAAGGGTAAATTATTGATTCTCTGGTCACTTACATCCGTGGACAATGTCCATAGACCAAAATAAACTGCTTATAAATACCCTGCCTGGGAAGCAAGGAGACCATATCCTCTCAAGTATATGACTTCTCTTAGTCCCATGAGTATTGTAGTATCTGGAGCGGAGATGTCCGAGCCCCCGGGTATCTTCCTTATGTAAGGTAGTTGATGTGTCCAGAAGAACTCTTGTGAAGGGACCATCCGACACGGTGGTTTCCAAGTGGTCGCGAGCAGAGGGATACAGAGGTGCACCCAGAAGAACTCTTGTGACTACCACTCGTAGATAACCTCGGAGTCACAGGATGTCAAAAGGTAGCGAGGGTGATGGTCTTCCCCTGAGTTCCTTGAGTACTGTGGCGACGCCTTAAACCTACCTTGGGATGCACTGAGAAGATAGTGTCTGCCCAAGGTTCTGTGTCTGCTTTACTGCGTCTCACTGAACCCGGTCCTTGGTGCACTAGGCATCAAGACTCTGTACCTTGATTACACTAAAGTAGCGTTTTACATCCTGCTTGTACTTGTGCTGGTAGGTGTTGTATCTCAAGATGTATCCACATATCTCTGTTGTAATTCTGAGTAATAATAAATAAGATCCGGGTACTTGGAATATTTTCCAAGTCCTTTGTCTTTATGTCCGAGTACTAACTGTGTCTTGTGAAAGTAGTAACGTTGTCTGCTTACGGTGTGCCTATTCACTGCCTCTGACGCCGTCTGAAACGTCCCCCCATCCGTTACGGTTTTAGACGGTTTTATAACGCCGTTTGGAAAAAGATGAACGGTTCCCGTAACAGATCTATAATAAGCCGTCGTCGGGCCTGTGGTTTCTTCACGCTTCCCTCTAGCCATCGCCTTCAGAGCAAACCAAATCCTCATAGGCAAGGCCCAGTTGATGCGTAGGAAATCCCTTGTCACCAACATGGGTCCTAAGAAACAAGCCGCTGGGGAGAACAAGAAGGCCAGGATCACCACCACCGGGAGGCCGCGCCATCCTTGCCCGCCCACTGATGTCTTGGCGTGGAAGATGCTGGATACCTGGCAATCAGAGCTGGCGTACTTGGCGCAGTTAGGACTTCTCCGAGCGCAGCCGCTTGATGGGTGGAGGGTACCGATGGACCATCGCGCTCCCGCCCCCAATACCACAGAGATAGTCATGTTCAAATCCTTTGTGGAGTGAGGGGTTGGGACTTCCGGCGTCTGACTTCCTACGGGGGTTGCTCCATTACTATGGTTTGACTCTCAACCATATCACCCTCAATGCCTACTTCCACATTGCTATCTTTACCCATCTGTGTGAAGCTTTTCTGGGGATCTTCCCTTCCTTTACCTTGTTCCGCTACTTCTTCTGGGTGAAATGTCAACCCAGTGATGCTAACGTAGAGGTAGTCGGAGGAGCTAGCATCCAGCTTAGGCTAGAGGTAGCTAGTCAATACATAGTTGTAGAGCTGTCGGAATCTGTCCGGGACTGGGCTGCCGAGTGGTTTTATATGGGGAACCCACCACCAGCTGTTGACACCTCGGGTGGCACGCAGAAGAAACCGCAAGCGCACGGCTGTCAGTTGTAGCTTTTCACCTCAGAGTATTCCGGGGTATCGAATCCACGAGGAACGCGAAGTGATTTTTAGAAAACTAGGGGATAAGGATATCTAGGATAGATGAAGGGAACGGGCACTATCTACTGGGGTAGATCCTAGTTCTATTAGACTTCTAGTGATTTAAGTTCTTTACTAGTGTACTGTGGGCGTACTAGCCTTTACCACTAACTTAGGTTGAACGCTAGCACAAGGAGCCCTATTGTTAAACTAGACCAACTACGTGGTGGAATTCAAGGCGCACAGGGCTGTCACCACCTGCTTGCTACCACAGCTATCCGGGGGCCTAGCCGTATTCACTAGCAATATAAAGCCTAAGTACCACACTTAATCTATATATTACTACTACTTGCCCTGTACTAGAACTAGAGCACTTGAAACTAATATCAAGCAATGAAACGAACACACAAGTACTAAAAATAAATACTTGAAGATAAAATAGACACTAAGTTACAAAAGTTGAAGCGCAGAGCAGAGAGAAGCAGAGGTCTCCGACAACTCCAGAACTCTCCAGACTTCTACTCTTCTCCTCTCCAGCTCCTCTTCTAGTGAGGCACTCACACTCTCTCTAATCTCTCTAGCATAGCATGAGTGCTAATCTAACCAAATGGTGAGGAATGATGTGAGGCTCTCCGAATGAGAGCTCTAGGGGCCTATCTATAGTGCTAGGAAGATAGGGGGTACTTATAGAGTGAAGGGGAGGTCGGTTAGGGTTTAGGGGGTGGCACCCGCCACAAAACCCTAGGGCCCGCCACCTCTCTGTCGTCCATTGCAACCGCCATTCATCTAACGGTCTTCACTTGCTCTCCTAAGTCGGTTTGAGGGTCGGTTAGGGTTTAGACACGTGTCCAAAGCCCACTATCCAGGTGATACTCTTTTTAGCCCTTGGATCAAACCGTCTTAGTGTGCAATGGCCAGGATTTGAGCTTGTGGTGACTCCCACAGATCGATGACGTGGCTTGGGCCACTTTTGGCAAGATGGAGCTGGCGGCCGCCAGTAATAGGTGGCGGCCGCCACCCTACTCAGGCCTAAATGGGCCAGAGTGCCTTGGCCTTGCTCCTGGTACACTTGTTTGGCCCAAATTCCGTCATTTCCTGCATTAAGATAGGAAACTATGCACATGTGGAAATAGGTTAGTTATAAACCAAATCTTCTACTTTTTATGTTGTTTTACCTTGGTTTTGGGTGAAATATTGATGGTGAAATGATGCTTTAAGCACCATCAACAAGCTCCCCCACACTAACCTCTTGCTCGTCCCGAGCAAGCATGGGCTTTAAGAATTGCAACAATTTATTGAACTAAGCATTCACACAAGATGTTCAACTACCTATACTCATGTTAGTAACCTTTCCAAGTGGCTAATAAATCATACCTATGGCAGTCGAAAGATAGAATAGCTTGCAAATAAGAGAAACACACTTTCCTCTTTTACATACCTTGGGGTTTCAGGATATTTTCAAAAAGAAAATCATGGTTCATTGAATCTCTCTTTAAATCTCAAGGCACTCATGGTGTATATCCTCTCTTTATAGCAAAAGAAATGTCAGAGTCTATCCTCTAGTTTATGTGGAGTTTATAGGGAAAGGAAGGAATGTAAGGCACTTCTATCTCTCTTTTATTGCTAAGTCAAGTTTAGGATCATGGGAGAGTATAGTCATGCACTAGCCATGGTATAGGGTGGACTAACTCAACTCCTTTGTTCTTTTTGAATCTCTTCTCTTAGCAAGGATCATGGTTATATGCATCTCTCTCTTTTTCTACTTGGACACTTGTCCTTTTTAGAGCATTTGCTCTTTTTTTGAATACTTGGACACTTGTCCTTTTTAGAGCATTTGCTCTTTTTTTAGATACTATATAGCCATGTCCTTTGAAGGAATGAGAAAATTTATTCAATTCTTTTAGAACAAAATTTTGGAGGAGAACTACATGAGTATACTCTCAGTGTGAGAGTTGTCTCAAAGAGGCATGGTTTGCCTTGGCTTTTATAGCATGACTAAACTCTTCTACCTAGATCAACTATTCTTGACAAAGCTCAAAGATTGAATAAGAAGGCTTTATGGGCTGTTCTCCTATACTCTAATATTTTGGCTCTGGTAGGTGGATAGGAAAGAAAGATTATGAACCATGGTAATTTTTGGTTTTCAAAATAAAAAATCCCAAGGTTGTAGCAGAGTACTAATGCAATTTCAATTACTACTTCTATATCTTATCAAGCAACAACCTAGGTTGATTTCCCTATCAAAATGAGTAGGCTACTACACATGAATAAAAGGTAGAACAACATGTCGTGTAAACACTCAATTCAAAAGAAATTGTTTCAACATTTTTATTTCCTAGCTGCATTTTTAGTTCAAACCGAGACATCCAGTGATCCAAATTGTACAGAATTTAAAACACAGGTTTAGGGGTTAACCAGGGGTGTTTCGGTGCAGAGTGGCCTGGCGGCCGCCAGTAATAAGTGGCGGCCGCCATGGGCTTTGGCCCACACGGCTTGCAAACAGCGTGGTAGCTACCTTGCTAAGTTCAGGTTACGGCTTTGAACATTCTATCACGTTTTACAGAGGTGTTTAGAGGGGATTTCCCCCACACTAGAAGTTTTGGTACTTTTTATTTTTAAAATGAACAAACTTGATGAAGGGAAAAATAAGGGTGTCTTTTATTCATTAAAAAAAATTCTAAACAAATGTTGAAATTGAAATTTAAATCAAAAAAATTAAACATAATCAAACTAAAAACCTATCTAGACACCCTAAATCTAATCTAATCTACTGAAGGAATTTCGTAGAGACGACATGGTTTTGGAGGAGGCTTGGCTAGACTTCGTGAGTGGATGGAGGAAGAAGAAGGAGTTCTTCTTTTAAGAAGGGGGAGAAGTGGAGGGATAAGCCTTAGATGAACTAACACGTCCTCATCTCCTCCTTCTTTCACTCTCCTGAGCTCGAGATTAGCTGCCACGTGGAGAGGGGCCTCTAAACTACCGCCTAGCGTGGCGGGCGCCAGGTTTTGGTGGCGGCCGCCAGTTGAGAGTGGCGGCCGCCACTCCTCCTTCGTCGGGTATCAAGCGGGAGAAAGTAAGGCTCGAAAAATTCAAAGTCCCGAGGTCAAAATGGCTTGGTTGGGCATAAAGAGGCCTTTCTCGGGGTTTTGGATGGACTAGGTGCATGAAATGGACAAAGGATAAACTAGGTCCATCTATTAATGGTCATGTGCTTGAGCTACCTCAAAATCAATTATATCAATTTTGTTTAGCTCATTTTTATCAAAGTCATGGAATATTTTTAATCTTTGTCCATTGACTTTGAAGATTTGCCCATCGTCAGTTTCCAATGTGACGGCTCCATGGGACGAGGTTGCAACAACCTTGAAAGGTCCTTCCCATTTGCTTCGGAGTTTACCATGTCCGAAAAGTCGAACATGGGAGTTAAAGAGTAAAACTTTATCTCCTACTTCAAACTCTTTCTTTTTGATCCTTTTATCATGCCATCTCTTAGTCTTCTCTTTATAGAGCTTGGAACTATGATAGGCTTTCTCTCGCCATTCTTCTAGTTCGGAAATTTGCATCTTCCTATTTTGGCCAGCTTGGTCAAGGTTCATCTTCCATTTCTTAATGGACCAATGAGCTTTGAACTCAAGCTCAACAGGAAGATGACAAGTTTTCCCATAAACTAGTTGGTATTGGGACATCCCAATTGGGGTCTTATAGGCAGTCTGATATGCCCACAGAGCTTCGGGTAATTTATGTTTCCATCCCTTTCCCATTTGGTCTACTGTCTTTTGCAAGATATTCTTTATTTGTTTATTGGACGTTTCGGCCTGTCCACTTGTCTAGGGGTGGTATGCAGTGGCTACATTATGTTGGACTCCTTGACTAGCTAAGAAATGTCAGAAGCTCTTATCTATGAAATGAGGGCCTCCGTCACTAATGACTAGTCTAGGAACTCCAAAACGAGGAAAGATGTTTTCTTTGAACATTTTCTTCGAATGTTTAGCATCTGCTGCTCGACAGGGTATGGCTTCTACCCATTTCGAGACATAATCCACAACCACAAGAATGTACTCAGCGTCATAGGATTTAGGAAAGGGGCCCATGAAATCTATTCCCCAAACATCGAACAACTCAACTTGGAGATTGTTCACGAGAGGCATAGCATCTCAGGCACTAATGTTATCATGCTTTTGGCAACGAGGACAACGTCTCACATAGTTCTTTGTGTCCTCGTACATGGATGGCCAATAGAAACCACTTTGCCATATTTTAGCATGTGTTCGAAAAGCTCCATAGTGTCCTCCATATTCGGCGGAGTGACATCTATCTATGATTTTTGTTGCTTCTTCTATGGGGACACATTTTCTCAAGAGTCCATCTCCACAGACCTTATAGAGATATGGTTCATCCCATAGGTGCGTTCTGCTTTGATATAGCAGTTTCTTTTTATTCTCCCCCGGCGGGACATAGCCGGTGACTATAAAATTCACGATGTTTGCATACCAAGGGTTGGTATATGTGACTTTTAAAAGGGTATCATCGTGAAGAAAGTCATTTATTGGGAGATTGTCTGAATTATTGGCTTGTAGTCTAGACAAGTGATCAGCTACTGAATTCTCTACTTCTTTCTTGTCTCTTATTTCCAGGTCAAATTCTTGAAGGAGAAGAATCCAGCGGATCAACCTTGGCTTAGCATCTTTCTTAGTGAAGAGATATTTTAGAGCAGAGCGATCGGTATAAACAATCACCTTAGCTCACACTAAATAAGATCTAAACTTTTCTATGGCAAAGACTACGGCCAAAAGTTCCTTTTCTGTGGTTGCATAGTTTAGCTGGGGGCCAATCAGGGTCTTACTAGCATAAGAAATAGCATAATGCTTCTTATCTTTAGTTTGACTGAGGACGGCTCCCACAGCATAATCACTAGCATCACAAATGATTTCGAACGACAAATTCCAATCTGGGGGTTGGATGATTGGTGCTGAAGTTAGAGCCTTTTTCAAAATATTGAAAGCTTGTAGACAATCCTCGTCAAATTTGAACGGGGCGTCTTTTGCTAACAGGCTCGTTAAGGGTCTAGCGATTTGGGAGAAATCCTTAATAAACCTTTTATAAAAGCTGGCATGGCCCAAGAGGCTTCGGATTCCTTTCACATTAGTGGGTGGTGGCAATTGTTCAATTACATCGATTTTGGCTTTATCCACTTCTATCCCACGTTCTGAAATTCGATGGCCTAGGACAATTCCTTCCCGCACCATGAAGTGACACTTTTCTCATTTAAGAACTAGGTCCTTCTCTTCACAGCGTTGGAGGACTTTGTCTAAATTGGCTAGGCAATCGTCAAAGGTTTTCCCATAGACCAAAAAGTCATCCATGAATACCTCCATGATTTGTTCAATCATGTCGGAAAAGATGGACATCATACACCGTTGGAAAGATGCCGGCGCATTGCAAAGTCCAAAGGACATGCGTCTATAGGCATAAGTTCCATACGGGCATGTGAAAGTTGTCTTACTTTGGTCATCTGGATGGATTGGAATTTGGTGATAACCGGAATATCCATCCATGAAGCAAAAGAAGGAATGGTTTGCCAATCTCTCTAGCATCTCATATATAAAAGGAAGTGGGAAATGGTCTTTCTTTGTGGCTTTATTCAGCTTCCTATAGTCTATACATATCCTCCATCCAGTGACAGTGCGTTGAGGGATTAACTCATTTTTCTCATTCTTAATGACTGTCATGCCTCCTTTCTTTGGAACTACTTGCACGGGACTTACCCATTCACTATAAGGAACTGGATAAATAATTCCTGCGTGCAAGAGTTTCAGAACCTCCTTTTTCACGACTTCACGCATAGCGTTATTAAGTCGTCTTTGGGGCTCTCTTGAAGGGGGTATCTCAGGATCGAGAGGGATACGATGGGTGCAGAGATTTGGACTAATTCCCTTCAAATCTTGAAGTAAATAGACAAAGACAGATTGGTGTTTTTCTAAGACAAGGGTCAACCTACAGACTTCCTCTTCAGATAGCTTACTGCTAATGATTACGGGAGTCTCATGGTCATTGTTTAGAAAAATGTATCTCAGGCCTTCAGACAGAGGTTTTAGCTCTATGGAAGGTCGAGATGGCTTTTCCGATTCATCTAAGCAAAACGGTTCATCTGTCTCGGCTTCTTCTTCGACAAAGAACTCAGAATCTTCTTCAAAATCAGGATGAGCCAACTCATAAAGGGTAGAGGTTCTAGCTTGATCAAGAAGATCTGGTTCTGGTGGTTGTTCAGTAATAGAATTTAATGCACGAATGAAAGGTACCGAGTACTCTTTTCCACTGATTTGAGCATTAAAGTGCTCTTGACATGGTCCTTGCAAGGCAAGTATGGACCAAGGTTGTCCTAAGAAGACGTCAAAAAGGACTACATCGAAAATGTAGAAATCTAAGACCATGTCCGCTCCATCTACTTGGATGGGGACCATCTTTAGGATTCCTTCACTTTCCAAGATGTCACCATTTGGGTCTCTTAAACACCGTTTAGTTGGTTGTCGTTGAAGGTCGGGGAATGTTCTGGATACATAATTACTAGCAAGAACATTAATTCCCACGACATGGTCGTAAAAGGCAAAGGCTTTTTCTCCCCTAATTCGACAATTTATTATGCTCGGTACTTTATCTATGCGAGGGATGTTTTCTGTTACTTTAGCTTCCATTGTCCATTCATGACTCATGATAGCTGAAAGTTCCAAAAGACGCTCTCGGCTATAGATTCCATCAGAAGACTCAGGAAGTGGTTTGTCAGATGGGAGAGCTTGAACGGAGTAGTTCATAGCATTTCCGTAATCCTCAAACACATCATCCTCTATCTCGCCCAAAAATTCCGGAAGAATTTCTCTCCCAGATGTGGACGAAATAGGCTCCGCTAAGTCCAGCGAGCTAGACTCGGGCTCTTCTTGTTGTTCTATGGTTGAAACTTGAGTTTCTACGACTTCTTCCTTAGGGATTTCATCGGAAACTCCAGTATAAGGAGTATTCTCGAGAATTCTATCAAGAACCTCCTTTCCACCTCGTGGAGAAAGATGAAGAAATGCTCCACCTGACGAGTGATCAAGGTGAAGGGCGCTCTCTTTCTCTAAACCGACATAGAAATGCTGAAGGAGCACTGGATCGGGTATGGCTAAATCGGGTCCTAAATTGATTAAATCAATAAAACGGTCCCAAGCCTCCCCTAATGTCTCCTTGTCATTTTGTCTAAAGGTCAATACTTCTACTCGTAGTTGTACCACTCGGTGGACAGGGAAATACGTCAAGATAAACTTGGTCCGTAAAGTTCCCCAGTCTCCTCTGGCACTTCCCACGGTTCGAGCAGGCCATGTTTTAGCTGCTCCCGTCAAAGTGAACGGAATCAGCTTCCACTTGACAGTGTCAGGTGAAATGCCCGAAATGTTCAAGCATGCACAGACTTGCTCAAAATCACGTAGATGTGTGTAGGGATTTTCTGATCCCGCAAACATGCTCTCCTGAACTTTGTTAATAAAGTCAGGGCGCAATTCGTAACTATCAGCATATATAGGTTGTGATGATGAATGTGGCTCTAATTGCGAACTCTTAGGAGCTGCGAATTGTAAGATAGATTGATTCTCCATGCGGAGAGGGTAAAGATGATCCTAACTCTAGTCTCAAAAATCAGCTACCGTTCCCCGGCAACGGCGCCAGAAAAGCTTGTTGACACCTCGGGTGGCACGCAGAAGAAACCGCAAGCGCACGGCTGTCAGTTGTAGCTTTTCACCTCAGAGTTTTCTGGGTATCGAATCCACGAGGAATGCGAAGTGATTTTGAGCAAACTAGGGGATAAGGATATCTTGGATAGATGAAGGGAACGGGCACTATCTACTGGGTAGATCCTAGTTCTATTAGACTTCTAGTGATTTAAGTTCTTTACTAATGTACTGTGGGCGTACTAGCCTTTACCACTGACTTAGGTTGAACACTAGCACAACGAGCCCTACTGTTAAACTAGACCAACTACATGGTGGAATTCTAGGCGCATAGGGCTGTCACCACCTGCTTGCTACCACAGCTATCTGGGGGCCTAGCCGTATTCACTGGCAATATAAACCCTAAGTACCACACTTAATCTATATATTACTACTACTAGCCCTGTACTAGAACTGGAGCACTTGAAACTAATATCAAGCAATGAAACGAACACACAAGTACTGAAAATAAATACTTGAAGATAAAATAGATACTAAGTTACCAAAGTTGAAGCGCGGAGCAGAGAGAAGCAGAGGTCTCCGACAACTCCAGAACTCTCCAGACTTCTACTCTTCTCCTCTCCAGCTCCTCTTCTAGTGAGGCACTCACACTCTCTCTAATCTCTCTATCATAGCATGTGTGCTAATCTAACCAAATGGTGAGGAATGATGTGAGGCTCTCCGAATGAGAGCTCTAGGGGCCTATTTATAGTGCTAGGAAGCTGGGGGGTACTTATAGAGTGAAAGGGGAGGTCGGTTAGGGTTTAGGGGGTGGCGCCCGCCACAAAACCCTAGCGCCCGCCACCTCTCTGTCGTCCATTGCAACCGCCATTCATCCAACGGTCTTCACTTGCTCTCCTAAGTCGGTTTGAGGGTCGGTTAGGGTTCAGACACGTGTCCAAAGCCCATTATCCAGGTGATACTCTTTTTAGCCCTTGGATCAAACCGTCTTAGTGTGCAATGGCCAGGATTTGAGCTTTTGGTGACTCCCACGGATCGATGACGTGGCTTGGGCCACTTTTGGCAAGATGGAGCTGGCGGCCGCCAGTAATAGGTGGCGGCCGCCACCCTACTCAGGCCTAAATGGGCCAGGGTGCCTTGGCCTTGCTCCTGATACACTTGTTTGGCCCAAATTCCATCATTTCCTGCATTAAGATAAGAAACTATGTACATGTGGAAATAGGTTAGTTATAAACCAAATCTTTTACTCTTTATGTTGTTTTACCTTGGTTTTGGGTGAAATGTTGATGGTGAAATGAAGCTTTAAGCACCATCAACACCAGCCCTTCGTCACCACGATGGATGGCTGCCTCAGAAGTGCCGGGAGTGGAAGGAGAAGATTATCGCCGAGGAGGTAGAAATTGCTCAACCTCTTATTGATGTGATAGAAGGATTGAAACTCTCCGGATTGAGCGGGTACACCGTCGTCCAAGACTTCATCGTGTGCCGCATCCATCCACTCTAGCAGCGAGTCAATTTTGGCTTCGAGTACCTAGGCACAAAAGACCCGAGTCATCATGACGCCGAGCAGCTGCCTGACCACGAGATTCTGAGGCGGATGAACCGACTGCTGAAGAGCCGTGAACATCTTATTCCGGTGATGACTACATTCTCCGCCATCAACCCGCCTCCTCAGGTGATTAGTTTGGCTGTCTTGTCTGTTGAGATTCTTTTGACTCAATTGAATTTTGGTTCTTATTGATAGGGCCAGGGGAGAGATAACAATGATTGTCCTTCCCTGCCTCCGGCGACTGAAGAAGGCGGAGGCATCCCTCTCGGGGGTCCTATCAGAATTGAGGACCTCCCAAACAAGTCGAGCTCTCCTGGTGACCTTGACTGGCTTGCCTCAGATTCAACTGACTCTGATGTCATGCTCATAGACCCGGAAGCTGAGAGTAGACGGAAGAGGTCTCCAACTCCACTACAAGAAGCCAGGGAACCTGTCCCAAAGAAAGCTCACACTGGTAATCGCCGTGCTTGCAGAAAAATACTTTTGTCAACAGAATTGGCTAAAAAGCACTGTAATACGGGTGCTCCGGGTAAGGAGAAGCCCGAGTACTTTGCAATCTTCCTATATTTGGATTTTAATAAACCCTTGTCTTATATCTTTGCTTCTTCCAGATGTTGAAACAGCTCAGGGAGCTTTCAGCGACGCGGTTCCCGAAGAAGTCCTAGCTCCAGAGCCGCAGCTGAAGAAGCCGCTCTTGAAGCTGCCGCGGGCGTTGAAGCTTGTGAAGTAAGTTACAAACTTTCTTTGGAGTACCCACGTATCTCTGGTATTAACATAGATGATCGTCTGTTGTACGAAAACGAAGCCGACTACAACATCTTCTACTGTTGTCCCTGATACCCTGGCGATAGAGGAGCCAGAAACGCTGAACAAAGATGAGTCCAGCATCCTTTCGCTCTGTAGTCAGGTAGATCCTCTGCTCGTCTCCTCTCCGTCCGGATCCTAGGCTGATGCAGCGCCTGAAGCGGATGTCCTCCCTTTGCCTCAGGTTGGTGTGCCATTTTCCATCTTCCGTTCTCCTGCTTAGTTGGAGTTTGATCGAGTAATCAATGAGTGTTTCTTCCGCACTCGACAGCCGGATGAACCAACTCTTGAGATGATTTTAGCCGACATCAACATTGAGGTTCCAGGGCTCCCGCAGGGAGGGTCTGATAGTGCCCCCAAGTCCTCACGCCAAGGAGCGACGCTTGATGTTATGGGGTACGACCAGGACCTCACCTGGCTGAAAGAGTTGAGCGAGCAAGTGGCGGCTCCTGTCGAGGCGCTTTGCCAATTTGTTGAGGTAATACTCTTGAAGTCCTCTTCATGTGTTGTAGTCTCTTTCGAGTAGTTACAGTATTGTTTCTGCACAGGGTTTTGATGTAAAGGTCAAAGAGCAAATCGCTCGTATTCGACAAGAGATGTCTCATGAGAACCAAGAGCTCAAAGACTACATCGCCCAAGATCAAATTAGTCAAAAGGTGGCTACCCAGCTTTTAAATAATCGCATCGACGAGCTGCAGAATAGTCTCAAGGTTGTTGTTGATGAGCGCAACGCTGCCAATAACTGAGAGATTGCGCTGATAGCCAAGGATGCTGCCTTGGAGCAGAAAATAAAGGAACTCAATAAGTCTTCCAAAAAGAAGCTGGCTGGTATGTTGAAAGTACTATCCCAAGTCCTTATTGTTCTTGCAGACTGATGACGTTTATCTGGCTGATGTGTTTTCAGATGCAAATACGCTGGCTTCCGGGTGGCAAAATGCTTTCAACCGGAAGGAGGCGGAGCTCGAAGAGGTATATGCTAATGCGCAAAGTACTCTTCAAGAGGCCAAACTGATGCGTGAGGATGCTGACCGGGACCTCCTGCAGGCTTTGAAATCTACAAAGGGGTCGCAGGAGGCTCTTGAAGCGGTTCAAGCGCAACTAAAGGCGCTAGAGCTTGCTGTTGAGCCCGTGCTGGATATGATCCCACGCCCTGAAGGAACCGACGAGTCCTTGATTGATCGGGCCAAGGCTGCACCCGGGCGACTAGCTCAGTACATCAAGGACATGGCGACTTCAGTGGTGCAGGGTCTGCTGGCGACACTGCGGCTGCATCTGCCAACCTTCGATCTGTCATCCGTCATGACACTCCCCGAAGGTAAGAGTGATGAGGACCTTTTGGCGATGCAGGAGGAGGTCAAGCCCATGGCGGAGGAGTACTCTCAGATTCTTGATCTTGTAGAGTAGTCTAGCCTCCCTGATAACTTGTATTCCCTATAAACAATTATCGTTCAGCATATAGAATCAAAGTATTAGTTACTTTTGAGACTTGTGGAGTTCGTGTAAAGTCGACTCGGCATTGCAAGGAATGTCTTGTCAATGGGTCGCTTTGTTTGATATGGATGTGTGACCAGGCGTCTTAGTAGACGGGTCTATCCGGGTGCTCTCTAGCACTTAGGTTTGGGTCGTATGAGTTCCTTTCTCTAGTAGTCGTTTAACGATCGTATAGAGAACTTAGTCTGCCCGAGTACTACTCTTAGTAGCCTTGGTCAACGGATAATTTTGATCAAGCACCTCCGAAGGACCGTAACAATGGTTCCTGCTTGGTGAAACATATCCTCTTGGTAGTCGCAGCTTGAGTGTATTGGACCTCTGTCCGGTTAATATGTAACAAGGTGAGTACTACTCCCCTTGTTATACCTTATAGGAACTAGTACCTACTTTTGTAGGTACCATATTCGCTGTAGGCTGATAGCCGGGTATTAAACCGTACTACCTTTTGAGTTATATTGAGCTCAGAGCTCGTAACTCGAATATGGTTGCCGCTGAACCATCCATCCGAGTAATATTATATATTAGTCGGTGGAATACAATAGCTAAAGCTTATTGTATCATTGAAAGTCTTTATCTGACTGAATAGTCATGATGAAGTACAATAAAAGGATGATTGATAAAGCTCTTGTTCTTTATGAATGAGTATTTTATTAATATCCGAGAAATGAGTACATTTGCCCTGGGTTAGGTTTGTAGCCTAGTCCTAGGTATAGAATTTCTTCAGATGCTCAATATTCCATGAATTTGGCAATGGAGTACCATCCTTAGTGACTAGCTCAAATGACCAGGGTCTTGTTACTTTAGATACGATGTAGTGTCCTTCCCATGGACTCATAAGCTTATGGTGTCCTATGGTGTTCTGAATTTTCTTTAGGACCATGTCGCCTACTTGGAAAGTACGATGATGGACGTTCTTGTCATAGTAACGCCTCATCCCTTGAAGGTATCTTGCTGATTGAAAGAGTGCGGCTAATGAGGCCTGTTCAAGACTGTCGACTTCTAGTCGCATTGTATCATCAGCCTCGCCTTCATTGTACTGCTCTGTTCGTGTGGCGTTCCAAATTAGGTCTGCCGGGAGGATTGCTTCCGTGCCATATGCCAGGAAGAAAGGAGTTTGGCCTGTTGCCCGACATCGCTGTGTCCGTAGCCCCCAGACTACCTTAGGCAGCTCTTCAATCCACTTCCCGCCATGATCTTTTAGAAGGTCAAATAGCCTTGGTTTTAACCCGGCGAGAATGAGGGCGTTTGCTCATTCAACTTGACCGTTTGATTGTGGATGAGCCACTGATGCGTAGTCTATCTTAATTCCACAGTCGCCGACCCATGATTTGAACTCGATAGCCGTGAAGGGGGACCCAAGATCAGTGATATTTCTGTATGGCATCCGAAAGCGATGGAAGATACTCTGCATAAATTGTACCGATTTGGATGCATTAAACTTGACCAACGGCATGTACTCAATCCATTTGGTAAATTTGTCGATTGCAACGTAGATATACTCAAATCTGCCTGGAGCACCATGCCAAGTCCCAAACATGAGAAAGGCCATGACGGAGGAATACAGATCAACTCATGTGCAGGTACATGCTGCTGTTTGGCGAAGAACTGGCATGATTGATAGCGGCGGACTAAGTCTTCTGCATCTTTCAAGGCTGAGGGCCAATAGTACCCTGATCTGAAGATTTTTCCAACTAGTGTCCTTGATGCTGCATGGTTGCCGCAACACCCGGAGTGAACCTCTTTTAGGATTTCTCTGCCTTCTTCTGGTGAGATGCACTTGAGGAGAACTCCTGATGAAGCACCACGTCGATATAGCCTGACTCCGACTAGAACATAATTTTTGCTACGTCTGGTGACCTGGTCTGCAGCAGTTTTATCACTGGGCAATTTGTGCTCCTTGAAGTAGTCGATGAAAACTTGTGTCCAGTTGGGTGCTAGAGTTAGAATATGAGTGGAAGGTGCTGGGTCAACCACTTCCTTCTCTTGGATTGACGATTTAGATAACTCATGTACAAAGGTACCACTGGGAACCATGGCTCTATCGGATCCCAATTTTGCTAGGATATCTGCTGCCACATTAAGGTCCCGAGTAATATGAATGAGTTCCAGCCCTGAAAAGTGTTTTTCCAGCTTACGGAATTCCGCGCAATAAGCGTTCGTTGTTTCTTTGGTGTAGTCACAATCTTTGTTAACTTGATGAATTACCACGGAAGAATCACCGTAGACTAGGAGTCGCTTGATGCCCAATGTGACTGCTAGCTTGAGCCCGTGAAGTAATGCTTCATACTCGGCTTCATTGTTGGTAGCAGGCCACATTATCTAGAGGACGCACTTGAGCTGCTCTCCGGCGGGTGATACAAGTAATACTCTGGCTCCTGCTCCACCGAGTTTTAAGGAGCCATCGAAGTACATCTTCCAATGCTCAGGAATAGCGTTGTCTTGGACCTGCTGTATTTCTGTCCACTCAGCGATAAAATCAGCTAGAGCCTGTGACTTGATTGCTTTCCCTGCAGTGAACTTGATGTTGAGCGCCCCAAGCTTGACTGCCCACTTGGAAATTCTTCCGGTAGCATCGCGGTTGTGAAGGATTTCTCCCAATGGAAAATCCGTTACCACTGTTATCTCATGAGATTCGAAGTAGTGCTGTAGCTTTCTTGAAGATATAAGTAGAGCATAGAGTAATTTTTGTACTTGCGGGTACCTGAACTTTGAGTCGAAGAGTACCTCGCTGATGTAGTATACTGGTTGTTGGGTTTTATAGATGTGCTTGTAATCTTTGCACTCCACCACAATTGCCGTGCTCACAACGTGTGTGGTAGCTGCAATATAAAGCATCATTGGCTCCCTGGGTCCTGGTGGCGTCAGTATGGGTGAAGTGGTGAGGTATCCTTTGAGTTGTTCAAAGGCCCTGTCTGCTTCTTCTGTCCACTGAAATTTATCACTAGCTTTGAGTAATTTGAAGAAAGGCAGTCCCTTTTCTCCCAGCCGTGAGATAAATTGGTTGAGCACAGCCATGCACCCGGTGAGTTTCTGAACATCCCTGACTAATGTAGGTGGCTTCATATTGAAGATGGCTGTGATCTGTTTTTGACTAGCCTCGATGCCCCGATGACTAACAAGGAATCCGAGTAACTGGCCTGAGGGTACTCTGAATACGCACTTTGTGGGGTTGAGCTGTAACACCCCTGGTGTTAAGCAACCCTAAATGCATAACTTGACATCTCATGAGCATAAGCATCATCATCTCATGTTGCATTCTGTTGTAAAATGTCATTTCATGTGTTGGCATGTAATGTTATGCTTGGTGTGATGCTTGTTTGACTTGCTTTTGGAGTGTGTGAGTCTCCTAAGTAGTTGAACCTTGTTGAGGAGTCAAAGTGAAGCTAGGTTTGTGTTGGTCATTATGGCTAACCAAGTCACTAACCCTAGTTGCCTTAATAGAGCCCTAGGAGTCCTTTTGTTTGACTAACTAAGACCTCCTTGTTTGAAGCTTTGCATGGTAGTGGGCCCTTAACCAAAAGTGTGTAGAATTTAGAGTAGAACAAAAAGTGTTCAAGGGCAAACTCATGAAAATGAGTTTAACAAGGTGTTTTAGAACCCACAAGGCAGAAATGGGGGAGATTAGACTTTGAAAAATTCTTCTAAGTCCTAACTGCCGAAACAGTTTCGCTGAGGGATCTTTGGAGCTTTCCTGAGAGAAATCTAGGCCGAACCAAAGCTTGATCTTGTAACCAAAGTTGTAGTCGGCTTGTAGCTCTACTCAATGGAACAAGTGGTTTAGCATTTCATCGAGTGGATTAGGAGATAATCGCGTCCAAAATCCGACCGTCAGTCGGCCATCAGCGCCTGAACCCGGCGATTCAGTTTGAATCAGCCGTGGTAATGGCCGACCGCGCCAGAACTTGGCCGCCGCGTGGCGTGCCGCGGCCGGCCAAGCCAGCGTTCGCGCGCGGCGTGGCGAGCTCAAGTCGCCAGCTCGCCCCCGCACTGACCGAAGACGCTCCACTTCCCTCCGTTCTGTCTCTCTCGCTCTCGCCGACGCTCGGGCGGAATAGAGGGGAAAAGCAAGCGCCGCTACCGTTCACCGCCGTCCGGCCGCCTCGACACAAGCCCAACCACCCACAAAGGTTCGCCGTGAGCCCCCGCACCTCTTGCTACCCTTAGCGCCCCGTAGGAAACCCTAGGCAAGCCCCCGGGATGAGCCGCCGCCATGGCCGCCATGACCGCCGAGCTCGGTTCGCCATGGCCGGCCTCATTCCCGTGGTTTCGTGTCGCCCTAGCTCACGTTCGAGGGTCAGGAAGGTTCGTGGAAGAGGTAGAAGGTGTTGGTTTAGCCGATTAGGGTTTGGTAGTGACGGTAGGCCGCCGTCCGCCGCTCGCCATGGTCGCTGGAGTCGGCATGGCTGTGGTCGCGGGTGCTCGGAGTGAGAACCCTGGCTCCTGAGCCTCGGGTTAGGGTTGTGAAGGTCGCCGGAGTAGAAATCGGGTGTCGGTTTAGCTCGTCTTGGTCGGAGCCGGCCGACGTGGCGAGGCCGCGCCGCCGTGTCCGCCATGGTTGACGGCGAGCTCAATCCGAGCATGTGTTAGGCCTGTATGTGGTATCGCCGGGTGCGGAAGGAGGAGAGGAGTAGAGCGGTGGTGTCCGTTTCGCCGGGGAGGTCGCCGCCGGCGAGCTCCGCCGCGGTCAACCCCTCCCCTGCTTCGGTGAGGATGACCGGTGGGGCCGGTTTGACTCGGGGGCCCGCAAGTTAGTGGCTCGGGTCCCGGCTGTCAGTGTCTTGGGTGCAGTAGTTTGGGTACGTGTAGCAGTTTAGGGTAAAGAGTTTTTCAGGGTTTTGTTTAATCAGTTTTCAGAAATGTTTGTAGAGTTTGTTTAATTCATATCTTGAGTTTTGTAAATGCTAAAAAGGTAAAAGAAGTTTTGTTCAGTTTGTTGTGATGAGTACTATGCAGGAAAAATATAATATGTCCAGTTTGTGATAGATTTATGTGTAGTTATATTTAATTCATGTTTAGGCTAAAATCTTGTTAAATGCACAGTAAACTGTGTATTGCTCAGAAAAATGTGATTCTTGTTTTGCTAGGTTTGTATTGATGAGTAGTTTCTGGGAAAAATATAATATGATGTTGTTCTGTGAAATATTTTGGCAGTAGCAATTAATGTGATGAAATGTTGTTTTCTTGTTTAATTTGTAGTAATTAAAATATGAGGAATATGAACCTGAGAATTTTTATACACTGCTCTTGTGCTAAGAAGTTCAGTAGAAAAATGGGAAATTTGTTGTTTGACACTTTTTGTTAGGATGTGTAGTTCAAAGCACCTTTTCCTGTTAATATTTGTCTTTTTCATTGAGGATAGAGTTTAAGTCCAAATAGAGTGAAATTTGGACAGAGGGCTAGATTATGTGGTGTTAACTTCCAATAATTTCTGTAGATTTTTCTGAAGCTGTCTAGGATAGGTTGCTGTTATAGGCTTGATTAAATGGATTTATTTCAGCAAGTAATTAAGGAGAATAAATTAATTAAGTAAGTGCTTGCTGTAGTAATTGTAAATCCTGACCAGTTAATTAGGAAGGTTAATTAGTTGGTTGGTTGGTTAAGGTCTTTTGTAATTAATAGGATGATGTTGACTACCTTGTTAAAGAGAACGCAGTAGGTGACATGTGTTTATCTCCTGAGTTATCTTGGTAGATGACATGTGCTTATCTCCTGAATTATCTTGTTCTGTGATTGCATCACCAAAGCATCCCATGTGCATTCATTTTATTTATACGTGTTATGCATCATATAGGATCGGTAGCGGAGGTCCAGAACCCGCCACCGGAGGAACCGTGTCCGAAGGAGACCCAAGATGAGAGGACCGAAGAAGGAGACGTCGAGGACCTGCCTGAGTGCCGCGACCATCGTCCCTCCGACTCTAACCGAGGCAAGCCCCGGAGTATCCTACTCCTATGGTTTGCAAATGCAATTATAAAAATTAACCTGATATGTTTGTTGCATTAGGTTATAGGAGTTGAGTGATACCGTTGACGCATTACTTACTCATCCATGTCTACCTGCCATTATTATCTTGATATCCGTGTTAGTCTAGGCTCGTTTATGCTTAGCCCTGCTTAGACCGGTAAAAGTCGGGTGATTTCCTGTCTCCCGCATATAGGTGGATACTGAACATGACTAGCCTGGTGATGTCATGGAGATAACCATGTGATAATTAATTTGAGACCGGGCGGGATGTAGGAGCAGCAGGACATGGGTTCTGTGTGCTAGTAGTCTCCCGTCTGTGTCAATTAGGACCCGACGAAGGCACACCTTAGTCATTTTGAACGCGTCAATCACTTAACGGAGCAGGTGCTGGTACCTCCCGTGAAGCCGAGTAAGGTTATTCGAGCCGGTGATGGAGATGTTGACGCCTAACATCCAGGGCCTTATATGTACCGTGGGCAACTATTCTGAGCAACCTGGCATGGTCCGTGGACAGGCGGGGCCTGATTTACCTGGCATGACCGTGGGCGGTTATAGCTTGAGCGACCTGGCATTGAGATAACCCCCGGTGTAGAAGGGCCCATGACCGTCCCGTGCGTTGTGTTCTCGAATCTCCTGAATAGGTCGCCGACGGCTGCCTGGCACGGTGTGATCGGGCGAGTGTGCGATATTTTTATCCCCAGCTAGGTAGGAATCGATTATAATCGCCATCGCTCCTGGTAAGTGAGTAACTTGACTGGGCATGTGTTACCGTAGTAACTTATGGAATTAAAGATTGTTATTGTACTGAATCTGAAAGGCTATTGATGAAATAGTCACTCTTGCTTAATTAATTAGCCGAGTGCTTGCTCTAGATCTGGTGCAAACCTAGTTAATCAGGTTGATTACTTAAATTGACTGCTAATACTCTAATGATGATTATTTAATAATGAAAATGCTTTATGCAAAAAGGTAAGTACAGCCAACCCCAGATATAGCCTTGCATACTCCTTGGTGTCGTTTATTTCTGGTTTATGACGGGTAAGTCTAGCTGAGTACCTTCTCGTACTCAGGGTTCTATCCCTTGTTGTTGCAGATGGGCAATGCTTCTACGGCTATTGCGAGAACTGTCTGTACCCCGTCGAGGGTGGTGAATAGACCATGGGCATGGTAAACTCTTATCCTCTCCTGATGCTTTTGTGGACTGATCAGGCAATGGCACCGTATTGTGAACTGAGAACTTATGTTTAAAAACTATGTTGCTTTCGCTTTTGAATTCTGAACTATGGTTTGTAATAACTGTTAAACTCCGATGTGATTTGAACTATGTGCGAACTGAATGTACCTCGTGGACATGTACGCTAATCTATTATGATCTTGGTTATTGTTGAATGATTGAAATCCTTCGAGATTTCCGGACTACCGTGTTTGTACGAGCTTAAGTACCTATAACCTCCGTGAAAGCGGGGATTCGATGCTTAATCTGGTATAAATTGGTCAGTTCTGTCACAGCTGGCATCGGAGCATGGTTGGCGTTACTGTTCATGAGTGTATTTGAAAAGTTGTATTTTCAAATCGAAATTTTATTGCTAAAAACTTATAAACTACAATAGGGTTTGAAAAATCTTCTTGATAAGGATTAAGGTGTGCCAGTGATCAAGTCCTTATGCCAAGTAGGTTTCTAGGTGGCTATTTAAGTACTAACTTGGGGGGTTGTGCATCATATTTAAATTCTGTTGTTTCTGTCGTCCATACGGCAAGGGTGAAATTGTATGGGTGCTATTCTTCGGAATAGTAATGTATGGATCAATTGCCTCTACGCCAAGGTAATAAGTGAGTTGTGAGAGCATAATTGGACAACCGCCAATCTAGGGGTGTGCTTGAATGGTACCGGTATGTATGCTTGTTACACACAAGTATGTGTGAAGGTACTTAATTGTGGGAGTAATATTATTCTGATGGGTGCATATACTGCTTACGTGTATATTGGGTGTGCACCTAAGTTAGTATTAGATTTAATTTTAGCAATGCATGATTTTCATACTGTGGGCAGGGCTGAAGTGATTTTCTACAGGTACGCTAACTTGCAAACGTATAGTACATCTAGTTAACGCTATGAGTGAACGTGTATGCCACCGTCTAGCCGTTAGCTTGTTAGACAGTGAGGACGTATGTTACGTGCATGCATCATGATTATATAACCTTGCATTAATCTTACTTCCTTCCTTATGTTATCTGTCCCGTTTTCTTAATAAAAGTTGTTCTCCAATTAATGAAAATATGTGTGGATAAACTTCTTACAGATGGCCCGTACCAAGCGCACATCTCGTAAGTCAACCGGAGGCAAGAGACCTAATTACATGTTGGGACCATGGACCGCCGAAGGATCTGAGGACTTCTTAGATGAGTTCGGCATGCCTACCATCCTTTGGAGGGTATTGCACTTGGTGGGATACTAGGAGGGCCAGGAGCCACAGTACGACTGGCACCGCGTGCAGATTTTAGAGGATCGCCATATGTACACGGTGGAGGTTGACGTGCCTAGCCGTGAGGATCAGGATCACGTCTGGTGTCGTCGGGTGTTCGCGTTGCAGGGGAGGACCCCGTGGGATGGAGCCAACTCGTAGTGGAGTTGGCGGTAGTGGTGGAAATGAGGATCCCAGAGACAACCGCAATCCACCACCTCCTCCACCAGCCACTCCCGAGCAGCTTTTCGCCCAATTCCTGGGAAGCCAGCGCAACATTGAAGCTTTACTGCGTGAGAATTTGGCGCACGGTCAACAGCGTCCCGAGCCAAATTAGTATAGTTCGTTTAGGGATTTCTTGGATACTAGGCCACCCATCTTCAAGGAAGCTACTGAGCCTTTAGAGGCAGAAGAAATGTTGCATACCATGGAACAAAAGTTTCGTTTGCTAAGGCTCACAGAGGAGCTCAAGGCAGAATATGCTGCACACCAGCTGCAGGGGCCAGCCGGGATTTGGTGGGGGCATCACCGCACCACCTATCCTGCCAACGTTCCTGTCACTTGGAGGATGTTCACCGATGCTGTTCGAGGGCACTATATTCCGCCAGGCCTGACTCAGATGAAAGTGGCAGAGTTCATGAGCTTAACGCAGGGGACTCAATCTGTTACCGAGTACCATCACCTGTTTAACTCTTTGTCACATTATGCTCCAGACTTCGTGAACACAGATGCTAAATAGATTGCTAGTTTCAAGAGAGGTTTGAACAGCAAAATGGGAAAGTCAGTGGGTACATCTTCTCGTACAGTCCTCAATGACTTTATTAGTGATTGTTTGATCCAAGAGAATCACAATAACAAGCATGCTGCAAGTAAGGCCCGGAAGTTAACTTTTGATTCAGGACCATCTCAACCTAGGGGATCACCAGCTCAACGTTCCCAGTATCGACCACCAGCGCCGAGGGCACGTTTCAGGCCGCCACAAAAGAAAAGTCAGCCGCAAGCTCAGCGCAATCAAAGGCCATACAAGATAGCTGCTACCCAAGCTCGTGGAGGTCAGGGTAGCTCAACAGGAGGGAAACCTTTGGTTCGGGGACCCTGTTACAATTGCAACCAAGAGGGACACTTCGCAAGATATTGCCCTCACCCAAAGAAGCAACAAGCTAACTATCCCGCACGTCTGCACAATATGACTGCTGAAGAAGCTCGTGCCGGAGAGCCCGTGACTATCGGTATGTGTTTTGTTAACCATCATCCTTCAGATGTTTTATTTGATACTAGATCATCACATTCATTCATGAGCAAAGCATTTGCACAAAAACATAATCAAGAGATTTCTGAAATGGACTATGGGTTTCGCGTAAGCTCCGTGGGGAGTAGCGTGTTATCTAGGCAGATGGTTTGTAATGCAACCATCGACATTGGAGGGCACAAATTCGGAGCTAACTTAGTGGTTCTGCCAGGACTAAGTATGGTTGTAGTCCTAGGGATGAGTTGGATGAGTATGTGGAATGCGGTGTTAGACACTGCAAATAGGGTTCTTACCTTATATGATGGAAGGACGAATACAAAGCTACGCATCTCTCTTCCTCGAGGTGTTGACTTCATCGATTTATCTTGCACTTTATCTATAGAAGACCTGTCCAAAATCCGAGTCGTCTGAGATTTCCCGGATGTTTTCCCAGATGAATTAACAGGATTACCCCCTAAGCGGGCAATGGAATTTGCAATTGAGTTGTTACCTGGAACTGCACCAATCTCTAGAAGACCTTACCGTATGCCGCCCAATGAATTAGCTAAACTTAAAACCCAGATTAAGGAACTGTTGGACAAAGGATTCATTCAACCGAGTATATCCGAGTGGGGTTGCCCATCGTTGTTTGTCAAGAAGAAGGATAAGTCACTACGTATGTGTGTGGATTATCGGCCGCTCAATGCCGTGACTGTCAAGAACAAGTATCCTTTGCCACGGATAGATATTTTGTTTGACCAGTTATCCAGAGCTAAGGTGTTTTCCAAGATCGATTTGAGGTCAGGTTATCACCAGATTAGGATTCGGCCACAAGATATCCCAAAGACTGCTTTTTCCACCAGATATGGATTATATGAGTATCTTGTCAAGTCTTTTGGATTGACAAATGCCCCAGCATACTTCATGAGTTTGATGAATTCGGTGTTTATGTCGGAATTGGATAAGTTTGTAGTGGTATTCATTGATGACATTCTAGTATACTCTGAGAACCCGGACGATCATGCAGAGCATCTGAGGATTGTTTTGATGAGGCTCCGGGAACATAAACTTTATGCTAAGTTTAGAAAATGTGAGTTTTGGTTGAAACAAGTGCAATTTCTTGGTCATATTCTGTCGGAAGAAGTAATTTCTGTGGACCCCAGTAAGGTACAAGATGTGATGGATTGGGAAGCTCCTACTTCAGTTGGTGAGATTCGGAGTTTTCTTGGATTAGCAGGATACTATCGTCATTTGATTCCTGACTTTTCTAAGATTGCAAAACCAATGACAAGCTTGCTCCAGAAGGATCATAAGTTCGAATGGACAGAAGGGTGTGAAATGGCTTTCCGTATCTTGCGGAAACTATTGACCACTACTCCTGTCTTAGCTCAACCAGATATCGAGAAGCCTTTTGATGTCTTTTGTGATGCATCGAATGTTGGGTTAGGTTGTGTTCTTATGCAAGAAGGCAGAGTGATTGCTTATGCTTCATGACAATTGAGGAAACATGAGATTAACTATCCTACACATGATTTAGAGTTAGCCGTTGTGGTGCACGCTCTAAAAATCTGGAGACATTATCTGCTCGGCAACGTTTGTAACGTGTACACTGATCACAAGAGTCTCCAGTATATCTTCACTCAACCTGAATTGAATATGAGGCAGAGAAGATGGCTTGAACTAATCAAGGATTACAATCTGCGGATACATTATCATCCAGGAAAGGCAAATGTGGTTGCCGACGTTTTGAGCCGGAAATCACACTACAACAATTTGAGGTTACAACGAGAAGACGAGTTTAGTCTCGTACACCCGGTGATTTTACACAATATCAAGCTGCAAGGCACCCTAGTTGACCAGATTCTTGAAGGAGGATAGTGAGCTATCTCTAAGAGATCATGGCTCGAACCTATCTCCGAATCGATGAATCAAAGAAATTCGGGGGAAAGGAGAAAAACTTGACCCAAAACAAAAATCGTTCGATCTACTAGGTCGTGAGGTTAGAGGGGAATTCCTTCGGTGGAAAGAAGTGCCTCATGATCTAGAACATCTCTGTTCAAATGGAATCGCAAAAGACGCAACGAACGAAGAGATCGATCGACGAGAAAATCATGGAGAAAAGCATTCCGCGAAGAACAAGAACAAAACACGAATCACAACCACGAATTTGCAACCGTGTGGCTACCACACGCTACAACAGTGAGATTACGGTCTCACTTCCTCAAAATCTCACGAACACAGAGGTAAGATTTGTCTTCTCTGTGGATCTCAGTTCGCTACAGCATAGGATGGGAGAGCAGGAAAATCTAGAAGGCAAAATAGCAAATGACTGAGTTTAAATGGGAGGAGGGTGTCTCCCTCTACTTATCCTAATTCTATTTCCTACTCTACCCCTCTCTAATTACAGAGTGAGCCAGCTAAACCCTAGGGTTATTCTGGACCAACTCAAGATAGCTGGTGATCCGACGGCCACGCCCGCACAACTGGTAGCGTTGCCTCGACGCAACCTCATCGATTGCCGCCACGTGCCGCCACCGCTCTGCTTGTCCTTTTCACGGACTTCGCCCCCGGTTTTGGGGCCCAAACCGGGAAACCAGCCTTCACGACCAACCCCCGGTTTTGAGGCCCAAACCGGGAAACCAGCCGACCATCGCCTAAGTTTTGTGGCCCAAACTCAGAAACCCGCAGCACCCAGGTTTTGAGGCCCAAATCTGGAAACCGTCCTCAGCCCAAGTTTTGTGGCCCAAACTCAGAAACCATAAGCACCCAGGTTTTGAGGCCCAAACCTAGAAACCGTCCACTCGGTGGTTTTTCTGTGGCTCAACCACCAAACCGAACCTTAGAGGGGATGCACCGCCCGTGCACTCTGTCCACCGACACGTGTCCCCAGGTCCATGACCCAGGCAACACCGTGCCCGCAAGTCTTCGCTTGTCGCTGTCCCAGGCTGTCAGCCACCACAGCTGATCCTCGGGCCACCAGTCCCTTAGTCGAAGCCTCACGTCCGCCCTTCGCCACTCTTGGTCCATCGGCACGGCACGTCTCTACTTGACCTTCACCTTGCCTCTGATCACTGTATCCGTGCTCAACACCTGCACAACATAAGCCAAAGAACATGCGCATTATCCGAGTTGACAATCACTCATCACTCAGAGACTCGGGATACACCCATGTATCCGCAATCTCCCCCTTGATGAGTGCATTGTCAACTACCAACATAAGTCATAATGAAAAGAAATAGGAAGGAAGAAGGAGAGAGAACTTGACCAAATGACCCAAAAGCATAGCAAAGTCGAAGAAGGTCAAGTGGAAAGAGCAAAACAACTTGGTTCCCAAAGACATGGGCAACGGCTCGACGCAACCAAGCAAAGCAAAGCTAGCCCTCAAGAAGAGGTAGAACAAGCTCAACACCGCTAGCAGGAAAGCTCGACACCAATTGGAAAATCAACTGAACATTAAGCAAAACAAAGCTAGCCCTCAAGAAGAGGCAGAACGGGCTCAACACCGCTAGCGGGGAAGCTCGATACCAACTGAATAAGGCTAGAAATCAGCTGAAGAGCATAACAGCAAGGGTGCTAGTTCTTCAAGAAAGAGGCAAAGGCTCAACACAACTAGCTACCAAAAATGCTCCGAACCAACTGAAAATGCCCAAAAACTCAGCATCAAGCAAAACGAGCAAACTCCTCAGTTGAACACTCGGAGGACATATGATTTGCAATTTCTCCCCCTTAGTTGAAAATGCACCATCAAGCAAAAATGCACCAAGAAGCAAATTTCTCCCCCTTGACAGAAGAACTCCCCCTTCCAAAATGCATATGAGTCAAAATGCAAGTGAGCAGCTTCAGGAATATAGTCGATAGGATATGAAAATGCTCGATAAAATGCTGATCCGGTGACTCATCAAGATGCACATAATGCTAGCAAAGGCTCAAGCTGATCACAGAATACGAATTATGAACATGTGAGCAAAGTGAGCAGTTTTAGCCAAAAATATTCACCATCAAAATAGCACTACCCATGTATAGACAGGAAGTCAAACAAGTGCTAAGCATGTATACAAGGTGAACTACCCCTAGCAAAGTTCAACCATCATGCTATAGAATGAAACATAGACTTGTGTAGCGAAAATTTATCGGAGTTGCAGCGGTTGAGTTACACAAGTTCAAATTTTAGCATGTGATTGCGAGAGGTTGAAAGCTTGTCTCGCCTAACTTTTCAACTGTGCGAAGCCTATGCAAAAGCAATCAGAAGCTTAAAGCAACAGTTTCGGTCATACACTACACAGCTCAAGTTTAACTCAAAGTGCAATGAGAAACAGTCTCGAAACTGTGATGTACTGACAAGCAATCCCATCTCGATCTTTCCAATTCACTTAACTTGGTTCAAATTTTATTTCAGAATATGGACATACCAAGCAAGTGAATGACTCAGAACTAGAGACATAGCAACCTAGCATAGATGAAAAGCACGATTGAATTCTACACATCCTACACATGCTAGTTGCATATCTCAATGGTGAATGATTTCAAGTTTTATGTTCATTAAGTAAATTCACCGTTCATAAAAGAGCTCAGCTCACAACATGTATCAGTGATCAGAAAGAGCATAAGCTACAAGCATCAGTAAATAGCATCGCAACATACACTAAATAGAGCATAGTCACATTCTAAGGATTATATAAATGAAGCTCTGAAAGAAAATATGCAAGAAGAAATGCTACAAGAACCAAAATGTTTCCCCCATCTAAAAGGGGAAACACACACCAAGCTCACCTCTCAACCTAGCAAAAGTTGATTGGTCCAAAGGCTTGGTGAAAATATCAGCCAACTGATGATGAGTATCGACATGGCGAAGGTTGATATCACCCTTCTCATAGTGGTCTCGCAGAAAATGAAAGCGCACATCAATGTGTTTGGTCTTCGAGTGCAGCACGGGGTTCTTAGCAACGCTAATCGCACTCGTGTTGTCATAAAGCAAAGGAACACGAGAAAAGCTCAGACCAAAATCATGCAAAGTGGCCATCATCCAGAGTAACTGGGAACAGCAGCTAGCCGCAGCAACATACTCATCCTCCGTGGTAGACTGGGCGACACTAGACTGCTTGCGAGAAGACCACGATACAAGAGAAAAACCAATAAACTGACAAGTCCCAGAAGTGGACTTGCGATCAATACGACAACCAGCAAAATCGGCATCGGAATAATCGCAAAGGGAGAGGGTGGAGGAAGCAGAATACCAAATCTCAAATTCAGGAGTGAAGCATAAGTACCTCATTATGCGCTTGACCGCCTGACGGTGCGAGGTGCACGGCGACGACTGAAATCGCGCGTAAAGACACACTGCGAACTGGATGTCCGGGCGTGTCGCCGTCAGGTACAGCAGCGACCCGATCATACTCCGGTACTCCTTCTGGTCCATAGCTTCTCCATCCACATCTGCATCCAGGGCCGCTGTGGTCGGCATGGGTGTTGGAAGAGGCTTGGCCTCACCCATGTCGAACTTCTTTAGGATGTCATTGGTGTACTTGCCCTGGTGCACGAACGTCCCCTCTCGGGATTGCTTGATTTGCAACCCGAGGAAAAACGTCAACTCGCCCATCATGCTCATCTCAAACTCCCTGCTCATAGTGTCTGCAAACTTGGCAACCAAAGTGTGAGAAGAACCACCAAAAATGATATCATCCACGTAAATCTGGACCAAGAGAGTATCAGTGCCTTGCTTGAGGAGAAAAAGCGTTTTATCCACACATCCCATTTTAAAACCCTTAGCAAGCAAAAAGGTTTTCAACCTATCATACCAGGATCTAGGGGCTTGTTTCAGACCATACAAAGCTTTGTGAAGTTTAAAGACATCGTTTGGAAACTTGAGATTTTTGAAACCGGGGGGTTGTCTTACATACACTTCCTCTTCTATGTTGCCGTTTAGGAAGGCACTCTTGACATCCATTTGAAAAAGTTTAAACCCTTTTGATGGAGCAAAAGCCAAGAGGATCCTAATTGCCTCCAAACGAGCTACAGGAGCAAAAGTCTCCTCATAGTCTATCCCCTCCTTCTGACTATACCCCTGGGCTACTAGTCTGGCCTTGTTTCTCACAACATGGCCATCCTCTCCTTGTTTGTTTTTGAAAACCCATTTTGTTCCAATAGGGTGACACTCAGGAGGAAGAGAAACCAAAACCCAAACCCGATTTCTTTCAAAGTTTTCAAGCTCCTCATGCATGGCATAGACCCAATCCGGATCAGATAAAGCGTGTCCAACATCTCGGGGTTCAAAATCAGCAACAAATGCAGAATGAGCAAAGTGAGAGATTTGTTGTGACCTTGACCGAGTGACCCGTTCGCCAATGCTGCCGATCATCTGTTGAGGCGGATGTTGGCGCTGGATGTGTCGTGTCGCCTCCCGAACTGATGTAGCCTCCCCGTCAACAGTAGCTGGCGCTTCCTCGGGTACAAAGGGTACTGCTCGAGGTGGCGAATCCCACGGCCCCCAAGATGAACAAGTGTCGGGGCCGTGAGTCGTAGTAGAAGCCGCTCCTTGCGGCACAGCAGGTGGAGGGGGTGCTGGATCATTCATACCTTCAGCACCCTCATCCTCGTCATCAAAAAGAGGCTCACCAACCTCATGATCACCTGCATGCTCAAAACGAGAAGAAGGACAAACCATGGTCTCGTCGAAGGTGACATCAAATGTCTCCATGACTCGGTTAGTGTCAAGGTTAAGTACACGATAAGCTCGAGTGTGAGTGCCATAACGCAAAAACACACCGTCACAAGAACGAGACTCAAACTTGTCCAAGTTGCCCTTTTTGAGTATAAAACAATGGCAACCAAAAACTTGAAAATAAGTCACCTTGGGCAGTTTTCCAAAACGCAACTCATAAGAAGTCTTTTCATGAACGCTCGGAGAAAAATGCGATTGGAAATGTAGCATGCAGTGCTCATAGCTTTGGCCCAATATCGCCTAGGAGTCCTATGCTCATCGAGCATCGTCCTGGCCATCTCTACAAGGGTCCGATTCTTCCTCTCTACAACACCATTTTATGGCGGTGTGTAGCGGGAAGAAAACTGATGCTCTAAACCCAAAGAGTTACAAAACTTCTCAAAATCCGAATTCTTAAATTCGGAACCATTATCACTCCTAATAGCTCGCATCAAGTTCAAAGGGAACTCGTTCTGAAGACGCACAATCAGATTGCGAGCAAGGGAGAAAGTCTCGGTCTTCTCAGCTAAAAAGAAGACCAACGAATATCTCGAAAAGTCATCAACAACAACAAGCACATACGACTTCCCCCCAACTGAGCTCACCCGAGCCGGACCAACAAGGTCCATGTGCAACAGCTCTCCAGGGCGCTTGGTCATGACCTGAGTCACTGGATGGTGGGGAGCGGCAACCATCTTCCCATGTCTACAAGAGTGGCAAACAAGATCCTTCTCCATATGCAACTTGGGCAATCCTTGGATTAGGCCAAGTGAACTAAGCCTTGCAAGCAAGTCGAAGCTTAAATGTCCAAGTCTCCTATGCCACTTCCAAAGATCGGAAGAGGAAGGTCTAGCCACAAGACAACGAGAAGTACCAAAAGACTCCGAAAAATTCGCACGAAAGACTTTTCCAAAGGGCGAAATCATAAAACAAGATTGCCCTAAGGATCCAAAATACGACTGAGATTCGGTTTAAAACGAATCTCATAGTCATCATCAAAGAGTTGCGAAACAGAAAGAAGGTTAAAATGCAAGTTAGAAACAAGAGCAACATCGCGCAACACAAAGTGCTCTTTAACTCGCACCGACCCACGAGACAATACCTTACCTTTGCTATTGTCGCCGAAGGTGATAAACTCCTTTCCGGCGACTATACTAAGACTGGAGAACCACTTGGCGTTTCCGGTCATGTGCCTCGAGCAACCAGAATCCACCAACCAAACGTTCTCCAATCGTTTTACCTACATCAATAAAAAGACATAGGGTGAGCATACGGTCCAACACTGGAAAGGAATGGTTTTTCTGCTAACCGTTCTTTTGAGCAGCCGGCCCAACACTGGTATTCTCCTTACTTCACTAACCCCAGTGTTGGCCCGTATGCTCACCCTATGTCTTTTTATTGATGTAGGTAAAACGATTGAAGAACGTTTGGTTGGTAGATTCCGGATGTTCGAGGCACATGACCGGAAACGCCAAGTGGTTCTCCAGTCTTAGTCCGGTCGCTAGAAAGGAGTATATTACCTTCGGCGACAACAACAAAGGTAAGGTGCTTTCTCGTGGGTCTGTGCAAGTTAATGAGCACTTTGTGTTGCGCGATGTTGCTCTTGTTTCTAACTTGCATTTTAACCTTCTTTCTGTTTCGCAACTTTTCGACGACGACTATGAGATTCGTTTTAAACCAAATCTCAGTCGTATTTTGGACCCTCAGGGCAATCTTGTTTGTGTGATTTCGCCCTTTGGGAAAGTCTTTCGTGCGGATTTCTCAGAGTCTTTTGACATTTCTCGTTCTCTTGTGGCTGGACCTTCCTCTTCTGATCTTTGGAAGTGGCATAGGTGACTAGGACATTTGAGCTTCGACTTGCTTGCAAGACTTAGTTCACTTGGCCTAATCCGAGGATTGCCCAAGTTATCCATGGAGAAGGATCTTGTTTGCCACTCTTGTAGACACGGGAAGATGGTTGCTGCTCCCCACCATCCAGTGACTCAGGTCATGACTAAGCGCCCTGGAGAGCTTTTGCACATGGACCTTGTTGGTCCGGCTCGGGTGAGCTCGGTTGGGGGGAAGTGGTATGTGCTTGTTGTTGTTGATGACTTTTCGAGATATTCGTGGGTCTTCTTTTTAGCTGAGAAGACCGAGACTTTTTCCTTTGCTCGCAATCTGATTTTACGTCTTCAGAACGAGTTCCCTTTGAACTCGATGCGAGCTATTAGGAGTGATAATGGTTCCGAATTCAAGAATTCGGATTTTGAGAAGTTTTGTAACTCTTTGGGCTTGGAGCATCAGTTTTCTTCTCCCTACACACGGCCTCAGAATGGTGTTGTAGAGAGGAAGAATCGGACCCTTGTAGAGATGGCCAGGACGATGCTCGATGAGCATAGGACTCCTAGGCGATATTGGGCCGAAGCTATGAGCACTGCATGCTATATTTCCAGGCATATGTCGAAAGTTCTCATACTCTCGCTTGAACGACTCGTAGAGATGGGTTTTGACTTGAGAGGTTCCCTCATGAAAACGCATGAGGGTAGCCCAAATCTCCCGAGCCGTAGCGAGGTGAGAAACGCGATCAAACTCACTCATGCTCAGACATGAGAAAAGAGCATTACGGGCTCGGCTATTGGCATCGTGCTCAATGATCTGATGCTGAGTCACACAAGCAACCAAGACCATGTAATCAGCAGAGTTGCAAATATCCCAAATGGAAGCACCAATACTTTGCAGATAGGCCGACATGCGTATCTTCCAATACGCATAGTTCGTCCCATCGAAAAACGGCGGTTTGCCCACGCCGCGATCCATGTCGCCTTTCGTGGATCTGGAACCGGCTAAGGTGGAAGATCCTTAACCTGCTCCGATACCAATTGAAGGACCGAAAGTGCTACCAGAAAGCGACCAGAGGGGGGTGAATGGGAGCTTCAAATCTCTTTTCAAAAACTTGTCGCCACTGTCCCAAGAATCAACCCCAAGAGCAAACCCAGAGCTTGCAAGTGTCCACGACCCTAGATGTACGGTGGATGCTTCCAAGAAGCACAGCGAGACACTAGACAACTCTAGAAACCCAACGCAAAAAATGGAAACCAAAACTGACAATAGACGAACAATTCACGGACGAAATCGTACAAACTTCACTTGACCGGACTCTGGCCAGCGTCCAATCAGTGAGCACCGGATGCGTCCGGTCAGGCAAAGTTTGATTCTGGACCTCTCTGTTTGCTACCGGTCTCACTGCGCTGATCGTCCGGTCACACTACAGGGAGCGTCCGGTCGACACAGACAGGCAATGAACAGTGCCTTCTGTGCGTCTGGTCATGTGAAAAACCCTAGCGTCCAGTCACGTCTCAAAATAGAACCGAGATAAAGTTCCAACGGCCGGACTCTCGAGGCAGCGTCCGGTCAACGCTTGCACAGCGTCCGGTCACCCCGAAACGAGTTCTTCGTCCACCGATTCGACTTGATCTCACCCAAAATGAATCCTCTAGGGATCAAACTTGGTGAGAAGGGTCACAAGGAGGATAGTGAGCTATCTCTAAGAGATCATGGCTCGAACCTATCTCCAAATCGATGAATCGAAAAAATTCGGGGAAGGGAGAAAAACTTGACCCAAAATGAAAATCGATCGATCTACTAGGTTGTGAGGTTAGAGGTGAATTCCTTCGGTGGAAAGAAGTGCCTCCTGATCTAGAACATCTCTGTTCAAATGGAATCGCAAAAGACGCAACGAACAAGGAGATCGATCGACGGGAAAATCGTGGAGAAAAGCAATCATCGAAGAACAAGAACAAAACACGAATCACAACCACGAATTTGCAACCGTGTGGCTACCACACGCTACAACAGTGAGATTACAGTCTCACTTCCTCAAAATCTCACGAACATAGAGGTATGATTTGTCTTCTCTGTGGATCTCAGTTCGCTACAGCAGAGGATGGGAGAGCAGGAAAACCTAGAAGGCAAAATAGCAAATGGTTGAGTTTAAATGGGAGGAGGGTGTCTCCCTCTACTTATCCTAATTCTATTTCCTACTCTACCCCTCTCTAATTACAGAGCGAGCCAGCTAAACCCTAGGGTTATTCTGGACCAACTCAAGATAGCTGGTGATCCGACGGCCACGCCCGCACAACTGATAGCGTTGCCTCGACGCAACCTCACCGATTGCCGCCACGTGCCGCCACCGCTCCGCTTGTCCTTTTCACGGACTTCGCCCCCGGTTTTTAGGCCCAAACCGGGAAACCAGCCGACCATCGCCTGAGTTTTGTGGCCCAAACTCAGAAACCCGCAGCACCCAGGTTTTGAGGCCCAAACCTGGAAACCATCCTCAGCCCGAGTTTTGTGGCCCAAACTCGGAAACCATCAGCACCCAGGTTTTGAGGCCCAAACCTGGAAACTATCCACTCGGTGGTTTCTCTGTGGCTCAACCACCAAACCGAGCCGTAGAGGGGATGCAACGCCCGTGCTTCCCGTCCACCGACACGTGTCCCCAGGTCCATGACCCTGGCAACACCGTGCCCGCAAGTCTTCGCTCGTCGCTGTTCCAGGCTATCAACCACCACAGCTGACACTCGGGCCACCGGTCCCTTAGTCCAAGACTCACGTCCGCCCTTCGCCACTCTCGGTCCATCGGCACGGCACGTCTCTACTTGACCTTCACCTTGCCTCTGATCACTGTATCCGTGCTCAACACCTGCACAACACAAGCCAAAGAACATGCGCATTATCCCAGCTGACAATCACTCATCACTCAGAGACTCGGCATACACCCATGTATCCGCACCCTCAACAGCAGCTGGTGCCTCCTCGGGTACAAAAGGTACAGCCTGAGGTGGCGGATCCCACGACCCCCAAGTAGTCGATGAAGAGGGGTTGGGGCCATGAGTCGTCGTAGTAGAAGCCGATGCTTGCGGCACAGCAGGTGGAGGAGGTGCTGGATCATCCATCCCTTCAGCACCCTCGTCCTCGTCATCAAAAAGAGGGTCACCAAAACCTCATGATCAGCTGCACGCTCAAAACGAGAAGAAGGACAAACCATGGTCTTGTCGAAGGTGACATCGGATGTCTCCATGACTCGGTTAGTATCAAGGTTAAGTACACGATATGCGCGAGTATGAGTGCCATAACCCATAAATACACCGTCAGAAGAACGAGAGTCAAATTTGTCCAGGTCACCTTTCTTAAGTATAAAACAGTGGCAACCAAAAACTCTAAAATAACTCACCTTGGGCTGTTTTCCAAAACGCAACTCATAAGAAGTCTTTTTCAAGAAAGCTCGAAGAAAAATGCGATTGGAAATATAGCATGTAGTGTTCATAGCTTCGGCCCAATATCGCCTAGGAGTCCTATGCTCATCGAGCATCGTCCAGGCCATCTCTACAAGGGTCCAATTCTTCCTCTCTACAACACCATTTTGTGGCGGTGTGTAGGGGGAAGAAAACTGATGCTCTAAACCCAAAGAGTTACAAAACTTCTCAAAGTACGAATTCTTAAACTCGGAACCATTATCACTTCTAATAGCTTGCATCGAGTTCATAGGGACTCATTCTTAAGACGCAAAATCAGATTGCGAGCAAAAGAGAAAATCTCAGTTTTCTCAGCTAAAAAGAAAACCCACGAATATCTCGAAAAGTCATCCACAACAACAAGCACATACCACTTCCCCCCAACCGAGCTCACCCGAGCCGGACCAAAAAGGTCCATGTGCAAAAGCACTCTAGGGCGCTTAGTCATGACTTGGTTCACAGGATGGTGGGGAGCGGCAACCATCTTCCCATGTCTACAAGAATGGCAAACAAGATCCTTCTCCATGGATAACTTGGACAATCCTCGGATTAGGCCAAGTGAACTATGCCTTTCAAGCAAGTCGAAGCTCTGGTGACCAAGTCTCCTATGCCACTTCCAAAGATCAGAGGAGGAAGGACCAGCCAAAAGACATCGAGAAATGCCAAAAGACTCTGAGATATTCACATGAAAGACTTTCCCAAAGGACGAACTCAGACATACTAGATTGCCCTGAGGATCCAAAATACGACTGAGATTCGGTTTAAAACAAATCTCATAGTCATCATCAAAGAGTTGCGAAACAGAAAGAAGGCTAAAATGCAAGTTAGAAACAAGAGCAACATCGCACAACACAAAGTGCTCATTAACTCGCACCGACCCACGAGACAACACTTTACCTTTGCTATTGTCGCCGAAGGTGATAAACTCCTTTCCAGCGACTAGACTAAGACTGGAGAACCACTTGGCGTTTCTGGTCATATGCCTTGAGCACCTAGAATCCACCAACCAAACGTCCTCCAATCGCTTTACCTACATCAATAAAAAGACATAGGGTGAGCATACGGTCCAACACTGGGGTAAGTAAAATGGGAATTATACCAGTGTTGGGCCGGCTGCTCAAAAGAACGGTTAGTAGAAAAACCATTCCTAGCACGCCTACGGGGAAAGCGATCACCACGTAGAGGAAAACGTGGTCCGCTAAGGGAGGAGCGTCCATCGTGATACTCAAAACACAGTGGGGTGTAACGCTTAACTACAAAGCCACCGCCACGGGGTCCATAGCCCACAACTGCAGGATCCCGCCGGGCATGACCTCCTTGCGGCCTAGGCCTAGGACCTTGAGGCATTGGACCTTTAGTCCTAGCAGCTCTCCTCTGAACGTTCGGCACATGTATATCATGGAAAGGATGATACATGTCCGTGTTGTTCATCTCCTTTGCACAACGCTCCTCTCTCTTACGCCAAAAGCAAAACTCCCTCAAGTGTCCGTCTCTCCCACAGTGCTGACAATGGTACCGCACCGCTCTCATAGGGGGTGGTTGGTACTCACGGTAGTGGGTGTGGATCACTTTGCCCTTCTATGGCATTAGCTCCTCTTGGATAGGTGGCATGGTGTCTAGCTTGTTCTTGAGGTGGTTTGGTTTTGGAGCCCATGTCTGTTTCTTGGGTGGAGCTCTCGGAGGTTCAACAAACACCCCATCCTTGGTGTTAGGCTTTAGAGGCTCTTTGGGTGGAATTTTGGTCAGTTTGGGAGTAGTGGTGGAGTTGGGCTTCTCACTCCGATTAAGACCACTCGACTCTCCAATCTTACCAAAAGACGAAGCACAATCAACACCCTGAGCAAAGCCTACACCTGGACCTCCAGCAGCACGCTTGAATCGGGAGATCATCATCCCAAGCCGCGGCTCACCAGAAGACACCCATGACAAGATGGTCCAAAGGTATGTGTTCTCTTCCTCGGTTTGCATCTTGTCATGTTGCACGTTAGCAATCTCCATTTCCAAACCTTCACACAAAACACACCTAGACACACAAGTGCTACCCGAGCTGGCCTTCTCAAGAGACACAATCTTGGCATTCTTCTCTGCCAACTCGAATTGCAAGCCTGCACAAGACTTGCACGCACCCAGCAACCCCGGTCCAGCCTTCAGCTCATCCATCTCTTCGACCAAAGCAACATACTTCCCCCTCAAAGTGAGAAGGTCAGTCATGTCCTTGGAGCACATCTGACACTCGTCCTCCTCAGAGACAACAACGGTATTCAAGTTCCTTCACCATATCCTCCAACTTCTGCCTAATCTCCTTGCGCTCTCTAGCAGCACGCCTAAGCAGCTTATCTTGACTAAGGAGGGCGGCAGTAAGTTTCTTGACCTCAGCAGAAAGCTCATCAGGGGTCTAAGATACCTGGGAGGTGTCGTCGTCGTCGTCGTTCTGAGAGATCTCCTCCAGCTGGCTGTCTTCCTCCTTGCTGAGGGCCATGGTGCAAAAGCCCTCGTTGTCGGCGAAGAAGCAGAGGCCGTTCAGCTTGTCCTCGATTCTCTTCTTCTTCTCGGACTCGTCGTCGCTTGAGGAAGCGGAGTCATCATCCAAGTCGTCGACGTCGCTGAGCGTGGCGAAGAAAGCACGCTGCTCGGCCTGGGCTTTCTCCATGTACTTTTTCTTGATGTACTCCTTGTTGAAGCCAACCTTCTTCTTGTGCTTGGGAGGGGTGTACTTCTCATTGTGCCAGCTGGAGTCGTACTTGTGGCCACGATCGTCCTTGCCCGCCACTTGCTTGTTCTTCTTGGGGCAGTTGGCGATGAAGTGGTCCGGGTCACCACACTCAAAGCACTCAGCGCGTCCTCCTCCACGATGACGGTTCATGCATTTGTTGTGAAACTGCGAGAACCGGTTGGCGAGCAAAGCCAACTCGTCGTCTCCCATGAACTCCAGCTGCTCCTCTGTGACAGAAAAAAGAGAGGAAAGTGCAAATCCTCCAGAGGAGTTAGCAGAAGAGCCAGAAAGCAAAGCCATCGATGGGCCAGAAGGATTTTCATAAGAAGCCCTCGCCATGGCATCAATCTCACTGGACTTGAGCTTACTAAAGAGCTCGTCGCAGGTGAGAGTCTCATAGTTAGGCGATTCGATGATCGCCTGATCCTTGGAATCCCACACCGACCGATCAAGAGTATGGAGTAGCTTGAGAGCTCTCTCATGATCGTCGAAAGGCAACAACTCCTTGTTAGCCCTCATCCTGTTGACAATCACCTGAAAGCGAGCGAACAAACTCTCTATGCTCTCGCCAGGCATGTGTCGAAAGTTCTCATACTCTCGCTTGTGCGACTCATAGAGACGGGTTTTGACTTGAGTGGTGCCCTCATGAAAACGCATGAGGGTAGCCCAAATCTCCCGAGCCGTAGCGAGGTGAGAAACGCGATCAAACTCCGTCATGCTCAAACATGAGAAAAGAGCATTACGGGCTCGACTATTGGCATCGTGCTCATCGATCTGATGCTGAGTAGCACGAGCAGCCAAGACCACATAATCTGCAATGTTGCAAATATCTCAAATGGAAGCACCCAAACTCTGAAGATAGGACGAGATGCATATCTTCCAATACGCATAGTTCGTCCCATCAAAGAACGGAGGTTTGCCCACGCCGCGATCCATGTCGCCTTCTGTGGATCTGGAACCGGCTAAGGTGAAAGATCCTTAACCCGCTCTGATACCAATTGAAGGACCAAGAATGCAAAAGCAAGGCGACCAGAGGGGGGGGGGTGAATGGGAGCCTAAAAATTTCTCTCGAAACTTTGGCCATTGTCCCAGAAATCGACCCCCGAAAGCTTCGACCGAAACGTGATGCCTACGACCCTTGGAAGACGGTGGATGATCCCTAGGATCAGAGCGAGGCACCACAAAGCAAGAGCGATCTGAACACCAAAAGCTTCGGCTCAAGTTCGACCCTAAAAACCAACCCTCGAACGTAGATGGAGAGCTACGTCGAGAAATCCCCAAATACCTATGCTAACAAGTAGTAAAGATACCTAGAGAGGTTCCTTGGTGAACTATAGGGCCAAACGAGATGTCTGGAAATCAAGCGGAAAAGCCGGGAGAGCAAACGCACTAAATTGCAACACTCAGCCAAATCCCGGATTGTTCGGACCCCCAGTCCCGGACTGTCCGCGTCAGGGGCGGACTGTCCGCGGTCCCATGGAGGACTGTCCGCCGACAAAAATCGCCAAACAACATAGTTGCTGAACACCCCCTGCACAACTCCAGGACTATCGCGGTCACCAACTGCGGATTGTCCGCCGGTCAAGTTGAGACAGCACAGCCGAGCCACGCGACCAATGACTCGGTCGGAGCCCGACGCGCGAACTGTCCGCGGACACACTAGCGGACTGTCCGCGAGTGCCCAGAAAGGGCGATTTCGGTCGCCCTCAACTCAAATCTCCTTCAAATCGATCCAAATCAAAATCCCTTGATGCCAAACTTGGAGAGGATGATCACGAGGTAGTTGGGAGACTATCCCCAAGAAATCATCCGCTCAAATCAACTCAATCAACGGGAAATCAAAGGGGAAGGTGTATGAACCAAAAAAGCGCCACGAAAATTGTATCGACCCGATCTACTTGTTCGTGAGGAGTTAGATGAATTCCGTCGGTGGAAATGATCTCCTCACTATAAAGAACTAGTTGATTCAAGTGGATTTCAAAAAGACGCAGTAGAGAGGGAGATCGAGTGACGGGAAAAACATGGAGAAACGAGGAACGTGAAGAACAAAATCAAAACATGAATCACACCACGAATTTGTAACCGTGTGGCTACCACATGCTACAACAGTGAGATTACGGTCTCACTTCCTCAAAATCTCATGAACACAGAGGTATGGTTCTCTACGAATCTTAGTAGCTACAGCAGGGGATTGGGAGAGCAGGAAAACCCTAAGTGGAGAATAGCAAATGGCTGAGATAGGATGGGAGGTGGGTGTCTCCCTCTACTTATCCTAATTCTAGTTCCCACTCTACCCCTAACTAATTATAGAGCAAACCAGCTAAACCCTAGGGTTATTCTGGACCAACTCGAAGTAGATGCTGATCCGACGGCCACACCCGCACAACTGGTAGCGTTGCCTCGACGCAACCTCACCGATTGCCGCCACGTGCCGCCTCCGCTCTGCTCGTCCTTTTCACGGACCTTGCCCCCTGTTTTGAGGCCCAAACCAGGAAACCAGCCTTCATGACCATCCTCCGGTTTTGAGGCACAAACCGGGAAACCAGCCATCCATCGCCTGAGTTTTGTGGCCCAAACTCAGAAACCCGCCAGCGCCCAGGTTTTGAGGCCCAAACCTGGAAACCGTCCTCAGCTCGAGTTTTGTGGCCCAAACTCGGTAAACCCGCAGCGCCCAGGTTTTGTGGCCCAAACCTGGAAACCGTCCACAGGTGGTTTTTCTGTGGCTCAACCACCAAACCGAGCCGGGATGCACCGCCCGTGCACCCCGTCCACCGACACGTGTCCCCAGGTCCTCGACCCGAGCAACATCGTGCCCCACAAGTCTCCGCTCGTCGCTGTCCCAGGCTGTCAACCACCACAGTTGATCCTCAGGCCACCGGTCCCTCAGTCCATGCCTCACGTCCGTCCTTCACCGCTCCCGGTCCGTCGGCACGGCACGTCTCTACTTGACCTTCACCTTGCCTTCGATCACTGTATCCGTGCTCAACACCTGCACAACACAAGCCAAAGAACATGCGCATTATCTGTAACACCCCGAGTGTTAAATTAATTAAAATAAATTAGAATTTAATAAGGAAATGGTCAAAATCCTAGTTGGAGGAAAGTTCTAACCAGATGTTTGTTGCATTCATGCCGTTGCATAATTTTATTGGGTGAAAAAGAATATTTATTAAACCCGAATAGGGCGAATCGATTTAATTCTATTTAGAAAACAAATAAAAGTTTTATAATTTTTCAAACTCAAATTTTATTGAAAAACCTAGGAAAATATTTCTAAAAGTTTCAAACTTGTTTTTATTTCAAACTGCATTTGATTTGATTTTGAAATGAATTTGCAAAAGTTTTGAAAAGAAAAAAAAAGAAATGGCAAAGGACATCATCCTCATCCTCTCCCCTCAACCCACCCATCTGGCCCAACCAAGCCAGTCGGCCTCCTCCCTCTTCGCGCACGGGCCGCTCACCTCCTGCAGCCCAGCCCGAGCTTCCGGCCCAGCTCCTCCCACCCCTCCCCACATGCGCACAGCGCGCTCCAGCCCACCACAGCGCCCCGCGCCTATCCCTCTCGCAGACACTGCCACCCCGGTCCCGCGCGCGTGAGCCACCGACAGGTGGGACCCACATGTCGGGCTCTTCCCCAACCTCCGCCCGATTCATCCGCGCGGTCGGCGAGCTCTATGGCCGTTCGCTCCCCTGCCTCTCCCTTGCCCTAGGGTTTCCCTTTCCTTCATAAAACGAATCTCGGGGCACCGCCTCGCCAAGCCGCACACACCCGTCCCATCCTCGCGGCCCCTCTCCCTCTCTAGCACCACCCTGGAGAGCCGCCGCCGCCATGACCATTCTCGGCCCGAGCTCTCTGATCTCCTTCGACAAATCACCTCCGGCGTCTCCATTTGGCTCGACGCAACCAAAATAGTGTGCCGTGCATGCCCCACCGCTCCTCCGCACCGATTAGGGCCCACAACTGCAGCACCGTGACTTCACCAGATTTCGAGCTGCTAGACATCACCCCCGTCGTCGCGAGAGTCACCCGAGTCTCCTCTCACCGCGCGGAACCTTTTGGTGAGCTCGTATCCGTCTCCCCTCCCCCCTGTACCGTTCGTTTGATGAATCGTGGCCAGTAGGACACCCTAGAGCTCACGGACAAGCCCGCTACCGTGAAACCATGGCACCGCCGCGGTTCTGACCGTCTCCGGCCTCTGACCGCGACGAAAACCCCACCAACGGCACCGCAGCGAGCTCCCCTACCCCTCCTGCCCTTCCCGAGGTCTCTAACGCCCTCTAGGGCCATACCCCGACCCTTCCGAGGCGGAACGGCCATGGCGCCGCCGCGGAGAGACAGAGCGCCGCCGCGTGCACGCCGCCGGCGGCCGCGCGTTTTCGCTCTGGTCGTCCAGATCTAGATGAACGGCCAGGATTAGAAGTTCTAATCCGAACCGGTATGCATCGGGTGCACCGCACCATGAACGCGGTCCACAGAAGCCGCGTCAGCACGTTCACGGGCCACGTGGTGCGCCCCGCCAGTCCCACCTCGCCACGTGGTGCCACACAGCGCCACACCAGCGCCCGATCAGCACCTGCCGACCGGCCATGCCACATTGCAGAAAACCCCCTGTGGTTTCCCAAAACCAACCCGCGCTCCGCTGGTCCTATTCCCTGAGTCTGCCAAATCTTACCAGATAGCCCCTACAGTTTTCGAAAAATGAGGCCCGGTCCAGTGTGCCTTTAAATTCAGATTTGAATTGTTTAAATACGAAAACGAGTTCAAATGATTTACTGTTTTGCCACCCAACTTCAAAAGTCCATAACTTGCTCATTTTAACTCCGATTTGACCCGTTCAAGTCGAGTAAGATTCGTCTCGTTGAGCTCTACGCAGTAGATCCATTTATGTACTGTTTTCTTACTATATGATGTACTGTTTCTTATATGCCTTTGTTTGGGCCATGCGATGATGTTTGATCCAGCGAGTGCGAGCTACGTGGAACCTTCCGATCCAGCCTTCGTCTTCGTCGATCCAACCCAGCCCGAAGGCAAGTGTCCTTGAACATCTTGCTCCTGTATTTATTTTATTTTGGTATTAGAGTAGTTAGATCCTGTAGATGCATGCAATGTCTAAATTTGAATCCCATGATATGGTTTACTAGATCTTGTACTATTTTCCTTGTCACCTGGTTTGGGATGTTTTGGGTAGAAGTCATGCTTAGCCTTGCTGTCTTGGGATGGGATGGTTAATTATAATTAATTATGATTATGGAACATGTGGGCTGGTAATGAGTAGTATGGTGAGTAGGTAAATCCGGCAGGATGGACCGTGTGGTGGTTTTTGTGCCGTGTGACTCGGCGGCTGGTTTTGTTTTCTGGTTCTGGGCTTGTGCTAGACTTATCCTGCCTGGATCCCTAGGACCCGGTTCTCGAAGCCTGTAACCCGGCTTAACAGCGCAACCATGAGATCTGGATGGGCTGGACCTGGCTAATTAATTAGTTTCCTCCAAGTTATGCTACACGGGGTTTGTTTAGTGGCTCAAGAGGGGGTCCCTGGGGTCTTTGACTTATGTACGGGGATGAAACCTTAGAGTACGTGTAACACAGGCTTGGAGGGGCTTTGTAAAGGCCTTGTAGTGCCACCCCGCTGTGCACCTTGGCAGTGTTTAGCGTGATGGGGAACGCATGACTTATGGGTAACGATGTGCAACCCCTGCAGAGTGTAAAACTGATATATCAGCCATGCTCACGGTCACGAGCGGCTTGGACTTCTTCGAGATTAGTTGGTGGGTTGGGTCTGGTTCGTTAGGGAAGCCTTATGTGGTCATTAGTCTCATATGACATGGGTATAGAGGCTTCTTCTATGCGGGTTGCTGCTTGGTACGCGAGCGATTCCCAGGCTCGGGCGCAGACCTGGTGTTATTACGGAAGGTAGCTCGCTATGTCGTGACGTATGGAACTAATACACATAGGACTCCTTGTAACGGCCTAGTTCGGGTCATCAGATGGACTTCAGGTGTGGTTTGTTTGATGGACTTTAGGTGTGGGTTTTGCTTGGTGTGGCTCCAAGTATGGTTGCTTGGTGGACTCCAAGTGTTGGTTGCTCAGTGTGACTCCGAGTGTGGTTTGCTCGGTGCGACTCCAAGTGTGGTTACTGTTACTATTGGAGACTGTGGTTATAACCTAGTAAATAGGTGCATAGGAAATAGGATTTAATAGGATGTGTTGCTTTAGGCGCTTGAGTCAAACAGAGTCAGCCTACCTTTGTTCATAGCCTCATAAGCATATATTTCCCACACTTGCGGAGTACATTTCGATGTACTCACCCTTCCTCTTTGAACCCCCTGCTACCCCACCCTGACGTTGGAGTCGACGATGCAGAGTAGGAGTACCCAGAAGATGGTGGTTACAACCCCGGCAACTTGTACCCAGAAGACGGTGGATACGACCCAGACGACTTGCACTAGGATGGCGCAGCCCCCGGTCGACCTTCCTGCGGAGATGGCGTCTAGTTTCCGCGAGTCTACATTAGAGTCAGTTATCATGAGAGTCTGTACTTTTCTTTCACACCCGAGGGTCATTTTTGTAATAATGTTCGATATATTAATAAAACATTGTTTTGATATTTACTATGATGTGGATATATGTATGAAAATTGATCCTGGCATACATATATTGTGCTCCAATTTTGTTCTTAAAATTGGGGTGTCACAGAGTGGTATCAAAGCTGTGCTGACCGTAGGACGCTACCCTAGTCAGTCGTCGAGTTTACAAAACTATTTTTAAAAAGCCTAACCCTTTTTCCCACTTCTGTAGTCTATCTCTGCTGAAAATTCAAACTCTGTTTTAAATTAGGTCCTCCTATGGTAGGATGCCCACCATAAATTGTTGAACTCGTAGAACGTTGATTGACATGTGCTTGTGCTCTTGTTTAATTTGCTTCTTTGTATTGACTGTAGCCTCCCCGAATCTCGGGACGAGATTCAAGTTAAGGGGGTAAGTTTGTAACACCCCGGGTGTTAAATTAATTAAAATAAATTAGAATTTAATAAGGAAATGGTCAAAATCCTAGTTGGAGGAAAGTTCTAACCAGATGTTTGTTGCATTCATGCCGTTGCACAATTTTATTGGGTGAAAAAGAATATTTATTAAACCCGAATAGGGCGAATCGATTTTATTCTATTTAGAAAACAAATAAAAGTTTTATAATTTTTCAAACTCAAATTTTATTGAAAAACCTAGGAAAATATTTCTAAAAGTTTCAAACTTCTTTTTATTTCAAACTGGATTTGATTTGATTTTGAAATGAATTTGCAAAAGTTTTAAAAAGGAAAAAAAAGAAATGGCAAAGGACATCATCCTCATCCTCTCCCCTCAACCCACCCATCCGGCCCAACCAAGCCAGCCGGCCTCCTCCCTCTTCGCGCACGGGCCGCTCACCTCCCGCAGCCCAGCCCGAGCTTCCGGCCCAACTCCTCCCACCCTTCCCCACACGCGCACAACGCGCTCTAGCCCACCACAGCGCCCCGCGCCTCTCCTCTCGTAGACACTGCCACCCCGGTCCCACGAGCGTGAGCCACCGACAGGTGGGACCCACATGTCGGACTCTTCCCCAACCTCCGCCCGATTCATCCGCGCGGTCGGCGAGCTCTATGGCCGTTCGCTCCCCTGCCTCTCCCTTGCCCTAGGGTTTCCCTTTCCTTCATAAAACGAATCTCGGGGCACCGCCCCGCCAAGCCCCATCCACCCGTCCCATCCTCGCGGCCCCTCTCCCTCTCTAGCACCACCCTGGAGAGCCGCCGCCGCCATGACCATTCTCGGCCCGAGCTCTCTGATCTCCTTCGACAAACCACCTCCGGCATCTCCGTTTGGCTCCACGCAACGACAATAGTGTGCCATGCATGCCCCACCGCTCCTCCACACCGATTAGGGCCCACAACTGCACCACCGCGACTTCACCGGATTCTGAGCTACTGGACATCACCCCCGTCGTCGCGGGAGTCACCTGAGTCTCCTCTCACCGCGCGGAACCTTTTGATGAGCTCGTATCCGTCTCCCCTCCCCCTGTACCATTCGTTTGATGAATCGTGGCCAGTAGGACACCCTAGAGCGCACAGGCAAGCCCGCCACCGTGAAACCATGGCACCGCCGCGGTTCTGACCCTCTCCGGCCTTTGACCGCGACGAAAACCCCACCAACGGCACCGCAGCGAGCTCCCCTACCCCTCCTGCCCTTCCCGAGGTCTCTACCAGCCTCTAGGGCCATCCCCCGAGCCTTCCGAGGAGGAACGGCCATGGCGCCGCCGCGGAGAGACAGAGCGCCACTGCGTGCACGCCGCCGGCGGCCACGCATTTTCGCTCTGGTCGTCCAGATCTAGATGAACGGCCAAGATTAGAAGTTCAAATCTGAACCGGTATGCACCGGGTGCACCGCACCATGAACGCGGTCCACAGAAGCCGCGTCAGCACGTTCACGGGCCACGTGGTGCGCCCCGCCAGTCCCACCTCGCCACGTGGTGCCACACAGCGCCACACCAGCGCCCGATCAGCACCGGCCGACCGGCCATGCCACATTGCAGAAAACCCCCTATGGTTTCCCAAAACCAACCCGCGCTCCGCTGGTCCTATTCCCTGAGTCTGCCAAATCTTACCAGATAGCCCCTACAGTTTTCGAAAAATGAGGCCCGGTCCAGTGTGCCTTTAAATTCAGATTTGAATTGTTTAAATACGAAAACGAGTTCAAATGATTTACTATTTTGCCACCCAACTTCAAAAGTCCATAACTTGCTCATTTTAACTCCGATTTGACCCGTTCAAGTCGAGTAAGATTCGTCTCGTTGAGCTCTACGCAGTAGATCCATTTATGTACTGTTTTCTTACTATATGATGTACTGTTTCTTATATGCCTTTGTTTGGGCCATGCGATGATGTTTGATCCAGCGAGTGCGAGCTACGTGGAACCTTCCGATCCAGCCTTCGTCTTCGTCGATCCAACCCAGCCCGAAGGCAAGTGTCCTTGAACATCTTGCTCCTGTATTTATTTTATTTTGGTATTAGAGTAGTTAGATCCTGTAGATGCATGCAATGTCTAAATTTGAATCCCATGATATGGTTTACTAGATCTTGTACTATTTTCCTTGTCACCTGGTTTGGGATGTTTTAGGTAGAAGTCATGCTTAGCCTTGCTGTCTTGGGATGGGATGGTTAATTATAATTAATTATGATTAATGATCTATGGAACATGTGGGCTGATAATGAGTAGTATGGTGAGTAGGTAAATCCGGCAGGATGGACCGTGTGGTGGTTTTTGTGCCGTGTGACTCGGCAGCTGGTTTTGTTTTCTGGTTCTGGGCTTGTGCTAGACTTATCCTGCCTGGATCCCTAGGACCCAGTTCTCGAAGCCTGTAACCCGGCTTAACAGCGCAGCCATGAGATCTGGATGGGCTAGACCTGGCTAATTAATTAGTTTCCTCCAAGTTATGCTACACGGGGTGTGTTTAGTGGCTCAAGAGGGGGTCCCTGGGGTCTTTGACTTATGTACGGGGATGAAACCTTAGAGTACGTGTAACACAGGCTTGGAGGGGCTTTGTAAAGGCCTTGTAGTGCGACCCCGCTGTGCACCTTGGCAGTGTTTAGCGTGATGGGGAACGCATGACTTATGGGTAACGATGTGCAACCTCTGCAGAGTGTAAAACTGATATATCAGCCGTGCTCATGGTCACGAGCGGCTTGGGCTTCTTCGAGATTAGTTGGTGGGTTGGGTCTGATTCGTTAGGGAAGCCTTATGTGGTCATTAGTCTCATATGACATGGGTACAGAGGCTTCTTCTACGCGGGTTGCTCCTTGGTACGGGAGCGATTCCCAGGCTCAGGCGCAGACCTAGTGTTATTACGGAAGGTAGCTCTCTATGTCGTGACGTATGGAACTAATACACTTAGGACTCCTTGTAACGGCCTTGTTCGGGTCATCTGATGGACTTCAGGTGTGGTTTGTCTGATGGACTTCAGGTGTGGGTTTTGCTTGGTTTGACTCCAAGTGTGGTTGCTTGGTGGACTCAAAGTGTTGGTTGCTCGGTGTGACTCCGAGTGTGGTTTGCTCGGTGCGACTCCGAGTGTGGTTACTGTTACTGTTGGAGACTGTGGTTATAACCTTGTAAATAGGTGCATAGGAAATTGGATTTAATAGGATGTGTTGCTTTAGGTGCTTGAGTCAAACAGAGTCAGCCTACCTTTGTTAGTAGCCTCATAAGCATATATTTCCTACACGTGCGGAGTACATTTCGATGTACTCACCCTTCCTCTTTGAATCCCCTCTACCCCACCCAGACGTTGGAGTCGACGATGCAGAGTAGGAGTACCCAGAAGATGGTGGTTACAACCCCGGCAACATGTACACAGAAGACGGTGGATACGACCCAGACAACTTGCACTAGGATGTGCAGATACATGGGTGTATGCCGGGTCTCTGAGTGATGACTGATTGTCAACTGGGATGATGCGCATGTTCTTTGGCTTGTGTTGTGCAGGTGTCGAGCACGGATGCAGTGATCGAAGGCGAGGTGAAGGTCAAGTAGAGACGTGCCATGTCGATGGACGGAGAGTGGCGGAGGGAGGACGTGAGGCTTGGACTGAGGGACTGGAGGCCCGAGGATCAGCTGTGGTGGCTGGCAGCCTGGGACAGCAACGAGCGAAGACTTGCGGTCATCTGTTGCCTGAGTCTTGGACATGGGGACACGTGTCGGTGGACGGGGTGCACGGGAGGTGCATCCCCTCTACGACGTCGGTTTGGTGGTAGAGCCAGAGAAAAACCATCGGGTGGACGGTTTCCAGGTTTGGGCCTCAAAACCTGGGTGCGGATGGTTTCCGAGTTTGGCCACAAAACTCGGGCTGAGGACGGTTTCCAGGTTTGGGCCTCAAAACCTGGGCGCTGATGGTTTGCTGAGTTTGGCCTCAAAACTCAGAAGCTGGTGGGCTGGTTTTCCCGGTTTGGGCCTCAAAACCGGGGGTTGGCTGGAAAAGGCTGGTTTCCCGGTTTGGGCCACAAAATCGGTGGTGCAGAGCGAGGGCGGCACGTGGCGGCAATCGGGATGTTGCGTCGAGGCAACGCTACGAGTTGTGCGAGCGTGGCCGTCGGATACACCTACCACCGAGTTGGTCCAGAATAACCTTAGGGTTTAGCTGGTTCGCTCTGTAAGTAGTTAGGGGTAGAGTTGGAATTAGGAATAGGTTAGTATTAGGATAAATAGGGGGAGACACCCACCTCCCCATTCATCTCAGTTAGTCATCCTGTCATTTGCTCTTTGCTTCTAGGGTTTCCTGCTCTCCCACATCCCTGCTGTAGCTAGCTGAGATCCACAGAGAAGAGAACAATACCTCTGTGTTCATGAGATTTTGAGGAAGTGAGGCCGTAACCTGACTGTTGTAGCGTGTGGTAGCCACACGGTTGCAAATTCGTGGTTGTGATTCGCGTTTTGTTCGTGTTCTTCGCGGAATCCTTTTTCTCCACGATTTTCCCGTCGCTTGATCTCTTTGCTCGGTTCATCTTTTGCAAATCCGTTTGAACCAAGTTGTTCTAGATCATGAGGCACTTCTTTCCACCGAAGGAATTCTCCTCTAACCTCACGGTCTAGGAGATCGATCGATTTACGTTTCGGGTCAAATTTTTCTCCTCTCCCTCGAAATTCTTCGATTCATCGATTCGGAGATAGGTTCGAGCCATGATCTCTTAGAGAAAGCTCACTATCCTCCTTGTGACTCCTCTCACCAAGTTTGATCCATAGAGGATTCATTTTGGGTGAGATCGAGTCGAATCGGTGGACGAACAGTGCAGCTGCGGGGTGACCGGACGCTCTGTGCACTGACCGGACGCTCGGCTCTGGTGGGTCCGGTCCAACACAGAGAGCTCCTAAAATGGTTTTCATTCGACCGGACGCGTCCGGTGGTACTTGATCGGACACAGGCAGAGTCCGGTCACTACTGGCTCTGCGCAGTTTCGTCTGCAGCTTGCTCGTTCTTTGTCGGATTCGATTTCCGTCTTTTGCTTTTGGGGTGGACTTACGGGACAGTGGCAACAAGTTTCCGAAAGGAATTTTGAAGCTCCCATTCACCCCCCTCTGGTCGCTTTCTAGTTGCATTCTCGGTCCTTCAATTGGTATTGGAGCGGGTTAAGGATCTTCCACCTTAGCCGGTTCCAGCTCCACAGAAGGCGATATGGATCGCGGCGTAGGCAAACCGCCGTTCTTTGATGGGACTCTTGATCGGTCGGTGTGGGACTCAAAGGTCCAGGCGATCATCGAATCGTCTAACTATGAGACCCTCACTTGCGACGAGCTCTTTAGTAAGCTCAAGTCTAGTGAGATTGACGCCATGTCGAGGGCTTCTTATGAGAATCCTTCTGGCCCGACTATGGCTTTGGTTTCTGGCTCTTCTAACCCTCTGGAGGTTTTGCTCTTTCGTCTCTCTTTTCTGTCACAGAAGACCAGCTGGAGTCTTTGGGGGAAGACGAGTTGGCAATGCTCGCCAACCGGTTCTCGCAGTTTCACAACAACCGCATGAACCGTCGCCACGTAGGAGGACGCTTAGGATGCTATGAGTGTGGCGACCCCGATCACTTCATCGCCAACTATCCCAAGAAGAAGAACTCATCTGGGAAGGGCGATCATGGGCACAAGTATGACTCCGACAAGCGCAAGGAGAAGTACGTCCCCGCGAGGCACAAGCGGAGGGGCGGCTTCGACATGGAGTACATCAAGAAGAAGTACTTGGAGAAGGCCCAAGCTGAGCAGCGTGCCTTCTTCGCCACGCTCAGCGACGTCGACGGCTCGGATGGTGACTCCGCTTGCTCAAGCGATGATGAGTCCGAGAAGAAGAAGAGGATCGAGGACAAGCTGAACGGTCTCTGCTTCTTCACCGACGACGACGGCCTCTGCACCATGGCCCTCGGCAAGAAGGTGGACGGCGAGCTGGTGAACTCCCCTCGGAATGATGACGACGACGATGACACCTCCCAGGTATCTTTCACCCATGATGAGCTTTCCGCTGAGGTTGAGAAACTTACTGCCGCGCTCCTTAGTCAAGATAAGTTGCTTAGGCGAGCCGCTAGAGAGCGCAAGGAGTTTAGGCAGAAGTGGGAGGATATGGTGAAGGAACTTGATTCTGTCAAGTCCACCGTAGTTATCACAAATGAGGAGGAGTGTGAGGCGTGCACCACGCACATGACTGATCTTCTCACTTTGAGAAGTAAGTATGCTGCGTTGGTAGGAGAGGTGGATGAGCTCCGGGCTAGACCCATGCTGTTGGGTGCTTGCAAGACTTGTCCTGTCTTGCAATCCGAGTTGGCAGAGAAGAATGCCAAGATTGTGTCTCTTGAGGAGGCCAGCTCGGGTAGCACTTGTGTGACTAGGTGCGCTTTGTGCGAGGGTTTGGAGATGGAGATTGCTAACGTGAAGCATGACAAGATGCAAACCGAGGAGGAAAACACATACCTTCGGACCATCTTGTCATGGGTGTCTTGTGGTGAGCCATAGCTCGGGATGGTGATTTCCCAATTCAAGCGAGCTGCTGGAGGTCCCGGTGTAGGTTTTGCTCTGGGTGTTGATCTTTCTGCTTTTGGGAAGATTGGAGAGTCGAGTGGCTTGAATCCGAGTGAGAAACCCAACTCCACCACTACTCCCAAATGAACCAAGCTTCCACCCAAAGAGCCAATCAAGCCTAACACCAAGGACGGACTGTTTGGAGAACCTCCGAGAGCTCCACCCAAGAACCAAGTGTGGCATCCCAAACCCAACCACCTGAAAAACAAGCTGGATACAATGCCACCTATCTAGGAGGAGTTGCCACAGAAGGGCAAGGTGATCCATACCCACAACCGTGAGTACCAACAACCCCCTTTGAGAGCGGTGAGGTACCACTGTGAGCACTGTGGGAGAGATGGTCACTTGAGCGAGTTCTGCTTTAGGCGCAAGAGAGAGGCGCGCCGTGCTAGGGAGATGAACAACCCGGACATGTACCATCCTTTCCATGATGTACATGCGCCGAATGTTCAGAGGAGAGCACCGAGACGTGCTGCTAGGCCCAGAGGTCCAGAACCTCAAGTTCCCAGGCCTAGGCAGCAGAGAGCTCCGAGGAGAGACGCTAGGCCTAGAGGTGTTGAGCCTCAAGTCCCTAGGCGTAGACCTCGTAGAGAGCATGCCCGACGGGAGCCTGCAGTTGTAGGCTATGGACCCCGTGGTGGTGGCTTTGTAGTTGAGCGTTTTCCCCCACCGCGTTTTGAGTATCGCGGTGAGCGCTCCTTCCCCAGCAGACCACGTCTGTCTAAACGTGGTGATCGCTTCCTCCGTAAGTGCGCTAGGAATGGTTTTTTCCCTGACCGTTCTTTTGAGCAGCTGGCCCAACACTGGTATTCTTCTCATTTCACTAACCCCGGTGTTGGCCCGTTTGCTCACCCTATGTCTTTTTATTGATGTAGGTAAAACGATTGGAGAACGTTTGGTTGGTGGATTCCGGGTGTTCGAGGCATATGACCGGAAACGCCAAGTGGTTCTCCAGTCTTAGTCCGGTCGCCAGAAAGGAGTATATCACCTTCGGCGACAACAGCAAAGGTAAGGTGCTGTCTCGTGGGTCTGTGCGAGTTAATGAGCACTTTGTGATGCGCGATGTTGCTCTTGTTTCTAACTTGCATTTTAACCTTCTTTCCGTTTCGCAACTTTTTGATGACGACTATGAGATTCATTTTAAACCGAATCTCAGTCGTATTTTGGATCCTCAGGGAAATCTTGTGTGTTTGATTTCGCCCTATGGAAAAGTCTTTCGTGCGAATTTCTCGGAGTCTTTGGTACTTCTCGTTGTCTTGTGGCTGGACTTTCCTCTTCTGATCTTTGGAAGTGGCATAGGAGACTTGGACATTTGAGCTTCGACTTGCTTGCAAGGCTTAGTTCACTTGGCCTAATCCGAGGATTGCCCAAGTTATCTATGGAGAAGGATCTTGTTTGCCACTCTTGTAGACACGGGAAGATGGTTGCCGCTCCCCACCATCTAGTGACTCAGGTCATGACCAAGCGCCCTGGAGAGCTTTTGCACATGGACCTTGTTGGTCCGGCTCGGGTGAGCTCGGTTGGGGGGAAGTGGTATGTACTTGTTGTTGTTGATGACTTTTCGAGATATTCGTGGGTTTTCTTTTTAGCTGAGAAAACCGAGACTTTCTCCTTTGCTCGCAATCTGATTTTGCGTCTTCAGAATGAGTTCCCTTTGAACTCTATGCGAGCAATTCGGAGTGATAATAGTTCCGAATTCAAGAATTCGGATTTTAAGAAGTTTTGTGACTCTTTTGGGTTAGAGCATCAGTTTTCTTCCCCCTACACACCGCCTCAGAATGGTGTTGTAGAAAGGAAGAATCAGACCCTTGTAGAGATGGCCAGGACGATGCTCGATGAGCTTAGGACTCCTAGGCGATATTGGGCCGAAGCTATGAACACTGCATGCTATATTTCCAATCGCATTTTTCTTTGAGCTTTCTTGAAAAAGACCTCTTATGAGTTGCGTTTTGGAAAACTACCCAAGGTGAGTTATTTTTGAGTTTTTGGTTGCCATTGTTTTATACTCAAAAAGGGCAACTTGGACAAGTTTGAGTCTCGTTCTTCTGACGGTGTGTTTTTGGGTTATGGCACTCACACTCGAGCTTATCGTGTACTTAACCTTGACACTAACCGAGTCATGGAGACATCCGATGTCACCTTCGACGAGACCATGGTTTGTCCTTCTTCTCGTTTTGAGCGTGCAGGTGTTCATGAGGTTGGCGAACCTCTTTTCGATGATGAAGAAGAAGGTGCTGAAGGGATAGATGACCCAACACCTCCTCCACCTGCTGTGTCGCAATGAGCGGCCTCTACGACGACTCATGGCCCCGACACATCGTCTTCCTGGGGGCCGTGGGATCCGCCACCCCGAGCGGTACCCTTTGTACCCGGGGAGGCACCAGCTGCTGTTGAGGGGGAGGCCACTTCGGCAAGGGAGGCGCCACGACACATTCAACGCCAGCACCCGCCTCAGTAGATGATCGGCAGCATCGACGAACGCGTCACCTAGTCAAGGCAAATCTCTCACTTTGCTCATTCTGCATTTGTTGCTGATTTTGAACCCCGGGATGTTGGACACGCTTTGACGGATCCTGATTGGGTCAATGCCATGCATGAGGAGCTTGAGAACTTTGAGAGAAATCGGGTTTGGGTTCTAGTGTCTCCACCTTCTGAGTGTCATCTAATTGGGACAAAATAGGTTTTCAAAAACAAACAGGGAGAAGATGGCCATGTTGTGAGAAACAAGGCCAGACTCGTAGCCGAGGGATATAGTCAGAAGGAGGGGATAGATTATGAGGAGACTTTTGCTCCTGTAGCACGTTTGGAGGCTATTAGGATACTGTGGGCTTTTGCTGCATCCAAAGGTTTCAAACTTTTTCAAATGGATGTCAAGAGTGCCTTCTTAAACGGCTACATAGAAGAGGAGGTGTATGTTAGACAACCCCCCGGTTTCGAAAATCCCAAGTTTCCAAACCATGTCTTTAAACTTCACAAAGCTTTGTATGGTTTGAAACAAGCCCCTAGGTTGAAACTTCACAAAGCTTTAAACTTCACAAAGCTTTGTATGATAGGTTGAAAACCTTTTTGCTTGCTAAGGGTTTTAGAATGGGATGTGTAGATAAAACGCTCTTTCTCCTCAAGCAAGGCAGTGATACACTCTTGGTCCAAATTTACGTGGATGATATCATTTTTGGTGGTTCTTCTCACGCTTTGGTTGCCAAGTTTGCAGACATTATGAGCATGGAGTTCGAGATGAGCATGATGGTCGAGTTGACGTTTTTCCTCGGGTTGCAAATCAAGCAAACCCGGGAAGGAACGTTTGTGCACTAGGGCAAGTACACCAGAGATATCCTGAAGAAGTTTGACATGGGTGAGGCCAAGCCTCTTCCAACACCCATGGCGACCACGACGGCCCTGGATGCGGACAAGGAGGGAGAAGCAGTGGACCAGAAGGAGTACCGGAGTATGATCGGGTCGCTGCTGTACCTGACGGCGACACGCCCGGACATCCAGTTCGCGGTGTGCCTCTACGCGCACTTTCAGGCGTCGCCGCGCATCTCTCACCGTCAGGCGGTCAAGCGCATTATGAGGTACTTATCCTTCTCTCCAGAATTCGGGATTTGGTATTCTGCTTCCTCCACCCTTTCCCTTTGCGGTTATTCCGATGCCGATTTTGCTGGTTGTCGTATTGATCGCAAATCCACTTCTGGGACTTGCCAGTTTATTGGTTCTTCTCTTGTTTCGTGGTCTTCTCGCAAGCAGTCTAGCGTCGCCCAGTCTACCACGGAGGCTGAGTATGTTGCTGCGGCTAGCTGTTGTTCCCAGTTACTCTGGATGATGGCCACTTTGCGTGATTTTGGTCTGAGCTTTTCTCGTGTTCCATTGCTTTGTGACAGCACGAGTGCAATTAGCGTTGCTAAGAACCCCGTGCTGCACTCGAAGACCAAACACATTGATGTGCGCTTTCATTTTCTGCGAGACCACTATGAGAAGGGTGATATCGACCTTCGCCATGTCGATACTCTTCATCAGCTTGCTGATATTTTTACCAAGCCTTTAGACCAATCAACCTTTAATCGGTTGAGAGGTGAGCTTGGTGTGTGTTTCCCCTTTTAGATGGGGGAAACACTTTGGATTTTGTATGATACACTGACTTTTTGTTTTCAGTTGTTTTTGCTTCTTTTTGATTTCTTCGTGCATCTTTTGCATTTCAGCATACGCTTTTACATTCTGAGCTTCATGTGTATAATCTGAAGAATGTAACTATGCTCTGTGTAGTTTTTGCTCCGATGCTTTATGTTGATGCTGTAGCTTATGCTCTTTCTGATCACTAGTGCATACTATGAGTTGAGCTATTTTTGAATGGTGAATTTGATAATGAACTTAAAACTTGAAAATGTTCACCATTGAGATATGCAACTAGCATGTGTAGGATGTGTCGAAGTCACATATGCTTTTCATATATGCTAGGTTGCTATGTCTCTAGTGTTGAGTCATTCACTTGCTTGGTATGTCCTATTATGTTTAAAATCTGAACCAAGTTGCGTGAATTGGAAAGATCGAGATGGGTTTGCTTGTTAGCACCTCACAGTTTCGAGACTGTTTCTCATTGCACTTTGAGTTAAACTTGAGCTGTGTAGTGTATGACCGAAACTATTGCTTTAAGCTTCTGATTGCTTATGCATAGGCTTCGCACAGTTGAAAAGTTAGGCAATAACAAGCATTCAACCTCTCGCTGTCACATGCTGTTTTCTGAACTTGTGTAATTTCACCGCTGCAACTCCGATTAAAATTTGAAATCACAAGTAAGTGCCTAAATTGGTATCAGCATGATGATTGAACTGTGCTAGGGGTAGTTCACTTGGTATACATGCTTAGCACATTGGACTTCCTGTCCATACATGTCTTGTTCTATTTTGATGGTGAATACCTTTTTCGGCTTAAAACTGCTCACATGTTCATATTTCATTCTTAGTGATCAGCTTGAGCCTTTGCTAGCATTCTGTGCATTTTTTCTGAGTCATCGGATTTGAACTCTATAGAGCATCCTTACACTCTTTTGACTATACTTCTGAAGCTCCTAACTTGCATTTTGCCTCATTTGCATTTTGAAAGGGGAGAAATCTGCGTGTTGGCACTTTTTGTTGGTGCATTTTCTGAGGGGGAGCCTTATTTCTTGATAAGTGCATTTTCAACTAAGGGGGAGAAATTGCAAACCATTACCCTCCGTTTCAGCTAAGGGGGAGTCTTCCTGGTTGTTTGCACTATTCGAGGGGGAGTTTGTTTCCGGGTGAGTCTTTGACATTTTCAATTGGTTTGGAGTGGTTTGCTAGTTGTGTTTAGCCTTAGCCTCTTTCTTGAGGGACTAGCATTTGCTTTTCAGATTTTCAATTGGTGTCGAACTCCTTTTGGTAACAGTCGGTATCGAGCTTTCTTTGCTAGTTGTGTTGAGCCTCTGTGCCTCTATCTTGAGGGACTAGCATTTTGCTTCGATATTTTTGATTGGGATTTGCTAGCGGTATTGAGCATGTTGTACCTCTTCTTGAGGGCTAGCTTTGCTTTGCATGGTTGTGTTGAGCCGTTGCCCATGTCTTTGGGGACCAAGTTCTTTCGCTCTTTCCACTTGACCTTCTTCGGCTTTGCTATGCTTTTGGGTCATTTGGTCGAGTTCTCTCTTCTCCTTCATCCTTCTTCTCTTTCTATTATGATTTGTGTTGGTAGTTGACAATGCACTCATCAAGGGGGAGATTGCGGATACATGGGTGTATGCCGGGTCTCTGAGTGATGAGTGATTGTCAACTGGGATGATGCGCATGTTCTTTTGCTTGTGTTGTGCAGGTGTCGAGCACGGATGCATTGATCGAAGGCGAGGTGAAGGTCAAGTAGAGACGTGCCGTGCCGATGGACCGAGAGTGGCGAAGGGCGGACGTGAGGCTTGGACTGAGGGACCGGAGGCCCGAGGATCAGCTGGTGGCTGGCAGCCTGGGACAACAACGAGCGAAGACTTGCGGTCATGTGTTGCCTGAGTCTTGGACTTGGGGACATGTGTCGGTGGACGGGGTGCACGGGAGGTGCATCCCCTCTACGACGTCGGTTTGGTGGTAGAGCCAGAGAAAAACCATCGGGTGGACAGTTTCCAGGTTTGGGCCTCAAAACCTGGGTGCGGATGGTTTCCAAGTTTGGCTACAAAACTCGGGCTGAGGACGGTTTCCAGGTTTGGGCCTCAAAACCTGGGCGCTGATGGTTTTCTGAGTTTGGCCTCAAAACTCAGAAGCTGGTGGGCTGGTTTCCCGGTTTGGGTCTCAAAACCGGGGGTTGGTTGGAAAAGGCTGGTTTCCTGGTTTGGGCCACAAAACCGGGGGTGCAGAGCGAGGGTGGCACGTGGCGGCAATCGGGAGGTTGCGTCGAGGCAACGCTACGAGTTGTGCGAGCGTGGCCGTCGGATACACCTACCACCGAGTTGGTCCAGAATAACCTTAGGGTTTAGCTGGTTCGCTCTGTATGTAGTTAGGGGTAGAGTGGGAATTAGGAATAGGTTAGTATTAGGATAAATAGGGGGAGACACCCACCTCCCCATTCATCTCAGTTAGTCATCCTGTCATTTGCTCTTTGCTTCTAGGGTTTCCTGCTCTCCCACATCCCTGTTGTAGCTAGCTGAGATCCACAGAGAAGAGAACAATACCTCTGTGTTCATGAGATTTTGAGGAAGTGAGGCCGTAACCTCACTGTTGTAGCGTGTGGTAGCCACACGGTTGCAAATTCGTGGTTGTGATTCACGTTTTGTTCGTGTTCTTCGCGGAATCCTTTTTCTCCAAGATTTTCCCGTCGCTTGATCTCTTTGCTCGTTTCATCTTTTGCAAATCCGTTTGAACCAAGTTGTTCTTGATCATGAGGCACTTCTTTCCACTGAAGGAATTCTCCTCTAACCTCACGGTCTAAGAGATCGATCGATTTACGTTTTGGGTCAAGTTTTTCTCCTCTCCCCCGAAATTCTTCGATTCATTGATTCAGAGATAGGTTCGAGCCATGATCTCTTAGAGATAGCTCACTATCCTGCTTGTGACTCCTCTCACCAAGTTTGATCCCTAGAGGATTCGTTTTGGGTGAGATCGAGTCGAATCGGTGGACGAACAGTGCAGCTGCGGGGTGACCGGACGCTCCGTGCATACTGACCGGATGCTAGGTCAGTGAGTCCGGTCGTTGAAACTGAGCACTGTGTGTTTCTGTGTGCTGACCGGACGCTGGACACGGACTGACCGGACGCACCTTCAGAGTCCGGTCGTTGAACGTCCTTGTTGTGTTTCTCGTGACTTGACCGGACGCTCATGACCGGACGCTGGTTCTCGTGAACGACCGGACGCGACTCTTCTACTGTTCACCTGTTTCGGCGTGTGTGACCGGACGCTCTGTGCACTGACCGGACGCTCGGCTCTGGTGAGTCCGGTCCAACACAGAGAGCTCCCAAAACGGTTTTCATTCGACCGGACGCGTCCAGTGGTACTTGACCAGACACAGGCACAGTCCGGTCAGTACTGGCTCTGCGCAGTTTCGTCCGCAGCTTGCTTGTTCTTTATCGGATTCGATTTCCGTCTTTTTGCGTTGAGTCTATAGAGTTGTGTAGTGTCCCGCTATGCTTCTTGGAAGCATCCACCCAACATCTAGGGTCGTGGACACTAGCAAGCTCTTAGGGTTGCTTTTGGGGTTGACTTACGGGACAGTGGCAACAAGTTTCCGAAAGGAATTTTGAAGCTCCCATTCACCCCCCCCCTCTGGTCGCTTTCTGGTTGCATTCTCGGTCCTTCAGGATGGCGCAGCCCCCGGTCGACCTTCCTGTGGAGATGGCGTCTAGTTTCCGCGAGTCTACATTAGAGTCAGTTATCATGAGAGTCTGTACTTTTCTTTCAGACCCGAGGGTCATTTTGGTAATAATGTTCGATATATTAATAAAAACATTGTTTTGATATTTACTATGATGTGGATATATGTATGAAAATTGATCGTGGCATACATATATTGTGCTCCAATTTTGTTCTTAAAATTGGGGTGTCACATTATCCCAGTTGACAATCACTCATCACTCGAGACTCGGCATACACCCATGTATCCGCACTGCTTTAGGATTTCATCACTCTTGCCATCTTGATGTAGACCATGCTTTTCATTATGACAAGAATGTTTTCTGGTATGTCATTACTGGCTCTAGTGATTGTTCTAATCCCTCACCGCACAAAATTCATAACCCAACCTTACGTTTCATGCACTACTGGCTGTTCACCACTATTTTCCCTGGCACGATAGGAACTTTGGTAAGTGATGATGTGTTGAAATTACTCTATGCCATGGTTAGCAAGGTTAAAGTTTCACCTGTTAAAATGCTAGTGAACTATTGGCTTAGCTACATAAAGCCTAGGAAACCCATATACTTCACATCATTCATCACACACATAGCCGAAGCTTTGGGTGCACTAGAATCCCAAACTTTTGAGTACATTAAACCCGTGAGAGATGTTTTGGAAGAAAGTGCACTCAAAAGGGGTCCCAAGGGTGAACTAATAATGATTTATCCACACCATACAGTCGAAATCACTCTCCCTTGTGAGAGACTTCGATTGTATGCGCTTCGTACGCTAACCTTTGATTTGGACCCCGAGGAAAGAGCCCCAAAAGTTGCAGGTACTAGCAGGAGGACAAGAAGAGCGTCCCGTACTGCTCGAATGGAACAAGGCGGACCTTCACATCAGGCTGAAGAAGTTGAGGAGGGAGATGAGGCAGCCTCCATGGACATTTCAGGGTCCTTGGGGAGGCCTCCTCGCTCACAGGACACTCCTCGCTCTCAAGACACTCCTCGCCCACGGGGTAAAGGAAGGCAACATCAAAGGACGCCGATGGATGAGCTCATCGACAACATGGGTGCGATGAACATCGAACAAGAGGCAACATTGCTTCTTGCACAACAAAACGCCCAACTCCTGCAGGCCATTCAAGAAGAAGAAGCACGACGTTGGGCCGGGTGGTACCAGCATTATCCACCACCACAGTAGGCAAGAACCAAGCTTGGGGGAGATCCTCTCCCCCACCAAGGTAAGTCATGTATCTTAAGTTATTTACGTTTCAATTAGTTTTCTCATTGCATTAAAAAAAGGGAAATACCAAAAATATTTGCTTAGTATTCCCCTTAGCACATATGTCTCATATATGTCAATCTTTCCCATGGAAATGATGACTAGTTGCCTTGCTAATGTTTCTCTAGTGCCTAGTTTACAACTTAGTATTTCTCTAAGTATGGGTTACTTAGCTCATTTAAACCATCATGAACCTGAAAACTTTGTGGGTTGCAAGTGCTAGAACTAAGTCTAAGTTGTTGTGAGACATGATATAGTGAGACAAGAGCTGCTATAATCTTGTTCTAAGCATGATAGATTACCGGAGAATTTATCCTTAAAATGATCAAAATCTTAATTGTTCCTCAATGGTGATAAATTCCTACCACAGCCATATATGCTTTACATGTTCACAAACCTTCTACATAGGCTATTTGCTTTGTATTGAGTGTTGTCAAGTATTGTTGACCCTTGTTAAGAGACTTTTCATGTTCCTAAGATCAAAATCACGTACACACCTCATATACATGCTGCTTCTACACTGGAAGTACGCAAAAACATGCCTTTCATTTCCACCAATTAGGTTGCTTCATACTCCAAGTGTTAGGAAATCTCTCTCAATTATTTAGTAGATGAGACTCAAAAGGGCTAGGCAAAATAAAGATAAAAAAAAGATGGACAAGTGAAAGTCCATGAAAAAAATGGTAGCCATGTCTCATTAGAGAAGAAAAAAAAGAGAAAAAAAATATAGAGAGATAAATCTTAGCAAATAAAGAAGCAATCTAGTCCATCATACACCACACACTTGCACATCTTGATCTGGGAGTATGACACTTCTCTTCAAGGATCCGAGCTTTGACTTCGCAACAAAATGCAAGTAAGTATGCCATCTTCTTTCATCTCTACCTTGAGCTACACATAAGCCTGTTTAGAAGTAGGATGAAACAAAGAAGGCAACACTTATCATATGCCTTGGTGAGGAATCATACACCATTTGAGCGACATGAGAGAACCATATGAGGAACATTAAGTCTTTCTTTTGAAAAATATTGCAAAACCTCCGGTATGAAACTTGCTAAAAACAAGAAAGTTAGTGCCCAAGTCAAACTGTTCTATCTTTCAACCACCTAATGAAGACAAAGTAAAAGGCATAAGCCCCATAGAGTACTAAGGAGATTTACATAGCTAATTTTTCCATTCAAAGAGAAGAACTTTGTTGTGCACATGGAACTGTTGAAATGTGATACATAGTAACAATACTGATCCACCGAGGCCAAGATTGATTGTTTGCTCGAGACGAGCAAAGGTTAAGCTTGGGGGATCTTGTTGACGGAAGTTATAGCATGTTTTACCTTATCAAAATACCGTCAACAGGCCTCGGTTTCAAGGAAGAATAGCATATCATGAGCATATTTATCACTAATAAGTTCCACTTGTAGTCTTAGCTTGTGAACTTGTAGGAGATTGAAAAATGAACAAAACAAGGCCAGGTGGGCCCACCAAGGGGGTCGGCCGACCCCACGTTGGAGCCACCTCGGCCATGGTGACATGGAATGATCCAAGAGAAGCATGTTCAAGTCAATATCAGCCATTGGATCAAACATGTGCTTTTGCTCAATGGTGCAAGATGAGAAGCACATGGATTCATGGGTCCACACCAAAAACCAAATGCAACCAACTTCACAAGACTTGCTCCATGACATGTGAGGTCACCAAGGGAGAGAAGGTGGTGGGCCAGCCCTATCATAGGGGGGTCGGCCGACCCCCCTTGGTGGGGCCCATCTAAACAATTCATTAGGATGACATCATCACCTTCTAGAAGATGTACCCCGGGCCCACATGTCATAGAGGGGGGGTCGGCTGACCCCATGGTGAACTTCATCTAAGTCGGTGGCAAAGCACATGTTTCACACGTGAACAATATCCAAGCCATTCATCAAGGTCAGTTGCTATGGCAGTGGATCCAAGGGTGAAGAGAGGATGAGCACACGGATCGCTGACATGGCGCCGAAGTAGCCCCTACTCCACCTCCACTATAAATAGAGGCCTTCACCATCTCATTCCGGAGATCTCACATAGTTTACATATCTCATAACACATATCTCTGATGGGTTACGAGGATGCTACGCTAGCCGAAAACAAAAACTTTTTGACCCCATAAACCAGGAACTACTGCTAGTTATAGATCACGGGATTACCACTAGACGCGCAGATGCAGCGGAAGACGTCTCGGTGTAGACGTGCGCGTCGCAGCGATGTCGTGTAGATGTTCACATCCGTCCTTCACGTCTCCACGTGCGGTTCGTCCTTATGCTCCAGATGCAGCACCTCCGAGGTATCCCACACGTACAGGGAGGAAGCGTCACGCCTCCAGACTGCTTGGTTGTTGGTAACACACTTGCCCCACCTCCGCACTTGCGCAGGGGAGTGGCGAAGGTGACCAAGCGTCGGAAGCAACAACGAAGGTTAAGGAAACGAAGACAAGGTTGACGTGGCTCTATTCCCAAAAAGTCATCCCCGATACACTGTTCACCCCCCGGTATTTATAGGGGATACCAAGGGGTGCTGACCAAATTACAAAAGGGTAGAGAAAAGATTCCTCTGCGTTGTACACACAGGAGGGCAGAATCGTACAAACACAACTAGGCCGAAACCCTAGCTCGCTCCACGCGCGCCCGCCGCTGCTTGGTTCGTGATCACCTTCGCTGAAATGCGTGGCTGACCTCCGTCTTGCGAGGATATCCAAACTGTTGCGAAGCCCGGGTACCTTCGCCTCCCACTAAGACCTGGGCCTCTTGGTGAAGGTACGCGGCCTCACGAAGATTGCTCCCAGCGCCCTTTGCGTCTTCTGCCTGTGAGAACTTACAAAGCTAGTACGAAGGTTGGGTTAGCACTTGAGGGCCGGAATAGCGATTTGAGGGACTTAGCAGGTAGAGAGGCGGGTTTTCCCGAAGGTACGCGAGTTGTGCGGGGAACGCGCGAGGGCCGCTTTGATTAGCCAGCCTGCGTGGTGCCTCTGCCGAGGGCCCCTTTCCCCAACAGTAGCCCCTCGTTGTCTTGGATCTAAAGAACCGTGTTTAGGCCCAAGCAGCGCCTTTCGACGGGAAAAGAGACGGGACCCTCGGCAGCGACGCCCGCAGCTGCTTTTGGGTCGGGCCGTAGTATTGTTTTTTGAATTGTTGAAGTCCGTTTCATTTTTTGTGCCGTGGCTTTTTTGGTTTTCGTGCCGGTGTTATCGGGTGGGTCGTTCCGCCACCCGGTCTATAAATAGAAGGGGTGGGTGAGGGGTTTGGATTGTGCCCTCCTCTGCTATAGCCATCCTGCTGTTGCAATTTGCTTGTAGCGAAGGTTTGTTTTAGCTTGTCTGCGAGGGTTGAGACAGGCGTTCGCTGTTCGGTAGCGTTAGCAGCTGAAGAGATGGCTAGGTTGAAGCAAACTGCTCGCGCTGTTTCTCCTACAGCCGCGGATGAGGGGATTACCTTCGAGTTCGGACTCAGCCGAGTTTGCATCGCGGAGATTGCGTCTTATGTCAGGTGGGGTTGGATTGAGGAAGGTAAAGCGAGGACCAGTGCCGGGGAGACGGTGCGGAAGCCGGACGCGGATGAGGTGGTTGTATTTGAGGAATTTTTTTCAGCCGGTCTTCGCTTCCCTGTTGACTCTTTTGTGACCTCGGTTCTGCGAAGGTTCAACTTGCGCTTCCACCAGCTCACACCCTCGTGCTTTACAAAGATGTCAGTTTATATCTGGGCGTGCCGCTCTCAGGGCATTGTTCCTCATGTTGAGGGGTTTGTTCGGACCCATAGAGTGCACATGCAACCTCGCAAGATCTCGGATCGTGGAGGTAACACCAATCTTGGACAGTTTGCAGTATACACTTTTTGCCATCGCGCTGGGTCGGAGTTGCCAGTGCAAGCCCAAAAAAATAAGCGGACCAGTGGGTGGCAGGAGTCCTGGTTTTACTATAAGCTTAGTGGGAATGCAGAGCTCTGCGGCGAGCTTTTGCCACTTGGTGATGTTAGCGCCAAAGCTATGATGAGCTCCGAGGCTCACGCTTGTGTTGATTGTTTGAGGGTTGTGGCGCCGTCTCAGTGTGCTCGCGACTTGGTCGAGGAGTACTGTTGTGCTAAGATTTGGCCCCTCAGCCGGAGTCAGGCGTGGTTTGCAGTCGTGGAAGATTCGAGGTACGAGGGTAAGGGCTTGAAGAAGCCGAAGGTTGACCTTGATAAGGTTTGGGATAAACTTCTGAAGAAATTTCCCAGGCGAGAAGATGGGGTCGAAGCAGTCTACAAGCGTGTTCAGGGGTGGGCAGTGGAACTTGTCGAAAAGCTTTCCACGTTGGAGACTAAAGCGATCCACAGCTCGATAGGTAGCAGAGGTCGGGTTAACAGGATGTTTGACAACCTTGGGGTTCAGTATGTGAGTTGGCCTGCTCCGTCGAGCGAAGATGCGCCAAAGAAAAGGAAACGTGCTTCTGCGGAGGGGGAAGTTGTTTCTCGGCCGAAGAGGGGTCGTGGCCGAGGATGCGGCGGCGCCGGTGGTCGAGTTAAAACACTTGCGACGAAGGTCGTCGTCGGCTCGGGAGGTACCGCCACTTTCTCATCCTCGGCCCTTGTTTCGAGCGGCCGTGGCACTAGGAAGACTGGAGGACGGGTGCCCCGCGTGGGCGGTATTGGTGCTTTGGTTCAAATCTCGGATGACGAGGGTGGCTCCGATGATGATGAGGAGGAAGGGGAGAAGGAAGAAAAGGAGGGCGGTACTGAAGAGGACTCCTCCTACGAGGATAGTGATACGTCAAGTAGCGGGCGTAACTCTGAAGAAGATGTATCCATCGAGGACGCTCGAGGAAAAGGAATAGCCTCGTCCAGTGTTGGTGCTGCAGCTGCGCGAAGCATTGATGACATCATACGAGACTTTGAGCCAGAAAGTCCTCCGCGAGGGTCGTTTCCCGAGTTTGCTGGCTCGCACATCTGGGTCGAAGGTTTCGAGGTTAAGGGTGACGCCGAATCGGACCGGACCCCGGGGAAGAGGCTGTATGGCGAGGCTAGCCGGTCATGTCTTCCTTATTATGCGAAGAAACTTGGAGTTTCCGACCCGGCGACTGAACTTTTCACGAGTCCGGACCTTCGAGAATGTCACTTGCAGTGTGCTCCGAAGGAAAGGCGCTTTCTGGGTCGGGTGTTCAACCGTATCTGTGTGCCAGAGGCGGAGCTTCGGCTGGCCAACGAGCCCTTGGAGGGACTTCACGATGATATTGACGTCAAAGTGGCTGAGCTGATGCTTCTCAACCGGTCGGTGCGCCGGAGGGCGAGTTACAATCTCCACTACCTGAATGACCGGTTGAGTGACGCGGAGAAAGCTAATAAGGAGCTTCACCAGAGTTTGAAACACAAAGAGATTGAGCTCAAAGCTGCTTTAGAAAAGGTTAAGAAATCGCGAGAGGAAGCACAAGAGGTTGCGAATAGCAACGCGGAGCTCCTGGCTGTTAACCGGCAAAAGGACAAGGATTTGGTGGCTGCGAACAAGCGCATAGAGGAGCTGTCCTCGGAGCTGGCTACCCAAGCCGAGGCTTGGCGGGAAAGCATGGCGAGGGTTAAAAATAAGATAGATACATGCTTGACCGAAGCCGGAGGTTCTATCGGGGAACCGCTGCATGCTGAAGACGCAACGGGTTTTGAAGGTTGGTTATGTAATGAGCTGGATGTGTTTAGCTCGTTGGTTGGGAATGCTGCAGATTTTGGTGGGTATGCCGGAGCACTGGCGATGGCTGGTACGCTTCGTCAGGCAGATTGCGAACACCTTCACAAAATTAAGAAACCCAACCATAAGTTTCTGACCGTGGACGAGGTGCGTCAAATGAAGATCGCGGACGCCGAAGTTCGGAATTGTGCGATGCGCTTGCTTCGCCGGTTTTGGATTGCTGGCGGTGGTCGCGCTCTTGCTTTCGAGGAAGCTGCCGAGGCTACTCGTCAGGTTCGCGTTATTGGATAGACTGGTTTTTTGGCTTTGTTTCAATGATTATTGAGTTGGTGTTAACTTAGGTTTCTTTTCTCTTATTTGTGCTTACAGGCTCGGAGGGAGGCGATGCCTTCGCCGCCTGCGGCCATTGATGCTGGTGGTAGCTCCGAAGCTGTTCCTGCTCCTAGTTCTGCAGAGGTTCCACCAGTCGAGGCTGAAGCTTTGGTCGCTGATGCCCCGACCACTGGCGAAGGTGTCGAGTAGGGGGTGGCCACGGAGGAGGCACCTGCTGAAGGTGTGGATGCTGCCACTGGCGGGGTTGAAACAGGCGAGCACGAGGGAGACGAGCAGGTGTGAGAATTTAGGATTGTATGGATGAGAAGGTTATTTTGTAATGTGTGAGGTAGGTGGAAAGACTTGACGATACTTTTTAATTCTATGGTAATGCAGGTTCCTGATGGAACCGTGCTAGAAGTGTTTGATGTGACGCCCCTGACATTAAACTATCAAGATATTTTTGTAACTGGCGAATCTTGGGCTCGTGCTAGACTGAAACATCCCTCACTGACCTTCGAGCGTTTTTGGTGGTCGAAGGTGCAAAGGTATGATTTAAAAAATAGCAGGTAGAGCCATTTTTGGCGCGAGGCGGACTTTACTGACCGACAGGCCACCCGTTACTTATTTGGTGCTTCTTCGTCCTCGCAAGTTGGAATTGATGATGATATTGATGAGAACACAGCCTTGGAGTACTTGTTTGGGCGGACCGAATTAGATTTAGGCTCGGACGGATCGTTAGTGGTCCCAAAGGAGGAACCTTCGGAGGTCAGTGATGTGGGCCGTACGTATATGTATCGGGCTAGGGTTTTATCTGGCGAGCTGCCAATTGTTCCGGCAGCTCCTTTGTTGTGGGGACCCATCGTTGCGGTGGAGCCAGAGTTTGAGGAAGGTAGCGAGGGCTCTGGTGATTCGATGTTACTTGAAGGGAGCGAAGGTTCCTTGTAATTTTTGTAATTTTCCATGATTTGTTTGTCGTTGTGAAGCTATTTTGTAAATGAACGGGAACACTGAATGTTTGTTTTATGTCGCTATGATTCCTTACTCGTTATCGGATATTGACAAGGATCGTTGGCTGTCCGGCACTGCGTTGTTTTGTTGTGTGCAATGTTTAGCTCAGAAAGCGAAATAGCGAGGCTTGCGTTTCGTTACACTGAGATGTTTTGTAAAAAACAGTGACACCCCCTTTCTTTTAGCGAGGCCCGCGTTTCGTTGAGCTGGGATGTTTTAGTAAAAAACAGCGACGCCCCCTTTCTTTTTAGCGAGGCTCGCGTCTCGCTAAACTGAGATGTTTTGTAGAAAACAGCGACGCCCCCTTTCTTTTTAGCGAGGCTCGCGTTTCGTTATAATGAGATGTTTTGTAAAAAACAACGACGCCCCCTTTCTTTTAGCGAGGCTTGCGTTTTGTTGAACTGAGATGTTTTGTAAAAAACAGCGACGCCCCCTTTCTTTTTAGCGAGGCTCGCGTTTTGTTACACTGAGATGTTTTGTAAAAAACAACGACGCCCCCTTTCTTTTAGCGAGGCTCGCGTCTCAATAGACAGCTGTTTTGTAAAAAACAGCGACGCCCCCTTTCGTTTTAGCGAGGCTCGTGTTTCGTTACACTGAGATGTTTTGTAAAAAACAGCGATGCCCCCTTTCTTTTAGCGAGGCTCGCGTTTCGTTGAACTAAGATGTTTTGTAAAAAACAGCGACGCCCCCTTTCTTTTTAGCGAGGCTCGCGTTTCGTTACACTGAGATGTTTTGTAAAAAACAGCGACGCCCCCTTTCTTTTTAGCGAGGCTCGCGTCTCAATAGACAGCTGTTTTGTAAAAAACAGCGACGCCCCCCTTTCGTTTTAGCGAGGCTCGCGTTTTGCGAGAGTGTTCGACTTATTTGGGCTTCGCGCCTCCCCCTAGGTGGAGGTGAAGTTTGCTTTTTGCGAGCCCCTGTCGTGTTTGCGAGGGTGCTCGACTTTTTTGGACTTCGCGCCTCCCCGTAGGTGGAGGTGAAGTTTGCTTTTGCGAGCCCCTGTCGTGTTTGCGAGGGTGCTCGAATTTTTTTTTTGGACTTCGCGCCTCCCCTTTGGTGGAGGTGAAGTTTGCTTTTTGCAAGCCCCTGGCGTGTTTGCGAGGGTGCTCGACTTTTTTGGACTTCGCGCCTCCCCTTTGGTGGAGGTGACGTTTGCTTTTTGTGAGCCCCTGTCGTTTTTGCCAGGGTGCTCGACTTTTTTGGACTTCGCGCCTCCCCTTATCTTAGGTGGAGGTGAAGTTTGCTTTTTGCGAGCCCCTGTCGTTTTTTGCTAGGGTGCTCGACTTTTTTGGACTTCGTGCCTCCCCTTTGGTGGAGGTGAAGTTTGCTTTTTGCGAGCCCCTGTCGTTTTTGCCAGGGTGCTCGACTTTTTTGGACTTCGCGCCTCCCCTTATCTTAGGTGGAGGTGAAGTTTGCTTTTTGCGAGCCCCTGTCGTTTTTTGCCAGGGTGCTCGACTTTTTTGGACTTCGCGCCTCCCCTTATCTTAGGTGGAGGTGAAGTTTGCTTTTTGCGAGCCCCTGTCGTTTTTGCTAGGGTGCTCGACTTTTTTGGACTTCGTGCCTTCCCTTATCTTAGGTAGAGGTGAAGTTTGCTTTGAAAAGAAAAAAGGTTGTTTTTCGAAGCAATCTTGGTGGGTTTTCATCGATTGTAGCGCTCTTTGAAAAAGAAGCGCTTTTTCGATGTTTGCTAGTAAAAGTAATAACTTGGAGATTTTACTTTTTTGGGGGTTCTAGCTTGTATTAAGGGTTTAGATACCGCCTCGTTAAAAAACCTTACGCCCCTTCGTAAGGAAAAAGAGTGCAGCTCCTTTTGTTTGTTACATTCATAGAAGATGGAAGAAACAACAAATTACATAATGCGAGGGCTCGCTAAGGCTCCGCTATGGGTAGTATTTGCGAAGGTCGTCGATGTTCCAGGTATGAGGTAGGATGTTTCCCTCGCTGTCAGAGAGGTGGAAAGAGCCAGGGCGATTGCATTCTGATATCAGGTATGGACCGGTCCATTTTGGCTGGAACTTCCCCGCCATGCCGGCGTTTTGTTTCCGGATGAGGACGAGGTCACCCTTCTGCAAGTCTTTGATTCTGACCTTTTTATCTCTCCATTTTTTGGTTTCTTCTTGATACTTGCGAAGGTTGTGCACTGCGTTGCATCTTGCTTCTTCGAGTAAATCTTTGTTGAGCAGCTGGCTTTTTTCTGTTGGTTCGAGGGTTGTTCTCGGTGATTCGTGCTTCAGTTCTTCTGGTAGCACAGCCTCTTCCCCAAATAGGAGCTTGAAAGGTGTGAATTTGGTTGCTTTGCACTCCGAGGTGTTGTGAGACCAAGTGACCGAGGTTAGCTCTTCCGCCCATTTTCCCTTAGGCCTGCCTTGCAGTTTCTTGGATATGGCTTGGAAAATTGTTGCATTAGCTCTTTCAACTAAGCCGTTGGATTGAGGGTGCCGAACTGAAGCGAAGCATAAGATTGTACCAATTTGTGCGCAGAATTCTTTGAAAACTTCGCAGTCAAACTGGGTGCCATTATCGACGGTGAGATGTTTGGAGACGCCGAATCGACAAACTATTTGTTGCCAGAAAAACTTTTTCACTGCGAGGGAGGTGATAGAAGACAATGGTCTTGTTTCAATCCACTTTGTGAAGTATTCCACGGCTACCACCGCGTAGCGAAGGTTTCCTGGAGCTGTCGGTAGTGGGCCCACGAGGTCCATTGCCCACCTTTGCAGAGGCCATGTTGGGCATATAAGCGTCGTCGGAGCCCCTGGGGCATTTTGGTTTTTTGCTGTTAGTTGGCAACCTTCGCATTGTTTGACGATGTTTTCTGCATCTTTTAGCGCCGTTGGCCAGTAGAAACCTTGCCGGAAGGCTTTTCCCACTAGTGCCCTTGGGCCGTTGTGTGAACCACAAATGCCTTCATGGATAAGCTTAAGGGTATCGTTTCCTTCGGACTGCGGGACGCATTTGAGCCAAGGCGAGGTTACTGAAGCTTTGTACAGAATGTTGTCTACAATCTTATACCCTCCTGCTCTTTGTTTTAGCCTGTTTTCTTCTTCTTTGGAGTTTGGTTCATGGAGCCCCTTGATGTAGGCTATGATAGGTGCTCTCCAGTCCTCACTCTGGATTGCATTGGTCAACTTGGCATTCTTTTCGGAGGTTTCGAAAGCTGATTGGGTCGCAACTTCGCGGAAAACATCGGGCGGTAGGTGTAATTGTTGTGCTGCTGCTTTAGCTAGGCAGTCTGCTTCGCTATTTTTTGACCTTGGTATTGCCTTTACTGATATGCCGAGGAAGAAGGACTCTAACCTTCGGACATGTTGAATGTACTTTTGCAGCTCTGGATCTTTGGCCTTGTAATTTTTCTCAATGTGCCCCGCGATGACCTGTGAGTCTGGGTAGATGACTGCCCTTCGGACCGACAGTGACCGAAGCCTTGAGAGAGCGAGTATCACAGCTTCGTATTCTGCGGAGTTGTTTGTACATTTGAAGTCAAGTCTTCTTGCGTATCTTAGCTTAGATCCGGATGGCGAGACTAGAATGGCCGAGGCCCCTGCGCCAGTTGCACCCCAGGCTCCGTCAACATACACAGTCCAAAATGGGTTTTGGTGAGGTTCATCTTTGCAAGGGTCTGGTGTCCATTCTGCTATGAAATCTGCTAGTGCCTGGGATTTGATTATTGTTCGACTAACGAAGGTTAGGGCATAGCTATTGAGTTCAACTGCCCATTTTGCTATTCTTCCGACTGCCCCGTTGTTTTTGAAAATATTCTCGAGGGGAAAAGCCGAGGGTACATGGATTTCGTATGCTTGAAAATAGTGCTTGAGCTTTCTTGATGCCATGACCACTGCGTACGCTATTTTCTCGAGCTCTGAGTAGTTTCGTTTTGGCCCTTCGAGGGTTTCTGATACATAGTAGATTGGGGCTTGCCTGGTTTTGTTGTTCTCGTGCAATTCTTTGATTAAGACTGCGCTCGCTGCATGAGGCGAGGCTGCGACGTACAACAGTAACAAGTCCCCTTTGCTTGGGATGGTTAAAACAGTCAAGCTTGTGAGATACTTCTTCAAGTCTTCGAAGGCCTTTTGCTGCCGGGGTCCCCAGTTGAATGGTGCGGTGCTTCTCAAAGTTTCGAAGAAAGGTAACCCTCGCTCAGCTGATCTGGAAATGAATCTGCTGAGAGCTGCTAGTCGGCCTGATAAGCGCTGGGCTGCTTTTTTGGTTGTCGGGGGTTCCATGTTGATGATAGCATCAATCTTGTCGGGGTTAGCTTCAATTCCCCTTGCAGAGACGATACAACCCAGCAGTTTTCCTTCACTTACCCCGAAAACACATTTTTCGGGGTTTAGCTTTAATCCAGCGCGCCGGAGGTTGCTGAACACTCTCGACAAGTCCGAAATGTGGTTTTCTTTTAGCTCGCTTTGGACGACCAGGTCATCAACGTAAGCGGAGACGGAGTGTTCATTTTTGAAGAACTCGGATGTCATACGAGCGAAGGTTGAACCCGCGTTTCTTAAGCCTTCTGCCATCCTCCTAAAACAAAATGTTCCCGAAGGTGTGATGAAACTTGTTTTCTCCTCGTCTTCTTCATTCATCCAAATCTGGTGGTATCCCGAAAAGCAGTCGAGTAGAGATAGCATTTGGCAGCCGGCTGCTCTGTCAACCAAGGTGCTTATGTTGGGGAAGGGGAAATCATCCTTCGAGCAAGCCTTGTTCAGGCACGTGAAGTCTACGCACATTCGCCATTTCTTGTTCTTTTTCTGTACTAGTACCACGTTTGAGAGCCATGTTGGGTACTTGACTGGGCGGATGACGCCTGCGTCCAAAAGCCTTTTTACCTCAGCCCTCGCTGCCTCTTTCCTTTCTTCTGACATTTTGCAGAGCTTTTGTTTGACCGGGCAGTAGCCCGGCTTGATGTTTAGGCTGTGCTCTATCAGGGTTCTGTTCACTCCTCTTAAGTCCTCCGAGGACCAGGCGATGGTGTCGGAGTTTTTGTTTGAGGAAAGTGACGAGGTCGCTTTCTGATTGGGGGGCTAGGTTGGCTGAGATGAACACCTTTCTTTCAGCGTTACCCTCGAAGAGTTGCACTTGTTTGGTTTCTTCCTTGGGTGACACCTTTATTTTGTCAGTGCACACCTCACCTTCGTCATTCAGGTTTGTAGCTTGAGGCTGTGACAGGATGTGGACATTATGTTGTCCTGTGCTACTGTTCCCTCTGCTGCCCTTGCAATGTCTTGGTCTCCATATACTGCGACCACTCCCTTTGGAGCGGGAAGCTTCATGCAGAGGTAAGCGAGGTGGATGACTGCGTTGAATGTGTTGGTTACCCCTCGGCCAAATATGGCATTGTACGGGTAGAACATGTCGACCACGTCGAAGGTTAAATGCTGGGTTCTGCAGTTGATCTGGTCGCCGAAGGTCACGGGCAAAGAAATTTTCTCGATGGCTCTCACTTGTTGACCGCCGAAGCCGTATAAAGGGTTGTCAGCAGGTTGCAGGAGGTTCCTATCAAGCTTCATGCTGTCGAAGGTTGAGGCGAACAGGATGTATGCGGAGCTTCCTGTGTCGACCAGAATTTTAGTGACAGTCCACCCTGCTAGATTGGTCTCGATTACCATGGCGTCGGTATGAGGGTAATCTCTCAACTTCATATCACTGGAGTCGAAGGTTATGGGGATGTGGGACCAACGACCGAATTTGTGTGGTCCTTCGACGACTACATGGTGCACCCGTCTGGCATGTTCTTTTCTCTGCCGCTTGTTGCCATGGTCTTCATTTGAACCTCCGGTGATAGCTAGTATTACTCCGAAGGTTGATGTTGGGTTGTTGATGGTCGTTTGGCTCTAGGTTTCGGGTTTGACAGGTTGAGGCGCTGGTAGAGCGGGTATTGGTGGTGGTGGCGGTAAAGCGTTGTTGACTTGTTGGGTGGTTGGGGTTTGGGTTTGGGGGGTTGTTGGATATGTGACTGTGTATGGTGGATTTTGGCGTTGTGGGATGGTGGTTGGCTGATAAGAGGCTTGGTTGTAGAGTGGGTGGTGAGCGTAGATGGTTTGTTGCGAGGGTAGGCCGTAGTTTATGGGGGTATAGTGGTATGGAGGATTTGGTGGGTGAAAATTTGGTTTCCTGGTGTGGTTGATGGTTCGTGTGTCTGCCGAAGCGGCTCTTTTGGACTCCTGGAACTCTTTTCCCTTGGTGAAGCATTCGCATTGTTTGGTGGTGTGCCCCTTTCCAAGACCACAGAAATGACAATACATTTTCGCGGGGTCTTTTTGCTGGTTCCGTTGATCTGGCGGGGGTGGCAAACCTTGGGGGTTTTGGTTGTTCGGAGGTTGAGTGCCCCGTCCTTGGTGTTCATAGTGTATTGGTTTGTTGATGGCACCGATGTTGCTTTGTTCTTGGCGAGGGTTGTTTACTCTTGGTTGTGGCCCCGGCTGCAGCTTCTGCTGCGACCTCCGAGCATCGGACTTCGCTCCGAAGTCTGTGTCTGCTCTACAGTATCTTTCCATTGTCTCGTGTAATTCCTCGATTGTGTTTGCCGGCTTCCTGGCAAATTTCGAAGAGCATGGGCCTGGGCGCAGGCCACTGACTGCAGCGAGGATGACAGCCTCGTCAGATATTCCCGGGGTTCTTGCTCTGATTTGGATGAACCTCCGCCAATAATCTTGAAGTGGTTCGCGCTCTTCTTGTTTGCAGTTGAACAACTCAATGGGGTTGCATGGGGCTAGTGTAATGCCTTTGAAGTTTGTGCAGAGCCTGTCTCTTAGATTGGCCCAGGAATCCACTGTTCTGGGATGGACATTGCTGTACCAGGTTTGTGCAATGTCTCGCAAGATGATGACAAAAGACTTTGCCATTGTTGATTCATCTCCGCCTGTTGCGGCAACTGCTGCTTCGTAGCTCATTATGAATTGGCGAGGGTCGGAGAGCCCGTCGTAGCGGGGTAGGTTTTGTGGATTGTAGCACGGTGGCCAGGGTTGGGTTTGGAGTATTTGGGGGAGTGGTGACTTTGGGTCATAGGGCATTTGGTGTTGTTGAGGTCTTCGTTGGTTGCGAAGGTTAAGCTCTCTCTCATCTGGGTAGAGTTGGCGAAAGTGTGGTGGCCTCATAGGATGTGGTTCTGGGTGAATTGGTGGTGGTGGGGGTGGTGGATGGCGACGAAGGTTGTCTCGATCCCGCTCCTCATTCCCCTCTTGCAGCGGGGGTATTTCCTCATCATTCCATCCCTCGGCCTCGGCTTCAGCCGCAGCGAGGGATTCCTCCATTCGGCGAAGCTGTTCCCTGGCCTCGTCTGCCCTTTGTCTAATCGAGCGCAACCGGTTGTGCCGCTCAAGCTGATCCAGGCGCCTCTTCTTCTCTTGCAGCTCAGCTTGGAGTCTTTCGAGGGCCTCGAGGCCCATCTCTTCTTCATCTCTCCCCTCTCCTTCTCCAGAAGTGTGGGGGTGCGGCTGTGCCACCACTCGGGCCTGGGGGCCCGGGACTTCAGATTCTGGGGTGGCACCCTCTGCTCCCGAGGGTTGCACAATCTCCTCAGCGGGCGGAACCACCGTCGCTGTCTCACTGGCGACGCGTCGGTCCCTTGCTGTGGGCGCTCTCCTGTTTCCTGCCATTTCGAACTTCGGTCCCCACGGACGGCGCCAAACTGTTGGTAACACACTTGCCCCACCTCCGCACTTGCGCAGGGGAGTGGCGAAGGTGACCAAGCGTCGGAAGCAACAGCGAAGGTTAAGGAAACGAAGACAAGGTTGATGTGGCTCTATTCCCAAAAAGTCATCCCCGATACACTGTTCACCGCCCGGTATTTATAGGGATACCAAGGGGTGCTGACCAAATTACAAAAGGGTACAGAAAAGATTCCTCCGCGTTGTACACATAGGAGGGCAGAATCGTACAAACACAACTAGGCCGAGACCCTAGCTCGCTCCACGCGCGCCCGCCGCCGCTTGGTTCGTGATCACCTTCGCTGAAATGCGTGGCTGACCTCCGTCTTGCGAGGATATCCAAACTGTTGCGAAGCCCGGGTACCTTCTCCTCCCACTAAGACCTGGGCCTCTTGGCGAAGGTACGCGGCCTCACGAAGATTGCTCCCAGCGCTCTACGCGTCTTCTGCCTGTGAGAACTTACAAAGCCAGTACGAAGGTTGGGTTAGCACTCGAGGGCCGGAATAGCAATTTGAGGGACTTAGCAGGTAGAGAGGCGGGTTTTCCCGAAGGTACGCGAGTTGTGCGGGGAACGCGCGAGGGACGCTTTGATTAGCCAGCCTGCGTGGTGCCTCTACCGAGGGCCCCTTTCCCCAACATAGGTCTGCGAGGAGCAATAGGCGCGGGCATGGGGTGTGCGACGGCTGTCTAATGACCTTTTTAAACCCTGGTCGCCCCACCTCTCTTTATATAGGCGTCCCTAATGAGCCCACCGACCTGGAGGCCCATTAGCAAACCCTAATCCCGGTCTGACTCGAGTCCAACTCGAATCAGGCTTCCAGCCCCTTAAGCGTGCGACCCTTGAAGGACCGAGAAGCAACCAGAAAGCGACCAGAGGGGGGGTGAATGGGAGCTTCAAATTTTCCTTTCGGAAACTAGTAGCCACTGTCCCAAGAATCAACCCCCAAAGCAAACCTTAGCGCTTGCTAGTGTCCACGACCCTAGGTGTAGGGTGGATGCTTCCAAGAAGCAGAGCGGGACACTACACAACTCTAGAAAGCCAACGCAAAAGACGAAAATCGAATCCGACCAAGAACGAGCCAACCGCGAACGAAAACGTGCTGAGACAGCACTGACCGGACTCACCCTGCGTCCGGTCAACAAGCACCGGATGCGTCCGGTCACAGAAAAACAGTTCTGGAACCTCTCTGTTCCTGATCGGACTCACTGAAGGGAGCGTCCGGTCGTTTGTACAGAGCGTCCGGTCGAACAGCAAAAACGCACGTGAACAGTAGCTCCGTCGAGTCCGGTCACACAGGGAATGGAGCGTCCGGTCAAGACCAAAAGGGACACAGCGAGTGTTCAACCACCAGACGCACAGCCTGAGCGTCCGGTCGACATGATCAAGCGTCCGGTCACCCCGTGAATCCACGGTTCGTCCACCGATTTGACTCAATCCCACCCAAAACGAAACCTCTAGGGTTCAAACTTGGTGAGTAGAGTCAAAAGGAGGATAGTGAGCTATCTCTAAGAGATCATGGCTCGAACCTATCTCCAAATCGATGAATAGAAGAATTTCGGGGGAGGGGAGAAAACTTGACCCGAAATGAAAATCAATCGACCTCCTAGACCGTGAGGTTAGAGGAGAATTCCTTCGGTGGAAAGAAGTGCCTCACGATCTAGAACAACTTGGTTCAAACGGTTTTGCAAAAGATGAACCGAGCAAAGAGATCAAGCGAAGAGAAAATCTTGGAGAAAAAGGATTCCGCGAATAACACGAACAAAACGCGAATCACAACCACGAATTGCAACCGTGTGGCTACCACACGCTACAACAGTGAGGATACGGCCTCACTTCCTCAAATCAACAGTACACAGAGGCAAGTCTCTCTGCGGATCTCAGCTAGCTACAGCAGGGGATGGGAGAGCAGGAAACCCTAAGTGCGAAAGAGCAAATGACTGAGATGGGAAGGGAGGAGGGTGTCTCCCTCTACTTATCCTAATTCTAACCTAAGTCTAATTCCTACTCTACCCCTCACTATTCTAAATACAGAGCGAACCAGCTAAACCCTAGGGTTATTCTGGACCAACTCGATGGTAGGTGTATCCGACGGCCACGCCCGCACAATACGAAGCGTTGCCTCGACGCAACCTCCAGATTGCCGCCACGTGCTGCCACCGCTCTGCACCCCCGGTTTTGTGGCCCAAACCGGGAAACCAGCCTTTTCCAGCCATCCCCCGGTTTTGAGGCCCAAACCGGGAAACCAGCCCACCAGCATCTGAGTTTTGAGGCCAAACTCAGCAAACCCTCAGCGCCCAGGTTTTGAGGCCCAAACCTGGAAACCGTCCTCAGCCCGAGTTTTGTGGCCAAACTCAGAAACCCTCAGCCCGAGTTTTGTGGCCAAACTCAGAAACCGTCCACGCCCAGGTTTTGAGGCCCAAACCTGGAAACCGTCCATCCGATGGTTTTTCCCTGGCTCTACCACCAAACCGACGTCGTAGAGGGGATGCACAGCCCGTGCACCCCATCCGCTGACATGTGTCCCTGAGTCCGCGACTCAGGCAACACATGACCGCACTTCTTCACTTGTCGTCGTCACAGGCTGCCAGCCACCACAGCTGATCCTCGGGCCTCTGGTCCCTCAGTCCAAGCCTCACGTCCGCCCTTCACCGCTCGGTACCTCGGCATGGCACGTCCGCCGCACGGCATGCCCATCCTTCACCGCACCCGGTCCATCGGCACGGCACGTCTCAACTTGACCTTCACCTCGCCGTCGATCACTGTATCCGTGCTCGACACCTGCACAACAGAAGCCAAAGAACATGCGCATCATCCCAGTTGACAATCACTCAACACTCAGAGACCCGGCATACACCCATGTATCCGCAATCTCCCCCTTGATGAGTGCATTGTCAACTACTCACACAAATCATAATGAAAAGAAGAATAAGGAAGAAGGAGGAAGGAGAAGGAGAGAACTCACCCAAATGACCCAAAAGCATAGCAAAGCCGAAGAAGGTCAAGTGGAAAGAGCGAAAGAACTTGGTCCCCAAAGACATGGGCAACGGCTCGACGCAACCAAGCAAAGCAAAGCTAGCCCTCAAGAAGAGGTAGAACAGGCTCAACACCGCTAGCAGATACCAATTGGAAACTCCAGAGAAAAGAGCTCAAACCAATTGAAGCCGAATGAAAATCGAAGCAAAATTCTAGTCCCTCAAGATAGAGGCACAGAGGCTCAACACAACTAGCAAAGAAAGCTCGAAACCAATGCCTTTCGGCCAAGCACGCTCCGAACCAATTGGAATGACTCCAAACTAAAAGAGAACCAATCGAAGACAAAATGCCCTGAAAATGTTTGCTAGTTCCTCAAGACAGAGGCAAAGGCTCAACACAACTAGCAAACTCCCCCTCGACAAGTGCAAGCAACTAGGAAAATCCCCCTTAGGTCCAACATGAGAAGAGCACAAAGATTGGAAATTCTCCCCCTTGACGAAAACTCCCCTTTAGTTGAACATCCAGGAGACATATGATTTGCAATTTCTCCCCCTTAGTTGAATATGCACTAATCAAGAAAAGGACTCCCCATCAGAAAAAGGCACCAACAAAAAGTGCGAACATGGGAGATTCTCCCCCTTCCAACATGCATATGAGTCAAAATGCAAGTTAGCAGCTTCAGGCATATATTCAGGAGAATGCAAAGATGCTCTAAATAGTATAACTCCAAAGACTCAACAGCAGCATACAAGCTCAGCAAAGGCTCAAACTGATCACCAGATATGAAATATGAACATATGAGCAGAAATGAGCAGTTTTGAGTCAAACGGTATTCACCATCAAAATAGCACTAGCAATGTATAACCAGGAGTCTGAGCAAGTGCTAAACATGTATACAAGGTGAACTACCCCTAGCAAAGTTCAATCATCATGCTTAAGAATGAAACATACACTTGTGAATTCAACTTTAGATCGGAGTTGCACGGTGAAATTACACAAGGTCAATTTCAGCATGTGATTGCGAGAGGTTGAAAGCTTGTCTTTGCCTAACTTTTAAACCGTGCGAAGCCTATGCATATGCAATCGGAAGCTTAAAGCAACAGTTTCGGTCACACACTACACGGCTCAAGTTTAACTCAAAGTGCAATGAGAAACAGTCTCGATACCATGAGGTGTTGACAAGCAATCCCATCTCGATCTTTTCAATTCACTAAAACTTGGTTCAAATTTTAAACATGATATGAACAGACCAAGCAAGTGGATGACTCATAACTAGAGACATAGCAACCTAGCATATATGAAAAGCACGAGTGAACTCAACATATCCTACACATGCTAGTTGCATATCTCAATGGTGAACATTTTCAGATTGTTAGTTATTAAGTAAATTCACCATTTCAAAATAGCTCAGCTCACAACATGTACTAGTGATCAGAAGGAGCATAAGCTACAAGCATCAATATAAGCATCAGAGCATACTACATAGAGCATAGTTACATTCTAGTGATTATAAACATGAAGCTTAGAATGTGAATGCGTATGCTGAAATGCAAAAGAAAAGAAAGACAAAAGAGTCAGTCAAATATACAAGATCCAAAATGTTTCCCCCGTCTAAAAGGGGAAACACACACCAAGCTCACCCCTCAACCGATTAAAGGTTGATTCGTCTAAAGGCTTGGTGAAAATATCAGCCAATTGATGATGAGTATCGACATGGCGAAGGTCGATATCACCCTTCTCCTGGTGGTCTCGCAGAAAATGAAAGCGCACATCAATGTGTTTGGTCTTCGAGTGAAGCACGGGGTTCTTAGCAACGCTAATGGCACTCGTGCTGTCACAAAGCAAAGGCACGCGAGAAAAGCTCAGACCAAAATCACGCAAAGTGGCCATCATCCAAAGCAACTGGGAACAGCAGCTAGCCGCAGCAACATATTCAGCCTCTGTAGTGGACTGAGCGACACTAGACTGCTTGCGAGAAGACCACGAAACAAGAGAAGAACCAATAAATTGGCAAGTCCCAGAAGTGGACTTGCGCTCAATACGGCAACCAGCAAAATCGGCATCCGAATAACCGCAAAGAGAGAGGGTGGAGGAAGCAGAATACCAAATCCCGAACTCAGGCGTGAAACGAAGGTACCTGAAAATCCGCTTCACCGCCTGACGGTGAGAGGTGCGTGGCGACGCCTGAAAGCACGCACACAGACACACCGCGAACTGGATGTCCGGGCGTGTCGCCGTCAGGTAGAGGAGCGACCCGATCATGCTGCGGTACTCCTTCTGGTCCACTGCTTCTCCATCCACATCCGCATCCAGGGCAGTCGTCGTCGACATGGGTGTTGGAAGAGGCTTGGCCTCACCCATATCGAACCGCTTCAGCAAGTCCTTGGTGTACTTGCCCTGGTGCACAAACGTCCCGTCTCGAGATTGCTTAATTTGCAACCCGAGAAAGAATGTCAGCTCGCCCATCATGCTCATCTCAAACTCCCTGCTCATAGTATCTGCAAACTTGGCAGCCAAAGCGTGAGAAGAATCACCGAAAATGATATCATCCACGTAAATCTGGACCAAGAGAGTGTCTTTGCCTTGCTTGAGGAGAAAGAGCGTTTTATCTACACATCCCATTTTAAAACCCTTAGCAAGCAAAAAGGTTTTCAACCTATCATACCAGGCTCTAGGGGCTTGTTTCAAACCATATAAGGCTTTGTGAAGTTTAAAAACATGGTTTGGAAACTTGGGATTATCAAAACCGGGGGGTTGCTCAACATACACTTCCTCTTCTATGTAGCCGTTTAAGAAGGCACTCTTGACATCCATTTGAAAGAGTTTAAAACCTTTGGGTGCAGCAAAAGCCAAGAGTATCCTAATAGCCTCCAAACGAGCTACAGGAGCAAAAGTCTCCTCAAAGTCTATCCCCTCCTTCTGACTATAACCCTTCGCTACAAGCCTGGCCTTGTTTCTAACAACGTGGCCATCCTCTCCTTGCTTGTTTTTGAAAACCCATTTTGTCCCAATAGGATTACAGTTAGGAGGAGGAGGAACTAGAACCCAAACCCGATTTCTCTCAAAATTTTCTAGCTCCTCATGCATGGCATTGACCTAGTCCGGATCCGTCAAAGCGTGTCCAACATCTCGGGGCTCAAATTTAGCAACAAAAGCAGAATGAGCGAAGTGAGAGATGTGCTGTGACCTGGACCGAGTAACCCGTTCGTCGATGCTGCCGATCATCTGCTGAGGCGGGTGCTGGCGCTGGATGTGTCGTGGCGCCTCACGAGCTGAAGTAGCCTCCCCCTCAACAGCAGCTGGTGCCTCCCCGGGTACAAATGGTATCGCTCGGGGTGGCGGATCCCACGGCCCCCAGGAAGAAGAGGTGTCGGGGCCATGAGTCGTCGTAGAAGCCGCTCTTTGTGGCACAACAGGTGGAGGGGGTGCTGGATCATCCATACCTTCAGCACCCTCGTCCTCGTCATCAAAAAGAGGCTCACCAACCTCATGATCACCTGCACGCTCAAAACGAGAAGAAGGACAAACCATGGTCTCGTCGAAGGTGACATCTAATGTCTCCATGACTCGATTAGTATCAAGGTTAAGTACACGATATGCGCGAGTGTGAGTGCCATAACCCAAAAATACTCCGTCAGAAGAACGAGACTCGAATTTGTCCAGGTTGCCTTTCTTCAAAATAAAACAATGGCAACCGAAGACTCTAAAATAACTCACCTTGGGCTGTCTACCAAAATGCAACTCATAAGAAGTCTTTTTCAAGAACGCTCTCAGAAAAATGCGATTGGAAATATAGCACGCAGTGTTCATAGCTTCGGCCCAATAACGCCTAGGAGTCCTATGCTCATCGAGCATCGTCCTGGCCATCTCAACAAGGGTCCGATTCTTCCTCTCTACAACACCATTCTGAGGGGGTGTGTAGGGGGAAGAAAACTGATGCTCTAAACCCAAAGAGTTACAAAACTTCTCAAAATCTGAATTCTTGAATTCGGAACAATTATCACTCCGAATTGCTCGCATCGAGTTCAAAGGGAACTCATTCTGAAGACGCAAAATCAGATTGCGAGCAAAGGAGAAAGTCTCGGTCTTCTCAGCTAAAAAGAAGACCCACGAATATCTCGAAAAGTCATCAACAACAACAAGCACATACCACTTCCCCCCAACCGAGCTCACCCGAGCCGGACCAACAAGGTCCATGTGCAAAAGCTCTCCAGGGCGCTTGGTCATGACCTGAGTCACTGGATGGTGGGGAGCGGCAACCATCTTCCCATGTCTACAAGAGTGGCAAACAAGATCCTTCTCCATCGACAGCTTGGGCAATCCTCGGATTAGGCCAAGTGAGCTAAGTCTTGCAAGCAAGTCGAAGCTTAAATGACCAAGTCTCCTATGCCACTTCCAAAGATCAGAGGAGGAAGGTCCAGCCACAAGACAACGAGAAGTGCCAAAAGACTCCGAGAAATTCGCACGAAAGACTTTTCCAAAGGGTGAAATCAAACATACAAGATTGCCCTGAGGATCCAAAATACGACTGAGATTCGGTTTAAAACGAATCTCATAGTCGTCGTCAAAAAGTTGCGAAACGGAAAGAAGGTTAAAATGCAAGTTAGAAACAAGAGCAACATCGCGCAACACAAAGTGCTCATTAACTTGCACCGACCCGCGAGACAATACCTTACCTTTGCTATTGTCGCCGAAGGTTATGTACTCCTTTCCGGCAACAGGACTAAGGCTGGAGAACCACTTGGCATTTCCGGTCATGTGCCTCGAGCAACCGGAATCCACCAACCAAATGTCCTCCAACCGTTTTACCTATATCAATAAAAAGACATAGGGTGAGCATACGGTCCAACACTGGGGTTAGTGAAGTGAGGGGAATACCAGTGTTGGGCCGGCTGCTCAAAAGAACGGTTAGCAGAAAAACCATTCCTAGCACGTCTACGAGAGGAGCGATCACCACGTAGAGGAAAACGTGGTCCGCTAAGGGAGGAGCGTCCATCGCGATACTCAAAACGCGGTGGAGGAAAACGCTCAACTACAAAGCCACCGCCACGGTCCATAGCCTACAAATGCAGGCTCCCGCCGGGCACGCTCTCTACGAGGCCTAGGCCTAGCAACTTGAGGCACTGCGCCTCTAGGCCTAGCATCTCTCCTTGGAGCTCTCTGCTGCCCAGGCCTAGGTACTTGAGGTTCTGGACCTCTGGGCCTAGCAGCACGTCTCGGTGCTCTCGTCTGAACATTCGGCGCATGTACATCATGGAAAAGATGGTACATGTCCGGATTGTTCATCTCTCTAGCACGGCGCGCCTCTCTCTTGCGCCTAAAGCAGAACTCGCTCAAGTGTCCATCTCTCCCACAGAAATCACAATGATACCTCACCGCACGCAAAGGGGGTTGTTGGTACTCATGGCTGTGGGTGTGGATCACTTTGCCCTTCTGTGGCAACTCCTCCTGGATAGGTGGCATTGTATCCAGCTTGTTCTTTAGGTGGTTGGGTTTGGGATGCCACACTTGGTTCTTGGGTGGAGCTCTCGGAGGTTCCTCAAACACCCCATCCTTGGTGGTAGGTTTGAGAGGCTCTTTGGGTGGAAGCTTGGTAAGTTTGGGAGTAGTGGTGGAGTTGGGCTTCTCACTAGGATTCAGACCACTCGACTCTCCAATCTTCCCAAAAGCAGAAAGATCAACACCCTGAGCAAGACCTACACCCGGACCTCCAGCAGCTCGCTTGAATTGGGAGATCATCATCCCGAGCTACGGCTCACTACAAGAGACCCATGACAAGATGGTCCGAAGGTATGTGTTTTCCTCCTCGGTTTGCATCTTGTCATGCTTGACATTCGCAATCTCCATCTCCAAACCCTCACACAAAGCACACTTAGCCACACTAGTGCTACCTGAGTTGGCCTCCTCAAGAGACACAATCTTGGCATTCTTCTCTGCCAACTCAGATTGCAAGACAGGACAAGTCTTGCACGCACCCAACAGAGAAGGTCTAGCCTTCAACTCATCCACCTCTCCTACCAACGCAGCATACTTTCCTCTCAAAGTGAGAAGGTCAGTCATGTGCGTGGTGCACATCTCACACTCAACCTCCTCCGACACGACCACGGTGGACTTGGCAAACTCAAGCTCTCTTACCGTGTCCTCCCACTTCTGCCTAAACTCCTTGCGCTCTCTAGCGGCACGCCTAAGCAACTTGTCCTAACTAAGGAGCGTGGCAGTAAGCTTCTCAACCTCAGCAGAAAGCTCGTCGTGGGTGAGGGATACCTGGGAGGTGTCGTCGTCGTCGTCGTCCCGAGGGATGTGCTCCAGCTTGCCGTCGACCTCATCCCCAAGCTCCATGGTGCAGAAGCCGTCGTCGTCGGCGAAGAAGCAGAGACCGTTCAGCTTGTCCTCGATCCTCTTCTTCTTCTCGGACTCGTCATCACTTGAGCAAGCGGAGTCGTCATCTGAGCTGTCGACGTCCCTGAGCGTGGCGAAGAACGCACGCTGCTCAGCCTGGGCCTTCTCCAAGTACTTCTTCTTGATGTACTCCATGTCGAAGCCGCCCCTCCGCTTGTGCCTCGCGGGGACGTACTTCTCCTTGCGCTTGCCGGAGTCATACTTGTGCCCATGATCGCCCTTCCCAGATGAATGCTTCTTCTTGGGGCAGTTGGCGATGAAGTGGTCGGGGTCGCCGCACTCATAGCATCCTGAGCGTCCTCCACCGCGGTGACGGTTCATGCGGTTGTTGTGGAACCGCGTGAACCGGTTGGCAAGCATTGCCAACTCGTCATCCCCCAACGACTCAAGCTGGTCCTCTGTGACACAAAAGAGTGAAGAAAGTGCAAAGCCAGCAGAGGGGTTAGCAGAAGAGCCAGAAACCAAAGCCATAGTCGGGCCAGAAGGATTCTCATAAGAAGCCCTCGACATGGCGTCAATCTCACTAGACTTGAGCTTACTAAAGAGCTCGTCGCAAATGAGGGTCTCATAGTTAGACGATTCGATGATCGCCTGGACCTTTGAGTCCCACACCGACCGATCAAGAGTGTGCAAAAGCTTCAAAGCCCTCTCATGATCGTCAAAAGGCAACAGCTCCTTGTTCGCTCTCATCTTGTTGACAATGACCTGAAAGCGAGCGAATAAACTCTCTATGCTCTCGCCATGCATATGTGGAAAGTTCTCATACTCCCGCTTGTTCGACTCATAGAGGCGAGATTTGACCTGAGTGGTTCCCTCATGGAAACGCATGAGGGTCGCCCAAATCTCGTGAGCCGTGGGGAGGTGAGAAACGCGATCGAACTCGGACATGCTCAAACAGGAGAACAAGGCGTTACGTGCCCGACTATTTGCCTCGTGCTCATCGATCTGGAGCTGAGAGACACGAGCAGCCAAGACAACGTAATCATCCCTGTTGCAAATCTCCCAAACAGAAGAGCCCATTCTCTGGAGATAGGCCGACATGCGTATCTTCCAATACGCATAGTTCGTCCCATCAAAGAACGGCAGTTTGCCCACGCCGCGATCCATGTCGCCTTCTGTGGATCTGGAACCGGCTAAGGTGGAAGATCCTTAACCTGCTCCGATACCAATTGAAGGACCGAGAAGCAACCAGAAAGCAACCAGAGGGGGGGTTAATGGGAGCTTCAAATTTTCCTTTCGCAAACTAGTAGCCACTGTCCCAAGAATCAACCCCCAAAGCAAACCTTAGAGCTTGCTAGTGTCCACGACCCTAGGTGTAGGGTGGATGCTTCCAAGAAGCACAGCGGGACACTACACAACTCTAGAAAGCCAACGCAAAAGACGGAAATCGAATCCGACCAAGAACGAGCCAACCGCGAATGAAAACGTGCTGAGACAGCACTGACCGGACTCACCCTGCGTCCGGTCAACAAGCACCGGACGCGTCCGGTCACAGAAAAACAGTTCTGGAACATCTCTGTTCCTGATCGGACTCACTGAAGGGAGCGTCTGGTCGTTTGTACAGAGCGTCCGGTCGAACAGCAAAAACGCACGTGAACAGTAGCTCCGTCGAGTCCGATCACACAGGGAATGGAGCGTCCGGTCAAGACCAAAAGGGACACAGCGAGTGTTCAACCACCGGACGCACAGCCTGAGCGTCTGGTCGACACGATCAAGCGTCCGGTCACCCCGTGAATCCACGGTTCGTCCACTGATTCGACTCAATCCCACCCAAAATGAAACCTCTAGGGTTCAAACTTGGTGAGTAGAGTCAAAAGGAGGATAGTGAGCTATCTCTAAGAGATCATGGCTCGAACCTATCTCCAAATCGATGAATCGAAGAATTTCGGGGGAGGGGAGAAAACTTGACCCGAAACGAAAAACAATCGACCTCCTAGACCGTGAGGTTAGAGGAGAATTCCTTCGGTGGAAAGAAGTGCCTCACGATATAGAACAACTTGGTTCAAACGGTTTTGCAAAAGATGAACCGAGCAAAGAGATCAAGCGAAGAGAAAATCTTGGAGAAAAAGGATTCCGCGAAGAACACGAACAAAACGCGAATCACAACCACGAATTGCAACCGTGTGGCTACCACACGCTACAACAGTGAGGATACGGCCTCACTTCCTCAAATCAACAGTACACAGAGGCAAGTCTCTCTGCGGATCTCAGCTAGCTACAGCAGGGGATGGGAGAGCAGGAAACCTTAAGTGCGAAAGAGCAAATGACTGAGATGGGAAGGGAGGAGGGTGTCTCCCTCTACTTATCCTAATTCTAACCTAAGTCTAATTCCTACTCTACCCCTCACTATTCTAAATACAGAGCGAACCAGCTAAACCCTAGGGTTATTCTGGACCAACTCGGTGGTAGGTGTATCCGACGGCCACGCCCGCACAATACGAAGCGTTGCCTCGACGCAACCTCCAGATTGCCGCCACGTGCCGCCACCGCTCTGCACCCCCGGTTTTGTGGCCCAAACCGGGAAACCAGCCTTTTCCAGCCATCCCCCGGTTTTGAGGCCCAAACCGGGAAACCAGCCCACCAGCATCTGTGTTTTGAGGCCAAACTCAGCAAACCCTCAGCGCCCAGGTTTTGTGGCCCAAACCTGGAAACCGTCCTCAGCCCGAGTTTTGTGGCCAAACTCGGAAACCCTCAGCCCGAGTTTTGTGGCCAAACTCGGAAACTGTCCATGCCCAGGTTTTGAGGCCCAAACCTAGAAACCGTCCATCCGATGGTTTTTCCCTGGCTCTACCACCAAACCGACGTCGTAGAGGGGATGCACAGCCCGTGCACCCCGTCCGCCGACACGTGTCCCTGAGTCCACGACTCAGGCAACACATGACCGCACTTCTTCACTTGCCGTCGTCACAGGCTGCCAGCCACCACAGCTGATCCTCGGGCCTCTGGTCCCTCAGTCCAAGCCTCACATCCACCCTTCACCGCTCGGTACCTCGGCATGGCACGTCCGCCGCATGGCACGCCCATCCTTCACCGCACCCGGTCCATCGGCACGGCACGTCTCAACTTGACCTTCACCTCGCCGTCGATCACTGTATCCGTGCTCGACACCTGCACAACACAAGCCAAAGAACATGCGCATCATCCCTGTTGACAATCACTCAACACTCAGAGACCCGGCATACACCCATGTATCCACAACCCTATGGGTTCACGCATACATAGACACGGCCCGAGTACTCCTACTCGCTCGATAGTTGACAGCGGCCTCTAGCAAGACGTGTCAACTCCTATGTATACGCAAAGATCATATCTGACGAACCACCACGATCACATATACGTAATTCCCTTGCCACACAATATTTGGTCCAACTCATAGGTTAACACTTAACCTAAGCACGACCATGCATTTTATGATCCAATCGTTTGAGTGATCAAGTGATATCTCTCTCGCATGGAGAGGGGCAAATCCCATCTTGATCGTCTATGTCTCACAACATACTTCTTGACAAACCCGAAGACTATCTTTTATAACTATCCTGTTACAAAGTAGCGTTTGACAGTACCTAAGTAAATCGATTCATATCTTGAGTACATACCACAATCTCAGGTCTAAGGACATAACGTACATGATGTGTAAAGAGATAATAAGAACATCTCACATTGGGTCAGTCCAGCCCCATGTCATACATGTGCCCACATTATTAGTTTGACATCTCCATGTCTATGACTTGTGAAACATAGTCATCAACTAATACATGTGCTGATCTAATATTCATGTGTGTCCTCACATGAACTCTGATCAGGGACAACTATTGAATAACCATACAAGTAAAAGAGTTTCGCAGACAATTCACATAATTGCCAATCAATACAAGTTGTCTTTAATGGATATTCAATGAATAAATCATGGATACAATAGAAATATCATCATTTCTATGATTACCTCTAGGGCATATTTCCAACAGTCTCCCACTTGCACTAGAGTTAATCTTTTAGATATCTAATATCCATAGATCTCACATGCGCCTCATGCTTAGGCTGTGGAAGAGCCTTTGTCAAAGGATCTGCTATATTCAAATCCGTATGTATTTTGCACATCTTAATTTCATCTCTTTTAGTGAAGTCTCGAATGAGGTGAAATTTCCATAGTACATGTTTGTTCTTCTGGTGATTCCTTGGCTCCTTAGCCTGCGTAATCGCTCCATTGCTATCACAATGTAAAGACAATGGGCCGGACGCATTTGGAAACACACCAAGATCAATGAGGAACCTCCTCATCCAAACACCTTCCTTTGCAGCTCCACTAGCTGCAATATATTCGGCTTCTACTGTAGAATCAAACATGGTCTCTTGCTTGGAACTTTTCCAACTAACTGCACCACCATTTATTGTGAACACAAAACCTGATTGAGATTGTGAATCATCTGTGTCAGTTTGGAAGCTAGCATCGGTGTAACTGTTGACGCTCACTAATGCTCATAATTAACCATCAACTATTGCATGATATGACACTAAATGAATTACAAAACATAGTTGTAGGGTTTGAAACTAACAAGTTCCACGAGTTTTGGTGCTCTCACTTGTTTTGTAGGGCATCCATGTTTTTACCATATAAAAGTATCTCAAGTGATAAAACAAAGCACACCATTGTGAAGACCTCGTCGAGACAATCGAAACGGACATATCATTTGCTATATTTGGAGTCCCGGAGTTAGAGTCCTCGATGGATATGACTTGTAAGATTCTCGAACATTCCAGAACATTCCAGAAGACACGAGAAGGCGACCCACGGAAGGCGGGGCCCACCTGTCATAGATGCCGACTGACCAGTCTCCTTCATGGACCGACCGGTCTGATACTGGGCCCAAACTCGCCCCCCTTCGCGTGACGCACTCAAACCGACCTTTCCAACACGTTTTGGCCCATTTAGGCCCATGTGCATATGGCGAAAGATTTAGTCCCACATCGCTTGCCCAAGGTGGAGGGGAGGCCAGGAGCCCCCATATAAGCAACCCCAGACCCCCCTCTCCATCATGATCAGATCTCAAGTCATTAGAAGAGGAGGAGGATCAATCAGAAACCCTAATTTCCTTAGAGCCACATCAACTTAGGCATAGCTAGATAGAATTAGAATTAGAAGAGGCAAGCTTCGCTTGGATTCCGGATCTAGTCGCGAGAAGGCTCGGTAAACCCAAGATCTTCTCTCTTGTATCAACATTATGGATCTAATTGTGTTTCTAGTTCATAATTGTTCTTCTTGTTCTTCATTGTTCATGTTCTAGTTCTACTATATCGTCTAGTTCATCTTCTAGTTCTTAATCTAGTTCTAGTTCGTGTTCTAGTTCATCATACTGCTCATCATTTCGTGCTAGTTCATAATAGTTTAGATATAATTGATATGACTAAGACATTAATTACTATATTCTTAATTATACTGCTTGTAGTATGCTTTGATTATATATTTGGCATAGATAGATTATCATCATGTTTATACTCATGTTCGTATAGCGCTCATCTTAATGTACATCGGGTGGGTGATAAATGCTGTGTAGGTGTGGTGACTATACACTATTTATCTGCGAATGCGTCCTATGTTCCGGATAGAGTGGAAGATCGCGGGTGTGACAGGCCTGTTGAGACCTTTGTATTCCACCTCCCGAATGTAGTGTTCAGTATGGCTCAGTTAACTCATGGTTTAGGGGTTACTCTGTTGGCACCTTTACTATGGAGTTGCCTCTTGAATATGAATATGGGATAACCTAGCCAATGAATGCCAAATATAATTGCACTAATCAATGTATATTATGACTTATAATTAGAATAACTTAGGAATACTTCTTTATAATGTCTTTTCTAATCTGCATGCCTTGTCTAAGTTGAAATGCTCTAAGGACTATCAAAGATTAATCTTTTATCTTTTATAGTGTACCTCATTATTGTGACTGATCCCTATTTAGGATTGAAGGATCGAGAAGCAACCAGAAAGCGACTAGAGGGGAGGGGGTGAATGGGAGCTTCAAATTTTCCTTTCAGAAACTAGTAGCCACTGTCCCGAGAATCACCCTGAAGGCAAACCCTAGAGCTCGATAGTGTCCACGACCGTAGTGGTAGGGTGGATGCTTCCAAGAAGCACAGCGAGACGCTACACAACTCTAGAAACCCAACGCAAAAGATGGAAACCAGAACCGGCAACAAACGTGCGAACCGCGAACGAAACAGGGCGAGACAGCACTGACCGGACTCACCAGTGCGTCCGGTCACCAGGCACCGGACGCGTCCGGTCACAGGAAATCGGTTCTGGGACCTTACTGTTTCTGACCGGACTCTGGTGCACAGTACGTCCGGTCTGGTTAGTAGCGTCCGGTCACAAAGAAACACAAGCGATCAACAGTGACACTGGTGCGTCCGGTCACTCAGTTAGCACAGCGTCCGGTCAATTACGCGAAAAACACTACGCTCTGTTCAACGACCGGACGCACGAGACAGCGTCCGATCAACCCGTCAGCAGCGTACGGTCACCCCGAGTTTCTACTGTTCGTCCACCGATTCCACTCGATCTCACCCAAAACGAATCGTCTAGGGATCAAACTTGGTGAGAGGAGTCACAAGGAGAATAGTGAGCTATCTCTAAGGGATCATGGCTCGAACCTATCTCCAAATCGATGAATCGAAGAATTTCGAGGGAAGGGAGAAACACTTGACCCGAAACCAAAATCGATCAATCTCCTAGACCGTGAGGTTAGAGGAGAATTCCTTCGGTGGAAAGAAATGCCTCACGATCTAGAACAACTTGGTTCAAACGGATTTGCAAGAGATGAACCGAGCAAAGAGATCGAGCGACGGGAAAACGAGGAGAAAAAGGATTCCGCGAAGAACACAAACAAAACACGAATCACAGGCACCAAATTGCAACCGTGTGGCTACCACACGCTACAACAGTGAGGTTACGGCCTCACTTCCTCAAAATCTCCAGTACACTGAGGTATGATTCTCTGCGGATCTCAGCTAGCTACAGCAGGGGATTGGGAGAGCAGGAAACCGTAGAAGCAAAGAGCAAATGAACTGAGATGGATGGGGTGGTGGGTGTCTCCCCCTACTTATCCTAATTCTAACTATTCCTAATTCCCACTCTACCCCTAACTACTTACAGAGCGAACCAGCTAAACCCTAAGGTTATTCTGGACCAACTCGGTGGTAGGTGGATCCGACGGCCACGCTCGCACAACTCGTAGCGTTGCCTCAACGCAACCTCCCGATTGCCGCCACGTGCCGCCCTCGCTCTGCACCCCCGGTTTTGAGGCCCAAACTGGGAAACCAGCCCACCAGCATCTGAGTTTTGAGGCCCAAACTCAGCAAACCCGCAGCGCCCAGGTTTTGAGGCCCAAACCTGGAAACCGTCCTCAGCCCGAGTTTTGTGGCCAAACTCGGAAACCCTCAGCACCCAGGTTTTGAGGCCCAAACCTGGAAACCGTCCACCCGATGGTTTTTCTCTAGCTCTACCACCAAAGCGACGCCGTAGAGGGGATGCACCGCCCGTGCACCCCGTCCACCGACACGTGTCCCCAAGTCCACGACTTAGGCAACAGATGACCGCAAGTCTCCGCACGTCGCTGTCCCAGGCTGCCAGCCACCACAGCTGATCCTCGGGCCACCGGTCCCTCAGTCCAAGCCTCACGTCTGCCCTTCGCCACTCTCAGTCCATCGGCACGACACGTCTCTACTTGACCTTCACCTTGCCTCTGATCACTGTATTCGTGCTCGACACCTACACAACACAAGCCAAAGAACATGCGCATCATCCCAGTTGACAATCACTCATCACTCAGAGACTCGGCATACACCCATGTATCCGCAATCTCCCCCTTGATGAGTGCATTGCCAACTACCAACACAAATCATAATGGAAACAGAAGGAGGAAGAAGGAGAAGAGAGAACTCAACCAAATGACCCAAAAGCATAGCAAAGCCGAAGAAGGTCAAGTGGAAAGAGCGAAACAACTTGGTCCCCAAAGACATGGGCAACGGCTCGACGCAACCAAGCAAAGCAAAGCTAGCCCTCAAGAAGAGGTAGAACAGGCTCAACACCGCTAGCAAATATCAATTAAGAAATCGAAGCAAAATGCTAGTCCCTCAAGATAGAGGCACAGAGGCTCAACACAACTAGCAAAGAAAGCTCGATACCTATGCCTTACGGCCAACAGGAAGCAGCAAAAACTGCCCCTTGAATAGTGCAAATAACCAGGAAAGCTCCCCCTTAGTTCAAACGGAGGGGAATGATTTGCAATTTCTCCCCCTTAGTTGAAAAATGCACTTATCAAGAAACAATGCTCCCCCTCAGAAAACGCACCATCAAAAAGTGCCAACACGCAGATTTCTCCCCTTCCAAAATGCATATGAGTCAAAATGCAAGTTAGGAGCTTCAGGAGTATACTCAAAGGAGTGCAAAGATGCTCTATAGAGTTCTCATCCGATGACTCAGAAAATGCACAGAATGCTAGCAAAGGCTCAAACTAATCACTAAGTCTGAAATGAGAGCACAAAGAGCAGTTTTTAGCCGAAAAGGTATTCACCATCAAAATAGCACAGGCATGTATAGACAGGAAGTCAAACAAGTGCTAAACATGTATACAAGGTGAACTACCCCTAGCACAGTTCAATCAACATGCTGATACCAAATGAAAAATGAAGCATGTACTTGTGATTTCAAAGTTTAATCGGAGTTGCAGCGGTGAAATTACACAAGTCTAGAAATCAGCATGTGACTGCGAGAGGTTGAATGCTTGTTATTGCCTAACTTTCCAATTGTGCGAAGCCTATGCATAAGCAATCAGAAGCTTAAAGAAACAGTTTCGGTCATACAGTACACAGCTCAAGTTTAACTCAAAGTGCAATGAGAAACAGTCTCGAAACTGTGAGGTGTTAACAAGCAAACCCATCTCGATCTTTTCAATTCACTTAACTTGGTTTAGATTTTAAACAGAATATGACATACCAAGCAAGTGAATGACTCAACACTAGAGACATAGCAACCTAGCATACATAGATAGCATAAGTGACTTCGACACATTCTACACATGCTAGTTGCATATCTCAATGGTGAACATTTTCAATTTTTAAGTTCATTAATCAAATTCACCATTCAAAAATAGCTCAGCTCACAGTATGTATCAGTGATCATAAAAGAGCATAAGCTACAGCATCTACATAAAGCATCAGAGCAAAGACTACACAGAGCATAGTTACATTCTTCAGACTATATTCATGAAGCTCAGAATGGAAAAGCGTATGCTGAAATGCAAAGATGCATGAAGAAATCAAAAAGAAGTAAAACCAACTGAAAAACACAAAGTCAGTGTATTATACAAGATTCAAAATGTTTCCCCCATCTAAAAGGGGAAACACACACCAAGCTCACCTCTCAACTGATTAAAAGTTGATTGGTCCAAAGGCTTGGTGAAAATATCAGCCAACAGATGATGAGTATCGACATGGCGAAGGTCGATATCACCCTTCTCATAGTGATCTCGCAGAAAATGAAAGCGCACATCAATGTGTTTGGTCTTCGAGTGAAGCACTGGGTTCTTAGCGACGCTAATAGCACTCGTGCTGTCACAAAGCAAAGGAACACAAGAAAAGCTCAGACCAAAATCACGCAAAGTGGCCATCATCCAGAGTAACTGGGAACAACAGCTAGCCGCAGCAACATACTCAGCCTCTGTGGTAGATTGGGCGACACTAGTCTGCTTGCGAAAAGACCACGATACAAGAGAAGAACCAATAAATTGGCAAGTCCCAGAAGTGGACTTGCGATCAATACGGCAACAAGCAAAATCAGCATCGGAATAACCGCAAAGCGAGAGGGTGGAGGAAGCAGAATACCAAATCCCAAATTTTGGAGTGAAGGATAAGTACCTCATTATGCGCTTGACCGCCTGACGGTGAGAAGTGCGCGGCGACGACTGAAATCGCGTGCACAGACACACCGTGAACTGGATGTCCGGGCGTGTCGCCGTCAGGTAGAGCAGCGATCCGATCATACTCCGGTACTCCTTCTGGTCTACTACTTCTCCTGCCTTGTCTGTATCCAGGGCCGTCGTGGTCGACATGGGTGTTGGAAGAGGCTTGGCCTCACCCATATCGAATTTCTTCAGAATGTCCCGGGTGTACTTGCCCTGGTGCACGAACGTCCCTTCCCGGGATTGCTTGATTTGCAACCCGAGGAAAAACGTCAACTCGCCCATCATGCTCATCTCGAACTCCCTGCTCATAGTGTCTGCAAACTTGGCAACCAAAGCGTGAGAAGAACCACCGAAAATGATATCATCCACGTAAATTTGGACCAAGAGAATATCAGTGCCTTGCTTCAGGAGAAAGAGTGTTTTATCTACACATCCCATTTTAAAACCCTTAGCAAGCAAAAAGGTTTTCAACCTATCATACCAGGCTCTAGGGGCTTGTTTCAAACCATACAAAGCTTTGTGGAGTTTAAAGACATGGTATGGAAACTTGGGATTTTCAAAACTGGGGGGTTGTCTAACATACACCTCCTCTTCTATGTAGCCGTTTAAGAAGGCACTCTTGACATCCATTTGAAAAAGTTTGAAACCTTTGGATGCAGCAAAAGCCAAGAGTATCCTAATAGCCTCCAAACGAGCTACAGGAGCAAAAGTCTCCTCATAGTCTATCCCCTCCTTCTGACTATATCCCTGGGCAACGAGTCTGGTCTTGTTTCTCACAACATGGCCATCTTCTCCCTGTTTGTTTTTGAAAACCCATTTTGTCCCAATTGGGTGACACTCAGAAGGTGGAGACACTAGAACCCAAACCCGATTTCTCTCAAAGTTCTCAAGCTCCTCATGCATGGCATTGACCCAATCTGGATTCGTCAAAGCGTGTCCAACATCCCGGGGTTCAAAATCAGCAACAAATGCAGAATGAGCAAAGTGAGAGATTTGCCTTGACCGGGTGATGCGTTCGTCGATGCTGCCGATCATCTGCTGAGGCGGGTGCTGGCGCTGAATGTGTCGTGGCGCCTCCCTTGCCGAAGTGATCTCCCCCTCAGCAGCAGCTGGTGCCCCCCGGGTACAAAGGGTACCGCTCGGGGCGGCGGATCCCACGACCCCCAGGAAGAAGACGTGTCGGGGCCATGAGTCGTCGTCGAAGCCGCTCCTTGCGGCACAGCAGGTGGAGGAAGAGGTGCTGGGTCATCCATGCCTTCAGCACCTTCTTCTTCATCATCGAAAAGAGGCTCGCCAACCTCATGATCACCTGCACGCTCAAAATGAGAAGAAGGACAAACCATGGTCTCGTCGAAGGTGACATCGGATGTCTCCATGACTCGGTTAGTGTCAAGGTTAAGTACACGATAAGCTCGAGTGTGAGTGCCATAACCCAAAAACACACCGTCAGAAGAACGAGACTCAAATTTGTCCAAGTTGCTCTTTTTGAGTATAAAACAATGGCAACCAAAAACTCTAAAATAACTCACCTTGGGGAGTTTTCCAAAACGCAACTCATAAGAGGTCTTTTTCAAGAAAGCTCGGAGAAAAATGCGATTTGAAATGTAGCATGCAGTGGTCATAGCTTCGGCCCAATATCGCCTAGGAGTCCTATGCTCATCGAGCATCGTCCTGGCCATCTCTACAAGGGTCCGATTCTTCCTCTCTACAACACCATTCTGAGGGGGTGTGTAGGGGGAAGAAAACTGATGCTCTAAACCCAAAGAGTTACAAAACTTCTCAAAATCTGAATTCTTGAATTCGGAACAATTATCACTCCGAATTGCTCGCATCGAGTTCAAAGGGAACTCATTCTGAAGACGCAAAATCAGATTGCGAGCAAAGGAGAAAGTCTCGGTCTTCTCAGCTAAAAAGAAGACCCACGAATATCTCGAAAAGTCATCAACAACAACAAGCACATACCACTTCCCCCCAACCGAGCTCACCCGAGCCGGACCAACAAGGTCCATGTGCAAAAGCTCTCCAGGGCGCTTGGTCATGACCTGAGTCACTGGATGGTGGGGAGCGGCAACCATCTTCCCATGTCTACAAGAGTGGCAAACAAGATCCTTCTCCATCGACAGCTTGGGCAATCCTCGGATTAGGCCAAGTGAGCTAAGTCTTGCAAGCAAGTCGAAGCTTAAATGACCAAGTCTCCTATGCCACTTCCAAAGATCAGAGGAGGAAGGTCCAGCCACAAGACAACGAGAAGTGCCAAAAGACTCCGAGAAATTCGCACGAAAGACTTTTCCAAAGGGTGAAATCAAACATACAAGATTGCCCTGAGGATCCAAAATACGACTGAGATTCGGTTTAAAACGAATCTCATAGTCGTCGTCAAAAAGTTGCGAAACGGAAAGAAGGTTAAAATGCAAGTTAGAAACAAGAGCAACATCGCGCAACACAAAGTGCTCATTAACTCGCACCGACCCGCGAGACAATACCTTACCTTTGCTATTGTCGCCGAAGGTTATGTACTCCTTTCCGGCAACAGGACTAAGACTGGAGAACCACTTGGCGTTTCCGGTCATGTACCTCGAACACCCGGAATCCACCAACCAAACGTTCTCCAATCGTTTTACCTACATCAATAAAAAGAAATAGGGTGAGCATACGGGCCTTCACTGGGGTTAGTGAAGTAAGGGTAATACCAGTGTTGGGCTGGCTGCTCAAAAGAACGGTTAGTGAAAAAACCATTCCTAGCACACCTACGAAGGAAGCGATCACCACGTTTAGAAGAACGTGGTCCGCTAAGGGAGGAGCGCTCACCGCGATACTCAAAACGCGGTGGGGGAAAATGCTCAACTACGAAGCCACCGCCACGGGGTCCATAGCCTACAACAGCAGGCTCCCACCGGGCACGCTCTCTACGAGGCCTAGGCCTAGGAACTTGAGGCACTGCACCTCTAGGCCTAGCGTCTCCCCTCGGAGCTCTCCTCTGTCTAGGCATGGGAACTTGAGGTTCTGGACCTCTGGGCCTAGCAGCTCTCCTCGGAGCTCTCCTTTGAACATTCGGCACATGTACATCATGGAAAGGATGGTACATGTCCGGGTTGTTCATCTCCTTTGCACGGCGCGCCTCTCTCTTGCGCCGAAAGCAGAACTCACTTAAGTGTCCATCTCGCCCACAATGCTCACAATGGTACCTCACCGCTCTCAAAGGGGTTGTTGGTACTCACGGTAGTGGGTGTGGATCACTTTGCCCTTCTGTGGCATAAGCTCCTCCTGGATGGGTGGCATGGTGTCCAGTTTGTTCTTGAGGTGGTTGGGTTTGGGATGCCACACTTGGTTTTTGGGTGGAGCTCTCGGAGGTTCCTCAAACACTCCATCCTTGGTGTTAGGTTTGAGAGGCTCTTTGGGTGGAAGCATGGTAAGTTTGGGAGTAGTGGTGGAGTTGGGTTTCTCACTCGGGTTCAAACCACTCGACTCTCCAATCTTCCCAAAAGCAGAAAGATCAACACCCGGAGCAAAACCTACACCAGGACCTCCAGTAGCTCGCTTGAATTGGGAGATCATCATCCCGAGCTGCGGCTCACCACAAGACACCCATGACAAGATGGTCCGAAGGTATGTGTTTTCTTCCTCGGTTTACATCTTGTCATGCTTCACATTGGTTATCTCCATCTCCAGGCCCTCACAAAGAACACACCTAGCCACACATGTGCTACCTGAGTTGGCCTCTTCAAGAGACACAATCTTGGCATTCTTCTCTGCCAACTCAGATTGCAAGACAAGACATGTCTTGCACGCACCCAACAGCATGGGTCTAGCCCAGAGCTCATCCACCTCTCCTACCAACAAAGCATACTTGCTCCTCAAAGTGAAAAGGTCAGTCATGTGTGTGGTGCACATCTCACACTCCTCCTCATCGATAACAACCACGGTGGACTTGATAGAGTCAAGTTCCTTCACCGTATCCTCCCACTTCTGCCTAAACTCCTTGCGCTCTCTAGCGGCACGCCTAAGCAGCTTATCTTGACTAAGAAGAGCGGCAGTAAGTTTCTCGACCTCAGTGGAAAGCTCGTCGTGGGTCAGAGATACCTGGGAGGTGTCGTCGTCGTCGTCGTTGTTCTGAGGAGTGTCGCCTCCGACCTCATCACCAAGGGCCATGGTGCAGAAGCCGTCGTCGTCGGCGAAGAAGCAGAGGCTGTTGAGCTTGTCCTCGATCCTCTTCTTCTTCTCGGACTCGTCGTCGCTTGAAGAAGCGGAGTCGTCGTCCGAGTCGTCGACGTCGCTGAGCGTGGCGAAGAACGCACGCTGCTCAGCTTGGGCCTTCTCCAAGTACTTGGTCTTGATGTACTCCTTGTTGAAGCCGCCCTTCGGCTTGTGCCTCGTGGGGACGTACATCTCCTTGCGCTTGCCGGAGTCGTACTTGTGCCCATGATCGCCCTTCCCAGAATGCTTGTACTTCTTGGGACAATTGGCGATGAAGTGGTCGGGGTCGCCGCACTCATAGCATCCTGAGCATCCTCCTCCGCGGCGACGGTTCATGCGGTTGTTGTGAAACCGCGAGAACCGGTTGGCAAGCAAAGCCAACTCGTCGTCTCCTAGAGACTCCAACTACTCCTCTGTGACAGAAAGAAGAGAATGCAAAGCAAAGCCTCCAGAGGGGTTAGCAGAGGAGCCAGAAACCAAAGCCATAGTCGGGCCTGAAGGATTCTCATAAGAAGCCCTCGCCATGGCATCGATCTCACTGGACTTGAGCTTACTGAAGAGCTCGTCGCACGTGAGGGTCTCATAGTTAGGTGATTCAATGATCGCCTGAACTTTGGAATCCCACACCAACCGATCAAGAGTATGCAAAAGCTTCAAAGCCCTCTCATGATCGTCGAAAGGCAATAGCTCCTTGTTAGCCCTCATCCTGTTGACAATCACCTGAAAGCGAGCGAATAAACTTTCTATGCTCTCGCTAGGCATATGTCGAAAGTTCTCATACTCTCGCTTGAATGACTCGTAGAGTCGGGTTTTGACTTGAGAGATTCCCTCATGGAAACGCATGAGGGTGGCCCAAATCTCCCGAGCCGTAGCGAGGTGAGAAACACGATCAAACTCACTCATGCTTAAACATGAGAAAAGAGCATTACGTGCTCGGCTATTGGCATCGTGCTCATCGATCTGATGCGGAGTCACACGAGCAGCCAAGACAACGTAATCGGTAGAGTTGCAAATATCCCAAATGGAAGCACCCAAACTCTGCAGATAGGCCGACATGCATATCTTCCAATACGCATAGTTCGTCCCATCGAAAAATGGTGGTTTGCCCACGCCGCGATCCATGTCGCCTTCTGTGGATCTAGAACCGGCTAAGGTGGAAGATCCTTAACCCGCTCCAATACCAATTGAAGGACCGAGAAGCAACCAGAAAGCGACCAGAGGGGGGGGGGTGAATGGGAGCTTCAAATTTTCCTTTCGGAAACTAGTAGCCACTGTCCCGAGAATCACCCTAAAGGCAAACCCTAGAGCTTGATAGTGTCCACGACCCTAGTGGTAGGGTGGATGCTTCCAAGAAGCACAGCGAGACACTACACGACTCTAGAAACCCAACGCAAAAGATGGAAACCAGAACCGGCAACGGACGTGCGAACCGCGAACGAAACAGGGCGAGACAGCACTGACCGGACTCACCAGTGCGTCCGGTCACCAAGCACCGGACGCGTCCGGTCACAGGAAATCGGTTCTGGGACCTTACTGTTTCTGACCGGACTCTGGTGCACAGTACGTCCGGTCTGGTTAGTAGCTGTAACACCCTAGGTGTTAAGCAACCCTAAGTGCATAACTTGACATCTCATGAGCATAAAGCATCATCATTTCATGTTGCATTCTTTCTTTTGTTAAGTGTCATTTCATGTGACCTTTTGTGATGCTATGCTTGATTGAATGCTTGTGTGTCTTGTTTGTGGAGTGCTTAAGTCTCCTTAGGAGTTGAACCTTGTTGGGGAGTCAAAAGGAAGCTAGGTTTATGTTGGTCATGTTGGCTAACCAAGTCTCTAACCCTAGTTGCCTTAATAGAGCCCTAGGAGTCCTTTTGTTTGACTAACTAAGACCTTCTTGATAGAAGCTTCGCATCGCTGTGGGCCCTTAACCAAAAGTGTGTAGAATTTAGAGTAGAACAAAAGTTGTTTAAGGCCCAACTCATGAAAATGAGTTTAACAAGGTGTTTTGGGACCCACATGGCAGATTTGAGGGAGTTTAGACTTAGAAAATTCTTTAAGTCCTAACTGCCCAAAACAGTTTCATCTAGCCATCTTTGGAGCTTTCTCGGGAGCAATCTAGGCCGAACCAAAGATCAATCTTGTAACCAAAGTGGTAGTCGGTATGTAGCTCTAAGCAATGGAGCAAGTGGTTTAGCTTTTCATCAAATGGATTAGGAGTTAATCGCGCTCAAAGTCTGGCCGTTAGTCGACCTGACGGCACTGAATCAGGCCGGGCCGTGCCGTGCCGGCGCGCGCGCGCGGCGTCGTGGCCGACAGCGCCAGGACGTTGCCGCCGCGTGGCGCTCGACGGCCGGCCAAGCCAGCGTCCGCGCGCGGTGTGGCAAACGGCAAGGCCAGCTCCGCCTCGCCTGTCCGAACTCCTCCCTCCATTCTGTTCCCCGCGCTCGCGCCTCTCTCTCGCTCTCTGCTCTCGCCGGCGTCCGAGCGGGAAAAGGGGAGAAAGCAAGGCGCCGCCGCCGTTCGCCGCCGTTCCGCCACCGCACCATACATCCAACCACCCACCAAGCTTCGCCGTGAGCTCCCACCCCTTGTGCTATCCTTAGCGCTCTATGAGAGACCGTAGGCAAGCCCCGGGATGAGCCGCCGCCACGGTCGCCATGACCGCCGAGCTCGGTCCACCGTGGCCAGCCTCCGTCTCGCGGTTGCGTGTTGCCCTAGTGCGTGTTTAGGGGTCAGTGAGGTCCAAGGAGGAGTTGGAGGGTGATGGTTTAGTCGATTAGGGTTAAGAGCCCGCGGAACGCCGCCGTCCGCCATGACCGCCATGGCCGGCGCGCTCGGTCCGCCGTGGCCAACCCTCTTCCCGAGCTCAACCATCCGCCCTAGCTAGCGTTCGCGAATCGCCGAGGCTCGTAGAAGGTGTTGGAGGTGTCGGTTAAGCCGATTAGGGTTTGGTTGTGTTAGTACGCCGCCGTCCGCCGCTCGCCATGGTCGCCGGAGATGGTACGGCCGTGGTCGCAGGTGCTCGGAACCGAAGCCCTGGCTTCTGAGCCTCGGGTTAGGTTTACGAAGGTCGCCGGAGTAGGATTCGGGAGTCCGTTTAGCTCGTCATGGTCGGAGTCGGCCGGCGTAGCTCGCCCGCGCCGCCGTGTCCGCCATCGTCGACGGCGAGCTCTATCCGAGCAAGCGCCGGGCTAGGTAGGGGCACCGTTGGGTGCGGAAGGAGAAGGGGAGTCCATCGGTAGGGTTAGCTTCGCCGGAAAGTTCGCCGCCGGCGAGCTACGGCATGGTCAACCTCCTCCCCTGTTTGATGTGTATGACGAGTGGGGTCAGTTTGACCCGAGGGCCCGCGCGTCAGTGAGTCTAGTTCCGTCTGTGTGCACTGGTTTGGGTGCACGTAGCAGTTTAGGTTTGAATGTTTTTCAGGTTTTGTTAATGAGTTTCCAGAAATTGTGTATTGCTTGTTTAATTCATATCTTGTGAAATATAAATGCTAAAAAGGTGAAACAAGTTTTGTTAGGTTTGTTATGTTGAGGTCTATGCATGAAAAATATAATATGTCCAGTTTGTGGTGATTTTCTGTGTAGTTATATTTAAATCATGTTTAGGCTGAAATCTTGTTAAATGCATAGTAAATTGTATGTGTCTCAGAAAAATGTGACTCTTGTTTTGCTAGGTTTGTGTTGAGGACTAGTTTCTGGGAAAAATGTAAAATGAGGTTACTCTGTGAAATAATTTGGCAGTAGTAATTAAAATGATTAATTGCTATTTTCTTGTTTATTTTGTAGTAATTAAAATATGAAGAGTATGGACTTGGTGATTTTTACTGACTGCTCTTGTGCTAAGAAGTTCAGAAGAAAATTATGAAATTTGTTGTTTGACACTTTGTGCTAAGGTGTGTAGTTCAAAGCACCTTTTCATGATAGAATTTGTCTTTTTCATAGGGGGTAGAGTCTAGGTCCAAATGGGGTGAAATTTGGACAGGGGATTAGATCAAGTGTTGTTAATCTCCAGTAATTTTTATAGATTTTTGTGAAGCTGTCTAGGATAGGTTACTGTTATAGGCCTATTCAACTAGATTTAATTCTACAATTAATTAGAGGGTAATAAACCCGTTAAGCAACTTTGATGTGGTGACAACAAGACTTAGTAAGTAGTATGTTAGATTAAGTAAGTGAGTAGCAGTAGATGACATGTGCTTATCTCCTGAATTGTTACTCCATGTTGCATCACCATGCATCCCATGTGCATTCATGTTATTCATTCATGTACCGCATCATGCAGGGTCGGTAGTGGAAGCCCAAGACACGCCGGAGGAGCAGCGTCGGGAGGAGACACCCGAGAAGAGGATCCCGGAAGAAGACGCTGAAGACCTGCCGGAGTGCCGTGATCACCGCCCCGCCGACTTCGAGCGAGGCAAGCCCCGGAGCATTTTCTCCTACGGTTTGCAAATTACCGTTTACAAGTTAACCTGATATGATTGTTGCATTAGGTTATAGGAGTTGTGTGATACCGTTGCTGCATTAATTAATTATCCTTGTCCACCTGCAAATATTATCTTGTGATCCCTGTTAGGTCTAGGCTCGATTATATGCTTAGCCCTGCTTAGATCGGTAAAAGTCGGGTGATTTCCTGTCTCCCGCATATAGGTGGATACTAAACATGTTTAGCCTCGTGCTATCGTGGAATATAACCATGTGATAATTAATTTGAGACCGGGCGGGATGTAGGAGCAGCAGGACATGGGTTCTGTGTGCTAGTAGTCTCCCGTCTGTGTCGATTAGGAACTGACGAAGGCACACCTCAGTCATTTTGAACGCGTCAATCACTTAACGGAGCAGGTGCGGGTACCTCCCGTGAAGCCGAGTAAGGTGTTTCGAGCCGGTGACGGAGACGTTGACGCCTAACACCCAGGGCCTTATATGTACCGTGGGCAACTATTCTGATCGACCTGGCATCGTCCGAGGGCAGGTAGGGCCTGATCGACCTGGCATGACCGTGGGCAGTTAATAGCTTGAGCGACCTGGCATTGAGATAACCCCCGGTGTAGAAGGGTCCATGGCCGTCCCGCGATTTGGGTTCTCGAACCTCCTGAGTGGTCGCCAACGGCCACCTGGCAGGGTGTGTCGGGCGAGTGTGCGACATTTTATCCCCAGCTGGTAGGAATCGATTATAATCGCCATCGCTCCTGGTTAGTGAGTAACTTGACTGAGCATGTGTTACCGTAGTAATATATGGAATTAATGATGGTTATGGTTGGTGAATCTGAAAGGCTATTGATGAAATAGTCACTCTTGCTTGAATAAGTAGTCAAGTGTTTGCTCTAGATCAGGTGCAAATCTAGATAATCAGGCTGATTACATAAAAGTGACTGCTAATACTCTAATGATGATTATTTAATAATAAAATGCTTTTATGCAAAAAGGTAAGTGTGGCCAACCCCGTTATAGCCTTGCATAATCCTTGGTGTCAATTATTTCTAGTTTATGACGGGTAAGTCTAGCTGGGTACCTTCTCGTACTCAGGGTTTTATCCCTTGTTGTTGCAGATGGGCAATGCTTCTTCGGCTATTGCGAGAACTGTCTGTATCCCGTCGAGGGCAGTGACTAGACCATGGGCATGGTCAATCCTTATCTTCCCTGATGATTTTGTGGACTGATCAAGCATATGGCACTGTATTGTGAAATAAGGACTTGTGTTTCGAAACTATGTCGCTTCCGCTTTTGAATTTAAACTATGGTTTGTAATAACTATTGAACTCTGATGTATTTTGAACTATATGCGAACTGAATGTGGATCCTGAACATGTACGCTAATCTATTACGATCTTGGTTAAAGTTGAATGCCTTGAAATCCTTCGAGATTTCCGGACTACCGGGTTTATACGAGCTTAAGTACTTGTAGTCTCTGCGCAAGCCGCGATTCGGTGCTTAATCTGGTATAAATTGGTCGGTTCTGTCACAGCTGGCATCGGAGCGTGGTGAGCGTTACTGTTCATGATTCTATTTGAAAAACTGTATTTTCAAATAAAATTCCTTCATTGTCAAAACTGGTAGCTATAGTAGGTTCTGAAAAACCCTTCTTATAAAGATTTAGGTGTGCCATTGATCAAGTCCTTATGCCCAATAGGAACTTAGGTTGCTATTTAAGTACTAACTTTGGGGGTCGTGCATCATACTTATTTTCTGTTTATTCTGTCGTCCATACGGCAAGGGTGAAATTGTATGGATGCTATTCCTCGGAATAGTAATGTATGGATCAATTGCCTCTACGCTAAAGGTAATGAGAGTTGTGAGAGCATGATTGGACAACCGCCAATCTAGGGAAAGTGCTTATATGATACTGATGTGTATACCTATTCCACACAAGTATATGTGAAAGTATTGATTGTGGGAGTAATAATTTCTGATGGGTGCATATACTGCTTACGTGTATACCGGGTGTACACCTAAGAGAGTATTAGATTTAAATTTCCGCAGTGCATGATATTCATACTGTGGGAAGGGCTGGAATGTTTTTTCTGCAGGTACGCTAACTTGCGAACGTGTAGTACGTATAGTTAACGCTATGAGTGAACGTGTATGCCACCGTCTAGCCGTTAGATTGTTAGGCAGTGAGGACGTATGAAACGTGCATGCATCATGATCATATAATCTTGCATTAATCTTACTTCCTTCCTTATGGTTTCCGTCCCATTTTCCTAATAAAAGCTATTCTCAAACTAATAAAAATCTCTGTGTGGATAAACTTCTTACAGATGGCACGCACCAAGCGCACTGCTCGCAAGTCCATGGGAGGCAAGAGGCCTAACTACATGCTGGGGCCATGGACCGATGAGGGAACGGAGGACTTTCTAGAGGAGTTTGGGATGCCCACTATTCTTTGGAGAGTTCTGCACGTGGTGGGATATCAGGAGGGCCAGGAGCCGCAGTACGACTGGCACCGTGTGCAGTTGTCAGAGGATCGTCACGTGTACACGGTGGAGGTGGACGTACCCAGCCGTGATGAGCAGGATCACGTCTGGTGCCGTCGAGTGTTTGCTTTGCAGGGGAGGACCCCCTGGGATGCAGCCAACCAGGTTGCTTATACCGTTCTTCGGGACATCATGGAGGACCATCCGGAGGTGGTTGCTCAGGCTACTGCCAGTATCTTCCCGACAGTGGATCCGTATCTTTTGGTGTGGCGTCAGCCATGAGCTACTATTTTGGAGGGTAGTTCGCTTGAGAGGGAGCATTGTGCCGGGCCAGCAGGGAGTGCCATGGCTGCACATATGGCTACTTATGGCTGCTTATCCCGCAGCTATGAGCAGTTGGACCATGTTCTTAGCGAGGAGATTGTAGCGCAGCATCGCCGTCAGGAGGAGCACGCTACAGAGATAGACCTCCTCACTACACAGCTAGCTCAGTTGACAGTAGAGAGAGACCAGGCACTTCAGAGGGAGCAGGAGACTGCTCATCAGCTTGCCATTCAGCAGGGGTCGACTACTTTCTTGGCCTCGGTCATGAGGGAGACTGAGGAGGCGCTTCGAGGAGTTTGTGTTGAGGGCATTCGTGTTTTAGAGGAGAACAGGCTGCTGAGGTTGCGAGTGGGAGACCTAGAGCTGCAACTCCATCACCTGCAGGACTACAACGACCGTCTGCACGAGGAGATCCATCGCAGGGAAAATGAGAGGAACCCCATCTTTCCCCAGGAGGATCCGGAGCCGAGTAGTTCTTCTAGTAGTTCTTCAGATATGTCTAGTGAGGACGGTGACGTTGGTGAGATCGCTAGAGAGTAGTCTAGATCGTATGCTTAGCGTCTAGATGGTCTTTTGCGTAAGTTGGCACGCCTGATCTTTTGGTGTGTTGGGCTGAATGTAAGCATGGATAGCAGACTTATGTGATGTGTGTGAGACCTTGGAAAGTCCCATATGTATGGGCAAAACGATGGATGTTATGTTATCTTTTGCATGATGTGTTAAGTGATCTGGTTATGTGTTGATGCGATATGGATTGAAATTTATTGTACCTCTGTCATTGTTTGGTGAATTGTTTTCTGAATAATTTCAGTGGGTATGATTATTGTTCTCTACAAGTTGCAACTTCGCCTAATGGTCGCTTACTATCCTATATGCAGATGACGACAACTCGTAGTGGAGCAGGCGGTAGTGGAGGAAATGAGGACCCCAGAGAAAACCGCAATCCACCACCTCCTCCATTCCCGACAGCTGAGCAACTTTTTGCTCAATTTCTTGGAAGCCAGCGCAACATCGAAGCTTTGCTGAGGGAGAACTTGGCCCAGGGACATCAACGCCCTGAGCCGATCCAATATAGTTCTTTCAAGGATTTCCTGGATACCAAACCACCAATCTTCAAGGAAGCTACAGAACCATTGGAGGCAGAAGAATGGCTGCATACTTTGGAGCAGAAGTTTCGTTTGCTCAGGCTCACAGAAGAATTGAAAGCAGAATATGCCGCGCACCAGTTGCAGGGACCAGCCGGGATTTGGTGGGGACATCATCGTACCACCTACCCTGCCAATGTTCCTATCACTTGGAGGGTGTTTACTGCTGCTGTCCGAGGTCATTACATTCCGCCGGGCTTGACCCAGATGAAAGTGGCAGAGTTCATGAATCTGACTCAAGGAACTCGGTCTATCACAGAGTATCATCATCTGTTCAACTCGTTGGCTCGCTATGTCCCAGACTTCGTCGACACCGACGCTAAAAAGATTGCTAGTTTCAAGAGAGGCTTGAATACTAAAATGGGAAAGTCAGTGGGTACATCGTCCCGTACCAATTTCAGTGACTTCATAAGTGACTGTCTGATTCAAGAGAATCATAACAACAAGCATGCTGCTAGCAAGGCCCGAAAGAGGACCTTTGAATCAGGATCACCACAACCCAGAGGACCACCAGCTCAGCGAAATCTGTATCGACCACCAGCGCCGGGGGCACGTTTTAGGCCGCCGCAGAAGAAGAATCAGCCACAAGCTCAGCGCAATCAGAAGCCATACAAGATAGCTGCTGCTCAGGCTCGTGGAGGTCAAGGCAGTTCTTCAGGGAACAAACCGTTGGTTCGGGGACCATGCTACAACTGCAACCAAGAGGGGCACTTTGCAAGGTACTGCCCCTACCCAAAGAAGCAACAGGCCAACTACCCCACACGCCTGCACAACATGACCGCTGAAGAAGCTCGTGCTGGAGAACCCGTGACTGCTGGTATGTGTCTTGTTAACCATCATCCTATAGTTGTTTTGTTTTATACCGGATCATCGCATTCGTTCATGAGTAAAGCATTTGCACAAAAGCATGATCAAGAGGTGTCTGAAATGAATTATGGGTTTCGCGTAAGCTCTGTGGGGAGTAGTGTGTTGTCTAGGCAGATGGTACGTGATGCAACCATCGACATTGGAGGGCATAAGTTTGGGGCTAATTTAGTAGTTTTGCCAGGACTCAGTATGGACGTAGTCCTAGGAATGAGTTGGATGAGTATGTGGAAAGCGGTGTTAGACACTGCAGATAGGACTCTTACCTTGTCTGATCCAAGGAGGAACAACAAGTTACGTATCTCTCTTCCTCGAGGGGCTGATTTTGTTGATTTATCTTGCACCTTATCTATAGAGGACCTATCAAAAATTCCAGTTGTTCGGGATTTCCTAGACGTCTTTCCAGATGAGTTGCCGGGTTTACCGCCCAAGCGGGCTGTAGAGTTTACCATTGAGCTGTTACCAGGGACTGCACCGATCTCGAGAAGACCTTATCGTATGCCGCCCAATGAATTAGCCGAACTCAAGACGCAGATTAAGGAACTTTTGGACAAGGGTTTCATTCAACCTAGTGTGTCAGAGTGGGGATGCCCAGCTTTGTTTGTCAAGAAAAAGGACAAGTCTCTACGGATGTGTGTGGATTATCGACCGCTTAATGCCGTGACCATTAAGAACAAATATCCGTTGCCACGGATAGATATTTTGTTTGATCAGTTATCCAGAGCCAAAGTATTCTCCAAGATCGATTTGAGATCAGGATATCATCAAATTAGAATCCGACCACAAGATATTCCAAAGACTGCTTTTTCAACCAGATATGGCCTGTACGAGTATTTAGTCATTTCTTTTGGATTGACAAATGCTCCAGCATACTTTATGAGTTTGATGAACTCGGTATTCATGCCAGAACTAGATAAGTTTGTAGTGGTGTTCATTGATGATATTTTGGTTTATTCTGAAAACCCGGACGGCCATGCAGAACATTTGAGGATCGTCTTGACAAGACTCCGGGAACATAAACTTTACGCTAAGTTTAGTAAATGCGAGTTTTGGTTGAAGCAAGTACAATTCCTTGGTCACATCCTGTCAGAAGAAGGAATCTCTGTGGACCCTAGCAAAGTACAAGAAGTAATGGATTGGGAAGCTCCAACTTCGGTTGGGGAGATTCGGAGTTTTCTTGGTTTAGCAGGGTATTATCGTCGTTTCATTCCCGATTTCTCCAAGATTGCCAAGCCCATGACAAGTTTGCTTCAGAAGGATCAGAAGTTTGAGTGGACAGAGAAGTGTGAAATAGCTTTCCGTACCTTGTGAAAACTATTAACCACTGCCCCTGTCTTAGCTCAACCAGATATCGAGAAGCCGTTTGATGTCTTCTGCGACGCATCGAAAGTTGGTTTAGGTTGTGTTCTTATGCAAGAAGGCAGAGTGATTGCTTATGCTTCACGTCAGTTGAGAAAACATGAAGTTAATTATCCGACGCATGACTTGGAATTAGCTGCTGTGGTACACGCTCTAAAAATATGGAGACATTATCTGCTTGGTAACGTCTGTAACATGTACACGGACCACAAAAGTCTCAAGTATATCTTTACTCAACCTGAACTGAATATGAGGCAGAGAAGATGGCTGGAGTTGATTAAGGATTACAATTTGCAGATACATTATCACCCTGGAAAAGCAAATGTAGTTGCTGATGCTCTGAGTCGGAAGTCGCATTGTAATAACTTGAGGTTACAACCAGAGGACGAGTTTAGTCTCGAACACCCTGTGATCTTGCGTCACATCGAGCTGCAGAGCACCTTAGTTGATCAGATTCTAGAAGGGCAGAAAACAGACAAGGGAATCTATTATATCAAGGAAAAGCTAAGAGCTGCCACTGAACCCGTAAAACATTTCCGAGTTGATGATAAGGGAGTGTTATGGTTTGATAATCGCTTAGTGGTACCCAAGAATAGGGAACTCAAAAATCAGATTATGGATGAGGCTCATCTTTCTAAATTGTCTATCCATCCCGGGAGCACTAAGATGTATCAAGATTTGCATCCAAGATTTTGGTGGACCAAAATGAAGAAGGAAATTGCCGCATATGTAGCCAGATGCGACACGTGTTGTCGAGTGAAGGCCATTCACCTGAAGCCAGCCGGAACACTTCAACCTTTATCAATACCTGAATGGAAGTGGGAAGAAGTGAGTATGGATTTTATCACCGGTTTGCCTATCACTCAGAAGGGAAACAATTCAATATGGGTAATAGTAGACCGTCTCACCAAGACCGCTCATTTCATACCAGTTAAAACTTGTTATCGAGCACCAGACTATGCAGAGATTTATATCAATCAGATTGTCCGATTGCATGGTATACCCAAAGTCATCGTTTCGGATCGCGGAACACAGTTCACTGCACCATTCTGGGAGAAAATGCAAAAGGAATTAGGTACTAAGTTAATCCATAGTTCAGCTTACCATCCCCAGACGTCAGGGCAAACTGCAAGGGTAAATCAGGTTTTAGAGGATATGTTGAGAGCATGTGTGATATCCGCGAAGGGATCTTGGGAGAAGTGGTTGCCATTAGCAGAATTTGCTTACAACAACAGTTATTAAGAAAGCATTCATATGGCACCTTTCGAAGCTCTGTATGGCAGAAGATGCAGAACACCAGTAAGTTGGGTTGAACCAGGAGAACGTGGTTACTATGGAACTGACTTCGTTAGGGAAGCAGAAGAACAAGTTAGAATAATCCAACAACACAGAGCAGCTGCACAGTCTCGACAGAAGAGTTATGCTGACCAGAGAAGAAGGCCGCTTGAATTCGAAGTAGGTGACTATGTGTATTTAAAAGTATCACCCATGAAAGGAGTTAGACGGTTTGGCGTGAAAAGAAAGTTAGCGCCAAGGTTTGTGGGACCCTACAGGATAATGGAAAGGAAGGGAGAAGTGGCTTATCAACTACAGTTACCTGAACATTTAAAGGCTATATTCCCTGTTTTCCATGTGTCACAACTAAAGAAATGTCTTCGAGTTCCAGAAGAGGAAGTACAACCGGCCAATATCAAGTTACAATCCGACCTTACTTACCCGGGGAAGCCATATCGAGTACTCGACGAGAAAGAAAGGGTAACTCGCGGAAGAATCTTGAAGCAATATAAAGTATCTTGGAGTGAGCAAGACGACCGAGATGCCACTTCGGAAACCGAAGACTATCTAAAGGAAGTATATCCACAGTTTTATAAGGACTGGTTAGTAACTCAAATCTCGGGATGAGATTCCTTTAAGGAGGGGAGGGCTGTAACACCCTAGGTGTTAAGCAACCCTAAGTGCATAACTTGACATCTCATGAGCATAAAGCATCATCATTTCATGTTGCATTCTTTCTTTTGTTAAGTGTCATTTCATGTGACCTTTTGTGATGCTATGCTTGATTGAATGCTTGTGTGTCTTGTTTGTGGAGTGCTTAAGTCTCCTTAGGAGTTGAACCTTGTTGGGGAGTCAAAAGGAAGCTAGGTTTATGTTGGTCATGTTGGCTAACCAAGTCTCTAACCCTAGTTGCCTTAATAGAGCCCTAGGAGTCCTTTTGTTTGACTAACTAAGACCTTCTTGATAGAAGCTTCGCATGGCTGTGGGCCCTTAACCAAAAGTGTGTAGAATTTAGAGTAGAACAAAAGTTGTTTAAGGCCCAACTCATGAAAATGAGTTTAACAAGGTGTTTTGGGACCCACAAGGCAGATTTGAGGGAGTTTAGACTTAGAAAATTCTTTAAGTCCTAACAACCCAAAACAGTTTCATCTAGCAATCTTTGGAGCTTTCTCGGGAGCAATCTAGGCCGAACCAAAGATCAATCTTGTAACCAAAGTGGTAGTCGGTATGTAGCTCTAAGCAATGGAGCAAGTGGTTTAGCTTTTCATCAAATGGATTAGGAGTTAATCGCGCTCAAAGTCTGGCCGTCAGTCGGCCTGACGGCACTGAATCGGGCCGGGCCGTGCCGTGCCGGCGCGCGCGCGGCGTCGTGGCCGACAGCGCCAGGACGTTGCCGCCTCGTGGCGCTCGACGGCCGGCCAAGCCAGCGTCCGCGCGCGGCGTGGCAAACGGCAAAGCCAGCTCCGCCTCGCCTGTCCGAACTCCTCCCTCCATTCTATTCCCCGCGCTCGCGCCTCTCTCTCGCTCTCTGCTCTCGCCGGTGTCCGAGCGGGAAAAGGGGAGAAAGCAAGGCGCCGCCGCCGTTCGCCGCCGTTCCGCCACCGCACCGTACATCCAACCACCCACCAAGCTTCGCCGTGAGCTTCCACCTCTTGTGCTATCCTTAGCGCTCTATGAGAGACCGTAGGCAAGCCCCGGGATGAGCCGCCGCCACGGTCGCCATGACCGCCGAGCTCGGTCCACCATGGCCGGCCTCCGTCTCGCAGTTGCGTGTTGCCCTAGTGCGTGGTTAGGGGTCAGTGAGGTCCAAGGAGGAGTTGGAGGGTGATGGTTTAGTCGATTAGGGTTAAGAGCCCGCGGAACGCCGCCGTCCGCCATGACCGCCATGGCCGGCGCGCTCGGTCCGCTGTGGCCAACCCTCTTCCCGAGCTCAACCATCCGCCCTAGCTAGCGTTCGCGAATCGCCGAGGCTCGTAGAAGGTGTTGGAGGTGTCGGTTAAGCCGATTAGGGTTTGGTTGTGTTAGTACGCCGCCGTCCGCCGCTCGCCATGGTCGCCGGAGATGGTACGGCCGTGGTCGCAGGTGCTCGGAACTGAAGCCCTGGCTTCTGAGCCTCGGGTTAGGTTTACGAAGGTCGCCGGAGTAGGATTCGGGAGTCCGTTTAGCTCGTCATGGTCGGAGTCGGCCGGCGTAGCTCGCCCGCGCCGCCGTGTCCGCCATCGTCGACGGCGAGCTCTATCCGAGCAAGCGCCGGGCTAGGTAGGGGCACCGTTGGGTGCGGAAGGAGAAGGGGAGTCCATCGGTAGGGTTAGCTTCGCCGGAAAGTTCGCCGCCAGCGAGCTACGGCATGGTCAACCTCCTCCCCTGTTTGCTGTGTATGACGAGTGGGGTCAGTTTGACCCGAGGGCCCGCGCGTCAGTGAATCTAGTTCCGTCTGTGTGCACTGGTTTGGGTGCACGTAGCAGTTTAGGTTTGAATGTTTTTCAGGTTTTGTTAATGAGTTTCCAGAAATTGTGTATTGCTTGTTTAATTCGTATCTTGTGAAATATAAATGCTAAAAAGGTGAAACAAGTTTTGTTAGGTTTGTTATGTTGAGGTCTATGCATGAAAAATATAATATGTCCAGTTTGTGGTGATTTTCTGTGTAGTTATATTTAATTCATGTTTAGGCTGAAATCTTGTTAAATGCATAGTAAATTGTATGTGTCTCAGAAAAATGTGATTCTTGTTTTGCTAGGTTTGTGTTGAGGACTAGTTTCTGGGAAAAATGTAAAATGAGGTTACTCTGTGAAATAATTTGGCAGTAGTAATTAAAATGATTAAATGCTGTTTTCTTGTTTATTTTGTAGTAATTAAAATATGAAGAGTATGGACTTGGTGATTTTTACTGACTGCTCTTGTGCTAAGATGTTCAGAAGAAAATTATGAAATTTGTTGTTTGACACTTTGTGCTAAGGTGTGTAGTTCAAAGCACCTTTTCATGATAGAATTTGTCTTGTTCATAGGGGGTAGAGTCTAGGTCCAAATGGGGTGAAATTTGGACAGGGGATTAGATCAAGTGTTGTTAATCTCCAGTAATTTTTATAGATTTTTGTGAAGCTGTCTAAGATAGGTTACTGTTATAGGCCTATTCAACTAGATTTAATTCTACAATTAATTAGAGGGTAATAAACCCGTTAAGCAACTTTGATGTGGTGACAACAAGACTTAGTAAGTAGTATGTTAGATTAAGTAAGTGAGTAGCAGTAGATGACATGTGCTTATCTCCTGAATTGTTACTCCATGTTGCATCACCATGCATCCCATGTGCATTCATGTTATTCATTCATTTACCGCATCATGCAGGGTCGGTAGTGGAAGCCCAAGACACACCGGAGGAGCAGCGTCGGGAGGAGACACCCGAGGAGAGGATCCCGGAAGAAGACGCTGAAGACCTGCCGGAGTGCCGTGATCACCGCCCCGCCGACTTCGAGCGAGGCAAGCCCCGGAGCATTTTCTCCTACGGTTTGCAAATTACCGTTTACAAGTTAACCTGATATGATTGTTGCATTAGGTTATAGGAGTTGTGTGATACCGTTGCTGCATTAATTAATTATCCTTGTCCACCTGCAAATATTATCTTGTGATCCCTGTTAGGTCTAGGCTCGATTATATGCTTAGCCCTGCTTAGATCGGGAAAAGTCGGGTGATTTCCTGTCTCCCGCATATAGGTGGATACTAAACATGTTTAGCCTCGTGCTATCGTGGAATATAACCATGTGATAATTAATTTGAGACCGGGCGGGATGTAGGAGCAGCAGGACATGGGTTCTGTGTGCTAGTAGTCTCCCGTCTGTGTCGATTAGGAACCGACGAAGGCACACCTCAGTCATTTTGAACGCGTCAATCACTTAACGGAGCAGGTGCGGGTACCTCCCGTGAAGCCGAGTAAGGTGTTTCGAGCCGATGACGGAGACGTTGACGCCTAACACCCAGGGCCTTATATGTACCGTGGGCAACTATTCTGATCGACCTGGCATCGTCCGAGGGCAGGCAGGGCCTGATCGACCTGGCATGACCGTGGGCAGTTAATAGCTTGAGCGACCTGGCATTGAGATAACCCCCGGTGTAGAAGGGTCCATGGCCGTCCCGCGATTTGGGTTCTCGAACCTCCTGAGTGGTCGCCAACGGCCACCTGGCAGGGTGTGTCGGGCGAGTGTGCGACATTTTATCCCCAGCTGGTAGGAATCGATTATAATCGCCATCGCTCCTGGTTAGTGAGTAACTTGACTGAGCATGTGTTACCGTAGTAATATATGGAATTAATGATGGTTATGGTTGGTGAATCTGAAAGGCTATTGATGAAATAGTCACTCTTGCTTGAATAAGTAGTCAAGTGTTTGCTCTAGATCAGGTGCAAATCTAGATAATCAGGCTGATTACATAAAAGTGACTGCTACTACTCTAATGATGATTATTTAATAATAAAATGCTTTTATGCAAAAAGGTAAGTGTGGCCAACCCCGTTATAGCCTTGCATAATCCTTGGTGTCAATTATTTCTGGTTTATGACGATAAGTCTAGCTGAGTACCTTCTCGTACTCAGGGTTTTATCCCTTGTTGCAGATTGGCAATGCTTCTTCGGTTATTGCGAGAACTGTCTGTATCCCGTCGAGGGTAGTGACTAGACCATGGGCATGGTCAATCCTTATCTTCCCTGATGCTTTTGTGGACTAATCAAGCATATGGCACTGTATTGTGAAATAAGGACTTGTTTTTCGAAACTATGTCGCTTCCGCTTTTGAATTTAAACTATGGTTTGTAATAACTGTTGAACTCCGATGTATTTTGAACTATATGCGAACTGAATGTGGATCGTGAACATGTACGCTAATCTATTACGATCTTGGTTAAAGTTGAATGCCTTGAAATCCTTCGAGATTTCCGGACTACCGGGTTTATACGAGCTTAAGTACTTGTAGTCTCTGCGCAAGCAGCGATTCGGTGCTTAATCTGGTATAAATTGGTCGGTTCTATCACAGTAGCGTCCAGTCACAAAGAAACACAAGCGATGAACAGTGACACCGGTGCGTCCGGTCACTTAGTTAGCAGAGCGTCCGGTCAATTACGTGAAAAACACTACGCTCTGTTCAATGACCGGACGCACGAGGCAGCGTCCGATCAACGCGTCAGCAGCATCCGGTCACCCCGAGTTTCTACTGTTTGTCCACCGATTCCACTCGATCTCACCCAAAACGAATCCTCTAGGGATCAAACTTGGTGAGAGGAGTCACAAGGAGAATAGTGAGCTATCTCTAAGGGATCATGGCTCGAACCTATCTCCAAATCGATGAATCGAAGAATTTCGGGGGAAGGGAGAAACACTTGACCCGAAACCAAAATCGATCGATCTCCTAGACCGTGAGGTTAGAGGAGAATTCCTTCGGTGGAAAGAAATGCCTCACGATCTAGAACAACATGGTTCAAATGGATTTGCAAGAGATGATCCGAGCAAAGAGATCGAGCGACGGGAAAACGAGGAGAAAAAGGATTCCGCGAAGAACAGAAACAAAACGCGAATCACAGGCACCAAATTGCAACCGTGTGGCTACCACACGCTACAACAGTGAGGTTACGGCCTCACTTCCTCAAAATCTCCAGTACACAGAGGTATGATTCTCTGCGGATCTCAGCTAGCTACAGCAGGGGATTGGGAGAGCAGGAAACCCTAGAAGCAAAGAGCAAATGAACTGAGATGGATGGGGAGGTGGGTGTCTCCCCCTACTTATCCTAATTCTAACTATTCCTAATTCCCACTCTACCCCTAACTACTTACAGAGCGAACCAGCTAAACCCTAAGGTTATTCTGGACCAACTCATTGGTAGGTGGATCCGACGGCCACGCTCGCACAACTCATAGCGTTTCCTCGACGCAACCTCCCGATTGCCGCCACATGCCGCCCTCGCTCTGCACCCCCGGTTTTGTGGCCCGAACCGGGAAACTAGCCTTTTCCAGCCAACCCCCGGTTTTGAGGCCCAAACCAGGAAACCAGCCTACCAGCATCTGAGTTTTGAGGCCCAAACTCAGCAAACCCGCAACGCCCAGGTTTTGAGGCCCAAACCTGGAAACCGTCCTCAGCCCGAGTTTTGTGGCCAAACTCAGAAACCCTCAGCACCCAGGTTTTGAGGCCCAAACCTGGAAACCGTCCACCCGATGGTTTTTGTCTGGCTCTACCACCAAACCGACGCCGTAGAGGGGATGCACCGCCCGTGCACCCCGTCCACCGACACGTGTCCCCAAGTCCACGACTTAGGCAACACATGACCGCAAGTCTCCGCTCGTCGCTGTCCCAGGCTGCCAGCCACCACAGCTGATCCTCGGGCCACCGGTCCCTCAGTCCAAGCCTCACGTCCGGCCTTCGCCACTCTCGGTCCATCGGCACGGCACGTCTCTACTTGACATTCACCTTGCCTCTGATCACTGTATCCGTGCTCGACACCTGCACAACACAAGCCAAAGAACATGCGCATCATCCAAGTTGACAATCACTCATCACTCAGAGACTCGGCATACACCCATCTATCCGCAAGGATAAAGGAGTGTGCTCTTACTTTGTTCTCAATTCTCCTATCACATGTGTAGAGTGGCTCTTATCCTTATTTATCTCACTTCATTCCTAGTTTCATCTCTGGGTAAAATGCTGCTACAACGGGTGTATTTATCTGTGTGCTTGCGGGTAAATATTTATCTTTAGAATCAGTGCTATGATATAATCACATAGCTAGTTTCATGTTGGGGATGACAACTTGACGTTAAGTGATGCTAGTAGTGTCCCGTACACTTCTTAGTGCCTTCACTAGGTTATTGTTTATGAAGTCTATCTTAGAGTGATTCCATTAAGGAGTGTCAACAAGCATTTCTGGCGCCGTTGCCGTGGAATGAATGAGTAATTAAGGACGGTAGCTAGAATACATTTTCAACATCTAGGAGAACTCTTACACATGTGATAATTGAGATATATTATTCACCCTTTATCCAAATAGGCCCACCCTGGCTTTTGTATAGTTTTGATCTTATGCAGGGTGAGGTGTATGACTGGTTTTGAACTTCCGACAAACTACGTTGCGGGTCCAGAGGCTTTGCTCAAGTCTCAAGATCCATTGAACCACTTTGTTAGGAATCAACCAGATATGGTATAGACAATTGTTGTCTCTTTGAGTTTCCAACAAACTCCCACAAGGATTGAAGAAGATCAACGTTACAAGTTTTCAAGCACGTGACGAGTGACGACACCAAACGTTGTACCACTCACAATTCCATTGTGAGTCATGGTAAGTTTAATCGAGGTGAGTCAGTCTTGCTCATGGACTTTAAATTAATGAGTAGTTATCTTATTAATCTCATGCATATCATCATACATTCACTCCATTTAGTTTATGTTCTCTCATACATGTTTAATTTTTATCACTTGCATCCACTCATGTTATGTGCATCTAAAAAGAAAAAAAATATATATATACTACTCACCTTGATCACACTCTTTCATTCCATTAAAGTGAATCTCTGTAGTGCTTTCATGCCACTGTTATTTACTATAGTATGCTTAAGGTTTGGAGTATGTTCATACATCTTTTAAATTAAGCATGGTGCTTAGTCTAGGAGTGTTGATCTTACTTTCAAAGGCTTTTTAAATTAAGCGTGGTGCTTAGGTTAAAATGCTTTCCTAGATTAAATTAGACATGGTGCCTAGTTTGATCTTTGAACCAAGAGTATTCTCTAGTAGATATCGGTTATTTTGTTGGACTAACCCCTGCAGAAATCTCTCAATATCAAAATGGGGAAGTCAAGAGATGAACTCGCACTAGGAGGAAGCAAGGCATATGATGTGCTCCAACAACTTCACACAAAAGACATGGCTCATTCATCACTGAACTTTAAGTATCAAAGAATATTCACTTTGTCTTTTGCTATAAGCTACTTTGCCTTGAACCATGAAACAATACAGCCACCAAGTTGTCTATGAACTATGATGAATCATGTCTGTGCTAAAACAATTCCAAATCCATCTACCCATTAGCATAGATAAGGATTATAAATTTAATAGTGGACAACCTGTTTTTCAACTTTATATATTCCCTCAGGTATGTGTCCATTAAAGAAAGGTCTTGCTCAACGAACCTAAAACTGTGAGCCCTCACCGAGAGGTCAATCAGTAGTTATCTTATGACTTTTTAAATTTAGAATCTTGTCTTAATTTACAAAAAAAAATTATTAAAAAAAAATAATAATTATGTTCTTAGGACTAGTTCCCTTCGGGTACTCTTGTCACTGACCACTGCAGGGTGAACAATGTCCGAGAACATGAGAGTTGCAAATACAACGCGAGGGATGCTTCAACATTCACACTTGCCTTTGTCTAAGTGCGGGGAGGAAGGCTAGCTCTTCCAAAAATTCTACAACCATGCTCATCCTCCCAATCAAGAAGCTGTCAACATCCCGACACTCTGGTTTGCAATCTCTCTACTCACTGTTACTTTGTCTCTTTAAATTTAAATGATATTACAAATTCTAAAAAATCAAACTTAAGATACAAAATAAAATTGATCCTTTAGAGAAGAAGTAATGGTGAACAATGAAGGTAAATAAAATATGGGATACAAGTTCTATGCTAATTAAAATGCCAAGATTAACTTCTCTATAGCATTCAAAGTGACTTTAGCTCTATGACAACGCTACCCTTGTTATTACTTGTATATCCCTTCGGGTATGTGTTGTCCACTAATGCTTTCAGGAATAAAATAATCAGTGGAGCAATAAGTCCAAACATAATTCATTAGGAGAGAGAAAAAGGATAGCTTAGAGGTTAAGGAAGATAAAGTGCAACACAGGAGACAAGATGCTCAAGAATAAGCTCAAGATGAAAGGAGAAGCTTCAAACAAAAGGAAGGGGTCATCATAGATCATCTATCCGTCATCACATGGCGCCACTGCGTTTCAATGATGAAGGTAATATTTTAAGGTAAGTGATCATTCTCTATAAAAGCTTTCTCTTGGTCTTGCTCTGCACTTAAATCAAAACAATCAAAATGTTTGAGTTACAACTTTAAATGTTTAATCTAAAAAAACTCAACATGCTTTGTTCTTTGAGTATCACTCTTTTAATCACTTAGTCTTGAACAACTCAACCCTCATTGTCATATTCATGCTCACTCTTCTGATTTCATCACCCATGTTTTAAAAGTGAAACAATGCACAAAATACCAATCTTATCATATTAAATGTGCCTAAGGCTAGAGTAGAGTAAATGAAGTTTTGGTTCTTTTGTTGTTTTCTCACTAGTAGAACTTATCCACTTGATCTCTGCCTTAGTTTTGTGAGTAGGACACACTGTACAAAGAGTGGTCTCCCAAAGTTTCACGAATTCTAGAGGATGTTGCTAGCTTACAGTATTAATGCTTCACTTTAAAATGTTAGTTTGATATTTACCTCCTATTTTCTTGATACATATGTGATAAAACAATTATTGCACCATCATTTAATCACATACATAAATGGAAATCCAAAACTCTGTTGCTTTGTGCTTAAAAGAAATAAATCAAGACTCCAAAATAATTAAGGTGTAGTTTTTCACTAACCCTTAATCTATTCCACGAGCTTTGTTGTCTATCTGAGTTTCAACAGAAGATAGGAATTCCACTATGATGTCGACGAAGTCTTCGTCCACTCAAGAGCCAATCATCAATGGTTATAGCTCAAGAGAAGTGATTAACATCTACGCTATCAAGGATTCAAAGTAAATGACCATGCCAACACCCATTAAAGAATATGAAGAGCAGTGAACCAAAGGAGACAAGTCCACCAGCCACTTGAAGAAGAAAGAGAGTTCTACTGAAGTACAACTAAGGTCTTCACCACGAGGATCTGCTGACGCACCCAAGGAAGAATAAAGAGCGTGCAAGAAGTCTTGTTCGATAGACTATAAACATCGAATCCTCGCCGGAAGGTAACTCGGTAGTTATCCATATTTTTCTTTAGCAATAAATTAAGTACTACATAATCATATCATTTTTACTTCTAGTTGCATATTTACTTTTTAGCAAATTATATCTACATTAGAAAAGAAAATAAAAATGTGAAAAACTTTAAGCCCCATGAGAACAGTTTAGTGGTGTGTTAAAACCCATAAATGTATTCTCTATGGAGCCATAAAAAAATAATACATCTACATATTAATTTCTGCATTGCATTAGAAAAGGAATCAAAAATATTGCATTTGTTACACTACATCATAAACCATGAAGCCCCATGTGAATAATTCTATGGTGTGTAAAAACCCACAGGAATGTTCACCGTGGTGGCATAAAAAAATATAATAATAATAATAATATAATAATACTAAAAATAAATATGCATACATTCATCCTGTTGTATTTTTCTTGCATCGTAAAAAAATATATATTAAAATATAAAAAAAAGAGATCTTACTGAAATTCTAGACAACTAAGGCTTGAGTGGCCAACCGCTAATGCTTAATCTGTTCCACAAGTTTTGTTGTCTATTTGAGTTTCACAGGATTTGAAAGGCCAAAAAAAGCTGACGAACAAGTGAATGCTTCATCCACTGTTGGAGCACTGTCTCAACAAACATCAACATCAATCAAAGCTCTAATAGAGGAAGGACATATCCACCACTACTAGATTTTGACCCTATTGCATCAAGTTCCCTTGCATCAAACAAGAATCTGATGCAATAGGTGGGTGCTATTGCATCAGTGTTTAGAATCCGATTCAATATGTAGTCGTTTTTGCATCAAAAAAGAGTTGGATACGATAGTAATTCATGTGGATGCAATAAGTTTGATCTATTGCATCCTTTAGGAACAGGGATGCAATTGGTAGGAATTATTGCTTCAAACACATTTGGGTGGATTAGTCTTCAATTGTCGATGCATTATGTAAGTGGTATTGCACCGGTTTAGAATGTAGATGCAATTAAGAAGTGCTATTGCATCATATAGGAACACGGATCCAATAAGTTTAGTTTACCTCTATACAGTAATTGATGAGTCGGTGAATGCAACCAACAGTTGACTTCATCAAAGGCAACTACATATATAACTAACATTATATAACATTAACTTCATTAGTGGTCCCACACAGAGGTACTTAAGCACTATCACATACTAAGTGGGTCCACAATCAAGCACATAAAGTTACTTGTGGACATCAGCAAAATAGCAAAGTACCACTGCTTGTAGCAGTCCACAACCTACCAAAGTACCACTGGTTCTACCAGTCCACAATCTACCACTGGTCGTTACTTAATATATACAAATAGCAGCACATGAAGTGCAGGCACACACAGGTTACTAAAGCTTCTTCACTTTCTCCTCCAGAGTCCTGAGCACGCTATTCACCATGTTGGTGAAGAGGACTTCATAGCAGTCATCAAGGTCCTTCAACATCTTGTTGGCCTCTTCAAGGAGAATTTTCTTTCCTTTGGAGTCATCAAAGAACTTCCTCATCACTTGTACAAAACTTTTCTTGGTCCACCCCACTTCCTCCAGCACTTGATACTTGGCATGAACCAACAGATTGTCCATTTCCTTATTGACTGCATAGACCAGCTTGTTTGTTCGCCGATTCATCCTTTTGTTCACTTTGTTTTCTACTGTCCCAAACAGGCAATGGGACATGGACGCAGCATTCTCTAGATCATCCCAAAACAGCTTGCTCTTCCTCTTCGCCGACATTGGTGCCTCTACCTTCAATGGGAAAAAGACATAGTACTATTAACAAAGTAAACATAGACCCCAGTCACCTTCAAATAACAAATAAAAGCAAGTAAGACATGTGCAGATAGAGGAGAGATATTTGAAATCATTTGCCTCAGATTTAATTGCCTTGTGAAGAGACCTTGAACTTGGAGCTTAAGGAACACATATCGACATGCCATAGAACCAACATCAACAGAGAAGAACAAACTGAAATCATGACAGGCATGGAACCATGTGAGACATCCAGCCCAAGCATCGGTTTAGGAGAGTGAGAACAGTTGCTTGGGCATGGATGTTTCACATGGTTTGATGACAGCCATGACAAACATAACAACAAGGCAGAATCAACATAGCTCCAGTGCCTCACAAGGTCAAGGTCATCACATAATTCCATTCAGTCATATAACAAGCTATGCAATCATCAAAGGCAGGTAACAAAATATGAAGTGGGCCTCAGAAACATACATAGATGTCATTGGTGGCTGCTAAACAGTGGATGATTCCAGCAGATCAGATGAATGACATGAAAAATGCAGCCACCTCTATATAGCATGTTTCATCATAGACAAGAAAGAATTCACCAAACACAGGCCTCAGTATAAGTCAATTATGAAAGTTTATAACAAATTATTACAAATATGAAAGTTTTCACATCATTGCTCAGTGCCATAGGTCTCATAAATGAATGCAATAGTCATCATAGATACATAATAGTTAACACAACACAAGTAGAATAGAAACCTAAACTCTAGAAGAGCCCTTGTTCTGCCACATAGCAGCAGCCCTATCATCCCTTTGTTGTGCCCAAGTCCCATTATCAGTGACATGAACCTCTCATTGTGGCCAACAACATGAAAGAACATTGCTACTTTGTTGAACAGGATAAATAACATTGCCCATGCATCACAAAGCTAGAAAAAGGTGCCCTTCTCATCCTAAGCAAGTTAACACAATGCACATCATTTGAGTTGTAAATGTAGCTAAGATTGTGTATCCTTTGTTGGTCCCCCTCTGCCATGGGGCCATACGTAATTGAAGAACCAACACTGCTACTATTCTCCTAAACCACATGAAGAACCAACAAGGCACTGCTACTACCATAGCAGCTGCTGCTCGGTGTCTAGATTGGAAGTCCATGTCTAACAATAGCAGCATATGTACATATTAGAAAAGAGATGCAGCACTAGTGCTGTTAACTAATAAGCATCATGGAGCAGAGACAAAGCTAGACGTGGTTCCCACACCAAAAGGTGGTCCTCCTGCGCCTAATCTCACAAATGCTTAGTAATCGTCGACCTAGGCACTGAGCTCAGTATTAAACACCGATATATGCATCATCATACATAACAACTTCAGCAGATGAGATAAACCCACATGTATACATAAAGAAGACATAGATCTGAGTGTGAAACAGGTAGATGAAACAGCGCGTATGGGAAAGGCAGAGATGACCTTGTTCTTCCCCTTGTTGCTAGGGTTTGGGCTCTTCGTCGTCGGGCTTGGGGGTGGGGTCGACGCCTCCTTTTTGGTCGTCCTCTTCGCCGGGATTGGAGTCGAAGCCTCCCCTTTGGTGCGCTTAACCTGGGGCTTGCTCGCCTCATCGTCGGAGCTGATGTAGATTACATCGGCTGCGGCAAACTGGTCGCGCTCGTTGCGAAACTGGCCCTTCGCGTTCCAGCCGCGGCCCTTGCCGCGAGCCATGGTGCCTCCGATTGACTTGCCGCCGTCTCCGGTTGACTCCGCCACCGTCGTCTCCGTCGCTCGTGAGGTCAACGGAGGGGAATCAGAAGATAGGAGAAGGGAAGGGAGTGAGCGAGAGGGTCACGGGATGGGGAGGGGCACGGGGTACTTCTCGATTTGGCTTCGTTGCAAAATGGGCCGGCCCATTACCACCCCGAAGTGCAAAGGCGCGCACGCTGCATACAAGGACTGGTTCTTTTGCACCACCTCGCCAATTCTACTCACACAAAACCAGCATAAAGTCTCAGCCATGCGTCATGCCCCGAACTCCGACTAACACACACCATTGAGAGGGCTTGCTTGGGCGGGGCCTAACTGGGCTCCCGTTTGCGGTTGATCTGTTTCTGATCCTTCATGCGGTCGAGCTTGGTTGGGCCCTTGGCCCTTGCAGGCCTCTCATGGTGTTATTTTTTTGTAATCTTGTTAAAAATTTGTTTTGTGTAACATTAACTTTTGAAATACCATTTTACATATTTCAATATTATTACTACCAATCCTACGACCAATATTATATTCCTCTAATATTACTACTACTAATCCTACTAATACTACTATTACTACTACTACTAATCCTACTACTACTATTACTACTACTCCTACTACTACTACTACTACTACTACTACTAATATATCCTACTACTACTACTACTACTACTAATAGTTTGTATTGCATCCAAGCTCGCGTCCATGCAATAGTTTGTATTGCATCCAAGCTCATGTCGATGCAAAAGGTTGAATTGCATCGAACACAAATGGTGATGCAATAGAACCTCTTGCATCAATGGAAAAATGTGATGCAATAGATTATATTGCATCGAACCAAATATAGATGCAATATAGTCTATTGCATCGAACAATATCCGATGCAATAGATGTATTGCATCAACATGATTTGGATGCAATAAGTTATTGCATCAGATATTTTCGAAGCAATACACAATGGACAGTCGATGCAAACGCTACTTCTCGCATCAACCACAGGTAACCGATGCAAAAGGCTATTGCATCAAGGGCTATTGCATCGGCTAGCATCAAACGACAAATTGATGCGTAACCAAGCTATTGCATCTATTTTGGACCTATAACATCAAATTTGGCCCGATGCAATAGGGTCAAAATCTAGTAGTGCACTGCCAGTCTGCTACATTGCAAAGTGACTACGTCAACATTCAGCTTGGGGGAAGGCACCCCCATGTATCCACGTAAGTATCTTTATCCTCTTAAGTTTTTCATTCTATAAATAAATTCAAAACACCAAAAATATGTGAGCACATGAAGGCTCACCATTAATTAAAAAAAAGGAGAGACAAAAATATGTGGGCATGTGAAGGCTCACCATTAAATCTAAAAAGAGACACTATAGAGAACTGCTGAATTTCTGCTTATTGGAAAGGAAGAACATAAATGATCTTAAGAGCTTTAGACAACTAGATAAAGGGAAAGAATATTTATCACTAACACTTAATCAAGTTCCACTAGTTGTGTTGTCTATTTTTAAGTTTAGCAGGAAATAAAGGAGGGATTTAAGGCACTGCTGATGGTCTACTCATCTTCTGGGGAAGAGATCACGTCAAGATCCAGCTTGGGGAGAGCACCCTCAGTTATCACGATAAGTATCACGGCTTTTTATCTATTATTATTAGTTCGTTTTAGCTAGATCCAGGTCAATATATATAAAATCCCATAAAAAGATGAATAACTATTATAAAACCAAATAAATATAGTATATAAATGCCTAAGTTGATATGACCTTAATTTTTCTCATGATGAAAATGATGAATAGTTGCTCTGCCGTAATCCCTCTTAAGTACCTACTATTCAAACTTAAATTTTCTTGAGTTTTAGACAAAGCTGTTCTGAATAAACTCTCAACCTAAACCCTGTGGATGGCAAATGCTTGATCAAAAGCCTAGATAATTGTGAGATATGATATAAAAGTTTTAGCTGCTGTGTATCTAATTCCTAGAGATACTAGAATTCTGGAGATTTACACTTTGAAAAGATTAAAAACACGTGATGAGATCCTGTATGACACCACATGAATCCCTACCCAGAGCCATTAATATGATCTTTAGATAAGGCTACTTGCTTTGTTCTAAGTTTTTAGTTATGGTTGAGAAATTTATCATGCTCTAGAGATCAAGAATGTTTTATTAAAAGATTCACTCTTCCGAAGTAGTATTGTGTTAGAGGCATGGGCTATGCAAAAGTATAAAAGGAGGAAATAAAAAGGGACAAGTGTCCGACTACCTCAAAGAAAAGGAAGAAAAAGAGTTATGATAAAAGTATGAAAAAACAAAATAATGATAGCCCATGGTCCCACTAATTACAATATGCCAGCAAGAGATGACAAATTTCAAATGTTCTAAGGTCTTGATCTATGAGTATGACATCTTTCTCCCTAAACTTTGAACTTTGACTTGGTAAGATATGCTTTTCACTTCTTAAGGCTCCAGATATATATTCATAGAAAAGAAGGAAAATGCATCAGTAAGGAATCATAAAATAGCGATTTGAGAGTGTCATACAATAGAATCTCTGATTTTCATTTTAAAAATATATAAAAACTCCAGAATGATGGTGGATCAAAGAGTTAGAGATACAGTGCTTAACTTGATTGTTTTATCTCTCAATTGTTTAAGGACCCAGGTGAAGGCAAAAGCTCCATAGTTAAAGGTAATATGAGAAAGTCAGAATAGTTAACTCTAATCCAAGGGAAGATTTTTGTTTGAACATATGTACCTTTGAAGTGTGAAAGCATAGTAGCAATTCCTGATTCATCATGACTATTTGCTAAGGGACTAGCAAAAGGTAAGCTTGGGGGAACTTGTTGACGCTCACTAATGCTCATAATTAACCATCAACTATTGCATGATATGACACTAAATGAATTACAAAGCATAGTTGTAGGGTTTGAAACTAACAAGTTCCACGAGTTTTGGTGCTCTCACTTGTTTTGTAGGGCATCCATGTTTTTACCATATAAAAGTATCTCAAGTGATGAAACAAAGCACACCATTGTGAAGACCTCGTCGAGACGATCGAAACGGACATATCATTTGCTATATTTGGAGTCCCAGAGCGAGAGTCCTCGATGGATACGACTTGTAAGATTCTAGAACATTCCAAAACATTCCAGAAGACACGAGAAGGCGACCCACGGAAGGCGGGGCCCACCTATCATAGAGGCCGACCGACCGGTCTCCTTCATGGACCGACCGGTCTGATACTGGGCCCAAACTCGCCCCCCTTCGCGTGACGCACTCCAACCGACCTTTCCAACACGTTTTGGCCCATTTAGGCCCATGTGCATATGGCGAAGGATTTAGTCCCATATCGCTTGCCCAAGGTGGAGGGGAGGCCAGGAGCCCCCATATAAGCAGCCCGAGACCCCCCTCTCCATCATCATCAGATCTCAAGTCATTAGAAGAGGAGGAGGATCAATCATAAACCCTAATTTCCTTAGAGCCACATCAACTTAGGCATAGCTAGATAGAATTAGAATTAGAAGAGGCAAGCTTCGCTTGGATTGCAGATCTAGTCACGAGAAGGCTCGGTAAACCCAAGATCTTCTCTCTTGTATCAACATTATGGATCTAATTGTGTTTCTAGTTCATAATTGTTCTTCTAGTTCTTCATTGTTCTTCATTGTTCATGTTCTAGTTCTACTATATCGTCTAGTTCATCTTCTAGTTCTTAATCTAGTTCTAGTTCGTGTTCTAGTTCATCATACTGCTCATCATTTCGTGCTAGTTCATAATAGTTTAGATATAATTGATATGACTAAGACATTAATTACTATATTCTTAATTATACTGCTTGTAGTATGCTTTGATTATATATTTGGCATAGATAGATTATCATCATGTTTATACTCCTGTTCGTATAGCGCTCATCTTAATGTACATCGGGTGGGTGATAAATGCTGTGTAGGTGTGGTGTCTATACACTATTTATCTGCGAATGCGTGCTATGTTCCGGATAGAGTGGTAGATCGCGGGTGTGACAGGCCTGTTGAGTCTTTTGTATTCCACCTCCCGAATGTAGTGTTCAGTATGGCTTAGTTAACTCATGGTTTAGGGGTTACTCTGTTTGGCACCTTTACTATGGAGTTGCCTCTTGAATATGAATATGGGATAACCTAGCCAATGATTGCCAAATATAATTGCACTAATCAATGTATATTATGACTTATAATTAGAATAACTTAGGAATACTTATTTATAATGTCTTTTCTAATCCGCATGCCTTGTCTAAGTTGAAATGCTCTAAAGACTATCATAGATTAATCTTTTATCTTTTATAGTGTACCTCATTATTGTGACTGGTCCCTGTTTAGGATAAAGAAGTGTGCTCTTACTTTGTTCTCAATTCTCCTATCACATGTGTAGAGTAGCTCTTATCCTTATTTATCTCACTTCATTCCTAGTGCTAAATATAAATAACGATACTTGGAACAACTCTGGGTAAAATGCTGCTACAACGAGTGTATTTATCTATGCGCTTGCGGGTAAATATTTATCTTTAGAATCAGTGCTATGATATAATCACATTGCTAGTTTCATGTTGGGGATGACAACTTGACGTTAAGTGATGCTAGTAGTGTCCCGTACACTTCTTAGTTCCTTCACTAGGTTACTGTTTATGAAGTCTATCTTAGAGCGATTCCATTAAGGAGTGTCAATAGTAACCATTTACAACGAGCTCCTCCTCACATCCATAGATTAGGAACACATCTTTAGTCCTTCTCAAGTACTTAAGGATGTTTTTAACAAGTGTCCAGTGACTCTCACCTGGATTAGCTTGATATCTGCTTGCAACACTTAGAGCATATGAGACATCCGAGCGTGTACATATCATGGCATACATGATGGAACCAATAGCCGAAGCATATGGAACCTTACTCATGCGCTCTCGCTCATCAAATGTCGAAGGACACTGTTTCTCGCTAAAGCGCATGCCATGTGACATAGGCAAGAACCCTTTCTTGGACTGTTCCATGTGGAACCGCTTAAACACCTTGTCAATGTACGTTTCTTGGCTTAATCCTATTTACCTCTTTGACCTATCTCTATAGATCTTAATGCCCAGAATATATGTTGCTTCTCCTAAATCCTTCATAGAAAAACTATTATTCGGTGAAGTCTTTACAGTTTGCAACATCTGAATATCATTCCCAATCAACAGTATGTCATCTACATACAAGATTAGAAACACAACAGCGCTCCCACTTTCCTTCTTGTAAACACAAGGTTCTTGTTCACTTTGACGGAAGCCAAACCCTTTGACCACCTCATCAAAATGAATATTCCAACTCCGAGATGCTTGCTTTAATCCATAAATAGATTTCTTAAGCTTGCATATTTTTTCAGCATTGATAGGATCAACGAAACCTTCGGGCTGTATCATATACACGTCCTCTTCCAAATTTGCATTTAGAAAGGCTGTTTTAACATCCATCTGCCATATCTCATAGTCATAATAGGCAACAATTGCTAGAATGATCCGAATAGATTTAAGCATCGCTACCGGCGAGAAAGTCTCGTCGTAGTCAACTCCTTGAAGTTGCTGAAAACCTTTTGCGACAAGTCGAGCTTTATAAACATGGACGTTTCCATCCATATCCTTTTTCTTTTTATAGATCCTCACGGACCAGGATGTCAGAGATATCATCAGTCGAAGATAACTCCGACTAATCCTAGATGGCACGAGAGATCCGAAGACTTGTTACGAAGTGTACTCGGTTCAGGACTCTCCTTTCTAACTTAGCTGAGTTGTAAAAGGAAGTCTTGTAATTAGAATAGGACTCCTTTGATGTACCCGGTTAGGACTCGGTCTGTGCTAAGGGTCACCCGGATATATAAGGGGAGCCGGGCGCAGGCCCCAGATCATCGAACATTGAATCATAACAATACACAAGGCACACGCCGCACTGGACGTAAGGTATTACGCTATTTAGCGGCCTAAACCAGTATAAATTGCTGTCCCTGTGTACTCGCCGAGTCCTACGAACGCCAATCCCCACCGAACAAATCATCTGAGATTACTCAAGACGAGTTGCTGGTTAACAAACACCGACAGCTGGCGCGCCAGGTAGGGGCTTTCGGTGATTCGACGACCAAGAGCCCGGCGAACCGCGACAACATGTTCTCGGCGGGGTCAATTTTCATTTTTGGCTCATGGACTTGCATGGCGGATGATCAAGGAAAGCTGCACAGCCAGCTCGACACCGAATCGAAGCTGCAATCCACGCCAAAGACAGAGGATCTCGCCCAGAGCTTAGCAAATCTAGCATTCCAAGACCCGCAGAACCCTGGGGACCATGAAGAAGCGCCCGACTCCTACTCCAACTCAAAGTCTGAAGCAAAGGACTCAGACACCAGCTATGGTATCACCTTTGGGCTGCGGAACCCTGCTAAAAACTTCCAGAACTGGATCAGTGCAAGATTCAAAGACTATCAGCAGATACCTTTGACGGGAGCTCAGCAAGGGCTCGTTTTCAGCTCTACTAAGGAGGGTAACATTGTCCATTGGCCAATTCAGCCTGTCCCGGCTAGACTGGTTGGCACAATTGACCAGCAACTTCCATATCAGCACGGACGTCAGCTCCCTTTTGAGGAACACGACTCCACAACGGAACTAATCTCCAGCACTTCTACTTTGGAATCTGTAACACCGGGATCATCAAACCAGGGTTACACTCGTGAAGTCTTCATGGCGGGGCATCAGTCATCTCTACGACCACCAACCCCACCAGATGTCTGTCAAGACGATGAAACTCTGAGTATGATCTCTGACAATGATCCGGAAGGACCCGCGGAAACCGAGTCCTTGAAAGCTGAAAGAATCCGAAGGAATAGAGCTAAGGAGGCACGCAGAAGGCGAGCAACTCACCGCAGGGAAGCTGTAGATCGCTACAATGCACGACTAGAAGAGTAAAACACCCGGAGGCGTCTAGAAGTAGAGGCAGAGCGTCAAGCTCGCACTGAAGAGAATCACTCCTAGGATGATCTTAACAGACGGCGCCCTGATTGTTCTCGCAACCTAGAACCCGAGTTCATGAGGGTCGCCGGCCATAAAGTCTTCCAGACTCCCTATCAAAACATACTAGCTCTAGCTACGGAGATGGGAGCCAAGGCCAATCGCACCCCTGATGAGGAGCGACGACTGGTCATGCTCCAGACTACCGCACTCCAACTACGGGGGCGGAATCTTGAATCCCTAGCTGATGAGCAAGCTTCATCTCACCCGAGCCAGAGGTGGCCGGTTCAAGAACGACTCGGATGTATCCCAGCAAGGAGTCGTCTGGGCCACCGAGTACCCGATCAAGCTGAGGGAGGAGCCGAATCTTCATACATAGGAGTCACAGTTGCAGCATCCGACGTAGTAGATCGCTTCCCCTACTTTTCACAAAGGCTTCGAGCAGTCTCGTTCCCGCGAAAATTCAAACCCAGGAACTACTCCAAGTACGACGGGAAGACAGAACCCAAATGATGGCTCAGGCTGTATGCTCAAGCAGTCGAGCTAGCTGGTGGAAGTAACGACGTCAAAGCACTCTACATCCCAATGGCTCTAGAGACAATGCCGCTCGCTTGGTTTGACAGGCTCAAACTCGAGTCCATCGACTCCTGGGAACAACTACATCGTATCTTCGTTGAAAACTTTGCTGGTGTCCCAGAGAGATCAGATCCCCGGACTAAGCTCAGAACCTGCAAGCAACAGAAAAACGAATCAATGCGGGAGTACTATAGGCGATTTTTAGAAATCCGCTCTACAGTATCCAACATCACAGACAGAGAAGTAATTGACCTCTTCGGGAACGGCATTTGCGAAAGGTACAATTACAAAGATTTCATCAAGCAGGACACAACCACCGCTGACGAGTTCCATCGGGCTGTAAACTCCATGATGGCGACAGAGGAACGCACACAGGAACGCTTCCCCGATTGAAACACGCAAGGTGATCGAGGAAACAACTTGAGAGGCAACCAGGCACCACAGCAAAATACGCGGAAAAGGGCAGGAGATAATATTGTTGCTGCCATGGAGCCTCAGAAGAAGGGAAACAAGCCATTCACCTTTGATGACTTACTCGATGGACCCTGCCCCTTCCATCCGAAAAGTGGACACCAAGCAAGGCACTGCCGACAGCTCAAGGAGCGAGGCTTGAACCCCGACTTCAACAAAAACAAGAAAGACAAAGGCAAGAAGACAGCTGAGGATCCTCAACAGGACGACGGTGGCTTTCAGCACCCCAAAAGAACTATTAATGTCCTCTTTGGGGGAGTAACTACCAGCGACAACAAGAGGCTTCAGAAGCTTTCTCTGTGAGAGATCATGTCCACCGAACCAGCGACACCCAAATATCTCCACTGGTCCGAATATCCGATTAATTTCTCCAGAGCAGATCAATGGACCAGTGTTTCCAATGCAGGCCATTACCCGCTAGTTTTGGACCCCACGGTCACCGGATATACACTAGGTAGGGTACTCATCGATGGCGGAGCAGGACTCAATGTTATCTTTGCAAGCACCCTACGAAAGATGAATCTAGATCTCGCAACCCAGCTCACACCATCAACCGCTCCTTTCTACGGCATAGTACCCGAAAAAGCGGCGGTACCACTCGGAAGGATTATACTACCCGTCACTTTTGGAACTCCGATCAATTACAGAACGCAGTACATCAGTTTTGAGGTAGCCGACTTCGAATCATTGTATCACGCCATATTTGGGCGACCCGCTATTGCCAAGTTTATGGCAGTACCCCACTACCCGTACCTCTTATTGAAGATGTCGGGTCCCAAAGGAATCTTAACTTTCAGAGGCGACTTGAAGCGGTCATTTGATTGCGACATAGAGGCTGTCCAAATCGCTGAAAAAGCTCAACTCACCCTGGAAGTAGAAGAACTTGCTCAGATGATGCTTAATACCAAGCCTGGAGATTCAGAAATCCCAACAAAGAAGGCAGGTGTTGGGAACACACTTGCCCTACCTCCGCACTTGTGCAGGGGAAGGAGCGAAGGTGGCCAAGTGTCGAATGCAGTAGCGAAGGTTAAACGGGAGTGGAAGGTGCTCGAATTCCCAAAAAATCGTCCCTTACACTGTTCATCCCCTTGGTATTTATAGGGAAAGCCAAGGGGCACGGGCCAAATTACAAAAGGGTACAGCAAAGATTCCTTGCCTCCGCGCAGGGAGGAAGGGCAAAAGCGTAAATACACAGCTGAAGCGGAAACCCTAATTGGTCACACCCCAGCGCGCCGCCACCTGGCCCCTGTTCACCTTCGGGGAGAGGTGCGGCGGTCTTGACCTTCGGCCGCACTCACCCTTGGGCCCGCGCACCTCCGGCTTCACTTGCCTCCCGGGAGAGGGACGAAGATTCTGGCTTTCGGCCGTGCTCGCCGAACCTTCGGTTTCGCTTGCCTTTGGGGCAACGCACGCTTGCTGCTTGCCTGGACCCTCGCTCCAAGCGAAGGTGGCGTCGACAGTCAGCGAAGGTTTCCTGCAGTGCGACCATCGCCTCAGACCTGCACGGGAACACAGCAAGAGAGCGAGGGTTGATCCCGCATTCGGGGGTCAGGGTAGTGGCCTCCAAGGAGAGAGACCTCGCAAGCACGCCAGGCGTGCGCGAGGGCTGATTTCGAGCACCAGTTCGGGCGGCGCTTCTGTCGAGGGTCCTTTCCCCCAACAGTAGCCCCTCGTTGTCTTGGATCTAAAAGATTGTGTTTAGGCCCAAGCAGCGCCTTTAAAAACGGGACCCTCGGCAGCGACGCCCGCGTCTGCTTTGGGCCGGGCCGTTGTGGTGTTGTTTTATACTATTGAAGCCTGCTTCGTTTTTTGTGCCGCGTTCTTTGGTTGTCGTGCCGACTTCGTCGGGTGAGGGGTTCGTCTCCCGGTCTATAAATAGAAAGAGTGAGCGTGGAGTTTTGATTGTGCTCTTTGTTGCTATAGCCATCCTGTTGTTGCAATTTGCTTGTAGCGAAGGTTTGTTTGAGCTTGTCTGCGAGGGTTGAGACAGACGTTGGTTGTTCGGTAGTGTTAGCAGTTGAAGAGATGGCAAGGTTGAAGCAAACTGCTCGTGCTGTTTCCCCCACAGCCGCGGATGAGGGGATTACCTTCGAGTTTGGTCTGAGCCGGGTTTGCGCAAGTGAGATTGCATCTTACGTGCGGTGGGGCTGGATTGAGGAAGGCAAAGCGAGGGCCAGCAGTGGGGAGACCGTGCCGAAGCCGGATGCAGATGAGGTTGTGGTGTTTGAAGAGTTCTTTTCGGCTGGCCTTCGCTTCCCAGCTGACTCCTTCGTGACTTCGGTTCTGCGAAGGTTTAACCTGCGGTTTCATCAGCTTACGCCTTCTTGCTTCACAAAGATGTCGGTCTATATCTGGGCCTGCAGGTCTCAGGGGGTTGTCCCTCATGTCGAGGGTTTTGTTCGCACTCATCGCGTTCACATGCAGCCTCGCAAGATTACGGACAGCGAGGGCAAGACCAGCCTTGGACAATTTGCGGTGTACACTTTTTGCCATCGCGCCGGCGCGGAGCTGCCGGTGCAAGCGCAGAAGAACAAGTGGAGCAGCGGATGGCAGGAGTTCTGGTTCTATTACAAACTTAGTGACAGCTCCGAGCTTTGCGGCGAGCTTCCGGTGCTTGGAGATGTGGGCGCCGAAGCTAAAATGAGCATCGAGGCCCATGCTGCTGTTGATTGCCTGAGGGTCGTTGCGCGCTCTCAGTGCGCGCGTGATTTGGTGGAGGAATATTGCTGTGCCAAGATTTGGCCTCTTGGCCGGAGGCAGACTTGGTTCGTTGTGGAGGATGACCCAAGGTACGAAGGTAGGGGCTTGAAGAAGCCTTGTTTGGACCTAGAGAAGGTCTGGGAAAGGACTCTTAAGAAATTTCCGAGGCGCGAGGATGGGAATGGAGCTGTTTTTAAACGAGTTCAACAGTGGACGGACGAGCTCGTGGGGAAGCTTTCCCCACTGGAAGTGAAGGCTATCCATAGCTTGGTGGGCGGCGAAGGTCGCGTGAACAGAATGTTTGATATTCTTGGTATTCGGTACTCCGACTGGCCTGCTCCTTCGAGCGACGACGCGCCGAAGAAGAGGAAGCGGAAGGCTTCGGGAGAAGCGGAGATCGTGTCTCGGCCGAAGAGGGGCCGTGGTCGAGGCCGTGGAGGGGCTGGCGGACGAGCGAAGGTGCTTGCGACGAAGGTCGCTGCTGGCTCTGTTGGTGCGGGCACTTCTTTGGCCGCGGCTCGGAGCGGCCGCGGTGCCAGTTCGGTCGGGGGACGCGTGCCTCGCGTTGGAGGGATTGGTGCTTTGGTCCAAATTTCGGGCGACGAGGATGAATCTGATGATGATGAGGTCGAGAAGGACGCAAAGGAGGGGGAGACGGGCGAGGGTTCGTCTGGAGAGGGTAGCGAGGGTTCTTCTGAAGGGCATGACACGGATGAGGAGGTGTCGATTGGAGGCCGAGCCTCGCCGGTTGTTGGTGCGATGGCTACCCAGGGCGCAGATGAGTTTGCACGAGATATCGAGCCGGGTAGCCCTCGACGAGGTGCGGTTCCCAGCTTCGCTGGCTCGCACCTTTGGGTGGAGGGGTCAGAGTTTGATGGGGAACTTGACTCTGCGCGGTCGCGGGGAAAACGACCGTTTGGCGAGGCTAGCCGGTCGAGCCTTCCGGAATACGCCAAGAAGCTTGGGATTTCTGATCCGGCCACTGCACTGTTCACCAGTCCGGACCTTCGGGATTGCCACTTGCAGTGTAGCCCGGATCTGGGCCGGATCTTCGGCCGCATTTGTGTGCCGGAGGCGGAGGTCCTTCTTGCAGATCAAGCGGTTGGAGACACCTTCGATGATGTTGACGTCAAGTTGGCGGAGCTGATGCTCTTGAACCGCTCAGCGAGGCGGAAGGTTAGCTCCGACATGGAGTTTATGAGGAACCATATGACTGAACTTGAGAAAGAGAACAGCAAACTGGCACGGAGTCTAGAGAACAGAGAAAATGAAATGAGAATTGCTTCAGAAAACGCCGCGAAGGCTCGAGAGGAGGCGACTGAGCTGGCGAAGCGTAACGCTGATCTGATTGCCGCGGGCAAGGAGAAAGACAAAGCTTTGGCCGAGGCCGAGGGTCGGCTAGTTGATTTGAAGGAATCTTGGCGAACGAGCATGGAGAACGTCAAGCGCAAACTTGATTGTTGTCTGACCGAGGCTGGGGGCTCAGCCGGAGAGCCATTGCCTGCGGCTGACGCAGAGGCCTTCGAGGGCTGGCTGGGCAACGAGCTTGATGTGTTTAGCTCGCTGGTTTCCAACGCAGCTGATTTTGGTGGCTACGCCGGGGCCTTGGCGATGGCGAGCACGCTTCGACTGGCGGATTGTGATCATCTTCGCAAGGTCAAAAGGCCGAGCCATGTGTTTCCGACGGTTGAAGCGGTTCGCCAGATGAAGGTTGATGATGCAGAAGTCCGGAACTGTGCGATGCGTTTGCTTCGCAAGTTTTGGATCTCCGGAGGTGGCCGAGCTCTCGCCTTCGAAGAGGCTGCCGAGGCTACGCGCCAGGTTCGCATTTTTGTTTAAGTTTTTTGATTTGTGTTGCTTTTGTTCTTGGGGGGTTTGTTTGTTGAATCTTGGCGAGGTTTGTCTTTTGTTTTGCTTATAGGCTCGACGAGATGCGATGCCCTCGCCGCCTACGGAAGATGCAGCGAGGGGTGACCCCGAAGCCGCCCCTGAGCCAAGCTGTGCGGGGGTTACGTTCGCCGAGATCGAGGCGTTGACCGGGAGCGGGCCGATTGTGGAAGGAGATGCTGCGAAGGAAACCACGGCGGAGGAGGCGTCAGCTGGGACCTCGACTGCCACCGCTGGCGAGGGTGTGGACATCCAACGAGGGGAAGCTGGGCAGGTGTGATCGCGCGGGATTGTGTAGATGGGATGTTTTGGTAGGAGCAAAGATGCTTGTAATGACTTCGATGCATGCTGAGACGTTTTATACTGTTTTATGTGAATGCAGGTTCCTGATGGAACCGTGCTTGAGGTTTTTGACGTGACGCCGTTAACACTTAACTACCAGGATGTTTTTGTAACTGGTGAGTCCTGGGCTCGTGCGAAGTTAAAACATCCTTCGTTGTCCTTCGAGCGTTTTTGGTGGTCGAAGGTACGATTTGAAGAATAGTAGGTCGAGCAGCTTTTGGCGCGATGCTGACTTTACTGATCGGCAAGCTACGCGTTATTTGTTTGGTTCGTCTTCGCCTTCGCAAGCCGTGTTAGATGATGATATCGATGATAGCACTGCGTTGGACTATTTATTTGGGCGAAGCAATCTTGCAGTGGACTCCGCCGGGTCGCTGGTGGTTCCTAAGGAGGAACCGTTGGAGGTTGACGAAGCGCCCCGCACGTATATGTATCGGGCGAGGGTTTTGACTGGTGAGTTGCCGATTGTGCCGGTAGCTCCTTTGTTGTGGGGGCCCATTGTTGCGGTTGAGCCGGAGTTCGAGGAAATTAACGGGGGCCCTGATGATTTGATGCTGATAGAAGGGAACGATGGTTCCTTGTAATCTTTTGTAATTTGCATTGTTGTGTTTGTGGTTGTAAAGATATTCCATGAACTGTCAGGGAAAGATGTAATAGTTGTGTACAACGACATTTCGTTTCTTTTAGCGAGGCTCACGCATTTGCTCTTGTGAGCTTGTTTTGAAAAAACAGCGACGCCCTCTTTTCCTTTAGCGAGGCTCGCGCGTTTGCTCTTGTGAGCTTGTTTTGAAAAAAACAGCGACGCCCCCTTTTTCTTTAGCGAGGCTCGCGCGTTTTCTCTTGTGAGCTTGTTTTGAAAAAACAGCGACGCCCCCTTTTTCTTTAGCGAGGCTCGTGCGTTTGCTCTTGTGAGCTTGTTTTGAGAAAACAGCGACGCCCCCTTTTTCTTTAGCGAGGCTCGCGCGTTTGCTCTTGTGAGCTTGTTTTGAAAAAACAGCGACGCCCCCTTTTTCTTTAGCGAGGCTCGCGCGTTTGCTCTCGTGAGCTTGTTTTGAAAAGACAGCGACGCCCCCTTTTTCTTTAGCGAGGCTCGCGCATTTGCTCTTGTGAGCTTGTTTTGAAAAACAGCGACGCCCCCTTTTTCTTTAGCGAGGCTCGCGCGTTTGCTCTTGTGAGCTTGTTTTGAAAAAACAGCGACGCCCCCTTTTTCTTTAGCGAGGCTCGCGCATTTGCTCTTGTGAGCTTGTTTTGAGAAAACAGCGACGCCCCCTTTTTCTTTAGCGAGGCTCGCGCGTTTGCTCTTGTGAGCTTGTTTTGAAAAAACAGCGACGCCCCCTTTTTCTTTAGCGAGGCTCGCGCGTTTGCTCTCGTGAGCTTGTTTTGAAAAGACAGCGACGCCCCCTTTTTCTTTAGCGAGGCTCGCGCATTTGCTCTTGTGAGCTTGTTTTGAAAAACAGCGACGCCCCCTTTTTCTTTAGCGAGGCTCGCGCGTTTGCTCTCGTGAGCTTTAAGCTAGCAGGTCTGGTGGGCTTTTTAGGGCTTGGCGCGTCATGTAACTTGGGCGATGCGTTTTGCGAGGGTGCTGCTTTTCGAGCCCCTGTCGCGTTGTGCGAGAGTGCTCTGCTTTTTGGACCCGCCCGGTGCCTGAATTAGCCCGAGGCCTAGGTTGGAGGGCTCGGGCGGGACTGAAAAGGTGGGTCCGCCCGAGGCCTAGCTTGGAGGGCTCGGGTGGGACGGAGAAGGTGGGTCCGCCCGAGGCCTAGCTGGGAGGGCTCGGGCGGGACGGAAAAAGTGGGCCCGCCCGAGGCCTCGCTTGGAGGGCTCGGGCGGGACGGAAAAGGTGGGTCCGCCCGAGGCCTAGCTTGGAGGGCTCGGGCGGGACTGAAAAGGTGGGTCCGCCCGAGGCCTAGCTTGGAGGGCTCGGGCGGGACGGAAAAAGTGGGTCCGCCCGAGGCCTAGCTGGGAGGGCTCGGGCGGGACGGAAAAGGTGGGTCCGCCCGAGGCCTAGCTTGGAGGGCTCGGGCGGGACGGAAAGGTGGGCCCGCCCGAGGCCTAGCTGGGAGGGCTCGGGCGGGACGGAAAGGTGGGCCCGCCCGAGGCCTAGCTGGGAGGGCTCGGGCGGGACGGAAAAAGTGGGCCCGCCCGAGGCCTAGCTGGGAGGGCTCGGGCGGGACGGAAAAGGTGGGTCCGCCCGAGGCCTAGCTTGGAGGGCTCGGGCGGGACGGAAAGGTGGGCCCGCCCGAGGCCTAGCTGGGAGGGCTCGGGCGGGACGGAAAGGTGGGCCCGCCCGAGGCCTAGCTGGGAGGGCTCGGGCGGGACGGAAAAAGTGGGCCCGCCCGAGGCCTAGCTGGGAGGGCTCGGGCGGGACGGAAAAAGTGGGTCCGCCCGAGGCCTAGCTGGGAGGGCTCGGGCGGGACGGAAAAGTGGGTCCGCCCGAGGCCTAGCTGGGAGGGCTCTGGCGGGACGGAAAAAGTGGGTCCGCCCGAGGCCTCGCTTGCTTGTGCGAGAATGCTTGACGTTTTGGACTTCGCACCTCCCCTTTTTAGGCGGAGGTAAGTTTGCTTCTTGCGAGCCCCTGTCGTTTGTGCCAGGGTGCTCGACTTTCCTCCCCTTATCTTAGGCGGAGGTGGAGTTGCTTTTGCGAGCCCCTGTCGCTTGTGCCAGGGTGCTCGACTTTTTCGACCTCCCCTTGTCTTAGGCGGAGGTGGAAATTGTTTTTTTTGCGAGCCCCTGTCGTTTGTGCCAGGGTGCTCGACTTTTTCGACCTCCCCTTGTCTTAGGCGGAGGTGGAAATTGCTTTTTGGCGAGCCCCTGTCGTTTGTGCCAGGGTGCTCGACTTTCCTCCCCTTATCTTAGGCGGAGGTGGAGTTGCTTTTGCGAGCCCCTGTCGTTTGTGCCAGGGTGCTCGACTTTCCTCCCCTTTTTAGGCGGAGGTGAAGTTTGCTTTGAAAAGAACAGGAACGTTTTTCAAAGCAATCTTAGCAGGTTTTCATCGAATGTAGCGCTCTTGAAAGAGATCCGCTTTTTCGATGTTTGGAAGTGGAAAGCTGGAGATTTTGCTTTTTTTGGGGGTTCTAGCCTGTATTTATGCTTTGGACACTGCCTCGTTAAAAAACCTTACGCCCCTTCGTAAGGAAAAAGAGTGCAGCTCCTGTTTTTGTTAAGTACATGAGAGTAGGTAACATAGAAAGTGACAAAAATTACATAGCGCGAGGGCTCGCTAAGGCTCCGCTATGGGTAGAATTTGCGAAGGTCGTCGATGTTCCAGGTGTGTGGTAGGATATTACCTTCGCTGTCGGAGAGGTGGAAAGAGCCTGGGCGATTGCATTCTGCGATCAGGAACGGGCCTGTCCACTTAGGCTGGAACTTTCCGGCCATGCTGGCGTTTTGTTTTCGGATGAGGACGAGGTCACCCTTCTGCAGGTTCTTGATTCTGACCTTTTTATCTCTCCACTTCTTGGTCTCTTCCTGATATTTGCGAAGGTTGTGAACTGCGCTGCATCTTGTTTCTTCTAGCAAGTCCTTGTCAGTTAGTATGGCTGGCTCATCACTTGCGAGGGTTGTTCTTGGTGAGATGAATTTTAGCTCCTCTGGTAACACGGCTTCTTCGCCGAACAAAAGTTTGAAGGGTGTGAACATGGTTGCTCTGCATTCGGAGGTATTGTGAGACCAGGTGACTGCAGTTAGCTCGTCTGCCCATTTGCCTTTGGGTCTGCCTTGCAATTTTTTGGATATGGATTGGAAGATTGTTGCGTTGGCTCTTTCGACTAGGCCGTTGGACTGCGGGTGTCGGACTGAGGCGAAGCATAGGATTGTTCCGATTTGTGCACAGAATTCTTTGAAAACCTCGCTGTCAAACTGGGTGCCATTGTCGACGGTTAGATGTTGGGGGACTCCGAAGCGACAAACTATCTGCTGCCAGAAAAACCTTTTTACTGCGAGGGATGTTATGGAGGACAGCGGTCTTGTTTCGGTCCATTTGGTGAAATATTCCACGGCTACCACCGCGTAGCGAAGGTTCCCCGGAGCCGTCGGTAATGGGCCCACGAGATCCATTGCCCACCTTTGTAGGGGCCAGGTTGGGCGTATGAGGGTTGTGGGAGCCCCTGGGGTGTTTTGGTGTTTTGCCGTCAGTTGACAACCTTCGCACTTCTTGACGATGGTTTCAGCGTCTCTCAGCGCGGTTGGCCAGTAGAAACCTTGCCGGAAAGCCTTTCCTACCAGTGCCCTCGGGCCATTGTGTGAACCACATATACCTTCGTGGATGAGTTTGAGGATGTCGTTACCTTCGGACTGTGACACGCACTTGAGCCAAGGCGAGGTTACCGAAGCTTTGAACAGGGTGTTATCCATAATCTTGTACCCTCGCACTCTTTGCTTTAGTCTGTTCTCTTCTTCTTTGGAGCTGGGCTCGTGCAGTCCTTTGATGTAGGCCATGATAGGTGCTCTCCAATCCTCGCACTGGATTGTGTTGATAAGCTTGATGCTGATTTCGGAAACTTCGAAAGCTGACCGAGTGGAAACCTCGTAGAACACGTCCGGAGGGAGCTGTAGCTGCTGTGCGGCGGCTTTGGCTAAGCAATCTGCTTCGCTGTTTTCAGTCCTCGATATCGCTTTTACTGTTATGCCGAGGAAGAAGGATTCTAACCTTCGCACATACTGAAAGTACTTTTGAAGCTCTGGATCTTTTGCTTTGTAGTTCTTTTCAATGTGCCCCGCAATGACTTGAGAGTCTGTGTTGATGAACGCCCTTCGGACTGATAACGATCGCAACCTTGAAAGTGCCAGAATCACAGCCTCATATTCAGCGGAGTTGTTTGTGCACTTGAAGTCCAGCCTTCGTGCGTATCTCAGCTTCGACCCGGAGGGCGAGATTAAAATGGCCGAGGCACCGGCTCCGGTTGCGCCCCAGGCCCCGTCGACGTAGACGGTCCAAAACTGGTCCTGCTGCAGCTCACCGGGGCGAGGGTCGGGTGTCCATTCTGCTATGAAATCAGCCAGCACCTGCGATTTGATCGCTGTTCTACCAACGAAGGTTATAGCATAACTATTAAGCTCCACTGCCCATTTTGCTATTCTCCCCACTGCTTCGCTGTTTTTGAAAATGTTCTCGAGAGGGTATGACGAAGGTACTTGGATCTCGTAAGCCTGGAAATAGTGTTTGAGCTTTCTTGATGCCATGACGACTGCGTATGCTATTTTCTCAAGCTCCGAATAATTTCTCTTTGGTCCCTCGAGGGTTTCTGAAACATAATAGATTGGGGCTTGTCTGGTCTTGTCGTTTTCGCGAAGCTCCTTGATGAGAACCGCGCTTGCAGCGTGAGGCGAGGCTGCGACGTAAAGTAACAATAAATCTCCCTTGCTTGGGCTGGTTAATGCAGTCAAGCTGGTCAGATAATTTTTTAACTCCTCGAAGGCCTTTTGTTGGTGGGGGCCCCAATTGAATGGAGCGTTGCTTCTGAGTGTTTCGAAAAAGGGTAACCCTCGCTCTGCGGATCTTGAGATGAATCTGCTAAGAGCTGCCAACCGACCGGTCAGACGCTGAGCTGCTTTCTTGGTTGCCGGAGGTTCCATGTTCATGATGGCGTCAATCTTCTCAGGGTTAGCTTCGATTCCTTTGACTGAGACGATGCAGCCTAGCAATTTACCCTCGCTTACCCCGAAAACACATTTTTCCGGGTTTAGTTTCAGTCCGGCGGACCGGAGGTTGCTGAACACCCTTGATAGGTCTGAAATGTGATCTTCTTTCTGCTTGCTTTGAACAACTAGGTCGTCGACATAGGCAGAGACGGCGTGTTCGTCCTTGAAAACTTCAGATGTCATGCGAGCGAAGGTTGAGCCTGCGTTTTTCAGCCCTTCTGCCATTCTTCGGAAGCAAAAGGTTCCCGAAGGTGTGATAAAACTTGTTTTGTCCTCGTCCTCTTCATTCATCCAGATCTGGTGATAGCCTGAGAAGCAATCAAGAAGGGATAGCATCTGGCAGCCTGCCGCTCTGTCAACGAGGGTGCTTATGTTTGGAAGAGGGAAGTCATCCTTCGGACAGGCTTTGTTCAAGCAAGTGAAGTCTACGCACATTCGCCATTTTTTGTTCTTCTTTTGAACTAGGACCACATTTGAGAGCCAACTTGGGTATTTGACCGGGCGAATGACGCCTGCGTCCAAAAGCCTTTTTACCTCAGCCTTCGCTGCCTCCTTTCTTTCTTCTGACATCTTGCGAAGCTTTTGCTTGATTGGCCGATAACCTGTTTTGATGTTCAGGCTATGCTCGATCATTGACCTGTTGACTCCTTTTAGGTCTTCCGCGGACCAAGCGAAGGTGTCTGAATTTTCCCTGAGGAAAGTAACGAGGTTGCCTTCGGACTGAGGGTCTAGATTGGCTGATATGAGCACCTTTCTTTCTGTGTTGCCCTCGAGTAGTTGAACTTGTTTTGTTTCCTCCTTTGGGGCTGCCTTCACTTTGTCTTTACAGACTTCACCCTCGTCGTTGATAGCGGGGGTTTGTGGTTTGGACAGATTGTGCACATTGCGTTGCCCTGGGGCTACGTTTCCTTCCGCTGCTCTCGCAATATCCTGGTCCCCATATACTGCGACCACACCGTTCGGAGCGGGGAGCTTCATGCAGAGGTAGGCGGGGTGGATAACAGCGTTGAACGCGTTTGTTACCCCTCGGCCAAAGATGGCGTTGTATGGGTAAAACATATCAACCACATCGAATGTGATGTGCTCAGTCCTGCAGTTGATTTGGTCGCCGAAGGTTACGGGCAGCGAGATTTTCCCGACGGCTCTCACTTGTTGACCACCGAAACCGTATAGGGGGTTGTCGGCCGGTTGCAGAAGATTTCTGTCAAGCTTCATGCTGTCGAAGGTTGACGCGAACAAGATGTCAGCGGAGCTACCTGTATCGACCAGTATTTTGGTGACAGTCCACCCAGCGAGGTTGGTTTCGATCACCATGGCATCTGTGTGAGGGTAATCTCTTAACTTCATGTCGCTGGAATCGAAGGTTATGGGGATGTGAGACCACCGGCCGAATTTATGTGGTCCTTCGACGGCCACGTGGTGAACGCGTCTGGCATGTTCCTTCCTCTGCCGTTTGTTGCCATGGTCTTCATTTGAACCTCCGGTGATAGCTAGGATCACACCGAAGGTCGAAGTTGGATTGTTGATGGTCGTTTGGCTCGAGGCTTCGGCTTTCACGGGTTGTGGTGCTGGTAACGCGGGGATTGGCGGTGGTGGTGGCAGAGCGCTGGTGGCTTGGTGGGTTGTTGGAATTTGGTTTTGGGGGGTAGCTGGGTATGTGACTGTGTAAGGTGGGTTTTGGCGTTGTGGGGTGGTGGTTGGCTGATAATGGGTTTGGTTGTAGAGTGGGTGGTGGGTGTAGGGGGGTTGTTGCGAAGGTAGGCCGTAGTTTATGGGGGTGTAGTGGTATGTTGGATTTGGTGGGTGGAAGCTTGGTTTCCTTGTGTGGTTAATGGTTCGGGGGTCTGACGAAGCAGGTTTCCTGGATTCCTGGAATTCTTTTCCCTTGGCGAAGCATTCGCATTGCTTTGTTGTGTGCCCCTTTCCCATTCCACAGAAGTGGCAATACATTTTGGCAGGATCTCGCTGCTGGTAGCGTTGGTTTGGCGGAGGTGGCAAAACCTGCGGGGCTTGGCTGCTCGGGTGTTGAGTGTCCCGTGTTTGATGTTCATAGTTTGTTGCTTTGTTGATCGCACCGACGTTGCTTTGCTCTTGGCGAAGGTTGCTTTCTCTCGGCTGAGGCCTTGGCTGTGGCCTCTGCTGAGACCTCCGAGCGTCAGACTTCGCTCTGAAATCCATATCGGCTCTACAGTATCTTTCCATTGTTTCATGCAACTCCTCGATTGAGTTTGCCGGTTTTCTAGCAAATTTGGAGGAGCATGGTCCTGGTCGCAGGCCACTGACTGCAGCGAGGATGACAGCCTCGTCAGATATCCCAGGGGTCCTTGCTCTGATTTGAATGAACCTTCGCCAGTAATCTTGGAGCGGCTCGCGCTCCTCTTGCTTGCAATTGAATAGCTCGATAGGGTTTAACGGGGCTGGAGTGATGCCCTTGAAGTTTGTACACAGCTTGTCTCTGAGGGAGGCCCAGGAATCCACAGTTCCGGGGCGAAGGTTGCTGTACCAAGTTTGTGCGATGTCTCGCAGAATGATGACAAAGGATTTTGCCATTGTTGATTCGTCACCGCCTGCTGCGGCAACTGCTGCTTCATAGCTCATGATGAACTGGCGAGGGTCCGAAAGTCCATCATAGCAAGGTAGGTTTTGTGGATTATAGCATGGAGGCCAGGGCTGGGTTTGGAGTATTTGGGAGAGTGGTGACTTTGGATCGTATGACATTTGGTGTTGTTGATGCCTTCGCTGAATGCGAAGGTTTTGCTCTCTCTCATCTGGGTAGAGTTGGCGGAGGTTTGGGTGTCTCACAGGATATGGCTCTGGGTGTACTGGTGGTGGTGGGGGTGGTGGATGGTGACGAAGGTTGTCCTGATTTGGCTCCTCATTCCCTTCTCGCAGCGGGGGTATCTCCTCATTGTTCCAGCCCTCGGCTTCGGCTTCTGCCGCGGCGAGGGACTCCTCCATGCGGCGAAGCTGCTCCCTGGCCTCGTCTGCCCTCTGTCTGATCGAGCGCAGTCGGTTATGCCTTTCAAGCTGTTCCAGGCGCCTCTTCTTCTCTTGCAACTCAGCCTCGAGCCTTTCAAGGGCCTCGAGGCCCATCTCTTCTTCTCCTTCCCCTTCACCCGAAGTATGCGGGTGCGGCTGTGTCGCCACTCGGGCTTGGGGGCCCAGGGACTGGGGTTCCGGGGTGACATTCTCTCCTCCCGAGGGCTGTGCGATTTCCTCAGCAGGCGGGACCACCGCTGCCGCCTCCCTAGCAACGCGATGGTCCCTCGTCGAAAGTGCTCTCCTGTTTCCCGCCATTTCAGGGTTCGATCCCCACGGTCGGCGCCAAACTGTTGGGAACACACTTGCCCTACCTCCGCACTTGTGCAGGGGAAGGAGCGAAGGTGGCCAAGTGTCGAATGCAGTAGCGAAGGTTAAACGGGAGTGGAAGGTGCTCGAATTCCCAAAAAATCGTCCCTTACACTGTTCATCCCCTTGGTATTTATAGGGAAAGCCAAGGGGCACGGGCCAAATTACAAAAGGGTACAGCAAAGATTCCTCGCCTCCGCGCAGGGAGGAAGGGCAAAAGCGTAAATACACAGCTGAAGCGGAAACCCTAATTGGTCACACCCCAGCGCGCCGCCACCTGGCCCCTGTTCACCTTCGGGGAGAGGTGCGGCGGTCTTGACCTTCGGCCGCACTCACCCTTGGGCCCGCGCACCTCCGGCTTCACTTGCCTCCCGGGAGAGGGACGAAGATTCTGGCTTTCGGCCGTGCTCGCCGAACCTTCGGTTTCGCTTGCCTTTGGGGCAACGCACGCTTGCTGCTTGCCTGGACCCTCGCTCCAAGCGAAGGTGGCGTCGACAGTCAGCGAAGGTTTCCTGCAGTGCGACCATCGCCTCAGACCTGCACGGGAACACAGCAAGAGAGCGAGGGTTGATCCCGCATTCGGGGGTCAGGGTAGTGGCCTCCAAGGAGAGAGACCTCGCAAGCACGCCAGGCGTACGCGAGGGCTGATTTCGAGCACCAGTTCGGGCGGCGCTTCTGTCGAGGGTCCTTTCCCCCAACAGCAGGTACTATTCAACCATCAGCAGAAGTCTCCACAAAAGCCATTGACCTGGAAACCGGTGATCCTTCCAAGACATCGGTTATCAGTGCTCACCTATCTGAAGAATAGGAACTCATGCTCACCAAGTTCCTTAGAGCAAACAAAGACATATTTGCTTGGAAACCAGCAGACATGCCTGGGGTCCCAAGGAACTTGGCTGAGCACAGATTAGAGATAAAGGAAGGCTCTAGACCTATCAATCAAAGACTACGATGATTTTCACCAGAGAAGAAAGAGGCAATCAAGAAGGAAATAGCCAAGCTACTTGCGGCTGGATTCATCAGAGAAATCATCCACCCTGAGTGGTTAGCTAACCCAGTGTTAGTCAGGAAGAAGAACTCTGCTGAGTGGTGCATGTGTGTCGACTACACAGACCTCAACAGGCATTGTCCAAAGGATCCTTTCGGATTACCAAGGATAGACCAAATAGTTGATGCCACCGCAGGCTCCGCCTTACTCTCTTTACTGGATTGCTACTCCGGATACCATCAGATTGCCCTCAAAGAAGAAGACCAACCCAAGACATCGTTCATCACTCCTTTTGGAGCATACTGTTACAAAACTATGTCCTTTGGACTGAATAACGCGGGGGCTACTTATCAACCCACCATCCAAGATTGCCTGGGCGACCAGATTGGCCACAATGCAGAAGCTTATGTTGATGATGTAGTCATAAAAACAAAGGATCCGACTACCCTGATATCAGACCTTGAGGAAACTTTCAACCAATTACGTACGTATCAATGGAGACTCAATCCAACCAAATGCGACTTCGGGGTACCCTCAGGACAGCTACTCGGATTCCTCGTTAGTCATCGAGGCATCGAGGCTAGTCAAAAGCTGATCACAGCTGTCATCAACTTGAAGCCGCCTACCTCTGTCCGAGACGTTCAGAAACTCACCGGGTGCATGGTTGCGTTAAATCTATTTATCTCACGGCTCGGAGAAAAGGGATTGCCTTTCTTCAAATTGCTTAAAGCCGGTGACAAATTTCAGTGGATGGAAGAAGCGGACAAGGCTTTTGAACAACTCAAAGGCTATCTTACCAATTCACCCATACTGACGCCGCCGGAGCCCAGAGAACCGATGATGCTGTATATCGTAGCTACCACACACAACACAGCAATCGTGGTGGAGCGCAAAGACGACAAGCACATCTACAACACCCAACGACCAGTTTATTACATCAGCGAGGTACTATCGGACTCGAAGGTCAGGTACCCGCAAGTACAAAAACTGCTCTATGCTTTACTCATATCCTCAAGAAAGCTGTGGCACTACTTCGAAGCTCATGAGATCACGGTAGTCACGGATTTTCCTTTAGGAGAAATCCTTCACAACCGTGATGCTACTGGAAGGATTTCCAAGTGGGCAGTTGAATTAGGGGCACTCAACATCAAGTTCACTCTGAGGAAAGCTATTAAGTCTCAGGCCCTAGCTGATTTTGTCGCTGAATGGACAGAAATACAACAGACTAGAGACAACGCTACTCCCGATCATTGGAAGATGTAGTTCGATGGATCCGTAAAACTCGGAGGAGCAGGAGCCAGAGTCCTTCTTGTATCACCCGCGGGTGAACAGCTCAAATACGTTCTGCAAATATTGTGGCCAGCCACCAACAATGAAGCAGAATATGAGGCACTGCTCCACGGACTTAAACTAGCAGTCACTTTGGGCATTAAGCGACTGTTAGTCTATGGCGATTCCTCCGTGGTCATTCACCAAGTTAATAAAGACTGGGACTGTACCAAGGAAACAATGAACGCCTATTGTGCTGAAGTACGCAAGCTGGAAAAACACTTTGCAGGTCTGGAACTCATTCACATTACCCGAGATCTTAACGTGGCAGCAGACATACTTGCAAAATTGGGTTCTAACAGAGCACAAGTTCCTAGTGGTACCTTTGTACATGAGTTATCCAAGCCCTCAATCCAAGAGAAGGAGGAGTTCGAGCCAGAACCCGCAACCCAGGTCCTATCCCTAGCACCGGACTGGACACGAGTTTTCATCAATTACTTCAAAGAACACAAACTACCAAGCGACAAGACTACACCAGAGCAAGTCACCAGGCGTAGCAAAAACTATGTTCTAGTCGGGGATAAGCTATATCGACGCGGAGCTTCATCAGGGGTCCTCCTTAAGTGTATTACACCAGAAGAAGGCAGGGAAATCTTGAATGAAGTCCACTCTGGGTCCTGCGGTAATCACGCAGCTTCAAGGACACTAGTCGGAAAAATCTTCAGGTCAGGGTACTACTGGCCCTCAGCTTTAAAAGACGCAGAAGACTTAGTCCGCCGCTGTCAATCATGCCAGTTCTTTGCCAAGTAGCAGCATGTACCCGCACATGAACTCATATGCATCCCTCCGTCATGGCCCTTCTCATGCTGGGGACTCGATATGGTGGGTCCTCTCAAGCGCGCCCCAGACGGTTTCAAGTACATTTACGTTGCAATTGACAAGTTCACAAAATGGATCGAGTACATGCCCTTGGTCAAATTCAATGCTTCCAAGTCAGTCTAATTCATGCAGAGCATCTTTCACCGCTTTGGAATGCCGCATAGAATCATCACTGATCTTGAGTCCCCCTTTACGGCTATCGAATTCAAGTCATGGGCCTGCGACTGTGGAATCAAGATAGACTACGCATCAGTTGCTCACCCCCAGTCCAATGGCCAAGTTGAAAGAGCAAGCGCCCTGATTCTTGCTGGATTAAAACCAAGGCTATTTGACATCCTAAAAGATCACGGCGGAAAGTGGGTTGAAGAATTGCCTAAGGCAGTCTGGGGGCTATGAACACAACGAAGTCGGGCAACATGCCAAACACCTTTTTTCCTGGTATATGGCAATGAAGCAATCCAATCGGCTGACTTAATCTGGAACTCCCCGCGAACGGAGTAGTATAACGAGGGCGAAGCTGATGATACCAGGCGGTTAGAAGTCGACAGCATTGAAGAAGCCCGACTAACCGCACTTTTTCAATTAGCAATATACCTTCAAGGAATGAGGCGCTATTATGATAAGAACGTCCATCACCGCACCTTCCAAGTAGGCGACATGGTGTTGAAGAAAATTCAGAACACCGTTGGACGTCACAAGCTCATGAGTCCATGGGAAGGTCCTTATATTGTATCCAAAGTAACAAGACCCGGATCATTTGAGCTAGTCACTGAAGATGGATCTCCACTGCCAAATTCATGGAATATTGAGCATTTGAAGAAATTCCATACTTAAGGACTACGCTACTGTACTGATTCAGGGCAATTATATTTGTCAGTCGGATATTAATAAAGTTTGAAGTTCATACGACATAAGAACTTTTTATCCAGGCTTTTTTCTACAGCTCATTACGACTATTCAGTCGCATAACAGTCTCTGCAATAGCAGGGCTTAGCTCCGACTAATATATCATATTACTCGGATAGATTGGTTCAGCGGAAACCATACCTGAGTTACGAGCTTCGAGCTCAATACAACTCACAAGGTAGTACGGCTTAACACCTGGCTACCAGCCTATAGCGAATATGGAATCCACCATAGTGGAGACTAGTTCCCATAAGGCGTAACAAGGCGGGATAGTACTCACCTTGTTACATACATCCTGGACAGAGGTCCATCCACCTTCGCACTCAAGCTGCGATCGTCAAGAGGATATGATCCACCCAGAAGGAACCAATGCTACGGTCCTTCAAGAGGTGCTTGATCATTGTTATCCCTTGAACAAGGGTACTAAGAGTAGTACTCGGGCAAGACTAAGTTCTCTACACAATGGTTAGAGAAACGAAGTCACACGACCCAAACTAAAGTGCTAGTGGGCACTCGGATAGACTCGTCTAATTAGACGCCTGGTCATACATCCACAACAAATAAACTCAACCCATTGCCAAAGAAATTTGCCGCAATATGGAGTTGGACATATATTCAATTCACAAGATTCAAAAGTAACCAATATTTTTTATATCTTATAATAATCGTTTTCGGGAGATACAGGCTGCAGAGACTGAGGAATCTAGACTACTCTACAAGATCTAATATCTGCGCATACTCCTCCGCGGCGGCTTTCACCTCCTCTTGCATTGCCGCAAGGTCCTCATCGCCTGTGTCCTCTGGAAGGGTCATCAGAGCGGACAGGTCAAAGAACGGCAGATGCAGCCGCAGCGTTGCCATCAGACCCTACACCACGGAGATCGACATATCTTTGATGTATTGCGTCAGCCGCCCAGGAGCAGCCTTGGCACGTTCAATCAAAGACTCCTCTACTCCTGCTAGCGCCAGAATCATATTGAGCAGGGGCTCGACAGCATGCTCCAAGGCCATCAGGGAATCCCGCGACTCCTTTGTAGACTTCAAAGCCTGCAGAACGTCCCGGTCAGCACCCTCACGCATCAATTTGGCTTCTTGAAGAGCACTCTGCGCGTTAGCAAATACCTCTTCAAGCTCCGCCTGTTTCCGATTGAAGGCGTTCTGCCACGCAGAAGCCAGCTTATTTGCATCTGCATACACAACAGTCAGTTATCATGACATCCGACTAATATTATGGAGTAGAGCGACACAGAAACTCCAAGTATACCATCAAGCTATTTTTTAGAACTCTTCTTGAGCTCCTTCAGTTTCTGTTCCATGGTAGTAGACTTGGCTATCAGCCCACCCTCTCGGTTGTTAGCAGCATCATGCTCCGCTACCACTTCCTTGAGGTTGCCTTGGAGTTCATTGATACGACTATGCAGAACTTGAGTGGCTACCTTCTGGCTAGTCTGGTCCTGAGCAATATAGTCCCGGAGCTCTTGGTTTTCACGAGACAGCTCCTAGCAGATCCGAGTGACTTGATCTCTAACCTTGAAGTCAAAGGACTACAATATAATAATATTGTGAGTATTCGGATGAGTTTATAGTACAACAAGAAGAGATTGAGACTCTTACCTCAATAAATTGGTGAAGAGCTTCAAAGGGAGCCTTCACCTGGTCCTTCAGTTCTCTCAGTCGCGTAAGATCCTGATCATACCCGGATACGTCAAGCGTAGCTCCTTGACGCGAGGACTCGGGTGCATCTAAAGATCCTCCCTGCTGACAAGCTGAGCCCTCTGCATGTATCTCTGTCAAGACCATGTCCAGGGTAGGCTCATCTGGCTGTCGTGTACGAAAAAACCAGTTACTCCACACTCGGTCAAACTCCAAGGGAGCGGGGGAACGAAAAATGGAGTACGGCCAACCAACCTGAGGCAATGGAAGAGTATCCGTGTCAGGAGCAGCATTGGCCTGAGACTTGGACGGAGAAGAGCCAGGCAGCGCATCTACCTGACTGAATGTGGGCGGCACGCTGGAGTCATCCTTGGCCAGTGGCTCCGACTCCTCTACCGCCTGAGGATCAGGAACGGTGCTCGAGGCTGTTGCACTTGGTTTTGCCTTCCTGCAAGAAGACAAGTATACATATCAGTATCAGAACTCTATGTACACTCTACAAAATTGAAAACTTACTTCACGAGCTTCAAAGGCTTTGGTAGCTTCAGGAGCGGCTGTCCCAGAAGCGGGTCTGAAGTCGGAGGTTTCTCAGACACCACGTTGCTTGAAGTCCCTTGCGCCATCCCAGCATCTGGTACAGCGACATACATAAGATAAGAGATTATCAACACTCAAAAGAGCTACAAAGTACTCGAGTTTTCCCTTACCAGGAGCACCCGGCTTACAGTGCTTTTCAGCCAATTCTTGCGATAAAAGAACTTTGCGACATGCACGGCGATTACCAGTACGGGCCCTCTTAGGGATGGGTCCTCCGGTTTCCTGATGAGGAGTCGGCGGTCTCTTCTGGCTACTCTCTGCTTCTGGGTCTATGAGCACGACATCAGAATCAATCGAGTCTGTGTCAAGCCAATCCAAATTGGCAGGAGAGCTTGGTTTGTTTGGAAGGTCCTCACTTCAGATAGGACCCTCCAAAGCTATGCCTCCGCCTTTTTCAGTCGCCGGAGGCAGGGGAGGACAATCATTGTTATCTCTCCCCTAGCCCTATAAAACAGAAGGATATCTAGTCAGGTCAGATGCATATATATTCAGAACCTCGATGACATGACAAGCTAAAGTACTTACCTGAGGAGGAGGATTAATGGCAGAGAAGGACGTCATCACTGGAGCAAGACGTTCACGGCTCTTAAGCAGCCGGTTCACTCTCCAGAGGACTTCGCAGTCTGCCAACTGCTCAACAGCATGGCGACCCGGGTCGTTCTTACCAAGATATTCGAACCCAAAGTTGGCTCGCTGTTGAAGCGGGTGGATGCGCCGGGCAACAAAGTCTTGAACGACAATGTATCCGGTCAGTCCATCGATTATCAAAGCGTCTATCATAATGAGGAGGGGTTGGATAGCCCCTACTTCTTCAATTGTGAGCTTCTCCTTCCATTCACGGCACTTCTGTGGTGGCCATCCATCATGACGGCGAAGAGCTGGGGGTGGGTTACCCATATAGAACCACCCAGCAGCCCAGTCTTTTACTGACTCCGACAACTCAAAAGTTATATACTGATTGGCTACTTCTAATCTAACCTGGAGACTAGCCCCTCCGACTACTTCGGTATTAGCGTCACTAGGTTGACACTTAAACCAGAAAAAGTAGCGGAAAAGGGTAAAAGAGGGGCAAATTCCCAGGAAAGCCTCACAAAGATGCGCAAAGATTGCAATATGAAGAACTGCATTGGGAGTGATATGGTTCAGAGTCAAACCATAGTAATGCAGCAAGCCACGGAAGAAATCAGAAGCGGGAAGCCCCAATCCCCGCTCCACGAAGGACTTGAACATCACGATCTCCGTGGTGTTGGGGGCTGGAGCGCGATGATCAGTGGGTACCCTCCATCCGTCAAGCGGTTGCGCCCGGAGCAATCCTTGCTGCGCCAAGAATGCCAGTTCTGCCAGAGTGGTATCCGGCTTCTTCCACGCCAAGACATCAGTTGGCGGGTTCGGATGCTTAGGCTTTTCGGTGATGGTGATCTTAGCCTTTCTCTTCTCCGCTGCAGACTGCCTCTTGGGACCCATGTTGGTAACGAGAGACTTTCTACGCATTCACTTCGAGATGGCTAAGGGATCTCTAGCTCTGAAGGCAATGGCTTGATGAAAGCGTGAGGAAAGCACAAGCCCGGTGGCGGCTTATTATAGATCTGTTTTGATAACCGTTTGGCTTTCCTAAACGACGTCATGGCAACGTCTGTAACCCTAACGACTGGGAACACGTGTCAGACGGCGTTAGAGATAGAGAACAGGAACAGTAAACAGACAAGTTTTCCTTCCGCAAGACACATTTAGTACTCGGACAACAAGACAGAGGACTTGGAAAATATTCCAAGTACCCGGATCATTATTATTAATACTCGGAATTACAACAGAGATGCTTGGAAACATCTTGAGATACAACAACTTTCAACAGAAGACCAATCAAGGTGTAAAACGCAACTCTAGTGAATTCAAGGTACATAGCCTTGATGCTTATTGCACCAAGGACCGGGTTCAGCGAGACGCAGTAAAGCAGACACAGAACCTTGGGTAGACACTATCTTTTCAGTGCATCCCAAGGTGGGTCTTTGGTACCACCCCAGTACTCAAGGAACTCGGGGAAGACAATCACCCTCGCTGCCCTTTTGACAACCTGTGACTCCAAGGTTATCTATGAGTGGTAGTCACAAGAGTTCTTTTAGGCGCACCTCTGTGTCCCTCTGCTCGCGACCACTTGGAAACCACCCTAAACGGATGGTCCTTTCACAAGAGTTCTTCTAGGCACTTCATCTATTCTACAGAAGGAAGACACCCGGGGGCTCGATCATCTCAGCTACTGCTATTACAATACCCATGGAACTAATAAGAAGCTCTACACTCTCGAAAGATATGAGCTCTTTGCTTCCTAGGCAGGGTATTTATAGGCGTTTTCTTCTGGGTCTATAGACCAGGTTCATCAACAAGAGTGATTGCTGGACTAATAATTCAACCAATGTACTGTGGTGCATGTGAAGCTTGGCATGGGTAACATAGCTGATTCTCACAAGCACTTCAAGACGAAGACGACAAAGTTTGCAGTTGCAGAAAACGACAAACATCATTATTGCGCACAGTTGGAACAGTCACCAGTCAATTATTGTTGGACTCATGGTAATTTTTATTCAATGGGGGATGATACAGGATGTTTGTTGAAAACATTGCCTACCTGAAGCTGAGTACTTATTATTTGGACGGTTTAAGCAATACAATGGTGTCATGGTCCGACTTCTCAAGACCTTGATAGATTACCTTTTTGAAGATCCCAAGCATCGACTACTATAGTACTCGGACCTCGGGCTCGGGGACTACAGGGTATAATCTATAAAGGAAATGTTTTTTCTTATTCAAGAGTTATTTGGATAAGGCTCTAAAAAGATCCTCAAAGTTATTGAAAATAACAAGAGGCTCGGGGGCTACACCCATAGGGTGCACTTTTTTGAAGAAAAGTGCACGCCATGGAAAATTCTTTAGACTTCAGAGCACTTCAGGATTTCTCAAGACATTACTCGGAGATTCTCAAGAAGAAACTGGAAGATAACGTCGTGAAGAAATGATGAAGAGCTCGGGGGCTTGACGGACCAGGATGTCAGAGATATCATCAGTCGATGATTACTCCGAGTAATCCTGGACGGCACGAGAGATCCGAAGACTTGTTACGAAGTGTACTCGGTTCAGGACTATCGTTTCTAACTTAGTCGAGTTGTAAAAGGAAGTCTTGTAATTAGAATAGGACTCCTTTGATGTAACCGGTTAGGACTCGGTCTGTGCTAAGGCTCACCCGGATATATAAGGGGAGCCGGGCGCAGGCCCCAGATCATCGAACATTGAATCAGAACAATACACAAGGCACACTCCGCACTGGACGTAAGGTATTACGCTATTTAGCGGCCTGAACCAGTATAAATCGCTGTCCCTGTGTACTCGCCGAGTCCTACGAACGCCGATCCCCACCGAACAAATCGTCTGAGATTACTCAAGACGAGTTGCCGGTTAACAAACACCGACAGATCCATTTGCACTCTATGGGTCTTAACCCATCAGGCGGGTTAACCAAGTTCCAAACTTGATTGGCTCCCATGGAATCTATCTCGGATCTCATGGCACTATGCCATTTCTCGGAATCAGGGTCCACGATTGCCTTGGCATAAGTTGCAGGTTCGTCATCGTCTAACAATAACACATCCCCACGTAACTCACGGATTCTTGCCGACCTTCGTGGTTGGGGCGCGGTGTCTGTTGCCACAGGTAGCTCAACTTGTTCTGCTACATTAGCATCACTCGTGGAGTCAATCCCTGTTGGCTCATCCGGAACTTCTTCAAGATACACCTTCTGCCCTCTCTTGTCTCTTTTGAGAAACTCTTTCTCTAAGAAAACATCGTTTCGAGCAACAAACACTTTGCCCTCTGAGCGGTTGTAGAAGTAATACCCTAAAGTTTCCTTTGGGTATCCCACGAAGAAGCACTTGTCCGACTTGGGTGTTAGTTTATCTGATATAAGTCGTTTGACATAAACTTCACATCCCCAAATCTTTAGAAAGGACAAACTGGGACTCTTACCAGTCCACATCTCATATGGTGTCTTAACTACAGACTTAGACGGTACCCTATTTAATGTGAAAGCGGCTGTTTCTAGAGCGTATCTCCAAAATGATAAAGGAAGGTCTGACTAGCTCATCATAGACTGAACCTTGTCTAACAGAGTTCGGTTACGTCGCTCGGACACGCCGTTTCTCTGAGTCGTTCCTGGTGGCGTATGTTCTGGAATAATTCTGCAAGTCTTAAGATGATTGCTAAACTCGTTGCTCAAATATTCGCCTCCACGATCTGATCGTAAGGCCTTAATTTTCTTGCCACGTTGATTCTCTACCTCATTCTGAAATTCTTTGATCTTTTCAAATGTCTCAGACTTATGCTTCATCAGATAGACATAGCCATATCTGCTAAAATCATCAGTGAAGGTTATGAAGTATTGGAATCCGCCTCTAGCTGTCGTACTCATTGGTCCGCATACATCAGTATGTAGAAGTTCCAACAAGTCAGATGCCCTCTCCGGAAAACCTGTGAAAGGCGACTTGGTCATCTTGCCCAGCAAACAAGCCTCGCATGTCTCATATGATTCAAAATCAAACGAAGTTAGAAACCCATCAGTATGGAGCTTCTTCATGCAATTCTCACTTATATGACCCAAACGACAATGCCACATATAGGTAGGGCTTAACTCATTAAGCCGAGGCCTTTTAGCAGTAATATTACAGATGGACATAGGTGCATCAACAAGATTTAAAATAAACAACCCATTCACAATGGATGCAAAAGCCACAAACATATCATTCTTAGAGATTACACAACCATTGTCAATAGCCACCCTTCATCAAACATGAAGGTGACACAATGTTTCGACTTAAACTTGGAACAAAATAACAATTATTTAACTCCAAAATAAATCTTGATGGGAGGTGGAGTTGCATCGTCCCGACGTTCAACGCAGCAACTCTTGCATTATTGCCCACGCGGAAATCAACCTCCCCTTTTCCAATGCTTCTATCTCTTATCATTCCCTGCATCGTATTGCAAATATGAGCAACCGAGCCGGTATCAAATACCCAAGAATTAATATAAGAGTTAGCGAGGAAAATATCTGTAATATAAACAGCAAGTGTATGAGCAGCGGGAGTACCTTTACCACCGCCATCCTTCATCAAGGATGCTAAGTACACCTTGCAGTTTCTTTTCCAGTGACCTTTCCCTTTACAGTGGAAGCCCTCAGAATCAGCAGTTGGTCCAGCAGCGTCAGGCGCAGGAGGGTTTGGCTTAGAGATCACATCTTTGGCCTTGCCCTTGCCCTTCCTATTCTTCCAAAAGTTGCCCTTCCTTTTAAAGTTAGGCTTATTTTGGATCGCCATCACATGGCTGCTGCCAGCACCCTTTTTGATGTCTGCCTCTGCTGTCTTAAGCATGTCACATAGCTCATTCAAGCCCCTCTCCACACCATGCATATGGTAGTTCGAGATGAAGTTCCCATAGCTAGGTGGGAGAGAAGAGAGAATGAAATCAGTAGCCAGTTCTGGACCAATTGGGAAGCCTAGCTTCTCCAACCTCTGAGTGTAACCAACCATCTTGATTACATGTGGTCCAACTATTGCACCCTCTGCTAACTTAGTCTCAGCAAGAGACTTAGAAACATTGAACCTTTGAGTTCTAGCCTGAGTCTGGAACATCTCATCTAGCGCTACTATCATATCGTAGGCTGTATGGTTATTATCAAACTGCATCTGCAGATCTGGTTCCATGCTAGCAAGCATCAGGCATCCCACTTCAAGATCAACATCACATGCTTTCTTGTAAGCGGTTTTCTCAGTAGCAGGTGCATTATCAGCAGGTTCCTCTGGTAGTGGGGTGTCTAGAATATCTTCCTTTTTCTCAGCCCTGAGAACAATTCTCAGGTTGCGGATCCAATCCGCATAGTTTGTTCCATTCAATTTATCTTTCTCAAGGATTGAACGCAAAGTAAATGCTGGATTGCTAGGTGCCATTGATCTACAACAAAAGTAAATGCAAAATACTAAGACAATGTATCCAAGACAGAGTAAATGATATTAACACTTTAATAAAATCTACTCCCACTGAGATCAATATCCCTCTATTGAATCTTAGTGATTCAAGACCCAAACTAACAAGTCTACTAGTGAGCTTTAGCATCACCGCTAGTGGACATGGTAGATCGGTAAGAAACTCTTTGCTAATCATATCACATATGACTCTTGTTGTTGGCCAGCATCTCTATGTGTGCTCAACTCCTTATGCTTCAAGGTCCCTAACCATTAGGATGACCCTGTTCAAGCAACCAACCCTTCTGCAGTAAGTATCCGATACGAACCTACCTAGTCAAGGAAAATCAGTGAAAACCTAATTTCATAGGCGCACCACCGATTATACAAGACATATGACAGTGCAAGGTTTGGGGAAGCATATGACTTGAACATTACTGAGGGATCGTTCTACACTTTCACTACCGCATGTAGACAATAAACATGAATCGCATGTGAAAGTAGAACATAATAAGAGAATAGCATCAACACAGATATGACTTGGTATAGCCCAGTGTCCCTTTGGAGATCCCTATCTCCGCCAATCTGTACACCATGATGACATCCATCTACATGGTACATGCACGCCATCCTCCAACGATGAATCCACCGACTAGCTACAACTAGCATAATTAATAAAGTAATTACATAGTCGCGTGTAGGATCATCATAATATTGGCACGCAGACCATTACATCAAATGGACAATATATATGTGGCTCCAGCCATATTGTCATAATAACGACATGCAAGTCATGAAATAAATACATACATGCATCTCATACACATAAGGGCTATACCAGTCATCAATCCCTACAAAACAGAGTTAAACGTTCCCGACGTCTAATCCTGAATCGCAGAAAACATAATTTTCCCAGCCTTTTTTCGCAAATCTAAATTCGACGAAACTGGCCGTATCCGATGAAAATTGAATGTAAAATTTTCTGTAGATCGATTTTCGTTTAAAGATCGTCTCAATCCGAGGTCGTATGCAAAAGTTACGGTCGTTTTACCGAACAACGCTCCTTTGCAGATGCCGCGGTACATCTAATGCACCCGGCTCTTGACCTAGATTCGATTCGATCAATCTGATTGATCTCCATACTTCCATGATTGGATTTACACGTATCACTTAACTCCGATGGCGGAATTCCGACCGGTAGGAGTAGATCGTTACAAGACCAAACACGACAAGATCACGAATCAAGATCAGAGACTGATCTACAACCGTGCATATCTCTATATGCACACAACCGAATCTATAATGAGGCAGTAACCTGGCTTTGATACCACTGATGGGTTACGAGGATGCTACGCTAGCCGAAAACAAAAACTTTTCGACCCCATAAACCAGGAACTACTGCTAGTTATAGATCACGGGATTACCACTAGACGCGCAGACGCAACAGAAGACGTCTCGGTGTAGACGTGCGCGTCGCAGCGATGCCATGTAGATGTTCACGTCCGTCCTTCACGTCTCCACGTGCGGTTCGTCCTTGTGCTCCAGATGTAGCACGTCCGAGGTATCCCATACGTACAGGGAGGAAGCGTCACGTCTCCAGACTGCTAGGTTTGCGAGGAGCAATAGGCGTGGGCGTGGGGTGGGCGACGGCTGTCTAATGACCTTTTTAAACCCTGGTCGCCCCACCCCTCTTTATATATGCGTCCCTAATGAGCCCACCGACCTGGAGGCCCATTAGAAAACCCTAATCCCGGTCTGACTCGAGTCCAACTCGAATCAGGCTTCCAGCCCCTTAAGCGTGCGACCCTATGGGTTCACACGTACATAGACACGGCCCGAGTACTCCTACTCGCCCGATAGTTGACAGTGGCCTCTAGCAAGACGTGTCTACTCCTATGTATACGCAAAGATCATATCTGACGAACCACCACGATCACATATACGTAATTCTCTTGCCACACAATATTTGGTCCAACTCATAGGTTAACACTTAACCTAAGCACGACCATGCATTTTATGATCCAATCATTTGAGTGGTCCAATGATATCTCTCTCGCATGGAGAGGGGCAAATCCCATCTTGATCGTCTATGTCTCACAGCATACTTCCTGACAAACCCGAAGACTATCTTTATAACTACCATGTTACGAAGTAGCGTTTGACAGTCCCTAAGTAAGTCGATTCATATCTTGAGTACATACCACAATCTCAGGTCTAAGGACATAACTTACATGATGTATAAAGAGATAATAAGAACATCTCACGTTGGGTCAGTCCAGCCCCATGTCATACATGTGCCCACATTATTAGTTTGACATCTCCATGTCTATGACTTGTGAAACATAGTCGTCAACTAATACATGTGCTGATCTAATATTCATGTGTGTCCTCACATGAACTCCGATCAGGCACAACTATTGAGTAACCATACAAGTAAAAGAGTTTCACAGACAATTCACATAATTGCCAATCAATACAAGTTGTCTTTAATGGATATTCAATGAATAAATCATGGATACAATAGAAATATCATCATCTCTATGATTACCTCTAGGGCATATTTCCAACAATCTCCACTTTCATGTGAGATCAAGCAAGAGTAGTAGTAGTTAGTCTAGTAGTGGGAGTTAGAGTTGAGTCGGGCGAAGCTCAGGTCTCCGGAGTCGTCTTCTGGGAGTCTGGTACAACCCTTGTATCTTTCTTCTTTTGTAAGACTTTATTTATTTAATATATTATTCTTTCTTTACATTACTTTGCATTTACTTAAGTATTTACTTTCCAAGTATTTATTTAAATATTTACTTAGTGCAAGTCTATATTTATATAGTCTTGTTGTGTGCTTATCTTGGTTCTATAGTTGTCTTAGTTAGATTGATTTCCTTTAAATAGCGTCTTGTGTGTGCGTCATTGTCCTATCTTAGGATAGAGGCTTTAGCTATTTTGATCGATAGGTAAAGGTGTAGATAAGTGTGAGTGTGGTGCTCATACTTCATCTTATCTTTGACTACCGCTGGCTTGCACAGACAGTAGGGGCGCATGGGCAAAAGGTGACAGATTTTGCCTGGCTACCTAGATCCCCTCACGTGAACTCAGGCTAGTTTTTAAAAGGTAAGGCGTCCATAAGCCAAATATCCGCTTGAGTATTGGGTTAGGTGAACAACCTTCTATCGCTGTACTCTCTCGTTTATCCCTCTCACACAAGTAGCAAGGCGTCAATCTAGTTAAGTCATCTATTTAATTAGGATTAGTTCATATGAGTAAAGGTAGAAACATAGGAGTACTTTATACTCACTCGTAGTCCTCCCATCTAGCTAACTCTACTAAAGTTATCTTTCATATCATATACTCTTTGCTTAACTTATTTATCTTATCTATCTATCCTCCCTTATATCCACATATCCCCTTTCGCTTCTCTAATTGATAATAGATTATAGTAAGACTAAAGGATCTATCTTTCCTCTCTCTACATCTTTCCTAGCCTGCTTTCCTTTGGGATAAAATAAATAACGATACATTGGAATACTCCAGGGTGAAGTGCTACATCGGTATATTTTGTGCGCTTGCGGAATTATCCAATAGTCAATAGTTTTACCACCAAGACACGTCTAGCGCCGTTGCTGGGATTAGGCTCCATAGTCTAGTTCTAGTGGTTGCGTTAAGAAGTGTCAACACTACTCAAGTCAGCGTCCAATGCCAAGACCTCGAGTGTCTGATGCCCCTGAAATTGTGTTGTCCATCCACCGATTCAACTCGAACCAAAATGAAATCTGCCCGATCTACTAGCTCATGAGGAATTAGAGAAAACCCTTTGGTGGAAAGATGTCTCTCACGAAGTAATAAAAGATGGTTCAAACGGATTTTAAGTCATTCCTAAAAACAGGAAATCTCATGAGGAATCAAAAGAGGGGAATGAAGAACGCGAAGAACAAAACGTGAATCGACAAAGTATTTCAGCCAAAAGTCTTTCCCACGAGGAGACAAGGAGATTACAGTCTCCTTTCCTTGAAATCCAAAATACATAGAGGAATTGTGTGTCTCTGCGGATCGCAAGCAGCTAGAGGAAGAAAGCCCTAACAGATGAATTGTAGAGGCTGTGAATGAAATGAGGCTGACTGCTTGGATAGGGAGAGAGGAGGGTCTGCCTCGCTTATTTGTAGTCCTAATACAATAGTTCCCTTCTACCCCAAGATACAAGAGCACACTAGCTAACCCTAGGGTATTCTAGTCCAATTCTGTTAGGTCTTCATCCGACGGCCACATGCCTTCTCATCTTTTGCTTCGCCTCGATGCAAGCTCCAGGATGCTGCCACGTGCCGTCACGATGACCGCCGTGCTTTCTCACAGCTAGCTTTGCCTCAACGCAAGCCTCATGGTGCTGCCACATGTCGTCCTATCCCGCATAGGAACCTCCACCTGGTTTTGAGGCCCAAACAGCAAACCCACAAGCCCAGGTTTTGAGTCCAAACCTGGAAACCGTCCATCCCGAGTTTTCAGGCCCAAACTCGAAAACCGGCCACCCCGAGTTTTGTGGACTAAACTCGAAAACCGTAGCGGACAGTTTTCTAAGGCTCAATTATCAAACCCGTGTCGAAGACGGAGCGTGGATCGCATGCCCGGACCACCGACACCGATGTCGATGCATGTCCGGCCAACGCCGAGCACAACGCCTTTGCCTTCCTCATTGACTCGATCGACGACACTTGCATCTCCCATATGCAGGCCCATGTCTGGCCTTCGCCAAGTGCCACAACACAATTGTCCATCTCGACTCAACCGATGCTGTCGCACATCACATGTGCTCTCTGTAGGGTCAAGATGGTGGACTAGAGGGGGTGGATAGTCCTTTCTAAAAATAATCGCACCGGCTAACCGAAATAAATGCGGAATTAAAACTATCAGTCTAGCCAAGACTACACCCCTCTATCTATACTCTCAAGCACCAAACAAAAATCCTAAACAAAGCAAATAAAGTGTCGGGCTAGCAAGAGCTCAACTAAACAATTCTAGAAGCAAGGTCACACAAACCTATGCAACTAGCACTTTAAGCAAACCGGGAGCTCCTAATCAATCTAGTGATGCAAAGCGCACAAAGCCTAAGCTCACTAGCAATGCTCAATAACAAGGCTACACAAGTCAAATTAGAGAGCTCAAATTACTTAGCTACACAAACTAAGTAATGTGACTAACAAGGCTACTCAAGCCAATTAGTCATGCAAGGGAGCTACTTCTATGCTACACAAGCAAGAAAGTAACTAGCAAGCTACACAAGCTAACTAAGTACAAGAGCAACTACACAAGTACAAAATATATTAATGTAAATACAAGCTTCTGTAAGGGGAATGCAAACCAACAGGATGAACAAGGTTGACATGGTGATTTTATCCCGAGGTTCACTTGGTTGCCACCAAGCTAGTCCCCGTTGAGACAAGCTCAAGGTTGTCACCGGTCCTCTTGCTAGTGGTGACTACACTAGTCACACTCTCCCACTTGGAGTGCTTACCACAAGCTCTAGCATTTGACCCGGCTCGACCACTTGACGCTCTTCACGTCTCGCTCAACTAGAGTTGCTCTTCGCAATCTCCCGCGGGGTGAGCACAACACCCCTCAGAAATCCTTCTCTGGAGCCACACACAATCACCATGTGGGCTTCACAACGGAGACACAATCCACCAAGCCATCTAGGTGATGGCAATCACCAAGAGTAATAAGAAATCCCTAATCGCAAAGATTACCTAGTGCCACCAAATGCAAATCCTCAAATGCACACACACTAGGATCTCAATCCCTCACTCAAATTAGCACCAAGCTTGAGAGGGAGAGGAAGGGGAGCAGGTGGATCTTCAACCTCTCCGCATCACCCACACAAGGCTCTCAATCTCTCCTAGCAATTTCAGCTCATATCATGGGGGGAGAGAGAGGAGAGGATGAATACTAACTTGCTTGCTCTCAAAAGGTGAGAAAATGGGGAGAGAAGTAGTGAGGAAGAAGGAGGGGGAACCAGCCTTATCTCCTCACGCACAGGTTCTCTCCTCACTCAGCACCCGCACTAGAAATTCCAGTTAGCGCGGATTGGAAATTCCAGTCGGGAGCAGACCAAAACCCCCAATGGCTCTTTCACACCAACGGTCGAAAGGAACAGATCAGATTGAGCAAAATGGACCAGTACGACCAAAACGGACTAGTCCTAAGTGCCATTCCCGCACTAGAAATTCTAGGCGGCGCCCCCTGGAATTTCCAGGGTGGGAGCGTCTCTCCAACAGTTGGCCCTGAAACACACCCGCACTGGAAATTCCAGCTCGGGAACACCAATTTCTAGATGAAAGAGGAAAACCAAACAAAGGACCCCTTCCTGGAAATCAACCGAGCTAAGCTGGAATTTCCAACCACAACCAACTTTCTTCTCCTTTTTAAACCCTTTTAAGTGCTATCTCTTCCCACAAGCACTAAACCAAATTTAGCACTTGAGATAGCTTTCACAAAGAATTTTCTTAGGCTTTCTCATTAATCTGACCACGTCACTAAGCGTAATGTATATGCACATGAAACTCACACTTAGTGGCACTAGATAACCATTGCAACTAAAGATTTCTCCTCTTTATAGTATGGCTATCTATCCTAAACCCGGTCTATTTCTTCTCTACTCAACATTAGACCGGTGAAATGAAATGCCATATAAAGATACCTTTGCCTTGCGCATTCCATTTCATCTCCTTCATTGTTGATGCAACACATGTACCAATCTTGATCACCAAATGATATGAGCCACTTCATATCATCATATGGCCTCCATGGTCCATCGATCTTGACCTCGCTTGCTCTTCACCATTGCTTCGGTCCTTCGGTGCCATGTCTTTGCTCAAGCCTCCGGACACTCGGTACCAACGGCTTCAAAGCCTCCAACTTTCCCTTCACCTTCGCAACCAGTCCATCAAGCCAAGTCTTGCCTTGATCTTCACCACCTTAGCCATATGACTTCATGTCATGTCATCTCCTTCATTGCTCATTCACATGTGAACTAGTTTCCTATGTATCTCACATAAGCACATATTAGTTCACCTAGGTTGTCAATCAATTACCAAAACTAAACAAGGACCTTTCAATCTCTCCCTTTTTGGTAATTGATGACAACTCTACAAAGATATGGAAATTAAGCTCTTTGGATTCTATGTTACTTATCCAACATTAAGGTTACTTGTGAAGATTTGGATAAGCACCATACAACCCGACATGGTAGTGATAACTCCCCCTACATGTGTGCTCAAATGGTTTGGTTTCAAGCTTACACACATGGATAAAATATGAAATTTGTGGTAGTGTTACCACTACTAAGTGATGCTAAGGTATACAAGATAAAGTTGTACCTTTGTAGCGTGTATACCACATTTTAAATCATCCTTAGCATCAACTTGCTAGAAACAAGTGAAACTAGATACCATGTGAGACCAACATTATAAACAAGGTTCTAGTTACTACTTGCTATACTAAGACTAGGCTCTAGATACCAAAATGAAGCAAACATCATTCAAGTCTTAGCTCTAGCAAACATTGTGTTGAGAATAAGCCCTAGAGGTAATCATAGAGATGATTATATTTCTATTGTATCTATGATTTATTATATGTTCATTGAATATCCATTAAAGACAACTTGTGTTGATTGACAATTATGTGAATTGTCTATGAAACTCTTTTACTTGTATGGTTATTCGATAGTTGTCCCTGATCAGAGTTCATGTGAGGACACACATGAATATTAGTTCAGCACATGTATTAGTTGATGACTGTGTTTCACAAATCATAGACATGGAGATGTCAAACTAATAATGTGGGCACATGTATGACATGGGGCTGGACTGACCCAACATGAGATGTTCTTTTTATTATCTCTTTACACATCATATACGTTATGTTCTTAGACCTGAGATTATGGTATGTACTCAAGATATGAATCGACTTACTTACGGACTATCAAACACTACTTTGTAACAGAGTAGTTATAAAGATAGTCTTCGGGTTTGTAAGGAAGTATGCTATGAGACATAGACAATCAAGATGGGATTTGCCCCTCTCCATGCGAGAGATCTATCACTGGACCACTCAAATGATTGGATCATAAAATGCATGGCCGTGCTTAGGATAAGTGTTAACCTATGAGTTGGACCAAATATTGTGTGGCAAGGGAATTATGTATATGTGATCGTGGTGGTTCGTCAGATATGATCTTTGCATATACATAGGAGTTGACACATCTTGTGCGGATACATGGGTGTATGCTGAGTCTTGAGTGATGAGTGATTATCAACTAGGATGATGCGCATGTTCTTTGGCTTGTGTTGTGTAGGTGTCGAGCACGGATACAGTGATCGAAGGCAAGGTGAAGGTCAAGTAGAGACGTGTCGTGCCGACGGACCGGGAGCGGTGAAGGGCGGACGTGAGGCTTGGACTGAGGGACCGGTGGTCTGAGGATCAGCTGTGGTGGCTGACAGCCTGGCGCAGCGACGAGCGGAGACTTGCGGGGCACAGTGTTGCTCGGGTCGAGGACCTGGGGACATGGGTTGGCGGACGGGGTGCACGGGAGGTGCATCCCCGCTACGGATCAGTTTGATGGTTGAGCCATAGAAAAACCATCGCGTGGACGGTTTCCAGGTTTGGGCCTCAAAACCTGGGCACTGCCGATTTCTGAGTTTGGGCCACAAAACTCAGGCAGAGGACGGTTTCCAGATTTGGGCCACAAAACCTGGGCGCTGCGGGTTTTTGTGTTTGGGCCACAAAACTCAGGCGATGGACGGCTGGTTTCCCGGTTTGGTCCTCAAAACCGGGGGTTGGTCGTGAAGATAGGTTTCCCAGTTTCGGCCACAAAACTGGGGGCGAGGTCCGGGAAAAGGACGGGCAGAGCGGAGGCGGCACATGGCGGCAATTGGTGAGGTTGCGTCGAGGCAGCGCTACCAGTTTTGCGGGCGTGGCCGTCGGATCACCACCTACCACGAGTTGGTCCAGAATAACCCTAGGGTTTAGCTGGTTCGCTCTGTAATTAGTTAAGGGTAGAGTGGGAACTAGAATTAGGATAAGTAGAGGGTGACACCCACCTCCCATTGTATCTCAGTCATTTGCTCTTTGCCTTCTAAGTTTTCTTGCTCTCCCAATTCCCTGCTGTAGCAACTGAGATCCACAGAGACGACAATCATACCTCTGTGTTCGTGAGATTTTGAGGAAGTGAGACCGTAATCTCACTATTGTAGCATGTGGTAGCCACACGGTTGCAAATTCGTGGTTGTGATTCGTGTTTTGGAGTTGTTCTTCGCGGGTTGCTTTTCTCCATGATTTTCCATGTGATCGATCTCTTTACTCAGTACATCTTTTGCAATTCTGTTTGAACTGAGTTGTTCTAGATTGTGAAGCGCATCTTTCCACTGAAGGAATTCTTCTCTAACCTCATGAGCTAGTAGATCGGTCGATTTTCGTTTCAAATCGAGTTTTGTCTCTTTTCCCCCAAATTCTTCAGATTCACCGATTTGGAGTTAGGTTCGAGCCATGATCTCTTTGGGATAGCTCACTAACCTCCTTGGAACTCCTCATACCAAGTCTAGGCCCTAGAGCTTTTGATTCGGAGGAGATCGGGTTGAATCCACTGAAGAACAGTGCAGTTTCGGGGGCATCGGACGCTGTGTTCATCACATCAGACGTGTCCGGTGCCACGTGTCTTCTGACAGAGTTTTCTAAGGGACATCGGACGCTGACCATCAGAGCGTCCGTTGTCATCGGACGTGCCGGGGGTCGAACATCGGACGCTAGGTTTTCACTGTTGCAAGCGTCCGATGCCTATGCAGTAAGGTTCCAGAACGTGTCTTTTCACATCGGACGCGTCTGGTGCTTTGCCATCGGACGCTGCCAGCGTCCGGTGCTGAGGTTTTTGCACTATCTCATCCACATTGTGTTCGTGCGTTCTCGGATTTGGTTTTGGTTTTTTGCCTTGGGTTTCTAGAGTTGTGTTGTGTCCCGCTGTGCTTCTCGGAAGCATCCACCCATACATCTAGGGTCGTGGACACTCGCAAGTTCTTGGTTTGCTCTTGGGGTGATTCTCGGGATAGTGGCAACAAGTTTCTGAAAAGAAATTTTGATGCTCCCATTCACCCCCCCTCTGGTCGCTTTCTGGTAGCATTTTCGGTCCTTCAATTGGTATCGGAGCAGGTTAAGGATCTTCCACCTTAGCGGGTTCCAGATCCACAGAAGGCGACATGGATCGCGGCGTGGGCAAACCGCCGTTCTTTGATGGGACGAATTATGCATATTGGAAGATACGCATGTCGGCCTATCTTCAGAGTTTGGGTGCTTCCATCTGGGATATTTGCAACTCTGCAGATTACGTGGTCTCGGGTGCTCGTGCTACTCAGCATCAAATCGATGAGCATGATGCAAATAGCCGAGCCCGTAATGCTCTTTTCTCATGTTTGAGCATGACGGAGTTTGATCGCGTTTCTCACCTCGCTACGGCTCAGGAGATTTGGGATACCCTCATGCGTTTTCATGAGGGCACCACTCAAGTCAAAACCCATCTCTACGAGTCGCACAAGCGAGAGTATGAGAACTTTCGACACAAGCCTGGCGAGAGCATAGAGAGTTTATTCGCTCGCTTTTAGGTGATTGTCAATAGGATGAGAGCTAACAAGGAGTTGTTGCCTTTCGACGATCATGATAGGGCTTTGAAGCTTTGCCATACTCTCAATCGGTCGGTGTGGGAGTCAAAGGTCCAGGCGATCATCGAATCGCCTAACTATGAGACCCTCACATACGACGAGCTCTTCAGTAAGCTCAAGTCCAGTGAGATTGATGCCTTGGCGAGGGCTTCTTATGAAAATCCTTCTGGCCCGACGATGGCTTTGCTTTCTGGCTCTTCTACTAACCCCTCTGGAGGCTTTGCACTTTCCTCTCTTCTTTCTATCACAGAGGAGCAGCTGGAGTTCATGGGAGACAACGAGTTGGCCCTGCTTGCCAACCGGTTCTCACGGTTCCACAACAACCGCATGAACCGATGTCGTGGAGGAGGACGCACTGGGTGCTTCGAGTGTGGTGATCTGGACCACTTCATCGCCAACTGCCCAAAGAAGAACAAGCAAGTGGCAGGCAAGTGCAATCGTGGCCACAAGTATGACTTCAGCAAGCACAAGGAGAAGTACGTCCCCGCAAAGCACAAGCGGAAGGGCGGCTTCAACAAGGAGTACATCAAGAAGAAGTACATGGAGAAGGCCCAGACTGAGCAGCGTGCCTTCTTCGCCATGCTCAGCGACGTCGATGACTCGGATGATGACTCCGCTTCCTCAAGCGACGACGAGTCCGAGAAGAAGAAGAGAATCGAGGACAAGCTGAACGGCCTCTACTTCTTCGCCGACAACGAGGGCCTTTGCACCATGGCCATCGGCAAGGAGGTCGACAGCCAGCTGGAGGAGACCCCTCGGAACGACAACGACGATGACGACACCTCCCATGCATCTCAGACCCCCGACGAGCTTTCTGCTGAGGTTGAGAAACTTACTGCCGCTCTTCTGAGTCAAGATAAAATGCTTAGGCGTGCTGCTAGAGAGCGGAAGGAGTTTAGGCAGAAGTGGGAGGATATGGTGAAGGAACTTGAATCTATCAAGTCCATCGTTGTTGTGTCCGAGGAGGATGAGTGTGAGATGTTCTCCAGGCACATGACTGACCTTCTCACCTTGAGGTGGAAGTATGTTGCCTTGGTTGGAGAGGTGGATGAGCTTAGAGCTAGATCCTCAGTGCTTGGTGCGTCCAAGTCTTGTGCAGGCTTGCAATCCGAGTTGGCAGAGAAGAATGCTAGCTCGGGTAGCGCTTGTGTGTCTAGGTGCACTTTGTGTGAAGGTTTGGAGATGGAGATTGCGAATGTGAAGCATGACAAGATGCAAACCGAAGAAGTAAACACATACCTTCGAACCATCTTGTCATGGGTGTCTTGTGGTGAGCCCCAGCCTGGGATGATGATTGCCCAATTCAAGCGTGCTGCTGGAGGTCTAGGTGTAGGTTTTGCTCAGGGTGTTGATGCTTCATCTTTTGGCAAGATTGGAGAGTCGAGTGGTCTTATCCCATGTGAGAAGCCCATTTCCACCACTACTCCCAAGCTTACCAAGATTCCACCCAAAGAGTCTCTCAAGCCTAACACCAAGGATGGAGTGTTTGTTGAACCTCCAAGAGCTCCACCCAAGAAACAAACATGGGCTCCAAAACCAAACCACCTCAAGAACAAGCTAGACACAATGCCACCTATCCAGGAGGAGCTCATGCCACAGAAAGGCAAAGTGATCCACACCCACTACCATGAGTACCAACAACCCCCTATGAGAGTGGTGAGGTACCATTGTGAGCACTGTGGGAGAGATGGACACTTGAGTGAGTTTTGCTTTTGGCGCAAGAGAGAGGAGCGCCGTGTCAGGGAGATGAACAATGCATACATGTACCATCCTTTCCATGATGTACATGTGCCGAATGTGGGCTATGGACCCCGTGGCGGTGGCTTTGTTGAGCGTTTCCCTCCACCGCGTTTTGAGTATCGTGATGGACGATCTTGCCTTAGCGGACCACGCTTTCCTCAGCATGGTGATCGCTTTCCCCGTAGGCGTGCTAGGAATGTTTTTTCTACTAATCGTTCTTTTGAGCAGCTAGCCCAACACTGGTATAATTCCCATTTTACTTACCCCAGTGTTGGACTGTATGCTCACCCTATGTCTTTTTATTGATGTAGGTAAAACGATTGGAGGACATTTGGTTGGTGGATGCCGGTTGCTCGAGGCACATGACTAGAAACGCCAAGTGGTTCTCCAGTCTTAGTCCTGTTGCCGGAAAGGAGTTTATCTCTTTCGGCGACAATAGCAAAGGTAAGGTGTTGTCTTGTGGGTCTGTGCGAGTTAATGAGCACTTTGTGTTGCGTGATGTTGCTCTTGTTTCTAACTTGCATTTTAACCTTCTTTCTGTTTCGCAACTCTTTGATGATGACTATGAGATTCGTTTCAAACCGAATCTCAGTCGTATTTTGGATCCTCAGGGCAATCTTGTATGTTTCACTTTGCCCTTTGGAAAGTCTTTCGTGCGAATTTCTCGAAGTCTTTTGGCATTTCTCGTTGTCTTTTGTCTGGTACCTCCTCCTCTGATCTTTGGAAGTGGCATAGGAGACTTGGTCACTTGAGCTTCGACTTGCTAGCAAGGCTTAGATCACTTGGCCTAATCCGAGGATTGCCCAAGTTATGCATAGAGAAGGATCTTGTTTGCCATTCTTGTAGATATGGGAAGATGGTTGCCGCTCCCTAACATCCAGTGACTCAGGTCATGACTAAGCGCCCTGGAGAGCTTTTGCATATGGACCTTGTTGGTCTGGCTCGAGTGAGCTTGGTTGGGGGGAAGTGGTATGTACTTGTTGTTGTTGATGACTTTTCGAGATATTCGTGGGTTTTCTTTTTAGCTGAGAAAACTTAGACTTTCTCTTTTGCTCGCAATCTGATTTTGTGCCTTCAGAACGAGTTCCCTATGAACTCGATGCGAGCTATTCGTAGTGATAATGGTTCCAAATTCCAGAATTCGGATTTGGGAAGTTTTGTAACTCTTTGGGTTTGGAGCATCAGTTTTCTTCCCCCTACACACCGCCACAAAATGGTGTTGTAGAAAGGAAGAATTGGACCCTTGTAGAGATGGCCAGGACGATGCTCGATGAGCATAGGACTCCTAGGCGATATTGGGCCGAAGCTATGAACACTGCATGCTATATTTCCAATCGTATTTTTCTCCGAGCTTTCTTGAAAAATACTTCTTATGAGTTGCGTTTTGGAAAACAGCCCAAGGTGAGTTATTTTAGAGTTTTTGGTTGCCACTGTTTTATACTCAAGAAAGGCAACCTGGACAAATTTGAGTCTCGTTCTTTTGACGGTGTATTTTTGGGTTATGGCACTCATACTCAAGCATATCGTGTACTTAACCTTGATACTAACCGAGTCATGGAGACATCCGATGTCACCTTCGACGAGACCATGGTTTGTCCTTCTTCTTGTTTTGAGCGTGCAGGTGATCATGAGGTTGGTGAGCCTCTTTTTGATGACGAGGATGAGGGTGCTGAAGGGATGGATGATCCGGCACCACCTCCACCTGCTGTGCCGTAAGCGTCAGCTTCTACTACGACGACTCATGGCCCAAACCCCTCTTCGTCGAATACTTGGGGGCCGTGGGATCCGCCACCTCGAGCGGTACCTTTTGTATCCGAGGAGGCGCCAGCTGCTGTTGAGGGGGAGATTTCTTCAACTTGGGAGGCGCCACAACACATTCAGCGCCAACACCCGCCTCAACAGATGATCAGCAACATCGACGAACGTGTCACTCGGTCAAGGTCACGACAGATCTCTCACTTTGCTCATTCTGCATTTGTTGCTGATTTTGAACCCCGAGATGTTTGACATGCTTTATCTGATCCAGATTGGGTGAATGCCATGCCTGAGGAGTTAGAAAATTTTGAAAGAAATCGAGTTTGGGTTTTGGTTCCTCTTCCTCCTGAGTGTCACCCTATTGGTACAAAATGGGTTTTCAAAAACAAAGAAGGAGAAGATGGCCATGTTGTGAGAAACAAGGCCAGACTTGTAGCCCAAGGGTATAGTCAGAAGGAGGGGATAGACTATGAGGAGACTTTTGCTCCTGTAGCTTGTTTGGAGGCAATTAGGATACTCTAGGCTTTTGCTGCATCCAAATGTTTTAAACTTTTTCAAATGGAGGTCAAGAGTGCCTTCTTAAATAGCTACATAGAAGAAGAGGTGTATGTGAAACAACCCCCTGGTTTCAAAAATCCCAAGTTTCCAAACCATGTTTTTAAACTTCACAAAGCTTTATATGGTTTGAAAGAAGCCCCTAGAGCCTGGTATGATAGGTTGAAAACCTTTTTGCTTGCTAAGGGTTTTATAATGGGATGTGTGGATAAAACGCTTTTTCTCCTGAAGCAAGGCAATGACACTCTCTTGAATCAGATTTACGTGGATGATATCATTTTTGGTGGTTCCTCTCACGCTTTGGTTGCCAAGTTTGCAGACACAATGAGCAGGGAGTTTGAGATGAGCATGATGGGTGAGTTGACATTTTTCCTCGGGTTGCAAATTAAGCAGTCCCGAGAGGGGACGTTCGTGCACCAGGGCAAGTACACCAATGACATCGTGAAGAAGTTCGATATGGGTGAGGCCAAGCCTCTTCCAACACCCATGTCGACCACGACGGCCCTGGATGCGGATGTGGATGGAGAAGCTGTGGACCAGAAGGAGTACCAGAGTATGATCGGGTCGCTGCTGTACGTGACGGCGACACGCCCGGATATCCAGTTCGCGGTGTGTCTTTGCGCGCGATTTCAGTCGTCGCCGGGCACCTCAAACCGTCAAGCAGTCAAGCGCATTATGAGGTACTCATGCTTCACTCCAGAGTTTGGGATTTGGTATTCTGCTTCCTCCACCCTCTCCCTTTGCGGTTATTCAGATGCTGATTTTGCTGGTTGCCGACTTGATCGCAAGTCCACTTATGGGACTTGTCAGTTTATAGGTTCTTCTCTTGTATCTTGGTCTTCTCGCAAGCAGTCTAGCGTTGCCCAGTCTACCACAGAGGCTGAGTATGTTGCTGTGGCCAGCTGCTGTTCCCAGTTGCTTTGGATGATGGCCACTTTGCGTGATTTTGGTCTGAGCTTTTCTCGTGTTCCTTTGCTTTGTGACAGCACAAGTGCTATTAGCATTGCTAAGAACCCTGTGCTGCACTCTAAGACCAAATACATTGATTTGCGCTTTCATTTTCTGCGAGACCATTATGAGAAGGGTGATATCGACCTTCGCCATGTCGATACTCATCATCAGTTGGCTGATATTTTCACCAAGCCTTTGGACCAATCAACTTTTGCTAAGTTGAGAGGGGAGCTTGGGGTGTGTTTCCCCTTTTAGATGGGGGAAACATTTTGAGTATTATATCATAGACTGACTCTTCTTCTTTCGTTTTGCTTTTGTTTTTGGGTAGGGTAGTCTTTGCATTTCATCATGCATCTTTACTTTCAGAGCTTCATGTATATAATCATTAGGATGTAACTATACTCTGTCTAGTTTACTCTGATGCTATATGATGATGCTTGTAGCTTATGCTCTTTCTGATCACTGATACATGTTGTGAGCTGAGCTATTTTATGAATGGTGAATTTGCTTAATGAACATAAAACTTGAAATTGTTCACCATTGAGATATGCAACTAGCATGTGTAGAATATGTTGAATTCACTTGTGCTTTTCATATATGCTAGGTTGCTGTGTCTCTAGTTCTGAGTCATTCACTTGCTTGGTCTGTTCATATTCTGGTATAAAATTGAACCAAGTTAAGTGAATTGAAAAGATCGAGATGGGATTGCTTGTCAACACATCACGGTATGTAGACTATTTCTCATTGCACATTTGAGTTAAACTTGAGCCGTGTAGTATATGATCGAAACCGGCGCTTTAAGCTTCTAATTGCTTCTGCATAGGCTTAGCTCGGTTAAAAAGTTAGGCAATGACAAGCCTTCAACCTCTCGCAATCACATGCTAAATTTTGAACTTGTGAAATTTCACCCGCTGCAACTCCAATTAAAATCTAAAATCACAAGTCTATGTTTCATTCTATAGCATGATGTTTGAACTTTGCTAGGGGTAGTTCACCTTGTATACATGTTTAGCACTTGTTCGACTTCCTGTCTATACATGTTCAGTGCTATTTTATGGTGAACATCCACTTTCTGAATGGCCAAAACTGCTCACTTTGCCCACATGTTCATATTTCGTATTTGGTGATCAGTTTGAGCCTTTGCTAGCATGTATGCTTCTTGTTGCGTCATTGGAGTTATACTTTGTAAAGCATCTTTTCATTCTGTCGTGTATATTCCTGAAGCTGCTAACTTGCATTTTTCGTTCATATGCATCTGGAAGGAAGGAGTTTGCCTGATAGTGCATTATCAACTAAGGGGGAGAAATCATAAAATCATATCTCTGTTGTGTGCACTATTGGAGGGGGAGTTTGCTCGCTTTGTCTGATGAAATTTCAATTGGTTTGGAGCATTTTTTTCAATTGGTTCAGAGCATTTTTGGTAGCTAGTTGTGTTGAGCCTTTGCCTCTTTCTTGAGGGACTTGCGACTTTGCCTATATGCTCTTCTTTTGGTATCGAGCTCTTTTGCTTTTCAGTTGGCATTTCTTCAGTTGATATCAAGTTTTCTCGCTAGCGGTGTTGAGCCCGTTCTACCTCTTCTTGAGGGCTAGCTCTATCTTTGCTTGGATTTCAATTGATTGTTCGATTAGTATCGAGCTTTCCTGCTAGCGGTGTTGAGCCTGTTCTACTTCTTCTCGAGGGCTAGCTTTGCTTTGCTTGGTTGCGTCGAGCCGTTGCCCATGTCTTTCGGGAGCAAGTTGTTTTGCTCTATCACTTGACCTTCTTCTGGCTTTGATTTGCTTTTGGGTCATTTGGACGAGTTCTCTACTTCTCCTTCTTCCTCTTTCTTCTACTTTATTATGATTTGTGTTGGTAGTTGACAATGCACTCATCAAGGGGGAGATTGCGGATACATGGGTGTATGCCGAGTCTCGAGTGATGAGTGCTTGTCAACTAGGATGATGCGCATGTTCTTTGGCTTGTGTTGTGCAGGTGTCGAGCACAGATACAGTGATCGAAGGCAAGGTGAAGGTCAAGTAGAGACGTGTCATGCCGACGGACCGGGAGCAGTGAAGGGCGGACCTGAGGCTTGGCTGAGGGACCAGTGGCCTAAGGATCAGTTGTGGTGGCTGACAGCCTGGGACAGTGACGAGTGGAGACTTGCGGGGCACAGTGTTTCTCGGGTCGAGGACCTGGGGACATGTGTCGGTGGACGGGGTGCACGGGAGGTGCATCCCCTCTACGGATCAGTTTGATGGTTTGAGCCACAGAAAAACCATCGTGTGGACGGTTTCCAGGTTTGGGCCTCAAAACCTGGGCACTGCCGGTTTCCAAGTTTGGGCCACAAAACTCGGGCAGAGGACGGTTTCCAGGTTTGGGCCTCAAAACCTAGGCGCTGCGGGTTTCTGAGTTTGGGCCACAAAACTCAGGCGATGGAAGGCTGGTTTCCCGGTTTGGGCCTCAAAACCGGGGGTTGGTCGTGAAGACAGGTTATTCCGGAAATGATTAACAACACAAGTTAATAATGATTGCCCAATTTTGCAATATTCAAGATTATTGCTAAATATGACTTTTTCATGTTCCCTACTTCAGTTCCTATCTATAGTGACTTGTAGAGAAGTTGGCAAAATTTGGAATCAATAAGTCACATAAAATGACGAGTCGCAGCTTTGCCTGTTCTGGCTGATTAACTAAAGAAAATCATTCGGATTCAACCAAGTCTTCCAATTATGCCCAATCAATTATTTATGGACTCAGGAGCAAAAGTTATGAAAGCTTTATGGAGCAGACGATCGGAAAATATTCCGACCGACGAGAGACCGTAATCTGGATCCTACCGGGTGACCGCTTTGACTGGAGTTGAATGGTATTTTTGGGTGTTCGCATGTCAGTGTGCATTAAACGAAAGTTGTAGTACAGATCGAAAGGAACAAATTTCGTTTTATGGCGGAGACATAGATCGATGCCGAAAATGGTGAAAACAAGCTCGCAAGATGAGATACAACGCAGTTGTCAGGTTTCCGGAAATCGGCTAAGGCTGGACTGCGAAAATTGGAATTTCGGTCACCGCGAAACTGCCGTCGACGATCGTTTACTGGGCAAACCATTGGGAATGTGACCAAGTGTCTTTAACGAAAGTCGGAATATTCGGCGAGACGACGACAACAAAATTAGTTTCGTCGGAATCGGAGTCCGTTTGATCAGTATTTGGAATTTTTGATCTTGACTGAAAGTTTCCGGAAACCTGCCAATTTGGAAAAGAAATTTCAAAAAAAAAAAAATTGTCGACACTCGCGTCCCGAGGTCGCGCCCTCCTCCCGAGACATGCGCGCTCCTCCTATTGGCGCAGAAGGGCTTCTTTTTCCCTCGCCCACGCAAAACAGGGAGGGCCGGTCTCCGGTGTCCCTTTTTCCCTCGCTCCCTCCCTCTCTTTTGCTGGCAAAACAGAAGGCAGCACCAGCCATGGCAGCCTGCTCCTCCATCCTTCCTACCTGCCCTCCTCATTCTTCCTTCCCTGCATTGCAGAAGAGTAGTAGCAATCCATGGCACCTCTCCCCGCCCTCTTTCTCTCCCTCCACGACCCGCAGCAACTTCTCCTTTCCCTGCTCCCATGGCTGTTCGCAGAAAGCAGCGCCAGTGCTCCGGCGAGCCTCCTTCCTGTCCAGCGCCTTCTCTTCCTGCTCTCTCCCCCTCGTCGACCAGCGAACCCCCTTTTCTCTTTGGCCGCGGTCGTTTCTGCGCGCCCCTGCAGAAAGCCGCGAGAAGCAGCGCTACGTGCTGGCCGCGCGGTTTGGCAGGAGGCCTGCCGGCCGGCCACCAGCGGCAGTCTCGGGCAGCGAGCCGCCCCAGCCCCCAGCGACCAGCCCCGACGCCCTGAACCCAAGTCCGGCCACCAGCAGGAGTCCGGCAACGTCCGTCTGCAGTTTCCGCCGTTTTCCGGTAAAAAAGGTAGAAGAAGGGTATGGTTGCGAAGCTGAAACTCTTTGTGTGTTAACTTTGCATAAATGACATGACACATGTGTTTACTAACTAGTCCTCGGCTGGTTTTCAGCAGATCGGAGGGTCCTTAATGCAATCTGTGTTTTCTGTTTTCGTTTTTGGTTAATTAATAAATCTGGCCGAAACTTTGAAAATGCGTGATAAATTGTGTGTTTGTCCAAAAATTGCGAGTGAGAACTTTTTGGAATCCTTGCGAATAGTACTGTCCAGTGAATGTTTAATATGTGGGATGTTAGTGTAAAGTTTGTGCTATGGTGATTTATTTGTGTTAAATAGCATTAAATAAGAAGAAAACGATATCTATTGTTGTATTACTTAGTTTGCTGTGAAATTTTTATGGTAGGCTCCTCTGGTCATTTAGGTGCTGTGATAAAAATTTCATATTTATTGGTGCATGTATGATTTAGTTACGTATTTATCTTGATTTCAGATCATTAAATGGATTAAAATGAATTGTGGTAAATGTTTGCATGTAAAAATGGAAAAGGTGGCTCCACTGCACTTCTATGATATAGTAGTAGCTTAGGTCATTTTATTATGATCATGTGTTTGCAGAAAATATGTTTTATAGATTTATCTTGCTCTCACATGCATTTTGTGAATTAAACTTGCCATGTTTTTAATAAATAATTATAAGACCTGAGCATATAATCTTTTTACAGTAGTCATGATTTGAATTTATCTATCCCCTGTAAAAATATGAACCCCAAATTATATGTTTGCAACATCACTTAAAGATAATGCCTTTGTTAGTTAATTATTTAATTAATAAAAGCATATTGGTAAATGAAAATGTATAGGTTGAAATGATTACCTTTGTTGCATGTTAATCTGAGATAAGTATTGTGTGCTCATGTTTATAAATGTTTGATGATGTTCATAGCTCATATGTGTGCTCACATGCTAATCAAATAAGTAATGAAGTAATTTATTAATATACTAAAATTGCTGCATGTACAGTTTTGTTGTGGTGATTAGTTCGTGATTTAAAATGATGTTTTCTGTAGATGTGTTCTATATAAAAGTTGTAGATAACTTGTTTATCTTATTTGTCCTAAAATTTCATGATTTTAGGACAAGTGGTTTAGGAGTTATAGTTTTTGTATGTTGGCTGTCAGGTTTTGCATTCTTTTTGTGCAGATCTGAAAGAATGAATTGTTTGGTTAGTTTAAGTTGTGAATAATGTCTTCATGTTAACATGTTAATAGATGAGTTATAGTAATTTTCATAAGCTTTCTAAATTGTCTTGGATCACTATTTTTTGTGGTCTAGAACTTGAGTTACATGTCTTTAAAGTTAGAGGTCAGAATCTGTCCAAATCTAGACAGATTTATTTGTTTGAGTTGGTTAGCCTTGATAACTGCTTAATCATCTTGAGATGATTATAAATAAATTTTATACAACTTAATAAGCTTTCTAATAAGTCTTATGTCAAGTCTTCTGGTGCTTTAGATTTCTAGTTGTGGTTGTTTGAAGATGAATGTTATATTCTGTCCAAAGTTTGGACAGAAGTATTTGTCTGTTATGTTTGGTCTTTTTAATGGCTGAATCATGCTTAAGTGATAATAGCAAAGTTGTAGATAATTCATTAGATTTCCAGAAAGTCTATGATCACCTTGTTGGGTTATGTGTAGCCTCAGTTATGTCTGATTAAATTACCTGCAGTGTGGCTGTCCTTATTTAGTGAATAAGCCTAAATTGATTGATGTAACTCGATAGATGTTTATGTGATCTTCAGTGATAACCTCTGCCTTGTTAATGATGAGCATGTTTATTCCATGTTATTAAGTTAATCAACCTAATGTGTTATATAAATATATTACATGCTGTTGATCGACATGTTTAACTAAAATAATAGTTGTATGCGCATACATGTGCTCCATTTGTGTGATGTGTGATGTAGCCTTGATTGATTATTATAGCTAGCCTCTCTGAGTGCCAAATGAACCATGTGTCACACCTTACTTTAATTGTTACCTGCTAAAGTAATTATGCTATGTTGGGTGTTAGAGCTATGTCTTCTTGTAGTAGTTATCCTAATTGCTTATGTGAAGTGAATAGTAATGTTTGTGTTGCTTCGTAAGCGTTTCCCTTGCATTCATACGCTTGCATTGCACATCTCATTTAGGTAACGGTAGATACATCGTGAAGGACGTGATGATGAGGCTAAACTCGAAGATAGTGTTTGGTGGATTCTCATGAAGAAGCGGAGTTAAGCAAGTGCTACAGCGGAGATGCTCGCCAAGCGAGTATCACCTAACAAACACTAACCTATTGTTGGTTCCCAGGCAAGCCCCGGAGCATTCTAAGTCTCCCAGTATTTACAATTAAATTACTTGAGTACTTTTATACTGTGATGCATTAGGTATTGGAGTTGTTTGAATCCTACCTACTGCATTACCCTTCCTTGAATATTGTTTATACCTGCCTTGTTATCCTGTTCCTTATTTATAATGTAGAATTGCTTAGTCTGCTTAATAAAACTAGTAGTTAAGGATGTTCCCGTAATACCCCTGGTGGGTATTTACCGGATCACGTTTGGCTATATTTGCTATCGTGGAAAAGAACCTGAGTAGTAATGAGATACGGTCAACTGGATGGCAAGGCACAAGTTTGGAAACTTGGGGCAGTCCGTCCGTTGGATCGTGTAGGTTTGTGTCGATGTTGGCCCTCGTTCATTTTTGAACCCGCCCTTTTACTTAGGGATATTTCGGTGCTGTAATCATCGACACCCAAAGCCGGTTAGACGCTATTCGGGCCGGTTTCAACCCGTGTCGCGCCCTCTAGTATGGAAATGTGATCTGCCGCGTGAGGCCATCGCCAGGTTCCAATTGGGCGGTCCGTGCTTGAACCGCGACGATTACCACCATGAACAAGCATCGAGCGGTTACCCAATGCATGGACCCGACGGGGAAAGTGTGGGTTGGTATTAAAGGTCTTTCACCAGCTGGTTTGGAATTCGATTCGAGTCGCCGTCTCCCCCGGTTAGTGGGAAACTATGGCGAGCTTCTCCACGATACAACTCCATGTGACATTTGATGGTTCAACTAAAATATTGATAAGCAAACCTGATATGGTATTATGTATTGATTGCTAGATTCAAGTGAGTGCTCTAGTATAGGTGCAAAACCTAGAGTTCAAGGAATAGGATAAAAGATGACTGCTCATATAATTAAATGATGAATCCTTTAACTTAAGCTCCTTTTGCAAATAAAGTTAGCCAGCTCCACTATTTACATCAGCCTTGCATACTCCATGGTGTCACTTTATTTTTGGTTTCCGACGGGTATGTCTAGCTGAGTACATTCGAGTACTCAGGGTTTTATCCCACCTTGTTGCAGGTGAAGGTTAGGTCCGCTGAAATGTGATGGCCAGTGCCGGTGGGCTCGGCAGTTCCCTACTTCTTCTCTTTATGCTGCTATTGGAGGATGTCACTCAAGCAAGCAAAGTATTTCAACTTATGTTATCATATTCATTTCAAAGCTATATTGTTTCAAAGTATTTCAAACTTGTATTATTATTTGTGAACTCTATTGTAAATTTATTTCCGTTGCAAAGCTCTGTGGACATGATTTGTATTTGCTTGACCATGCGATCTTGGCTGAGATGTTGAAAAAGTTTGAAATCCCTCAGGATTTCACGGACTACCGGGTTTATATGGGCTCAAGTGTGCTAATTCAGCTGCTCCGGCAGAGGTTTTCGCACTTGTGCTTTTATAGATTGGTCGGTTCTGTCACATGGGCCTCAAAACCTGGGCGCTGATGGTTTCTGAGTTTGGGCCACAAAACTCGGGCTGAGGACGGTTTCCAGGTTTGGGACTCAAAACCTGGGCGCTGCGGGTTTCTGAGTTTGGGCCACAAAACTCAGGCGATGGACGACTGCTTTCCCGGTATGGGCCTCAAAACCGGGGGTTGGTCATGAAGGCTGGTTTCCCGGTTTGGGCCACAAAACCGGGGGCGAAGTCCGGGAAAAGGACAAGCAGAGCGGTGGAGGCACGTGGCGGCAATCAGGGCGGTTGCGTCGAGGCAACGCTACCAGTTGTGCGAGCGTTGCCGTCGGATCACCACCTTCCTTGAGTTGGTTCAGAATAACCCTAGGGTTTAGGTGGCTCGCTCTGTAATTAGTTAGGGGTAGAGTGGGAATTAGAATTAGGATAAGTAGAGAGAGACACCCACCTCCCATCTTATCTCAGTCATTTGCTATTTTGCCTTCTAGGTTTTCCCGCTCTCCCCATCCTCTGCTGTAGCGAACTGAGATCCACAGAGAAGACAATTATACCTCTGTGTTCGTGAGATTTTGAGGAAGTGAGACCGTAATCTCACTGTTGTAGCGTGTGGTAGCCACACGGTTGCAAATTCGTGGTTGTGATTCACGTTTTGTTCGTGTTCTTCGCGGGTTGCTTTTCTCCACTATTTTCCCGTTGATCGATCTCTCTACTTGGTGCATCTTTTGCAAATCCATTTGAACCAAGATGTTCTAGATCGTGAAGCACTTCTTTCCACCGAAGGAATTCACCTCTAACCTCACGAGCTAGAAGATCGGTCGATTTTCTTTTTGGATCAGTTTTGTCTCCCTTCCCCCGAATTTCTTCGATTCATCGATTTGGAGATAGGTTCGAGCCATCATCTCATAGGAGTTGCTCACTATCCGAAGTTTGATCCCTGGAGGATTCGTTTTTGGTGAGATCGAGTCGAATCAGTGGACGAACAGCAGGTTTTCGGGGTGACCAGACGCTGGGTCGGGGTGACCGGACGCACGCTCCTGAGTCCGGTCGTTGAATGTTTCTCCTGTGCTTTTCTGCTTCTTGACCGGACGGACGAGACTGGATGCTCGACCTTGCACTGACCGGACTCGACACTCCCACTATTCACTGCTTGGTCGCTCTCTGATCAGACGTTGGACATCTGACCGGACGCACCTTCACCGAGAGTCCGGTCAAAAACAGTAAGGTCCAAAATCTATTTTTGCTCGACCGGACGTGTCCGGTGGTCACTGATCGGACACAGGCAGAGTCCGGTCATCTCTTCTCTATGCGTTTTCGTTCGCAGTTCATTCGTCCGTTGTCGGTTTTGATTTCCGGCTTTTGCGTTGGGTTTCTAGAGTTGTGTAGTGTCTCGCTGTGCTTCTCGGAAGCATCCACCCTACATCTAGGGTCGTGGACACTCGCAAGCTCTAGGTTTTCCTTTGGGGTTGATTCTTGGGACAGTGGCAACAAGTTTCCGAAAGGAAAATTTGAAGCTCCCATTCAACCCCTCTGGTCGCATTCTGATAGCACTTTCGGTCCTTCAATTGGTATCGGAGCAGGTTAAGGATCTTCCACCTTAGCTGGTTCCAGATCCACAGAAGGCGACATGGATCACGGCGTGGGCAAACCGCCGTTCTTCGATGGGACGAACTATGCGTATTGGACGATACGCATGTCGGCCTATCTGCAGAGTTTGGTTGCTTCCATCTGGGATATTTGCAACTCTGCTGATTACGTGGTCTTGGCTGCTCGTGCTACTCAGCATCAGATTGATGAGCACGATGCCAATAGTCAAGCCCGTAATGCTCTTTTCTCATGCCTGAGCATGAGTGAGTTTGATCGTGTTTCTCACCTCGCTACGGCTCGGGAGATTTGGGCTACCCTCATGCGTTTCCATGAGAGAACCACTCAAGTCAAAACCCGTCTCTACGAGTCGTTCTAGCGTGAGTATGAGAACTTCCGACATATGCCTGGCGAGAGCATAGAAAGTTTATTCGCTCGCTTTCAGGTGACTGTCAACAGGATGAGGGCTAACAAGGAGTTGTTGCCTTTCGACGATCATGAGAGGGCTTTGAAGCTTTTATACACTCTTGATCGGTCGGTGTGGGATTCCAAGGTTCAGGCGATCATCGAATCGCCTAACTATGAGACCCTCACGTGCGACGAGCTCTTTAGTAAGCTCAAGTCCAGTGAGATCGATGCCATGACAAGGGCTTCTTATGAAAATCCTTCTGGCCCGTCGATGGCTTTGCTTTCTGGCTCTTCTGCTAACCCCTCTGGAGGATTTGCACTCTCTTCACTTCTTTCTGTCACAGAGGAGCAGCTGGAGTTCATGGGGGATGACGAGTTGGCTTTGCTTGTAACAGAACCGACCAATTTGCACCAGATTAAGCACCGAATCGCTGCTTTCACAGAGATTACAAGTACTTAAGCTCGTACAAACCCGGTAGTCCGGAAATCTCGAAGGATTTCAAGTCATTCAACTTTAACCAAGATCGTAATAGATTAGCGTACATGCCCACAAGGTACATTCAGTTCGCACATAGTTCAAATACATCGGAGTTCAATAGTTATTACAAACCATGGTTTTGAATTCAAAGTGGAAGCAACATAGTTTTGAAACACAAGTCCTTAGTTCACAATACGGTGCCATATGCCTGATCCGTCCACAAAAGCATCAGGAAAGATAAGGATTGACCATGCCCATGGTCTAGTCACTGCCCTCGACGGGATACAGACAGTTCTCGCAGTAGCCGAAGAAACATTGCCCATCTGCAACAACAAGGGATAGCACCCTGAGTACGAGAAGGTACTCAGCTAGACTTACCCGTCATAAACCAGAAATAAATGACACCAAGGATTATGCAAGGCTGTATCTGAGGTTGGCCACACTTACCTTTTTGCATAAAAGCATTTTATTATTAAATAATCATCATTAGAGCATTAGCAGTCACTTTTATGTAATCAGCCTGATTATCTAGATTTGCACCTGATCTAGAGCAAACACTTGACTACTTATTCAAGCAAGAGTAAATATTTCATCAATAGCCTTTCAGATTCACCAACCATAACCATATTTAGTTCCATATATTACTACGATAACACATGCTCAGTCAAGTTACTCACTAACCAGGAGCGATGGCGATTATAATCGATTCCTACCAGCTGGGGACAAAAATGTCGCACACTCGCCCGACACACCCTGCCAGGCGGCCGTTGGCGACCACTCAGGAGGTTCGAGAACCCAAATCGCGGGACGGCCATGGACCCTTCTACACCGAGGGTTATCTCAATGCCAGGTCGCTCAAGCTATTAACTGCCCACGGTCATGCCAGGTCGATCAGGCCCTGCCTGCCCTCGGACCATGCCAGGTCGATCAGAATAGTTGCCCACGGTACATGTAAGGCCCTGGGTGTTAGGCGTCAACGTCTCCATCACCGGCTCGAAACACCTTACTCGGCTTCACGGGAGGTACCCGCACCTGCTCCGTTAAGTGATTGACGCGTTCAAAATGACTGAGGTGTGCCTTCGTCGGGTCCTAATCGACACAGACGGGAGACTACTAGCACACAGAACCCATGTCCTGCTGCTCCTACATCCCGCCCGGTCTCAATTAATTATCACATGGTTATCTCCACGATAGCACCAGGCTAGTCATGATCAGTATCCACCTATATGCGGGAGACAGGAAATCACCCGACTTTTACCGGTCTAAGCAGGGCTAAGCATATAATCGAGCCTAGACCTAACAGGGATCACAAGATAATATTTGCAGGTGGACAAGGATAATTAATCAATGCAGCAACGGTATCACACAACTCCTATAACCTAATGCAACAATCATATCAGGTTAACTTATAAACGGTAATTTGCAAACCGTAGGAGAAAAATGCTCCGGGGCTTGCCTCGCTCGAAGTCGGCGGGGCGATGATCACGGCACTCCGGCAGGTCCTCAGCGTCTCCATCCGGGATCCTCTCCTCGGGTGTCTCCTCCCGACGCTGCTCCTCCGGCGTGTCTTTGGCTTCCACTACCGACCCTGCATGATGCGGTACATGAATGAATAACATGAATGCACATGGGATGCACGGTGATGCAACATGGAGCAACAATTCAGGAGATAAGCACATGTCATCTACTGCTACTCACTTATTTAATTTAACATGCTACTTATTAAGTCTTGTTGTCACCACATCAAAGTTGCTTAACGGGTTTATTACCTTCTAATTATTTGTAGAATTAAATCTAGTTAATTAGGCCTATAACAGTAACCTATCCTAGACAGCTTCACAAAAATCTATAAAAATTACTGGAGATTAACAACATTTAATCTAACCATCTGTCCAAATTTCATCTCATTTGGACCTAGACTTCATCCTCTATGAAAAAGACAAATTCTATCATGAAAAGGTCCTTTGAACTACACACCCTAGCAAAAAGTGTCAAACAACAGATTTCTTATTTTTCTGCTGTGCTTCCTATTACAAGAGCAAGGTGCTTAAATTCTCAGGTTCATATTCCTCATATTTTATTTACTACAAAATAAACAAGGAAACGACATTTAACCATTTTAAAAGCTACTGTCAAATTAATTCACAGAATAACCTCATATTATATTTTTCTCTGAAACTACACATTCATACAAACCTAACAAAACTGGAATCACATTTTTCTGACTTATACATAATTAGTTATGCATTTACCAAGTTATCAGCACTTTTCTAAATTAAATGCATCTACACATAAAAGTATCACCAAGAATGCATTCAACAGTTTTCACTGATAGATCTAAACATGCTTGACCTAACAAAATTTGTTTCACAGGAGTTGGACTTAAAATGAGCCTTGTAGGAATTTTTGAAGCCTTTACATGGATTCTGCAAAACATATTTTAAAAGAGAACTCAATCCTAACGCACGGACTTCGGCCGAGGCACAAGGCACGGCTTCGGCACACCCGGCGCGACTCGTCCGAGGCTTCGACGCATTTTACCGATTCGGCCGAGGCTCAGGCACATTTTACCGATTCGGCCGAGGCTCACTGACAGCCGAGGCTAACCTATTCAGCCGAGGCTACTGACTCAACCGAGACTAACTGACTCAACCGAGACTTGACTTGGCTCGACTCGACCGAGGCTTACACAACCGACCCGATCGAGGCTCGAGGCGAAGGCTCGGCGCATCCGACTTACCGAGGCCTACAGCACCCAAGCTCTTCCCTTTCTCTCTTCCTTACTGCCAGTCGGGGCCCGCTGGTCAGGGTGACCAAGCTTCCGAGGCCAAGCTCGGCACGTAACCGCGCGAGGCCAGGCTCGGCGGTCAACGGCGGAGTTTTGCGCCGTGGTCGTTGACCGGCCCTAGCTCACCGGCGGCGAGGCTTCCGGCGACACTGAGACCATCACTGGGTGCGGGTTTGCGAGGCGAACACAACTAACCGACTCGCTGAGACAGAGGGATACCGGAGCAAGGTCGACGGCGGCCATGGCGGAGCGGCGGCTCTGCGACTCGGCGGCGGAACTCTTCCCGGCGGCTTGCGACTCGGCGAGGTTAGCACTAGCCCAAGCAAGACCTAAGCGACCTATTGGAGCAACTCTCGGGCTTCGGCATCCCCGGCATTGTCCGGCGCGATGCACGGCGGCGGTCCATGGCGGACACGGCGGCGACACGGCTCGGTTCCGGCTGAAACACGGCGAAAGAGAGGTCTCCAAATAACTCTAAGCTACCGAGGAGGTAGAGAAGACTAGAACAGGGCTCAGCTCAGGGTAGCATGGTCGGAGATGACCGGTCCACGTGAAGGTCACGGTGGCGGCCATGGCGGAGCTTGCGGGTGGCGTCCGCTGTTCCGGCAGCTAGAGAGGAAGAGAGGGGAAACCAACCCTTACCGGAGAAGGAGGAGATTAGGGCGGAGAAGCTGGCGGGAGGAATCGAACGGCGGTGCGGCGAGTAGCGAGTAATCGCTCGCCGGAGTTCGGCGGCAATGGCGGTTTGGGCTAACTGGAGAAGATGGTGGAGTGGCTGGCGCGCTGGTGAGCGAATGCTCTCTGGCTTGCAAGCGCAAGGCGGATGAAGGCAAAAGGAACAAGTGCCTGGGTGCATCGCACCTGGCCAGTTCCCGTCGGGGGAGCTCCCGACCGGGCGCGGCGGCGTCAGGTGTCGCGCTCCACGCGGCGAGCATGCACCGAGCTCCCGGGCGACGTGGCGAGTTCGGGCGCAAACCACGGGTGGTGATGACGGTGATTTGGCCGGCCGGCGAGGCGGTCTCGCGGCGGCGAGGCGGTTTCTGCCGGCGCGGAGGGAGCGGCGTGCGCGCGGGGAAGAAGAGAGGGACTGACCGGTGGGGTCCACGGTCGAGATTAAACTAATGAGGTTTTGTTTCAAACTTTGATGCTCTATAACTTCTAAACTAGACCGGACTAGGAAAAGGTCCCAACAGCAAAGTTGCTTAGAATTTTGTAAGGAACAAATCATCCTTAAGGCTCCAGTCCAAATTCTGTTGTTTAAAAGAAATTTAGTGCTAAACCATTTTTCTAATGCAAGAAATCCTAACTCAAAAGCTTTTTCTGAGAAAGTGCTTTAAAGCAAAGTTGTTCCCTTCATCAAGATCTACAACTTTGTTATAAGGCACTTGGTCAGAAACAGAAAGCATAACAAGGTTACACTAGAGACCAAACAAGGACTTAAGCATTCAACAAACATATGCACATGAAATGATGAGATGCTATGCTTATGCCATGCCAAATTATGCAATTAGGGATTGCTTAACACCGGGGTGTTACAGCCCTCCCCTCCTTAAAGGAATCTCGTCCCGAGATTTGAGTTACTAACCATTCCTTATAAAACTGTGGATATACTTCTTTTAGATAGTCTTCCGTTTCCCAAGTGGCATCTCGGTCGTCTTGCTCACTCCAAGATACCTTATATTGCTTCACAACCTTTCCGCGAGTCACTCTTTCTTTCTCATCGAGTACTCGATATGGCTTCACGGAGTAAGTAAGGTCGGATTGTAACTTGATGCTGGCCGGTTGTACTTCCTCTTCTGGAACTCGAAGACATTTCTTTAATTGTGACACATGGAATACAAGGAATATAGCCTTCAAATGTTCAGGTAACTGTAGTTGATAAGCCACTTTTCCCCTCCTTTCCATTATCCTGTAGGGTCCCACAAACCTTGGCGCTAACTTTCTTTTCACGCCAAAACGTTTAACTCCTTTCATGGGTGATACTTTCAAGTACACATAGTCACCTACTTCGAATTCAAGCGGCCTTCTTCGCTTATCGGCATAGCTCTTCTGTCGGGACTGTGCAGCGGCTATGTTTTGCTGAATTACTCTAACTTGTCCTTCTGCTTCCTTGACAAAATCAATTCCATAGTAACGACGTTCTCCTGGTTCAACCCAACTTACTGGTGTTCTGCATCTTCTGCCATACAGAGCTTCAAAAGGTGCCATCTGAATGCTCTCTTGATAACTATTGTTGTAAGCAAATTCTGCTAATGGCAACCACTTCTCCCAAGATCCCTTTGCCGAAATTACACAGGCTCTTAACATATCCTCTAATACTTGGTTTACTCTTTCAGTTTGTCCTGAGGTCTGAGGATGGTAAGCTGAGCTATGGATTAGCTTAGTGCCTAACTCTTTTTGCAGTTTCTCCCAGAATGGTGCAGTAAATTGCGTTCCACGATCCGAAACTATGACCTTGGGTATACCATGTAATCGTACAATCTGATTGATATAAATCTCCGCATAGTCCGGTGCTCGATAACAAGTTTTAACTGGTATGAAATGAGCGGTCTTGGTGAGACGATCTACAATTACCCAAATCGAATCGTTTCCCTTCTGAGTGGTAGGCAAACCGGTGATAAAATCCATACTCACTTCTTCCCACTTCCATTCAGGTATTGATAAAGGTTGAAGTGTTCCGGCTGGCTTCAGGTGAATAGCCTTCACCCGACAACACGTGTCGCATCTGGCTACATATGCGGCAATTTCCTTCTTCATTTTGGTCCACCAAAATCTTGGACGCAAATCTTGATACATCTTAGTGCTCCCGGGATGGATAGACAATTTAGAAAGATGAGCCTCGTCCATGATCTGATTTTTCAGTTCCCTATTCTTGGGTACCACTAGGCGATTATCAAACCATAACACTCCCTTATCATCAACTCGGAAATGTTTTACGGGTTCAGTGGCAGCCCTTAGCTTTTCTTTGATATAATAGATTCCCTTGTCTGTTTTCTGCCCTTCTAGAATCTGGTCAACTAAGGTGCTCTGCAACTCGATGTGACGCAAGATCACAGGGTGTACGAGACTAAACTCGTCCTCTGGTTGTATCCTCAAGTTATTACAATGCGACTTCCGACTCAAAGCATCAGCAACCACATTTGCTTTTCCTGGATGATAATGTATCTGCAAATTGTAATCCTTAATCAATTCAAGCCATCTTCTCTGCCTCATATTCAACTCCGGTTGAGTGAAGATATACTTGAGACTCTTATGATCAGTGTACATATTGCAGACATTTCCTAGCAAATAGTGCCTCCAGATCTTCAGAGCGTGCACCACAGCAGCTAATTCCAAATCATGCGTAGGATAATTTATCTCATGTTTTCTTAACTGTCGTGAAGCATAAGCAATCACTCTGCCTTCTTGCATAAGAACACACCCTAAACCAACTTTTGATGCGTCGCAGAAGACATCAAACGGCTTCTCGATATCTGGTTGAGCTAAGACAGGGGCAGTGGTTAACAGTTTCCGCAAGGTACAGAAAGCTGTTTCACACTTCTCTGTCCACTCAAACTTCTGATCCTTCTGAAGCAAACTTGTCATGGGCTTGGCAATCTTGGAGAAGTCGGGAATGAAACGACGATAATATCCCGCTAAACCGAGAAAACTCCGAATCTCCCCAACCGAAGTTGGAGCTTCCCAATCCATTACTTCTTGGACTTTGCTAGGGTCCACAGAGATTCCTTCTTCTGACAGGATGTGACCAAGGAATTGTACTTGCTTCAACCAAAATTCACATTTGCTAAACTTAGCATAAAGTTTGTGCTCTCGTAGCCTTGTCAGAACAACCCTCAAATGTTCTGCGTGATCATCTGGGTTCTCAGAATACACCAAAATGTCATCAATAAACACCACTACAAACTTATCTAGTTCTGGCATGAATACCGAGTTCATCAAACTCATAAAGTAAGCCGGAGCATTTGTCAATCCAAAAGACATGACTAAATACTCGTATAGGCCATATCTGGTTGAAAAAGCAGTCTTTGGGATATCTTGTGGTCGGATTCTAATTTGATGATAACCGGATCTCAAATCGATCTTGGAGAATACTTTGGCTCTGGATAACTGGTCAAACAAAATATCTATCCGTGGCAACGGATATTTATTCTTAATGGTCACGGCATTAAGCGGTCGATAATCCACACACATTCTCAAGGACTTGTCCTTCTTCTTAACAAACAAGGCTGGACATCCCCACTCTGACACACTAGGTTGAATGAAACCCTTGTCCAAAAGTTCCTTGATCTGAGTCTTGAGTTCGGCTAATTCAATGGGCGGCATACGATAAGGTCTTCTCGAGATCGGTGCAGTCCCTGGTAACAACTCAATGGTAAACTCTACAGCCCGCTTGGGCGGTAAACCCGGCAACTCATCTGGAAAGACGTCTGGGAAATCCCGAACAACTGGAATTTTTGACAGGTCCTCTATAGATAAGGTGCAAGATAGATCAACAAAATCAGCCCCTCGAGGAAGAGAGATACGTAACTTGTTGTTCCTCCTTGGATCAGTCAAGGTAAGAGTCCTATCTGCAGTGTCCAACACCGCTTTCCACATACTCATCCCACTCATTCCTAGGACTACGTCCATACTGAGCCCTGGCAAAACTACTAAATTAGCCCCAAACTTATGCCCTCCGATGTCGATGGTTGCATCACGAACCATCTGCCTAGACAACACACTACTCCCCACAGAGCTTACGCGAAACCCATAATCCATTTCGGACACCTCTTGATCATGCTTTTGTGCAAATGCTTTACTCATGAACGAATGCGATGATCCAGTATCAAACAAAACGACTGCAGGATGATGATTAACAAGGCACGTACCAGCAGTCACGGGCTCTCCAGCACGAGCTTCTTCAGCGGTCATGTTGTGCAGGCGTGCGGGGTAATTGGTCTGTTGCTTCTTTGGGTAGGGACAGTATCTTGCGAAGTGCCCCTCTTGGTTGCAGTTGTAGCATGGTCCCCGAACTATAGGTTTATTTCCCGAAGAACTGCCTTGACCTCCACGAGCCTGAGCAGCAGCTATCTTGTATGGCTTCTGATTGCGCTGAGCTTGTGGCTGATTCTTCTTCTGCGGCGGCCTAAAACGTGCCCCCGGCGCTGGTGGTCGATACAGATTTCGCTGAGCTGGTGGTCCTCTGGGTTGTGATGATCCTGATTCAAAGGTCCTCTTCCGGGCCTTGCTAGCAGCATGCTTGTTGTTATGATTCTCTTGAATTAGACAGTCACTTATGAAGTCATTGAAATTGGTACGGGAAGATGTACCCACTGACTTTCCCATTTTAGTTTTCAAGCCTCTCTTGAAACTAGCAATTTTCTTAGCGTCTGTGTCAACGAAGTCTGGGATATAGCGAGCCAGTGAATTGAACATGTGATGGTACTCCGTAACAGATCGAGTCCCCTGTGTCAGGTTCATGAACTCGGCCACCTTCATCTGGGTCAAACCCGGCGGAATGTAATGACCTCGAACAGCAGCAGTGAACATTCTCCAAGTGATAGGAACATTAGCAGGATAGGTGGTGCGGTGATGTCCCCACCAAATCCCGGCTGGTCCCTGCAACTGGTGTGCGGCATATTCTGCTTTAAGCTCTTCTGTGAGCCTAAGCAAACGGAACTTCTGCTCCAGAGTATGCAGCCATTCTTCTGCCTCCAATGGTTCCGTAGCTTCCTTGAAGATTGGTGGTTTGGTATCCAGGAAATCCTTGAAGGAACTATACTGGTTTGGCTCTTGGCGTTGGTGTCCTTGCGCCAAGTTCTCCCTCAGCAAAGCTTCAATATTGCGCTGACTTCCAAGAAATTGAGCAAAAAGCTGCTCAGCTGTTGGTGGTGGAGGAGGTGGTGGATTGCGGTTTTCCCTGGGGTCCTCATTTCCACCACTACCGCCCGCTCCACTACGAGTTGTCGTCATCTGCATATAGTATAGTAAGCGACCATTAGGCGAAGTTGCAACTTGTAGAGAACAATAAATCATACCCACTGAAATTATTCGGAAAAACGATTCACCAAACAATGACAGAGGTACAATAAATTTCAGTCCACATCGCATCAACACATAACAAGATCACTTAACGCATCATGCAAAAGATAACATAACATCCAAAGTTTTGCCCATACATATGGGACTTTCCAAGGTCTCACACACATCACATAAGTCTGCCTCACATGCTTACATCTAGCCCATAACAAAACAAAAGATCGGGCGTGCCAACATACGCAAAAGATCTCTAGGTGCTAAGCATACGATCTAGACTACTCTCTAGCGATCTCACCACCGTCACCGTCCTCACTAGACATATCTGAAGAACTACTAGAAGAACTACTCGGCTCCGGATCCTCCTGGGGAAAGATGGGGTTCCTCTCATTCTCCCTGCGGTGGATCTCCTCGTGCAGACGATCGTTGTAGTCCTGTAGGTGATGGAGTTGGAGCTCCAGGTCTCCCACTCGCAACCTCAGCAACCTGTTCTCCTCTGAAACACGAATGCCCTCAACACAAACTCCTCGAAGTGCCTCCTCAGTCTCCCTCATGACCGAGGCCAAGAAAGTAGTCGACCCCTGCTGAATGGCAAGCTGATGAGCAGTCTCCTGCCCCCTCTGAAGTGCCTGGACTCTCTCTACTGTCAACTGAGCTAGCTGTGTAGTGAGGAGGTCTATCTCTGTAGTATGCTCCTTTTGCCGGCGATGCTGTGCAGCCATCTCCTCACTAAGGGTATGATCCAGATGATCGTAGCTGCGCGATAGGCACCCATAAGTAGCCATCAGAGCAGCCATAGCACTCCCTGCTGGTCCAGCACAATGCTCCCTCTCAAGAGAGCTAGCCTCAAGTACGGTAGCGCCTGGCTGACGCCACACTGCCTGGTAAGGGTCTGTCGTCGGGAAGATACTAGCAGTAGCCTGGGCAACCACCTCCGGATGGTCCTCCATGATATCCCGGAGAACTGTATAAGCAACCTGGTTGGCTGCATCCCAAGGGGTCCTCCCCTGCAAAGCAAACACTCGGCGGCACCAGACGTGATCCTGGTCCTCACGGCTAGGCACGTCGACCTCCACCGTGTACACGTGACGATCCTCTGACAACTGCACACGGTGCCAGTCGTACAGCGGCTCCTGACCCTCCTGGTATCCCACCAGGTGCAGAACTCTCCAAAGAATAGTGGGCATCCCAAATTCTCCCAAAAAGTCCTCTGACCCCTCATCGGTCCATGGCCCCAGCATGTAGTTAGGCCTCTTGCCTCCCGTGGACTTGCGAGCAGTGCGCTTGGTGCGTGCCATCTGTAAGAAGTTTATCCACACAGTTTTTAATTAGTTGAAACAACTTTTATTAGAAAAACGGGACAGAAACCATAAGGAAGGAAGTAAGATTAATGCAAAGTTGTATGATCATGATGCATGAGCGTAACATACGTCCTCACTGCCTAACAATCTATCGGCTAGACGGTGGCATACACGCTCACTCATAACGTTAACTAAACGTACTATACGCTCGCAAGTTAGCGTACCTGCAGAAAAACCATTTCAGCCCTTCCCACAGTATGAATATCATGCATTGCTGAAATTTAAATCTAATACTACTTAGGCGCATACCCGGTATACACGTAAGCAGTATATGCACCCATCAGAAATTATTACTCCCACAATCAATACTTTCACATATACTTGTGTGGAACAGGTATACGCGTCAGCATCATATAAGCACTTTCCCAAGATTGGCGGTTGTCCAATCATGCTCTCACAACTCTCATTACCTTTAGCGTAGAGGCAATTGATCCATACATTACTATTCCGAGGAATAGCATCCATACAATTTCACCCTTGCCGTATGGACGACAGAATAAACAGAAAATAAGTATGATGCACGACCCCCAAAGTTAGTACTTAAATAGCCACCTAAGTTCCTATTGGGCATAAGGACTTGATCAATGGCACACCTTACTCTTGGTCAAGAAGGTTTTTCAAATCCTAATATAGCTATAAGTTCTTGTCAAATAGGAAATTTTAATTGAAAATACGGTTTTTCAAATACACTTGTGAACAGTAACGCTAACCACGCTCCGATGCCAGCTGTAACAGAACCGACCAATTTGCACCAGATTAAGCACCGAATCGCTGCTTTCACAGAGATTACAAGTACTTAAGCTCGTACAAACCCGGTAGTCCGGAAATCTCGAAGGATTTCAAGTCATTCAACTTTAACCAAGATCGTAATAGATTAGCGTACATGCCCACAAGGTACATTCAGTTCGCACATAGTTCAAATACATCGGAGTTCAATAGTTATTACAAACCATGGTTTTGAATTCAAAGCGGAAGCAACATAGTTTTGAAACACAAGTCCTTAGTTCACAATACGGTGCCATATGCCTGATCCGTCCACAAAAGCATCAGGAAAGATAAGGATTGACCATGCCCATGGTCTAGTCACTGCCCTCGACGGGATACAGACAGTTCTCGCAGTAGCCGAAGAAACATTGCCCATCTGCAACAACAAGGGATAGCACCCTGAGTACGAGAAGGTACTCAGCTAGACTTACCCGTCATAAACCAGAAATAAATGACACCAAGGATTATGCAAGGCTGTATCTGAGGTTGGCCACACTTACCTTTTTGCATAAAAGCATTTTATTATTAAATAATCATCATTAGAGCATTAGCAGTCACTTTTATGTAATCAGCCTGATTATCTAGATTTGCACCTGATCTAGAGCAAACACTTGACTACTTATTCAAGCAAGAGTAAATATTTCATCAATAGCCTTTCAGATTCACCAACCATAACCATATTTAGTTCCATATATTACTACGGTAACACATGCTCAGTCAAGTTACTCACTAACCAGGAGCGATGGCGATTATAATCGATTCCTACCAGCTGGGGACAAAAATGTCGCACACTCGCCCGACACACCCTGCCAGGCGGCCGTTGGCGACCACTCAGGAGGTTCGAGAACCCAAATCGCGGGACGGCCATGGACCCTTCTACACCGAGGGTTATCTCAATGCCAGGTCGCTCAAGCTATTAACTGCCCACGGTCATGCCAGGTCGATCAGGCCCTGCCTGCCCTCGGACCATGCCAGGTCGATCAGAATAGTTGCCCACGGTACATGTAAGGCCCTGGGTGTTAGGCGTCAACGTCTCCATCACCGGCTCGAAACACCTTACTCGGCTTCACGGGAGGTACCCGCACCTGCTCCGTTAAGTGATTGACGCGTTCAAAATGACTGAGGTGTGCCTTCGTCGGGTCCTAATCGACACAGACGGGAGACTACTAGCACACAGAACCCATGTCCTGCTGCTCCTACATCCCGCCCGGTCTCAATTAATTATCACATGGTTATCTCCACGATAGCACCAGGCTAGTCATGATCAGTATCCACCTATATGGGGGAGACAGGAAATCACCCGACTTTTACCGGTCTAAGCAGGGCTAAGCATATAATCGAGCCTAGACCTAACAGGGATCACAAGATAATATTTGCAGGTGGACAAGGATAATTAATCAATGCAGCAACGGTATCACACAACTCCTATAACCTAATGCAACAATCATATCAGGTTAACTTATAAACGGTAATTTGCAAACCGTAGGAGAAAAATGCTCCGGGGCTTGCCTCGCTCGAAGTCGGCGGGGCGATGATCACGGCACTCCGGCAGGTCCTCAGCGTCTCCTTCCGGGATCCTCTCCTCGGGTGTCTCCTCCCGACGCTGCTCCTCCGGCGTGTCTTTGGCTTCCACTACCGACCCTGCATGATGCGGTACATGAATGAATAACATGAATGCACATGGGATGCACGGTGATGCAACATGGAGCAACAATTCAGGAGATAAGCACATGTCATCTACTGCTACTCACTTATTTAATTTAACATGCTACTTATTAAGTCTTGTTGTCACCACATCAAAGTTGCTTAACGGGTTTATTACCTTCTAATTATTTGTAGAATTAAATCTAGTTAATTAGGCCTATAACAGTAACCTATCCTAGACAGCTTCACAAAAATCTATAAAAATTACTGGAGATTAACAACATTTAATCTAACCATCTGTCCAAATTTCATCTCATTTGGACCTAGACTTCATCCTCTATGAAAAAGACAAATTCTATCATGAAAAGGTCCTTTGAACTACACACCCTAGCAAAAAGTGTCAAACAACAGATTTCTTATTTTTCTGCTGTGCTTCCTAGTACAAGAGCAAGGTGCTTAAATTCTCAGGTTCATATTCCTCATATTTTATTTACTACAAAATAAACAAGGAAACGACATTTAACCATTTTCAAAGCTACTGTCAAATTAATTCACAGAATAACCTCATATTATATTTTTCTCTGAAACTACACATTCATACAAACCTAACAAAACTGGAATCACATTTTTCTGACTTATACATAATTAGTTATGCATTTACCAAGTTATCAGCACTTTTCTAAATTAAATGCATCTACGCATAAAAGTATCACCAATAATGCATTCAACAGTTTTCACTGATAGATCTAAACATGCTTGACCTAACAAAATTTGTTTCACAGGAGTTGGACTTAAAATGAGCCTTGTAGGAATTTTTGAAGCCTTTACATGGATTCTGCAAAACATATTTTAAAAGAGAACTCAATCCTAACGCACGGACTTCGGCCGAGGCACAAGGCACGGCTTCGGCACACCCGGCGCGACTCGTCCGAGGCTTCGACGCATTTTACCGATTCGGCCGAGGCTCAGGCACATTTTACCGATTCGGCCGAGGCTCACTGACAGCCGAGGCTAACCTATTCAGCCGAGGCTACTGACTCAACCGAGACTAACTGACTCAACCGAGTCTAACTGACTCAACCGAGACTTGACTTGGCTCGACTCGACCGAGGCTTACACAACCAACCCGATCGAGGCTCGAGGCGAAGGCTCGGCGCATCCGACTTACCGAGGCCTACAGCACCCAAGCTCTTCCCTTTCTCTCTTCCTTACTGCCAGTCGGGGCCCGCTGGTCAGGGTGACCAAGCTTCCGAGGCCAAGCTCGGCACGTAACTGCGCGAGGCCAGGCTCGGCGGTCAACGGCGGAGTTTTGCGCCGTGGTCGTTGACCGGCCCTAGCTCACCGGCGGCGAGGCTTCCGGCGACACTGAGACCATCACTGGGTGCGGGTTTGCGAGGCGAACACAACTAACCGACTCGCTGAGACAGAGGGATACCGGAGCAAGCTCGACGGCGGCCATGGCGGAGCGGCGGCTCTGCGACTCGGCGGCGGAACTCTTCCCGGCGGCTTGCGACTCGGCGAGGTTAGCACTAGCCCAAGCAAGACCTAAGCGACCTATTGGAGCAACTCTCGGGCTTCGGCATCCCCGGCATTGTCCGGCGCGATGCACGGCGGCGGTCCATGGCGGACACGGCGGCGACACGGCTCGGTTCCGGCTGAAACACGGCGAAAGAGAGGTCTCCAAATAACTCTAAGCTACCGAGGAGGTAGAGAAGACTAGAACAGGGCTCTGCTCAGGGTAGCATGGTCGGAGATGACCGGTCCACGTGAAGGTCACGGTGGCGGCCATGGCGGAGCTTGCGGGTGGCGTCCGCTGTTCCGGCAGCTAGAGAGGAAGAGAGGGGAAACCAACCCTTACCGGAGAAGGAGGAGATTAGGGCGGAGAAGCTGGCGGGAGGAATCGAACGGCGGTGCGGCGAGTAGCGAGTAATCGCTCGCCGGAGTTCGGCGGCAATGGCGGTTTGGGCTAACTGGAGAAGATGGTGGAGTGGCTGGCGCGCTGGTGAGCGAATGCTCTCTGGCTTGCAAGCGCAAGGCGGACGAAGGCAAAAGGAACAAGTGCCTGGGTGCATCGCACCTGGCCAGTTCCCGTCGGGGGAGCTCCCGACCGGGCGCGGCGGCGTCAGGTGTCGCGCTCCACGCGGCGAGCATGCACCGAGCTCTCGGGCGACGTGGCGAGTTCGGGCGCAAACCACGGGTGGTGATGACGGTGGTTTGGCCGGCCGGCGAGGCGGTCTCGCGGCGGCGAGGCGGTTTCTGCCGGCGCGGAGGGAGCGGCGTGCGCGCGGGGAAGAAGAGAGGGACTGACCGGTGGGGTCCACGGTCGAGATTAAACTAATGAGGTTTTGTTTCAAACTTTGATGCTCTATAACTTCTAAACTAGACCGAACTAGGAAAAGGTCCCAACAGCAAAGTTGCTTAGAATTTTGTAAGGAACAAATCATCCTTAAGGCTCCAGTCCAAATTCTGTTGTTTAAAAGAAATTTAGTGCTAAACCATTTTTCTAATGCAAGAAATCCTAACTCAAAAGCTTTTTCTGAGAAAGTGCTTTAAAGCAAAGTTGTTCCCTTCATCAAGATCTACAACTTTGTTATAAGGCACTTGGTCAGAAACAGAAAGCATAACAAGGTTACACTAGAGACCAAACAAGGACTTAAGCATTCAACAAACATATGCACATGAAATGATGAGATGCTATGCTTATGCCATGCCAAATTATGCAATTAGGGATTGCTTAACACCGGGGTGTTACATTGCTCCCCAACCGGTTCTCGCGATTTCACAACAACCACATGAACCGTCGCCGCGGAGGAGGACGCTCGGGTTGTTTCGAGTGCGGCGACCCCAATCACTTCATCGCCAATTGCCCGAAGAAGAACAAGCAAGTGTTCGACAAGGTGGATCATGGGCACAAGTACGACTCCGACAAGCGCAAGGAGAAGTACGTCCCCGCGAAGCACAAGCGGAAGGGTGGCTTCGACAAGGAGTACATCAAGACGAAGTACATGGAGAAGGCCCAGGCTGAGCAGCGTGCATTCTTCGCCACCCTCAGCGACGTCGACGACTCAGATGACGACTCCGCTTCCTCAAGCGACGACGAGTCCGAGAAGAAGAAGAGGATCGAGGACAAGCTGAACGGCCTCTGCTTCTTCGCCGACAACGAGGGCTTCTGCACCATGGCCCTCGGCAAGGAGGTCGACGGCGAGCTGGAGGAGATCCCTCGGAACGACAACGACGACAACGACACCACCCAGGTATCTCTGACCCCCGATGAGCTTTCTGCTGAGGTCGAGATGCTTACTGCCGCCCTTCTTACTGTTGCCCTTCTTAGTCAAGACAAGCTTCTTAGGCGCGCTGCTAGAGAGCGGAAGGAGTTTAAGCAGAAGTGGGAGGATACGTTGAAGGAGCTTGAGTTTGCCAAGTCCACCGTAGCTGTCTCTAAGGAGGGTGAGTGCGAGATGTGCACCACACACATGACTGACCTTCTCACTTTGAGAGGTAAGTATGTTGTGTTGATAGGAGAGGTGGATGAGCTTACAGCTAGATCTTTGGTGCTTGGTGCGTGCAAGTCTTGTGCAGACTTGCAATCCGAGTTGGCAGAGAAGAATGCCAAGATTGTGTCTTTTGAAGAGGCCAGCTCGGGTAGCACATGTGTGGCCAGGTGTGTTCTATGTGAGGGCTTGGAGATGGAGATAGCCAACGTGAAGCATGACAAGATGCAAACCGAGGAGGAAAACACATATGATGCGTCTCGTTGTCCCGATCTTCACGACGTAGGATCTTGAACTTGATAACTAGCTGAAGAATAGCCAGATAACTTGCTGCAAGCAGCGATAACTAGTGCAACCTGACAAATAAAACTTGAAGCCAACCACCGTCTTTAACCGGCAACCTGAATCGAGGATTCGCCCAACCACACTCTCAAAGAACCAACCAACACAGCCTACAATCAATCAAGGCAAACCTTGAAGGGAGTAGGAGCACCAATTGGGAGCGGATGACGCCGCCGCTTCTGTAAATCCCGCGAAGGAAATCACAAGAGTAAAGGGGAAGAGAATACACTCTCAGATTTGTTAGCACACAGCTGAACAAAGGGGTTCTGTATTTCGATTATCAAAAGTCTTAAGTTTGCTATGAAGCAATGACATATATATACTAGGAACAGCCCTCCTAGATAGGTATAAACACGAAATGGAAATGAAAAGATAGACTATGTGAACAGGCTTCCACGAAAGGGGCTTCTAAGTTAATCCCGCGTGACTGTTGGACTTCAGAGCAGTATTCAATGTTTTGGCAATAACTCCTCCTAGGAAAGTCCAAATGATGCACCGTCAGTTGTGTTGGAAAGTTGACTTGATAAGCTTTCACACCATGTGCAGCATTCACCATGAAGTTTCGTAGATTGGTACAGTTTTGCACGACAAGTTGGACAACATGCAGTCTGTCCAGCAGCTGACCAGTATGCACTAAATCTGGTCGGCAGCCAAGAGGACAACTCCAAACTGGTCGGGGCTTATTGCATTGGAAACTAGACTTCATAAGCTTTCCAAAATGTCCTCATGGGCCTTCATAGCTTTTGTGAATCAAAAGATATGACTAATTCTTTCTAACAGTTCTACTGGACTGGACTGGTCGGAGTGTGGATCTTCACTGTAATCAACTCTTTGTGTGTTCTTGTCTTCCTCCTTGGTGAACCTGAGCAATATCAATATGCACGACTTAGGTAGTATATAATTCTCATTAATATTAAAATGAATTTCACAAAGTAGCGCGTGCACCTTTTGTTATAACTTCTTTGCTTGGCTACGTGTAACATCGAAGACTTGGGTTGGTGACCTGTTGTAGTTTGACTTGGAGCTTGTAACATCTTCGTTGTCGGCGTGCTGGTCGATATGCTGGTCGGTGATGTCATATCATCCTCTCCTCCTTGAAAAGGAGTCGTCCTCGACTCTGAAGTACCTGATGTAGATGGATTAGTAGCTTGTAATGTCTTGCTGGTTGGCTAGGTCTTGTTGGTCGACGAGCTGCTCGGTGAGGTCATATCATCCTCCCCTCCTTGAAAAGGAGTCGTCCTCGACTCTAATTCATCTAAGCCCAATAATTGTGCTAGGCCAACAGGACTAGATGCTATGTTTCTTCTACAGTCATCTTCTTCCATTACAGCAATGTGTTTTAATCTGTATTCATATAGACCAAGTAGTAGCTTTGTAGGTGGAAATCTAAATAACTTTGAATCAAGTTTAGCTTTCACCTTTAATGAATGCTTAGAATTATGAGCGAATGTCGATGTCCTTGGCACGGTCTTGTCATTCTCCCTCCCTTCCGGAAAACTTGTCCTCTGCTTTTGTTCTCCTGAAAGTAGTTTAAAGAAAATAGAGAGTGGATGTGTATGCCAATTTCTATGATAACTTACCGAGGATTGTTCATTGACTTCTTTATAATTTATTTTCACAATATTTCCATTCTTGTGGGAGAAAAAAATTCTAAGATTTTGTGATCCTGTGATTAGCTTTGAAAATGGAAGCACAAAAATTTCTTTCAAACCACTTATTTTATTCATGTTATCATGTTTCATCTTAGTGAGATGGTTCATATCAAAAGATGGAAATAAAATATTTGTGCCCTTAGAAATATCCATGTGATGTAAGGTATTCAAATGTTTAGATATGTACCTTTCAAACTCCATGGTTCCAAATGTAGATGGAAAGACTTTGGGTGAATGAGTGGAACACAGTTGCACATAATTTCTTTCTTCCACTGAAAAACATGAACGAGGAGATAACATTGATAGTTCGAAACAACAAGCACTAAACAATGTTCTTATCTCAAATAAAGAATAATATGGTTCACAAGATGTACTGCTCATTCTATTCAACTTCCATTCAGCATGCTTGTCACATGTTATGCAAAGAGCACAAGCATAAAATTTATTTTCAACATAATGTCCAATGAAGTTAAAAGTAAACTTGCAGCTATATGCACTATTCAGAGAGTTCATAGATGATATATCAAGAGCACTTTTAAGTATTTTATTGATATCAAAAAATTCATCACGCTTGACATAAAACATACATTCAACTGGAGATGATTTATTATGAAATTCAGCATGATTAATCAACTTCACATGGTCAACATTATTAGCATATAAAGTAGCATGTATATCAGTCAAAGAATAATAACTATGCTGAATGATTGAACAGTGGTTATCAACTTGCAAGATTTTAGCACTTGTATGAACATGTAGATTAATCAAATCAACACAAAGGTTTTGTGTTTGGTTAATTCTAACTAAAACAAGTGGAATGTCACATTTGCTCACCAATTTGTTTTGCAAATTTAAATTATTTTTGGTTCCTTTTAGATTTGGTGATGGTTCATGAACAATGGGTTGTATCTCTGAATTTTTACCTCCACCGTTGTCATGGTTCAATCTTGGGGCAACAATGAATTGGTAGTCAACATTTATTACTTTTTCACTTCGCTCGCCAAGCATGGTGGCATTTTGAGGAGCAATCTCTTCGTTATTTTCCTTGCACACCTGCACGTTTTGAGAGACAACACTAGAAGTAGACTTTAGTGCGTTAGTGTTAAAATTATTGTCACATGCTTTGAAATAAAGCTCTCTCTCTTTGTGTGGTGTTTCCCTCACACACATATTATTGATGTCGTCACTCTCACATTTAGTGGAATCACATAGCTCACTTTTGTTTTCACTCTCACTCAATTTGGCTATGTCGCTCTCATTCTCACATGGGTATTGATGCACAATCTCTTCAATGTCATGTGGAGTATCATACGAATAGGGATTTAGATTTATGGCCTCTTGCAATGGCATTGGGACAATGATAGTTGCAACCAAACAATCATATTTGACTTTCTCAAAAGGTGTTGCACTAGCATTGATATGAGTAGAATCATCTGCACAAATCTTGTCTTCCATCTGAACATTAGGTGTCATCTTGGAGCACTCAATTTCAGCACAACTATCCAATAACTCCTCTCACAATGAAGCTGATGGTACCACACATCTTTGCATTTTGTTCATGCTTGGAATAACATTAGTTTGTAACTACAGATTTGTTGGAGCATCATGATCTTCATCTTGGACAGATTTGGCACTCACACTAGGTGGCATTATAGTGTCATCTTTCATCTCACGTTCAGCACTCAAATTGACACTATGGGCAATCTTCAAATTCAGATTATCTATGCCTTCAAAATTTGAAGTGTTACCGACCTCTTGTTCACATTTCAGCTCTGATTTTTCATGTTGCATGGCAGAATTCTGCACAGTTTTGGGACCTTCAACTTCACCACAACTGTAACTAGAACAAGACAAGAGACTTGTAGTATCAACAACACTTGTGCTCATGCATTGTGGTGATGCTTCTTGCTGATTGATTTTCAGATTTGCATGGTGTGGAACTGCAACATGTTCCTTCAACTCCGTACTCAAAAGATCAGCCTCTAATGGAGAAATATGTTCACATCTTTGGGCACTAGTATCAACTGTAGAAGCTTTTGGGATTGCATGTCTTCCTTCATCTCCGGTTCAGGTTTTGCTCTTGTATCTCAAGCACTTTACTATATTCTAGTTCATCATTTCAAGTATTACTTTATTCTACTTATCAGTATTGAGTAGTATACTTGATTGGTTGCTTGAGTGCCTAGCTATCCTACAGATCAATTCACTTAGCCATAGTAGTTAATCTTTAGTGAGCTTAGTGTTTGATCTTTGCCAATAGGTTGCTTAGTTAGTTTAGTGTTTATCTTATTAAGTCAAGTATTTGCTCTGACGTCCGCAAGGGTGTCTCTATTCAAAGCTAGGGTAGAGATAGTTAGAATATAGTTAAGCGTGGTGCTTAGTTATAGACTTACCTTCAGATACGGCTGGACCCCCGGATAGCTGTGGTAGCAAGCAGGTGGTGACAGCCCTGTGTGCCTTGATTTCCACCACGTAGTTGGCCCAGTTTAAAAGTAAGGCTCGTTGTGCTAGCGTTCAACCTAAGTCAGTGGTAAAGGCTAGAATGCCTCGATACTTGATAAGATTGGAATAAAACTTTACTTAACTAGGTTGCTTTATTGACATTTGCCTGTCTTGCTTCGTAGTTATCTTGCTCTGTGGTTATCTAGGAGTAGTTAGTAGTTAGTAGTTAGTAATTAGTTAGTTATCCTTAGTTATCCCATTCTTTCTATCTAGTTATCCACCTTACCTTAGCCATCCATTTCACCCTTACCTATCCACCCACATATTCTTTCTAGCCTTTCTCCTTTCCCTTTTCTTATTCTTCGACTCTCATCCCCTCCTTGACTCTACTCATACACCACCCTAGCCTTCCCTTGGGATCAAATAAATCGACACCTTGTACTCCCAGGCGAAGTGCTACTACGATAGTTCTGTGCGCTTGCAGAGTCTCCTCCTGGTAGATTGCATTCTCTCTAGCTAGCTCCTACTAGTGTCGGGATTGACAACCCCATTTGGCATTAGTAGACAGCTGCTTTAGCTCCACTCCTTTAGGTATAGTGACTGGACTTGCTTCAAGCACTTCTGACACCGTTGCCGGGAATAGATTCCATAGTCTACTCCTAGTAACGACGTTGGCTAGTGTCAACAAGCATTTCTGGGCCGTTACCGGGGATAGTTGCCTAGCTCTATCTTTAGTGAAGCTAAGAACTACCAACAAGCATTTCTGGCACCGTTGCCGGGGAAGGCAATCAGTGTATCGGTTGAGTCCGTGTTGAATTTATCTTCGCTTAAGCTCCCGCTTAGCGAATCCCATCTTACCCCATTCTTTCTTTCCTTAACTCTTCTTATCCTTTTCCTTCATCTTCTTCAACTTCTTTCTTTCTTATCTCGTTCTATCTTCATGATGGCCAACAAGGCCATTCGTGAATTTTTTGCTCCTTCTGCCGCTAATGTAGCGATAGGACCAGACGTGATCGATGCCAACCTCAATTTTGAGTTGAAACTGGCCCTGATCACGATGGTCCAAGCTAGCCCGTTCTGTGGCAAAGCTCATGAGGATGCCAATGCTCACCTCCAACAATTCTTGGAGATTTGCGGCACCTTCACCATTAAGGGGATAACCCAAGAAGCCATTTGTCTTCGTCTCTTTCCTTTCTCTTTGCTAGGAAAAGCAAAGCAATGGTTTTATACCGATCGCAACGCTGTAGACACATGAGACAAGTGTTCCAATGCTTTTCTCGCCAAATTTTTTCCGATGGGCAAGACGAATGATCTTCGCAACAAAATCTCCAGCTTTACGCAACAAGCCGAGGAATCTATTCCTGAGGCTTGGGAGAAGTTGCAAGAGTATGTCGTTGCTTGTCCGCACCATGGTATGGAGGACTGGCTATTGATCCAGAACTTCTACCATGGCCTAACCCCACTCTCTAGAAGCCATTTGGATGCAGCCGCCGGCGGTGCATTCTTTTCTCTGAATGTTGCAGATGCTAAGGCTCTCATAGAGAAGATGGTGTCAAACCAAGGATGGAATGACGAGAGACTGCAGCCCCGTAAGCGAGGTATGCATTCCCTTAAGGAGGCCGACATGATCGTGGCCAAGATGGACCTGCTGGCAAAGAAGTTGTACAGTTGTGTGAATGGTCCTAGTTTGGTTTTGGTAATTGAGTGACAACTTAGGTGGACTAATATGTGTTTGAAGTGAATTACACAGTTGATTAGTCCATAGGTGATCATGTGTGAGCAACATATGCTATAGAGGTGAAATGGCTTGGAAGATGTTGCAAGGCTCACACATGTGATGATGGAGCTTAATGCACATGAAACATGACATGGAGTCATGTGGCTAAGATGGTGAAGATCAAGGCAAGACTGGCTTGATAGACCGGTTGCGAAGGTGAAGGGCAAGTTGGAGGCTTTGAAGCCGTTGGTACCGAGTGTAGGGAGGCTTAAGCAAGACTTGGCGCCGAAGGACCGAAGCGATGGTGAAGAGCAAGTGATGTCAAGATCGATGGACCATGGAGGCCATGTGATGATATGAAGTGGATCATATCATTTGATCAAGGTTGGTGCATTTGTTGCATCAACAAATGAAGGAGATGGAATGGAATGTGCAAGGCAAAGGTATACTTGTAGGGCATTTCATTTCACCGGTCATAGGTGTGTAGAGAAGTTTATGACCGGGTTTAGGATAGATGGCCGTACTATTAAGAGGAGCAAACTTGCTTGCATATCGGTCATCTAGTGCCACTTGAGCGATCTAACATTGCGTTATTGCTAGGATCGAGTGGCGTGGTGAGAGCAAGTGAAAACCCTTTGAAAAATGATTGTGAAAATGCTAACACACATGCACATGATGGTGTACACTTGGTGGTATTGGCACATTTGCAAAGGAGAAGGTGTTGGAGTTGATTTGGATCAACTCGGAGAAGTTTCGGAGAAAGCTTTGGTTGGAAAAAGAGGAGCGATGGATCTTGGATTAGAAAACTGTACTAATCCTTTGTGCTTTGGATCTTGTATTCATGTGGGTTGTGTAGCCCTCTGAATAAGCTTTCCAAAATGTCCAAGATCATCGAAATCGGAGTTCGGAGCTAAGAGTTATGGTCGTTTTAGCGCGGAGAAGTTTTGGCCTAGTGGTAGTACCGCCATAAGGCCGGTACTACCGACCCCTCCGCGAACAGATCGCATGTTCTCTGTGTTTGGGCCATTTTTGGCCTAGAGGTAGTACCGCCACAGGGCCGGTACTACCGACCCTCGGTAGTACCGACCCTCGGTCGGTAGTACCGGCGATCGAAGTCATTTTTCAGGCTCTCTGTGAAGATCTAGTTTTGGCCTAGAGGTAGTACCGCTATAGGGCCGGTACTACCGACCCTCAGTAGTACCGACCCCTGGTCGGTAGTACCGGCGATCAAAGTCGTTTTGAAGGTTCTCTGTGTAGATCTAGATCTGGCCTAAAGGTACTACCGCCATAGGGCCGGTACTACCGACCCCCGGTAGTACCGACCCCCCGGTTGGTAGTACCGACGTTTGGAGGAAGTTTGGAGGCGTTCTGTGTAGATCTAGATCTGGCCTAGAGGTAGTACCGCCATAAGGCCGGTAGTACCGACCCTACTACCGAACCTCTGTGGGCAGCGCGCAAACTCTCTGTTCGGAGGAGTTTTGGCCTAGAGGTAGTACCGCTATAAGGCCTGTAGTACCGGGGCCGGTAGTGCCGACCCTACTACCGACCCTACTACCGCCTATGTTAGGAAGGGGATCCTAATGGTCATTTGGACAGCCGGTAGTGCCGGCCCAGGGGGTCGGTACTACCGACCGAAGCGCAGAAAAGGGGAAACGGCTAGTTTGTGGCTCCCCTCTATATATAGTCGTGGTAACCGGCCTTGGGCTGGTTGGTCAAGTTGGCTAAGCACTCCATAGCCTTGGTAGCTTATGTGGATGTGCTAGCGACCCCTCTAACACACATATGCTATAGTGCTTATCCGATTGTGTGAGAGAGCGATCCTAGTGCGTTGCTTTGAGAGATAGCATCGAGTGGCACTAGGTGTTCGAGTTGCAACTGGTGTGCTTATTACTCTTGGAGGTTGCCACCTCCTAGACGGCTTGGTGCGTGACTCCGTTGTGAAGCCCGCAAGAAGATTGTGCGTGGCTCCGGAGAAGCTTTGTGAGGGGCATTATGCTCGCCCCGCGGGAGATCGCGAAGAGCAACTCTAGTGGAGAAGAGGCGTGAAGAGCGCCAAGTGGTCCAGCCGGATCAAAAGCTAGAGCTCTTGGTGAGCACTCCATCATGGAGAGGTTGGCTTAGTGTCACCACTAACGAGAGGATCGGCGGCAACCTTGGGCTTGCTTCAACGGGGACTAGTTTGGTGGCAACCAAGTGAACCTCGGGATAAAATCTTGTGTCCCCGTCCCTTGTTGCTCTTATTATTCTTGTTTCCATGCATATTACGCTTGTTCTTGTGTTCTTCATGTTCTTCCTCCCTCCATCACTCTATCTTAGATTGGGAAGGCTCGATCCACATTTTGGCAAGGAAACAAGACTTGGGGAAGCTACAATCGTTATCTACATCATCTAGGGAAGTGGGGTAATTGCTACATCTGAGATTGCATCTCACCCACTTCGATTTCGTAGCTCCCTGTAGGTGCCCGGTAGTACCGGCCAAACAGCCCAATAGTACCGGTGTCGGTAGTACCGGCCTAGGAGCCCAGTAGTACCGACTGCCTGATTGTTTACACTAGCTTGTATTTCAATAGTTATTCTTGTGCTAGTGTTTAGTTGCTTAGTTTGTGTAGCTAAGTTGAGCTCTCTAATTTGGCTTGTGTAGCCTTGTTATTCAGCATTGCTAGTGAGCTTAGGCTTTGTGCTTTGCTTGCTAGATTGCATAGGAGCTCTCCCGTGCTTGAAGTACTAGTTGCATAGGCTTGTGTGACCTTGCTTCTAGAATTGGTTAGGTGAGCTCTAGCTAGCCTGACACCTTATTTGCATTGATTAGGATCTTTTGTAAGGTGTCATAGAGTATAGGTAGAGGGGTGTAGTCTTGGCTAGACCGATAGTTTTAATTCTGCATTTGTTTCGGTTAGCCACTCCGATTAAGTTTAATTTTAAAAAAGGACTATTCACCCCCCCTCTAGTTCGCCATCTCGACCTTTCAAGTGGTATCAAAGCTAGGTCTCTCATTTGTGGTCTTTACCGACCCGAGAGGATGGCGACTTATGGGCTAGGAATTGATTGCCCACACATTTTTGATGGCACTCACTTTACACGAAGGGAAACTTGGATGATATGCAATTTCAAGTTTATTTGCCCTCAAATGTGGTGGATCGTAGATGTAGGCTTTTCTCATGTGTTGGATGAAACGAATCTAACTCAAGCACAAGAGAAATGCCTAGATCTCGAGTGCCAAGCTATTAACATCATTTTTAGATCTTTGCATGATAATATCTTTAGTGAGATCATGGATATGGAGTCCTCCCATCTCATGTGGAAGTATCTCAATGACAAGTATGGGAGTGCTCCAATTGATGATGATGTTAGTGAGCCCGAGGAAGAGGCACACGAGGTGGTTGAGCAAGACCACAACTCCGTGATTGTGGAAGATTGCTCCACCTCAAGCTCAAGTGATGCAAGTGATGATGATATTCCAAGCACACTTGATGATGATGGTTCATTCTCCGGCTATGAGAGTGATACTTCTTCGAGCTCTCCAACCACTACATCACATTGCTTCATGTCACACGGTGACACTAAGGTTTGCAAAGCTAATGTGATTGATCTTAATGCATATGAGGAGCTCTTGAGTAAATATGCTAGCATGACCATCGCTTTAGAAAATGAGATGTCTAAAAATGCAAAATTGACAAAAGAAACCTCATTTCTAAAGAATGCATATGAACAACAAAAGGGTCTACTTTATGTTACTACTTGTTCACATGATGAGCTAAAATTGACTCATGAGGAACTATGTGTTGCTCATAACTTGGTAAAAGACCATGCTTTTCTCACTAAGAAGCTTTCTAATGTACAAACTAAAACTAATGAGAGCTCATCACAAGGGTCAAATGATCTTTTGCAAAACGTTGCTAACCCATGTGATGTAGGCAAGAAGAATGTATCCACCTCTTGTGCAGATTTATTATTTATGCCATGTTCTTCACATATAGATGCTTGTTCTACTTCCTTGTCTTGTGAGACTAACATTTTGAAGGAGAACAATGAGCTCAAAAGTGAAGTGAAGAACTTGAGCAACAAGTTAGAGAGGTGGTGTAGATCAAAGGTCACCTATGAGCACTTGATGGAGAATCAAAGAAGCTATGGTGACAAGAGTGGCATTGGCTTCAACAAAAGCAATGTCAAAGGCAAGAGATGGGGCAAGAGAAGATATGCAAAAGAAACGAAGAAGCAAGAACAAGAAAAGCTATCTCATTTCATGTGCTATCAGTGCCATGAGATGGGACATCTTGCAAATGCTTGCCCCAACAAGAAGAAGCCCCAAGTGCAAAGAAAGATCAACCATGAAGATGGTGATATGGGTGAACGCATCTTGGCCCCCAGTGGTTTCGGTGATTGGATGAAACACAAGATTACTGTGACTAACGTGTGTTTTGCAGAAACAGAGATGAGTTAGGTCACGGTAATGGCGACGATACGGGCATATGGAGTTCATGTCCCCTGGCGATGGAAATCGTTTCGGTTTTCAAAGGATGGAAGACGAAGACGGTGGTAGGCTAGGCTAAGTGTCGCATGGTGTTGGAGGACACTTAGGTAGTCTTAGGTCTTTGTTTTTCCTTTGGCCGTACTATAAAGAGGGGTGTGAATCAGTAGCTTGACCTAGATGAGTCTATTGAGGTAGGTGTGGTGCACACTTGTTATTTCATAGCCCTAGGTAGCTTAGAGAGATGCCTTATGTCGAGAGGAACAAAAGTCGTTAAGACCGCGTCGTGATCCGAGTTGATCTTGCCCTTGGTATGTCATCGGATGCTGGATCAATGGGCATCGGAGGCTCCGATGCCCACACTGACCTAGGGTTTGGTCTGGTGCGTGGCATCGGAGGCTCCGGTGGTGCCACATCGGATCGTCCGGTGTCACTGTTCACTTGGGAGTGAACTGTGCAGGGCATCGGACGCCGACATCGGACGCTGAGGGCCAGCGTCCGATGGCCATGCAGAGAGGTTCCAGAGAGGTCTTTTCGGCATCGGACGCGTCCGATGCAGGGGCATCGGACGCTCCCCAGCGTCCGATGCTCCATAATCATGTATGACAAGAAGGTACAGTAGACCGTTGGACGGGGTCATCGGAGCGTCCGATGCCTGGCATCGGCGTGTCCGATGCCCCCGCAAAATACCTGTCTTGTGCTGATTTTGGATGGTCGGGTTGAGGGGTATATATACTTCCTTGCCTCCATCCATTTGAGTGTTCTTGCCACTTTCATCAGCTGAGAAACACCTTGTGAGCGTGAGTGAGTGCAAGAGCCCTAGTGAGGTTGAGTGATTTGCTAATTGTGTGAATTAGACACCTCCTAGTGAGAATTGAGTAGCAAGTGTGCATCCATCCATCTCTTTGGCCTTGTGTTTTTCAAGTGAGAGTTCTAGCTTGTTACTCTTGGTGATCGGCATCACCTAGACGGCTTGGTGGCAATCGGAGAGCTTGGTGATCATCTGGAGGCATTGTGGATGACCCAAGTCAAGTTGTGACCGGTAGCGAGCGATTCACCGGGCTGGAGTGGCGAAGAATCAGCTCGTAGTGAGCACTTGATCCTTGCACGGATCAAGGTGGAGCGATACCCTTGCGCGGGTGCTCCAACGAGGACTAGGGGGGTGTGTCGACACCTCGATACCTCGGCAAAAAGATTGTCGAGTCATCTCTACTCTTTTACTTACGCATTTACTTTCAAGCAATTCAATTTCGCATTGCTACTTGTTGTTCATTCTATATTGAATTGCTTTGCTAGAGTAGGAGTGGCTTAGATTTGGTCTTTTGTGCGGTAGAATAAATAGAATCACACTTCTAGGCTCTAGGGGGTTAATTGGGGCTTGATAGTTTTTATTATTGCAAGAAGTTTTAGAAAAGCCCAATTCACCCCCCCTCTTGGGCATCTTGATCCTTTCAATTGGTATCGGAGCCTCGTGCTCTCGATTTAGGCTTAACCGCCTAGAGTTAAGATGTCCGGAGGTGATGGACCACCTCCCATGTTCGAGGGAGATGACTTCCCATATTGGAAAATCCGTATGGAGTCATACCTAGAAGCGGTTGATGTTAAATGCCTCAATGCCGCGATTACCGGCTTTGCCAAGCCCAAAGAAGGCACAAGCCTTACTCCTAATGAGGAGGAAAATGAGAAATGGAATGCAAAAGCCAAAAACATCCTTTTTAGAGGCATTTGCAAAGATGTGTTCAACCGTGTTCGGAACCACAAAAATGCCCATGATCTATGGGAAAACATTTGTGCGCTCCATGAGGGAACTAAGAGTGAGCGTGAGGAACGCTATCATTTAGTTATGCAAAAACTTCACTCTTTTGATATGCATGCTAATGAAAGTGCAAATGAAATGTACTCACGGTTGAATATTCTTGTAGAGGAACTCAATGGACTTGGCGTCACACAAATGCAACCATCCGATGTTGTGAGGAAGATTCTTTGTGTCCTTCCAATTGAGAAGTATGGACACATCGTGACGGTGCTACATCAAGGTGATCTTTCCACCGCTACACCAACTCAAATCTTGGGAAAGATCAATGCACATGAGATGTACATGCACATCACACCAAGTGGTGGCTCCTCCACCGACAAGAAGAAGGACTTGACCTTCAAAGCTATCCATGACAAGAAGGGCAAGTCCAAGGCTATTGAGGTGCATCATGAGAGCTCAAGTGAAGAAGAAGATGATTCCAACATCGCTCTCATGGTGGGAAGGACCACCAAGATGTTGAAGAAACTTCACAAGAATGGAGTCAACTTTGACTCAAGAAAGAAGAAGTTCTTCACAAGTAGCAAGAGGAGGCCAATCTCCAAAATGGATTGCTACAATTGCGGTGAGCTTGGCCATCTTGCTCATCAATGCACCAAGCCCAAGAAAGAGAGCTACAAGAACAAGAACAAGGGCAAGAAGTATGACTCATCAAGCGAAGATGAGAAGAAGAATGACAAGCCATACAAGAAGAAAGATGACAAGAAGAAGCAATACCACAAGAAAGGTGGGAAGGCTTACATTGTTGGTGATTGGCTCACCGACATTGACTCCTCCGGTGGCTCATCAAATGAAGATAGTGATGATGAGAAGGAGAAGGTGGCCGCTCTAGTCATTAGCTCCTCTACACAACCACCACCACCATCGCCATCATCATCTACACACCTATGCCTTATGGCCAAGGGTGACCGGAAGGTACAAAACAATGATGACTCTAGTGATAGTGATAGTGATGGTGATGGTGAATTTGAGGCTCCCACTTATGATGAACTTGTCAAATTGCTAAATGACTACTCTAAAATCATAAGAAAGACTAGAGCTAAAAATGAGAAGCTTGTTGATGAAAATGAATCTCTTGTTGAAAAATGTGATCATGCTACTCATGCTAGTGATGAACTAAAAGATGAACTTGCTACTATGTCATCCACTATCAAGGAGCTCAAGTCCTCTAACAAGGAGCTCAAAGCTAAAAATGAAAAACTTGATAAGATGCATAGTGACTTTACCACTAGTTATGCTTTGCTAAAAGAACAATACACTCAAGTGAAAGTTGACTATGATGCTCTCACCATTTCTTATGATATGCTTTCACATGAGACACATGATGCTCCTAACCTTGTTGTTAAGTGTGACATAGCAACATCTTGTGAGGACTTGGTTAGTGAGCATGATGAGCAAAGAGCTAGTGGCAAAGGCAAGAGTATGGTTGTGGCCGATCACTATGATGATTACATCAAGATCAAGAATGAGAATGCAAAGCTCAAGGTTGATCTAGAGAAGCTTGCAACCACAAAGCAAGTCATTGTTGGAACCCAAGATGATGAGTATAGCATGACACTTGAGCTTGACATGCTTAAAGAAGAAAACAAGAGATTGAAGATGGAGAGAGACTACAAGATGACACCATCTCAATTAGAGCTCCAACAAGAGAATGACAAGCTCAAGAGGGAAAAGGAACACCTCACCACCGGATTGAGGAACTTCACCAAGGGTCAATGTCTTCAAAGTGAGCTTCTCATGAACACCTTCATGAAGACAAATAGAAATGGCATTGGCTTTCTTGAAGAGAAGATGAAGCAACGCAAGAGCATCACTAAGCCAAAGAAGAAGAAGATTGGAAGATGCTATGAGTGTGGAAAGGAAGGTCACTTTGCTCATGATTGTGAAGAGCCAAAGCCCACACCCTTGCCCAAGCATGCTAGGCCCTTTGCTTTCAATGCTCACTACATGCTTAGACAAGATTCTAGTGGCAAAGTGAAGGTCATGTTTATGGGGCCACCTAACAAGAGTAGGCCAAAGCAAATTTGGGTTGCTAAGTCACTAGTTGAGAAGGTTAAGGGACCGCAACAAGTTTGGGTCCCAAAAGCTCAAGCTTGATTTCTTGTGTGTGTAGGTGAACTACAAGACCGGTGGATCTCATTGGGTGATTGATAGTGGTTGCACACAACATATGACCGGTGATCCCCGGATGTTCACCTCACTAGAAGAGAATGTCAATGACCAAGAAAAGATTACATTTGGTGACAACTCAAAGGGCAATGTCAAGGGATTGGGCAAAGTGGCTATTTCAAATGACCATACCATCTCCAATGTGCTTCTTGTTACATCTTTGAGCTTCAACTTGCTATCCGTTGGGCAACTTTGTGATCTTGGCTTTCAATGTTTGTTCACCGACAAAGAAGTGGTTGTGACCAAGAAAGATGATGCACAAGTGATCTTCAAAGGATTTAGATACAACAATCTCTACCTAGTGGATTTCTCCTCCAAAGAAGCCAACTTGAAGACATGTTTGTTCACTAAGCAATCTCTTGGTTGGCTATGGCATAGAAGATTGGCACATGTGGGAATGAACACTCTCAACAAGCTATTGAAGAAGGATTTGGTTAGGGGCTTGAAAGATGTCAAATTTGAGAAGGACAAGTTGTGTAGTGCATGTCAAGCTGGCAAGCAAGTTGCAAACACTCATCCAACCAAAGCCTTTGTATCAACATCAAGAGAGTTGGAGCTTCTTCATATGGATCTATTTGGACCAACAACATATGCAAGCTTGGGAGGAAATCTCTATTGCCTAGTGATTGTTGATGACTTCTCTAGATACACTTGGGTATTCTTTCTTCATGATAAATCCGAAGCAACCCCTTCCTTCAAGAAGTTTGCCAAGAGAGCTCAAAATGAATTTGATGTGAAGATCAAAAAGATTAGAAGTGACAACGAAAAGGAGTTTGACAACACCCATATTGAGGAATATTGTGATGAAGTTGGGATCAAGCATGAAGTGTCCGCAACCTACACACCACAACAAAATGGGGTAGTTGAGAGGAAGAACTGGACTCTAATCACCCTAGCAAGGACAATGCTAGACGAGTACTCTACAGCGGAGAGATTTTGGGCGGAAGCAATCAACACCGCTTGCTATGCATCAAACCGATTGTTCCCCCATCGTCTACTTGGCAAGACCCCCTATGAGCTACTCAACAACAAGAAGCCGGATGTATCCTTCTTTAGAGTGTTTGGGTGCAAATGCTACATCTACAAGAAGCGCCAACACCTAGGGAAGTTTCAACGCCGTTGTGATATTGGTTTTCTTGTTGGTTACTCATTGAAGTCCAAAGCATATCGAGTATTCAACCATGCCACCGGGATGGTAGAAGAAACATATGATGTGGAATTCGATGAATCTAATGGCTCTCAAGGAGAGCATGAGAATCTTGATGATGTAGGTGATGAACCATTGAGGCAAGCAATGAAGAACATGCCGGTTGGAGCCATCAAGCCTAAAGATGATGATGACGATGTGCAAGTCATTGACAAGCCATCCTCATCCATTGTACCACTTGATGATGACAAAGATGGAAGGGATCCAAATGAAGATACTCATGTCTCCCATGATCAAATGGTGGTACAAGCTCAAGATGTTGGTGCTCCACAAGCGGCCTCTCAAGTGGTTGATCGAAGGACTACTCCTCTACTACAAGCTCATCCTCAAGATCTTATCATAGGGAGTCCGATAAGGGGTGTAATGACTCGCTCTCAAAAACTTGCTTTATTTATGGAACATCACTCCTTTGTTTCTCTTGTTGAGCCTACCATTGTAGATGAAGCTCTAGGTGATCCGGATTGGGTGAATGCCATGCATGAAGAATTAAACAACTTCACCCGCAACCAAGTTTGGACACTTGAAGAGCGACCAAAAGGCGCAAGAGTCATTGGAACAAAATGGGTGTTTAGGAACAAGCAAGATGATCAAGGCAAGGTTGTTAGAAACAAGGCAAGGCTAGTGGCAAAGGGGTTCTCTCAAGTTGAAGGCATGGATTTTGGAGAGACCTTTGCACCGGTTGCAAGACTCGAAGCCATTCGTATCCTCCTTGCATATGCATCACATCATGACATTAAATTATATCAAATGGATGTGAAAAGTGCATTTTTAAATGGCTTCATAAATGAACTAGTCTATGTTGATCAACCTCCCGGGTTTGAAGACCCTAGATATCCTAATCATGTTTATAGGTTGTCCAAAGTGCTATATGGGCTCAAGCAAGCCCCTAGAGCATGGTACGAGCGCCTCCGGGACTTCCTCATTGAGAAGGGCTTCACCATTGGGAAGGTTGACACCACACTATTCACCAAGAAGCTTGATGGAGAGATCTTCATTTGTCAAGTCTACGTCGATGATATCATCTTCGGGTCAACAAATGAAGCTTATTGCAAGGAATTTGGTGACTTGATGTCTTAGTAGTTCGAGATGTCTATGATTGGCGAGCTCACATTCTTCCTAGGCTTTCAAGTCAAGCAATTGAAGGAGGGGACTTTTATATCTCAAGAGAAGTACACAAAAGACCTCCTCAAGCGCATCAACATGGATGATTGCAAGCCTATCAAGACTCCAATGCCAACCAACGGACACCTCGACCTAGATGTGGGAGGTAACCCGGTTGACCAAACTCTCTACCGCTCTATGATTGGTAGTTTGTTATATTTGACCGCATCTAGGCCCGACATCATGTTTACTGTGTGCATGTGTGCTCGGTTTCAAGCCGACCCTAGGGAATCACATCTTGTAGCGGTGAAAAGAATCCTTAGGTACCTAAAGCACACCCCAAGATTTGGCCTTTGGTATCCCAAAGGAGCTAACTTCCAACTCATTGGGTATTCCGATTTGGATTACGCGGGTTGCAAAGTAGATAGAAAAAGCACATCCGGAGGGTGCCATTTGCTTGGGAGATCACTAGTGTCATGGAGTTCAAAGAAGCAAAATAGTGTGGCCTTGTCTACCGCCGAGGCGGAATACATAGCCGCGGGTGCTTGTTGTGCACAAATCCTTTACATGAAACAAACCCTTTTAGACTATGGTGTAGTTCTATAAAGGGTACCTTTGTTGTGTGACAATGATAGCGCGGTTAAGCTTGCTAACAACCCGGTTCAACACTCTCGCACAAAGTACATAGATATTCGCCATCACTTCCTTAGAGATCATGTTTCCAAGAAAGATATGTCCTTAGAGGGAGTTAGAACCAAAGATCAATTGGCGGATATCTTCACAAAACCCCTAGATGAGAACACCCTTTGTAGATTGCGAAGTGAGCTTAATGTGCTTGATCTAAGTAACTTTGTCAAAAGATGAAAGGGGGTGTTTTTGCATTACATTGTATCATATGTCATGTTCAATTTATGCTATGCACATAGGCTTGTCAGACGTGGTTAAGATAACTGCCCTAAAAAGCGTGTGAAGAAGCTTCCCCATGAGCAAACTTGACAAGCAACCTAGATTCAAATTCCGTAATGCATTGCATATGCATGGTTGTTGCTTTATCATTTCTTTTCGATTATGTCTTGAGCAACCGCTGTGTTCGTCCACCCCTAGGGGGAGCATTTGAGGCTCCTAATGGTTGAGACCCCTAGTTTTGGTGGCCACATGTTGTCTCCTCGAGTTTTTTTATCGCCTATTTTACCTAAAAATGATATGTAGCCTATGACAAAATATTTATAAAATAGAGGGTTTATGCGAGGATGCTCATACTAGGTTCCAACTGGTGTTTATTTGCCTCTTCTTTGAGTTGGAACTTGGTTGGGAAAGGGAGCCGCAACAGAGATCTTCGAAACTGCTCACATAGGGCATCGGATGCAGCATCGGACGCTGCATCCGATGCTGGTTTAGCATCCGATGCCTGCACTGTAGGCAGCCCCGGCTGAAACAGTGAATTGCCCGCGTCCGATGTGCTCTCAACGGAGCCTCCGATGCCCCATCGGAAGCAGATCAGCATCCGATGGTCAGGCACCGGACGCATCCGATGCGTTTTCGGCGTTTCTGGAGCTCTCTGGACGGGCATCGAGGCGTCCGATGTGCTTTCATCGGAGCGTCCGATGCTCCTTTACGCGGCGCAGTTAGTTCTTCTTCTGACGAGTCGGTCCCACATGTCATATCCTTCGTTGTCGTCTTCGTCGCGCACAATCTCCCTCGCCCGCTCTCTCCGCCGAGCCAGAGCTCTAAACCCTAACCGCCGCGCGCGCCCTCGCCTGTTCTCACCACCGGCCGCCGAGCCTCTCGCCGCCGGCCCCTGCACCGCCGCGCCCACTCATCCCCGACGGCCGCTGTTCCGCCGGGTTCTCTGTCGCGCCCGCGCACGCGCTCGCCGGCGCCCTCGCCGGAGCATCGCCGGCATCTGAGCTCCCTCGCCGGAGGTCCCGTCGTCCCCGAGCTCCTCCCTCCATCTCTGGCGACCCTCTCGGCCGGCTCCCACCACAGTGAGCACCTCCACCTCCTCTTGTCATAATTAAATGCCCCCGAGGTGCTCGACAATATATCTCAAAGGCCGTTTCTCCAGTTTTGACACCCGTTTTCACCCGAACTCTCTGCAGACACCTTTCGTGTGACGTGTGGATCCAGGAACGTCAGTGCTCTCCTCCTTCTTGGGTCGTTTCGTCGAATCGTGAGGTAGCAAAGCCTTTTCTCTTCCTTATCTCCTTGCTTTGCTTCTGATAGGATTTCTCATCTCTAGCGTATGTATGCTTATATATCCTTTCTATTCTCACAGCGAGTCAGTGAGCAGTTGTCAGCTTGGTCAGTGGGCAGTGTCAGTTAACCCGGGGCCAAGCCCGCGGGTAAGGTTCGAGGCCAAGCCTCGCGAGTGACAGCGGCAGCGTTTGTGAGTGACAGGGGGAGTTTGTGCCAGTGGTTTTCTTGTCAGTTGATTGTCAGGGGCTTTCAGCGTCAGTTGTTTCTGTTCAGTGGCAGTTTGTCTGTCAGCGCCAGTCCAGAGCTTCAGTTTCTCGTTCTTGTCAGCCATGCGCTGCAAGAACGTTGGTGGTGGCCCCGACGACTCTCCTCCCCGTCGTCCCCCTTCCGGTCAGCGACCCGGGAAGGCGAAGCTAATCACACACAGGAAGCGCTCCAGGGAAGAGCGAGAGGCAGCCCAGGCTCTGGCAGTGGCAGACGCCGCAGAGCGTGCAGAGCAAAGTGGCAGTGCGGGCGGACTTAGGATTGAGGATCAACTGTCCCCTGAGCAGCGCAGAGCGATCGAGGAGGTCGAGCGTCGACACGGTTCGCCGACTGGCATGCTCATGGCTGCCGGTCGTCGGACGACGTTCATCTCGCCTAGAGTTGAGCCCGAGAGCTCGGAGCAGGGCCAGGCAGAGGCCGAGGCAGCTCAGGCAGAGGCAGCAGAGGCCGAGGAGGAGGTCCCTGAGGTAGTTCCCCCACGCCGGTCGACCCGTCGCAGGACTGCGGTGCCACCCCGGCCCGACGTCCCTCTTCGGGGCAGCCGTCCTCCGTCGCGGCGTGCACCTCCGCCGATACCGCGACTGGACCTCAGGGGCGCCACTTCCTCACAGATCCAGACCCTTCGACTTGTGCCAGTGGAGCAGTGGTTTCCCAGGGAGCGATAGGAGCAGGTTGGTCCGTCCTTCTATACAGTGCTGCAGGAGGACTTCTACCAGGGATACAGGAACGCTGGGATCTCTTTGCGGCCCCAGCGTGTTTGCTCACTTGAGGCAGTTGTAGGCGCAGCCGGAGAGCAGATTCGCCCCATACTCACCTACCTACCTGGTCTGGCAGACCTACTGGGGCGGTTTGGCTCCTATATTGAGGACTGGGTATTTTAGTTTTACGCTTCGCTGTGGGTGCACCCCGACCGAGAGACTATTGAGTTGGCACTTGAGGGGGACCACTACAGACTGTTCTCGTCTGAGATTCGGGATTGGTTTGGATTGACACGATCACAGACCCGGATCCGCGACTTGTGTTACGACCGGACAGAGCCACCCCGTCGCCCTCACGGTGGCCCCCAGCCTTCGACAGATTTGGTCCGTCCATGCTTCATAGAGCCGTTCAGTGAGGGTTCGAGCCGCACTCCGAGGGATCTCACCCCTACGGCTCGGATCCTCAACACGATCCTACGGCGGACTTTACTTGCTCGGGTCGGCTTCGGAGAGGGACTTTTACGGCTGCAGCTATGGCTTCTTGCATATATGGTCAGGCAGCAGGAGTTCGATGTCTGGGACGTCATCTTGTGTGAGATAGAGGACACAGTGGCAGAGGGCATTAAGGCCCGCAGGCTGCTACCGTACGCGCACTGGATCTCCTACATTCTTTGGAAGGTAGCTGCCACTACAGGTACTCGCCTTAGTCCGTCCCTCACAGGGTCAGCGACCGTATTCCCCGAGTATAACATGAGCTAGTTGTTGGGATACGGTCAAGACCGCAGACAGCCAGAGCAGCAGGCACAGACTAGCACACGTCAGAGACCTGAGGTGCCAGAGTCAGCTCAGCAGCAGGACGAGGCCGTTCAGGCGCTCGCGGAGCAGGAGCTTGCCGATCTCGAGGGTGGTGACCCACACGTGGCCTCGGATCCCACGGACAGCTCAGATGAGGACTACCAGCTCCCACCCCGCTACCAGCCCAGAGCTCACGACCACCAGGCAGGGTCCAGCGGTACTGCTTCGTCCGACCCAGCTCTACTCGCTATTCTGGCCCGGATGGAGGAGCAGCAGAGGACAGTCACCCAGGACGTCCAGAGGCTTGCCTAGGAGCAGAAGCAGTTAGCCCAGCAGCAGGCCCTCGCTCAGCAGCAGGCACAGGAGCGGTCTGATGCTCTTCAGCACCAGATGATAGCTCTACAGCAGCAGACCTTGAGCTTCATGGAGAGGCTGGCGAGTGGACCTCCCCAGTGGCAGTGGCAGCAGCCTCCCCCACAGCAGCAGCTTCAGTGGTAGCCACCTGTCCTTCCTCAGCCGCAGTTGTTCGGTCCGCCGCCTCAGTTTGCTCAGCAGCAACAGCTTCCGGGCCCCAGCTCCTCGCAGTTCACGAGTTTCACTACTCCAGGCGGGGCCCCGCTCTTCAGTCCGCTCCGCACAGGGTTCACTCCCAGGCCGACAGAGTCGCTCTTCGCTACGACGACCTCTGTCACTCAAGACCTGTCGGCCACGTTCAGCGCGCTCACCGGATTTCCCACTCCAGATCTTCCGGATCCGGTTCAAACGTCGACGGCTCCTGTGACCTCCACCATAGAGACTCTTCCGAGCTCAGTCACGTCTTCAGAGCAGACAGAGCCAGTCCAGTCCGAGACGACCACGTCCGTGCAGCCTGAGTTGTCAGCTATCCCAGAGCTTCCGCACTCCGAGCCTCAGGCTGACACGACTACACAGACTGAGACTGCGACAGAGACAGCGTCAGAGCAGATCGAGCAGGCAGAGCAGTCAGTGCCGGACCCGTCCCAGACCGCTTCTCCATAGCGTCCAGCTACAAAGGGTCAGCAGGCTCCCAGCGACTCGTCCTCCGACTCCGAGGCCCTACTTCAGCAGTTTGAGTTCACGCAGAGGACTCCGGAGACGGCACCTGACTCGTCTGCACCACCTCCGCCCTCCGACGCTTAGTTTGGCGCTTGATGCCAAAGGGGGAGAGTGGCCGAGTATAGCGATACGGGGAGTGTTGTGAGAGGGCTTTGTGTCTTTTGATGTGTTATATTCACATACGCTCTTTACTTATCGCATCTTTTGTGCATATTTATGTTATATACTTATGCTATGGATCTCATGACATGTTTGTGCTCACTATGATTTTATATATGACATGTCATTTCGCTTCGCTCATTACTTGTGCTTAATTCTCACTTGTTTATGTATATGAGCTCTTTACTCTTGCACTTGCTATTCACTCTAACTTGTTGAGTGCAGGATGATGGCATGACATGTTTGAACTTGCCCCTAATCATTTTCTCTTATTTATTGCAAGTTCATACATGTCATGATTTAAAAACCTCTTCTCTCTATACTCGATCTTGTGTTGTCATCAATCACCAAAAAGGGGGAGATTGAACGCATCTTGGCCCCTAGTGGTTTCGGTGATTGGATGAAACACAAGATTACTGTGACTAACGTGTGTTTTGCAGAAACAGAGATGAGTTAGGTCACGGTAATGGCGACGATACGGGCATATGGAGTTCATGTCCCCTGGCGATGGAAATCGTTTCGGTTTTCAAAGGATGGACGACGAAGACGGTGGTAGGCTAGGCTAAGTGTCGCATGGTGTTGGAGGACACTTAGGTAGTCCTAGGTCTTTGTTTTTCCTTTGGCCGTACTATAAAGAGGGGCGTCAATCAGTAGCTTGACCTAGATGAGTCTATTGAGGTAGGTGTGGTGCACACTTGTTATTTCATAGCCCTAGGTAGCTCAGAGAGATGCCTTATGTCGAGAGGAACAAAAGTCGTTAAGACCGCGTCGCGATCCGAGTTGATCTTGCCCTTGGTATGGGCATCGGATGTTGGATCTGTGGGCATCGGAGGCTCCGATGCCCACACCGACCTAGGGTTTGGTCTGGTGCGTGGCATCGGAGGCTCCGATGGTGCCACATCGGATCGTCCGGTGTCACTGTTCACTTGGGAGTGAACTGTGTAGGGCATCGGACGCCGGCATCGGACGCTGAGGGCCAGCGTCCGATGGCCATGCAGAGAGGTTCCAGAGAGGTCTTTTCGGCATCGGACGCGTCCGATGCAGGGGCATCAGACGCTCCCCAGCGTCCGATGCTCCATAATCATGTCTGACAAGAAGGTACAGTGGACCGTTGGACGGGGTCATCGGAGCGTCCGATGCCTGGCATCGGCGCGTCTGATGCCCCCGCAAAATACCTGTCTTGTGCTGATTTTGGATGGTCGGGTTGAGGGGTATATATACTTCCTTGCCTCCATCCATTTGAGTGTTCTTGCCACTTTCATCAGCTGAGAAATACCTTGTGAGTGTGAGTGAGTGCAAGAGCCCTAGTGAGGTTGAGTGATTTGCTAATTGTGTGAATTAGACACCTCCTAGTGAGAATTGAGTAGCAAGTGTGCATCCATCCATCTCTTTGGCCTTGTGTTGGTCAAGTGAGAGTTCTAGCTTGTTACTCTTGGTGATCGGCATCACCTAGACGGCTTGGTGGCAATCGGAGAGCTTGGTGATCATCCGGAGGCATTGTGGATGACCCAAGTCAAGTTGTGACCGGTAGCGAGCGATTCACCGGGCCGGAGTGGCGAAAAATCAGCTCGTAGTGAGCACTTGATCCTTGCGCGGATCAAGGGGGAGCGATACCCTTGTGCGGGTGCTCCAACGAGGACTAGGGGGGTGTGCCGACACCTTGATACCTCGGGAAAAAGATCGTCGAGTCATCTCTACTCTTTTACTTACGCATTTACATTCAAGCAATTCAATTTCGCATTGCTACTTGTTGTTCATTCTATATTGAATTGCTTTGCTAGAGTAGGAGTGGCTTAGACTTGGTCTTTTGTGTGGTAGAATAAATAGAATCACACTTCTAGGCTCTAGGGGGTTAATTGGGGCTTGATAGGTTTTATTATTGCAAGAAGTTTTAGAAAAGCCCAATTCAACCCCCCCCCCCTCTTGGGCATCTTGATCCTTTCAATGGGGAAGAAGACAAGAAGGGGAGGTAGAAGATCAAGATCAACACAAGACCTCACCCAAGTCAAGTGCTACAAATGTGATGATATGGGACACTTTGCCTCGAAGTGTCCTAACAAGCTTGAGAAGAAGGCTCAAGCAACTCATGAGAGGCAAGGCAATGAGAAGCAACACATGTGCAAGGAAGAGAAGGCTCAATCTAAGAGAAGTTGCTACTCATGCCGGGAAAGGGGACACATGGCTAATTCATGTCCCCTAGGTATGACTTCTAAGCCGATTTCAATTGATAATGTTAATATGCTTAGAAAGGATGAAAATGGTACCTCTTTGGTTGCTATTGCAAAACATCCCGCTATCCATACTAAGGCAATGCCTAAGTATATATGTTGCTCCTAACTTGAGAGGACCCAAACTAGTTTGGGTACCATCAAAAAGTGGATGAATTTGTGTAGGTACCATGGCATTGGAGGCTTGATTCAATTTGTTCCATGTTTACCATCATATCATTGAATCAAGTAATGAAGCTTAGTGCAAATCCATCCCAATACCAAGACAAAAGAGTGAAGTCCAAGTGCTACAACATACAAGTGCAAAAGATCAAGTTGTGGTGGTAGATTGGAGATATTTGAAGGCTTGCAAATGATAGATCAAGAAGCTTGCTATTTGATGATCTTGAGCTACTAAGGTATATCTCTAGTTGATCATGTTACTTTAGATGCATATTGTAACGTCCCGCCTCCACGCGGCCAGGCCCGCTTACATCAGGCAGCTTTCATAGGACATAGACTTCCCTCACAGACCAACACCAGTCTTTTCTGCGCACTTTGTCCTCACTCGTGTGCACCCGGGAAGAACTTCCCGGCCGGTCACTGTTGGAAATGCACTTGCCCCACCTCTGCACTTGTGCAGGGGGAAGAGCGAAGGCGGCCAAGCGTCGGAAGCGGTAGCGAAGGTAAGGTGGAAGTGGAAGATGCTCAATTTCCCAAAAGAGTCGTCCCTTTACACTGTTCATCACCTTGGTATTTATAGGGAATGCCAAGGGGCATGGGCCAAATTACAAAAGGGTACAGGAAAGATTCCTCGCCTCCGCATAGGGAGGAAGGGCAAAAGCGTAAATACACAGCTGAAGCGGAAACCCTAATCGGCCACCCTCCAACGCGCCGCCACCTGGCCCTTGTTCACCTTCGGGGAGAGGTGCGGCGGTTTCGACCATCGGTCGCGCTCGCCCTTGGGCCCGCGCCCCTCCGCCATCTGCCGGACCTCCAGCTTTACTTGCCTCCGGGGGAGAAAACCGAAGGTTTGACCTTCGGCCGTGCTCGCCGGACCTTCGGCTTCGCTTGCCTCGGGGGCAGCGCACACTCGCCGCTTGCCTGAACCTTCGCTCCAAGCGAAGGTGGCGTTGTGAGTCAGCGAAGGTTTCCTGTAGTGCGACCGTCGACTTAGACCTGCATGGAAATGCAACAAAGCGACGAGGGTCGAACCCGCATCCGGGGGTTAGGGTAACGGTCTCCAATAGGAGAGGGACCTTGCAAAGACACATAGACTGCGCGAGGGTTATTTCGAGCACTAGTTCGAGCGGCTCTTCTGCCGAGGGTCCTTTCCCCCAACAGTAGCCCCTCGTTGTCTTGGATCTAAAAACCTGTGTTTAGGCCCAAGCAGCGCCTTTCAAAGGGGACAACAAACGGGCTGGGCAGCGACGCCCGCGACTGCTTTGGGCTGGGCCGTTGTAATGTTGTTTGTACTGTTGGAGCCTATTTCGTTTTTTGCGCCGCGTTTTTCGGTTGTCGAGCTGATTTCGTTGGGTGAGGGGCTCGTCTCCCAGCCTATAAAAAGAGAGGGTGGGTGAAGATTTTGAATTGTGCCCTCTGCTATAGCCGTCCTGCTGTTGCGATTTGCTTGTAGCGAAGGTTTGTTTTAGCTTGTGTGCGAGGGTTGAGACGGGCATTGGCGAGCACTCTTGCATGCGAGGGTTTGTTTGATAGTGTAAGGATCTAGAGAGATGGCTAGATTGAAGCAGACTGCTCGCGCTATTTCTCCCACTATGGCGGATGAGGGGATTGCCTTCGAGTTCGGTCTCAGCCGTGTTTGCGCCAGCGAGATCGCATCTTATGTGAGGTGGGGCTGGATTGAGGAAGGAAAAGCGAGGACCAGTGTCGGGGAGACCGTGCCGAAGCCGGACGCAGATGAAGTTGTAGTGTTTGAAGAGTTCTTTTCGGCTGTTCTTCGCTTCCCAGCTGACTCCTTCGTGACTTCGGTCCTGCGAAGGTTCAATTTGCGGTTTCATCAGCTTACGCCTTCTTGCTTCACAAAGATGTCGGTCTATGTCTGGGCCTGCAGGTCTCAGGGGGTTGTCCCTCATGTCGAGGGTTTTGTTCGCACTCATCGCGTTCATATGCAGCCTCGCAAGATTACGGACAGCGAGGGCAAGACCAGCCATGGACAGTTCGCGGTGTACACTTTTTGCCATCGCGCCGGCGCGGAGCTGCCGGTGCAAGCGCAGAAGAACAAGTGGAGCAGCGGGTGGCAGGAGTTTTGGTTCTATTACAAACTCAGTGATAGCTCCGAGCTTTGCGGCGACCTTCCAGTGCTTGGAGATGTGAGCGCCGAAGCTAAGATGAGCATCGAGGCCCATGCTGTTGTTGATTGCCTGAGGGTCGTTGCGCGTTCTCAGTGTGCGCGTGATTTAGTGGAGGAATATTGCTGTGCCAAGATTTGGCCTCTTGGCCGGAGGCGGACTTGGTTCACTGTGGAGAATGACCCTAGGTACGAAGGTAGGGGCTTGAAGAAACCGAGTTTGGATCTGGAGAAGGTTTGGGAAAAAACTCTTAAGAAATTTCCGAGGCGCGAGGACTGGAACGAAGCTGTTTTCAAACGAGTTCAGCAGTGGACGGACGAGCTTGTGGGGAAGCTTTCCCCGCTGGAAGTGAAGGCTATCCATAGCTTGGTGGGCGGCGAAGGTCGAGTGAACCGAATGTTTGACATTCTTGGTATTCGGTACGCAGACTGGCCCGCTCCTTCGAGCGACGACGCGCCGAAGAAGAGGAAGCGTAAAGCTTCGGGAGAAAAGGAGGTCGTCTCTCGGCCGAAGAGAGGCCGTGGTCGAGGCCGTGGCGGAGCTGGTGGCCGAGCGAAGGTGCTTGCGATGAAGGTCGCTGCTGGCTCTGTTGCTGCAGGTACTTCCTCCTTGGCCGTAGCTCCAAGCGGCCGAGGTGCCGGTGCAGTCGGGGGACGCGTGCCTCGCGTTGGAGGGATTGGCGCTTTAGTCCAGATTTCGGGCGGCGAGGACGAATCTGATGATGATGAGGTGGAGGAGAAGGACGCAAAGGAGGGGGAGACGGACGAGGGTTCGTCTGATGAAAGCAGCGAGGGTTCTATTGAAGGACACGACACGGATGAGGAGGTGTCCATTGGAGGCGGAGCCTCGCCGAGTGTTGGTGCGTTGGTTGCCCAGGGCTCAGTTGAAATCGCACAAGATATTGAGCCAGGTAGCCCTCGACGAGGTGCGGTTCCCAGCTTTGCGGGCTCGCACCTTTGGGTGGAGGGGTTTGAGTTCAATGGGGAACTTGACTCTGCGCGATCCCGGGGAAAGAGACCGTTCGGCGAGGCTAGCCGGTCGAGCCTCCCGGAATATGCTAAGAAGCTTGGGATTTCTGATCCGGCGACTGCGCTGTTCACTAGTCCGGACCTTCGGGATTGCCACTTGCAGTGTAGCCCGGAGGAAAGGCGTTTTCTAGGCCGGATCTTCGGCCGCATTTGTGTGCCGGAGGCGGAGGTTCTACTTGCGGATCAAGCGGTTGGTGACACCTTCGACGACGTTGACGTCAAGTTGGCGGAGCTAATGCGCTTGAACCGCTCAGCGAGGCGGAAGGTTAGCTCCGACATGGAATTTATGAGGAACCATATTACTGATCTTGAGAAGGAGAATAGCAAACTGGCGCAGAGTCTAGAGAATAAAGAAATTGAAATGAAGATTGCTTCGGAGAAGGCCGCGAAGGCTCGAGAGGAGGCGGTTGAGCTGGCGAAGCGTAATGCTGATCTGATTGCCGCGGGAAAAGAGAAAGACAAGGCTTTGGCCGAGGCCGAGGGTCGGCTAGGTGATTTGAACAAATCTTGGCGAGCGAGTATGGAGAATGTCAAACGTAAACTTGATTGTTGTCTGACCGAGGCTGGGGGCTCTGCCGGAGAGCCATTGCCTGCAGCTGACGCAGAGGCCTTCGAGGGCTGGCTGGGTAACGAGCTTGATGTATTTAGCTCGCTAGTTTCCAATGCAGCCGATTTTGGTGGCTACGCCGGGGCCTTGGCAATGGCGAGCACGCTTCGTCTGGCGGATTGTGATCATCTTCGCAAGATCAAAAGGCCGAGCCATGTCTTTCCGTCGGTTGATGAAGTTCGTCGGATGAAGGTTGATGACGCAGAAGTTCGGAACTGTGCGATGCGTTTGCTTCGCAAGTTTTGGATCTCCGGAGGTGGCCGAGCTCTCGCCTTCGAAGAAGCTGCCGAGGCTACACGCCAGGTTCGCATTCTTTTTATGATTTTTGATTTTTGTTGGTTTGTTTTAGAGGGGTTGTTGTTGATTTTGGCGAGGTTTGTCTTTTGTTTTGCTTATAGGCTCGACGAGATGCAATGCCCTCGCCGCCCACGGAAGTTGCAGCGAGGGGTGGCTCCGAAGCCGCCCCTGAGCCAAGTTGTGCGGGGGTTACGCTCGCCGAGATCGAGGCGTTGACCGGGGACGTGCCGATCACTGAAGGAAATGCTGCGCAGGCGACGGCGATGGAAGAGGAGACTGCTACGAATGTCGAGGCTGCTGCGGAGGAATCCACGGCGGAGGAGGCGTCAGCTGGGACTTCGACTGTCGCCGTTGGCGAGGGTTTGGAGATTATCCGAGGGGAAGCTGGTCAGGTGTGATCCCTGGGTTTGTTGTGGGGAGGTAGCCGTTTTGTAGATACTGTGGTTGTAAAGACTTGATGAGGCTGAAGCAACTTTTGTATTTTGGTGAAACGTGCAGGTTCCTGATGGAACCGTGCTAAACGTGTTGGACGTCACTCCGCTGGTGTTAAATTATCAAGATGTTTTTATAACTGGTGAGTCGTGGGCTCGCGCTAAGTTTAAACATCCTTCGCTGTCCTTTGAACGTTTTTGGTGGTCAAAGGTGCGAAGGTATGATTTAAAGAATGGTAGGTCGGATCGTTTTTGGCGCGAGGCAGATTATACTGATCGTCAAGCCGACCGCTATTTGTTTGGATCTTCTTCGATCTCGCAAGCCAGCGGAGATGATGATATTGACGAGAACACAGCTTTGGAATATTTATTCGGGCTAAGGGAGCTTGGAGTTGGTTCGGATGGGGCGCTTTTGATCCCGAAGGAAGAACCTTCGGAAGTTAATGAGACGAGGCATAGATACATGTATAGGGCGAGGGTTTTGCCCGGGGAGCTACCAATTGTCCCTGCAGCTCCTTTGTTGTGGGGCCCCTGGTTCCAGTGGAGGGGGGGTTTGAGGAGGAGGCCGAAGGTTTCGGTGATCTGGTGTTGATTGAGGGGAGCGATGGTTCCTTGTAAATAATTTTTATTTTTGGGATATGTTCGTTGTTGTAACGTTACTTTGTAACGGCATGAGAAAGACGTAAGGGTTGCGTGCCATGTTTGCTGTGCTATTTAACGTTTCTTATATTGTTTTAACAGCGACGCCCTGTTTTATTTTTGGCGAGGCTCGCGCGCTTGCTTGCGTGAGCTTGTTTTGAAAAAACAGCGACGCCCCCTTTTTCTTTTAGCGAGGCTCGCGCATTTGCTCTCGTGAGCTTGTTTTGAAAAAACAGCGACGCCCCCTTTTTCTTTTAGCGAGGCTCGCGCATTTGCTCTCGTGAGCTTGTTTTGAAAAAACAACGACGAGCTTGTTTTGAAAAAACAGCGACGCCCCCTTTTTCTTTTAGCGAGGCTCGCGCATTTGCTCTCGTGAGCTTGTTTTGAAAAAAACAGCGACGCCCCCTTTTTCTTTTAGCGAGGCTCGCGCATTTGCTCTCGTGAGCTTGTTTTGAAAAAAACAGCGACGCCCCCTTTTTCTTTTAGCGAGGCTCGCGCATTTGCTCTCGTGAGCTTGTTTTGAAAAAACAGCGACGCCCCCTTTTTCTTTTAGCGAGGCTCGCGCATTTGCTCTCGTGAGCTTGTTTTGAAAAAACAGCAACGCCCCCCTTTTTCTTTTAGCGAGGCTCGCGCATTTGCTCTCGTGATGAGCTTCTGTTGTGCTTTGCGGGGGTGCTTGACTTTTTTGGACTTCGCGCCTCCCTTTGTTTTAGGCGGAGGTGAAGTTTGCTTTTTTGCGAGCCCCTGTCATTTGTGCCAGGGTGCTCGACTTTCCTCCCCTTGTCTTAGGCGGAGGTGAGTTTGCTTTTTGCGAGCCCCTGTCGATTGTGCCAGGGTGCTCGACTTTCCTCCCCTTGTCTTAGGCGGAGGTGAGTTTGCTTTTTGCGAGCCCCTGTCGTTTGTGCCAGGGTGCTCGACTTTCCTCCCCTTATCTTAGGCGGAGGTGAAGTTTGCTTTTTGCGAGCCCCTGTCGTTTGTGCCAAGGTGCTCGACTTTCGTCCCCTTATCTTAGGCGGAGGTGAAGTTTGCTTTTTGCGAGCCCCTGTCGTTTGTGCCAGGGTGCTCGACTTTCCTCCCCTTATCTTAGGCGGAGGTGAGTGTGCTTTTTGCGAGCCCCTGTCGTTTGTGCCAGGGTGCTCGACTTTCCTCCCCTTGTCTTAGGCGGAGGTGAGTTTGCTTTTTGCGAGCCCCTGTCGTTTGTGCCAGGGTGCTCGACTTTCCTCCCCTTATCTTAGGCGGAGGTGAAGTTTGCTTTTTGCGAGCCCCTGTCGTTTGTGCCAGGGTGCTCGACTTTCCTCCCCTTATCTTAGGCGGAGGTGAAGTTTGCTTTTTGCGAGCCCCTGTCGTTTGTGCCAGGGTGCTCGACTTTCCTCCCCTTATCTTAGGCGGAGGTGAGTTTGCTTTTTGCGAGCCCCTGTCGTTTGTGCTAGGGTGCTCGACTTTCCTCCCCTTATCTTAGGCGGAGGTGAAGTTTGCTTTGAAAGGAAAAGGAATGTTTTTCGAAGCAATCTTAGCAGGTTTTCATCGAATGTAGCGCTCTTGAGAGAGACCCGCTTTTTCGATGTTTGGGAGTAGAGGTTTGGAGATTTTACTTTTTTTGGGGTTCTAACCTGTATTGATGCTTTGGATACTGCCTCGTTAAAAAACCTTACGCCCCTTCGTAAGGAAAAAGAGTGCAGCTCCTTTGTTTGTTTACATTCATAGAAATGGAAACATGAGAAGCGAAGATGAATTACAACTTGCGAGGGCTCGCTAGGGCCCCGCTATGGGTAGTATTTGCGAAGGTCGTCGATGTTCCAAGTGTGAGGCAGGATGTTACCCTCGCTGTCGGAGAGGTGGAAAGAGCCAGGACGGTTGCTTTCCACAATCATGTATGGACCTGTCCACTTGGGCTGAAATTTTCCTGCCAAGCTGGCATTTTGTTTTCTGATGAGGACGAGGTCACCCTTCTGCAACTCTTTGATTTTGATCTTTTTATCTCTCCATTTCCTGGTTTCTTCTTGGTACTTGTGAAGGTTGTGCACTGCATTGCATCTTGCTTCTTCGAGTAAGTCTTTATCGAGCGATTGGGCTTGCTCGTCAGATGCGAGGGTTGTTCTGAGCGATCCGTATTTTAGCTCTTCTGGAAGCACCGCTTCTTCGCCGAACAGCAGCTTGAAAGGAGTGAATTTTGTTGCTCTGCATTCTGAGGTGTTGTGAGACCAGGTGACCGAAGGTAGTTCATCGGCCCATTTACCCTTGGGTCTACCCTGCAGCTTTTTGGAGATAGCTTGGAATATTGTCGCATTGGCTCTTTCAACCAGGCCGTTGGATTGCGGGTGTCAGACGGAGGCGAAGCATAACATTGTCCCAATTTGTGCACAGAATTCTTTGAAGACCTCGCTGTCAAACTGAGTGCCATTGTCGACGGTTAGGTGCTGAGGAACTCCAAAGCGACAAACTATTTGTTGCCAGAAAAACTTTTTAACTGTGAGGGAAGTGATGGAGGACAGTGGCCTTGTTTCAATCCATTTTGTGAAGTATTCCACAGCTACCACCGTATAGCGAAGGTTCCCGGGAGCTGTCGGTAATGGGCCTACGAGGTCCATCGCCCACCTTTGCAGAGGCCAGGTTGGGCATATGAGAGTTGTGGGTGCCCCTGGGGCGTTTTGGTTTTTTGCCATCAGTTGACAACCCTCGCAATGCTTGACGATGGATTCCGCATCTCTTAATGCTGTTGGCCAGTAGAAGCCTTGCCGGAACGTTTTGCCGACTAGAGCCCTCGGGCCGTTGTGAGAACCACAAATGCCCTCGTGGATTAGCTTGAGAATGTCATTGCCTTCGGACTGTGACACACATTTGAGCCATGGCGAGGTTACCGAAGCTTTGTACAACGTATTGTCAATGATCTTGTATCCTCGCACTCTTTGTTTTAGTCTGTTTTCTTCTTCTCTGTTGTTTGATTCATGGAGCCCCTTGATGTAGGCCATGATTGGTGCTCTCCAATCCTCGCATTGAATTGCGCTGATCAGCTTGATGCTGATATCAGAAGCCTCGAAGGCTGACCGAGTGGAAACCTCGTAGAACACATCTAGAGGAAGATGTGACTGCTGCGCGGCTGCTTTGGCTAAGCAATCTGCTTCGCTGTTTTCAGTCCGCGATATTGCTTTTACGGTTATGCCGAGGAAGAAAGATTCTAACCTTCGGACATATTGAAAATACTTTTGAAGCTCTGGATCTTTTGCTTTGTAGTTCTTTTCAATGTGCCCCGCAATGACTTGAGAGTCTGTGTTGATGAGTGCCCTTCGGACTGATAACGATCGCAGCCTTGAAAGTGCCAGAATCACAGCCTCATATTCAGCGGAGTTGTTTGTGCATTTGAAGTCAAGCCTTCGTGCGTATCTCAGCTTCGACCCGGAAGGCGAGACTAGAATGGCCGAGGCACCGGCTCCAGTTGCACCCCAGGCCCCGTCGACGTAAACGATCCAAAACTGGTCCTGCTGCAGCTCACCGGGGCGAGGGTCGGGTGTCCATTCTGCTATGAAATCAGCCAGCACTTGTGATTTGATCGCTGTTCTGCCAACGAAGGTTACAGCATAACTGTTAAGCTCGACTGCCCATTTTGCTATTCTTCCAACGGCTTCGTTGTTTTTGAAAATGTTCTCGAGAGGGTACGTCGAAGGTACATGGATCTCGTGCGCCTGGAAATAGTGCTTGAGCTTTCTTGATGCCATGACGACGGCGTATGCTATTTTCTCAAGCTCCGAATAATTTCTCTTTGGGCCTTCGAGGGTTTCTGAAACATAGTAGATTGGGGCTTGTCTGGTTTTGTTGTTTTCGCGGAGCTCCTTGATGAGGACTGCGCTTGCTGCGTGTGGCGAAGCTGCGACGTAGAGTAACAATAAGTCTCCCTTGCTTGGGCTGGTTAGGGCAGTCTAGCTAGTCAGGTACTTTTTCAACTCCTCGAAGGCCTTTTGCTGCTGGGGACCCCAGTTGAATGGAGCGTTGCTTCTGAGTGTTTCAAAAAAGGGTAACCCTCGCTCTGCGGATCTTGAGATGAATCTGCTAAGTGCTGCCAAACGACCGGTCAGACGCTGAGCTGCTTTCTTGGTCGCCGGAGGTTCCATGTTCATGATGGCATCAATCTTCTCAGGGTTGGCTTCGATTCCTCTGGCTGAGACGATGCAACCTAGCAATTTACCTTCGCTTACCCCGAAAACACATTTTTCTGGGTTTAGTTTCAGTCCGGCGGACCGGAGGTTGCTGAATACCCTCGATAAGTCTGGTATGTGGTTCTGTTTTAGTTCACTCTGGACGACTAGGTCGTCGACATAGGCGGAGACAGCATGCTCATCCTTGAAAACTTCGGAGGTCATGCGAGCGAAGGTTGAGCCTGCATTTTTCAAACCTTCTGCCATCCTTCGGAAGCAAAAGGTGCCCGAGGGTGTGATAAAGCTTGTTTTTTCTTCATCTTCTTCATTCATCCAGATCTGGTGATAGCCTGAGAAGCAATCAAGGAGGGATAGCATTTGGCAACCTGCCGCTCTGTCGACCAGGGTGCTTATGTTTGGGAGGGGGAAATCATCCTTCGGACAGGCTTTGTTCAAGCAAGTGAAATTGACGCACATTCGCCATTTTTTGTTCTTCTTTTGGACTAGGACCACATTTGAGAGCCAAGTTGGGTATTTGACTGGGCGAATGACGCCTGCGTCCAGAAGCCTTTTTACCTCAGCCTTTGCTGCCTCCTTTCTTTCTTCTGACATCTTGCGAAGCTTTTGTTTGATTGGGCGATAGCCTGTTTTGATGTTCAGGCTATGCTCGATCATTGATCTGTTGACTCCTTTTAGGTCTTCTGCGGACTAAGCGAAAGTGTCGGAATTTTCTCTGAGGAAGGTGACGAGGTTGCCTTCTGATTGAGGGCCTAGATTGGCTGAAATGATCACCTTTCTTTCGGCATTACCCTCGAAGAGTTGGACATGTTTGGTTTCCTCCTTTGGCGCTGCCTTCACTTTGTCATTGCAGACCTCGCCCTCGACGCTGATACCGGGGGTTTGAGGTTTTGACAAATTGTGTACATTACGTTGCCCCAGGGCTACGTTCCCTTCAGCTGTCCTTGCAATGTCCTGGTCCCCAAATACTGCGACCACACCCTTCGGAGCGGGAAGTTTCATGCATAGGTAGGCGGGATGGATGACCGCATTGAACGCGTTTGTGACCCCTCGGCCAAAAATGGCATTGTATGGGTGGAACATGTCGACGACATCAAATGTTATATGTTCCGTCCTACAGTTGATTTGGTCGCCGAAGGTCACGGGCAGAGAAATTTTCCCGACGGCTCTCACTTGTTGACCACCAAAACCGTATAGGGGGTTGTCGGCCGGTTGCAGAAGGTTCCTGTCAAGCTTCATGCTGTCGAAGGTTGAAGCGAACAAGATGTCAGCGGAGCTTCCTGTATCGACCAGTATTTTGGTAACAGTCCACCTAGCGAGGTTGGTTTCGATCACCATAGCATCTGTGTGAGGGTAATCTCTTAGCTTCATGTCACTGGAATCAAAGGTTATGGGGATGTGAGACCAACGACCGAATTAATGTGGTCCTTCGACGGCCACGTGGTGAACGCGTCTGGCATGTTCCTTCCTCTGCCGTTTGTAACCATGGTCCTCATTTGAACCTCCGGTGATAGCTAGAATCACACCGAAGGTTGAAGTTGGATTGTTGATGGTCGTTTGGCTCGGGGCTTCGGCTTTCACAGGTTGTGGTGCTGGTAACGCGGGGATTGGCGGTGGTGGTGGCAGAGCGTTGGTGGCTTGGTGGGTTGTTGGGGTTTGGTTTTGGGGGGTGGTTGGGTATGTAACTGTGTAAGTTGGATTTTGGCGTTGTGGGATGGTGGTTGGCTGATAAGAGGTTTGGTTGTAGAGTGGGTGATGAGTGTAAGGGGGTTGTTGCGAAGGTAGGTCGTAGTTTATGGGGGTATAGTGGTATGGTGGATTTGATGGGTGGAAACTTGGTTTCCTTGTGTGGTTGATGGTTCGGGAGTCTGACGAAGCAGCTTTCCTGGATTCCTGGTATTCTTTTCCCTTGGCAAAGCATACGCATTGCTTTGTTGTGTGCCCCTTTCCCATTCCACAGAAGTGACAATACATTTTGGCAGGATCTCGCTGCTGGTACCGCTGATTCGGCGGAGGTGGCAAACCCTGCGGGGCTTGGCTGCTCGGGTGTTGAGCGTCCCGTCTTTGATCTTCATAATTTGTTGCTTTGTTGATTGCACTGACGTTGTTTTGCTCTTGGCGAAGGTTGCCTTCTCTCGGTTGAGGTCTCGGTTGTGGCCTCTGCTGAGACCTCCGAGCATCAGACTTCGCTCGGAAGTCCATGTCTGCTCTACAGTATCTTTCCATTGTCTCGTGCAATTCTTCGATTGTATTTGCCGGTTTCCGAGCAAATTTCGAAGAGCACGGGCCCGGGCGGAGGCCGCTGACTGCAGCGAGGATGACAGCCTCGTCGGATATGCCCGGGGTTCTTGCTCTGATTTGAATAAACCTCCGCCAGTAATCTTGGAGGGGCTCGCGCTCTTCTTGCTTGCAATTGAACAGTTCGATGGGGTTTGACGGGGCTGGAGTGATGCCCTTGAAATTTGTACACAGCTTGTCTCTGAGGGTGGCCCAGGAATCCACAGTTCCGGGGCGAAGGTTGTTGTACCATGTTTGTGCGATGTCTCGCAGAATGATGACGAAGGATTTTGCCATTGTTGATTCATCACCGCCTGCTGCGGCAACTGCTGCTTCGTAGCTCATGATGAACTGGCGAGGGTCGGAAAGTCCATCAAAGCGAGGTAGGTTTTGTGGATTGTAACATGGTGGCCAGGGCTGGGTTTGGAGTATTTGGGAGAGTGGTGACTTTGAATCATATGGCATTTGGTGTTGCTGATGCCTTCGCTGAATGCGAAGGTTTTGTTCTCTCTCATCTGGGTAGAGTTGGCGGAAATTTGGTTGTCTCACAGGATATGGCTCTGGGTGTACTGGTGGTGGTGGGGGTGGTGGATGGTGACGAAGGTTATCTTGATTCGGCTCCTCATTCCCCTCTTGCAGCGGGGGTATCTCCTCATCATTCCAGCCTTCGGCTTCGGCTTCTACCGCGGCAAGGGATTCCTCCATACGGCGAAGCCGCTCCCTGGCCTCGTCTGCCCTCTGTCTGATCGAGCGCAGTCGGTTATGCCTCTCAAGCTGTTCCAGGCGCCTCTTCTTCTCTTGCAGCTCAGCCTCGAGCCTTTCAAGGGCCTCGAGGCCCACCTCTTCTTCTTCTCCCTCTCCTTCTCCCGAAGTGTGTGGGTGCGGCTGCGTCGCCACTCGGGCCTGGGGGCCCAGGGATTGGGGTTCCGGGGTGACATTCTCTCCTCCCGAGGGCTGTACAATTTCCTCAGCAGGCGGGACTACCGCCGCCGTCTCTCTAGCAACGCGCTGGTCCCTCGTCGAAGGTGCTCTCCTGTTTCCCGCCATTTCAGACTTCGAGTCCCCACGGACGGCGCCAAACTGTTGGAAACGCACTTGCCCCACCTCCGCACTTGTGCAGGGGGAAGAGCGAAGGCGGCCAAGCGTCGGAAGCGGTAGCGAAGGTAAGGCGGAAGTGGAAGATGCTCAATTTCCCAAAAGAGTCATCCCTTTACACTGTTCATCCCCTTGGTATTTATAGGGAATGCCAAGGGGCACGGGCCAAATTACAAAAGGGTACAGGAAAGATTCCTCGCCTCCACGCAGGGAGGAAGGGCAAAAGCGTAAATACACAGCTGAAGCGGAAACCATAATCGGCCACCCTCCAACGCACCGCCACCTGGCCCTTGTTCACCTTCGGGGAGAGGTGCGGCGGTTTCGACCTTCGGCCGCGCTCGCCCTTGGGCCCGCGCCCCTCCGCCATCTGCCGGACCTCCAGCATTACTTGCCTCCGGGGGAGAAAACCGAAGGTTTGACCTTCGGCCGTGCTCGCCGGACCTTCGGCTTCGCTTGCCTCCGGGGCAGCGCACACTCGCCGCTTGCCTGAACCTTCGCTCCAAGCGAAGGTGGCGTTGTGAGTCAGCGAAGGTTTCCTGCAGTGCGACCGTCGACTTAGACCTGCATGGAAATGCAACAAAGCGACGAGGGTCGAACCCGCATCCGGGGGTTAGGGTAACGGTCTCCAATAGGAGAGGGACCTTGCAAAGGCACATAGACTGCGCGAGGGTTATTTCGAGCACTAGTTCGAGCGGCGCTTCTGCCGAGGGTCCTTTCCCCCAACAGTCACCCATCCCTAAATTTCTCCAGGCCAAGCACGCTTAACTTTAGAGTTCTTTGGGGACGGGCTTCCGAAAAAGAAGTTGCAACTTGTTGGTATGAGTATTCTATTAATCCTATTAAGCCCTGAGCCGAGATGTTACAATCTCACCCCCTTAAGAGATCGACGTCCTCGTCGATCAATCCCAGGCCAGGAACGTCCTCTCTTGGCCACGTCCGTATGCCCAATGCCAGCGCATATGCCATGCTGTGTGACCACTCTGGATCCACACCAGCCATGCGCACTATGCCTGCGCAACTGCGACACACGCGCCCGTGAAACCGCGAGAGTCGGCTCTGATACCATTGTGTAACGTCCCGCCTCCACGCGGCCGGGCCCGGGAAGAACTTCCCGGCCGGTCACCCATCCCTAAATTTCTCCAGGCCAAGCACGCTTAACTTTAGAGTTCTTTGGGGACGGGCTTCCGAAAAAGAAGTTGCAACTTGTTGGTATGAGTATTCTATTAATCCTATTAAGCCCTGAGCCGAGATGTTACAATCTCACCCCCTTAAGAGATCGACGTCCTCGTCGATCAATCCCAGGCCAGGAACGTCCTCTCTTGGCCACGTCCGTATGCCCAATGCCAGCGCATATGCCATGCTGTGTGACCACTCCGGATCCACACCAGCCATGCGCACTATGCCTGCGCAACTGCGACACACGCGCCCGTGAAACCGCGAGAGTCAGCTCTGATACCATTCTGTAACGTCCCGCCTCCACGCGGCCGGGCCCGGGAAGAACATCCCGGCCGGTCACCCATCCCTGAATTTCTCCAGGCCAAGCACGCTTAACTTTAGAGTTCTTTGGGGACGGGCTTCCGAAAAAGAAGTTGCAACTTGTTGGTATGAGTATTCTATTAATCCTATTAAGCCCTGAGCCGAGATGTTACAATCTCACCCCCTTAAGAGATCGACGTCCTCGTCGATCAATCCCAGGCCAGGAACGTCCTCTCTTGGCCACGTCCGTATGCCCAATGCCAGCGCATATGCCATGCTGTGTGACCACTCCGGATCCACACCAGCCATGCGCACTATGCCTGCGCAACTGCGACACACGCGCCCGTGAAACCGCGAGAGTCGGCTCTGATACCATTCTGTAACGTCCCGCCTCCACGCGGCCGGGCCCGCTTACATCAGACAGCTTTCATAGGACATAGACTTCCCTCACAGACCAACACCAGTCTTTTCTGCGCACTTTGTCCTCACTCGTGTGCACCCGGGAAGAACTTCCCGGCCGGTCACCCATCCCTAAATTTCTCCAGGCCAAGCACGCTTAACTTTAGAGTTCTTTGGGGACGGGCTTCCGAAAAAGAAGTTGCAACTTGTTGGTATGAGTATTCTATTAATCCTATTAAGCCCTGAGCCGAGATGTTACACATATGAGTTGATTGAATTGGATATCTATGCATATGTTGCTTGCTATAAGATGATTGAACGGATAAATTGCTTAGTGATCAAGTTTGAGTTAATTTGATTGGATATATTCACAAGATGACCTTTAGTAAGTTGATTTGCATGGATATATGTCTTGTGTTGATGTTCAAGCAATTTTATCTCAAGTTTGATTCAAATTGGTAGAGTATAGCTCAATTACTCAAAGATGTCCAAAATCTGAAATCTGAGCTAGCTGAGATGATAGCCATGTTTGGATGATCAAATCTTTTTGGATTGGCTTGAAATTTGGTACACATGCTCTACACTTATGATATTTGTTGCTGTGCAAAATTCATGATTATTGGATAAGATGTACTTTGGTTTTGGAGTAGATCTTGTCAACTATAGTGCAGCAGTTTTCAGCATGTAGTACTATGGAAAGAATTGAAATCTGGTAGCAATCTAGAAAGCCAATGAAGCTCAAATTTTTATGGCTGCTAGAACACTTAGAGAGGCACATCTCCACCAAATTTCATAGTCATTGGACTTATATTTTGGGAGATAGGCATGTTTCTTCGAGAAGGATAGAATCTGCTTGAAAAGTGACAATTATTGGATTGATCTAGAGTCACTTTGATTGAAAGGCCCTCAAGTTGGAATCATGTTTATAAGTGGTTGAGGGTCCTATGTTTGGTTTTGAAATGAGCTAGAAGTATGACAAAGATGAGATCAAGACCAACATCAAGATGAAGAAAAAAAAATTCAGTCCTAGTATCAATTGAAGATCTTTTGGAAGAAAGAAAAGGACTCAAAGAAGAACTCAAAGAAGGATTCAAAGTCACATTTCAAGAAGAGTTCAATTGGATCAATCAAACAAGGTCAATTCAAGTGAGTATCAAGGATGATTCTTTGGAGAGAGGTCACTTCTCCCGGTTGGTAGTACCAACGTTTGGAGGAAGTTTGGAGGCGTTCTGTGTAGATCTAGATCTGGCCTAGAGGTAGTACTGCCATAAGGCCGGTAGTACCGACCCTACTACCGACCCTCTGTGGGCAGCGTGCAAACTCTCTGTTCGGAGGAGTTTTGGCCTAGAGGTAGTACCGCTACAAAGCCTGTAGTACCGGGGCCGGTAGTACCGACCCTACTACCAACCATACTACCGCCTGTGTTAGGAAGGGGATCCTAACGTTCATTTGGACAGCCGGTAGTACCGGCCCAGGGGGTCGGTACTACCGACCGAAGCGCAGAAAAGGGGAAACGGCTAGTTTGTGGCTCCCCTCTATATATAGTCGTGGTAACCGGCCTTGGGCTGGTTGGTCAAGTTGGCTAAGCACTCCATAGCCTTGGTAGCTTGTGTGGATGTGCTAGCGACCCCTCTAACACACATATGCTTTAGTGCTTATCCGATTTTGTGAGAGAGCGATCCTAGTGCGTTGCTTTGAGAGATAGCATCGAGTGGCACTAGGTGTTCGAGTTGCTAGCCGGTGTGCTTATTACTCTTGGAGGTTGCCACCTCCTAGACGGCTTGGTGCGTGACTCCATTGTGAAGCCCGCAAGAAGATTGTGTATGGCTCCAGAGAAGCTTTGTGAGGGGCATTGTGCTCGCCCCGCGGGAGATCGCGAAGAGCAACTCTACTGGAGAAGAGGCATGAAGAGCGCGAAGTGGTCCGGCCGGATCAAAAGCTAGAGCTCTTGGTGAGCACTCCATCGTGGAGAGGTTGGCTTAGTGTCACCACTAGCGAGAGGATCGGCGACAACCTTGGGCTTGCTTCAACGGGGACTAGCTTGGTGGCAACCAAGTGAACCTCGTGATAAAATCTTGTGTCCCCGTCCGTTGTTGCTCTTATTATTCTTGTTTCTTTGCATATTACGCTTGTTCTTGTGTTCTTCTTGTTCTTCCTCCCTCCATCACTCTATCTTAGGTTGGGAAGGCTTGATCCACATTTTGGCAAGGAACGAAGACTTGGGGAAGCTACAATCGTTATCTACATCATCTACGGAAGTGGGGTAATTGCTAGATCTGAGATTGCATCTCGCCCACTTCGATTTCGTAGCTCCCTGCAGGTGCCCGGTAGTACCGGCCTAACAGCCTAGTAGTACCGGTGTCGGTAGTACCGGCCTAGCAGCCCAGTAGTACCGACTGCCTGATTGTTTACACTAGCTTGTATTGCAATATTTATTGTTGTGCTAGTGTTTAGTTGCTTAGTTTGTGTAGCTAAGTTGAGCTCTTTAATTTGGCTTGTGTAGCCTTGTTATTGAGCATTGCTAGTGAGCTTAGGCTTTGTGCTTTGCTTTCTAGATTGCATAGGAGCTCCCCCGTGCTTGAAGTACTAGTTGCATAGGCTTGTGTGACCTTGCTTCTAGAATTGGTTAGCTGAGCTCTAGCTAGCCCGACACCTTATTTGCATTGATTAGGATCTTTTGTAGGGTGTCATAGAGTATAGGTAGAGGGGTGTAGTCTTAGCTAGACCGATAGTTTTAATTCCGCATTTGTTTCGGTTAGCCGCTCAGATTAAGTTTAATTTTAAAAAAGGACTATTCACCCCCCCTCTAGTCTGCCATCTCGTCCTTTCATTGTGAGAAGACGAACCAACAAGAGAGTGTCCAATCTTTGGAATCCTACATGACTTGTGAAGTTTGTGGAGAAACTGGACATTTTGGGAGCCACTGCCCCGAGCTACATGAAGATTTGAACTTCATCAACAACAACAACGGTTTCCGTCAACAGAATCAAGGATGGAATCAGCCTGCAAATTCTCAAGGTAACAATTCATTCCTCCGCTCTAATTTTCATAATTCTGATAATTTCTCATTCTTGAAAAATTTAGTTTACTCACAAGGTAGAACTACTGATTTCTTGAATAAGAAATTAATGTCGAATGATAAAACCCTTGAGAATATAAATGCTAAATTGGAAGATTTCTCATCTGCTCTGAAAAATCAACTTAGCTTTAATAAGATGTTAGAAACCCAATTAGCTCAACTTGCTGCTATCATACCATCTTTTGAATTTGGCAAAATTCCTACTAAACCTGACATGGAAACTGCAAATATGGTTGAAATAAAACATTTTAACTATTATGAAGATCAAACCATGACTGTTAAAAAGGGTGATCCTCGTAGTCCCATAATTAGATGCTCAATCTTTGGTGAAGTCTTTAAAAATGCCATGTGTGATTTAGGATCGAGTGTGAACATTTTATCTAAAGATTTCTATGAAAACTCATTCTTTCCACCCATGTCATCCACATCTGCCTATGTTGTGCTAGCTGATCAATCCACTTGCTATGTAGAAGGAATAGTTAATGATTTACCTGTTCATATTAGAGGCTCCTATATTCCTGCTGATTTCATAATACTAGATATGGAAATAGGAAAGATGTGCCTTTAATTTTTGGTAGACCTTTCTTGAATACTGTGTGGCAGAACCTCCTAAATTAAGTGGCCCACATGCACCCATCATTGTCCTAAGAACCTTTGATCGGCGTGCATGAGTTCCAAATGATTCAAGAGGTCTGTCGGGTGTCCTCGGGAAACCCGAATCATCCACGTTACATTCTTTCCCGGATAATCCCTTGTCAAGCATCACAGTATTACAACAGTTTTATAGGTAAGATAAATCAGAGTAAAGCGGAAAGATTATAATACATAGATTTAAAACTTAGAGTTTTACAAACCATAAGTACTTATTACATAAACGGTTCGGAACTTATATTACATATTACACACAAAAGTTTTCACTTGCCCAAGGTCACACATTAGAATCATCATCACTCTCTTCTACTAGAGTGAAGTAGCACTGTCCATCAAAAGGTAGATCCATGTACTCGCCTGCAACAAGGGTTAACAAACCCTGAGTACAAAAGTACTCAACAAGACTTAACCGTCTAGGGAAAAGAAGAAGACTTAGGTATGAAGGCTGTAAGGATTCAAGGTAAGGCTTTAGCAAAGTCAAAGCATTTTGTTTGCGTAAAAGCTTACTAAAAGTAAAACCTATTTTCAAGTTTTAACTCAAGTTTGTAACTAGCCAAAGATTCTTAAACCTTCATCCTCTTTAAAAACTCATATCATAACCATCCCATTCTTTACTACGGTGCGGGACAGTGGATTGAGGCTCCATATCCGAGGAAACACGGCGATTCGAATCGATTAAACCCAGCTGGGGATTCAGTACCACACGACATATGTAGAACTTAATCTTGCATATATCAACCCTATCTATAGATCCTCCCATACAAGAACGGGTCCGCGCCACCCGAGAGTACAGTACACCTCCAATCCGGGTCTTTAACCCACGAGGGTACACGCTACTCCCGCCATCTCTCCACTCCCAGTGCGCGGTTAGCTGTTCTCAGGTATCGGAATAGCTATAGACGAGGCTTACGACCGCATGTGGGCTGTACTCAAAGGTCTCAAACACAGCGGTCCAACAACGATCAGGTCCTATGTTGAGTAATCTTACAACAAGACTCCACTCTTGTTGTAAGTTACTATCATTATCATGTTGTCTCATGATTCATTACTCCCATAGCATAGCCACCATTTTGAAAAGCATCTACTATAAAAAGTAGTAAAGCTTGGCTAAGCATACTTAACATTTTCATAAACAGGTAACCAGGTTAAGGGTTGGAAACATCAAGGTAGGTAATGCATCAAATAGGATTCACCCAACTCCTATTACCTAATGCATCATATTACTCAAGTGAAATAACTTTAGAAAATCACAAGAATAAGGTTAATGTCCGGGGCTTGCCTTGAGAGTCAGCGAAGTCCGGAGTCTCAGAAAAAGAAGAATCCACTCCCTCAAGAGATATCCACGGAGTTTCAGATTCTTCCGGAACGGGAGCTACACGTAAAAGTGCATATGCATGATCAATGAGATGCTTATGACATGATCATGGTAAAGATGGAAATCTTCTAAGCTATAACCTTTACAGAGGACAACTTTCCATCACGGTAAAGTTGCAAACCAACAAACCCATTATAGTTATTCTAAAGGTTAAACAAGTTTTATTATTTTCTTTAAATATAAAGATACAACCTAACAAGCAACAAAAAGGTACTTGTATAAAGAAAATCCATAACCAGGGAGCAAATCATGCTAGTTTTCCACTGGTTGTCAAACAATACCAAAAATCACACAATCCTAAAGTGAACATCTATTTCTTTTTATTTTATTTAACAAACCCTTTTATATAGCCTTTTACTTATACACAAATCATACTTTGTTAAACAGAGATGAAAATAAACATGAAGGTGTATATCAGTGATATAAATTCCCATGTCAAATTTCATGATTTTTGGAAAAACACAGAAAATTACATAATTCAACAAAGTTGCATTTATTAATTAAAGTGCAGAATTAATTGTTATAGCAAAAGTGCTCCAAACACAAGTTTCATAATTTTTATATTAGCACAGACATGATATCAACTAACATGTCAAATTTCATAATTAACAGAGCTATAGATTAATTATAGCATAAAGAACAAAACTAGCTACTGTGCATAAAGCCAGAAAAAGAAAAACTTAAATCTAGCCCAAACGGGGCTTTCGGCCCGCGACTGTGCGGCCCAGCGCCCGCGAAAGCCGGCCCGGCCTGGCTCCCGCCCGTGCGCGCTGGTCACTTTGCAGAAAAGCCCTTCGGCTTAAAGGAAACCAACCCGCAGTCTAACTTACTATTCAACAGAGTCTACGACTTTGCAACTAACACCCTGGACTTTCTCGTCTTTACAACGAGGAGGTCCACGACCCTGGCTCGAACGGACGGCGGCGCACCGAGCGGCGGCGAGCCTTACGCCGGCCAACTCCGGCCAGTAGAGACCTAACGGACGCGAGCATCCGCACCGGCAAGCCAACCGCAACCGATTGAGCCCCTAACCCTAAACTCTACTGCTCCGGCGAGGTCTGGCCACGCACGGCGGCGGACCGAGCCACGGCGGAGCTATTCCGGCGAACCTAGGCCAGAAGCAAGCGAGCGGAGAGGTTAGACAGGACCAGTGGCTCACCCTGGTGCTGATGGTGTAGCTGGTTTGGGCGGAGGTTGCACGGAGAGAAGGTGTCCACGGAGCAGTGGCCTTCGGCGGCGAGCTCCGGCGAAGATGACGTCGTTCCGGCGATACCTAAGCACCAAACAAAGAACCATCGAGCCGATGAGTGCTCTGGGATCAAGACGAAACGGAAACAAAAGACAGGGAGAGTAGAGGAGTGCCCAGTTGGGCTGACCACGGTGAGGTCGAGCTCGGCGGCGATTTCGCCCGGCGGGAAGAAAAACGGCGAGGACGAGCGCTCTGGTGTTTTAGAGATGGCGAGGGTAGGTTCGGGAGATGCGCAAAGAAGTGAACTACTTATAGGCGCGATGAATTTGGATGAGATAGATCAGAGACGGTGCATTTGAGGATTTGGATGGACTGGAGCCCGTCGGTGCTTTGGTGGCGAAAAGTCGACGGCGAGCTCCGGAGAAGGTGCCACGACGCGAAGAAGAGCGCCAGCAGCTGCTTGACTTCGCCACGAGCACGGTCGCGCGCTCATTCGGGAGAAGTCGACGCCTTTTGCGCTGGCGTCGCCGATCAAAAGCTCGGCGGCCACCGCCATGAACAGAGAGCCAAGCATATCTCCCCCTTTCCTCATTTCCAAAATCTACCCTTTCTGAAAATTTAAAATTACTTTAGATTTTTGAATATAAGTTGAAAATATGTTAAAATATCAAATGTTCAGAATTTAAAACTGAACATCTTTTATTTTTGCAGCAAACCCAGAAAATGCTTAGATTTTAAATTAGGGTTTGCAAATCAAAAGGGGACAAAAAGGACAAAAGGGTATTTTCACAATTGCTTTTAATTTCAAATAAGAACTTGAGAAACTTTAAACATCAAAGTTGATCCTTACCAAAAATGGAGCAACTTTGCTTTTTGAAGCTTACTCAAATTCTTTTTAGATTTTGATTGCTATAAAAGGGAATAAAATAGGATTTTTAAATTAATTACATTACTTAATTAAATTCCAACCAAATTTGAATTATACCCCAATGGTGACTTGAAACATGTTCCAAATACACCTTTGAGACATAATACCAAGATGTGGTCCAAAATTCAACTACTATATAAGAAATTACCATTATACCCCTAAAGATATACAAGCACTATCACTAATATGAAAGCATAAACTAAAGTTTAACTTAAGCACTTTTATCAACTAAGCACAAGCATAAAATAATAAACTTGTTTTAGTGAATGCATAACCAGGTTATCACTCAAATGAAATGCCAGTGCATATGATGACATGTCAAGTTTTAGTTTGCTTAACACCAGAGTGTTACAGCTCTTTCCCCCTAAAAGAAATCTCGTCCCGAGATTTATCCTAAAGGCTAACTAATGGAAAAGGAAACGTGTCAGACACTTTTATTGCTAACCTTTTCATATAGCAGGGAAAAGGTCATCATATGACAGATTAAAGGACTATACAGAAGAAAGAAACTCAGGAAAACTTTCTGAGAGAAACTCTTCTGATTCCCATGTTGCTTCATCTTCCGTATGTTGATTCCATTGAACCTTATAGAATCTAACAGTTCTTTTTCGAGTGACTCGATCTTTCTGGTCAAGAATTTTGACAGGATATTCTGAGTATGTCAGATCAGACTCTAATTCAATCTCTTCAACATGAATGACATGATCAGGCACTTGAAGACATTTCTTTAACTGAGAGACATGGAACACATTATGGACTAAAGATAGCTGTGGTGGTAAATCAAGTTGATATGCCACCTTTCCACATCTTTTAAGGATCCGATAAGGACCTATATATCGTGGTGCCAACTTTCCTTTGATTCCAAATCGAGTAACTCCTTTCATTGGTGACACCTTGAGATAGACATAATCACCAATTTCAAAGGTAAGAGACCGACGTCTCTTATCGGCATAACTCTTTTGCCTGGATTGTGCTTTCTTCATGTTTTCTCGAATCAATCTGACTTTTTCTTCAGCTTCTTTAACTAAGTCAACCCCGAAGAGACTACGTTCTCCAGATTCAGACCAGTTTAAAGGTGTTCTGCATCTTCTGCCATACAGAGCTTCAAATGGTGCCATCTTAATGCTCTCTTGATAACTATTATTGTAAGAGAATTCTGCTAAAGGCAAACATTCATCCCATTTCTCTGAATAACTGAGTGCACATGATCTTAACATATCTTCTAAGATCTGATTAACTCTTTCAGTTTGACCCCCAGTCTGTGGATGGTAAGCTGTGCTGTGCAAAAGCTTGGTACCCAAAGATTCATGTAAATGCCTCCAGAAAACATTGACAAACTGTGTTCCTCTATCTGATATGATAGTCTTGGGTATACCATGCAAACTTATAATTCGATCAAAGTACATCTTGGCATAATTAGATGCATGATATGTTGTCTTGACAGGTAAGAAATGAGCTGACTTAGTTAGACGATCAATAATGACCCATATGGAATCAAACCCTTTTGATGTTCTGGGCAGACCCACTATGAAATCCATACTAATGTCATCCCACTTCCAAGATGGAATTGGCAACGGTTGCAACTCTCCAGCAGACCTAAGATGCACTGCTTTTACTTTCTGACAAGTATCACATTTAGCTATATAACTAGCAATTTCAAGTTTCATCTTAGTCCACCAGAATCTCTGTTTCAGATCATGATACATCTTATTACTGCCTGGATGTACTGAAAATCTTGTTGCATGAGCTTCATCAAGAATCTGCTTTCTGAGTTCAGGAACTTTTGGAACTACCAACCGATCCTTGAACCATATCATTCCAGCTTCATCTATTTTGAAATTAGAATTCTGCTCAGAGTGAATCTTTTCTTTCAGATGGATCATTCCCTTACTTTCCTTCTGGGCTGCAACGATCTGATCCTTAATGGATGATTGAACTATCACATTCGTGAGATTTCCTTGTGGAATCATTTCAAGGCTTAACCTTTCAAATTCATAACACAAGGTAACATCGATTGGTTTGACTTCTAAACATTTGCAATGACCTTTTCGGCTGAGTGCATCTGCCACCACATTGGCTTTACCCGGGTGATAGTGTACTTCAATATCATAATCTTTTATCAGTTCCAACCATCTTCTCTGACGCATATTCAGTTCAGACTGAGTGAAGATGTATTTCAAGCTTTTATGATCAGTGTATATATGACAAATATTACCCAACAAATAATGTCGCCAGATCTTCAGAGCATGGACTACAGCTGCCAACTCTAGATCATGTGTTGGATAATGTTCTTCGTGCCGTTTAAGCTGTCGTGAAGCATAGGCAATAACTCTACCTTCTTGCATCAGTACACACCCAATACCTTTGCCTGAAGCATCACAAAAGACATCAAAGGACTTTTCAATATCTGGCTGAGCTAGTACTGGTGCCGTTGTTAATAACTCTTTCAGAGTCTGGAAAGCTTTTTCACATTCTGACGACCATACAAACTTGGTGTCATTCTTTAGCAATGTTGTCATTGGTTTAGAGATCTTGGAGAAGTCAGGGATAAATCTACGATAATACCCTGCTAATCCTAAGAAACTCCGAACTTGATGTACTGACGTTGGTGACTTCCAGTCAAGAACTTCTTGAACTTTGCTTGGATCTACTGCAACACCTTTAGCTGACAGAACATGACCCAAGAATTGAACTTCATCTATCCAGAACTCACATTTACTGAATTTAGCATATAACTGATGTTCTCTCAGGCGAGTCAACACTACCCTGAGATGTTCTGCATGCTCTTCTTTGGTTTTGGAATAGATGAGTATGTCATCAATAAACACAACCACGAACTTATCTAGCTCTGGCATAAACACTGAATTCATCAAATACATGAAATGTGCTGGGGCATTGGTCAGACCAAAAGACATGACTAGATATTCATACAGACCATATCTAGTAGTAAATGCTGTTTTTGGAACATCTTCTGGTTTGATCTTGATCTGATGATATCCTGATCTCAAATCTATCTTCGAAAATACCTTCGCACCAGTAAGTTGATCAAAAAGAAGATCAATACGGGGCAAAGGATACTTGTTCTTGATTGTCACACTTCATTCAAGGGACGATAATCAACACATAGCCTCAAGGTATGGTCCTTCTTCTTTACAAAGATTGCTGGACAACCCCATGGTGACGAACTGGGTCGAATGAAACCTTTATCTAGCAAACCTTGTAATTGAGCTTTCAACTCTGCTAACTCCTTTGGTGGCATCCTATAAGCTCTTCTGGCTATTGGTGCAGTTCCTGGTTTAAGTTCTATTTCAAATTCCACATCACGATCAGGTGGCAGACCAGGTAAATCTTCTGGGAACACATCAGGAAACTCACAGACCACTGGTATATCTTGGATTCCCTTAACAGAGGTAGCACACACTTGCTCAACTGCTCTCTTAAGAGTAGGAAGATGGATAAGAAGTTGAGACTTGCTATTAGGTACGTTAAGCTTGATGGTTCTATTCAAGGTGTCTATCACTGCACCTCTCTGGTTCATCCAATTCATACCCAAGATCACATCTATACTTGGATCTTTTAAAACTATCATGGAGGTTGGAAATATATATCCACCCAGATCTATAGGTACCTGACGTACCATTTCCTTAGTACATAGTCGACCCCCAGGTGACTGTATAAAGAATCTATCTTTTGTTTCATCAATAGGTATACCATGCTTTTCCGCAAATGTTCTATTCATGAAAGTATGCGATGCACCAGAATCAAAAAGTGTAACTGCTGGGTGTTGAGCAACAGGGAACATACCAAGCATAACAGGTTCTCCTTCAGGAATAGCTTCTATTTGAGTATGGAAAACCTTTCCTGTCTTTGGAGCACCCTTATTCTTCTGATTGTTCTGTGCATTTCCCTTGTTTTGATTGGCGTGCTGATTTCCCATTGGCCTTGGTACATTGGCATTGGGAACATTCTGCCTTGGATAAGGACAGTCACGAGAAAAATGCCCAGACTTTCCACAATTATAACATGGATAGTTTGTAGCTTGTGGCACTGGTGGACGAATGACAGGAACATTCGGCTGACGTTGATTATTGAAAGGCATAACAGGCCTTGCAAACGTCCTCTGTGAATACTGCTGTTGCTGGGGAGGACGATAAGGTGGACGATAGGATGGGCGGAACTGCTGAACTGGATGATATACAAGCCTCTGACGCTTCTTGTTGCCGCCAGATGATCCTGATCCGGACACAAGTCCCCTCTTCTTCTTGGCTTCCTTATGTTTGCGGTTCTTTGCTTCGCTTGCTATAGCAATATTCACGGCCTCATTAAAGTTGATGTTGCCACAAGTGGTCATCATAGATTGAAGCTTTGTATTCAGACCCCTCATAAAACAGGCCTTTTTCTTTGCATCAGTATTAACTTGATCAAAAGCATATTGAGATAAATGATTAAATTTCCCGACATACTGCATCACCGGTTCATCCCCCTGACGTAATGCCAGAAACTCTTCAAGTTTCATTTGCATAATACCATCCGGAATGTAATGCGCCCTGAAAGCCTCTTTAAATTCAACCCAAGTTATACGATGACCGGCTGGTTGTACAGCCAAGAGATTTGCCCACCATACACCAGCAGCTCCCCGAAGCTGTTGTGCTGCGAATACTGGCTTCTGGGTTTCCGTACAATTGATAAGACTAAACTTCTGCTCCATAGTGCGGAGCCAATCATCTGCTTCCAATGGTTCATCAGCTTTTATAAAGATTGGAGGACGTGTATCTGTGAAATCCACATAAGTTGTTTCATCCCTATTGAATCGGCCATGACCACGTTGTCCGGCATTCTGATTCTGAGCTAGGAGAGTTGTGGCATTAACCAATGCCGCAATAGCATCGGCTAAGGAGGGTGGAACTGGCGGTGGGTTGGGTATATCATCTCCGCCACGAGAAGAACTAGCTCCACGAGTATTGACAGGCATCTGTTTAACACAACTATATTTGATTAACATATCATCTCACATATAACACATAACAAGCCCATTTTATTTATCAAACAAGCCACTCTGAGATAGAAGGATTACTGAGATTATTACATATATCACCAGGCTAGAGGTTTTTCTGACTAACTATGTTACAAAGTCAGAATGATTCATTATGATACATCTCCATATTATTCCACCTCTAGATCTAGGATTCTGCTTCGGAGGAGATCTCATACTCCTCAGGTTCTAACTCTTCATCCTCCTCTTCCTCTTCGGTTTCTTCCTCAGTAGTGGTTGGCATAGCAGGTTCGGAATGCAACCGTGCAGTTAGTTCCTCCAACTGCCTGTGTAACTCAACATGATGGTTTGCCATGAGAGTTTGGTTATCCCTCATGGTATCCACCCGGCATCGTGCCCGATTTCTCTGATCTACAGCCTGCCTCCACTTATATTCATATTCTTGGTGTTTCTTGTGGTGATATTGCAATTGTTCATTAAGCTCCTCTCTTTCTCGGTTACCCCTCATTCTTTCTCCATTTGCTCTAGCTAAATCCATGTATAGGCGGTCTACTTCCGCCTGCAGTTGTGAAGTGGCACTGTTACTACCTTCACCTTCTTCGTAAGTAACCAGGGGCTGGTTACTTCCCTCACTCTCAGCAGGGCCATCATTTCTTGGGGCAAGAACGTGCCGAGGAACACCTCGAGGTCCGGTACACTTGCGTGCAGTCTGCCTAGTACGGGCCATCTGCTAAAATATATCTATTTTGAAGATTAGAACTATATATGTTCCAGGATTAAGAGATAGAGTTTTATAATTAGATAGTTATATTAACTCTATTTAGATATAACTTCTAAGAGGGAAAGTTAATTATAGGTTATCAATCATGATGCATGAATCGAACTTACGAACAAAGCATACATCAAATAAACAATTAACTTTAAAACAGTCACTTACTATAAAAGTGAATAACTTTCTTTTCATAATTAGGGCAATATTATAAGCAATGTTCCTTAGATATAAATATCACCATAACTATACTAAAAACATATCCATTTAGATAGAAGGACAAGTCTAAAGAATGAATCAAGACAAGTCAGAAGAATGAGACAAGTCTTAGAAGCAATTTGGACTCAAACTAATTTGAAATTTAGTTTGACTCAAAACTTTTGAAGTTTTCAAAAATAAATACTGTTATACTTTCTAAGGAATTCCTGCTCTGATACCAAGCTATGGCAGAACCTCCTAAATTAAGTGGCCCACATGCACCCATCATTGTCCTAAGAACCTTTGATCGGCGTGCATGAGTTCCAAATGATTCAAGAGGTCTGTCGGGTGTCCTCGGGAAACCCGAATCATCCACGTTACATTCTTTCCAGGATAATCCCTTGTCAAGCATCACAGTATTACAACAGTTTTATAGGTAAGATAAATCAGAGTAAAGCGGAAAGATTATAATACATAGATTTAAAACTTAGAGTTTTACAAACCATAAGTACTTATTACATAAACGGTTCGGAACTTATATTACATATTACACACAAAAGTTTTCACTTGCCCAAGGTCACACATTAGAATCATCATCACTCTCTTCTACTAGAGTGAAGTAGCACTGTCCATCAAAAGGTAGATCCATGTACTCGCCTGCAACAAGGGTTAACAAACCCTGAGTACAAAAGTACTCAACAAGACTTAACCGTCTAGGGAAAAGAAGAAGACTTAGGTATGAAGGCTGTAAGGATTCAAGGTAAGGCTTTAGCAAAGTCAAAGCATTTTGTTTGCGTAAAAGCTTACTAAAAGTAAAACCTATTTTCAAGTTTTAACTCAAGTTTGTAACTAGCCAAAGATTCTTAAACCTTCATCCTCTTTAAAAACTCATATCATAACCATCCCATTCTTTACTACGGTGCGGGACAGTGGATTGAGGCTCCATATCCGAGGAAACACGGCGATTCGAATCGATTAAACCCAGCTGGGGATTCAGTACCACACGACATATGTAGAACTTAATCTTGCATATATCAACCCTATCTATAGATCCTCCCATACAAGAACGGGTCCGCGCCACCCGAGAGTACAGTACACCTCCAATCCGGGTCTTTAACCCACGAGGGTACACGCTACTCCCGCCATCTCTCCACTCCCAGTGCGCGGTTAGCTGTTCTCAGGTATCGGAATAGCTATAGACGAGGCTTACGACCGCATGTGGGCTGTACTCAAAGGTCTCAAACACAGCGGTCCAACAACGATCAGGTCCTATGTTGAGTAATCTTACAACAAGACTCCACTCTTGTTGTAAGTTACTATCATTATCATGTTGTCTCATGATTCATTACTCCCATAGCATAGCCACCATTTTGAAAAGCATCTACTATAAAAAGTAGTAAAGCTTGGCTAAGCATACTTAACATTTTCATAAACAGGTAACCAGGTTAAGGGTTGGAAACATCAAGGTAGGTAATGCATCAAATAGGATTCACCCAACTCCTATTACCTAATGCATCATATTACTCAAGTGAAATAACTTTAGAAAATCACAAGAATAAGGTTAATGTCCGGGGCTTGCCTTGAGAGTCAGCGAAGTCCGGAGTCTCAGAAAAAGAAGAATCCACTCCCTCAAGAGATATCCACGGAGTTTCAGATTCTTCCGGAACGGGAGCTACACGTAAAAGTGCATATGCATGATCAATGAGATGCTTATGACATGATCATGGTAAAGATGGAAATCTTCTAAGCTATAACCTTTACAGAGGACAACTTTCCATCACGGTAAAGTTGCAAACCAACAAACCCATTATAGTTATTCTAAAGGTTAAACAAGTTTTATTATTTTCTTTAAATATAAAGATACAACCTAACAAGCAACAAAAAGGTACTTGTATAAAGAAAATCCATAACCAGGGAGCAAATCATGCTAGTTTTCCACTGGTTGTCAAACAATACCAAAAATCACACAATCCTAAAGTGAACATCTATTTCTTTTTATTTTATTTAACAAACCCTTTTATATAGCCTTTTACTTATACACAAATCATACTTTGTTAAACAGAGATGAAAATAAACATGAAGGTGTATATCAGTGATATAAATTCCCATGTCAAATTTCATGATTTTTGGAAAAACACAGAAAATTACATAATTCAACAAAGTTGCATTTATTAATTAAAGTGCAGAATTAATTGTTATAGCAAAAGTGCTCCAAACACAAGTTTCATAATTTTTATATTAGCACAGACATGATATCAACTAACATGTCAAATTTCATAATTAACAGAGCTATAGATTAATTATAGCATAAAGAACAAAACTAGCTACTGTGCATAAAGCCAGAAAAAGAAAAACTTAAATCTAGCCCAAACGGGGCTTTCGGCCCGCGACTGTGCGGCCCAGCGCCCGCGAAAGCCGGCCCGGCCTGGCTCCCGCCCGTGCGCGCTGGTCACTTTGCAGAAAAGCCCTTCGGCTTAAAGGAAACCAACCCGCAGTCTAACTTACTATTCAACAGAGTCTACGACTTTGCAACTAACACCCTGGACTTTCTCGTCTTTACAACGAGGAGGTCCACGACCCTGGCTCGAACGGACGGCGGCGCACCGAGCGGCGGCGAGCCTTACGCCGGCCAACTCCGGCCAGTAGAGACCTAACGGACGCGAGCATCAGCACCGGCAAGCCAACCGCAACCGATTGAGCCCCTAACCCTAAACTCTACTGCTCCGGCGAGGTCTGGCCACGCACGGCGGCGGACCGAGCCACGGCGGAGCTATTCCGGCGAACCTAGGCCAGAAGCAAGCGAGCGGAGAGGTTAGACAGGACCAGTGGCTCACCCTGGTGCTGATGGTGTAGCTGGCTTGGGCGGAGGTTGCACGGAGAGAAGGTGTCCACGGAGCAGTGGCCTTCGGCGGCGAGCTCCGGCGAAGATGACGTCGTTCCGGCGATACCTAAGCACCAAACAAAGAACCATCGAGCCGATGAGTGCTCTGGGATCAAGACGAAACGGAAACAAAAGACAGGGAGAGTAGAGGAGTGCCCAGTTGGGCTGACCACGGTGAGGTCGAGCTCGGCGGCGATTTCGCCCGGCGGGAAGAAAAACGGCGAGGACGAGCGCTCTGGTGTTTTAGAGATGGCGAGGCTAGGTTCGGGAGATGCGCAAAGAAGTGAACTACTTATAGGCGCGATGAATTTGGATGAGATAGATCAGAGACGGTGCATTTGAGGATTTGGATGGACTGGAGCCCGTCGGTGCTTTGGTGGCGAAAAGTCGACGGCGAGCTCCGGAGAAGGTGCCACGACGCGAAGAAGAGCGCCAGCAGCTGCTTGACTTCGCCACGAGCACGGTCGCGCGCTCATTCGGGAGAAGTCGACGCCTTTTGCGCTGGCGTCGCCGATCAAAAGCTCGGCGGCCACCGCCATGAACAGAGAGCCAAGCATATCTCCCCCTTTCCTCATTTCCAAAATCTACCCTTTCTGAAAATTTAAAATTACTTTAGATTTTTGAATATAAGTTGAAAATATGTTAAAATATCAAATGTTCAGAATTTAAAACTGAACATCTTTTATTTTTGCAGCAAACCCAGAAAATGCTTAGATTTTAAATTAGGGTTTGCAAATCAAAAGGGGACAAAAAGGACAAAAGGGTATTTTCACAATTGCTTTTAATTTCAAATAAGAACTTGAGAAACTTTAAACATCAAAGTTGATCCTTACCAAAAATGGAGCAACTTTGCTTTTTGAAGCATACTCAAATTCTTTTTAGATTTTGATTGCTATAAAAGGGAATAAAATAGGATTTTTAAATTAATTACATTACTTAATTAAATTCCAACCAAATTTGAATTATACCCCAATGGTGACTTGAAACATGTTCCAAATACACCTTTGAGACATAATACCAAGATGTGGTCCAAAATTCAACTACTATATAAGAAATTACCATTATACCCCTAAAGATATACAAGCACTATCACTAATATGAAAGCATAAACTAAAGTTTAACTTAAGCACTTTTATCAACTAAGCACAAGCATAAAATAATAAACTTGTTTTAGTGAATGCATAACCAGGTTATCACTCAAATGAAATGCCAGTGCATATGATGACATGTCAAGTTTTAGTTTGCTTAACACCAGAGTGTTACATACTGTGAATGCCTGCACATATGTGGGGAGTGGTAAAATGCAAATGACATTAGGAGGGAGGAAGGAAATATTCTCCTTTTCCCGTGGTCCCGCATATGCCGCTAACATGCAGGTAGCAAAACCCGTTCGTACCAAGAAGAGGCGCCCAAGAACAAGGTGGAACATAAAGAAAGAACCACCTCCTACTGAGTTGTGTAATTCACATAACAAAGGAGAGGTGCCAAAAGAAGAAGAACCTGATGAAGTACTGAGAGAAGAAGTGCCCAAGGAAGAAGAAGATCCACCCGATAAGGATGAAATTCCATGGACCTAAGGTATGGTTTTACTTTTAATTTTTCCCTTCAATTTTCCCTTTTTTTGAATAAATAACATATGTCATGCATGAAACTAAAAAAAAATTCAGTTATCCTTAGTTTTATGCATAGGTATATGTTAACTTAGTTAGAATAATAAAATAGGATAGTTTCTCTTTTCACAACATTAGATAGTTTCCCTTTTTAATAAAATGAGAACAAGAGCTTCGACTGAGAAGAAGAAGATCCTTCACCAAGCAAGAAGTCAGCTTGGGGGAGACTCCTGCTCCAATAAGGTATGTCTCAAGCCTACACTTTACATTCAGTTCTTAAATTCTATATCTTTTGAATGTCAAATGCTTGCCTAAATAACCATTCCATGAATAAAATTGATAAAATGTGCTTAAATAAGTTGAAACCTGACTACGATTTGAAATATGTCATACAAATGCTATTGTTATGGTTTGAATAACTGGTCTTATCTAAGTTGTAACTTTTGTGGGTTGCACATGCTTTAACTGAAATCATGCTTAGTGAATAAAGTTAGTAAGAAATGGAGTAATTCTTTAAACTTGCTAAGGTGAAATTAGGACCTAATCTGGAGGATTTCTTTTAAAAATTATGAAAACCTTGCTAAAAGTTCCTCCTAGATTTTATCCCATCCCACCACCAGCCAAATATTTGTTAGTTAAAACCACAAAGAGCTTTGTCTGTGTTGAGCTTTGTTAGACCTCATAGATCTTAGTAGAGAAGCTTATCATATCTTTTGATCAAGATACACACACACCCACCATATTGCTTACTTTCCACTTTGGAAGTTTGCAACCACCAAATAAATTGCTCATTCTCTACACTGGAGATTTGCAATACCTTGCCAAACATTTCTCTCCCTTTCCCTACTCATTTCAAAAATCCTTTCCTGTAGATATCTGGGGAAATCTAGAGCTAAAAAAAAGAGAGATACGAAAAAAAGAGTGAGCAAAGTAGCTCATGAAAGGACTATGTCCTAAGAAAAAGTGAGCAAAGTAGCTCAAGAGAGGACTATGTCCTAAGAAAATGTGAGGACACATCTTTTGTCTACTCACTATGTATCCAAAAAAAAGAGAGAATTATCATTAGCTCTCGACCCCAGAAATTAACTAGGAAGGATTATGAAGTATCCCTCTATACACTTCCACATAACCACACATGCACATCTTGATCAACTTTTATGGTTTGCTGCTCCTTATGATCTGAGTGTCTAGCTTAGCAATAAACATTAGGCAATTTGCTCATGATTCTTAGCCTACCTATAACTCCACATATCATTCTTTAGAAATAGGAGAGGCTACATTTTGGTCTAAGTGAGGATTTAAACACCATTGAGTGACAAAGTGAATCTTGGAGGACTTAAGCAAGTTGTTATCTTTTGAAAACCTTGAAAAACCTCCAGACAAAATCCTAGTCAAACCTAAGCAAGATAAAAGTTTCCTATCTACTACTTTATTTCACTCTTGCATGTTTGAAGTGAAAAGCTATAAGCCCCACATTGCTATGATTAACGATATATACTAAGTTATTTCTCACTATACAATATGCACTTGTATACATCTTAAAGTTGCTATCTATTTCATGCTCAATGCTTAAACCGCATTGTTGCTCGAGGACGAGCAACAAGTTAGCTTGGGGGAGCTTGTTGATGGTCCTTAAACACCTGTTTTACCATCAACAATTGACCCTAAAGTCCACCAAAAAGGCATGAAATGTAGTCAAATAGGTTTCAAACTAACCAAATTCCACATGTCCATAGATTTCTATTTGAATGCAGGATTTGGAACAAATTTGGAGAATGGACCCACCAGGAGACGAGCCCACTCACCAGGACCCATTTGGGCCTGAGTGGGGTGGCGCCCGCCACCCAAATGTGGCGCCCACCACATGGAGAGGCCCAACTCTCCCCCTTTGCCATGTCACCGATCCGTGTGACCATCCCAAGGCCAAATCTTGGCCCTTGGTCACTAGGTCAGTGGCATCGGACGACTCAGATGGAAGTGGCGTGGATCAAGACCAAATGGCGGTTACTTGGACATGCAACCGACCTACCAACCGCCTCTCTGGAGCTCCTGGATGCCGTGGAAGAAAAGGCGGTGCATCCAATGGTGATGAGGGTGGCGGCCGCCACCTAGGGCTGGCGCACGCCACTAGGGTTAGCCCTAGGTCGGTTGGCTGCCGCCTATAAATACCCCCCTGAGGCATCACTTCATTGACATCCCAAACCAAGAAGCAAAACAAGCAAGAGAAGCAAGGATAGAGCCAGAGAGCTAATAGCTTAGGGTTTAGCGAAGCTTAGGCAAGTAGGTAGCTAGTAGAGCAAGGCATCTTGCCCTTGCGGGAGCGCTGCTCAAGGCTTAGCTCAAGAGTAGAGGCGTGCGAGTGATCGGTCCTGAGCTGGGAAGAGTCTTCCTTCATCTCCGGTTCAGGTTTTGCTCTTGTATCTCAAGCACTTTACTATATTCTAGTTCATCATTTCAAGTATTACTTTATTCTACTTATCAGTATTGAGTAGTATACTTGATTGATTGCTTGAGTGCCTAGCTATCCTACAGATCAATTCACTTAGCCATAGTAGTTAATCTCTAGTGAGCTTAGTGTTTGATCTTTGCCAATAGGTTGCTTAGTTAGTTTAGTGTTTATCTTATAAGTCAAGTATTTGCTCTGACGTCCGCAAGGGTGTCTCTATTCAAAGCTAGGGTAGAGATAGTTAGAATATAGTTAAGCATGGTGCTTAGTTATAGACTTACCTTCAGATACGGCTGGACCCCCGGATAGCTGTGGTAGCAAGCAGGTGGTGACAACCCTGTGCGCCTTGAATTCCACCACGTAGTTAGCCCAGTTTAACAGTAAGGCTCGTTGTGCTAGCGTTCAACCTAAGTCAATGGTAAAGGCTAGTACGCCTCGATACTTGATAAGATAGGAATAAAACTTTACTTAACTAGGTTGCTTTATTGACATTTGCCTGTCTTGCTTTGTAGTTATCTTGCTCTGTGGTTATCTAGGAGTAGTTAGTAGTTAGTAATTAGTTAGTTATCCTTAGTTATCCCATTCTATCTATCTAGTTATCGACCTTACCTTAGCCATCCATATCACCCTTACCTATCCACCCACATATTCTTTCTAGCCTTTCTCCTTTCCCTTTTCTTATTCTTCAACTCTCATCCCCTCCTTGACTCTACTCATACACCACCCTAGCCTTCCCTTGGGATCAAATAAATCGACACCTGGTACTCCCAGGCGAAGTGCTACTACGATAGTTCTGTGCGCTTGCAGAATCTCCTCCTGGTAGATTGCATTCTCTCTAGCTAGCTCCTACTAGTGTCGGGATTGACAACCCCATTTGGCATTAGTAGACAGCTGCTTTAGCTCCACTCCTTTAGGTATAGTGACTGGACTTGCTTCAAGCACTTCTGACACCGTTGTCGGGAATAGATTCCATAGTCTACTCCTAGTAACGACGTTGGCTAGTGTCAACAAGCATTTCTGGGCCGTTACCGGGGATAGTTGCCTAGCTCTATCTTTAGTGAAGCTAAGAACTACCAACACTTGGATAGATTTACTACCTTGCCTCACATTCTCCAAACGACGAAGCAAAATCAGCCCGTATTTCCTTGAAACAAAATCCTTTCTCATGGCTTTCTTCAAATCCTCCCAATTCTTGATGAGACGCTTATGTGGATATTGTTTCCACCAATCAACAGCATAATCTTCAAATTCAAGTATGGCTCGAGATATCTTCTTTGTTTCTGAAAATTCTTGATCTTCAAGTTCAATCTCCATTTGTTCTTGCCACTCAAGAAATTCCTCTGGATCAGTACTTCCATAGAATGGAAGATTGGTGTACCTTCGACCTATCATGGTTAATGCATATGCAAACAACAAGCTTATATGTGGTATAAGATAATATGTGGAACTCGCACGACCTCACCTCTCTTACCAACCGAAGCTCTTATGAGGTCCCTACGGGTTACAGAAAAGCAGAGCGTGTGGTGGTAACAGAAAGTGATGGTTAGGCGAATACAAGACCAGAGAGTGCCGATCACGATGGATTGTAAGTGGAGCTTGGTAAGGATTAATACAAGGAAAAAGCAATCTGAACTCTAGTTATTGTAATGTTAAATAACAATCCAAACTAGATATTCCCTGCCTAGTGCTGACCACAAGATATGAAAGATGTAAATGGATCACTCACGCACAATGAAATTTTAGAGTTGATGCAAACAAGGAGTATGATTGGAATGCAAGTGTTGCGATCAGATCCAACCACAATTTTGCACGAAACAAAGATAGCAAACTGGTTGCACAACTTGATATGATGAATTTTCAACACTTGTGCATATAAACTAACTGATCTTAATCTCTTTTTTTTATCTTCTTGCAACACTTTTTTTTGCACGTTTTCTTTCTCCTTTTTTTTGTGACACACTTTTTCTTTAAATAGAACTGAACACACAGATCAAATATGATACTTGCACACTTAGGATAGAATCATATAAGCACAAAGCAACCAGTGGCTATAACTTGATAGGACCAAAGTTAACGCGAAGGATGATATAGATTTCAGATTTTTTATAGGGATTTTTCAGATATATTAAAGAGGCACAAAGGACACACGAAGGATAAATGATCAGTGTCTAAACAAAAACTTAACAAAACTCACTTAAAATAACAGATTGAAACATAGGGCTATGGCGAAATAATTTTTTTATGGCTTTTTGGTGGATAGGACGAACACAAAATATATGTAGCTAAGGGTAAAGATTCCTACCGTGGTAACGAAAGCTTTGATACCAGATGATGTGTTTCGTTGTCCCGATCTTCACGATGTAGGATCTTGAACTTAATAACTAGCTGAAGAACAGCTGGATAACTTGCTGGAAGCAGCGATAACTAGTGCAACCTGACAAATAAAACTCGAAGCCAACCACCGTCTTTAACCGGCAACCTGAATCGAGGATTCGCCCAACCACACTCTCAAAGAACCAACTAACACAGCCTACAATCAATCAAGGCAAACCTTGAAGGGAGTAGGAGCACCAATTGGGAGCGGATGACGCCGCCGCTTCTGTAAATCCCGCGAAGGAAATCACAAGAACAAAGGGGAAGAGAATACACTCTCAGATTTGTTAGCACACAGCTGAACAAAGGGGTTCTCTATTTCGATTATCAAAAGTCTTAAGTTTGCTATGAAGCAATGACATATTTATACTAGGAATAACCCTCCAAGATAGGTATAAACACGAAATGGAAATGAAAAGATAGACTATGTGAACAAGCTTCCACGAAAGGGGCTTCTGAGTTAATCCCGTGTGACTGTTGGACTTCAGAGCAGTCTTCAATGTTTTGGCAATAACTCCTCCTAGGAAAGTCCAAATGATGCACCGTTAGTTGTGTTGGAAAGTTGACTTGATAAGCTTTCACACCATGTGCAGCATGCAACATGAAGTTTCGTAGATTGGTACAGTTTTGCACGGCAAATTGGACAACATGCAGTCTGTCCAGCAGCTGACTAGTATGCACTAAATCTGGTCGGCAGCCAAGAGGAAAACTCCAAACTGGTCGGGGCTTATTGCATTGGAAACTAGACTTCATAAGCTTTCCAAAATATCCTCATGGGTCTTCATAGCTTTTGTGAATCAAAAGATATGACTAATTCTTTCTGACGGTTCTACTGGACTGGACTGGTCGGAGTGTGGATCTTCACTGTAATCAACTCTTTGTGTGTTCTTGTCTTTCTCCTTGGTGAACCTGAGCAATAGCAATGTGCACGACTTAGGTAGTATATAATTCTCATTAATACTAAAATAAATTTTAAAAAGTAGCGCGTGCACCTTTTGTTATAATTTCTTTGCTTGGCTACGTGTAACATCGAAGACTTGGGTTGGTGACTTGTTGTAGTTTGACTTGGAGCTTGTAACATCTTCGTTGTCGGTGTGTTGGTCGATATGCTGTTCGGTGATGTCATATCAACATACCTTCGGACCATCTTGTCGTGGGTGTCTTGCGGAGAGCCATAGCTTGGGATGATGATCTCCCAGTTCAAGCGTGCTGCTGGAGGTCCAGGTGTAGGCTTTGCTCATGGTGTTGATGTTTCATCTTTTGGCAAGATTGGAGAGTCGAGTGGTCCTAACCCATGTGAGAAGCCCAACTCCACCACTACTTCCAAGCTTACTAAGATTCCACCCAAAGAGCCTCTCAAGCCTAACACCAAGGATGGAGTGTTTGTTGAACCTCCGAGAGCTCCACCCAAGAAATAGACATGGGCTCCAAAACCAAACCCCCTCAAGAACAAGCTAGACACAATGCCACCTATCCAGGAGGAGCTTATGCCACAGAAGGGCAAAGTGATCCACACCCACTACCGTGAGTACCAACAACCCCCTATGAGAGCGGTGAGGTATCATTGTGAGCACTGTGGGAGAGATGGACACTTGAGTGAGATTTGCTTTTGGCGCAAGAGAGAGGCGCACCTTGCAAAGGAGATGAACAACACGAACATCCTTTCCATGATGTATATGTGCCGAATGTTCATAGGTGTGCTGCTAGGCCAAGAGGTCCAAAACCTCAAGTTCCTAGGCCTAGGCCGCGAAAAGGTCGTGCCCGGCGGGAGCCTACAGTTCTGGGCTATGGACCCCGTGGCGGTGGCTTTGTAGTTGAGCGTTTCCCTCCACCGCGTTTTGATCATCGCGATGGACGCTCCTCCTTTAGCGGATCACGTTTTCCTCTACGTGGTGATCGCTCTTCTCGTAGGCGTGCTAGGAATGGTTTTTCTGCTAACCGTTCTTTTGAGTACCCGGCCCAACACTGGTATTCTTCCTACTTCACTAACCCCAGTGTTGGACCGTATGCTCACCCTATGTCTTTTTATTTATGTAGGTAAAACGATTGGAGAATGTTTGGTTGGTGGATTCCGGTTGTTCGAGACACATGACCGAAAACGCCAAGTGGTTCTCCAGTCTTAGTCCTGTTGCCGGAAAGGAGTTTATCACCTTCGGCGACAATAGCAAAGGTAAGGTGTTGTCTCATGGGTCGGTGCGAGTTAATGAGCACTTTGTGTTGCGCGATGTTGCTCTTGTTTCTAACTTGCATTTTAACCTTCTTTCTGTTTCGCAACTTTTCGATGATGACTATGAGATTCGTTTTAAACCGAATCTCAGTCATATTTTGGATCCTCAAGGCAATCTTGTATGTATGATTTTGCCCTTTGGGAAAGTCTTTCGTGTGAACTTCTCGGAGTCGTTTGGGATTTCTCGTTGTCTTTTGGCTGGACCTTCATCCTCTGATCTTTGGAAGTGGCATAGGAGACTAGGACATTTGAGCTTTGACTTGCTTGCAAGGTTTAGTTCACTTGGCCTAATCCGAGGATTGCCCAAGTTATCCATGGAGAAGGATCTTGTTTGCCATTCTTGTAGACATGGGAAGATGGTTGCCGGTCCCCACCATCCAGTGACTCAGGTCATGACCAAGCGCCCTGGAGAGCTTTTGCACATGGACCTTTTTGGTCCGGCTTAGGTGAGCTCGGTTGGGGGGAAATGGTACGTGCTCGTTGTTGTTGATGACTTTTCAATATATTCGTGGGTTTTCTTTTTAGCTGAGAAAACTGAGACTTTCTCTTTTGCTCGCAATCTGATTTTGCGTCTTCAGAACGAGTTCCCTTTGAACTCGATGCGAGCTATTAGGAGTGATAATGGTTCCGAATTCAAGAATTCGGATTTTGAGAAGTTCTGTAACTCTTTGGGTTTAGAGCATCAGTTTTCTTCTCCCTACACATCGCCACAGAATGGTGTTGTAGAGAGAAAGAATCAGACCCTTGTTGAGATGGCCAAGACGATGCTCGATGAGCATAGGACTCCTAGGCGATATTGGGCCGAAGCTATGAGCACTGCATGCTACATTTCAAATCGCATTTTTCTCTGAGCTTTCTTGAAAAAAGACTTCTTATGAGTTGCGTTTTGGAAAACTGCCCAAGGAAAGTTATTTTCGAGTTTTTGGTTGCCACTGTTTCATACTTAAGAAAGGAAACCTGGACAAATTTGAGTCTCGTTCTTCTGACGGTGTGTTTTTGGGTTACGCCACTCATACTCACGCATATCGTGTACTTAACCATGACACCAACCGAGTCATGGAGACATCCAATGTCACCTTCGGCGAGACCATGGTTTGTCCTTCTTCTCATTTTGAGCGTGCAGGTGATCATGAGGTTGGCGAGCCTCTTTTTGATGATGAGGACGAGGGTGCTGAAGGGATGGATGACCCAACACCACTTCCACCTGTTGTGCCGCAAAGAGCGGCTTCTACTACCACTCATAGCCCCTATCTTTCTTCTTCGACCACTTGGGGGCCGTGGGATCCGCCAACTCGAGTGGTAGCTTTTGTACCCGAGGAGGCACCAGCTGCTGTTGAGGGAGAGGTCTCTTCAGCTCGAGAGGCGCCATGACATATTCAGCGCCAACACCCTCCTCAACAGATGATCGGCAGCATCGGCGAACGTGTCACTCGGTCAAGGTCACAACAAATCTCTCACTTTGCTTATTCTGCATTTGTTGCTGATTTTGAACCCCGAGATGTTGGACACACTTTATCTGATCGAGATTGGGTCAATGCCATGCATGAGGAGCTTGAAAACTTTGAGAGAAATTGGGTTTGGGTTCTTGTTCCTCTTCCTCCTGAGTGTCACCCTATTGGGACAAAATGGGTTTTCAAAAACAAACAAGGAGAAGATGGCCATGTTGTGAGAAACAAGGCCAGACTTGTAGCCCAGGGGTATAGTCAGAAGGAGGTTATAGACTATGAGAAGACGTTTTCTCCTGTAGCTCATTTGGAGGCAATTAGGATACTCTTGGCTTTTGCTGCATCCAAAGGGTTTAAACTTTTTTAAATGGATGTCAAGAGTGCCTTCCTAAATGGTTACATAGAAGAGGAGGTGTATGTGAGACAACCCCCCGGTTTCGAAAATCCCATGTTTCCAAACCATGTTTTTAAACTTCACAAAGCTTTATATGGTTTGAAACAAGGCCCTAGAGCCTGGTATGATAGGTTGAAAACCTTTTTGCTTGCTAAGGGTTTTGAAATGGGATGTGTGGATAAAACTGTTTTTCTCCTCAGGCAAGGCAATGACACTCTCTTGGTCCAGATTTACGTGGATGATATCATTTTCGGTGGTTCTTCTCACGCTTTGGTTGCCAAGTTTGTAGACATTATGAGCACGGAATTTGAGATGAGCATGATGGGCGAGTTGACATTTTTCCTCGGGTTGCAAATCAAGCAATCCTGAGAGGGAACGTTCGTGCACCAGGGCAAGTACACCAAGGACATCCTGAAGAAGTTCGACATGGGTGAGGCCAAGCCTCTTCCAACACCCATGCCGACCACGGCGGCTGTTGACACTAATTAACTCTTATCATTAAAGGTCAATTAAGCATGAAAATGGATGAATATATAAACTCCACCTTAGTATAGGGTTTAAAACTAACAAATTCAATGAGTTTTGGTGAATTGTGAATCCGCAGGGACTAAACCAGGAAAAAGCCTTCGATTCCTTCCCCTAGAAGGAAACCGATGGGAGATAACACATTCGTCAAGTCAGGAACCTTCCGGAAGACTCTAGAGAACACGTAGAGACACCACGAGGAAAGGCACCCCGGTCCACTTCCAGGTGGGACCGACCTGTCCCCTGGGCCCACCGGTCGGTCTCCTCCTGACGCCGCTGGCTTTCGTCTTCTGCAAGCTACTTCCACCGCCTTTGAGGATCAATCTCAGCCCTACGTGAAGTCGGTTTGATCCAACGGTCGCGGTTGATCCCTCAGGGCTATATAAACATACCCCCAAGCCCCAAGTCAGACAGAGGGTCCCTCTTCAGAAGACTACACTTCAATTAGAAACCCTAGAAGAGACTTCAGGAGTTAGCTTTCAAGTAGAAGACTAGATATCCCTCTAGTATGATTAGAACCTAGTCTTATTCTAGAACTAGAAGAGAGAGAGAGAGAGAGAGAGGAAGAGATCAAGAAGAAGCTCTGGCCTGTCGGATCAACTTCTTCATCTTGTACCTGTGGATTCAAGTTCTTTATCGACTTGCTTCAACGATTGTTTCGGTAATCGACATCTATATTTAAGATTGAGCCATTATTCTTATTGTTCTTAAGGTTTATCACTCTCTTTTGAGTACTTTAATTCTAGTCGCTCTAGAGTTGGAGTAGTTGGATAGTGTAAGCGTGGTGCTTAGACTTGATAGGTCATATTTACCTCCTATAACGCCGGTAGTAGTGGTAGTTCGCAAGGGTGACTCTTATAGCCTTGTTGATTCTTCTATAGTCCACTTACCCGTGTGTAGGCTCGGTAGGATTATACATTTGCATAAAAGAATCATACTCTGTTTGTGACCTTTTATGGCAACTTCCCCAATAAGAATAATATAAACATATCACTTTTAAGTTGGATATATATAACCTTAGTGATCCCCTCTATACTTTTAGCTTCTCCATCCTTGTTAGTTACTCATGGGTTATACACTTGAGACTCATCGCTATCCGTTCCTTTGGGTTTGATATTAAAACTGGGTTACTTCGGTGAAGTGCTACATCGGTAGATTTTATCTGTGCGCTTGCGGATAAAGTAGAGTGTGCGTTAATTTATACCAACAGCGGCCCTTGATGCGGATGTGGATGGAGAAGCTGTGGACTAGAAGGAGTACCGGAGTATGATTGGGTCGCTTCTGTACCTGACGGCGACACGCCCGGACATCCAGTTCGCGGTGTGTCTTTGCGCGCGATTTCAGTCATCGCCTCACACCTCGCATCGTCAGGCAGTCAAGCGCATTATGTGGTACTTATGCTTCACTCCAGAGTTTGGGATTTGGTATTCTGCTTCCTCCACCCTCTCCCTTTGCGGTTATTCTGATGCCGACTTTGCTGGTTGCCGAATTGAGCGCAAGTCCACTTATGGGACTTGTCAGTTTATTGGTTCTTCTCTTGTATCGTGGTCTTCTCGCAAGCAGTATAGCGTTGCCTAGTCTACCACGGAGGCTGAGTATGTTGCTGCGGCTAGCTGTTGTTCCCAGTTGCTTTGGATGATGGTCACTTTGCGTGATTTTGGTCTGAGCTTTTCTCGCGTTCCTTTGCTTTGTGACAGCACGAGTGCTATTAGCGTTGCTAAGAACCCCGTGCTGCACTCCAAGACCAAACATATTGATGTGCGCTTTCATTTTCTACGAGACCATTATGAGAAGGGTGATATCGATCTTCGCCATGTCGATACTCATCATCAGTTGGCTGATATTTTCACCAAGCCTTTAGACCAATCAACTTTTGCTAGGTTGAGAGGTGAGCTTGGTGTGTGTTTCCCCTTTTAGATGGGGGAAACATTTTGGTTCATGTATTTTAGACAGACTCTTTTCTTTTCAATTGGTATGCATCTTTGCATTTCATCTTGCATATTTACATTCAGAGCTTCATGTATATAATCTTTAGAATGTGACTATGCTCTGTGTAGTGTATGCTCCGATGCTTTATAATGCTGCTTGTAGCTTATGTTCTTTCTGATCACTGATACATGTTGTGAGCTAAGCTATTTTATGAATGGTGAACTTGCTAAATGAACTTAAAACCTGAAAATGTTCACCATTGAGATATGCAACTAGCATGTGTAGAATATGTTGAAATCACTTGTGCTTTTCATATATGCTAGGTTGCTATGTCTCTAGTTCTGAGTCTTTCACTTGCTTGGTATGTTCATATTCTGTCTTTAAATTTGAACCAAGTTAAGTGAATTGGAAAGATCCAGATGGGTTTGCTTGTCAGCATATCACAGTTTTGAGACTGTTTCTTATTGCACCTTGAGTTAAACTTGAGCTGTGTAGTGTATGACCGAAACTGTTGCTTTAAGCTTCTGATTGCTTCTGCATAGGCTTCGCACAGTTGAAAAGTTAGGCAATGACAAGCTTTCAACCTCTCGCAATCACATGCTGAAATTTGAACTTGTGTTATTTAACCGCTGCAACTCCGATAAAATTTTGAATACACAAGTCTATGTTTCATTCTATAGCATGATGATTGAATCTTGCTAGGGGTATTTCACCTTGTATACATGTTTAGCACTTGTTTGACTTCCAGTCTATACATGTCTTGTGCTATCTTGATGGTGAATATTTTTTTGACTACAAATTGCTCATTCTGCTCCTATGTTCATATTTCGTATTTGGTGATCAGCTTGAGCCCTTGTCAGCATTCTGTGCATTTTGATGAGCCATCGGATCAGCATTTTGTCAAAGCATCTTCCCATTCTATCGACTATATTCCTGAAGCTGCTAACATGCATTTTTAACTCATATGCATTTGGAGGGGAGATACTTGATGGTGCATTTTCATCTAAGGGGGAGAAATTTGCCAAATCACAAGGGAGAGATTTCCTGGTTGTGTGCACTATTGGAGGGGGAGCCTGAGCTGGCTCGGTTTTTGAGCTTTCTAATTGGTTCCAATTGGTTCGGAGCATTTTTGGCATTTTTGGTAGCTAGTTGTGTTGTGCCTCTGCCTCTTTCTTGAGGGACTAGCGTCTTTGCCTTTGTGCTTGTTCAGTTGGTATCAAGCTTTCTCGCTAGCGGTGTTGCGCCCGTTTCTGCCTCTTCTTGAGGGCTAGCTCTATTCCGCTTGAATTTCAATTGGTTTTTCAATTGGTATCGAGATTTCTTGCTAGTGGTGTTGAGCCTGTTCTACCTCTTCTTGAGGGCTAGCTTTGTTTTGCTTGGTTGCGTCGAGCCGTTGCCCATGTCTTTGGGGACCAAGTTCTCTTTCTCTTTTCACTTGACCTTCTTCGGCTTTGCTATGCTTTTGGGTCATTTGATCGAGTTCTCTCTTCTCCTTTCTTCCTTCTTCTTCTCTACATTATGATTTGTGTTGGTAGTTGACAATGCACTCATCAAGGGGGAGATTGCGGATACATGGGTGTATGTTGAGTCTCGAGTGATGAGTGATTGTCAACTGGGATAATGCGCATGTTCTTTGGCTTGTGTTGTGCAGGTTTCGAGCACGGATACAGTGATCAAAGGCAAGATGAAGGTCAAGTAGAGATGTGCCGTGCCGATGGACCGAGTGTGGCGAAGGGCGGACGTGCGGCTTGGACTAAGGGACTGGTGGCCTATGGATTAGCTGTGGTGGCTGACAGCCGGGGACTGTTGACGGAAGTTATAGCATGTTTTACCTTATCAAAATACTGTCAACAGGCCTCGGTTTCAAGGAAGAATAGCATATCATGAGCATATTTATCACTAATAAGTTCCACTTGTACTCTTAGCTTGTGAACATATAGGAGATGGCAAAATGAACAAAATGAGGCCAGGTGGGCCCACCAAGGGGGTCGGTCGACCCCACCTTTGGGCCACCTCGGCCATGGTGACATGGCATGATCCAAGAGAAGCATGTTCAAGCCAATATCAACCAATGGATCAAGCATGTGCTTTTGCTCAATGGTGCAAGATGAGAAGCACATGGATTCATGGGTCCACACCGAAAACCAAATGCAACCAACTTCACAAGACTTGCTCCATGACATGTGGGGTCAGCAAGGAGAGAAGATGGTGGGCCAGCCCTGTCATAGGGGGGTCGGCCGACCCCCCCTTGGTGGGACCCAACAACACTATTCATCAGGATGACATCAGCACCTTCTAGAAGGTGTACCCCGGGCCCACATGTCAGGGACAGGGGTCGGCCGACCCCATGGTGACCCTCATCCAAGTCGGTGGCAAAATGCATGTTTGACACGTGAAGAACATCTAAGCCATCCATCCATGGCGGTTACAATGACGGTGGATCCAATGGTTGAGAGATGGGGAGCACACGGATCGCTGACATGGCGCCGGAGTAGCCCCTACTCCACCTCCACTATAAATAGAGGCCTCCGCCCTCTCATTCACACACCCGAAGATAGTTTACATATCTCCACTCTCATGTGAGATCAAGCAAGAGTAGTAGTAGTTAGTCTACAGTGGGAGTTAGAGTCGAGTCAGGCGAAGCTCGGGTCTCCGGAGTCGTCTTCTGGGAGTCTGGTATAGCCCTTGTATCTTTCTTCTTTTGTAAGACTTTATTTATTTAATATATTATTCTTTCTTTACTTTACTTTGCATTAACTTAAGTATTTACTTTCCAAGTATTTATTTAAGTATTTACTTAGTGCAAATCTATATTTATATAGTCTTGTTGTGTGCTTATCTTAGTTCTATAGTTGTCTTAGTTAGATTGATTTCCTTTAAATAGCTTCTTGTGTGTGCGTTATCGTCCTATCTTAGGATAGGGGCTTTAGCTATTTTGATCGTTAGCTAAAGATGTAGATAAGTGTGAGCGTGGTGCTCATACTTCATCTTATCTTTGACTACCACTGGCTTGCACAGACAGTAGGGGCGCATGGGCAAAAGGTGACAGATTTTGCCTGGCTACCTAGATCCCCTCACGTGAACTTAGGCTAGTTTTTAAAAGGTAAGGCGTCCATAAGCCAAATATCCGCTTGAGTACTGGGTTAGGTGAACAACCTTCTATCGCTTTACTCTCTAGTTTATCCCTCTCACACAAGTAGCAAGGCGTCAATCTAGTTAAGTCATCTATTTAATTAGGATTAGTTCACAGGAGTAAAGGTAGAAACATAGGAGTACTTTATACTCACTCATTGTCCTCCCACCTAGCTAACTCTACTAAAGTTACCTTTCATATCATATACTCTTTGCTGAACATATTTATCTTATCTATCTATCCTCCCTTATATCCACTTACCCCTTCTGCTCCTCTAATTGATAATAGAGTATAGTAATATTAAAGGATCTATCTTTCCTCTCTCTACATCTTTCCTAGCTTGCTTTCCTTTGGGATAAAATAAATAACGATACCTTGGAATACTCCCGGGTGATGTGCTACATCGGTATATTATGTGCGCTTGCGGAACTATCCAATAGTCAATAGTTTTACCACCAAGACACTTCTAGCGTCGTTGCTGGGGTTAGGCTCCATAGTCTAGTTCTAGTGGTTGCGCTAAGAAGTGTCAACAAGCGTTTCTGGCGCCGTTGCTGGGGATAGATTAAAACTCTATTCTTAGTAGCGACGCTAAGAAATACCAATAGGGACAACGACGAGCGAAGACTTGCGGGCACGGTGTTGCTTGGGTCGAGGACCTGGGGACACGTGTCGGTGGACGGGGTGCACAAGCGGTGCATCCCCTCTACGGCTCGGTTTGGTGATTGAGCCACAGAAAAACCACAGAGTGGACGGTTTCCAGGTTTGGGCCTCAAAACCTAGGCGCTGATGGTTTCCGAGTTTGGGCCACAAAACTCGGGCTCAGGACGGTTTCCAGGTTTGGGCCTCAAAACCTGGGCGCTGCGGGTTTCTGAGTTTGGGCCACAAAACTCAGGCGATGTACGGCTGGTTTCCCGGTTTGGGCCTCAAAACCGGGGGTTGATCATGAAGGCTGGTTTCCCAGTTTAGGCCACAAAACTGGGGGCGAAGTCCGGGAAAAGGACAAGCAGAGCGGTGGTGGCACGTGGCGGCAATCAGGGAGGTTGCGTCAAGGCAACGCTACCAGTTGTGCGGGCGTGGCCGTCAGATCACCACCTACCTTGAGTTGGTCCAGAATAACCCTAGGGTTTAGCTGGCTCGCTCTGTAATTAGTTAGGGGTAGAGTGGGAATTAGAATTAGGATAAGTAGAGGGGGACACCCACCTCCCATCTTATCTCAGTCATTTGCTATTTTGCCTTCTAGGTTTTCCTGCTCTCCCCATCCTCTGCTGTAGCGAACTGAGATCCACAGAGAAGACAATCATACCTCTGTGTTCGTGAGATTTTGAGGAAGTGACACCGTAATCTCACGATTGTAGCATGTGGTAGCCACACGGTTGCAAATTCGTGGTTGTGATTCGCGCTTTGTTCGTGTTCTTCGCGGGTTGCTTTTCTCCACTATTTTCCCGTTGATCGATCTCTCTACTTGGTGCATCTTTTGCAAATCCATTTGAACCAAGATGTTCTAGATCATGAAGCACTTCTTTCCACCGAAGGAATTCACCTCTAACCTCACGAGCTAGAAGATCGGTCGATTTTCTTTTTGGATCGGTTTTGTCTCCCTTCCCCCGAATTTCTTTGATTCATCGATTTGGAGATAGGTTCGAGCCATGATCTCATAGGAGTAGCTCACTATCCTTCTTGTGACTCCTCTCACCAAGTTTGATCACTGGAGGATTCGTTTTGGGTGAGATCGAGTCCAATCGGTGGACGAACAGCAGGTTTTCGGGGTGACCGGACGCTGGGTCGGGGTGACCGGACGCACGCTCCTGAGTCCGGTCATTGAATGTTTCTCCTATGCTTTTCTGCTTCATGACCGGACGCACGAGACCGGACGCTCGACCTTGCACTGACCGGACTCGACACTCCCATTGTTCACTGCTTGGTCGCTCTCTGATCGGACGCTGGACATCTGACTGGACGCACCTTCACCGAGAGTCCGGTCAGAAACAGTAAGGTCCAAAATCTGTTTTTGCTGGACCAGACGCGTCCGGTGGTCACTAACCGGACGCAGACAGAGTCCGGTCATCTCTGCTCTACGCGTTTTCGTTCGCAGTTCGTTCATCCTTGTCGGTTTTGATTTCTGGCTTTTGCGTTGGGTTTCTAGAGTTGTGTAGTGTCTCGCTATGCTTCTCGGAAGCATCCACCCTACATCTAGGGTCATGGACACTCGCAAGCTCTAGGTTTGCCTTTGGGGTTGATTCTTGGGACAGTGGCAACAAGTTTCTGAAAGGAAAATTTGAAGCTCCCATTCACCCCCCCTCTGGTCGCTTTCTAATAGCACTTTCGGTCCTTCAGGTTTGCTCTGTAATTAGTTAGGGGTAGAGTCGGAACTAAAATTAGGATAAGTAGAGGGAGACACCCACCTCCCATTGTATCTCAGTCATTTGCTCTTTGCCTTCTAGGTTTTCTTGCTCTCCCAATTCCCTGCTGTAGCAACTGAGATCCACAGAGAAGACAATCATACCTCTATGTTCATGAGATTTTGAGGAAGTGAGAGCGTAATCTCACTATTGTAGCATGTGGTAGCCCCACGGTTGCAAATTCGTGGTTGTGATTCGCGTTTTGGAGTTGTTCTTCGCGGGTTGCTTTTCTCCATGATTTTCCCGGTGATCAATCTCTTTACTCGGTACATCTTTTGCAATTCCGTTTGAACTGAGTTGTTCTAGATCGTGAGGCGCATCTTTCCACCGAAGGAATTCTTCTCTAACCTCACGAGCTAGTAGATCAGTCGATTTTCGTTTCGAATCGAGTTTTGTCTCTTTTCCCCCGAATTCTTTAGATTCACTGATTTGGAGTTAGGTTCGAGCCATGATCTCTTTGGGATAGCTCACTAACCTCCTTGGAACTCCTCATACCAAGTCTAGGCCCTAGAGCTTTTGATTCGGAGGAGATCGGGTTGAATCCGCTGAGGAACAGTGCAGTTTCGGGGGCATCGGATGCTCAAGTCGGGAGCATCAGACGTTGTGTTCATCACATCGGACGCGTCCGGTGCCACGTGTCTTTTGACAGAGTTATCTAAGGGACATCGGATGCTGACCATCGGAGCATTCGTTGTCATCAGACGCGCTGGGGGTCGAACATCAGACGCTAGGTTTTCACTATAGCAAGCGTCCGATGCCTATGCAGTAAGGTTCCAGAACGTGTCTTTTCACATCGGACGCGTCTGGTGCTTTGCCATTGGACGCTGCGAGCGTCCGGTGCTAAGGTATTTGCACTGTCTCGTCTGCATTTTGTCCGTGCGTTCTCGGATTTGGTTTTGGTTTTTTGCCTTGGGTTTCTAGAGTTGTGTTGTGTCCCGCTGTTCTTCTCGGAAGCATCCATCCAAACATCTAGGGTCGTGGACACTCGCAAGTTCTAGGTTTGCTCTTTGGTTGATTCTCGGGACAGTGTGAGAACACAAGGTTGATATGTGCCCTTGTGGTTCCCTTCCTGAGTGATGAGTGATCGATCAACCGGCAACATGTCTCTTGGCTGTGTTGATGTGCAGGTGCGGAGCTCGGGCAGTGGTCGAAGGTGAGGTGAAGGTCAAGTGGGGACGTGTCGTGCGGACGAACCGGGAGCGGTGAAGGGCGGACGTGGAGCTTGGACCGACAGACCAGGAGACGTGAGGATCAGCTGTGGTAGCTGGCACGTGGCGTTGACAAGCAAGAGTACATGGGGATGTGCGGTGCATCGACCGAGTAGGGAGGATGCCCGGCGTGGAGGCTGGACATGCTCCGGCATCGGTGCTGGAACTCGGGGTGTGTGAACCACATCCCGTCTACGGCACGGGTTCGGTAGCTGAGCCTCGAAAAGCTACCCTCGATGGTTTCTGAGTTTGGGCCTCAAAACTCGGGGTGGCCGGTTTCCGAGTTTGGGCCTCAAAACTCCGCGAGGATGGTTTCCAGGTTTGGGCCTCAAAACCTAGGCGCGCGGGTTTCTGAGTTTGGGCCACAAAACTCAGCCTGAGGACAGGTTTCCCGGTTTCGGCCTCAAAACCGGGGGAAGGCCCAGGTTTCCCGGTTTCGGCCTCAAAACCGGGGGGAGGTCTGCAAAAAGGACTGCCAACGCGTGGCGGCGTGGAGAGGTTGGCGCGGAGGCGAGGCTATCCACGAGGTAGGCGCGGTGGTCGACTGGGCGGCACGTGGCGGCATCCTGAGGCTTGCGTCGAGGCGAAGCTAAGGATGAGGAAGGCGCGTGGCCGTCAGATCAACTATCAGTAGCGTTGGATCGGGATACCCCTATGGTTGGCCGTTTCGCTCATGTATCTAGGCGTAATAAGGGGATTATTGTTTTAGGCTATAAATAAGAGAGGCACCCCTGCTCTCTCCCTATCCTTGTTGTCATTTGTTTCTGAGCTCTCTCTCTCTAGCCCTCGCCTAGGTTCTAATCATACCTCGCTGCAAGCGATCCGCAGAGACGGAAATCATACCTCTGTGTATTTGGATCTTTTGAGGAAACGAGACCGTATTCTTGTTGTCTCCTCGTGTGGAGGAATTTCGGCTGAAATCCAATCGTGTCTTGTGTTCTTCACGTTTTGGTTTTTCATCTCCCGGAGATTTGCCTCGTTCTTCCTCTCCGCGAGATGATTTTCGATTCTACTTGAATCAATCTGTTCTTGGTCGTGAGCCCCTTCTTTCTACCGAAGGGATTCTCTCCTAACCTCACGATTCCATAGATCGGGTTGATTTGGTGTTCGTTCTTCGTACTTTCCCTTTTTGCGGTGATCCACGAATCTCTCTTGATTGACTTGGATTGGTGCGATGATTTCTTAGGATTAGCACCCCAATACATAGAGGATCACCTAGGGGAAGTTTGATCGAAGTCTCTTTTGATTTTGTGAAGTTCCGATCGATTTGCCTTTTCATCCCGAGCAGATTTGTGCTCTCTGTTCATCCGCGGACAGTCCACGCCCCCAGCGGCGGACAGTTCGGGGTTGGTCAGGTCAGTCCGGCGCAGACCCCTGATTGTTCACTGTCAAGTGAATGAAGGACAGTCCGCGGTACAAACCCGCGGACAGTCCAGGACCTGTCCAGCAGACTTGCAGAATAGTTCGGTTTCTGCGTTTTTGCCGGCGGACAGTCCGGCGCCTAGTTGCGGACAGTCCGGGACTAAACGGCGGACAGTCCGGGACTCTGACCGCGGATAGTCTGCGAATCTGCAGTTTGTGTTGTTTTGCTCCGTGGCTTTGGCAATTGGTTTTGGGATTTCTCCGGAGGTTCCGCTGTACCACTAGGACATCTCCTAGGGTATCCACCTACTCGTAGGTCGTGAACTCTCCGGTTGTTTCGAGTCTTCACTTTTGGGGTGATTTTCTGGGACAAGGGCTATACAATTGACGAGTTGAATTTGAGGCTCCCATTCACCCCCCCTCTGGTCGCTAATCCGGTCCTTCAATTGGTATCGGAGCCGGTTAAGGATCTCTCCTACCTTAATCGGTTTTGGATCCTAAGGGCGACATGGAACGAGGGAACAACAAGGCTCCTTGGTTTGATGGAACGAACTATCCCTATTGGATGATTCGGATGCGTGCTTATCTCAACAGCATCGGATCTTCTGTCTGGGAGATATGTGAGAACGCTGAGTACGTAGTCCTTGCGGCTCGTGTGGGTCAGATCCAGATTGACCAACACGAGGCCAACTCCAAGGCTCGTAATGGTCTTCTGGCCAGCCTCTCTCTTCCTGAGTTCGAACGTATCTCAGAGCTTGAGACGGCACGAGAGATCTGGATGAAGCTTCAAAGCTATCACGAGGGGACCGCTCAGGTCAAGACCAGACTCTTCGAGACCTACAAGCGAGAGTACGAGAACTTTGTTCAGTTGGAGGGAGAGATGATTGATGCCATGTTCGCTCGTTTCCAGACGATCGTGAACAAGATGCGTGCCAATCGGGCTAACCTACCCAATGACGATCATGAGAGGGCTCTCAAGTTGCCATACGCCCTGGATCGGAGGGTATGGGAGGTGAAGGTGTCGACCATCATTGAGTCTCCTGCTTACGACACCCTCATCGTGGACGAGCTGTTCAGCAAGCTCAAGTCCACCAAGATCGATCACCTGACTTAGGCCAAGCTGAAGAACCCATCTTCACACACCATGGCATTGGTCTCAGGCACAGGTGGATCGACTCTCTCTGCTGACGCTTCACCTCCTCTTGTTGCTTTGTCTTCTTTGCATACAGTCACGGAGGAGAAGTTGGAGGCGCTTGGAGACGACGAGCTCGCCCTCGCCATCACCCGGTTCTCGCGGTTTCACAACAACCGCCTGAATCGCCGGCGTGGTGGCGCACGCGAGGGCTGCTACAAGTGTGGTGATTTAGACCACTTCATGGCGAACTGCCCCAAGAACGACAAGAACTTCCCCGGCAAGAACCGCAACTTGAGGCGCAAGGGCAAGCCGGAGAACAAGGCCAGGAAGAAGAAGAAGAATGGCTTCTACCGCCAGGAGGACATGGAGAAGGCTTTCGACGCCGGCAAGCGTGCCTTCCTCGCCACTATCGGCGATGGCGAGAAGACCTCCGACGGTGACTCCAGTGACGACGAGTCCGAGCACAAGATGGAGGATCGCTTCAACGGACTCTGCTTCTTCGGCAAATCCTCCAAGGGCTTTTGCACCATGGCCTTGGATGAAGAGGACAACAAGCACCAGGCAGAGGACGACAATGACGCCCACGACGATGACGACGACAGCGCTTCTGAGGTATCAAACTCTTCTGAAGTCGATCATCTCATTGAGGAGCGGGATAGGTTTGCAGATTTAGTCCTAGTTCTGGAGAAGAGGCTTACGGAAGATTTCCAAGAGCGCAGTGAGATTAAGGCTAAGCTGAAAGAGGCGCGTAAGGAGCTTGAGTTCGCTAGGTCCGAGGTGAAGGTAGCCGATGTGGAGGAGTGTGATGAGTGCACGATGCATATGACAAACTTTGCCACCCTGCAAACCAAGTATGCCTGTTTGATTGAGGTGTATGATGAACTGAAGAGTAGGCTAGACTTGGTGGGTGATTGCAAAGAGTGTCCCTCCCTGAAGGAAGAGCTGGAGGAAGTGAAGGCTAGGTCTTCTTTGCTTGGTGCATGCAAGCTTTGCCCTAGCTTGCGAACTGAGTTGGCAGGAGTTAATGCCAAGCTTGCTGAAGCCTTGAAGGCCAGCTCAGTTAGCACCTTGTCCGCTCCATGTGAGCGATGCGTGGGGATGGAGCTTGAGATTGCCAACTGTCGGCATGACAGGATGCAAACCGAGGAGGAAAACACATACCTTCGGTCCATCCTGAGTTGGGTGTCATGCAGTGAGCCGCAGTTGGGCATGATGATCAGTCAGTTCAAGAGGGGAACTGATTGCTCGGGAGTAGGCTTTACTTCAGGTGGGAAAGGCTCTAGTACCTTTGGTAAGATCGGTGAGTTTAGCGGAGTGAACCCGAGTGAGAAACCATCCGCTATCCCTAAGCTTACCAAGATCACCCCACCTAAGCCTCCCAAGCCTATCACCAAGGATGGCATCCTTGATGAACCTCCCAAAGCTCCACCTCGCAAGCAAGTGTGGGTTCCCAAACCTAACCATCTTAGGAACACACTTGACACCCTTCCTGACGTCTGTAGTGATCCCCTTCCGAAGGGCAAGCAACCAGCCAGAGTGAGCAACCCTCTCAACCGTAGGAACCAACAACCCAAGAGAGTGGTGAGGTTCGAGTGCGAGTACTGTCACCGTGAGGGTCACCTAGCTGAGTTTTGCTTTCAAAGGAAGAGAGACGCTAGGAAGGAGTTGGAGCTGAACAACCAGGCCAGGCACCACTCTCTCCATGGTGTGCAAGGTCGGGGAGTTCAGAGGCAGGGCGCTAGACCTGGAGGAGCACCCCCTCAGGTAGCTAGGCCCCATGCAGCGAGACCACAGGGTGGTGGTCGTGCCCGTCGCGGTTCCGGTCGTCCTCTATACGATCATGAGCCGAGTGTAAGAGGTTTTGCTGCTCAGTCCCATAGCAGACCACCTTTTCAGTATGGTGGTGATCGCTTTGCTCAGATGGGACAGGTAGATCAGTTTGGAGGTTTTCCGTTCCATAGCGGACCACCCTTTTAGGTTGGAGGTGATCGCTATCCACCCATGGGACGAGGACAGTTTGGTGTTGCTGCTAACACTTTTTCTAGGCCTATAACACAACACTGGTATCCTTCTTAGTATACTAACCCCAGTGTTGTGCCATATGCTCACTTCCTGCCTTTCTATTGATGCAGGAACTTCGGTTGGAGAACATGTGGCTCATGGATTCCGGGTGTTCGCGCCACATGACCGGAAAGAAGGAATGGTTCTCCAGCCTGAGCCCCGTGATGCACAAGGAGTACATCACTTTTGGGGATAATAGTAGAGGTAAGGTTGTCTCTCAGGGAGCTATTCGGCTCAATGAGAACTTTGTCCTGAAGAATGTTGCCTTGGTTTCTAATTTGCATTTCAACTTTGTTTCTGTTTCACAACTTCTTGAGGATGATTGTGAAGTGCGCTTTAAGAAGGGTTTGAGTCGCGTTTTAGACCCTCGGGGAGATCTTGTTTGTCGGATCGTCCCTTTTGGCCGTGTTTTCAGAGCCAACTTTTCTCAGTCTTTCGGCTCTGCTAGGTGTTTGATGGCTGGTCCTTCTTCTGATTTGTGGAAGTGGCATAGGAGGCTCGGTCACTTGAGTTTTGACTTGCTTGCAAGGCTTAGCTCACTTGGCCTAATCCAAGGATTGCCCAAGCTTAAGTTTCAGAAGGACCTCGTTTGCCATCCTTGTCGTCACGGGAAGATGGTCGCTGCTTCTCACCCACCTGTTAATCAGGTGATGACAAAGCGACCTGTAACACTCTGGTGTTAAGCAAGACTAAAACTTGACATGTCATCATATGCACTGGCATTTTATCTGAGTTAATAACCTGATTATGCATTCACTTAAAACAAGTTTAATTTTCATGCTTGTGCTTAGCGATAAGGAGTGTTTAAGTTTGCAATCCTAGTTTATGCTTTCTTGTTAAGAATAATGCTTTTATGCTTTATAAGGGTATTATGGTAATCTTATGTATAGTAGTTGAATTTTATACCCAACCCTGGTATTATGTCTCAAAGGTGTAGTGAGAACATGTTTCAAGCTACCTTTGAGGTGTAATTCCAGATTGGAATGAAATTCAAATGAATAGTTTAAATAATTCAAAAACCCTATTTTATCCCTTTTTCTATAAATCAAAATTTTGAAAGAATTTGGGTATGCTTTAAAAAGCAAAGTTGCTCTATTTCTGTTTAGGAACAACTTTGATGTTTAAAGTTTTTCAAGTGTTCTTGTGAAATCAAAAGTAATTGTAAAAGTCCTCTTTTGCCCTTTTTGTCCTCTTTTGTATTTCAAATCCTAATTCAAAATCTGAGCATATTTTGGGTATCTTGCAAAAATGAAAGATGTTCAGTATTGAATTCTGAGCATTTGATATTTTGGCATATTTTCAACTTTTATTCAAAAATCAAATGTAATTTTAGTTTTTCAGAAAGGGTAGAAAAGGAGGTGGGGAAAATGGGGGGGGGATAAGCTCACCTCCCTGTTCACGGCGGTGGTCGCCGCGATCTTTTGCCGGCGACGCCAGCGCGAGGGCCGCAGATCTCTCCCGAACCAACGTGCGACCGAGTTCGTGGCAAAGTTACCCAGCCGCTGGCACTTACCCTCGCGTCGTGGCGCCTTCTTCCGCGCTCGCCGTTGACATCTTGACACGCAGCCCCGACGAGTACCTTCCTGGCTCGAGCTGCAAATTCACCGTTCTTGCTTCATCTCATCCCGATTGACCACGGGTATAAATACCCCACGACCTTGCGCATCTCCAGAACCCTTTCGTTCAAACTCTACTCACTCAGAGAGCAAGCAATCGCTGTTCTTCCTTCCGCCATTGAAAAAGCTCCGCCGAGCTCAATCTTGTCGTGGTCCGATCCACTGGGCACTCCTCTACTCTCTCTTTCTCGTGTTTGTGTTTCGTCTTGATCCCAAAGAGCTCATAGGCTCGATGGTTCCTTGTCTGATGCTCAGGTTTTACCGGAACAGCGTCGTCTTCGCCGGAGTTCACCGCCGAAGGTCACTGCTCCGTGGACGCCTACTCTCCAAGCAACCTCCGCTCAAACCGGCTTCTCCATCAGCACCAGGGTGAGCTTCTAGACCTTCCTAGCCTCTCCGTTTGCTTGCTACCGGTCTAGGATCGCCGGAACAGGGCTAGCCGAGATCCGATCCGCCGCCATGCGTGGCCAGGCTCAACCCGAGTGGTAGAGTGTAGGGTTGAGAGCTCTATCGACTGCGGCTGTCTTGCCGGTGTTGATGCTCGCGTCAGCCGAGTCTCTTCTGGCCAGAGTCGGCCGGCGTAAGGCCCGTCGGCGCTCGGTTCGCCGTCGTGCACACCGGCCATGGTCGGGGACCTTGTGTTTGTAAAGATGAGAAGTTCCAGGGTGTTGGTTGCAAAGTCGCAGACTCAGGTGAATAGCGCCAGGGACTGCGGGTTGTTTTAGTGTTACCTGAAGGGCTTTTCTGCAAAGCTGTTAGGCACACCGCTTCGCTCGAGCCAAGCCTCGGGCGAACGCGTTCACCGTCCCGCCCGAGCTAGGCCTCGGACGGACGAGCGTTTTTCCGTCTCGCCCGAGCCTCGAGCTAAGTCTCGAACTAAGCCTCGAGCGGACACATGCGCAGCGTATCGCCCGAGCTAGGCCTCGGACGGACGAGCGTTTTTCCGTCTCGCCCGAGCCCTGAGTCAGGCCTCGAGTAGACGTTTGTCTCGTTGTCTCGCTGGAGCCAGGCCTCGAGCGGACCCTCGGGCGCTGTCTCACTCGCGCCGAGCCTCGAGTGAACGCACCCGCACTCACCTACCGTCGTGCACTCGCGCCACACTGGGCCGAGTTGGCTTGGGCCGAAAGCCCAGTTTGGGTTCGTTCAAGTTTTTCTTTTTCTGGCTTTATGCACAGTAATCAGTTTTGTTGTTTTTGCTATAATTAATCTATAACTCTGTTAATTATGAAATTTGACATGATAGATGATAGCATATCTGTGCTAATATAAAAATTATAAAATTTGTGTTTTAAATACTTTTGACATGACAATTAAATCTGTGCTTTATTTAATAAATGTAACGTTGTTGATTTATGTAATTTTCTGTGTTTCTCCAAAAATCAAAAATTTTGACATGGGAGTTGATATCTTTGATATACACCTTCAGGTTTAATTTCATCTCTGTTTGACAAAGTATGCTTGGTGTATAAATAAAAGGCTAATTAAAATAATTAATAAAATAAATAGAAATAGTTGATCCCTGTAGATTTGTGTGACTTTTGGAATTGTTTGACAACCAATGGGAATCTAGCAAAATTTGCTCCCTGGTTATGGTTTTCTTTTATACAAATGCCTTTTTGTTGCTTGTAAGTTGCTTTATTAGAAAATAATAAAACTTGTTTAGTGTTTATAATAACTAAAGTGGGTTTGTTGGTTTGCAACTTTACCGTGAGGGAAAGTTGTACTTGGTAAAGGGTATAGTTAAGAAAATTTCCATCTTTACCATGATCACATCATAAGCATCTCATTATTCATGCATATGCACTTTTACGTGTAGATCCCGCTTCGTAAGGCCCTAACTCTCAGTGGATTTCTCCTGAGGGTGCAGACCTTTCTTGTTTTTCAGAATCTTCGGACTTCACCGATCCTCAAGGCAAGCCCCGGTGCTTTTATCCTTTATTTGTTTTTATAAAGGTTTTATTAAAATGTTGCTGAGATAAACTACTGCATTTGGTTATAGGAGTTGTGTGATGACCTACTCCTTGCACTGTTTACCTCCACCTGAAGATCCACCTGCCTTATTTAAAAACTATTTGCAAAATGCTTAGTGATGCTATATAATAGATTTGCAAAAATGCCAATTTCAAAAAGTGTGATCACTTAAAGAATATTTATGGGAATTTGGCTTTACTCCCGACTGTTGGCTAAGTATCTGATCCGTACCTAGTCAACGGCAAGGAGAGGTTGTCCCAGCGTACGTTGCCGTCATGTTGTAGTCCGGGACTCAACAGTTGACACCGACCGGGATCGGGTTGAAAAACTGACAGGACTGTTACGCTTGGGTAAGATATAACCAAGGTACAGTTTCTGGCGGAAAAATTAGGGACCATCCGTATGGGAGCCTGCTGGTCAAGACTTGCAACTATTCACATACTACGGAAAGCTCTGGCTCCGAGGAATCCTTTATTGGGACCGACAACCGCGCACTGGGAGTGGAGAGATGGCGGAAGTAGCTTGTACCCACGTGGTCGTCGTACCTGGATAAGAGTGGTGTACTGTACTTCTGGGTGGCGTAGGACCGGGCCCAATCTTGGAGGAATCGTGGTAGACGGGTTGGCCTATGCAAGCTTGGGTGCTACATATGCCGTGTGAATAGGGATCCTCAGCTGAGTATTCTTTATCCGGATTAACGTTGCACCTCGGTTATGGAGACTTGGTCTTCGACTGTCAACGGAGAGTGGTTCTCAACTAGGGATGTTTTTGAAAGATAAAATGAATCTTGAACAATGAAGAATTGAGAGGTACTGAAATCTTTCCAAAATAAAACAAGGTTTACAAAATGCTTTTTGTGCAAAATACTTGATTTTGTTTAAGCCTTACCTTGACTTCCTAAGCCTCTCATTCCTGAGTCTTCTCCTCTTTTCTAGTCGGTTAAGTCTTGTTGAGTACTTTTGTACTCAGGGTTTGTTAACCCTTGTTGCAGGTGAGTACATGGATCCACCTTTTGATGGACAATGCTACTTCACTCTAGTAGAAGAAAGTGATAACGATTCTGATGTGTGACCTTGGGCAAGTAACCTCTTTTGAATGAGTTTTGTAATATAAAGTTCCGAACAAGTTATGTAATAAATATTTTGGTGATGTAACTTTAAACCTAAGTTTTAATCTATGTATATTAATCTTTCCGCTTTTACTCTGATTTATCTTATCTATAAAACTGTTGTAATACTGTGATGCTTGATGAGGGATTATCCTGGAAAGAATGTAATGTGGATGATTCGGGTTTCCCGAGGACACCCGACAGACCTCTTGAATCATTTGGAACTCATGCACGCTGATCAAAGGTCCTTAGGACAATGATGGGTGCATGTGGGCCACTTAATTTAGGAGGTTCTGCCACATGACCCGGCGGGCTTTTTCACATGGACACAGTTGGTCCAGCTCGGGTTTGCTCAGCGGGTGGGAAGTGGTACGTTCTAGTGATCGTTGATGATTTTTCGAGCTACTCTTGGGTGTTCTTTATGGAGGGTAAGAATGAAGCTTTTCCGTTTGCTCGTGATCTTATTCTGAAGTTGAAAACTGAGTTTCCACCTGATATCATTAGAGCTATTCGTAGTGATAATGGTACTGAATTTGATAACTCTTAGTTTGCTTCCTTCTGTTCTTCTAATGGAATCGAGCATCAGTTTTCTTCTCCTTATGTCCCTCAGCAGAACGGTGTTGTTGAGCGCAAGAACCGGACCCTTGTTGAGATGGCCAGGACGATGCTCGATGAGCATAGGACTCCTAGGCGTTTTTGGGCCGAGGCGATCAACACCGCTTGCCATGTCTCAAATCGCATCTTCCTTCGTGCTTTGATGAAAAAGACTTCTTATGAGTTGCGTTTTGGACGGGTACCCAAGGTATCTCATTTTCGGGTGTTTGGGTGTAAGTGCTTTATCCTAAAGCAAGGCAATTTGGACAAATTTGAAGCTCGCTCTGCTGATGGGGTGTTTCTTGGTTATGCTTCTTATTCGCGTGCTTATCGAGTTCTTAACCTTATAACTAACCGGATAGTGGAAACGTGCGAGGTCACATTCGACGAAACTATGCCTTGTGTTTCTTCTGCTTTTGATGTTGCAGGAGAACAGGAGATGGGAGAGACCATCTTTGTGGAGGAGGAGCAGGAGAATGCCGATTGGGGTGATCCCGAGCCAACTCCACTGGCTGCCCCCGTCGACCCTGCGACGACTAGTTCAGCTCGAGGACCCGATCCCACGACTTCTTCTTCCTAGGGTCCTCTTGAGCCACCTCTCCAGCGAGCACCCGCTGCACCTGAGGGAGTGACAGCATCTGGCGAGGGGGAGGCGACTTCGGCGAGGCAAGCGCCCCGAAGCGTTCAGCAAGTTCACCCCCCACGATAGATGATCGGCGACATCGACCAGCGAGTCACGCGGTCGCGAGCGTATGAAATCTCTCACTTTGCTCATTCTGCATTCGTTGCTTCTTTTGAGCCCAAAGATGTTGGACACGCACTTTCTGATTCTGACTGGGTCAACGCCAAGCATGAGGAGTTAGAAAACTTTGAGCGAAACCAAGTTTGGACCTTAGTGCCACCTCCACCACAATGCCACCCTATAGGTACCAAGTGGGTTTTCAAGAACAAAGAGGGTGAGGACGGGATGGTAGTGAGGAACAAGGCTAGGCTAGTAGCTCCGGGTTTTTGCTAAAAAGAGGGTATAGACTATGAGGAAACCTTTGCCCCTGTAGCCCATTTAGAAGCCATTAGAATCGTTCTAGACTTTGCTGCTTCGAAGGGTTTTAAGCTTTACCAGATGGATGTCAAGAGTGCCTTCTTGAATGGGTATATAGAGGAAGAGGTTTATGTTAGGCAGCCCCCTGGCTTTGAGGATCCCAAGTTTCCAAACCATGTTTATAAACTTTCAAAAGCTTTGTATGGTTTGAAACAAGCCTCGAGAGCGTGGTACGATCGTTTGAAAACCTTTTTACTCTCCAAGGGTTTTAAAATGGGACGGGTCGATAGAACTTTGTTTCTCCTCAAGAAAGGCAATGATACCCTGTTAGTCCAGATTTACATGGATGACATCATCTTTGGTGGCTCTTCTCATGCGCTTGTTGCCAAGTTTGCAGATACTATGAGCAGGGAGTTCAAGATGAGTATGATGGGCGAGTTGACTTTCTTCCTCGGGTTGCAAATTATGCAAACCCGAGACGGGACATTTGTGCATCAAGGAAAATACACGAAGGATATCCTGAAGAAATTCGACATGGGCGAGGCCAAGCCTCTTACGACGCCCATGCCGACGACTGCTGCGATGGACGCGGACCAGGACGGAGAGCCGGTTGACCAGAAGGAGTACAGAAGCATGATTGGCTCGCTTCTGTACCTAACGGCAACGAGGCCAGATATACAGTTTTCTGTGTGTCTGTGCGCTCGTTTTCAGGCGTCCCCTCGGACTTCCCACAAGCAAGCGGTCAAGTGCATCATGAGGTACCTCCGTTACACTCCTGAGTTCGGACTTTGGTACTCCTCTTCTTCGACTCTTTCGCTCTGTGGTTATTCTAATGCGGATTTCGCCGGCTGTCGGCTTGAGCGCAAGTCTACTTCTAGGACTTGTCAGTTTCTTGGCTCTTCTTTGGTTTCGTGGTCTTCTCGCAAGCAGTCGAACGTAGCCCAGTCTACTACTGAAGCCGAGTATGTTGCCGCTGCTTCTTGTGCTTCGCAGCTTTTATGGATGGTTGCTACATTGCGTGATTTTGGTCTAGATTTCAGTTGGGTCCCATTCCTTTGTGATAGCACTTCTGCCATTAGTGTAGCAAAGAACCCTGTTCTTCACTCCAAGACCAAGCGCATCAATGTTCGCTTTCACTTTCTTCGTGATCACTATGAGAAAGGCGACATTGATCTTAGGCATGTAGACACCCATAACCAGGTTGCGGATATTTTCACCAAGCCTTTGGATCTCTCAACTTTTGCTTTGTTGAGAGGTGAGCTTGGTGTGTGTTTCCCCTTTTAGATGGGGGAAACATTTTGCTTGTTGTAAAATAAACTGACTTTCTGATCCTTTTTTGTTTTTGGGTCTTGAGTCTTTCTGTTTTTTGCTTTGGCTCCGATTCTGACTTCATTATGCATACATCTTTTATTTCAAGCTTCATGTCTATATTGCTTAGAAAGAATTATGCTCTGATTAGTGTATGCTTCGATGATATCTAATGATGCTTGTAGCTTAGGCTCTCTTTGATCACTGTTACATTTTGTGAGCTAAGCTATTTCTTTCAGAACGCTGAACATGTCTAATGAACTTAAAACTTGATACATGTTAACCATTGAGATTGGCAACTAGCATGTGTAGGATGTGTTGAGGTCCCTCGAGCTATTGCATATATGCTAGGTTGCTATGTCTCTAGTTCTGAGTCATTCACTTGCTTGGATTGTCCATATTCTGCTTAAAATGAACCAAGTTTTAGTGAATTGAAAAGATCGAGATGGGATTGCTTTGTCAGCACATCACGGTATCGAGACTGTCTCTCATAGCACTTTGAGTTAAACTTGAGCCGTGTAGTGTAAGACCGAAACCGATGCTTTAAGCTCCTGATTGCATATGCATAGGCTTAGCACGGTTGGAAAGTTAGGCAATGACAAGCTTTCAACCTCTCGCAATCACATGCTGAATCTGAACTTGTGTAAAAACCGCTGCAAATATCTCCGATAAAATCTAAAAACACAAGTTTATGTTTCACTCTATAGCATGATGATTGAACCTTGCTAGGGGTAGTTCACCTTACATACATGTTTAACACTTGTTTGACTTCCTGTCTATACATGCTAGGTGCTAATTTGATGGTGAACCTCCTTTCTAAATGGCTTAAAACTGCTCACTGAGCTTATGCACTCATATCTTGTTTTCGGTGATCAGTTTGAGCCTTTGCTAGCACTTGTGTATGTTGCTACGTAGTCGGATCAGCACTCATTAGAGCATTCTTTCACTCTTTCGAGTATATACATAAAGCTGCTAACATGCATTTTTGACTCATGTGCATGTGCTTGACTCCGTTAGGCATGACCTAGCTCCGTTTGACTTATTTGAGCTCTTTTCCTTCTCTGTTTGAGTGCAAATTGCCCCCAAGGGGGAGAATTGGGGAGAATGTCTTGTTGTGGTGACAATTTGCAATTTGTGCTTCACTTGTTGAGGGGGAGTTCTTTGAGTGAGGGGGAGTGTTTCTGTCTGCTCTGAGGTGTTTTTGGCTGATATCGATCTTTTCAGCTAGTTGCGTCGTGCTTATGTGCCTCTGTCTGGAGGGACTAGCTGTCTTCATCTTGTTTTAGTGGTTCTTGATTGGTATCGAGCTTTCAGCTAGTGGTGTTGAGCCCCTTCTGTCTCTTCTTGAGGACTAGCTTGCTTCTGACTTGGTTGCGTCGAGCCGTTGTCCATGTCTTTGGGAACCAAGTCTTGTGCTCTGATTTTGATCAAGTTTTGCTTCTTGATGAGTTGTTGCTCCGATCTTGTGCTTGGTTGTGTCGAACCATTGCCCATGTCTTTGGAGACCAAGCTTCGCTTATCTCGAATTGTTCTTCTTTGGCCTTTTCTCTGGCTTTTGGACATTTCGAGTGAGTTTTTCTCCCTCTATCTAATTTTGCGTTCTTCTATTCTGGTTACGGATACTATGAGTTGACAATGCACTCATCAAGGTTGAGATTGAGAACACAAGGTTGATATGTGCCCTTGTTGTTCCCTTCCTGAGTGATGAGTGATCGATCAACGGGCAACATGTCTCTTGGCTGTGTTGATGTGTAGGTGCGGAGCTCGGGCAGTGGTCGAAGGTGAGGTGAAGGTCAAGTGGGGACGTGCCGTGCCGACGGACCGGGAGTGGTGAAGGGCGGACGTGGAGCTTGGACCGACGGACCAGGAGACCTGAGGATCAGCTGTGGTAGCTGGCACGTGGCGTTGACAAGCAAGAGTACATGGGGATGTGCGGTGCATCGGCCGAGTCGGGAGGATGCCCGGCGTGGAGGCCGGACATGCTCCGGCATCGGTGCTGGAACTCGGGGTGTGCGAACCACATCCCGTCTACGGCACGGGTTCGGTAGTTGAGCCTCGAAAAGCTACCCTCGACGGTTTCCGAGTTTGGGCCTCAAAACTCGGGGTGGCCGGTTTCCGAGTTTGGGCCTCAAAACTCGGCGAGAATGGTTTCCAGGTTTGGGCCTCAAAACCTGGGCGCGCGGGTTTCTGAGTTTGGGCCACAAAACTCAGCCAGAGGACAGGTTTCTCGGTTTGGGCCTCAAAACCGGGGGAAGCCCCAGGTTTCCCGGTTTCGGCCTCAAAACCGGGGGGAGGTCCGCAAAAAGGACTATCGACGCGTGGCGGCATGGAGAGGCTGGCGCGGAGGCGAGGCTATCGACGAGGTAGGCGCGGTGGTCGACTGGGCGGCACGTGGCGGCATCCTGAGGCTTGCGTCGAGGCGAAGCTAAGGACGAGGAAGCCGCGTGGCCGTCAGATCAACTATCAGCATAGTTGGATCGGGATACCCCTAGGGTTGGCCGTTTCGCTCATGTATCTAGGGGTAGTAAGGGGATTATTGTTTTAGGCTATAAATAAGAGAGGCACCCCTCCTCTCTCCCTATCCTTGCAGTCATTTGTTTCTGAGCTCTCTCTCTCTAGCCCTCGCCTAGGTTCTAATCATATCTCGCTGCAAGCGATCCGCAGAGACGGAAATCATACCTCTCTGTATTTGGATCTTTTGAGGAAACGAGACCATATTCTCGTTGTCTCCTCGTGTGGAGGAATTTTGGCTGAAATCAAATCGTGTCTTGTGTTCTTCACATTTTGGTTTTTCATCTCTCGGAGATTTGCCTCGTTCTTCCTCTCCGCGAGATGATTTTCGATTCTACTTGAATCAATTTGTTCTTGGTCGTGAGCCCCTTCTTTCTACCGAAGGGATTCTCTCCTAACCTCACGATTCCATAGATCGGGTTGATTTGGTGTTCGTTCTTCGTACTTTTGAAGGACCGAGAAGCACTCAGAAAGCGACCAGAGGGGGGTGAATGGGAGCTTCAAATTTTCCTTACGGAAACTAGTAGCCACTGTCCCAAGAATAAACCCCAGAAGCAAACCCTAGAGCTTGCAAATGTCCACGACCCTAGATGTAGGGTGGATGCTTCCAAGAAGCACAGCGGGACACTAGACAACTCTAGAAAGCCAACGCAGAAGACAGAAATCAATTCCGTCAACGAACGAGCGAACCGCGGACAAAACCGTGTGAAAACAGTAGCATCGGATGCTGCCTGCGTCCGATGCCAGACCACCGGACGCGTCCGATGCGAAAACTGCCTCTCGGGAACCTTACTGTTCCACCATCGGACGCTGTGAACAGTGAACAACCAGCGTCCGATGCTTTGGCTCCGGCGCGTCCGATGTCCAACGGACGCGTCCGATGCCTAGCGTCCGATGCCACTACAAACGCTCAGAAAGTGACACGCATCACCGGAGCGTCCGACGCTTAGAACCCTAGCGTCCGATGCCCCCGAAAACTGTGCGGTTCTTTGATGATTCAACCCGATTTCCTCCCAATCAAAAGCTCTGGGCCTGGGATTCGATCTGAGGGGTCACAAGGAAGTTAGTGAGCTATCTCTAAGAGTTCATGGCTCGAACCTAACTCCAAATCGGTGAATCAAGAAATTTCGGGACAAGGAAGCAAAAACACGATCCAAAACAAAAATCGATCGATCTCCTAGACCGTGAGGTTAGAGGTTAATTCCTTCGGTGGAAAGAAGTGCCTCATGATCTAGAACAACTTGGTTCAAACGGTTTTGCAAAAGATGAACCAACCAAAGAGATCGAGCGACGGGAAGAACGTGGAGAAAAAGGATTCCGCGAAGAACACCAATGAAACGCGAATCACAACCACGATCTTGCAGCCGAAGCGCAAACACACGCTACGACAAGGAGGTTACGGCCTCCTTTCCTCAAAAACACCAGTACACAGAGTCAAGTCTCTCTGCGGATCTCAGCAGGCTATAGCAGGGGATGGGAGAGCAAGAAACCCTAAGTGTGAAAGAGCAAATGACTGAGATCGGGAGGAGGGTGTCTCCCCTGACTACTTATCCTATTCTAGACTAAGTCTATTTCCTACTCTACCCCTCTCTATTCTAATTACAGAGCGAACCAGCTAAACCCTAAGGTTATTCTGGACCAACTCAAGTGGTAGGTAGATCCGACGGCCACGCCCGCACAAGTCGTCCGCGTTGCCTCCACGCAACCTTCCGATTGCCGCCACGTGCCGCCCTCGCTCTGCACCCCCGGTTTTGTGGCCCAAACCGGGAAACCAGCCTTTTCCAGCTATCCCCCGGTTTTGAGGCCCAAACTGGGAAACCAGCCCACCAGCGTCTGAGTTTTGAGGCCAAACTCAGCAAACCATCCGCGCCCAGGTTTTGAGGCCCAAACCTGGAAACCGTCCTTAGCCCGAGTTTTGTGGCCAAACTCGGAAACCCTCAGCACCCAGGTTTTGAGGCCCAAACCTGGAAACCGTCCTTAGCCCGAGTTTTGTGGCCAAACTCGGAAACCCTCAGCACCCAGGTTTTGAGGCCCAAACCTGGAAACCGTCCACCGGTGGTTTTTCGCTGGCTCAGCCACCAAACCGATGTCGTAGAGGGGATGCACCGCCCGTGCACCCCGTCCACCGACACGTGTCCCCAGGTCCTCGACCTGAGCAACACCGTGCCCCGCAAGTCTCCGCTCGTCGCTGTCCCAGGCTGCCAGCCATCACAGCTGATCCTCAGGCACTCCGGTCCCTTAGTCCAAGCCTCACGTCCGCCCTTCACTGCTCGATCCATCGGCATGGCACGTCCGCCGCACGGCACGCCCATCCTTCATCGCACCCAGTCCATCGGCACGGCACGTCTCAACTTGACCTTCACCTTGCCCTCGATCACTGTCTCCGTGCTCGACACCTGCACAACACAAGCCAGAGAACATGCGATCAAACCCGTTGACAATCACTCATCACTCAGAGACTCGGCATACACCCATGTATCCGCAACTTTCCCTTTTTGCGGTGATCCACGAATCTCTCTTGATTTACTAGGATTGGTGCGATGATTTCTTAGGATTAGCACCCCAATACATAAAGGATCACCTGGGGGAAGTTTGATCGAAGTCTCTATTGATTTGGTGAAGTTCCGATCGATTTGCCTTTTCATCTCGAGCAGATTTGTGCTCTCTATTCATCCGCGGACAGTCCACGCCCCCAGCGGCGGACAGTCCGGGGATCGGGGTTGGTCAGGTCTGTCAGGCGCAGACCCCTGATTGTTCACTGTCAAGTGAACGGAGGACAGTCCGCGGTACAAACCTGCGGACAGTCCGGGACCTGTCCAGCAGACTTGCAGAACAGTTCGGTTTCTGCGTTTTTGCCGGCGGACAGTCCGGCGCCCAGTCGCAGACAGTCTGGGACTTAACGGTGGACAGTCCGGGACTCTGACCGCGGACAGTCCGCGAATCTGCAGTTTGTGCTGTTTTGCTCCGTGGCTTTGGCAGTTGGTTTTGGGGTTTCTCCGGAGGTTCCGCTGTACCACTAGGACATCTCCTAGGGTATCCACCTACTCGTAGGTCGTGAACTCTCCGGTCGTTTCGAGTCTTCGCTTTTGGGGGGATTTTCTGGGACAAGGGCTATACAATTCACGAGTTGAATTTGAGGCTCCCATTCACCCCCCTATGGTCACTAATCCGGTCCTTCACAGTGGCAACAAGTTTCTGAAAATAAATTTTGAAGCTCCCATTCACCCCCCCTCTGGTCGCTTTCTGGTAGCATTTTCGGTCCTTCATCTTGCTAGAGGCCGCTATCAACTATCGGGCGAGTAGGAGTACTCGGGCCGTGTCTATGTATGGGTGAACCCATAGGGTCACACGCTTAAGGGTCTGGAAGCCTGATTCGAGTTGGACTCGAATCAGACCGGGATTAGGGTTTGCTAATGAGCCTCCAGGTCGACGGGCTCATTAGGGACGCCTATAAATAGAGTGGTGGGGCGACCAGGGTTAAGAGAGATCATTAGACAGCCGTCGCCCACCCCACGCACGCGCCTATTGCTGCTCGCAGACCTAGCAGTCTGGAGGCGTGACGCTTCCTCCCTGTACGTGTGGGATACCTCGGAGGTGCTGCATCTGGAGCACAATGACGAACCGCACGTGGAGACGTGAAGGTCGGACGTGAACATCTATACGGCATCACTGCGACGCACACGTCTACACCGAGACGTCTTCCGCTGCACCTGCGCGCCTAGTGGTAATCCCGTGATCTATAACTAGCAGTAGTTCTTGGTTTATGGGGTCGAAAAAATTTTGTTTTCGGCTAGCATAGCATCCTCGAAACCCAACATTGGTATCAAAGCTAGGTTACTGCCTCGTTATAGATTCGGTTGTATGCATAGAGAGATATGCACAGTTGTAGATCAATTTCTGATCTTGATTCGTGATCTTGCCGTATTGGTCATGTAACGATCTACTCCTACTGGTCGGATTTCCGCCATCGGAGTTAAGTGATACGTGTAAATCCAATCATTATGGCAAGATGGAGATCAATCAGATTGATCGAATCGAATCTAAGTTAAGAGCCGGGTGCATGAGATGTGCGTCGGCATGAGGAGATCTGCAAAAGGAGCGTTGTTCGGTAAAACGGCCATAACTTTTGCATACGACCTTGGTTTGAAACGATCTACAGAAAATTTTACATCGGATTTTCACCAGTTTAAGCCGGTTTTGTCGAATTTAGATTTGCGAAAAAAGCTGGGAAAATTATGCTTTCTGCGATTCAAGATTATACGTCGGGAACGTTTAACTCTGTTTTACAGGGATTGATGACTGGTATAGCCCTTATGTGTATGTGATGCATGTATGTAATTAATTCATGGCTTGCACGTCATGTAATATGACAATATGACAGGAGCCACGTAGATATTGTCATCATCTTGATGTAATGGCCTGCGTGCCAAAATTGTGATGATCCTACACGCGACTATGTAACTACTTTATTAATTACGCTAGTTGTAGCTAGTCTCGGTGGATTCATCGCTGGAGGATGGAGTGCATGTACCATGTAGATGGAGATCATCATGGTGAATAGATTGGTGGAGATGGAGATCTCCAAAGGGACACTGGGCTATACCAAGTCATATCTATGTTGATGCTTTCACGTATGATTCATGTTAATTGTCTACATGCGGTAGTGAAAATGTAGAACAACCCCTCAGTAATGTTGAAGTCATATGCTTCCCCAAACCTTGCACTGTTATATGTCTTGTACAATCGGTGGTGCGCCTATGAAATTAGGGTGTCACTGATTTTCCTTGACCAGGCAGGTTCGTATCGGATACTTACTGCGGAAGGGTTGGTTGCTTGATCAAGGTCATCCTAATGGTTAGGGACCTTGAAGCATAAGGAGTTGAGCACGCATAGAGATGTTGGCCAACAGCAAGAGTCATATGTGATATGATTAGCAGAGAGTTGCTTACCGATCTACCATGTCCACTAGCTGTGATGCTAAAGCTCACTAGTAGACTTGTTAGTTTGCGTCTTGAATCACTAAAATTCAATAGAGGGATATTGATCTTAGTGGGAGTAAATTTTATTCAAGTTTTAATATCATTTACTCTGTCTTGGATAAATTGTCTTAGTATTTTGCATTTACTTTTGTTGTAGATAAATGGCACCCGCACCTCAACCATTTACTTTACGTTCAATACTTGAGAAAGATAAGTTGACTGAACAAACTATGCGGATTGGATCCGCAACCTGAGAATTGTTCTCAGGGCTGAGAAAAAGGAAGATAATCTAGACACCCCACTACTAGAGGAACCTGCTGATAATGCACCTGCTACTGAGAAAACCGCTTACAAGAAAGCATGTGATGCTGATCTTGAAGTGGGATGCCTGATACTTGCTAGCATGGAACCAGATCTGCAAATGCAGTTTGATAATAACCATACAGCCTACGATATGATCGTAGCGCTAGATGAGATGTTCCAGACTCAGGCTAGAACTGAAAGGTTCAATGTTTCTAAGTCTCTTGCTGAGACTAAGTTAGCGGAGGGTGCAGCAGTTGGACCACATGTGATCAAGATGGTTGGTTACACTCAGAGGTTGGAAAAGCTAGGCTTCCCAATTGGTCCAGAACTGGCTACTGACTTCATTCTCTCTTCTCTCCCACCTAGCTATGGGAACTTCATCTCGGACTACCATATGCATGGTGCGAAGAGAGGCTTGAATGAGCTATGTGGCATGCTTAAAACAACAAAGGCAGACATCAAGAAAGGTGCTGGCAGCAGCCATGTGATGGAGATCCAAAACAAGCCTAACATTAAAAGGAAGGGCAACTTTTGGAAGAATAAGAAGGGCAAGGGCAAGGCCAAATATGTGATCTCTAAGCCAAACCCTCCTGCGCCTGACGCTGCTGGACCAACTGCTGATTCTGAGTGCTTCCACTATAAGGGGAAAGGTCACTGGAAAAGAAACTGCAAGGTGTACTTAGCATCCTTGAAGAAGGATGGCGGTGGTAAAGGTACTCCCGCTGCTCATACACTTGTTGTTTATGTTACAGATATTTTCCTCGCTAACTCATATTAATTCTTGGGTATTTGATACCGGCTCGGTTGCTCATATTTGCGGATACATGGGTGTATGCCGGGTCTCTGAGTGATGAGTGATTTTCAACTGGGATGATGCGCATGTTCTTTGGCTTGTGTTGTGCAGGTGTCGAGCACGGATACAGTGATCAAAGGCGAGGTGAAGGTCAAGTAGAGACGTGCCGTGCTGATGGACCGGGAGTGGCGAAGGGCGGACGTGAGGCTTGGACTGAGGGACCAGAGGCTCGAGGATCAGCTGTGGTGCCTGGCAGCCTGTGGCAGCTACAAGTGAAGACTTGCGGTCATGTGTTGCCTGAGTCGTGGACTTGGGGACACGTGTCGGTGGGCGGGGTGCACGGGAGGTGCATCCCATCTACGACGTCGGTTTGGTGGTAGAGCCAGGGAAAAACCATCGGGTGGACGGTTTCCAGGTTTGGGCCTCAAAACCTGGGCGTGGATGGTTTCCGAGTTTGGCCACCAAACTCGGGCTGAGGATGGTTTCCAGGTTTGGGCCTCAAAACCTGGGTGCTGAGGGTTTGCTGGTTTCCCGGTTTGGGCCACAAAACCGGGGGTGCAGAGCGAGGGCGGCACGTGGCGGCAATCGGGAGGTTGTGTCGAGGCAACGCTACGAGTTGTGCGAGCGTGGCCGTTGGATACACCTACCACCGAGTTGGTCCAGAATAACCCTAGGGTTTAGCTGGTTCGCTCTGTAAGTAGTTAGGGGTAGAGTGGGAATTAGGAATAGGTTAGAATTAGGATAAATAGGGGTAGACATCCACCTCCCCAATCATCTCAGTTAGTCATCCTGTCATTTGCTCTTTGCTTCTAGGGTTTCCTGCTCTCCCAATCCCCTGTTGTAGCTAGCTGAGATCCGCAAAGAACCATACCTCTGTGTACTGGAGATTTTGAGGAAGTGAGGCCGTAACCTCACTGTTGTAGCGTGTGATAGCCACACGGTTGCAGATAGATGTGTTGATTCGCGTTTTGGTTCGTGTTCTTCGTTTCTCTGCGATTTTCCCGTCACTCGATCTCTCTCCCTACTACGTCTTTGCGAAATCCGTTTGAATCAACTTGTTTGTATTTGAAAGAGATCATTTCCACCGAAGGAATTCATCTATCTCCCTAGGAGCAAGTAGATCGGGTTGATTTCATTTTCGTGGCATTTTTCGGTTCATCCTTCTCCCCTTTCGATTTCCCGGTGTTTGAATCGATTTGAGCGGATGATTTCTTGGGGATAGTCTCCTAACTACCCCGTGATCATCTTCTCCTTGTTTGGGAACTTGGGATTTTGAGTTGGATCGAATTTGGAGAGATTTGGGGAGGAGGCCATCAAAATCGCCCTCCCTGCAAGATCACGGACAGTCCGTGCCTGAGACCGTGGACAGTCCGGGCATCGGGGGTGAGCCAGACCAGTGGCTGCTTCCCTCGGCTGACTTAGCGATTTTTGACCGGCGGACAGTCCGCAGTTGAAATCCGCAGACAGTCCGGGAACGTCCAGGGACTTTGCAGCATCACTGCTGTTTTGAGTTTTCTGCCGGCGGACAGTCCGCTAGTGAACCACGGACAGTCCAACGGTACCGCGGACAGTCCGGGACCCTAGGGCCGGACAGTCCAGGAATTGCCTGAAGCTTCCGGCTTGGTGCGTTTGCTCTCCCGGCTTGTTCGCTTGGTTTCTGGACTTCTCGTTTGGCCTTGTAGTTGACCAAGGAACCTCTCTAGGTGTCTTTGCTACTTGTTAGCATCGGTATTTGGGGACTTCCTGACGTAGCCATCTATCTACGTTAGGGACTTGGTTTTTGGGGTCATGTTCGAGCTGGAGCTTTTGGAGTTTGGTGTGCTGTCTTTTTGTGGTGCTCCGCTGTGATCCTAGGGATCATCCACCCTCTTCCAAGGGTCGTGAGCATCACGGTTTCGGTCGCCGTTTCTCGAGGTTGATTTTGGGACATTTGGCCAAAGTTTTGAGAGAAATTTTTGAGCTCCCATTCACCCCCCCTCTGGTCGCCATGCTAGTGCTTTCTCGGTCCTTCAATATTTGCAATACAATGCAGGGAATGATAAGAGGTAGAAGCGTTGGAAAAGAGGAGGTCAATTTCCACGTTGGCAATAACGCAAGAGTTGCTGCGTTGAACGTCGGGACGATGCAACTCCACCTCCCATCAGGATTTATTTTGGAGTTAAATAATTGTTATTTTGTTCCAAGTTCAAGTCGAAACATTGTGTCACCTTCATGTTTGATGAAGGATGGCTATTCATTTGCGAGTAAAGACAATGGTTGTGTAATCTCTAAGAATGATATGTTTGTGGCTTTTGCATCCATTGTGAATGGGTTGTTTATTTTAAATCTTGATGATGCACCTATGTCTATCTGTAATATTACTGCTAAAAGGCCTCGGCTTAATGAGTTAAGTCCTACCTATATGTGGCATTGTCGTTTGGGTCATATAAGTGAGAATCGCATGAAGAGGCTCCATGCTGATGGGTTTCTAACTTCGTTTGATTTTGAATCATACGAGACATGTGAGGCTTGTTTGCTGGGCAAAATGACCAAGTCGCCTTTCACAGGTTTTCCTGAGAGGGCGTCTGACTTGTTGGAACTTGTACATACTGATGTATGTGGACCAATGAGTACGACAGCTAGAGGCGGATTCCAATACTTCATAACCTTCACTGATGATTTTAGCAGATATGGCTATGTCTATCTAATGAAGCATAAATCTGAAACATTTGAAAGGTTCAAAGAATTTCAGAATGAGGTAGAGAATCAACGTGGCAAGAAAATTAAGGCCTTGCGATCAGATTGTGGAGGCGAATATTTGAGCCACGAATCTAGCAATCATCTTAAGAGTTGCGGAATTGTTCCACAACTTACGCCAGCCAGAACGCCTCAGAGAAACGGCGTGTTCGAGCGATGTAACCGAACTCTGTTAGACATGGTTCGGTCTATGATGAGCCAGTCGGACCTTCCTTTATCATTTTGGGGATACGCTCTAGAAACAGCAGCTTTCACATTAAATAGGGTATTGTCTAAGTCCGTAGTTAAGACACCATATGAGATGTGGACTAGTAAGAGTCCTAGTTTGTCTTTTCTAAAGATATGGGGTTGTGAAGTTTATGTCAAACGACTTATATCAGATAAACTAACACCCAAGTAGGACAAGTGCTTTTTCATGGGATACCCAAAGGAAACTTTAGGGTATTACTTCTACAACCGCTCAGAGGGCAAAGTGTTTGTTGCTCGAAACGGTGTTTTCTTAGAGAAAGAGTTTCTCAAAAGAGACAAGAGAGGGCAGAAGGTGTATCTTGAATAAGTTCAGGATGAGCCAACAGGGATTGACTCCATGTGTGATGCTAATGTAGCAGAACAAGTTGAGCTACCTATGGCAACAGACACCCTGCCCCAACCACAAAGGTCGGCAAGAATCCGTGAGTTGCGTGGGGATGTGTTATTGTTAGATGATGACGAACCTACAACTTATGCCGAGGCAATGATGGACCCAGATTCCGAAAAATGGCATAGTGCCATGAGATCCGAGATAGATTCCATGGGAGCCAATCAAGTTTGGAACTTGGTTGACCCGCCTAATGGGGTAAGACCCAAAGAGTGCAAATGGATCTATAAAAAGAAAAGGGATATGGATGGAAACATCCAAGTTTATAAAGCTCGACTTGTCACAAAAGGTTTTTGGCAAGTTCAAGGAGTTGACTATGACGAGACTCTCTCGCCGGTAGCGATGCTTAAATCTATCCAGATCATTCTAGCAATTGTTGCCTATTATGACTATGAGATATGGCAAATGGATGTTAAAACAGCCTTTCTAAATGGTAATTTGGAAGAGGACGTGTATATGATACAACCCGAAGGGTTTGTTGATCCTAGCAATGCTGGAAAAATATGCAAGCTTAGGAAATCTATTTATGGGTTAAAGCAAGCATCTCGGAGTTGGAATATTCATTTTGATGAGGTGGTCAAAGGGTTTGGCTTCCGTCAAAGTGAAGAAGAACCTTGTGTTTACAAGAAAGAAAGTGGGAGCGCTGTTGCGTTTCTAATCTTGTTTGTAGATGACATACTGTTGATTGGGAATGACATTCTGATGTTGCAAACCGTAAAGACTTCACTAAATAATAGTTTTTCTATAAAGGATTTAGGAGAAGCAACATATTCTGGGCAATAAGATCTATAGAGATAGGTAAAAGAGGCTAATAGGATTAAGCCAAGAAATGCACATTGACAAGCTGTTGAAGCGGTTCAACATGGAACAGTCCAAGAAAGGGTTCTTGCCTATGTCACATGGCATGCGCTTTAGTGAGAAACAATGTCCTTCGGCATCTGATGAGTGAGAGGGCATGAGTAAGGTTCCATATGCTTTGGCTATTGGTTCCATCATGTATGCCATGATATGTACACGCCCGGATGTCTCATATGCTCTAAGTGTTGCGAGCAGATATCAAGCTAATCCAGGTTAGAGTCACTGGACACTTGTTAAAAATATCCTTAAGTACTTGAGAAGGACTAAAGATGTGTTCCTAGTCTATGGAGGTGAGGAGGAGCTCGTTGTAAATGGTTACACCGATGCTAGCTTCCAAACTGACGCAGATGATTCACAATCTCAATTAGGTTTTGTGTTCACAATAAATGGTGGTGCAGTCAGTTGGAAAAGTTCCAAGCAGGAGACCGTGTCTGATTCTACAGCAGAAGCCGAGTACATTGCAGCTAGTGGAGCTGCAAAGGAAGGTGTTTGGATGAGGAGGTTCCTCATTGATCTTGGTGTGTTTCCAAATGCGTCCAGCCCATTGTCTCTACATTGTAATAGCAATGGGGCGATCGCGCAGGCTAAGGAGCCAAGGAATCACTAGAAGAACAAACATGTACTGCGGAAATTTCACCTCATTCGAGACTTCATTAAAAGAGATGAAATTAAGATGTGCAAAATACATACAGATTTCAATATAGCAGATCCTTTGACAAAGGCTCTTCCACAGCCTAAGCATGAGGCGCATGTGAGGTCTATGGGTATTAGATATCTAAAAAGATTAACTCTAGTGCAAGTGGGAGACTGTTGGGAATATGCTCTAGAGGTAATCATAGAGATGATGATATTTCTATTGTATCTATGATTTATTATATGTTCATTGAATATCCATTAAAGACAACTTGTGTTGATTGGCAATTATGTGAATTGTCTGTGAAACTCTTTTACTTGTATGGTTATTCGATAGTTGTCCCTGATCGGAGTTCATGTGAGGACACACATGAATATTAGATCAGCACATGTATTAGTTGATGACTATGTTTCACAAGTCATAGACATGGACATGTCAAACTAATAATGTGGGCACATGTATGACATGGGGCTGGACTGACCCAACATGAGATGTTCTTCTTATTATCTCTTTACACATCATGTACGTTATGTCCTTAGACCTGAGATTGTGGTATGTACTCAAGATATGAGTCGACTTACTTAGGGACTATCAAATACTACTTCGTAACAGAGTAGTTATAAAGATAGTCTTCGGGTTTGTCAGGAAGTATGCTGTGAGACATAGACGATCAAGATGGGATTTGCCCCTCTCCATGTGAGAGAGATATCAGTGGACCACTGTTGGTAGTTCTTAACTTCACTAAAGATAGAGCTAGGCAACTATCCCCGGTAACGGCCCAGAAATGCTTGTTGACACTTGCTAACGTCGTTACTAGGAGTAGACTATGGAATCTATCCCTGGCAACGACGCGAGAAATGCTTGAAGCAAGTCCAGTCACTATACCTATAGGAGTGAAGCTAAAGTAGCTATCTACTAATGTCAAATGGGGTTGTCAATCCCGACACTAGTAGGAGCTAGCTAGAGATATTGCAATCTACCTAGAGGAGATTCTGCAAGCGCACAGAACTATCATAGTAGCACATCGCCTGAGAGTACCAGGTGTTGATTTATTTTATCCGAGAGGAAGGTTAGGGTGGTGTATGAGTCCAGTCAAGGAGGGGATGAGAGTCGAAGAATAAGAAAGGGAAAAGGAGAGAAGAGAAGAGAGGAGATGAAAGGCTAGAAAGAATTTATGAGTGGATAGGTAAGGACGAAATGAATGGTAAAGGTAAGGTGGATGGATTGGTAGATAGGGGGAAAAGATAACTAAGGATAACTAATATAACTAACTAATAACTAATAACTACTCCTAGATAACTACGAAGCAAGATAGGCAAATGCCAAATAAGCAACCAAATTAAGTATAGTTTTATTCCTATCTTGTCAAGTACCAAGGCGTACTAGCCTTTACCACTGACTTAGGTTGAACGCTAGCACAACGAGCCTTACTGTTAAACTAGACCAACTAATTGTGGAATTCAAAGCGCACAGGGTTGTCACCACCTGCTTGCTACCACAGCTATCCGAGGGTCTAGCCGTATCTGAAGGTTAGTCTATAACTAAGCACCACGCCTAATTATATTCTAACTATCTGTACCCTGGCCCAGAATAGAGACACCCTTGCGGACGTCAGAGCAAATACTTGACTTAATAAGATGAACACTAAACAAACTAAGCAACCTATTGGCAAAGATCAAACACTAAGCACACTAGAGATTAACTACTATGGCTAAGTGAATTGAAATGTAGGATAGCTAGGTACTCCAGCAATCAATCAATTATACTACTCAATACTGGCAAGTAGAATAAAGTAATACTTGAAATGATGAACTAGAATATAGTAAAGTGCTTGAGTTACAAGAGCAAAACCTGAACTGGAGATGAAGGAAAACTCTTCCCAACTCCAGGACCGATTACTCACACGCTTCTACTCTTGAGCGAAGCCTTGAGCAGCGCTTCCACGAGGGCAATGAGGCAAGGATGCCTTGCTCTACTAGCTACCTACTTGCCTAAGCTTGGCTAAATACTAAGCTATTAGCTCTCTAGCTTTAGCCTTGCTTTCCTCTTTGCTTCTTCCTTCCTTTCCTTGCTTGAAATGAAGTGACACCTCCAGGGGGGTATTTATAGGGGGCAGCCAACCGACCTAGGGCAAACCCTAGTGGTGGGCGCCAGCCCTAGGTGGCGGCCGCCACCCCCCTGGCCCTTGGATGTACCGTCATTGATCCTACGGTCTCTAGGGACTCCTCCAAGGCGGTTCCAAGGTCGGTTGCATGTCCAAATAACCGTAACATGGGCAATTAGGTCATGATCCACGTGACATCTCTGCTTAGCCCTCTGATGCCAGCGACCTAGTGACCAATGGCTAAGATTTGGCCCTGGGGTGGTCACACGGATCAGTGACATGGTAGGGGAGAGTTTGGGCCTCTCCTTTGTGGCGGGCGCCACCCCACTAGGGCCCAAATGGGCCCTAGTGAGTGGGCTCGGCCCCTGGTGGGTCCATTCTCCAAATTTGGTCCAAATCCCACATTCAAATAAAAATCTGTGGACATGTGGAATTTGGTTAGTTTGAAACCTATTTGACTACTTTTAATGCCTTTTTGTTGAATTTTTGGGTAAAATGTTGATGGTAAAACAAGTGTTTAAGGACCATCAACAAGCTCCCCCAAGCTAACCTGTTGCTCGTCCTCGAGCAACAATGCAGTTTAAGCATTGAGCATGAAATAGATAGCAACTTAAGATGTATACAAGTCCATGTTGTATAGTGAGAAATAACTTAGTGTATATCATAAATCATAGCAATGTGGGGCTTATAGCTTTTCACTTCAAACATGCAAGAGTGAAATAAAGCAGTAGACAGGAAACTTTTATCTTGCTTAGGTTTGACTAGGATTCTGTCTGGAGATTTTTTTAAGGTTTTCAAAAGATAAAAACTTGCTTAAGTCCTCCAAGATTCACTCAATCACTCAATGGTGTTTAAATCCTCACTTAGGCCAAAATGTAGCCTCTCCTATTTCTAAAGAATGATATGTGGAGTTATAGGTAGGCTAAGAATCATGAGCAAATTGCATAATGTTTATTGCTAAGCTAGACACTCAGATCATAAGGAGCAACAAATCATAAATATTGATCAAGATGTGCATGTGTGCTTATGTGGAAGTGTATAGAGAGATATTTCATAATCCTTCCTAGTTAATTTCTAGGGTCTAGAGCTAATGATAACTCTCTCTCTCTCTCTCTTTCGATACATAGTGAGTTGACAAAAACGTGTCCTCACATTTTCTAGGAAATAGTCCTCTCTTGAGCTACTTTGCTCACTTTTTTTCATATCTCTCTTTTTTTAGCTCTAGATTTCCCCAGATTATCTATAGGAAAGGATTTTAGAAATGAAAAGGGGGAAGAGAGTGAAATGCTTATTCCCGGTGTAGGAATAGCATAAGGCTAGCAATGGAGCGTTTGGCAAGGTATTGCATATCTCCAGTGTAGAGAATGAGCAATTTATTTGGTGGTTGCAAACTTCCAAAGTGGAGAGTAAGCAATTTATGGTGGGTGTGTGTATCTTGATCAAAAGAAATGATAAGCTTCTCTACTAAGATCTATGAGGTCTAACAAAGCTCAACACAAACAAAGCTCTTTGTGGTTTTGACTAACAAATATTTGGCTAGTGGTGGGATGGGATAAAATCTAGGAGGAACTTTTAGCAAGGTTTTCATGATTTTTAAAAGAAATCCTCCAGATTTGGTCCTAATTTCACCTTAGCAAGTTTAAAGAATTACTCCATTTCTAACTAACTTTATTCACTAAGCATGATTTTAGTTAAAACATGTGCAACCCACAAAAGCTACAACTTAGATAAAACTAGTTATTCTAACTATAACAATAGCATTTGCATGGCATATTTTATTTCTTATTCAGGTTCCAACATTTTTAAGCAGATTTTATTATTTTTACACATGGGATAATTACTTAGGCAAGTATATAACATTCAAAAAATTTCAAAAGATATAGAATTTAAGAATCGAACATAAAGAGTAAGGTGGAAACATACCTTATTGGCGCGAGGATCTCCCCCAAGTTGGCTTCTTGCTTGGTGAAGGGTCTTCATCTTTCTCGGTCAGAGCTCTTGTTCTTATTTTATTAAAAGGGAAACTATCTAATGTTGTGAAAAAGGGAAACTATCCTATTATGATATTTTATTATTCTAGCTAAGTTAACATATACTAATGCATATAAGTAATGATAACTGTTTTTTTTCTTTTTTTTCTTTTTTTCTTTTGTTTTCTTTTTTTTAGTTACATGCATGACATATGTTATTTATTTGAAAAATGGAAATTTGAAGGGAAAAATTAAAAAGTAAATCCATACCTTAGATCCATGGAATTTCATCCTTATTGGGTGGATCTTCTTCCTTGGGTGCTTCTTCTTTAAGTACTTCATCGGGTTCTTCTTCTTTTGGCACCTCTCCTTTGTCATGTGAATTACACAACTCAGGAGAAGGTGGTTCTTTCTTTTTGTTCCACCTTGTTCTTAGGCACCTCTTCTTGGTACGAACGGGTTTTGCTTCCTGCATGTTAGCGGCATATGCGGGACCACGGGAAAAGGAGAATATTTCCTTCCTCCCTCCTAATGTTATTTGCATTTTACCACTCCCCACATATATGCAAGCATCAACAGTGTTTAAGAAAGGTCTACCTAAGATTAGAGGCACATCTTTCCTATTTCCCATATCTAGTATTATGAAATCAGCACGAACATATGAACCTCTAATATGAAGAGGTAAATCAGTGACTATTCCTTCTACATAGCATGTTGATTGATCAGCTAGCACAACATAGGCAGATGTGGATGACATGGGTGGAAAGAACGAGTTTTCATAGAAGTCCTTAGATAAAATGTTGACACTCGATCCTAAATCACACATGACATTTTTAATGATTTCACCAAAGACTGAGCATCTAATTATGGGACTACCAGGATCACCCTTTTTAACAGTCATGGTTCGATCTTCGTAATAGTTAAAATATTTTATTTCAACCATATTTGCAGTTTCCATGTTAGGTTTAGCCAGAATTTTGCCAGTTTCAACAGATGGTATGATCGCAGCAAGTTGAGCTAATTGGGTTTCTAACATCTTATTAAAGCTAAGTTGATTTTTCAGAGCAGATGAGAAATCTTCCAATTTAGCATTTATGTTCTCAAGCATTTTATTATTTGACATTAATTTCTTATTCAAAAATTCAGTAGTTCTACCTTGACAGTAGACTAGATTCTTTAAGAACAAGAAATTATCAGTACTTTGGAAATTAGAGCGAGGGAATGAATTATTACCTTGAGAGTTGGAGTGTTGATTCCATCCTTGATTTTGTTGACGAAAACCATTGTTGTTGTTGATGATGAAGTCAAATTTTCATGTAACTCGGGGTAGTGGTTCCCAGAATGTCTGGTTTCTCCACAGACTTCACAAGTCATGTAGGATTCCAGAGATTGGACACTCTCTTGTTGGTTCATCTTCTCACAGCTGTCCAGCTTCTTGGCCAGCAGGTCCATCTTGGCCACGATCATGTCGGCCTCTTTAAGGAAATGCATACCTCGCTTACAGGGCTGCAGTCTCTCGTCATTCCATCCTTGGTTCTACACCATCTTCTCTATGAGAGCCTTAGCATCTGCAACATTCAGAGAAAAGAATGCACCGCCGGCGGCGGCATCCAAATGGCTTCTAGAGAGTGGGGTTAGGCCATGGTAGAAGTTCTGGATCAACAGCCAGTCCTCCATAGTATGGTGTGGACAAGAAGTGACGTACTCTTGCATTCTCTCCCAAGCCTCGGTAATAGATTCCTCGGCTTGTTGCGTAAAGCTGGAGATTATGGTGCGAAGAGCGTTCGTCTTGCCCATCAGAAAGAATTTGGCGAGAAAAGCATTGGAACACTTGTCCCATGTGTCTACAGCATTGCGATTGGTATAAAACCATTGCTTCACTTTTCCTAGGAGAGAAAAGGGAAAGAGACGAAGACGAATGGCTTCTTGGGTTATCCCCTTAATGGTGAAGGTGCCGCAAATCTCCAAAAATTGTTGGAGGTGAGCATTGGCATCCTCATGAGCTTTGCCACAGAATGGGCTAGCTTGGACCATCGTGATCAGAGCCGGTTTCAACTCGAAATTGAGGTTGGCATCGATCACGGCTGGTCCTGTCGCTACATTGGCGGTAGAAGGAGCAGAAAACTCACGAATGGTCTTATTGGCCATCGTGAAGGTAGAACAAGATAAGAAAGAAAGAAGTTGAAGAAGATGAAAGAAAAAGATAAGAAGGACTAAGGAAAGAAAGAATGGGGAAAGATGGGATTCGCTAAGCAGAAGCTTAAGCGAATATAAATTCAACAAGGACTCGAAGGATACACCGATTGCCTTCCCCGGCAACAGCGCCAGAAATGCTTGTTGGTAGTTCTTAACTTCACTAAAGATAGAGCTAGGCAACTATCTCCGGTAACGGCCCAGAAATGCTTGTTGACACTTGCTAACGTCATTACTAGGAGTAGATTATGGAATCTATCCATGGCAACGGCGCCAGAAATGCTTGAAGCAAGTCCAGTCACTATAACTAAAGGAGTGAAGCTAAAGCAGCTATCTACTAATGTCAAATGGGGTTGTCAATCCCGACACTAGTATGAGCTAGCTAGAGAGATTGCAATCTACCTAGAGGAGATTCTGCAACCGCACAGAACTATCGTAGTAGCACTTCGCCTGGGAGTACCAGGTGTCGATTTATTTGATCCTAGAGGAAGGCTAGGGTGGTGTATGAGTCGAGTCAAGGAGGCGATGAGAGTCGAAGAATAAGAAAGGGAAAAAAGGAGAGAAGAGAAGAGAGGAGATGAAAGGCTAGAAAGAATTTATGAGTGGATAGGTAAGGACAAAATGAATGGTTAAGGTAAGGTGGATGGATAGGTAGATAGGGGAAAAAGATAACTAAGGATAACTAATATAACTAACTAATAACTAATAACTACTCCTAGATAACTACGAAGCAAGATAGGCAAATGCCAAATAAGCAACCATGTTAAGTATAGTTTTATTCCTATCTTGTCAAGTACCGAGGTTGAACGCTAGCACAACAAGCCTTACTGTTAAACTAGACCAACTACGTGGTGGAATTCAACGCGCACAGGACTGTCACCACCTGCTTGCTACCACAGCTATCCGGGGGTCTAGCTGTATCTGTAGGTAAGTCTAAAACTAAGCACCACGCCTAATTATATTATAACTATCTCTACCCTGGCCTAGAATAGAGACACCCTTGCGGACGTCAGAGCAAATACTTGACTTAATAAGATAAACACTAAACTAACTAAGCAACCTATTTGGCAAAGATCAAACACTAAGCACACTAGAGATTAACTACTATGGCTAAGTGAATTGAAATGTAGGATAGCTAGGTACTCAAGCAATCAATCAAGTATACTACTCAATACTGGCAAGTAGAATAAAGTAATACTTGAAATGATGAACTAGAATATAGTAAAGTTCTTGAGTTACAAGAGCAAAACCTGAACTGGAGATGAAGGAAGACTCTTCCCAACTCCAGGACCGATTACTCGCACGCTTCTACTCTTGAGCTAAGCCTTGAACAGCGCTTCCGCGAGGGCAATGAGGCAAGGATGCCTTGCTCTACTAGCTACCTACTTGCCTAAGCTTGGCTAAATCCTAATCTATTAGCTCTTTAGCTTTAGACTTGCTTTACTCTTTGCTTCTTCCTTCCTTTCTTTGCTTGAAATGAAGTGACACCTCTAGGAGGGTATTTATAGGGGGCAGCCAACCGACCTAGGGCAAACCCTAGTGGTGGGCACCAGCCCTAGGTGGCGGCCGCCACCCCCCTGGCCCTCGGATGCACCGTCATTGATCCTACGGTCTCCAGGGACTCCACCAAGGTGGTTCCAAGGTTGGTTGCATGTCCAAATAACCGTCACATGGGCAATTAGGTCATGATCCACATGACATCTTTTCTTACCCTCCGATGCCACTGACCTAGTGACCAAGGGCTAAGATTTGGCCCTGGGGTGGTCACACGGATCAGTGACGTGGAAGGGGAGAGTTTGGGCCTCTCCTTGGTGGGGGGCGCCACCCCACTAGGGCCCAAATGGCCCCTGGTGAGTGGGCTCGGCCCCTGGAGGGTCCATTCTCCAAATTTGGTCCAAATCCTGCATTCAAATAAAAATCTATGGACATGTCGAATTTGGTTAGTTTGAAACCTATTGGACTACTTTTCATGCCTTTTTGTTGAATTTTTGGGTAAAATGTTGATGGTAAAACAAGTGTTTAAGGACCATCAACAACCACTCAAATGATTGGATCATAAAATGCATGGTCGTGCTTAGGTTAAGTGTTAACCTATGAGTTGGACCAAATATTGTGTGGCAAGGGAATTACATATATGTGATCGTGGTCGTTCGTCAAATATGATCTTTGCGTATACATAGGAGTTGACATGTCTTGCTAGAGGCCGCTATCAACTATCGGGTGAGTAGGTGTACTTGGGCCGTTTCTATGTATGGGTGAACCAATAGGGTCGCACTCTTAAGGGGCTGGAAGCCTGATTCGAGTTGGACTCGAATCAGACCGAGATTAGGGTTTGGTAATGGGCCTCCAGATCGGCGGGCTCATTAGGGACGCCTATAAATAGAGGGGTGGGGCGACCAGGGTTAAGAGAGGTCATTAGACAGCCATCGCCCACACCACGCCCGCGCCTAGTGCTCCTCGCAGACCTAGCAGTCTGGAGGCGTGTCGCTTCCAAACCTAGGCTGCATCTGGAGCACAAGGACGAACCGCACGTGGAGACGTGAAGGTCGGACGTGAACATCTACACGGCATCACTGCGACGCGCACGTCTACACCGAGACTTCTTCCGCTGCACCTGCGCGTCTAGTGGTAATCCCGTGATCTATAACTAGCAGTAGTTCCTGGTTTATGGGGTCGAAATTTTTTTGTTGTCAGCTAGCGTAGCATCCTCGAAACCCAACACATTGCACACAAGCATGTAGGAATGTAAAACATATGCAATGCGAGCAAGCAAATGTAATGCACAAACAAATGCATCAAACATGTATTCATGAGCTTGCTCCCCTGACTTGTGTGCTTCCCTTGTCCAAGAATTATGATCCCTTTACATTGTACAATCTTGCTCCCTCTTGATCCTTGTCCATCTTGTTTTCTTGTTATCTCCCCTTTGTCCTTTAACATATCACAATTGTCATATCTTTGCCACAATTTCTCCCCCTTTGTCATCAATGACCATAAAAGGCATGCTTCTCTTGATACAAATGGATGCACTAAGGGGTAGATGGTTGACACTTGAGTCTTGTATTTTTGATGGACACTACCATATATGTTGGAATGACACAACTTGTAGATACCACATGTAGATGCATGAAAACCACATTGAAATACTACATATAGAACACTTGTAGGATCTTTGACCTTGACACCAATCGGTGGTACATCTCCCCCTATGTCATAACATGGGTCATTCACTTGAGATCTTGTTGGTGAGAGAACTTTGCTTGATTTGATCACTTAAAGTTGAGGATCACTTGAAGTCTTGTAGGATACCACTTGTGATATTGATCTAGACACTACTTACGAATAACACTTGAAGGATTGGTTGAGTCTAGATACCACTTGAGTAAGTTGAACATGATATCCATTTGCATTGTTTTTTTCTTGAACATTTGTCATCTTCATGAGCTTCTCATTTGTGACATGAACTAGTCAACTTGCATAAGATATCTAACTCGGTTTGCTCTAGAGTAAGCTTCTTCACACATCTTTCAATGGTTATCTTACTCATGTTGAATTAGACACTTGAATGCGCTCTTATAGATCAAGTACTTGGATTCACTAGCTCATGAATAAACTCATATACTAACAACTAGATCATATTATCAATCAAGCAATAGTGGTAGGCTATGAATTTAGAACTTTTTCATTTGTTATGCATGATCCTATTAGGCATGTACTATATGCACTAACCACATACTAGTAAGGGATGAAATGATCATGCACATTACAATGATACCTTTGCTATCTTGGAGTAGAGGATAGTTAATAGATTCCAATTAAGCTCCAAATAGCAATGTGAAGTCCATTTATAGCTTGGTGAAGACCAATAGATACAAAATATGAAATCCATTCTTCACCCATATGAATTGAGAACCACAAATGATCAAGTGCACTATCTGGAGTTGTGGTTGGCTTGCTTTACCATTTGATCATAGCTTGCATGAGAATACCACTATGAATTTCCATGATTCCGCTCTCTTTTGGGTGTTGCTTGCTTTGTTGATCAACCCTTTTGATTTCCATCAAGTAAGCATCTCAAATGTCCTTTAAATCACCACTTCCATGTTAGCCTTCCAAGCCACGTGCTTGGTTAACCTACAAAAGGCGGCAAGCCCCTACACTAGGGAGAAGTGACCTCTCTCTAAAGAACCGTCATTGATACTCATTTGAAATGATTTTGTTTGATTGATCTATTTGAACTTTTCTTGATGTATGGAATTGATTTCCTTTTTGAGTCCTTTTTCTTTCTTCCAAATGATCTTCAATTGGTATTGGAACTTGAATCTTCATCTTTATCTTGAGTTTGGTGTTGATCTTCAATTTGAGTACCAAATGCGTGCCAAATGCATTTCTCAATCGAATGACCTTGTACTCATTTTTGTCATGCTTATAGCTCATCTCAAAACCAAACATAGGTTCCTCAAACACTTGTAAACATGATTCCAACGTGAGGGTTTTCAATCAAAGTGACTTGTGATCTATCTATAAAGGTCACTTATATGGCAGATTCTGTCCTCTTCAATGAATTGATCATATCTCACAATATATTGATCCAATTGCCATGAAATTTGGTGGAGATGTGCCTCACTAAGTGCTCTAGTAGCCATAAAAATTTGAGCTTTCATTGGACTTCTAGATTGCTATCAGATTTCATATCTTTCCCAACTACTAGATGCTGAAAACTACTGCACTATAATTGACAAGATCCACTCCAAAACTGAAGTATCCTTTATCCAATACTCATGAAATTTTCACAGCAACTAATACCATAAAGGCAGAGCATGTATACCTAATTTCAAGCCAATCCAAATAGATTTGATCATTCAAACATGGCTATCATCGCAGCTAGCTCAGATTTCAAATATTGGACATATTTTTATACTTGAGCCATACTTCCTTAATTTGAATCAAACTTGAGATCAACTTATTTGAACATCATCACAAGACATATATCCATGCAAATCCACTTACTAAAGGTCATCTTGTGAACATATCCAATCCAACTAACTCAAACTTGATCACTAAGCAATTTATACATGCAATCATCTTATGGCAACCAACATATGCATATTTCCAATTCATTCAAATCATATGCACCAAATGAATATGATCAACAAGGAATATACCTTAGTAACTCATGATCATCCATTAGCATGCTTCTACTTCAATAAATTGCAAACCTTCAAATATTTCCAATAAAATTACCACAACTTGAACTTTTCACTTCTATGTCATAGCACATTTGGACTTTACTTATCTTGACTTGCCATTGGGATGAGAATAGCAATAAGCTTCATTACTTGACTCAATAAATAATCAACAATATGAAATGCATTTGAACCAAGTCTCCAATGCCAATGGTACCTACAATCAATCATCCACTTTTTGATGGTACCCAAACTTGTTTGTGTCCTCTCAAGTTAGGAGCAACATACTTTGGCAACGCCTTAGTATGACTAGTGGGATGTTTTGCAATAGCAACCAATGAGGTACCATCACCATCCTTTCTAAGCACAATATTATCATCAATTGAAATGGGCTTAGAAGTATTACCTAGGGGACATGAATTAGCCATGTGTCCCCTTTCCCGGCATGAGTAGCAAACTCTCTTTGATTGAGCTTTCTCTTCCTTGCTCATATGTTGCTTCTCATTGCCTTGCCTCTCATGAGTTGCTTGAGCCTTCTTCTCAAGCTTGTTAGGACACTTCGAGGCAAAGTGTCCCATATCACCACACTTGTAGCACTTGATTTGAGTCAAATCTTTCTTCTCATCTTGATTCTTGCTCATCATCATCTTGGCATCTTGGATATGAGTTGGATGCCTTGCTCTTCCACCCCTTCTTGTTTTCTTCTCATTTATCAAGTCATCACCATTATGGTGATCTTGACTTGATTTTGGGGCTTCTCTTTTTGCTCAACTTCTGGCTTTGGTTGAGGCTCTTCTTGTTGCTTCACCAATTGCTTGGTTGGGCACATAGAGGTGAGATGTCCCCTAGTACGGCACTTGAAGCACTTGACATGCTTGAGCCTCGCTTCTTGTTTCTTCAACTTGAGCTTTTCTTTGTTAGGGCAACCTGAAGGACCGAATTGGCGACCAGAGGTGGGGTGAATGGGAGCCTCAAATTTCTTCTCGAGAGATTGATGGCTCTTGTCCTAGAGAATCACCCCAAAAGCAAGACTCGAACTTGCTAGTGTCCACGACCCTAGATGTAGGGTGGATGCTTCCTAGAAGCACAACGGGACACTACACAATCCAAGAAGTCCAACGCAAAAATAGGGAAGCAAATCCGACAATGGACGAGAGATCCACGGACGAAAACGCGCTGAACAACACAGACCGGACTCTGGCCAACGTCCGGTCAAGAATGATCGGACGCGTCCGGTCAGCAGAAGTCGGTTCTGGATGCTCTCTATGTTGGACCGGACTCACAGGGGAAGAGCATCCGGTCAACACTGAGATGAGCGTCCGGTCACAAGCTGTGCAATGAAGAGTGCACGCTATGCATCCGGTCATGCAAAAATGGTGAGTCCGGTCAAGTTCGCACAGAGAGTTCTTGCTCGTCCTTCAATGACCGGACTCACTGGTCAGAGTCTGATCGCCTCGAAGGCAGAGTCCGGTCACCCCGAAATTTCTCTGTTCATCCACCGATTTGACTCGATCTCACCCAAAATGAAACCTCTTGGGCTCAAACTTGGTGAGAGGAGTCAGAAGGAGGATAGTGAGCTACTCCTAGGAGATCATGGCTCGAACCTATCTCCAAATCGATGAATCGAAGAAGTTCGGGGGAAAGAGGAGAAGAACACGAGCCGAAATGAAAATGGATCGATCTACTAGCTCGTGAAGTTAGAGATGAATTCATTCGGTTGAAAGAAGCGCCTCACGATCTAGAGCAAGCTAGTTCAAACGGAAGACATGGATCGAAAACCAACACTCGGTGAGGAAGAACGAAGCAAATCACCGAGAGGGCAAAAAAAGAAAACCGCAAAAAACTCAGCACAAAGACATGGATTGATCTCGAATTCTAGCCGAAACTCATCCATACGAGGAGACAATGAGATTACGGTCTCGTTTTCTCAAAATCCAAATACATAGAGGTATGATTAGCCGTCTCTGCGAATCATAGGCAACGAGGTATGATTAGAAAACCTAAGCGAGGGCTAGAGAATGAAATGTTGTAAAGACAGACAGAGAGGAGGGGCGCCTCTCTTATTTATAGCCTAATACAATAGTCCACTTCTTCCCCTACTGGTAATGAGCGAGCAGGCTAACCCTAAGGGTATTCTTGTCCAACTCGAAGTGTAGTCGATCCGACGGGCACGCCCATACATCTGGTAGCCTCGCCTCGACGCGACCTCACCTGATGCCGCCACGTACCGTCACTCGTCCACCGTCCATTTTCCTGGACCTCCCCCGGTTTTGAGGTTGAAACCGGGAAACCTGTCCTTAGGCTGAGTTTTGTGGCCCAAACTCAGAAACCCGCCATCTCCCAGGTTTTGAGGCCCAAACCTGGAAACCGTCCTCAGTCCGAGTTTTGAGGCCCAAACTCGGAAACCGGACAGCACCCAGGTTTTGTGGCCCAAACCTGGAAACCCTCTAGCCAATGGTTTTTTTGGGGCTCTACCACCAAACCGAAGCCTTAGAGGCATGCATGGCCCGTGCACCCCGTCCACCTGCAAGTCTTCACTTGTTGCTGTCCAAGGCTGTCAGCCACCACAGCTGAACCTCAGGCCACCGGTCCGTCAAGCCTCACGTCCGCCCTTCACCGCTCCGGGTCCATTGGCACGACACGTCTCTACTTGACCTTCACCTTGCCTTCGATCACTGTCTCTGAGCTCAACACCTACACAACACAAGCCAAAGAACATGCGCATCAAACCAGTTGACAATCACTCATCATCACAACACCCAGAATACACCCATGTATTCGCAATCTCCCCCTTAATGAGTGCGTTATCAACTACCAACACAAATCATATGTAGTAGTGTAGTACAAAGAAAGAAAGAAGAAAGAACGAACTTATCCAAACGACCAGAAGCAAAGCATAGCCAAAAGCAGGTCAAGTGGAATAAGCAAGACAACTTGGTTCCCAAAGACATGGGCAACGGCTCGACGCAACCAAGCAAAGCTAGCCCTCAAGAAGAGGCAGAATGGGCTCAACACCGCTAGCAAGAAAGTCAGAGCAAAGAAGCCAAAAACTGAGTCAAACAGCTAGTCCCTCCACAAAGATGCAAAGGCTCAACACAACTAGCTGCAAAACTGCTCCAAACCAATTGGAAACTCTCAGAATGAAAGCTCGTTAAGCAAAACGAGCAAGCTCCCCCTGGACACAAACTCCCCCTTAGATAAAGCACATAACCAACTCATCATGATTTGTCAAATTTCTCCCCCTTAGTTGATAATGCAGAAAGCAAGAATAGACAAGGGAGCCTGAAAGAAAGCAAGACGGAAGCAAAAGCTTCAAAGATATACTATCCAGAGTGATAAAATGCTCAATTTGCACAATTGAAAAGAAAAGAGCCCTAATGCTAGCATAAGCTCATCATGATCATATAGCTCAAACGAAGATGGCAAAGCAGTGTTAGATTTGAAGTTTAAAGCACAAGATCAAGCTCACCATAGAAATAGCATCTAGTATGAAAGAAGACATGTCATCAACTAGAGCTAACCAAGTCACACAGGTGAACTACCTCAAAGCAAGTGTCAAAACAGCAAGCCATATACAACTCATGTTATTTGAATTTAAGTAAGTTACACAAGAGTTATACACGTCAATTTGTTGTGAGGGGTTGAAAACACCGCACAGCCTTACTTTTCAACCATGCGAAGCCTAAGTCAGAAGACTATCAGAAGCTTAAGGCAATGGTTTCGGTCATACACTACACTGCTCAAGTTCATCTCAAAAGAGAAGTAGTCTCGAAACAGTGAGGTGTTGTAGTGCAATCCCACCTCCATCTTCTATCTCTAAGCTTGGATTTCAGATTTTAGCATTAAAGCATTTCAGAGTATATATTATGGAAGTGATTTAAACTCCAAGCTAGAGACATAGCAACCTAGTATGGCAAGGTAAGCTTAGAAAGGACAAAATCTACTCATACTAGTTGCCAAAGCAAATGTTGAACTATTTTGAGGTTTTGACAGTTATTACACAAGTTCATCATTGCAAAATCATACTTAGCTCATCAGGTCAAGTTACATGATCATAAAGAGCTTAAACTGCATAAACTAATTATCATACAAGCATGTGAAAATAGAGCATACTTTAGATAGAATATAGGTGAAGCTCAAAATGCAAGTATGATACATATGCAAATGTAGAAAGACTAAGAAGGAACCTAGGTTGTACGTCATATGATACAACAAAGTGATCCCACATCTAAAATGGGAAACACACACCAAGCTCACCTCTCAACCTAGCAAAGGTTGATTGATCCAAAGGCTTGGTAAAAATATCGGCCAACTAATGATGAGTATCAACATGTCTAAGGCCGATATCACCCTTCTCATAATGGTTTCGCAGAAAATGAAAGCGCACATCTATGTGTTTGGTCTTAGAATGCAACACGGCGTTCTTAGCAACGCTAATTGCACTCGTGCTATCAGAAAGCAAAAGTACTCGAGAAAAGCTCAGACCAAAATCACGCAAAGTGGCCATCATCCACAACAACTGGGAACAACAGCTAGCCGCAACAACATACTGTTGACACCTAAAGTGGCAAACGGGTAAACCGCAAGCGTACGGTTGTCAAGGTAGCCTTCACCAGGAGTATTCCAGGTATCGTATTTTCCATAGGGAACATGAAGTGGTCTTAACAAAGAACTAAGCTTGTCCTATGATGACACAAGGGTATAAGATAGATTGGGTAGAGAGGATCTCTATGGTAATGAAACTAGATAGATAAGGTAGATACAAAGGTTGTTCACTTCGGGTCACTAAGCCGTTTAGCAACAGAAAGGGATGAGAAGGGTGCTAAACCACCTAGCACAAGAAGACCTATGTTTTAATAACATGGCCAAATGTGGTGGAATCAAAGGCTAGATAGGGTTGTCACCACCTACTAGCTACCACAAACAAACCGTTGAACAAGCGGCGGACACAGGTAAGCGTATAATCTAGACACCACGTCTACACTATATCTTACTACTCTAATCCGAATTCCGATGATATTGACTAGAGTACCGGGTTAAGGGCGGTGAACCAATGAACAACAAAAGTAAATACTTTACTTTACCTAGGGATCAAAAACCCATAAAAGAACCGCAAATGCTTAGTTACAAAGAAGGCCGCATCTGCCGAGGCACATCTTGGAGGAGACTCCCGACAGGCCCGGGACTTCCTCCGCACTCTCCTCACTCTCTCCCTATGATTGATAGTACTACAACTAGAGAGTAGTTTCTCCTTGGTGTGTCTTGAATTAGAGGGGTGAGGGGGTATTTATAGTCCTAGGGGATGAATGAGAGCCACTCAATGTGCCATGTTAGCGATCCGTGTGACGTTCCTTCTCCTTCCTTGGATGATAACCGCCATAGATTGGATGGCCAAGATCACTTGGATGCATGGTTTCATGCACCAATGTCGGTGGGTCAAATTGGACTCATTTAGCCACCAAGGGGGGGGGGGGTCGGCCGACCCCCCAATGATTGGTGGGGCCACCCCCCAATTGTGGGACCTCTTTTCTTGCTTGTGTAGGAGTAGATTGGTGCAGAAAAAAGGGTTAGGAGGGGGTCGGGCAACCCCCCCATGATGGGTTGGACCTTCCCCCTTGCTTGTGGGCCCTCTACACCTCCTCTAGTGTGGGTATGAAGTGGTGGGACCAATTAGTCACGTTGGTGTTTCACTTTGTGGGCCATTCAATCCGCGTGCCTTGATTCTGAGCCGTCCAGATGAAACACACTTTGATCCGGTGGTTGGTGTTACTTGGGAGTGTGTTGTGAGGATAATGGAGGCTTGTCATCATGAGTGAGGCCAAGTGGGGGTCATAGGGGGGTCGGGCGACCCCCCCCTTGGGTCGGCCGACCCTAGGGTGTACCTCCCTTGGTCCCACTTTCTTCAATATTTCACCTGCACGCTTCAAAAGTCCATGTACATGTGGAACCAAATTATTTGTATAAAATTAGGTCATGTTAAACTCATTTCCTTCCAAAGGTGACACTTTGTTGACGGGTTTGGCCATGCAAAACTGTGACGAAAATACCGTCAACAATACCCCCCACACTTAGCTCTTTGCTCGTCCTCGAGTAAAGATTAGGATTAAAGTAAGCATGAGCATAACATCTTAAGATATTCAGCTAGCATAAAAGTCATTCCAAAACATTCCTTAAGCAAGTGGGGTATGTGGTGTTGGCTAACATATATTCTTGAGTAGTTGAAAAGTGGAACAGTTCTTGAAGCAAAGTCATCTTACCGTTTTCACATCTTAGTAACTTGGAGTTTTTTTTCAATAAAAAGCATAGGTCACTTATATTCCTCAAATGGCACTCTCAGAACGCTCAAAGGTGTATGATTCCTTACCAAGGCATTGCAAGAATTGCCTTCTTTTGTTTCATCCTACTTCTAAAAAGCTTATTTGGAGCTTAGGTGGGGATAAACATAATAGCATACTTCCATTGCATGTATTGTAAAGTCAAAACAAGGATCCAAGGAGAAAAATGTCATACTCTTAGATCAAGATGTGCATGTGTGTGGAACATGATATAAATATACTCCTTTTGTAGGTATGTCCTCTCTCTACGACTTATTATTTTGAGACATGACTATCTTTTTTTTCCTTTTTTAAGCATGAGGCTTCATGTGGTCACATTTTTTTCTTCTCTTTTTTTATACTCGGACTTCATGTGTCCATATTTTTTTTATTTCTCATACTTTTGCATAGCTCATGTCTCTTCTACAACATATTTAGAGAGAGGTCACACTTTAAAACATGGAGCATATATTTGGTGGAAATAAAAGGCATGTTTTTTTGTGTGTACTTTTAGTGTAGAAGTAGCATGTATGAGTGGCGTGTACGTGATCTTGATCTTGGGAGCATGTTAAATTTCTCAGCAAGGGTCAAAAGGTTTGACCAAACTCAACACAATAGCAAGTAGCATTTGTAGAAGGTTGTAGCATATGGTTTTGGTAGGAATTTCTCACCACTGAGGACTATGTGACACTATGGTTTTATGACACTTTTATCAAAAGCAAAATCTCCAAGTACTTTGAATAGAAAAGGTAGGATTCCGAAGCCAGAACTATATCACACTTCACAACAACTTAGTCAATATGAGTTTCCTATCAAGATATTTTCCCACAAGCATAAGTATATGTGTATGGAACCACTTTATGCAAGATTCTTATCTCAAATTGTCATAATCATGTCACTTTTCAAAATTTTAAACTAAGTGTGCATTTGGTTCATTTTAGTTCCATGGAAAGCATGTTAAAGTATTGCACATGTATCAAAATATGAGAGGAAGGATCAAACCGAGGTCCTAGAGCAGAGGAGGGGCATTGGAGGTTGGCAAGGGGCCGACCAACTCTATGGTGGGGTCGGCCGACACCACAAGGAGGCCTATACCTCTCCATCTTTGTGTGGTTGCGTCCTTCCATGAATACTCAAGACTTTTGTGTTCTCTGGTGCATTTGTGCAACTTGGGGTCACAGACCCCACACTTCATCAAAGCTGTACGTGGCTTTTATTCATAGACAACAAACGTGAAAATAGAAAGGACTCTTCTGGTGGGAAACACCAAAGAGTCAAAATTTATTCAAATAGAGCAATGCATAAAACAAACATGGAGGGGAAAGTAAACAAGTTAAAGAGAAAGGTTAGGCATGTGAACAAGAAACACCGTGATGAATGTATTATAAGTTGAATCATGGAATAGTTTGAATTCAATCATGTCTATTTCCTCATCTAGTTTGTCAGGTTCAAAGAAAACTTTTAAACGTTGACCATTTACCTTAAAGATTTTACCTTCATCATCTTGACGTGTGATAGCTCCATGACATGAAGTGTCGATGACTTGAAATGGCCCTTCCCATTTGCTTCGAAGCTTTCCGTGTCCAAATAGCTTAACTCTTGAGTTGAACATAAGTACCTTGTCTCCTGGCTTGAACCCCTTTTTCTTTATTATCTTGTCATGACATCTCTTTGTTTTCTCCTTGTAGATTTTGGCATTGTGGTATGCTTTCTCCCTCCATTCTTCTAACTCTAAAATTTGCATTTTTTCTATGCCTCCCAGCAGCTTGTAGGTCCATATTCCATTTCTTTATGGCCCAATGTGATCGAAATTCCAACTCGACTGGGAGGTGACAAGTCTTCCCATATACAATCTGGTATGGTGACATGCCAATGGGTGTCTTGAATGTTGTCCTATATGCCCAAAGTTCATCAGGTAGCTTGTCCCTCCATCCTTTCCCCATCTCATTTACTGTCTTTTGCAGGATGTTCTTGATCTGTTTGTTTGATGTTTCTACTTGTCCACTTGTTTGGGGATGGTATGGAGTTGCAACATTATGTTGGATGCCTTGCTCTTCTAGGAACCGTCAGAAACTCCCATCAATGAAGTGAGAGCCCCCATCGCTTATCACCAACCTTGGGGTTCCAAATCGTGGAAATATGGTTTCTTCAAACATCCTTCTTGAGCTCTTGGCATCTGCTGCTTTGCATGGCATTGCTTCAACCCATTTGGACACATAGTCCACGGCCACCAGGATGTACTCACAGCCATGAGACTTGGGAAAAGGTCCCATGTAGTCAATGCCCCATGCATCAAAGAGCTCCACTTGAAGGTTGTTTGTTAGTGGCATTGCATCTCGGGCATTGATGTTCCCATGCTTTTGGCACCTCACACATCTCTTGATGAAGTTTTTTGTATCTTCATACATGGTTGGCCACAAGAAGCCACTTTGCCAAATCTTTGCATGGGTTCTGAATGCCCCATAGTGCCTTCCATATGGTGTGGCATTGTCGAAGAAATATGGTCGATAGTCTACCGAGGGGTATGCCCAAGGTAGTAGATTGAGCGGCGAAGGCGTGCGTGATGTCTGCAAAGCGTAAACACAGGGACGAGAGACGGCGATTTAGACAAGTTCGGGCCGGCAAGTCGCCGTAATACCCTACGTCCTGTGTTCTGGTGGCTGGTTTGTATTGATGGATTGGAATATGGCGTGCTTTAGAGGGGATCCCTGCTTGCCTTATATAGCCGGGGAGTAGGGTTACAACTTGCCGAATCCTAACAGATTACAATCGGTTCATTTTGGCAAGGAATCCGGGTCTATCTATTCGGATCTTCCTTGTCGAGCAAGTCATCAGGAGAGTCCTTAGCGGCCATGACGGCCTGGTCGCGGGCCGCAAAGCCTCCTAGCTGGGCCGCATCTGTAGAAGAGCCCAAGTCGTGCCATGGGGGTATACGGGTGTATTATCCCCACAGCTAGTCCCCGAGCACTTTGCATCCATTGTGTTGGGCGTCGTGAAGTCTTCCGAGCAGGTTGGGTCTGGTCGTATGTCGGTAGAGGCGTCTGCCGACCAGGTCGCCTGGTCGCGGTTGCACTTGTGGCAGGCTTCCGACCAGGTTAGGCTAGTCGCGAACGTAACAGCCTGAGCTGTAGCCGAAGTGCAGCCGTGTGGAGTATTCTGCGATGTCCTGCAAAAAGGGATGCAAGGTGCTGCAAGAAAAAATTTTAAGATCTTTCATCTGGTGAAGTGTATCCACTTTGGACGTAGCTAGACATCAATGGCCAACGACGTCTCAGTTGAGGTCCGAGCTAGTCCACATGAAGCTGTAAAGGAAAAAGATAAACAGTACATTCACCGCCAGGTGAAATGTATCCACTTAGTCCCCGAGCTTGGGAGTAGGTGTTGTAGGCACTTGGTGCCAAGCTTGTAATTTTCCTGCACAAAACAGAGTCATTTTTATGGAAGAAAAAATGACGTGTGTACACGTAGTCCCCGGGCCTGCTGTAAGAAGCAGCATGGTTCTTGTTGCAGGGCCAAATAAAAAGCATTTGAATAAATGTGAGGGGAGAGTCCCGACGTTGAAGTTTGGAGATCTACAGTCCCCGGGGGTTACTGTAGTGCTGACCAAAAACTGTAGAGCTTACTATTCCCCTGAAATGGACATTAGAACTAATAGGGGTAATCAGTCCTCGTGCATTAGTATCGCATGTACTGGCGCAAAGTAATTGAAATTGAAGAAATAATGAGGGCGAACGGACAGGCCGTTTTGGCAAACCAATAGCCCAGCGGCCCATTAAAGCAGATGCGGAACGGGCACACGCGTGCGGTTGCCGCAGGCGACGTGGCAGTCGTGGGAATGATGGGCACGAGTTCCCAGGAACCCTGGAGCTGAAGGGTCGGGCCGCTCCGTATAAAAGGGGAAGCGAACGGCGGTGGTTCCTCACTTGTTCCTTGTGCTCTCACCTCGAAGCCCGCGTCTCCATCGCTTCCTTTGTTCGCAAGAGCGCTGTTGACACTTACTAACGTCGCTACCAACAGTAGAGATAAACTCTATCCCCGGCAACGGCGCCAGAAATGCTTGTTGGTATAAATTAACGCACACTCTACTTTATCCGCAAGCGCACAGATAAGATCTACCGATGTAGCACTTCACTGGAGTAACCCAGTTTTAATATCGAACCCAAAGGAACGGATAGTGTTAAGTCTTAAAGTCTAACCCCTGAGTAGCTAACAAGGACGGAGAATCTAGAAGCATAGAGGGGATCACTAAGGTTGTCTAATTCCAATTTAAGAGTGATATGTCTATATTATTCTTAGTGGGGAAGTTGCCATAAAAGGTTACAAACAGAGTATGAGTCTTTTATGCAAATGTATAATCCTACCGAGCCTACACACGGGTAAGTGGACTATAGAAGAATCAACAAGGCTATAAGGGTCACCCTTGCGAACAACCACTACTTCCGGCGTTATAGGAGGCATTTATGAGCTATCAAGTCTAAGCACCACGTTTACACTATCCAACAACTCTAACTCTAGAATGACTAGAATTAAAGTACTCAAAAGAGAATCATAAATCTTTAAGAATAATAAGAACAATAGCTCAAACTTAAATATAGACGTTGATTACCGAAATAATCGCTGAAGTTGATGATGAACTTGAATCCACAGGTACAAGATGAAGAAGTGGATCTGACAGGCCGGAGCTCCTTCTTGATCTCTTCCTCTCTCTCTCTCTCTCTCTCTCTCTCTTCTAGTTCTAATATAAGACTAGGTTCTAAACCTAAACTAGAGGGGTAACTAGTCTTCTACTTGATAGCTGGCTCTTGATTACAACTAGATGAACTAGATCTAATTCTAGATGAACTAGAAGAGATTCATCTAGAGGGACCTCTACTTCTAATTGAAACCCTAGTTTCTGATGTGGAGATGAATAATGAAGATGGAGATGCCTGGAGAGGGGGGTCTGGGGCTGCTTATATAGCCCTGAGGGATCAACCGCGGCCGTTGGATCAAACCGACTTAAGGTACGGCTAAGATGCATCCTAGAGGTCGGTGGAGGAAGCTTGCAGAAGACGGAGACCAGCGGGCCCAGGGGGGACCAACCGGTGGGTCCAGGGGACCGGTCGGTCCCACCTGGAGGTGGACCGCGGTGCCCTTTCTCGTGGTGTCTCTATGTGTTCTCTGGAGTCTTCTACAAGTATCCCGACGTGGCGGTTGCGTTATCTCCCGACGGTTTCCTTCTATGGGAAGCTATCGGTGCCGATTTCCTGGTTTAGTCCCTGCAGAATCATAACTCACCAAAACTCGTGGAATATTGTCAGTTGAAAACCTAAACCTTTGTTGGTGATCAAATTCTTGCCCTTTTCATATTTATTTATCCTTTAATTTAGATAGATAACCAGCGTCAACAATTCCTCCAAGCTTACCCTTTGCTAGTCCCTTAGCAAAACCAAAACTTAACAATGGATCAGGAGTTGCTATAATATCTTCACTTCCAACAAGTATACCTGCCGTTAAACAAAAATTCTCCGAAACATATCATGTTATTCTTCATGGGGCTTATTACTCTTACCTTAGATCTTAAATAATTAAGAGATTGAACAATCAAATCAAGCACTATGTCTCTAGTTCTTTCACTTCACCTTTATCCCGGAGTTATAATTAATTTTCAAAAGCATTAATACATATGTTGTCAAATTAAACAATGAATCCAAAGAGAAAGTCAACCAACCATTGAATCAAGAAGTGCATGTGTATGGAAAAATGGAGTCGAATGCTCTTATGAATATATTTACTCTCTTCTGTTCATCAGAGACATATGGCTATTAGGCTAATTCTACTATCGGGCACGTGCCCATTTTTTCTGACAATTTTTTTTAATTTCTTTCGAGGTTCCGGACACTTGTCCCTTTTTATTTCCTCGAGATCTATCTTTTTGAGGTTTCGGACTCTTGCCTTTTTTATTTCCTCGGATCTCTCTCTTTTTTTTCTTCTTCTTTTTTTTAATAGCCACATGCTTCCAACAAACTTCTGAGAGGGTAGCAACAGATAATTATGAGCATTTATGCGGAAGATGGGTGAAATGTGTAAGTGATCTCAAATTCAATGGCATGATAAACTACTCATAGGGTCAACAAAGCTTAATTTAACTCAATGCAATTATTACTCGTGTTTATATTGAGAAATCTCTGGAACTTTAGTGTTGTTTAGAATAAGATAATAGCAGCTTAGATCATCACATGTCATATCCCAATTACCTAGACCTTTGATTAAGTATTTGCCATCCATGTATTTAATTTTATTTTAAGGCATCATTATTAATTAGGAGAACTCATGCTTTGAAGGCTAGGTACTTGAAAGAAATTAGATAGAGCAACTATTCATCATTTCCATGCAAAAGATTAGAGAGAGAGGGTTCTTCTTTTATTATTAACTTCTTAAAACAATCTTAGCAAACTTAACATAGTATTTATTTAACCTAACACACTTTGTTATAAATAACTAAGATAATGAATAAGACATACTTGGATCACGAAGATAACGGGGGTGCGTCTCCCCCAAGCTGGTTCCCTTAATAGCGTTGAGCCTTCATGTGCCCATATATTTTTGTCTCTCTTTTTTTAATTAATGGTGAGCCTTCACATGCTCACATATTTTTGTTCTTTTCTTTTTAAGGGTGAGCCTTCGTGTGCTCACATATTTATTTGTTTTCTTTTCTTTTTATTTTGAATTTGTTTATAGAATAAAACTTAAGAGGATAGAGATACTTACGTGGATACGTGGGGTGCCTTCCCCCAAGCTAAATGTTGACGTAGTCGTTTGATATTGCAATGTAGCAGACTGACAGTGGATATGTCCTTCCTTTATAGAGCCTTGATTGATGTTGATGTTTATTGAGACAGTGCTCCAACAGTGGATGGAGCATTCACTTGCTCGTCAGCTTTTCTTGGCCTTTCAAATCGTGTGAAACTCAAATAGACAACAAAACTTGTGGAACAGATTAAGTATTAGCGGTTGGCCACTTAAGCCTTAGTTGTCTAGAATTTCAGTAAGATCTCTTTCTTAATATTTTTGTATTTTATATTTTTATGATGCAAGAGAAAATGCACAGGATGAATGCATGCATATTTATTTTTATCATTTTTATGCCACCACGGTGAACATTCCTGTAGGTTTTTACACGCCATAGAATTATTCACATGGGGCTTTATGATGCAGTGAAATATTTTTATCTTGTTTTCTAATGTAATGCAGAAATTAAAATGTGTTGTGAATTAAATATGATGATGCAAGAAATGGTTATGGATTAAATATGAGAAATATGCAGCAAAGTAAATATAAAGATAACAACCGAATTTTTACCTTTTGGCGAAGGTTCGAATATTTAGGTCCGACGAACCGGACCTTCCCTTGGTTTAGACCTCCCAAGGTATGTCAGACGTTTGGAAAGTTGTTATTGATTGTACCTCTTAGGTGCAGACATTTTCTCCCATACTTTCTTGGTCTGAGTCTTCACTTCCTGTGGTTCACTGTCTTGAGGTTTCTTTCCTTTTTTTTCGGGGACAGTGTCGATAGCTTCTTCTTCGTGATTGACCTCTCTATTCTCGATAGTTTTGTCTTCTTTGGCTTTGAGAGCGGCGTCTTTCACTTCTATTCTTCTTGGGTGCTTCATTGGGCATTTAGTTGATGAAGTTGCATCGTGCTTTTTCTCTAGGAAAGTGAAAATGGATTTCCTCTGGTAAATGATTGCACTTGTAGCGTAGAGGAATGGTCTTCCTAGGATGAGGGTGACATCATCGTCTTCTCATGTCGAGGATCAGAAGTCTGTGGGGACTTCATGACCTCTTATTCTGACTACGACGTCTTCCATCATTCCTTCTTGTTTATGCCTTTTGATATGGTGTCACTCATGTCATTTGTTCGTCCAGCAGTTTGAAGTGAAGCATTAATTGTGGACGCTGACAGTATCTTGCTCAGTGTGCATGTTCTTGTAGATATAGGACCTTTACTCTATAGAATTTGAGAGTGATAAACTTCTCCATGTTTGCTCAACAGTGTGTCCTGCTCATAAAGACAAGGTAGAGATCAAGTGCATGGGCTGTGTTGGTGGAAAAACACCAACAGAACCAAAAGTTTTGTTTATTCCTCTCTAACCTTAGGCACATTGCACAAGAAAAATTGTTGTTTACGTGTTCTATTCAATCTTAACATGAGTGAGAGGATCAGAGGATGAGCACGAAAGTAGCATCTTAAAATATTTAACAGATCAAGTTACTTAACCCAAGGAAGGATAATCTATGCATAAAGTATCGATCTTTTCATAATTGAGATATATCATCTTCCAAAAGTTAGATGCACAACATTTTAGCTCATTTAGTTAAGACAGTGAGATTCAAGAGAGTAAAGCTAAGAACAAAGATTAAAGGACTGAACATGTTGAGTTGATTAGGTTGGATCAAGTGAGGTGCAACTTAAACATGTTTTGTTCTTTATTTATGTTCATACTAGAATCAAGAAGAAGCTTTTAAAGTGATGGTTACTTACCTTGAAATGTTACTTTGTCATTGAAGAGTGATGTGTCGAACCACCTTGTGGAAGCTTCTCTTGTCTAGCTGGCTTGTCTTCTCTTGTTTGTCTCACAGTATGCTTGAGAGGAGGAAGATCACAGTGGAATCATCTTTAGAGGTATCGACCTTCCGTCTCTTATGTCGACTTATCAGTGAAGGCGCATTCTTCCTCGAGTATGCTGACTTGGATCCTCTTTCTTTCTTGTATTAATTCTGTACTATGAGGATGTAGGGACAGTTCCGCATTCTTCTCTTGTCAACCTTTCTTGTTTTCCCTTTAATTATTGGGTTGACAAGAGACTTGAATTTAGAGCTGCTACTCAAGTGCCTCCATGAGAGTCTTTGTCTTGTAATGTCTCAATTGAGACTTGTCCTCTCAACAGTGTCTAGATGACGGAGATCTTGCGGATACATGGGTGTATACCGAGTCTTTGAGTGATGAGTGATTGTCAACTGGGATAATGCGCATGTTCTTTGGCTTGTGTTGTGCAGGTGTCGAGCACGGATATAGTGATCAGAGGCAAGGTGAAGGTCAAGTAGAGACGTGCCGTGCCGATGGACCGAGAGTGGCGAAGGGCGGACATGAGGCTTGGACTGAGGGACCGGTGGCCCGAGGATCAGCTATGGTGGCTAGCAGCCTGGGATAGCGATGAGCGGAGACTTGCGGGCATGGTGTTGATTGGGTCGAGGACCTGGGGATACGTGTCGGTGGACGGGATGCACGGGCGGTGCATCCCCTCTACAGCTTTGGTTTGATGGTAGAGCCAGAGAAAAACCATCGGGTGGACGGTTTCCAGGTTTGGGCCTCAAAACCTGGGCGCTAATGGTTTCCGAGTTTGGCCACAAAACTCGGGCTGAGGACAGTTTTCAGGTTTGGGGCTCAAAACCTGGGTGCTGCGGGTTTGCCGAGTTTGGGCCACAAAACTCAGGCTGCGTGGGCTGGTTTCCCAGTTTGGGCCTCAAAACCGGGGGTTGGCTGTGAAGGCTGGTTTCACGGTTTGGGCCACAAAACCGGGGGTGCGACGTCCGGGAAAAGGACGGCAGAGCGGTGGCGGCACGTGGCGGCAATCGGGAGGTTGCGTCGAAGCAACGCTACGAGTTGTGCGGGCGTGGCCGTCGGATCCACCTAACATCGAGTTGGTCCAGAATAACCTTAGGGTTTAGCTGGCTCGCTCTGTAAGTAGTTAGGGGTAGAGTGGGAATTAGGAATAGTTAGAATTAGGATAAGTAGGGGGAGACACCCACCTCCCCATCTATCTCAGTGATTTGCTATTTTGCCTTCTAGGTTTTCCTGCTCTTCCTCTCCCCTGCTGTAGCGAACTGAGATCCACGGAGAAGACAATCATACCTCTGTGCTCATGAGATTTTGAGGAAGTGAGACCGTAATCTCACTGTTGTAGCGTGTGGTAGCCACACGGTTACAAATTCGTGGCTGTGATTCGCGTTTTGTTCGTGTTCTTCGCGGAATCCTTTTTGCCACGTTTTTCCCGTTGATCGATCTCTTTGCTTGGTGTGTCTTTTGGAAATCCGTTTGAACCAAGTTGCTCTAGATCGTGAGGCACTTCTTTCCACCGAAGGAATCCATCCCTAACCTCATGACCTATTAGATCGGTTGATTTTCGTTTCGGGTCAAGTTTTTCTCCATTCCCCCGAAATTCTTCGATTCATCGATTTGGAGATAGGTTCGAGCCATGATCTCTTAGAGATAGCTCACTATCCTCCTTGTGACTCCTCTCACCAAATTTGATCCCTAGAGGATTTGTTTTGGGTGAGATCGAGTTGAATCGGTGAACGAGCAGTGCAGCTTCGGGGTGACCGGACGTTAGTGTCGGAACGACCAGACGCTTGGTCAGAGTCCGGTCGATGAATGTTTGACTTGCATGTTCTCTGTTGACTTGACCGGACGCTGGTTCTTGGAAGTTACCGGACGCGCCCCTGTTACTGTTCCCGCTCTTTGTCTGAAGCGACCGGACGCTGGTGTCCTGACCGGACGCATCTCCTTCGAGAGTCCGGTCAGAAACAGTAAGGTCCGAAATCTGTTTTGGCACGACCGGACGCGTCCGGTGTGTGTTGACCGGACGCAGGGTGAGTCCGGTCAGTACTAACTTGCACTGTTTTCGTTCGTGTTTTGATCGATCGTTGACGGATTTGATTTCCGTCTTTTGCGTTGGGTTTCTAGAGTCGTGTAGTGTCTCGCTGTGCTTCGTGGAAGCATCCACCCTATCTCTAGGGTCGTGGACACTCACGAGCTCTCGGGTTTGCTTTTGGGGTTGACTTTCGGGACAGTGGCGACAAGTTTCCGAAAGGAATTTTGAAGCTCCCATTCACCCCCCCCCTCTGGTCGCTTTCTGGTTGCATTCTCGGTCCTTCAGATCTTATCGGCTGTTCTTCTTGATTTGCTAGCTCAGGTAATCTCTTCATCTTCTAACTCTTGTGGTGCAGTGGTCTCATCCTTCGTGATGCCCTCCTCCATTCTTGGCAGTTGCTTCTCCCTTCGACGTCTTCTCTTGGTTCTCTTTGGCTGCTCATAAGTGATGTAGTTGTTGAAGAATCAGCAAAAGATCCAAGAGTTGACTTCTCCAGGTCCGACATAGATGATAACATTGATGGTGTTCAAGAACGATCTTCCAAGAATGAGTGGTGGATCATATTCTTCTTCTTGACTGGGACAACATCTAGTGGTTTGTATTGATCAAAGTGGTGAGTAGGAGATCAATATGTTTGAAGTTGGGTTTCTCCTTCCTCCCTTTGATTGTGAAACACATCTAGACAACGGAATTCTCTCCTAGGCTGGCTTGTGATGTAGATGGACTCCCAACAACATGTTCATGTGTTTGACTTGTAGATCTTGCTATTGTTGTAGTGGTACCATCTTGACTCCCAAGCTAGCTTTTGATTAGAAAAGAGGATAACTCCCCACTTCTTGTCTTGATAACTTGGGCAATGATGGTTGCAGGCATAGGTTGTTTCATATGAGGTAAGTTGCATCCTGTTTGTCATCAGCGCCCAAGCAAGACTCAAAGCTAGGCTAGCACCATTTGTGATTTGAGAGTAGGTTTTGTGTGTCTATGGTTTGAGTTTGGATCTTCAATGTTCAGACCAAACCATGGATGAACAAAATTTCTCTCCTGCATAATGTTAGTGGATATGTACCCGAGGGATTGCAAGAATTTGAAACATGGGTTGTTATCCATAACTTATGTATTTTGCATCTATGCTAATAAAAAGATATTTTTAGGATTACCTTAGCATAGACTATTATGTGTTGGCTGCACTTTAACAAGATTCAAGGCAAAAGATAACTTGCAGTAGAAGACAAAATAAATAAACTTTGATACTCACAGTTCTTTCATCCATGATGAATGAGCTGAGTCTTCATTGTGCAAAGTTGTTGAAGTTCATGTGTCTCTTCATCTCCAGTGTGAGTTCATCTCCGGACTTTCCAAAATTGATATTGAAAGTTTCCCTGCAGGGGTTAGTCCAACAAAATATCCAACATCCACTATAGCATACTGTCGGCTCAGAAACCAACCTAGACACCACGTCTAATTTGATTTAAGAGGGCATTCTAACCTAAGCATGCTTAAATTAAAAGGCCTTTGAAAGCAAGATCACCCACTCCTAAACTAGGCACCATGCTTCATTTAAGAGATGTATGAAAGTACTTCAAACCTAAACATATATTATAGCAAATAAAGGTAACATGAAGGCATTATAGAGATTTACTCAGATGAAAGAGCATGATGAGCATATCTTAAAGGTAGGGACAACCAACATAGCAACATGGCAGGAGATGTTCTTAGAAAGTCTATTCCCCAAGCTTGGATTTTGCACAAATCAAGATTGGATGAATGTAATTCAATGTTGCATGATGATTGGTTGGACATACCTTGTGTTTGTTGTTCCTTCGTTCTTTTCTGCTCCAGACCTAGAAAGGTTAGTGACAAAATACCCGAAGGAATATTTCTATGCTCATTACAAGGACAGTGCAGCAGAAAGGTAGGCATAGCTCATAACCAGGTATTATGATGGGGTATAAGGATTCTACTGGTTATAGCTTGCTCATGGGATAGTGATACATAAGAGTGGAATTCAAAAACAACATTCAAAAGAATGAAAACAAAAATAATGAAATGACTGGGACAAAAAGGAAAAAGATAAAAGTATGATTACAAGGTTAGACTAAGACATAAGATGATCTACCGTTCCCCGGCAACGGCGCCAGAAATGCTTGTTGACAGTTACTAACGTCGCTACCAAGAGTAGAGATAAACTCTATCCCCAGCAACGGCGCCAGAAATGCTTGTTGGTATAAATTAATGCACACTCTACTTTATCCGCAAGCGCACAGATAAGATCTACCGATGTAGCACTTCACCGGAGTAACCCAGTTTTAATATCGAACCCAAAGGAACGGATAGTATTAAGTCTTAAAGTCTAACCCCTGAGTAGCTAACAAGGACGGAGAATCTAGAAGCATAGAGGGGATCACTAAGGTTGTCTAATTCCAATTTAAGAGTGATATGTCTATATTATTCTTAGTGGGGAAGTTGCCATAAAAGGTCACAAACAGAGTATGAGTCTTTAATGCAAATGTATAATCCTACCGAGCCTACACACGGGTAAGTGGACTATAGAAGAATCAACAAGGCTATAAGAGTCACCCTTGTGAACAACCACTACTACCGGGGTTATAGGAGGCATTTATGAGCTATCAAGACTAAGCACCACGCTTACACTATCCAACAACTCTAACTCTAGAATGACTAGAATTAAAGTACTCAAAAGAGAGTCATAAATCTTTAAGAATAATAAGAACAATAGCTCAAACTTAAATAGAGACGTTGATTACCGAAACAATCACTGAAGTTGATGATGAACTTGAATCCACAGGTACAAGATGAAGAAGTGGATCCGACAAGCCGGAGCTCCTTCTTGATCTCTTCCTCTCTCTCTCTCTCTCTCTCTTCTAGTTCTAATATAAGACTAGGTTCTAAACCTAAACTAGAGGGGTAACTAGTCTTCTACTTGATAGCTGGATCTTGATTACAACTAGATGAACTAGATCTAATTCTAGATGAACTAGAAGAGATTCATCTAGAGGGACCTCTACTTCTAATTGAAACCCAAGTTTCTGATGTGGAGATGAATAATGAAGATGGAGATGCCTGGAGAGGGGGGTCTGGGGCTGCTTATATAGCCCTGAGGGATCAACCGCGGCCGTTGGATCAAACCGACTTAAGGTACGGCTAAGATGCATCCTAGAGGTCGGTGGAGGAAGCTTGTAGAAGACGGAGACCAGCGGGCCCAGGGGGGACCGACCGGTGGGTCCAGGGGACCGGTCGGTCCCACCTGGAGGTGGACCGCGGTGCCCTTTCTCGTGGTGTCTCTATGTGTTCTCTGGAGTCTTCTAGAAGTATCCCGACATGGCGGTTGCGTTATCTCCCGACGGTTTCCTTCTATGGGAAGCTATCGGTGCCGATTTCCTGGTTTAGTCCCTGCAGAATCATAACTCACCAAAACATGTGGAATATTGTCAGTTGAAACCTTAAACCTTTGTTGGTGATCCAATTCTTGCCCTTTTCGTACTAATCTATCCTTTAATTTTGATAGATAACCAGCGTCAATAAGCGCCAATCCATTGTAGCAACAGATCTAAATCTAGGTCCGCACTTCATCACTGTCGATGGCGAGCGGAAGGCGCACTCGCGGAGGCGCGGCGAACGCGAAGAAAACCACGAAGGCGAAGTCCGACGACCGTATCGAGGTGCCGAGCTGAGCGCGCGGGTGGTCGCGGATTGTTCTCCGCCGGGAGAATCTGGAGGAACTCGTCTTCGCCGGCGTGCTGCTGGACAGCGTCACCGGCGGCTGTTGGAAGGCGTACCTGGAGGACTGGCCGACGCCAAACACTTCGGAGCTCGTCGTCTTCGAAGCTTTCTTCAGGTGCGGATTCGGAATCCCGGTCCACCCCTTCCTTCACGGGCTGCTGGACTACTACCAGGTCGCATTGTGCAATCTGACGCCAAACACGATGATGCACATTGCGGTCTTCATCCACTACTACGAGGCGTACCTGGGCATCGAGCCCCACTTTGACCTCTTATGCTACTTCTTCCGCCTGAAGATCATTGGCACCGGGGCGTCAAAAATCGTTGGGTCGGTGTATCTCCAGCTGCGGGACGGAATGGCGGTGAGGTACATCGCGATGCCGCTGCCTTCAAAGGCGATGGAGTACAAGCCCAAGTGGTTCTACATCCATCAGGAGGCGCCAAGGCCGCGGCGCGACCCGGCCTTCGAGCCGAAGGTGTTGCCGTCGTGGTCGGAGCGCCCTGGCGCGGCGGCGATGGACCAAGTGGAGGAGCTTTTGAAGCTGGTCGACAAGCAGTGCGTCGACGGGGTGGCGGTGGCGTCGAACTTCATCAAGAGGCGCTTCCAGCCCTGCAAGGAAAGGACGCACCCAGCATACGAGTATGCTGGGGACACGGAGGACCAGACGCGGGAGGCACCGGAGTCTCTGTCGTCGGAGGAGGTATTCCTGCGGGTCGATGCACTGTTCGATCTGCAGAAGAGGAAGAAACTGGAGTACTTGCGGAACTCATACTCCCTGGAGTACCCTCCGCCGAAGGTTAGTATCTTTGCCCTGCATGTGTTTGTTGAAATGCGAAACTGAATACTTAAGGTCGTAAAATTATGGCACAGGGTCGGCCGGCGTTTGTGTCGCAAGCGCCATCGAAGGCATGGCCAAAGGGCGTTGACTCGCGGCGGGAAAACGTCAGCGACGGCGACAGTCGCGGCGCGGCGGAGGTCGGCGTGGCGGAGATCGAGAGCAGCGGGGAGGAGGGGAGCCGAGTCCCCGAGCCCCGGTCTGATGGGCGGCGGGCCCGCGCTGACCCGAAGGGAAAGCGCCAGGCCGCTCTGCAAATAAGAAAAAGAAGGTGGCGCTGGAGACCGGTGGCGCCTTCGCTATTGACGAAGAGGCGGCGAAGCGTCGCCGCATGGTCGTCGACTGGTCAGACGATGCGTCTGACAATGAGGATGAGGTCCCACTGAGAGCCTGTTGGTAGTTCTTAGCTTCACTAAAGATAGAGCTAGACAACTATCCCCGGTAACGGCCCAGAAATGCTTGTTGACACTAGTCAACGTCGTTACTAAGAGTAGACTATGGAATCTATTCCAGGCAACGCTGTTAGAAGTGCTTGAAGCAAGTCCGGTCACTATACCTAAAGCAGCTATCTACTAATGTCAAGTGGGGTTGTCAATCCCGACACTAGTAGGACCTAGCTAGAGAGATTGCAATCTACCAAGAGGAGATTCTGCAAGCGCACAGAACATTCGTAGTAGCACTTCGCCTGGGAGTACCAGGTGTCGATTTATTTGATCCCAAGGGAAGGCTAGGGTGGTGTATGAGTCGAGTCAAGGAGGGGATGAGGGTCGAAGAATAAGAAAAGGGGAAAGAAGATGAAAGGCTAGAATGAATATTTGGGTGATAGGTAAGGATGAAATGGATGGTATGGTAAGGTGGATAACTAGATAGATAGATAGAATGTGATAACTAAGGATAACTAACTAATTACTAACTACTAACTACTCCTAGATAACCACAGAGCAAGATAACTACGAAGCAAGATAGGCAAATGCCAAACAAGGAACCAAGTTAAGTAAAGTTTTATTCCTATCTTATCAAGTATCGAGGCGTACTAGCCTTTACCACTGACTTAGGTTGAACGCTAGCACAACGAGCCTTACTGTTAAACTAGGCCAACTACGTGGTGGAATTCAAGGCGCACAGGGCTGTCACCACCTGCTTGCTACCACAGCTATCCGGGGGTCCAGCCGTATCTGAAGGTAAGTCTATAACTAAGCACCACACTTAACTATATTCTAACTATCTCTACCCTAGCTTTGAATAGAGACACCCTTGCGGACGTTAGAGAAAATACTTGACTTAATAACATAAACACTAAACTAACTAAGCAACCTATTGGCAAAGATCAAACACTAAGCTCACTAGAGATTAACTACTATGGCTAAGTGAATTGAACTGTAGGATAGCTAGGCACTCAAGTAATCAATCAAGTATATCACTCAATACTGATAAGTTGAATAAAGTAATACTTGAAATGATGAAATAGAATATAGTAAAGTGCTTGAGTAACAAGAGCAAAACCTGAACTGGAGATGAAGGAAGACTCTTCCCAGCTCCAGGACCGATCACTCGCACGCCTCTACTCTTGAGCTAAGCCTTGAGCAGCGCTCCCGTGAGGTCAAGATGCCTTGCTCTACTAGCTACCCACTTGCCTAAGCTTGGCTAAACCCTAAGCTATTAGCTCTCTGGCTCTAGCCTTGCTTCTCTTGCTTGTGTTGCTTCTTGGTGTGTGGTCATGTTGAAGTGATGCCTCAGGGGGGTATTTATAGCCTTGTGGAGTGAGGGGGGTACTTATAGGGGGCAGCCAACCGACCTAGGGCTAACCCTAGTGGCGGGCGCCAGCCCTAGGTGGTGGCCGCCACCCTCATCACCGTTGGATGCACCGCCTTTGCTTCAACGGCATCCAGGAGCTCCAAAGAGGCGGTGGTTAGGTCGATTGCATGTCTGAGTAACCGCCACTCGGTCTTGATCCACGCCACTCTCTCCTCAGTCGTCCGATGCCACTGACCTAGTGACCAAGGGCCAAGATTTGGCCTTGGGGTGGTCACACGGATCAGTGACGTGACAGGGGGAGGTTTGGGCTTCACCCTTGTGGCGGGCGCCACCTAGGGGTGGCGGGCGCCACCCCACTAGGGCCCAATTGGGTCCTGGTGAGTGGGCTCGTCTCCTGGTGGGTTCATTCTTCAAGTTTGGTCCAATTCTTGCATTCAAATAGAAATCTATAGACATGTGGAATTTGGTTAGTTTGAAACCTATTTGACTACATTTCATGCCTTTTTGGTGGACTTAAGGGTAAATTGTTGATGGTAAAACAGGTGCTTAAGGACCATCAACAAGCTCCCCCAAGCTAACCTGTTGCTCGTCCTCGAGCAACAATGCGGTTTAAGCATTGAGCATGAAATGGATAGCAATCTTAAGATGTATGCAAGTGCATATTGTATAGTGAGAAATAGCTTAGCATATATCATTAATCATAGCAATGTGGGGCTTATAGCTTTTCACTTCAAACATGCAAGAGTGAAATAAAGAAGTAGATAGGAAACTGTTATCTTGCTTAGGTTTGACTAGGATTTTGTCTGGAGGTTTTTCAAGGTTTTCAAAAGATAACAACTTGCTTAAGTCCTCCAAGATTCACTCAGTCACTCAATGGTGTTTAAATCCTCACTTAGGCCAAAAATGTAGCCTCTCCTACTTCTAAAGAATGATATGTGGAGTAATAGGAAGGCTAAGAATCATGAGCAAATTGTCTGATGTTTATTGCTAAGCTAGACACTCAGATCATAAGGAGCAGCAAATCATAAAAATTGATCAAGATGTGCATGTGTGGTTATGTGGAAGTGTATAGAGGGATATTTCATAATCCTTCCTAGTTAATTTCTGGGGTCTAGAGCTAATGATAATTCTCTCTCTCTCTTTTTTTGAATACATAGTGAGTAGACAAAAGATGTGTCCTCACATTTTCTTAGGACATAGTCCTTTTTTGAGCTACTTTGCTCACTTTTTTTTGTTTTTTTTCAAGACATAGTCCTTTCTTGAGCTACTTTGCTCATTTTTCTCCCTCTCTTTTTTTTAGCTCTAGATTTCACCAGGTTATCTATAGGAAAGGATTTTTGAAATGAGTAGGGAAAGGGAGAGAAATGCTTATTCCCAGTGTAGGAATAGCATAAGGCTAGCAATGGGACGTTTGGCAAGGTATTGCATATCTCCAGTGTAGAGAATGAGCAATTTATTTGGTGGTTGCAAACTTCCAAAGTGGAAAGTAGGCAATTTATGGTGGGTGTGTGAATCTTGATTTAAAAGATATGATAAGCTTCTCTACTAAGATCTATGAGGTCTAACAAAGCTCAACACAGACAAAGCTCTTTGTGGTTTTGACTAACAAATATTTGGCTGGTGGTGGGATGGGATAAAATCTAGGAGGAACTTTTGGCAAGGTTTTCATAATTTTTAAAAGAAATCCTCCAGATTAGGTCCTAATTTCACCTTAGCAAGTTTAAAGAATTACTCCATTTCTAACTAACTTTATTCACTAAGCATGATTTCAGTTATAGCATGTGCAACCCACAAAAACTATAACTTAGATAAGACCAGTTATTCAAACTATAACAATAGCATTTGCATGACAAATTTCAAATCTTATTCAGGTTTCAATTTGTTTAAGCAGATTTTATCAATTTTTATTCATGGAATGGTTATTTAGGCAAGCATATGACATTTAAAAGATATAGAATTTAAGAACTGAATGTAAAGTGTAGGCTTGAGACATACCTTATTGGAGCGGGAGTCTCCCCCAAGCTGGCTTCTTGCTTGGTGAAGGATCTTCTTCTTCTTAGTCGGAGCTCTTGTTCTCATTTTATTAAAAGGGAAACTATCTAATGTTGTGAAAAGGGAAACTATCCTATTATGATATTTTATTATTCTAGCTAAGTTAACATACCTATGCATAAAACTAATGATAACTGATTTTTTTTAGTTTCATGCATGACATATGTTATTTATTCGAAAAAAGGAAAATTGAAGGGAAAAATTAAAAGTAAAACCATACCTTAGGTCCATGGAGTTTCATCCTTATCGGGTGGATCTTCTTCTTCCTTGGGCACTTCTTCTCTCAGTACTTCATCAGGTTCTTCTTCTTTTGGCACCTCTCCTTTGTTATGTGAATTACACAACTCAGGAGGAGGTGGTTCTTTCTTTATGTTCCACCTTGTTCTTGGGCGCCTCTTCTTGGTACGAACGGGTTTTGCTACCTACATGTTAGCGGCATATGCGGGACCACGGGAAAAGGAGAATATTTCCTTCGTCTCTCCTTATGTCATTTGCATTTTACCACTTCCCACATATATGCAAGCATCAACAGTGTTCAAGAAGGGTCTACCTAAGATTAGTGGCACATCTTTCCTATTTCCCATATCTAATATTATGAAATCAGCGGGAACATAGGAACCTCTAATATGAACAGGTAAATCATTAACTATTCCTTCTACATAGCAAATGGATTGATCAGCTAGCACAACATAGGCAGATGTGGATGACATGGGTGGAAAGAATGAGTTTTCATAAAAATCTTTAGATAGAATGTTCACACTCGATCCTAAATCACACATGGCATTTTTAAAGACTTCACCAAAGATTGAGCATCTAATTATGGGACTACCAGGATCACCATTTTTAATAGTCATGGTTTGATCTTCATAATAGTTAAAATGTTTTATTTCAACCATATTTATAGTTTCCATGTCAGGTTTAGCAGGAATTTTGCTAGTTTCAAAAGATGGTATGATAGCAGCAAGTTGAGCTAATTGGGTTTCTAACATCTTATTAAAGCTTAATTGATTTTTCAGAGCAGATGAGAAATCTTCCAATTTAGCATTTATATTCTCAAGGGTTTTATCATTCGACATTAATCTCTTATTCAAGAAATCAGTAGTTCTACCTTGGGAGTAAACTAAATTTTTCAAGAATGAGAAATTATCAGAATTCTGAAAATTAGAGCGGGGGAATGAATTGTTGAAGGACCGAGAATGCAAAAGCAAGGCTACCAGAGGGGGGGTGAATGGGAGCCAATAAAATTTCTCACAAAACTTTGGCCAAGTGTCCCAAAATCAATCCCCAAGAGCTACTACCAAAAACGTGATGCCCACGACCCTTGGAAGAGGGTGGATGATCCCTGGGATCACAGCGAGGCACCACAAAAACTTCCTCACCCAAGTTTACGCAAGTCAGGCTATTTTGTAAAGCGGGAAGCCCAAATTCTGTAGAGCACGAAGTTAGGAATCCAACGCAACAAACGAATCTTGAATCGAAAGACGAACGAACAAACTGCGGACGAAAACGCGTCGAACCAGCACTGACCGGACTCTGCCTGCGTCCGGTCGCTGACCATCGGACGCGTCCGGTCGTGCAAAAACAGTTTTCGGAGCTTACTGTTTCTGACCGGACTCACCAGAGACGAGCGTCCGGTCGAGAGTAGTGCGTCCGGTCACAAAATACAAGCCAAGTGAACAGTACAATGAGCAAGTCCGGTCACTTAGCGAAAGGTGCGTCCGGTCAAGTCACGAACCGAACACAGCGAAGGTGTTCATCGACCGGACTCACTGACAGCGTCCGGTCGTTGAACAGGCAGCGTCCGGTCACCCCGATTCAGGCTGTTCATTCACCGATTCGACTCAATCTCACCCAAAACAAATCCTCTAGGGATCAAACTTGGTGAGAAGAGTCACAAAGAGTATAGTGAGCTATCTCTAAGAGATCATGGCTCGAACCTATTTCCAAATCGATGAATCGAAGAATTTCGGGGGAAGGGAGAAAACTTGACCCGAAACGAAAAATCGATCGATCTCCTAGACCGTGAGGTTAGAGGATGATTCCTTCGGTGGAAAGAAGTGCCTCACGATCTAGAACAAACCAGTTCAAACGGAATTGCAAAAAATGAACCGAGCAAAGAGATCAAGCGACGGGAAAATCGTGGGGAAAAAGGATTCCACGAAGAACACGAACAAAACGCGAATCACACCCACGAATTGCAAGCCGAAGCGCAAACACACGCTACGACAAGGAGGTTACGGCCTCCTTTCCTCAAAATCAACAGTACACAGAGTTGCAAGTCTCTCTGCGGATCTCAGCTACAGCAGGGGATGGGAGAGCAGGAAACCCTAAGTGCAAAGAGCAAATGAGGTGGCTAAAACTGAGATAACTGAGATAGGGGAGGAGGGTGTCTTCCCTGACTACTTATCCTATTCTAGTCTAAGTCTATTTCCTACTCTACCCCTCTCTATTCTAATTACAGAGCGAACCAGCTAAACCCTAGGGTTATTCTGGACCAACTCGGTGGTAGGTAGATCCAACGGCCACGCCCGCACAACTCGTCCGCGTTGCCTCCACGCAACCTTCCGATTGCCGCCACGTGCCGTCCTCGCCCTGCACCCCCGGTTTTGTGGCCCAAACCGGGAAACCAGCCTTTTCCAGCAACCCCCGGTTTTGAGGCCCAAACCGGGAAACCAGCCTTCAGCCTGAGTTTTGTGGCCCAAACTCAGAAACCCGCAGCGCCTGAGTTTTGAGGCCCAAACTCGGAAACCGGCCCATCACCCGAGTTTTGTGGCCAAACTCAGAAACCATCCGCGCCCAGGTTTTGTGGCTCAACCTGGAAACCGAGCACCCGAGTTTTGAGGCCCAAACTCAGAAACCGTCCATCCGGTGGTTTTTCCCTGGCTCAACCACCAAACCAGAGCTGTAGAGGGGATGCACCGCCCGTGCACCCCGTCCATCGACACGTGTCCCCAGGTCCTCGACCCGAGCAACACCATGCCCCGCAAGTCTCCGCTCGTCGCTGTCCCAGGCTGCCAGCCACCACAGCTGATCCTCAGGCACTCCGGTCCCTCAGTCCAAGCCTCACGTCCGCCCTTCACTGCTCGATACATCGGCATGGCACGTCCGCCGCACGGCACGCCCATCCTTCATCGCACCCAGTCCGTCGGCACGGCACGTCTCAACTTGACCTTCACCTTGCCCTCGATCACTGTCTCCGAGCTCGACACCTGCACAACACAAGCCAAAGAACATGCGCATCAAACCCGTTGACAATCACTCATCACTCAGAGACTCGGCATACACCCATGTATCCGCAATCTCCCCCTTGATGAGTGCATTGTCAACTACACACACAAATCATAAAATGAAAGAAGAAGGTAGGAGGAAGGAGAGGAAGAGAACTCAACCAAATGACCCAAAAGCATAGCAAAGTCGAAGAAGGTCAAGTGGAAGAAGCGAGAACTTGGTCCCCAAAGACATGGGCAACGGCTCGACGCGACCAAGCAAAGCAAAGCTAGCCCTCAAGAAGAGGTAGAACAGGCTCAACACCGCTAGCAAAAAACCAATTGAAAATCGGAGCTAAAAATTGGCAAAGTGCTAGTCCCTCAAGATAGAGGCACAGAGGCTCAACACAACTAGCACGAAAACCACTCCGAACCAATTGAAAAACAATCGAAAAGGCTTCGAACCAATCGAAATCAAACTCGATGCCAGATGAGGAAAATGTTTGCTAGTCCCTCAAGACAGAGGCAACGGCTCAACACAACTAGCACACTTCCCTCGACAAGTGCAAGCAACCAGGGACTCCCCCTGAGGTCCAACAAGAGAAGAGCATAAAGATCTGAAAATCTCCCCCTTAGCAAAAGCTCCCCCTTAATTGAACGCCAGGAGACATATGATTTGTAAAAACTCTCCCCCTTAGTTGAAAATGCACTTATCAAGAACCAGGAACCGAGTAAAGGTCTCCTCCTCAACAAAATCTCCCCCTTTTCAAAAATGCATATGAAGTCAGAAATGCAAGTTTGCAGCTTCAGGCATATAATCAAAAGAGTGCAAAAATGCTCTAATCGGTATAGCTCCAATGACACAACTAAGCACTCAAATAGCGAAGGCTCAAACTGATCACACATACGAAATATGAAGCATATGAGCAAGTGAGCAGTTTTTAGCCAAAAAGATAGTCACCATCAGAATAGCACTACACATGTATAGATAGGAATCCAGACAAGTGCTAAACATGTATACAAGGTGAACTACCCCTAGCAAAGTTCAAGCATCATGCATAGGAATGAAGCATATACTTGTGATTTCATTTTTATATTGGAGTTGCAGCGGTGAAGACTTCACAAGTTCAATTATTTAGCATGTGATTGCGAGAGGTTGAAAGCTTGTCTTTGCCTAACTTTTCAACCGAGCGAAGCCTATGCCGAAGCAATCAGAAGCTTGAAGCTACGGTTTCGGTCATACACTACACGGCTCAAGTTTAACTCAAAGTGCAATGAGAAACAGTCTCGATACCATGAGGTGTTGACAAGCAATCCCATCTTGATCTTTTCAATTCACTAAAACTTGGTTCAAATTTTATACATGATATGAACAGACCAAGCAAGTGAATGACTCATAACTAGAGACATAGCAACCTAGCATATATGAAAAGCACGAGTGAACTCAACATATCCTACACATGCTAGTTGCATATCTCAATGGTGAACATTTTCAGATTGTAAGTTATTAAGTAAATTCACCATTCCAAAATAGCTCGGCTCATAACATGTACTAGTGATCAGGAAGAGCATAAGCTACAAGCATCCATATAAGCATCGGAGCACACTAAATAGAGCATAGTTACATTCTAGTGATTATAAACATGAAGCTCAGAATGTAAATGACAAAAGAGTCAGTCAAATATACAAGATCCAAAATGTTTCCCCCATCTAAAAGGGGAAACACACACCAAGCTCACCCCTCAACCGATTAAAGGTTGATTCGTCTAAAGGCTTGGTGAAAATATCAGCTAGTTGATGATGAGTATCGACATGGCGAAGGTCGATATCACCCTTCTCCTGGTGGTCTCGCAGAAAATGAAAGCGCACATCAATGTGTTTGGTCTTCGAGTGAAGCACGGGGTTCTTGGCAACGCTAATGGCACTCGTGCTGTCACAAAGCAAAGGCACGCGAGAAAAGCTCAGACCAAAATCACGCAAAGTGGCCATCATCCAAAGCAACTGGGAACAGCAGCTAGCCGCAGCAACATATTCAGCCTCCGTAGTGGACTGAGCGACGCTAGACTGCTTGCGAGAAGACCACGAAACAAGAGAAGAACCAATAAACTGGCAAGTCCCAGAAGTGGACTTGCGCTCAATACGACAACCAGCAAAATCAGCATCCGAATAACCGCAAAGGCAGAGGGTGGAGGAAGCAGAATACCAAATCCCGAACTCAGGCGTGAAACGAAGGTACCTGAAAATCCGCTTCACCGCCTGACGGTGAGAGGTGCGCGGCGACGCCTGAAAGCGCGCACACAGACACACCGCGAACTGGATGTCCGGGCGTGTCGCCGTCAGGTAGAGGAGCGACCCGATCATACTGCGGTACTCCTTCTGGTCCACTGCTTCTCCGTCCACATCCGCATCCAGGGCAGTCGTCGTCGACATGGGTGTTGGAAGAGGCTTGGCCTCACCCATATCGAACCGCTTCAGCAAGTCCTTCGTGTACTTGCCCTGGTGCACAAACGTCCCCTCTCGGGATTGCTTAATTTGCACCCCGAGAAAGAATGTTAGCTCGCCCATCATGCTCATCTCAAACTCCCTGCTCATAGTATCTGCAAACTTGGCAACCAAAGCGTGAGAAGAACCACCGAAAATGATATCATCCACGTAAATTTGGACCAAGAGTGTGTCTTTGCCTTGCCGGAGGAGAAAGAGCGTTTTATCTACACATCCCATTTTAAAACCCTTAGCAAGCAAAAAGGTTTTCAACCTATCATACCAGGCTCTAGGGGCTTGTTTCAAACCATATAAAGCTTTATGAAGTTTAAAGACATGGTTTGGAAACTTGGGATTTTCAAAACCGGGGGGTTGCTCAACATAAACTTCTTCTTCTATGTAGCCGTTTAAGAAGGCACTCTTGACATCCATTTGAAAAAGTTTGAAACCCCTGGATGCAGCATAAGCCAAGAGTATCCTAATAGCCTCTAAACGTGCTACAGGAGCAAACGTCTCCTCATAGTCTATCCCCTCCTTCTGACTATAACCCTTCGCTACAAGCCTGGCCTTGTTTCTCACAACATGGCCATCCTCTCCTTGCTTGTTTTTAAATACCCATTTTGTCCCAATAGGCTTACAGTCAGGTGGAGGTGGAACTAGAACCCAAACCCGATTTCGCTCAAAGTTCTCTAACTCCTCATGCATGGCATTTACCCAATCCGGATCCGTCAAAGCGTGTCCAACATCTCGGGGCTCAAAATTAGCAACAAAAGCAGAATGAGCGAAGTGCGAGATTTGCTGTGACCTGGACCGAGTGACCCGTTCGTCGATGTTGCCGATCATCTGTTCAGGGGGGTGCTGGCGCTGGATATGTCGTGGCGCCTCCTGGGAAGAAGTGACCTCCCCCTCAACAGCAGCTGGTTCCACCCCGGGTACAAAAGGTACCGCGCAAGGTGGAGGATCCCACGGCCCCCAGGAAGAAGAGATGTCGGGGCCGTGAATCGTCGTAGAAGCCGCTCTTTGCGGCACGGCGGGTGGAGGGGGTGCTGGATCATCCATACCTTCAGCACCCTCGTCCTCGTCATCAAAAAGAGGCTCTCCAACCTCATGATCACCTGCACGCTCAAAACGAGAAGAAGGAGAAACAAGAGTCTCGTCGAAGGTGACATCTGATGTCTCCATGACTCGGTTAGTATTAAGGTTAAGTACACGATAAGCTCGAGTGTGAGTGCCATAACCCGAAAACACACCGTCAGAAGAACGAGATTCAAATTTGTCCAAGTTGCCCTTTTTGAGTATGAAACAATGGCAACCAAAAACTCGAAAATAACTCACCTTGGGCAGTTTGCCAAAACGCAACTCATAAGAAGTCTTTTTCAAGAAAGCTCTCAGAAAAATGCGATTGGAAATATAGCATGCAGTGTTCATAGCTTCGGCCCAATAGCGCCTAGGAGTCCTATGCTCATCAAGCATCGTCCTGGCCATCTCAACAAGGGTCCGATTCTTCCTCTCTACAACACCATTTTGGGGCGGTGTGTAGGGGGAAGAAAACTGATGCTCCAAGCCAAGGCGGTTACAAAACTTCTCAAAATCCGAATTTTTGAATTCGGAACCATTATCACTTCTAATAGCTCGCATCGAGTTCAAAGGGAACTCGTTCTGAAGACGCAAAATCAGATTGCGAGCGAAGGAGAAAGTCTCAGTCTTCTCAGTCAAAAAGAAGACCCACGAATATCTCGAAAAGTCGTCAACAACGACCAAAACATACCACTTGCCACCAACCGAGCTCACCCGAGCCGGACCAACAAGGTCCATGTGTAAAAGCTCTCCGGGGTGCGAGGTCATGACCTTAGTCACTGGATGGTGGGGAGCGGCAACCATCTTCCCATGTCTGCAAGAATGGCAAACTAGATCCTTCTCCATCGAAAGCTTGGGCAATCCTCGGATTAGGCCAAGTGAGCTAAGTCTTGCAAGCAAGTCGAAGCTTAAATGACCGAGCCTCCTATGCCACTTCCAAAGATCGGAGGAAGAAGGACTAGCCAAAAGACAGCGAGAAGAACCAAACGACTCCGAGAAATTCGCGCGAAAGACTTTCCCAAAGGGCGAAATCAGACATACAAGATCGCCCTGAGGATCTAAGATGCGACTAAGGTTTGGTTTAAAACGAATCTCATAGTCATCATCAAAAAGTTGCGAAACAGAAAGCAAGTTAAAATGCAGGTTAGAAACAAGAGCAACATCGCGCAACACAAAGTGCTCATTAACCCGCACCGTCCCACGGGATAATACCTTACCTTTACTATTGTCGCCGAAGGTTATGTACTCCTTTCCGGCGACCGGGCTAAGGCTGGAGAACCACTTGGCGTTTCCGGTCATATGCCTCGAGCAACCAGAATCCACCAACCAAATGTCCTCCAACCGTCTCACCTACATCAATAAAAAGACATAGGGTGAGCATACGGTCCAACACTGGGGTTAGTGAAGTAAGGAGAATACCAGTGTTGGGCCGGCTGCTCAAAAGAACGGTCAGTGTAAAAACTATTCCTAGCCTCTCTACGGGGCTAGCGATCACCACGTACGGGAAAACGTGGTCCGCTGGGAAAGAAGCGCTCACCGCGGTACTCAAATTGCGGTGGGGGAAAGCGCTCAACTAAGCCTCCGCCACGGGGTCCGTTACCTGTGAAAGCAGGACCCCGTCGGGCACGCTCTCTACGAGGTCTATGCCTAGGAGCCTGGGGCTCAACTCTAGCGTCTCTCCTTGGAGCTCTCTCCTGCCTAGGCCTAACAAACTGAGGTGCTGGACCTCTAGGCCTAGTCTCCCTCCTAGGGGCTCTCATCTCCTGCCTAGGCCAGGGACCTTGACGTCCGGGCCTAGCAGCTCTCCCCTGAGCCTTCGGCACATGTCCACCATGAGTTGGATGGTACATGTCCGGGTTCTCCATCTCCCGAGTACGGCGCGCCTCTCGCTTGCGCCGGAAACAGAACTCGATCAAGTGACCATCCTTCCCACAGAAATCACACTGGTACCTCACCGCACGCAAAGGGGGTTGTTGGTGACCAGGGCTGTGGGTGTGGTTCACTTCGCCCTTCTGAGGCAAACACTCCTCTCAAATGGGTGGCATAGCATCAAGCTTGTTCTTGAGGTGGTTTGGCTTGGGTGCCCAAATTTGGTTCTTGGGAGGAGCTCTCGGGGGTTCCTCAACCACACCATCTTTGGTGGTAGGCTTGGCAGGCTCTTTGGGTGGAAGTTTGGCAAGCTTGGGAGTAGTGGTGGAGTTAGGCTTCTCACATGGATTCAAACCACTCGACTCTCCAATCTTCCCAAAAGCAGAAAGATCAACACCCTGAGCAAAACCTACACCAGGAGCCCCAGCAGCTCGCTTGAATTGGGAGATCATCATCCCGAGCTGCGGCTCACTACAGGAGACCCATGACAAGATGGTCGGTCCGAAGGTATGTGTTTTCTTCCTCGGTTTGCATCTTGCCATGCTTCACATTGGCAATCTCCAGCTCCAAGCCCTCGCACAAAACGCACCTCGCCACTCCAGTGCTACCTGAGCTGGCCTCCTCAAGAGACACAATCTTGGCATTCTTCTCTGCCAACTCAGATTGCAAGACGGGACAGGTCTTGCATGCACCCAGCAAAGAAGGTCTGGCCCTCATCTCATCCAGCTCTCCAACCAACGCAGCATACTTTCCTCTCAAAGTGAGAAGATTAGTCATGTGCGTGGTGCACGACTCACACTCAACCTCTTCCGACACAACCACGGTGGACTTGGCAAACTCAAGCTCCCTCACCGTGTCTTCCCACTTCTGCCGAAACTCCTTGCGTTCTCTAGCGGCACGCCTAAGCAACTTGTCCTGACTAAGGAGCGCGGCAGTAAGCTTCTCGACCTCAGCAGAAAGCTCATCGTGGGTGAGAGATACCTGGGAGGAGTCATCGTCGTCGTCGTTGTTCCGAGGGATGTGCTCCAGCTTGCCGTCGACTTCATCACCAAGCGCCATGGTGCAGAGGCCGTCGTCGTCGGCGAAGAAGCAGAGACCGTTCAGCTTGTCCTCGATTCTCTTCTTCTTCTCGGACTCATCATCGCTTGAGCAAGCGGAGTCGTCATCCGAGCCATCGACGTCGCTGAGCGTGGCGAAGAACGCACGCTGCTCAGCCTGGGCCTTCTCCAAGTACTTCTTCTTGATGTACTCCTTGTCGAAGCCGCCCCTCCGCTTGTGCCTCGCGGGGACGTACTTCTCCTTGCGCTTGCCGGAGTCGTACTTGTGCCCATGATCGCCCTTCCCAGATGAATGCTTCTTCTTGGGGCAGTTGGCAATGAAGTGGTCGGGGTCGCCGCACTCATAGCATCCTGAGCGTCCTCCACCGCGGCGACGGTTCATGCGGTTGTTGTGGAACCGCGTGAACCGGTTGGCGAGCATTGCCAACTCGTCATCTCCCAACGACTCAAGCTGGTCCTCTGTGACAGAAAAGAGTGAAGAAAGTGCAAAGCCAGCAGAGGGGTTAGAAGAGCCAGAAACCAAAGTCATAGTCGGGCCAGAAGGATTCGCATAAGAAGCCCTCGACATGGCGTCAATCTCACTGGACTTGAGCTTACTAAAGAGCTCGTCGCAGGTGAGGGTCTCATAGTTAGGCGATTCGATGATCGCCTGAACCTTGGAATCCCACACCGACCGATCAAGAGTGTGCAAGAGCTTCAAAGCACGCTCATGATCGTCAAAAGGCAACTGCTCCTTGTTAGCCCTCATCCTGTTGACAATCACCTGAAAGCGAGCGAATAAACTTTCTATGCTCTCGCCAGGCTGATGTCGAAAGTTCTCATACTCACGCTTGAACGACTCGTAGAGTCGGGTTTTGACTTGAGAGGTGCCCTCATGGAAACGCATGAGGGTGTCCCAGATCTCCCGAGCCGTAGCAAGGTGTGTAACACGATCAAACTCACCCATGCTCAAGCAAGAAAAGAGAGCATTGCGGGCTCGGCTATTGGCATCGTGCTCATCGATCTGTTGCTGAGAAACACGAGCAGCCAAGACCACGTAATTAGCAGAGTTGCAAATATCCCAAATAGAAGCACCCAAACTCTGCAGATAGGCCGACATGCGTATCTTCCAATACGCATAGTTCGTCCCATCAAAGAACGGCGGTTTGCCCACGCCGCGATCCATGTCGCCTTCTGTGGATCTGGAACCGGCTAAGGTGGAAGATCCTTCACCTGCTCCGATACCAATTGAAGGACCGAGAATGCAAAAGCAAGGCTACCAGAGGGGGGGTGAATGGGAGCCAATAAAATTTCTCACAAAACTTTGGCCAAGTGTCCCAAAATCAATCCCCAAGAGCTACTACCAAAAACGTGATGCCCACGACCCTTGGAAGAGGGTGGATGATCCCTGGGATCACAGTGAGGCACCACAAAAACTTCCTCACCCAAGTTTACGCAAGTCAACTAGCGACGGGATGGGTTTTGGGTAACCTCAACCTCCCCCGAGCAACGCGAGGGGGATTCAGGCTATTTTGTAAAGCGGGAAGCCCAAATTCTGTAGAGCACGAAGTTAGGAATCCAACGCAACAAACGAATCTTGAATCGAAAGACGAACGAACAAACTGCGGACGAAAACGCGTCGAACCAGCACTGACCGGACTCTGCCTGCGTCCGGTCGCTGACCACCGGACGCGTCCGGTCGTGCAAAAACAGTTTTCGGAGCTTACTGTTTCTGACCGGACTCACCAGAGACGAGCGTCCGGTCGAGAGCAGTGCGTCCGGTCACAAAATACAAGCCAAGTGAACAGTACAATGAGCGAGTCCGGTCACTTAGCGAAAGGTGCGTCCGGTCAAGTCACGAACCGAACACAGCGAAGGTGTTCATCGACCGGACTCACTGACAGCGTCCGGTCGTTGAACAGGCAGCGTCCGGTCACCCCGATTCAGGCTGTTCATTCACTGATTCGACTCGATCTCACCCAAAACAAATCCTCTAGGGATCAAACTTGGTGAGAAGAGTCACAAAGAGTATAGTGAGCTATCTCTAAGAGATCATGGCTCGAACCTATCTCCAAATCGATGAATCGAAGAATTTCGGGGGAAGGGAGAAAACTTGACCCGAAACGAAAAATCGATCGATCTCCTAGACCGTGAGGTTAGAGGATGATTCCTTCGGTGGAAAGAAGTGCCTCACGATCTAGAACAAACCAGTTCAAACGGAATTGCAAAAAATGAACCGAGCAAAGAGATCAAGCGACGGGAAAATCGTGGGGAAAAAGGATTCCGCGAAGAACACGAACAAAACGCGAATCACACCCACGAATTGCAAGCCGAAGCGCAAACACACGCTATGACAAGGAGGTTACGGCCTCCTTTCCTCAAAATCAACAGTACACAGAGTTGCAAGTCTCTCTGCGGATCTCAGCTACAGCAGGGGATGGGAGAGCAGGAAACCCTAAGTGCAAAGAGCAAATGAGGTGGCTAAAACTGAGATAACTGAGATAGGGGAGGAGGGTGTCTTCCCTGACTACTTATCCTATTCTAGTCTAAGTCTATTTCCTACGCTACCCCTCTCTATTCTAATTACAGAGCGAACCAGCTAAACCCTAGGGTTATTCTGGACCAACTCGGTGGTAGGTAGATCCAACGGCCACGCCCGCACAACTCGTCCGCGTTGCCTCCACGCAACCTTCCGATTGCCGCCACGTGCCGTCCTCGCCCTGCACCCCCGGTTTTGTGGCCCAAACCGGGAAACCAGCCTTTTCCAGCAACCCCCGGTTTTGAGGCCCAAACCGGGAAACCAGCCTTCAGCCTGAGTTTTGTGGCCCAAACTCAGAAACCCGCAGCGCCCGAGTTTTGAGGCCCAAACTCGGAAACCGGCCCATCACCCGAGTTTTGTGGCCAAACTCGGAAACCATCCGCGCCCAGGTTTTGTGGCTCAACCTGGAAACCGAGCACCCGAGTTTTGAGGCCCAAACTCGGAAACCGTCCATCCGGTGGTTTTTCCCTGGCTCAACCACCAAACCGGAGCTGTAGAGGGGATGCACCGCCCGTGCACCCCGTCCATCGACACGTGTCCCCAGGTCCTCGACCCGAGCAACACCATGCCCCGCAAGTCTCCGCTCGTCGCTGTCCCAGGCTGCCAGCCACCACAGCTGATCCTCAGGCACTCCGGTCCCTCAGTCCAAGCCTCACGTCCGCCCTTCACTGCTCGATACATCGGCATGGCACGTCCGCCGCACGGCACGCCCATCCTTCATCGCACCCAGTCCGTCGGCACGGCACGTCTCAACTTGACCTTCACCTTGCCCTCGATCACTGTCTCCGAGCTCGACACCTGCACAACACAAGCCAAAGAACATGCGCATCAAACCCGTTGACAATCACTCATCACTCAGAGACTCGGCATACACCCATGTATCCGCAATTGTTACCTTGAGAATTTGCAGGCTGATTCCATCCTTGATGCTGTTGACGGAAACCGTTGTTGTTGTTGATGAAGTTCAAATCTTCATGTAGCTCAGGGCAGTGGCTCCCAGAATATCCGGTTTCTCCACAGACTTCACAAGTCATGTAAGATTCTAGAGATTGGACACTCTCTTGTAGGTTCATCTTCTCACAGCTGTCCAGCTTCTTTGCCAGTAGGTCCATCTTGGCCACGATCATGTCGGCCTCCTTAAGGGAATGCATACCTCGCTTACGGGGTTGCAGTCTCTCGTCATTCCATCCTTGGTTCAACACCATCTTCTCTATGAGAGCCTTAGCATCTGCAACATTCAGAGAAAAGAATGCACTGCCGGCGGCGGCATCCAAATGGCTTCTAGAGAGTGGGGTTAGGCCATGGTAGAAGTTCTGGATCAATAGCCAGTCCTCCATACCATGGTGCGGACAAGCAGCGACATACTCTTGCAACCTCTCCCAAGCCTCGGGAATAGATTCCTCGGCTTGTTGCTTAAAGCTGGAGATTTTGTTGCGCAGAGCATTCGCCTTGCCCATAGGAAAGAATTTGGTGAGAAAAGCATTGGAACACTTGTCCCATGTGTCTACAGCGTTGCGATCGATATAGAACCATTGCTTCGCTTTTCCTAGCAAAGAGAAAGGAAAGAGACGAAGACGAATGGCTTCTTGGGTTATCCCCTTAATGGTGAAGGTGCCACAAATCTCCAAAAATTGTTGGAGGTGAGCATTGGCATCCTCACGAGCCTTGCCACAGAACGGGCTAGCTTGGACCATCGTGATCAGAGCCGGTTTCAACTCGAAATTGAGGTTGGCATCGATCACGTCTGGTCCTATCGCTACATTAGCGGCAGAAGGAGCAGAAAATTCACGAATGGTCTTGTTGGCCATCGTGAAGATAGAACGAGATAAGAAAGAAAGAAGTTGAAGAAGATGAAGGAAAAAGATAAGAAGAACTAAAGAAAGAAAGAACGGGGTAAGATGGGATTCGCTAAGTGGGAGCTTGAGCGAAGATAAATTCGACACGGACTCAACCGATACACCGATTGCCTTCCCCGGCAACGGCGCCAGAAATGCTTGTTGGTAGTTCTTAGCTTCACTAAAGATAGAGCTAGGCAACTATCCCCAGTAACGACCCAGAAATGCTTGTTGACACTAGCCAACGTCGTTACTAGGAGTAGACTATGGAATCTATTCTAGGCAACGGTGTCAGAAGTGCTTGAAGCAAGTCCGGTCACTATACCTAAAGGAATGAAGCTAAAGCAGCTATCTACTAATGTCAAGTGGGGTTGTCAATCCCGACACTAGTAGGAGCTAGCTAGAGAGATTGCAATCTACCAAGAGGAGATCCTGCAAGCGCACAGAACTATCGTAGTAGCACATCGCCTGGGAGTACCAGGTGTCGATTTATTTGATCACAAGGGAAGGCTAGGGTGGTGTATGAGTCGAGTCAAGGAGGGGATGAGGGTCGAAGAATAAGAAAAGGGGAAAGAAGATGAAAGGCTAGAAAGAATATGTGGGTGATAGGTAAGGATGAAATGGATGGTAAGGTAAGGTGGATAACTAGATAGATAGATAGAATGTGATAACTAAGGATAACTAACTAATTACTAACTACTAACTACTAACTACTCCTAGATAACCACAGAGCAAGATAACTACGAAGCAAGATAGGCAAATGCCAAACAAGCAACCAAGTTAAGTAAAGTTTTATTCCTATCTTATCAAGTATCGAGGCGTACTAGCCTTTGCCACTGACTTAGGTTGAACGCTAGCACAACGAACCTTACTGTTAAACTGGGCCAACTACGTGGGGAATTCAAGGCGCACAGGGCTGTCACCACCTGCTTGCTACCACAGCTATCCGGGGGTCCAGCCGTATCTGAAGGTAAGTCTATAACTAAGCACCACACTTAACTATATTCTAACTATCTCTACCCTAGCTTTGAATAGAGACACCCTTGTGGACGTCAGAGCAAATACTTGACTTAATAAGATAAACACTAAACTAACTAAGCAACCTATTGGCAAAGATCAAACACTAAGCTCACTAGAGATTAACTACTATGGCTAAGTGAATTGAACTGTAGGATAGCTAGGCACTCAAGCAATCAATCAAGTATACCACTCAATACTGATAAGTAGAATAAAGTAATACTTGAAATGATGAAATAGAATATAGTAAAGTGCTTGAGTAACAAGAGCAAAACCTGAACTGGAGATGAAGGAAGACTCTTCCCAGCTCCAGGACCGATCACTGGCACGCCTCTACTCTTGAGCTAAGCCTTGAGCAGCGCTCCAGCAAGAGCAAGATGCCTTGCTCTACTAGCTACCTACTTGCCTAACCTTGGCTAAACCCTAAGCTATTAGCTCTCTAGCTCTAGCCTTGCTTCTCTTGCTTCTTGGTGTGTGGTCATGTTGAAGTGATGCCTCAGGGGGGTATTTATAGCCTTGTGGAGTGAGAGGGGTACTTATAGGGGGCAGCCAACCGACCTAGGGCTAATCCTAGTTGTGGGCGCCAACCCTAGGTCGCGGCCGCCACCCTCATCACCGTGGGATGCACCGCCTTTGCTTCAACGGCATCCAGGAGCTCCAGAGAGGCGGTAGTTAGGTCGGTTGCATGTCCGAGTAACCGCCACTTGGTCTTGATCCACGCCACCCTCTCCTGAGCCGTGCGATGCCACTGACCTAGTGACCAAGGGCCAAGATTTGGCCGTGGGGTGGTCACACGGATCACTGACGTGGCAGGGGGGAGGTTTGGGCTTCACCATTGTGGCGGGCGCCACCTAGGGGTGGCGGGCGCCACCCCACTAGGGCCCAATTGGGTCCTGGTGAGTGGGCTCGTCTCCTGGTGGGTTTATTCTTCAAATTTGGTCCAAATCCTGCATTCAAATAGAAATCTATGGACATGTGGAATTTGGTTAGTTTGAAACCAGGTGCCTAAGGACTACATTTCATGCCTTTTTGGTGGACTTAAGGGTAAATTGTTGATGGTAAAACAGGTGCTTAAGGACCATCCACAGTGCCCGCTTCGGGCAGGTGTCCTCGGCGGGTCGCGGAGCGGCGAAGGCGAAGCCGAAGCCGAAAGAGACGGGGATGCCGCAGCAGGCGTCGGAGACCCAGGAGTCTTCTGGGAATCTTTTTTTATTAATAACCCAATTAAATAAAAAATTTCACAAACAACACTGTCCTTTTTTTTGCAAAACTAACCCTTTTGCCGCGCCGTCCCTAATGGCGCGGCAGATACGTTAGCCACGCCATGCATGGCGGCGCGGCAAATGCGCCACCGTGGCACCGCCCGGCCACGCAGGCCCGCGTGGGCCCCACTCGTCAGTTTGCCGTTCCAGGTGGGCTGGCGCGGCTAGTGCGTTTGCCGCGCCAGGCGGCCTGGCGCGGCCAACGGCTTTGCCGCGCCAGGCGGGTTGGCGCGGCAAAGCCGATCTAGATCTGGCCGCCGCGGCCAGCAGGAGCCTCCTCTCCATTCATCTCTTCTCCTCCCAAACCAATTCGATCCAATCCAATCCAATCCATTCCATTTCATCCCTCCTCTCTTCATCTCCCTCAATCGAACTTGTTCTCTCTGCACTAGAGGTATTTTGATCCATATTGCTGTTCTTTATCCATATTTGCAATGTAGGATTAAACCATATTTTGGTAAGTTAGGGTTTGTAGACAATATTTATTTTGAAAATGTCGTGACGTTAGTTGTTAATTAATGATGAATTTGTTCATGTATTAGACTTTTTTATCTGTTTTGCTTAATATTTTGTTCAATTTGTGTACATTTTTTTGTGTAATATTTGTTACGTCATTATGTAGATTTATAATTAATCATGAATGTATGTGTAGCGTTGACATATTTTTTATTGTTAGGATGCCGCGGCGTGGCAAAGCTAGTAAGGCAAGGTAAGATCGGTACATTGTTGATTTATTTGTCTGTTTTAATGAAGTAATTTTGTGTTATGTTCATTTGTTATTGCGTTGATGATTGTAGGCAGCCTCTCACGGGCAATGCCTATGGTCGTTTGCCATTGCCTAGCGGTGTTCCGGTGCCCATGTGCTACTGCGGCGATGATTGTAAGGTCGCAATATCTGATGAGGAGCACACATACGGTCAGAGGTATTGGATGTGTGAGAATTATGCCTTTGACCCTACACCTAAACAGATCCGTATTGGACTGATGGTTAGAAGCTGATGGCTTGTTCTATACATGAATGACAAATCGTTTATATTTTATTACCTAATTGACTTAGTCGTATTTTGCAGGAGCCTCCACCACTATGTGACTTCGAGCAGTGGATCGACACTGAGATGAAGCCGGAGGACAAGGAGCACGTAGAGAGGATGAAAAAGTGGGCTGCGGAGGATAAGGAGCGTTTGGAGAAGAGACGCAAAGAAGAGGCAGCACAAAAGCAGCATGAGGAAGAGGCAAGACTGAGGGATGCAGCTAAGCGTAGGGGGGAGAGGGAGAAGAGGCTTGAGCATGTGCGTCGTGCCAAGGCTGCCATGGAGCAGGATCCGGATGCTGTGAGGAAGGGAAAGTTGCCTCGTTGCACTCAGTAGTGTGGTAGGTTAAGTAGTCATTATTGAGTAATGAACATTGTTGTCATTTGGTGGACTTGTTAGTGTATTGTACTGTTGGTTTGTACTTCGGTTTACCATTTATTTCGGATCCTCGATTATGTAGTCTTGAACTGCACTTTGTTTGACTTTTTCATATGTTGTTGGATTGTTTGCGGTAGTTCATGTGTTATCGATTTATTCTGGGATAAAGTACGAGAAATAGAATAGAGCAAACAAGTACACGAACAACAAACTAGTACATGGCATGTGAGGACCTCTTACCGTAACTTGGTCAAAAGGTCCTAGACTAATCCTAACATGCCTTAGGTAATTGATAGGCACAACACAACACACACATAGTGGTCTAAGTAGTCTAGAAGCCGTCCCACATAGAAAACTGAGTAGACCCTTCTCCGTAATAGCCTCCCATTGCGAGTGGTGGTGGTGGTGGCGGTGGTGGCGGCGGTGGTGGAGGCCCCTTGTTCTTGTGATGCGGGCAGTTGCAATATGGATCAAGGCATATTGCTTCATCTAAACCGTCTGCTTCGCTGTCGTCGTCATCATAGTCCTTGAGCATGCTTTTAACTTCTCTTTCAAGATCGTCGATACGACGCTGCAGATAATAGATGTATTCCTGATGCGGCCATATTGGAGGAGGATCCACCCATCTGGTGAAGCCGCAGTTTTCTTCGGAAATAGAAGACTGACATTCACAAAATGACTAAGTATTAGCAAACATGAGAGGCATAGCAACAACAATTAAATAAAGTTACCCATGCTCGCGGGCATTTGAAGAAACGTCGGCCTGCCTCCAAGTTGTCGTGGAGCATCTGCACCAAACAGTCCTCACCATGGCGGCATTTTGGCCAGTCCTCTAAGCGGTTATCGTATCCCCTAAGAGGACGGTCCTGGCTGAAATCCTTTTTGCTCTCAATGGGAAACTCATATAGTGCCTCTAAGAAGAAATCAGGACCGAGAGAGCCCTCCCACACAATGGGAGGTACCTTCCTCCCACCCTTTCCTCTCCCGCCTTTGAACGAACCTCCAGACATCTCTACTACGAACCTCGCAAGCTCTGCTGAAGTTGTTGAATATTCAAGGCGTTGAAGGGTTTATATAGGCGGAGCCCTGGTTTTGAACTTGTGAATTATCGCAGTTGCATTGTGAGTGTGTAGTTATTGCAACTGAAAAGGCTATTCGCTGAAAAATCTAATCACTGAAAAGCCTATCTACTGAAAAGCCTATCTACTGAAAAGCCTATGCACTGAAAAGCCTATGTACTGAAAAGCCTATATACTGAAAAGTCTATGGAAATCAAAACTGTAGAGCACTTATGAGGACAGGACACCACACTGAAAAGGCTGTGCAACAAGATGCCAGCTATTGCCGCGCCAACCCTAGGGGCGCGGCTGATGCTTTTGCCGCGCCAGGCGGGATGGCGCGGCCAATGCATTTGCCGCGCCACCCCGCCTGGCGCGGCAAAAGCGTCAGCCGCGCCCCCAGGGTTGGTGCGGCAACACAAACAATAGTGTTTGATCGAATGTGTTGTCTCTGTTTGATCGAATGTGTTTTCTCCGTTTTTCCTGTCTTTTTCCGCAAAAGCAATAACAAGGAACCAAACATTGACACAATTTGAATAAATGAAAACGTAATAGCGGTCATAAAAAAACAAAGTGGCTCAGGCTCCACGAAGTACATAATAGGGTTCTCAAACAAGTTATCTAACAAATACATCACCTATCCATATAGTCTAACAAATACCTATCCATACAGCGTCAAAAATAATAAAGCATTAAAACAAATGAAAGACATATGTACAATAATAGCAAAAGCATTCAAATAATTAATATAAGTGAGGATAAAAATAATAAAGCATTAAAACAAATGAAGACATATGTACACCTGTTGTGTTTGTCTACGATGGAAGGCTGCATTATACCCTGGCATGTGGCAAACAAAGCATAAGTTCGTGCTCGGTGTATGGTCGAAGTCCCCCCCGCCATACCTATCCATATTGTCCATGTCACCCTTTAGTCTCTTCTTCCTCCTCCTACCCTTACCTAACTTCAGCAGCTCAGGATCAGGCATGAAGTCTCTACCCAAGTATGGAGGCCATTGAGTGGGATCAAGGTAAGGCTCGAAGCTGCTCTGCCATATTGCGACGGTGTTGCTCCGGCGATAGTACTCGGACATATATGGTACGGCCTTGTAGTTATATCCGCGCGCTCTACAGGACGCAATCATGTGAGAGCAAGGGGCATGCATTATCTGCGGCACGTTACAACTGCATTCCACTCTTTCAAGACTGATCTGATAGTTGCGACCACCATAACGTTCCCCGCCCATGGTAGTTCCACCCTTTGCTCGAACATTATAGATTTGTCTGGTTGGTCCATAAGCCTCACAAGTTAGCTGCGTTGCCCAGATCTCATTTTCCTGAATGTGCTCCTTTCCCGCCTTTCCAAATTCACCATCCGTTTGTAGGTTGTCTTGAGCAATGGACCACCTTTTCACGAAGTACTCGTTGGTCTTGTGAAACGAGTACTCAACGATTCCAGAAACGGGCAAGGCTCTAACACCGGTGAATACCTTGTTGAAAGACTCTGATGAGTTGGTGGTCATTATGCCGAACCGGAAACCGCCCTCATCGTAAGCAAGCGCCCACTTCTCCTTGTGTTCCATCTGTTTCTCGATCCAGGCCCTGGCAGCACTGTTTAACATTTTGTCCAACTCTTCCATTGTTTCTTTGAATTTGTGCTCAGTTTTAACACAACATAGCTCTTTCACCTTGGCACAAACCTCCTTTTTTCTCTGGCGATGCCAGAAATTGGCGGCAAAGTGACGCATGCACCATCTGTGCACTAGAGGAGGACAACCCTCTATCTCCTCCTCTGCGGCACGAAGCAACCCAACATGACGGTCCGAAATCAAACATATTGCCGAGAAGGCCCTAACACTTGTATCCGTAGCAGGGCCATGAACCAAGACCAAGACACAACATTCTCCCCCTCAGCCAAGGCGAAAGCAATTGGAACTATCTGGTCCTCGGGATCAACAGCCGCCGCCATCATCAACACACCCTTGTACGCTCCGGTCAAGAAAGTACCGTCCACAAGTATGACTGGACGACAGTACTGATACGCATGCTCTGTTTGTGCAAAAGACCAAAATACACGCTGAAGCACATGTGTAACCTTGCCGGTGTTGCGGTCTATATACTGCCCATTGGTGTGTGGAAACCATTTAAGGCCAGGGTTATAGTATGCCATTGCACACAAAATCCGAGGAATCTTGTTGTACGCTTCATCCCAACCACCCCAACGAATTGCAAGGGCGATCTGCTTCGCACGCCACGCCTTTCCATAAGTCACCTTATAGCCTGTGAATCCAAATATGGAGATAAGCAATTGTGAAACAGATACGTCGGCGTCATCATCAACAAATGCCAAAATGCGTCGTGCAAGGTATCTTGCCGTCAATTGAGGATGTTTTTCTTGTCCCTTATTTGTAAAACAGGTATGCGGTTGTACTACTTTACTGATCCTCCACTTGTCATCAGTTCTCTTGCGAGCATTCAGCCTCCACGGACAACCAAGACTCAAACACTTGACGTGGTACCTCAAACTAATATCAGAATGGCTGACCGTGTACGGTCGATGATGATGCACAACATAGTTCTCAAGGAAAAGCTTCAGCTCAGTCATAGTGTTGAAAATCATACCCTTCTGAAGAATCCAATCTGTATGGTTATGCAGTGTTTGCTTGCACAGATTCAATTCAGTATCACAAACTGCCTGGTCCACCATACTGACATCCCTATAACTTGGAACGCCTCTAAACTGCATGTTAACCGACCTCAATTGCTGCAGCTCTGTCTCAGTCAAAGGATCGGGCGCAACATAATACCTTGCTTCGCTCAAACGCCACCACGGATCAAAATGTGTATGATCCTCTGGTATATCAGTGACTAGTCTCCCTGGAGGATGCATATTCTGAGGAACCGGTTGTGGCATAGCACAAACCGGTTGTGGAATACCACGAACCGGGTCAGGCATAGCAGAAATATAACTGTCCTCTTCTTCGTCATAATCTGAATCATCATCAGAATCATAGTTTTCATCAAACAATTGTGCCTCCTGCTCCTCCTGCTCCTGCCGCTCTAGGTCGGCCACATCAAAATCATTGTTTATTTGACCGACGTCAGCGTGGACATTTTCAGATGGATACACCGTCTCCTGCGTGGGGTGACCATCAACGTCCATACTCATCAGAGCTGCATCGTCATCATCCCCTACCTCCTGTGCTTCACCTTCCTTGCCATCATTGGACGCCTCTGCCTGCTTCCTCCAACCATCCTCTACCACGATCTCAGCCATGGTCGAATTGGATGCCATAACGATCGTCTGGTATTTTGCCCAGTCAGCCTGGTTGCGCAAGGGCATCAACGCATAGTTCGCCCTAATCTTGCCACTGCCAAATCTCCCTTTCAATGAGAAATCACCATCAAACTTCTCCTTCAGACGCAACATAAGCTCCGTAAAAGGAGGACGCTCATCAAATACTTCGAGTTCTTGTTCCATGTTATCATCAAACAACCCATCTCATTTACTAACTATGCCTCCATAAAACAATCTGAATACAGTGTCCATCTACAAAGTCAATAGTGGAACTAAGGTCAAGTGATTGTCTTCTCAAAAGTAAAGAACGGCGTAACTACTTACTAAGTTGGCTTCACTAACGTGTGTTCAGTAATATTTCGACATACCCTAACTAAATACCCTAAAACCCTAACTAACTTATCTTTACTAACAACCCATGTCACTAAGTAACTAACATAACCTAAATCACTAAACTAACTAAGTCCCTAACTACCTAACCCTAAGTCACTAACTACCTAACCCTAAGTCACTCACTACCTAACCCTAAGTCACTAACTACCTAACCCTAACTCACTAAACTAACCCATTTCACTAACCCTAAGTCACTAACTAACCCTAACTTATTAAACTACCTAACCTAACTCACTAACTAACATTTTGCTAACTAAATAACTAACTAACTTTGCAAAAAAAATAAAAACCAAAATGAACTAACAAACAAACCTGAGATTTGTTTGCTTGAGCTGGGGAGAGCGAACGGAGGGAGGGAGCCGGCCGCCGGCGAGCTCCACTGGACGCCGGCGAGCACCACTGGCCGCCGGCGAGCTGCCCTGTCCGGCCGGTTGGAGGACGGGGTGCTCGGGCAGGCGGAGGGGGAGACGGGCGGCCGAGGCAGGGACGTCGGTGGGCGACGGGACGACGGCGGCGGGCAACGGGCGGCGGCGGGACGGGCAGGGCACGACGGTGGCGGCGGGACGGGCGGGCGGGCGGGCGAGGAAGGAGGAAGGAGGAAGAAAGCGGTGCGCCCAGATCTAGATCGGCTTTGCCGCGCCAACCCGCCTGGCGCGGCAAACGCACCAGCCGCGCCAGCCCGCCTGGCGCGGCAAACTGACGAGTGGGGCCCACGCGGGCCTGCGTGGCCGGGCAGTGCCACGGTGGCGCTTTTGTCGCGCCGCCATGCTTGGCGCGGCTAACGTATTTGTCGCGCCGTTGGGGACGGCGCGACAAAAGGGTTAGTTTTGAAAAAAATGGACAGTGTTGTTTCTGAAATTTTTTATTTAATTGGGTTATTAATAAAAAAAAATTGTCTGGCGGGGCGGCTGGTGCACCCAAGCCGCAGGAGGAGTCAGCAGGCAGTGGCGCACGTCCACGCTCTCGTCGCTTCTCTCGTGAGAAGAAAGTGTCGAGCCTGTAAATATCCCCTACTCATCTTATGATTCTTACCCTGGTCGGATCTGGGAGTTGACGACGTGTCCATGCCCTTTGTAGGTCGTCGGATGCCGCAAAGGTGCCGGACACCGAGGGCACTGGTCGGAGGGAGACAAGCCCTCCAGTGGAGGCTGACATTGGCGGGTTGGCGAAGTCGGTCGCGCCGGAGGAGGAGTCAGAGGCGGCGGTAGACGTCGAGGCGTCCGCAGTCCTCGAGCCTCGGGGGGTGGAGCAGCCGGAGGCATCCGAAGTCCCCGAGCCTCAGGAGGCGGAGCAACAGGCGTCCCCAACGCCTTGGGGAAGTTTTGGAGGAGGCGTCGCGGCCGAAAGTGTTGCTGCTCCGGTGGTCGGGTCCTTGGGTCGTCACGCCCGGGGGACGAAGAGGAAGGTGGCGCCGCCTGCCTCACCGGAGATCCAGGAGATCGAGCGTCCGGAGGAGGACCCGCATCGGCTTTCTGTTCGTTGCTTCCGCATCGATGGCGATGAGGTCATCGAGATTGATGACGAGGCAGCGAGCGCAGCGACGGACGCCGTCGTCGGAGACTCGTCGAAATTGCTGGAGAAGATTCAGGTATGCATGTTTTACCTGTTATTGTTTACCTTTAAATGGCTTTTGTTCATTCTGGTTGTCGTTTGTCTGTAGCTCCTGTTGAAAGTCGGTGAGGAGCATAAGCTCGCCCTTGACCGGATGGCGCCGATGGCCGAGGAGAACGAGCGGCTCCGAGCGGAGGTAAAGCGCATCGAGGGCCAGTTCACTGGCTTGGAGGCGCATCTGGAGGATGCCCACGCACGTTCTCGGGGGCTTGAGGAAATCATCTAGCAGTAGGGGCAGGAGAACTTCCAGCTTCAACTGCGGGCCGACAAGGCCGACGAGTTCGCCGCACGTAAGTCGACGATGCTAAACTCCCTTTTGCTTAGTACGCCATCTGGTCGGAGTCCAAAATCGTGGAGTTGTCTTCACAGAGGCGATGCAGGCGGACGAGGAGAAGCATCTCCTGGCCGAAGAGAAGGCGAAGTCCGACGAGGAGGTGTGGAAGTGGCAGGCCATGCACGCTGGTAAGTCTGCTTGGTGAAACGTGGTCAGAGCTGGTCGTCGTCTTACCCTTTGTTTTGGCGTTTGTAGTTTACCGGGAAAACGTGAAAATGCAATTTGCAGATCTGCAGCGACGTATTGATGATTACCATGAGCGCTTCTGGTCGTTGGCGGAGGAGGTGGCCCCGTTGGTGCAGTGCATCGATGAGGAGCCTTTCTTCCCGCCGGAGAAGGAGCGGCGAATCGGCGATCATGTCGTCCAAAAGGCGCGTGGCCTGTGTGGGCGCTTCCAGGCATACACCAAGGCGGCGGCGCAAAGTGTGGCGGCTCATGGCCTCGCCATTCTTCGTTCGCATTATCCGCGGATGGAGATGTCGAGGCTGGGTGTAGGCTTTGCGGCGAACACGTCGAAGGCCGAGATGGAGCGTCTGGAGGAAGAAGCCGAGCCTGACGCCGAAGCCCTCGTCGGAGGTGTAGACTTGTTCGGTGCTGGGCACCAGTAGTATGTACATTAGGAGAGAGTCTATAAATAGACTCTTGGGCGAACTAAATCAAAACTTGAAGTGGGTCGGCGTGTTTTGTTCGTTCCCCGGATTCTGCAGACCCAATAGTCGTGAGCCGTAGCGATGAACGTTTTGGCCTTGGGTTATCCCGGGATCCGTAGTGTAGAGTGCGGAGCTCGTTTACGCGTAGGAGTCGAGGGCGTCGACCAAGGAACCTCTACTGGCATCCCATAGCGCAGAGGGCGGGCGCTCATGCACGCGTAGGGAGGTACCATAGCCAGGGTCTTTTCCGAGAGGATCGATCGTGGCATGACATGGGCGAATGGAGACCATTGTCGAGCGCGTGGGTGGTGCAAACGAGAGGCACTGAGCTCATAACTTCAGAATTCTCAGCCCAAGGTAGCCTTTCCTTCATAGCGCAGAGGGCGGACGCTCATGCATGCGTAGAGAGGTCAGGACGTCCCCTGGGAGAACTATTGGCCACCGTAGCACAGAGGGCGGGCGCTCATGCACGCGTCCGATGGTGACAACAGTCCCAGCTCTGAGTTTTCATTGGCATTAGTCAGGCTACTTGAAGACCGAATGGAGAACGTGCGCATAACCGGCGCATACAGGCACCGGACGTATAGCCTCCGGAGGTCTCAGCCCATGCTTAGCCTTCCCTTCGTAGCGCAGAGGGCGGGCGCTCATGCACGCGTAGAGAGGTCGGGACATCACTTGGGAGGAATACTGGCCACCGTAGCGCAGAGGGCGGGCGCTCATGCACGCGTCCGGTGGTTACAGTAGCCCCTGCTCTGAGTCTCATTTAGTATCAGCCAGGCTGTTTGGAGAAATTGGCGAGTCATCCAGAGACGAGTTGGAGAGGTCGGCGAGCCATCCGGAGACGGGTGGAGTAGTCGGCGAGCCATCCGGAGATGGGTGGAGAGGTCGGCGAGCCGTCCGGAGACAGGTGGAGATGTCGGCGAGCCGTCCAAAGACGGGTGGAGTGGTCGGCGAGCCATCTAGAGACGGGTGGAGAGGTCGGCGAGCCGTCCGGAGGCGGGTGGAGAGGTCGGCGAGCCGTCCGGAGATGGGTGGAGATGTCGGCGAGCCGTCTGGAGATGGGTGGACATGTCGGTGAGCCGTCGCTTTAAGCGTAGAATTTTCTAAGGTGCTCGATGCTCCAGGAGTCGGGCACGTCAAAGCCTTCGAGGTCGGTGAGACGATAGGCGCCTGGTCGGTTGACTTCCTTTACCGTGTAGGGGCCGTCCCAATGCGAAGATAGTTTGTGCAGGCCATCGGTCTTGAGTTTCCGCTTGAGGACGAGGTCGCCGACGATGAAGGATCAGTCTTTCACGTTGCGGTTGTAGTAGTGGCGAACTCCTTCGAGATACTTGGCGGTGAGGAGGCAAGATGCCGGGCGCTCTTCTTCTAGGCAGTCGAGGTCATCGCTGCGAGCCTGGTCGAAGGCTTCCTCATCGTAGTTCTCAACGCGCAGAGAGCGGAAGACGACATCGGCAGGTATGACGGCTTCGGAGCCGAAGACCATGAAGTATGGCGAAACTTTGTTGCTGCGGCTGGGTTGAGTCCGGAGACCCCAGAGTACGGAGGGGAGCTCGCGCATCCAGCGACCAGGGTGCTTCTCGTCTTTCTGGTAGAGGCATTTCTTCAGGGCTTCGAGGATCATGCCGTTGGCACGTTCGGCCTGGCCGTTGGCTCGAGGATGGGCGATGGAGACATACTTGACGAGGATTTCATGGCCTTCGTAGAAATCCCAGAAGGCGTTGCCGGTGAAGTTGGAGCCGAGGTCGGTGATAATGGAGTTCGGGAGACCAAAACGATGGATTATTTCGTCAATGAAGGAGACGGCATTTTCGGCGGTCGCCTTGTTGATTGGCTTTGCTTCTATCCACTTGGAGAATTTGTCGATGGCGACGTATATCCACTTGAAGCTTCCCGGAGCTGGTCGGAAAGGGCCGATCATGTCGAGTCCCCAGCAAGCGAAGGGCCACGAGGGCGGTATTTCTTGAAGCGACTGCGCAGGAACGTGGGTTTGTTTGGCGAAGAATTGGCATCCCTCGCAGGTGCGGACGAGCTATTCGGCATCAGTGACCGCTGTTGGCCAGTAGAATACTGCAAGGAAAGCTTTACGTACCAACGTCTTTGCGGCCGCATGGTTCCCACATTCGCCGGCATGGATGTCGAAGAGCATTTCGAGGCCATCTTTCCTGGAGACGCATTTTTGGAGCACCTCGTTTCTGGAGTTTTTGCGCATGAGCGTACCGTTGGCCAGGACGTAATTGTTGACGCGGTGAATGAGACGCTCAGCTTCAGTATTGTCAACGGTGACAAGGTTCTTGGAGAGATATTTGATGAAGTCCTCGCGCCAGTCAGACATCGTTGAAAGAACAGCGGCGACCAGTTGTTCTGTCGGCGGAAGTGGAGTCGTGGCGTCCGTGGGTGAGCCGAGGCCTAAGTGATCGGCGATGGAGAGCTCTAGCAAGTCGTGGACGAATATGCCTGCGGGGGCCAGAGATCTTGACGATGCCAACTTGGAGAGCTCGTCGGCCGCCTGGTTCCGATCCCGCGGTAGATGATGGTATTCGATACCGAAGAATTTACCTTCAATCTTCCGGATGGCGGTGCAGTAGGCGTTCATCTTGTTGTTGGAGCAATTCCAGTCCTGGTTGAGCTGGATGATGACGAGGGCGGAGTCGCCGTAGACCATGAGGCGTTTGACGCCTAGCTCGCTCGCGATACGGAGACCATGGAGTGCGGCTTCATACTCGGCGGCGTTGTTGGAGGCTGGAAAGAGTAGCCATAAAGCATAGCGGAGCTTCTCACCTGAGGGAGACATGAAAAGAAGACCAGCACTGGTGCCATGCAGGGTGAGGGAGCCGTCGAAGAAGAGGGTCCAATGTTCTGGCGCTTCTGGTGGTACTGGAGTTTGGAGGTCCGTCCATTCGGCGATGAAATCGACGAGTGCTTGCGACTTGATGGTCTAGCGACCCTGGAAGGCAATGTCGTAGGAGCCGAGCTCGATGGCCCACTTGATGATACGTCCCATAGCGTCCTTGTTGCAGAGAATTTCCCCGAGGGGGAATTCCGTGATGACAGTGACCCGCTCGGAGCTTTGGAAATAGTGGCGTAGCTTGCGTGCAGTAATAAGGACCACGTAGAGGAGCTTTTGTACCTGACGGTAGGGGTAGGAGTGGCTGGCGTCCTCGCGTTCGACGATGATGACGGAGCTGACGACCCGGTTTGTGGCGGCGATGTAGAGCAGCAAGGGCTCCTTCTCCTTTGGTGCGGCGAGCACAGGACGCTGGGTCAGATACTTCTTCTAGTTGGAGAAGGCGTAATCGGCTTCGGCGTCCCATACGAACTTTTCGCCAGCCTTGAGGAGCTTGAAGAAAGGTAGCCTCTTTTTGCCGAGCCTGGAGATGAAGCGGCTAAGGGATGCCATGCACCCGGTGAGCTTCTGGATGTCCTTCATGTTGGAGGGAGCTCGCATGCGGAGAACGACCGAAGTCTTGTCGGGGTTTGGGTGAATGCCGTCGTGGCTGACGATGTTGCCAAGGAGGTTTCTAGACGACACGCCGAAGATGCATTTGTTGGGGTTGAGCTTCCACTTGAACCTATTGAGGGCCTTAAAGGTTGCCTCGAGGTCGGAAATGAGCGTGTCGGTGGTGCGAGTCTTGACGACGATGTCATCTACGTAAGCTTTGACTTTCTCCGGGATGAGGTACTTTAGGCAATCCTGGATCGCACGCTGGTATGTGGCTCCGGCGTTCTTTAGCCCGAACGACATGGTCGTGTAGCAGTAGGCGCCGAAAGGCGTGATGAACGCTGTTTTGATATGATCTTTGACCTTCAAAGCAATTTCATGGTAACCGGAATAGCAATCGAGAAAGGAGAGAAGTTCGCACCCGGCGGTAGAGTCGACGACCTCGTCGATGCGAGGGAGGAGGAAGGGGTCCTTAGGGCAATACTTATTGAGATCGGTGTAGTCAACGCACATACGCCATTCTTTATTCTTTTTAGTACAAGAACCGGGTTGGCCAACCAATCCAAGTGATACACGTCTTTGATGAAGCCGGTAGCTAGGAGCCGGGTGAGCTCTACCCTAATTGCCTCCTTCCTATCTGGCGCGAAGCGACGGAGCTTTTGGCGAACCGGCCTAGCGATTGAGGAGACGTTCAGGGAGTGCTGGACGAACTTCCGTGGAACTCCAGGCATGTTCGCTGGTTTCCAGACGAACACGTCGATGTTTCTTCGTAGGAAGCTGACGAGCGCGTCTTCCTATTTAGGGTTGAGGTTGGTGCCAATGACGGCAGTCTTCTCTGGAGCGCCATCCACCAGGGCCACCTGCTTTGTGTCCTTCGACTTCTTGTTGGAGCGCTGGTCGGATGTCTCCGGGATCTCGAGATCGTCGGGGCGGAGCTTGGCGGCGTTGGCAATGCAGTCCTGGACGCCCTGAAGCTGTTGGCGTGTTTCGGCAGAGTTGATTGTCTCCTGCTCGCAATCGTAAGCCACCTGGAGATTTGCCCGGACACTAAGGACGCCTTTCTTCGTTGGCATCTTGAGCACGAGGTAGGCGTAATGTGGAACAACCATGAGTTTGGAGAGCGCCGGGCGACCGAGGATGGCGTCGTAGGCGGTGTCGAAGTCGGCGACGATGAAGGTGATGTACTCCTCCCGGAAGTGGTCGGATGTGCCGAACTGCACTGGGAGGGTTATCTGTCCAACGGGCATGGATGGTTTACCTGGTACGATTCCCCAGAAGAGGAAATTCGCCGAGAACAGATCCCGCTTGGAGTAGTCGAAGTCGCGGAAAGCTGATGAGAAGATGATGTTGAGGGAGCTTCCGCCATCGACGAGGACCTTGCGATAGCGGTAGTTGGAGATTACCGGGTCGATGACGAGAGGAAAATGCCCTGGATACTTGTCATCCGACCACTGGTCCTCCCTGGAGAAGGTGATGGGGCGCTCCGACCATTCGAGGTAGCGAACGTTGGCGGGGTCATCGGTGATGGTCGCGACGGATGCGATGTCGCATCGTACTTGGTGCTGCTTCTGCTCAGTCTCGATGACGACGTTGCCGCCGAAGATGGAGAGGGTCCTCGCTGGTGCACGGAAGGCAGGCTCGTTGGTGTCGGCGTCCTTGTCCTTGTCGTTGTCGATTCGCGGTCGCTTGTCGTCGCTCCCACGGACGTTGCGGGCAATGGTGTCGCACTCGCGCATGGAGTGTCTGGCAGCTTTGCGGAGAGGACACGGGCCGTTGAGGAGCTTCTCATAGTCGTTGTCGTAGGTGCACCTTGGACGAGTATTGGTGTTGGCGATGTAGCGGCGGTCGCGCCGACGGTGGTCCATTTTCGGATGGGAAGACTCTGGCCGATCATGCCGGCGATCTCGGTCGTTGCGGTGGTCGCGTCCTTCATTGCGTTGTTCATTGCAATGATCGTCCTCACGGCGACGCTCCTGGGACCGTGATCGGCGACGTGGGCGTTCGTGATGGCGATGGGCGTCGTCGGCGTTGGCGTAGGAGTTGGCGATCGTCATTAGTTCGGTGACCGTGGCTACCTTCTTCCAGATAATCTTGTCGCAGAGCTCCTTATGGCGCAGGCCATTGGGGAACGTGGAAGCTGTCGCAGAACCGCCCTGATCATAAGAGCTCAAGTACCGTCTTAGTCAAATCTGTCTGACATCGACTCGTACTGGAACCATATAACCCCGGTAGTCCGGAAATCTCGAAGGATTTCAACATCGTACAATATACAGGATCGCATCGTTCAAGTATTACATTCGTAAGGAGACATCACAGATAAACAAAACCGAATTTAAAACATCAGAGTGCGAAATTTAAACAGAGTTATTATAATACCGAATTTTAAAAGTGCGGAAGCTTAAAGCAGTTTTGAAACACGACCACCACACATGTGGTCCAAATAAAACACCGTTTGATAACTTAACCCAACACGACTCACTCCTCCTTTTTCAGATAATGTGCCACTAGAAGTCTCAGTCCAGCAAAAGAGAAGGGAAAGCTTCTTGACGACCCTGCCCTGGGCCTACTCCTCATCACCCTCCACCGGGTAGATGCAGTTCTTAAAATAGCCATAGTACACCTGGCCATCTGCAACAAACGGGATAAACCCTGAGTACGGGAATGTACTCAGCTAGACTTACCCGTCCAACTGAAAATAAAGACACCAAGGGTATGCAAGGCTTTTTGGTGGAGCGGGGATCATTTAGTTGCGAAAGCTCAAATTTATGGAAGAAATATTTAATGGTATCAATGATTAGCTAGGTTTTAGGCCTACCCCTTTATCTAGGTTTTGCATCTGATCTATTCACACACTCGAGTCTAGCAACAAAATAATATAACCATATCCAGTTGACTTATCCATATTTTAGTTGAACCTTAAAACATCACATGGAGTTGTATCGTGGTGAAGCTCGCCAAAGTTTCCCACTAAACGGGGGAGACGGTGACTCGAATCGAATTCCAAACCAGCTGGTGAAAGACCTTTAATACCAACCCACACATTCCCCGTTGGGTCCATGCATTGGGTAACCGCTTGATGCTTGTTCGTGGTGGTAATCGTCGCGGTTCAAGCACGGACCGCCCAATTGGAACCTGGGGATGGCCATCCCGAGGCAGATCGCATTTCCATGCTAGAGGGCGCGACTCGAGTTGATTCCGGCCCGAACAGCGTCTAACCGGCTTTGGGGTCGATGATTATGGCACCGACATATCCCTAAGTAAAAGGGCGCGTTCAAAAATGAACGAGGGCCAACATCGATAGAAACCTACACGATCCAACGGACGGACTGCCCCAAGTTTCCAAACTTGTGCCTTGCCTTCTAGTTGACCCTATTTCATTACTACTCTGGTTCTTTTCCACGATAGCAAATATAGCCAACCGTGATCCGGTAAATACCCACAAGGGGTATTACGGGTGAAGGACCGAGAAAGCACTAGCAAGGCGACCAGAGGGGGGTGAATGGGAGCCAGCAATATTTCTCTCAAAACTTTGGCCAAATGTCCCAAGATCAACCCCCAAAAGCTACGACCGAAACCGTGATGCCCACGACCCTTGGAAGAGGGTGGATGATCCCTAGGATCACAGCGAGGCACCACAAAGCGATAGCGAACCAAACACCAAAAGCTCTGGCACAAGTTCGACACTTGAGAACCGAGTCCCGAACGTAGATAGACGGTTACGTCGAGAAATCCCCAAATACCGATGCTAACAAGTAGCAAAGATACCTAGAGAGGTTCCTTGGTCAACTACAAGGCCAAACGAGAAGTCCGAAAACCAAGCGAGGAAGCCGGGAGAGCAAACGCACAAAACCGGAAGATTCACGCGACTTCCGGGCTGTCCGGACCTGGGGTCCCAGACTGCCCGCCCCTACTGCGGACTGTCCGCGACTTGGTGGCGGACTGTCCGCCGGCCGAATGGACCAAACAGCAACGTTGCTGAAAGTCCCTGGTCGGCTCCCGGACTGTCCGCGAGTTAGACCGGCGGACTGTCCGCAGGTCACTCCGGGCCAAAACGCCCGAGCCGCGCAGCTACTGAACAGGCTGGAGCCCGACCCCCGGACTGTCAGCGCCCCTGGTGGCGGACTGTCCGCGGATGAACAAAGAGAGCGATTTTGATCGCCCCTCTCACGAATCCTCTCAAATCCGAATCAAAACTCAATCCCACGATCCCAAACATGGAGGAGATGATCACGAGGTAGTTAGGAGACTATCCCCAAGAAACCATCCGCTCAAATCAACTTAAAAACCGGGAAATCAAAAGGGGAGGAGAATGAATCGAAAAAGCGCCACGAAAACGAAATCAACCCGATCTACTTGTTCGTGAGGAGTTAGATGAATTCCTTTGGTCGAAATGACCTCCTTACTATAAAGAACAAGTTGATTCAAACGGACTTCGCAAAGACGCACTAGAGAGGGAGATCGAGTGACGGGAAAATCGCGGAGCAATGAAGAACGTGAAGAACACGAACCAAAACGCGAATCAAGTCATTGATCTGCAACCGTGTGGCTACCACACGCTACAACAGTGAGGTTACGGCCTCACTTCCTCAAAATCTCCAGTACACAAAGGTATGGTTCTCTGCGGATCTCAGCTAGCTACAGCAGGGGATTGGGAGAGCAGGAAACCCTAGAAGCAAAGAGCAAATGACTGAGATAGATGGGGAGGTGGGTGTCTCCCCCTACTTATCCAAATTCTAACTATTCCTAATTCCCACTCTACCCCTAACTACTTACAGAGCGAACCAGCTAAACCCTAAGGTTATTCTGGACCAACTCGTGGTAGGTGGTGATCCAACGGCCACGCCCGCACAACTCGTAGCGTTGCCTCGACGCAACCTCCCGATTGTCGCCACGTGCCGCCACCGCTCTGCGTCCTCTTCACGGACTCCGCCCCCGGTTTTGTGCCCGAAACCGGGAAACCAGGCCTTCACGTCCACCCCCGGTTTTGAGGCCCAAACTGGGAAAACCGCCTCCAAGTCCATCCCCTGGTTTTGAGGCCGAAACCAGGAAACCCGCCAGCGCCCAGGTTTTGAGGCCCAAACCTAGAAACCGTCCTCAGCCCGAGTTTTGTGGCCCAAACTCGGAAACCCGCAGCACGCCCAGGTTTTGTGGCCCAAACTTGGAAACCGTCCTCCCGATGGTTTTTCTCTGGCTCTACCACCAAACTGAGGCTGTAGAAGGAATGCACCGCCTGTGCACCCCGTCCACCGACACGTGTCCCCAGGTCTTTGACCTGAGCAACACCATGTCCCGCAAGTCTTCACTCGTCGCTGTCCTAGGCTGCCAGCCACCACAGCTGATCCTCAGGCCACCGGTCCCTTAGTCCAAGCCTCACGTCCGCCCTTCACCGCTCCCGGTCCGTCGGCACGGCACGTCTCTACTTGACCTTCACCTTGCCCTTGATCACTGTCTCCGTGCTCGACACCTGCACAACACAAGCCAAAGAACATGCGATCAAACCCGTTGACAATCACTCATCACTCGAGACTCGGCATACACCCATGTATCCGCAACGGGAACATCCTTAACTACTACTTTTTATTAAGCAGACTAAGCAGTTCTACAGTATAAATAGATAACAGGATAACAAGGCAGGTACAACAATAATCAAGGAAGGGTAATGCAGCAATTAGGATTCAATCAACTCCTATACCTAATGCATCACAATATAAAATACTCAAGTAAATTAATTATAAAAACTGGGAGACTTAGGATGCTCCGGGGCTTGCCTTGGGAAAAGACTGAGGCCTCGTGAGCGGGGCACTCAGGCAGGTTAGTTTCTGGCTCGGGGTCGACTTTCTCGGTCCTGGGCAGCTCTGGTATCTCCTGCTCGTCGTTTACTTCCGCCTCCTGGTTGGGCTCCGGGGCTGTCGATCCTATTTGCAATGCGGTACATAATTAAATAATGCAAGGTGCAAAATGTTGGAATGAAAAGTATCATTTCTTGCAAACCAACAAAACCAACTTGTTGAGCAACTTTTGACATTGAGGAAACTACTTAATTACCACATAAAACAAAACCATTATTTCAACTATTCCATATTTAATAATTGAAAAGAACTCAGATTTGAACTGCAAGTGCATTTTTCTGAACTCAGAAAAATCTACAAAAATTCCAGAAGGTAACTAACACTAACTGGACTTCACTGAACAATTTCCAGCAATAAATAAAATGCAGAACAGCAGGTACAAAAAGATGAAATAAACTGCTAAAAAGGTACTTTGAACTAACTCTTTGAACTAACTCTTCTCAAGAAAAGTGTCAAACAGCAGGTTTCATATTTTTTCCTAGCTTCACCTATTCATAACCTTTCTACTGTAGAAAATTCACTGCCTAAGCATGAATATATCAACTTACACAAAATAAACAAGTTTATTCCAAAATAAACCATTTGAACTACAACCCTGCTGGAACAGGGTGACATGCTCATTTTCATAATTTTTCAAGATCCTACTCCACATTTCATATTTATCAAGAAATTTTCATGAATAGAAACATTATATTATTCTCTACATGAATTTCCTAAGAAAAACATAGAAAATCAAATTTGTACAGCAACTTCATATTTTTTCATATAACAACCTATGTTTAACATTTTTCCTAACTGGAACATCACACATAGAGACGGCACAAATTTTCTCATATTTTATTTTTACATATAAAATACCTTAACACTTATTCCAAGAAAACAACCAAAAAGGACTTTAAACCCTAACAGACACTTTTTCCACACAAACAGTGCCTCATACATTTTTCACAGGTACTTAATATGATAAGGAACCTACACAAATTTTACCATGAATTAACTCGACCAGAAAACATATAAATCTATTTATCTCAACAAAAGCACATAAAGTGAATTAAATAAAAACAGTAATATACACTTTCACCAAAAATACTTTCATATTTTTCCATGATAGATCCACTCATGAGCAAGCTACCAAAACTGAAAGCACCTCAATTGGACTTTTAAATCGTGCTACACAAAAATAATAAGCTTTTCTGGGAAATAAAACAAAAAGGAAAAACATTTAAATCTTCCCGGCCTGGCTTCGTGGACTTGGTCCATGGACCGCGGAGTGGCTGACACGTGGGACCTATGTGTTCAATGGACCCACTTGCCAGCGAGGCAGAGCAGGGGAGCGGCGCTGACCGGATGGCTCTCGCCGACGGTGAGGTCGCCGGCGACGGGGTGGTGCTCGATGAGTTCGCCTCAACGAGGCAGACCCATCGGTGGTGATAGTTGGGCTAGTGCATGGCCGTAGCTCGCCGGCGGCGAGCGATGGGGGACGACTGCGGCGGTGACGCACGGCTACGCCGTTCCCGGCGGTCGCCGGCCAAATTAACGGGGGCGATAGCTTATGTGAACCCTAGGAAGGCTACTATAAGGGTTGGTTCGGCCGGTGAAGCTCCGGTGGAGCTGGACCACGTGCGCGGCCATGGCGGCGTCCATGGCGCTCGGTCGGGCAAGAGTGGGAGGCTAGAGGGCAGTAGAGACCTCGGGGAGGTGTGTTCTCACCTTGCCTTGGTCGGACGAAGCTTGATGGCGAAGGAGGTAGGTGGCGAAGCTCGGGGTGGTGCGGAACAGGTTCGGGCTCCGGGCGGCGCTGATGGCGACCGCAGCGGCGTTTCTCGAGTTTCGGTGTCGGTGAAGCTCGGCGGATGGCGCGGAGGTGCGCACCGTGTGGTCTAGGTGATGGCGGAGTGTTGGCCGGAGTTAATCGGCCGGCGGTGGCTCGGCTAGGGCAGAACGGTGGTGCGGGCTTTTGGTGCCGAACGGTGGCGAGCACTGAAGTGCTCGGCGCGTTCGCGGGAGAGGAGAGGGAGAGGGGGCACGCGGTGTGTGCGAATGAGTGAGCGAGTGAGGGAGCGAAGGGAGACGCTCAGGTTTTGCTCGGCGGAGCGGGCGGAGCGGGGGCCATGGTGGCACGGCGGGCGAGCCAGGGCGCAGTCAGCGAGGGGCTCGGCAGGCGAGGCGCGCGTGGAGAGGGTGAGGGAGATCGCTGGCGTGCTCCGGTGGAAGAAGATCGCGCGTGGAGTGGCCGGGATGGATTCGCGGCTGGGAAGAATGGTCACGTGGCCGCGTCGTCGGCGTACGGCGCGGCCGCGGGTCGGGCGCGCGGCGCGGCGAGCGCGCGGCGCGGCGAGCGCGCGGGGTGCGCGGGCGCGGGCCTGGGCCGGAGAAAGGCCGAACAGGCCGAAAGTGAAGCGCCGGGAAAAATCGTTTTTTCCTTTTTCTTTTTCTAAAAACTTTTCAAACTTTGACCAATCAAAAACAGTTTCAAAAATTCCAAACTAGGCTTTGACCCAAAAATAAAAGTTGCTCAAAATAATTTTCTCTATAACTTTCATATAAGATACTTTTCCTGAAAATCATTTTTACAACCTCCACATAAATAAGGTCAATTTTTGAGACATAAATCATTTTGTTTACCTCATTTTTATTTGTCAAACCATTTTGACTAGGTCAAGGTGTCAATATAAAGAGTATTAGATTCAATATTCTCTATTTAATAAAATTATTTGCCAAGACAGAAATCTATTTAAACCATCAAGTCCAATAGAAATAAAAAATCCAAATAAATAAACCAAGGACAAAAAGCACTTTCATGCGCAAAAATGATGCAATGCATTACTTATGGGTTTTAGTAGCTAAAAGTAGTTCCTAATGCAGTGCTTGACACTAGGTTGTTACAGCCCTTCCCCCCTTAAAGAAATCTCGTCCCGAGATTTGGGTTACGTACCAATCCTTATAAAAAGCGGGATAATTTTCGCGCAAGTACTCCTCTGTTTCCCAAGTCGCATCGTTGGGTCCGTGGTTGCTCAAAAGAATCTTGTGAGTCTTCACTATTCGGTTTCGAGTCTCTCGAGTCTTGGTGTCCAATATCTCCTGAGGCTGTTCATAGTACTCTAGATCTGATCTGATAGCAACATCTGGGATCCGAACCTCTTCTTGTTCCGGGACTCAAAGACACCATTTCAACTGGGATACATGAAACACGGGAAAAACTGCGCTCATCTCTGGGGGTAACTGCACTTCATATGCTACTTTTCCTTTTCTGGCTATGATCTGATATGGTCCCACATATCGGGGTGCTAACTTTTTCTTAATTCCAAAACGTTGGACCTTTCTCATCGGCGAGACCTTAAGGTAAACATATTCTCCTACTTGGAATTCCAGGGGTCTCCTTCGTGTATCAGCATAACTTTTCTGTCGTGAATGCGCTGCCCTGATATGTTGTTGCACTGTTTGTACAATCTCTTCGGCATCCTTTACATAATCTGACCCGTAAAATCCTCGATCTCCTGATTCAACCCAATTTACCGGGGTTCTGCACCTTCGTCCTTATAAAACTTCAAACGGTGCCATCTTTATGCTTTCTTGGTAGCTATTCTTATATGAGAACTCTACGAGGGGTAACCACTTTTCCCATGATTCTCCCAAGGATAAAACACAAGCTCTGAGGATATCTTCCAAAATTTAATTCACCCTTTCTGTCTGTCCTGCGGTTTGTGGGTGATAAGCGGAACTTCTTATCAACTTAGTCCCTATTTCCTTGTGCAACTATTCCTAGAAACGTGCTATGAATTGGGGCCCTCTATCAGAAACAGTCCTCTTAGGAACTCCATGTAACCTTAAGATGTTTTGAATGTACAAGTCCGCGTACTGGTGTGGTCGATGTGTGGTCTTGACTGGTATGAAGTGAGCCACTTTGGATAACCGATCCACGATAACCCAGATAGAATCATGTCCTTTTTGAGTGGTTGGAAGACCTGTGATAAAATCCATACTAATCTCTTCCCATTTCCATTCTGGGATTGACAAAGGTTGTAACAATCCGGCAGGTTTTAGGTGTATAGCCTTTATCCTGCAGCAAGTATCGCACCTTGCGACATAAGCTGCAACTTCCTTCTTCATCCTTGACCACCAATACCTTGTTCTCAGATCTTGGTACATCTTACTGCTTCCTGGATGGATAGACATTTTTGAATTATGGGCTTCATTCAGAATTCTTTCTTTCAGCTCCGTGTTCTTGGGAACAACCAACCTCTGATTATACCATAAAATTCCCTGTTCATCTGTTTTGAAGTTCAATGAACTACTGGTTTGCAACCTCTTCTTGATTTGGCAGATCTCTTCATCGGTCTTTTGTCCTTCAATGATGTCACTTTCCAGGGTGCACTGAATGGTTATATTGTTCAGCATAACAGGGTGCATAAGGTTGAATCCATCTTCCAATAGTGGTTGTAGGGAGTGGCAATGAGTCTTGCGACTCAAGGCATCTGCTACAACATTCGCTTTTCCGGGGTGGTAATGCACTTCTAGATTGTAATCCTTAATCAACTCTAACCATCTCCTCTGTGTAATATTTAACTCTGGCTGGGTGAAGATATACTTTAGACTTTTATGATCTGTGTACACATGACATAGGTTACCCATAAGATAATGCCTCCAGATCTTGAGTGCATGAACCACGACTGCTAATTCCAAATCATGAGTGGGCTAATTCTCTTCATGTGGTCGCAACTGGCATGAAGCGTATGCGATAACTCTTCCATTCTGCATAAGCACACATCCAAGTCCAATCTTGGATGCGTCACAAAACACATCAAAAGGTTCCTCCAAATCTGGTTGAGCCAAAACTGGCGCCGAAGTCAACAAGGTTCGCAGAGTGCGAAATGCTGCCTCACACTCCGGAGTCCATTCAAACTTCTTGTTTTTCTGAGTTAGACGAGTCATCAGTTTTGCGATCTTTGAGAAATCCAGAATGAACCGACGGTAGTATCCGGCCCATCCTAGAAAGCTACGTACCTCATGTACGTTAGTGGGCGCTTGTCAATCCATAACTTCCTGTACCTTCGTGGGATCCACAGAAATTCCTTCTTCTGAAAGGACGTGTCCAAGAAAGGGTACTTTCTTTAACCAAAACTCACACTTGCTAAACTTAGCGTAAAACTTGTGCTCTCGAAGCCACGCTAAGACGACTCGTAGATGCTCAGCATGATCCTTCTCATTTTCAGAGTACACCAAGATGTCATCGATAAACACCACAACAAACTTGTCCAACACGGGCATAAAAACAGAATTCATCAAGTACATGAAATGAGCTGGCGCATTTGTCAGTCCAAAAGACATAACTAGATACTCATAGAGTCCATATCTGGTGGAGAAAGCTGTTTTTGGTATATCCTCTCTTCTAATCTTGATCTGATGGTAACCTGATCTCAAGTCGATCTTGGAGAACACTTTCGCCTTTGATAACTAATCAAACAAGACGTCAATTCGGGGTAAGGGATATTTGTTTTTTATAGTTACTGCATTAAGCGGTCGGTAGTCCACACACATCCTTAGCGTTTTGTCCTTCTTTTTCACAAAGATGGCGGGACATCCCCAAGGTGACGAACTAGGACGTATCAAGCCTTTATCCAACAGTTCTTGCAATTGAGCCTTGAGCTCTGCCAGCTCGTTAGCTGGCATCCTATACGGCCTCCGAGAAATGGGTGCCGTTCCAGGGATTAACTCTATAGCAAACTCCACATCCCTATCTTGTGGTAACCCCGGCAACTCATCAGGAAAGACATCTGGAAACTCACACACTACTAGGATCTCAGGTATCTGTTTCGCCGTGATATTGAACAGCACCCTGATCTCATGGGGATTTTGGGGTAACTTAAACCGGAAAGAAGACTCATTCCGAGGGCTTACTAAGGAAACCACTCGTTCTGCAATATCCAGATTAACCTTCCAACGTTTCATCCATCCCATCCCCAAGATTACATCCAAACCTAACCGAGGAATTACGATAAGATCCACAGATACCTTTTTATCCCCAAAAGTGATTTCCATCTCCTTAGCCATGACACGGGCAGAAAGAACAGCCCCTGCTGAACTTATCTGATAACCCCTATCCAATTCTACCAACTTAGGGTTACTTCTCAGAACAAAATTCTCACTTATGAAGGAATGCGATGCTCCGGAATCAAACAACTGAGAACACAAGGTTGATATGTGCCCTTGTGGTTCCCTTCCTGAGTGATGAGTGATCGATCAACGGGCAACATGTCTCTTGGCTGTGTTGATGTGCAGGTGCGGAGCTCGGGCAGTGGTCGAAGGTGAGGTGAAGGTCAAGTAGGGACGTGTCGTGCCAACGGACCGGGAGCGGTGAAGGGCGGACGTGGAGCTTGGACCGACGGACCGGGAGAACTGAGGACCAGCTGTGGCAGCTGGCATGTGGCGTTGACAAGCAAGAGTACATGGGGATGTGCGGTGCATCGTCCGAGTCGGGAGGAAGGTGATGGCATGACCTAGCTCCGTTTTACTTACTTGAGTCCTTTTCCCCTCTCTTTTGATTGCAATTTGCCCCCAAAGGGGAGAATGTTTCCGGTGGTGTCAATTTGCAATTTACGCTTCACTTGATGAGGGGGAGTTCTTTGAGTGAGGGGGAGTTTTTCTGCCTGCTTTGAGTCGGTTTTTATTTGATATCGATCGATTCAGCTAGTTGTGTCAAGCCTCTGTGCCTCTGTCTTAGGGACTAGCTGTTTTCATCATGTTTTGATGGTTCTTGATTGGTATCGGGCTTACTGCTGGTTGTGTTGAGCCTCTATGCCTCTTTCTTGAGGGACTAGCAGTAGTTGCTTCTTATGCAGTCTTCATTTGGTATCGAGCTTTCAGCTAGTGGTGTTGAGCCCTTTCTGCCTCTTCTTGAGGACTAGCTTGTTTCTGACTTGGTTGCGTTGAGCCGTTGCCCATGTCTTTGGGAACCAAGTCTTGTGCTCTGTTTTGATTGAGTTTTGCTCCTTGATGAGTTGTTGCTCCGATCTCTTGCTTGGTTGTGTCGAACCGTTGCCCATGTCTTTGGGGACCAAGCTTCGCTCATCTCGATTTATGCATCTTCGGCCTTTTCTTTGGCTTTTGGACATCTCGAGTGAGTTCTTCTCCTTCTATCTAATTCTGCTTTCTCTTTATTTTGGTTACGGTTACTATGAGTTGACGATGCACTCATCAAGGGGGAGATTGAGAACACAAGGTTGATATGTGCCCTTGTGGTTCCCTTCCTGAGTGATGAGTGATCGATCAACGGGCAACATGTCTCTTGGCTGTGTTGATGTGCAAGTGCGGAGCTCGGGCAGTGGTCGAAGGTGAGGTGAAGGTCAAGTAAGGACATGCCGTGCCAACGGACCGGGAGCGGTGAAGGGCGGACGTGGAGCTTGGACCGACGGACCGGGAGACCTGAGGACCAGCTGTGGCAGCTGGCACGTGGCGTTGACAAGCAAGAGTACATGGGGATGTGCGGTGCATCGGCCGAGTCGGGAGGAAGGTGATGGCGTCGTGACACTTGTCTGGAGGCCGAGAAGGATGGCGAATGCACTGTGCCCGGCGTGGAGGCTGGACATGCTCCGGCATCGGTGCTGGAACTCGGGGTGTGTGAACCACATCCCGTTTACGGCGCGGGTTCGGTAGCTAAGCCTCAAAAAGCTACCCTCGACGGTTTCCGAGTTTGGGCCTCAAAACTCGGGGTGGCCGGTTTCCGAGTTTGGGCCTCAAAACTCGACGTGGATGGTTTCCATGTTTGGGCCTCAAAACCTGGGCGCGCGGGTTTCTGAGTTTGGGCCACAAAACTCAGCCTGAGGACAGGTTTCCCGGTTTCAGCCTCAAAACCGGGGGAAGGCCCAGGTTTCCCGGTTTCGGCCTCAAAACCGGGGGGAGGTCCGCAAAAAGGATGGTCGACGCGTGGCGGCGTGGAGAGGCTGGCGAGGCTATCCACGAGGTAGGCGCGGCGGTCGACTGGGTGGCACGTGGTGGCATCCTGAGGCTTGCGTCGAGGCTGTTGACTCTTGCTAACGTCGTCACAAGGAGTAGACTATGGAATCTATTCCTGGCAACGGCGCCAGAAAGGTTTGTTGATACTTCTTAATGTAAGAAGTATAACTAACTATTCGTATGACTATTGGTAGGTTCCGCAACGCACAAAATAAGTCTATTGTAGCAATTCACCCGGGAGTAACCGAGTATCGTATTTATTTCCACAGGAAAGCTACTATGGCAGAACTAACACTAGGACCGCTATGAACAACTAGTGATTCTAGCAGGGTTGATTGAAAAGTATGAATGGGTGTTGGTTTCTACTACTACTAAAAAGAAAAGAAAGACTAACTATTACTAACCTAAATCAACGGGGTCTGGTCGATGAACAGATTAATGTTTTCCTACACACTTACGATCACAACTAACTTAGCAATAAAGGTTCTATCTAGTTCTTCGAACCGTACACACCCTCTGGACTATTTACCTCAGACGTGCACAACGAGGTTTATGATTTAAGAACTAACCCAACTACGTGGTGGAATTCAAGGCTCCTAGGGCTGTCACCACCTGTTTGCTACCACAGCTATCCTGGGCGCTAGCCACAAACTAAGGTATAACTAGTCTAAGCACCGCGCTTACACTAATATATACTACTCTAATCTTGCGTCCAAAACTAGAGCACTGATTACTCAGCGAAGAACCCAAACTAGATATAAACTAAATACTAAGCTATCTATGATCGAAAGCACTCAACAAGAACAATAAGTAAAGAACTTAAAGTAAATGCTGAAAGTAGAAGAACACTAAGATAAATAAAGGAAGACTTGGAATTATACCAGAGACTTGGAAGATCCTCTATTACAACTCCAGCTCTTCTCTTCTACACTCTCGCTCTCACTCTAAGTCTCTCAACTAGAGTGTTCCTTCACCAGAGCTTCGCTTACAAGAGAGTGGGACTAATGAGGTGAGGTCTGAGTACAAATGAGCTCAGGGGGGTCCTATTTATAGCCTAAGGGACCTAGGGGGGTACTTATGGACCTAGGGTTAGGTCAGGGGGGTAAGTGTGGTGGCGGGCACCAGCTAGGGGTGGCGGGCGCCACTCCCCTGGCCCTTGGATCCACCGCCTCTTCACCAACGACATCCAAGAGGTCCTCCAAGTCGGTTTGGGGGCGGTTAGGGTTGTCCAATAACCGTCACATGGGCAATTAGGCCATGATCCATGTGACGCTGCTTCTTAGCCCTTGGATGAACCGACTTAGGTGAGCAACGACTGCAATTGAGTGTGGGGTGCTTCCCCTTGATCAGTGACGTGGCAGGGGGGAGTTTGGGCTTCTCCCCCCTGGCGGCCGCCAGCTAGGGGTGGCGGGCGCCACCCCTCCTTGGCCCAAAGTGGGCCCAGACAAGTGGGCTTGCTTCCTGGTGGGTCCATTTGGTCATTTTGCTCAAAAACCCTGCAATTTCCTACATTCAAATAAAACTCAAGGACAAGTGAAAATCGTTAGTTTATAAAAGGTTTTTGGTTGATTTTAGGTCCTTGTGTTGCATTATATGACCTTGTTGATGCTAAGAATATGACACTTAGTGAGCGTCAACAAGCTCCCCCAAGCTTACCTCTTGCTCGTCCTCGAGCAAGCATGAACTTAAATAATCTTAGAAACTCTGTGTTTTTGTTGTGTATGCCCATATTATTTTCATCATCATGGAATTGGTAGCCTTCCCTGCACTCAACATTAGAACAAAAAACCAGCAAGAAAGAAGGTTTGTCTTTCCCTTGCCTATTTTGCTAATCAAGATATGTGGAGTTTTTGCAAGTTTTGTTCAAAAGAAAGCATGCTTAGTAACTTCTGTGGCTCACTCGATCACTCATATTTGTATGTGGAAATGGAAGAATTATCCTCTCACTAAGACTTTATGTGGGGTTTAATGGGTAGGATAAAAGTGAGCATGCAATGCTAGCATAATTTTTGCTAAGTTAGACAAATGGAGCAAAGGAGCAACAAGTCATATGTTTAGACCAGGAATGTGCAAGTGTGTGGTATTTATTGTGTCTACTACTTTCATGGCATTTCTCCTTTCTATCTCATTTGTGGGATCATGGCTATGAAGGAGAGCATTTGCTCTCTTGGATATTCTCTTCTTTCTAGAGCACTTGCTCTTTTGAATTTTCTTTCTAGAGCACTTGCTCTTTTGAATATTCTTTTCTTTCTAGAGCACTTGCTCTCTTTATTATTATTATTTTTAAATGAATGATTATAGCCATGTCCCTGAGATTTCATTATGGAGCATGATATTTTGCCATGGAGTATTCCTAACAATGAATGGAAATAAAGGCATGTTGTGTGCGTATTCTCAGTGTAAGAATAGCACTATATAGGAGGGTGCAAGTGAATTCCTTGGTCTAAAGATATGACAAGTTTCTCTACCATGACTATCAACAAAAGTCTAACTAGCTCAACACTAACATCCAACAAGTGGAAGCTCCTACTCTAAGAGTAAAAATTATTTGGCTTTGGTAGGACTTTCTTTGCCACAGAAGTACTTAGAGCAAGTTTTAAAATTTTTCAAAATAACAACACCACAAACTTGACTCGCTCAAGTCAAAGTAGAAACTTACTTCCCCTTTACTTAGTCTAATGCTCATGTCTCAAGTTTAGTTCTAGCATACGTTCTCCCATGATAACTCTAATGCATGGCATACATTTTTATTTATTAGAAAGACTTACGATGAGAGTGTTTCATTTATTGCTATTTATTTATTACTATTTTTTTAAGCTGGAAATTAACTAAGATAGAACTCAAATTTAAATTACTGAAATAAATAAAACTGACAGAAATAAAGACGGTAGTGATACATACCTCGTTGACGGGGGTCCTCCCCCAAGCTGGCTTTTGGCGTGGTCGGATCACATCCATCCTTGACAACGGTACATGTCGTCCCAGTTCTGCTGGTTCTGCTGCAGGAGAGAAGAAATATTACCCAGTTCTCCACCAGTTTCCTGGCGGAATTCCTGGAAATTTTGGTTCAAGTTGTTCAAGTCCTGACGGATTTTAGCAGTATCCATGGTAAGTCCATTCATCTGGTGTTGAAGATATCCCATATCGCGCATCCACTCGTCCTGATGAAAGGACGAATGGCGAGCGGCCTGTGGCGAGATTCCCCTATGGAAGAACTCATCACCACGGCCAGTGTACTGGGTGGATCCTCCCAAGGAATGGGTTGAACTCCCCAACTGGGATGAGTGAAAGGACCCCTCCTGGCCATATTCCCACCGTGGATGTTGCGGTTGCTGCCAATTTGACCCTCCTGCTTGGTGTGAGCCAGGGGGTGTCAAATGACCATAGTGTGCTGCTCCTTCATACTGTCCTGCATGGAAAGGGTCAAACTCCTGTGCCGCTGCTGCTCTTGCGGCCTCTTCTGCTGCACGGGTCTGCGCTCGCGTCCTCCTCCTGGGAACCTGCATGATGTTCTCTCGGGCCAACCTGCGGTTTTGCTCTGCCTCGGTTTCCAGGGCCAAAAGTAATGTTGGTGCATTCACCAACCAAAGTGACATGTCAGGAAGAGCGATTTTATTCACATAATCTTGGTAGATCATGTGAATCTCACCGGTCTCCTGGTTCTCACGCAAGATGTGTCCTTGCGAGAAGTGCTCCACGGTCAAAAGGTCTCGGTCACTAGGAATGTAGGAGTATATAGCGGTGTTTAGCAGACCCATGTTAAAAGCTAGTCTAGTTATCCATGATGTCATTTCACTATTTCCAGTGCGTTGATTAAACTTAGACCAGTAGTCCGCCATGGCCTTGGCGGGTGATACTTTTATGTGGTTAACTAGAGCATAAAGTAGCAGCATTTTGGACTTTTTAATTGGTCTCAAGTCAGGTCTTGGAAAGAGTGTGATACTGATATACTTGTGAATGAACCTGAGCGTGGGGTTGTGGATATTAATTGTACGAGGCAAGCCTGGGTCTCTGTTCCCAGCAATGCTTTTCCAAAAATCATTTCTATTAAAACCCGTACAAGCAGACTCCTGGTTTAGCAAGCATGAATCATCAAAATTTAAGTGCTTGCTAAACTGCCCCCACGAAAGAGTGTACTCTTCATTAAAAAGCCGGAATGTTATGTGAGCGGCAGATAATTGCATGGTAGCTAGAAATTCCATTGTGAGGGGAAGGATTCCCTCCTCATTAACCATCCATGCGTCTTCCCATCCCAAAGTTCGAGAAATATAAAGAAACTCACTGTCCATACCAGTGTGACTTAGCAAGTTGGTGTCGATGCGGCGGGTGTGAATGAACTCCCTCTCACTGAGGATGTTTCTGTAACGTAACGGCTCTAATCCCATGGCCCACTGATCACCGTCAACCACTGACAGTCGATCCGTACAGCCAAGAGATTAGGACCGGTTCCGCTACTGGGCTACATCAGTGCCCGATGTCCGCAGGATCATCTCACAATTCAGTTACAATCTCTTTAACATTTTGACAAATAACATCGGAGTAAATAGCGGAAGACTTAGATACAATAGTTTTACAAACCAGGGTTCATCATAAATTTAAGCGAAGTTATTACAGACCATAGTTCAAATAGATAGAGTTGGCAGAGTAGCATATGACAACAACTAAAGGTAAAGATACATCACCCCGTCCGAGGGTGAATAATCACTCATCGGCCTCATCGGCCTCCTCCTGAACAACAGTCACACAGCAGGGTCCAAGGCATACTGAGGAATCTGCCATACCTGCAACATGGGTAATAAAACCCTGAGTACAAAGGTACTCAACAAGACTTACCCGACTAAAGAAAAAGGGAGAAGACTCAGGAATGAAAGCTTAGGGTAGTCAAGGTAAGGCTTAAGCAAGATCAAGTATTTTGCAGAAAAACATTTTTTTTAAACCTTATTTTATTTTTGAAAGATTCGGTATTCCTCAATTCCTCATCATTTATGATTCATTTTATATTTCAAAACATTCCTAGTTGAGAACCACTCTCCGTTGAGAGTCAATGGAACAAGTCTCCATAACCGAGGAGCAACGTTAATCCGGATAAAGAATACTCAGCTGAGGATCCCTATTCACACTGCAGATGTAGCACCCAAGCTTGCATATGCCAACTCGTCTACCACGATTCCTCCATTATTGGGCCCGGTCCTACGCCACCCGGAAGTACAGTACACCACTCCATTCCGGGACTCTAACCCACGTGGGTACATGCTACTTCCGCCATCTCTCCACTCCCAGTGCGCGGTTGTCGGTCCAATAATGGATTTCTCGGAGCCAGAGCTTTCCGTAGTATGTGAATAGTTGCAAGTCCTGCCCAGCAGGCCCCCATACGGATGGTCCCTAATTTTCCAGCCAGCAACTGTGCCTTGGTTATATCTCACCCAAGCGCAACAGTCCTGTCAGTTTTTCAACCCGTCCCGGTCGGTGTCAACTGTCGAGTCCCGGACTACGACATGACGGCACCGTACGCAAGGACAACCTCTCCTTCCCATTGACTAAGTACGGATCAGATACTTAGCCAATAGTGGGAGTAAAGCCAAATTCCCATAAAAGTTCTTTAAGTGATCACACTTTTGAAATTGGCATTTTTATTGCAAATCTATTAAATAGCATTGCTAAGCATTTTTCAAATACCTTGTGAAAAGCAGGTATCGGGTGTATCAGTGGTCAAGGTGGATAGTGCATCAATTAGGATAGCACACAACTCCTATAAACCTAATGCAATAATTTAACTCAAAAGCATTTAAGGAAACATTTTATAAAATTCAAGGAAAGGTTAAATGCACCGGGGCTTGCCTTGGATGGCAAAAAGGACGGACTCGGGGTTGGAGTAGGTGTCGAAGCTCGGGGTCGCCTCGGGGACAGATCCTTCGGTGGCTACCTCGACTTCAGGTCCTTCTTCGTCAACTATACGGATGCAATGATGAATGCTCATGAGAAAGATGATATGGACTTAAGGTGCCAGACAATTCCACTGATTCTAGATTACTTTTAAGCAAGGCATGATTGAATTCTAGGTTGAGCATAAAAGGTAATCATTTCTTCCTTAAGCAATATTGATTAACTAGCCCTTAATATAATTATCCTAAGCACCAACCAAACATAGCATCACAAACATCATAGACCAAAGGGTAGGGGTCTATGAACATCAATCAATCCAAAGATCACATCATCAACACTTATTACCAACCCTAATCCATCTTTTCTATTTTCTTAATTTATTTAAAAGGTCATTTTATGAAGTTGCTCCAAAAATTACCAAATTAATCACATAAGTTCATTATGGTGTAGATAGATGGCAAAACAAATTTCATAATTTTTGGAGGTCATTAAGGTGCTCAAATAAAATCAGACATTAATTAGCAAAAGGCACTATTTAACAAATAAAATAAAAGCTCAAAAATCAACTTGTTCCAAAAGACTTCAAAATTTTACCAGAGACTAAACATGGCATAAGAAGCTCACAAAAATTTGTCTCATGATTTTTGGAGTTATAAATCACTCTCCAAAAATACCAAAACCTTCATTTTTCAATTAAAAGGGGAATTTTATATTTTCAAATTTTTGCACAAAACTCAAGTTTCATATTTTTATAAAATACTTCAGAGCATAAAGAGTCTACCACAAAAATTTCAGAATTTTTGGATGCACACAGAAAATCATACAAAAAAGAGAAAACAGAACACTATTCACAACTATCAGAAAAAGAGAAGAGCACTGTGCTCCCTCTAGGCCGGGCTCGGCGAAATGCGGGGCTCGGGCGAAACGGAGAAGTGAGCCTCGGTCCGAGGCCGGACTCGGGCGAGACGGAGAGCATGCGTCGCCGAGGCTTGGGCTCGGTCGAAGCGGAGGGTCATGCGCTCGCCGAGGCTTGGGCTCGGGCGAAGCGGAGAAACAGGCCTCTGTCCGAGACCTGACTGGGAGGGCTCGGGCGAAACGGAGTTGAAGCAGAGGCCGAAGGCTCGGATGCTTACCACGTGTCGGAGGCAGGGCTCGAGGGTGAGGCTCGACTCGTTCTCGAGGGTGAGGCTCGACTCGAGGGTGAGGCTCGACACGAAGGTGAGGCTCGACACGCTCGGGGGAGAAGATGACCGCGGCGGCGCTCCGGCGGTCCGGCGGTCCTGAGCAACAACAGCGACCGCAAGGGCCGGGTTAGAGTCGCACGGGGTCAAGGAACACAACACGGGGGTCGGGAGAAGGTATCTGTGGCCGGAGACGGCGAATTCCACGAACCCGAGCTCGCCGGGTTTCGGCCGGGGATGGGGACGGCGAGCTTACGCCGGGCAAACGGCGGCGGGGAAGGTGAAATTGAAGGGTGGGAAAACTTCACGAGCTCAAGGCGGAGCTTCTGAGCTAGGAGGTGGAGCGGCGGAGTGTCTGGAGAGTGCTGGCCACGGTGGCGGAGGTGGATGCGGAGGTCGAAGCTCCGGCGGCTTATATAGCCGCGGCTATGGGACGGTAGAGACTTCGGGGTTGCGCGGGTAAGGTTTGCGGGGGCGTGCGCACTCGATTGCGCTCTGGCGGTCGAGCTGGCGTGCAGCCGGGGCTCGGGCGCAATGCTCGGCCGGCGATGGCCACGCGGCGGCGGCGGCTGGGCACTGTAGGGGCCGAGAGCGATGGTCAGCGCTCGCGTGCGGGCGCGGAGGGAACAGGGGAACAGCGGCGACAGGTTGGTGGCGCGTGGGGAGCAGCCGCCTGCGCTGCAGCCGCAGCGCCGGCGCCATGGCCGGGCCCCCCCTGGCCTCTGGCTCTACGAGAAGAAGAACAGTGCTAGGGTCTAGGGTTTGACTTTTGGCTGGTTTCTGAATTTTGCAAAAATCTCCCAAAATTTGAACTGTGCGACAAAAACTCAAAACACCAAAGTTGTTCAGAAAAGTGAGATCTACAACTTTGTGAATATGAACATTTTCAAATTCCAAATAGTTTTTGAACTACATTCAAAAACAGAAAAGGGAGACACTTTTCAAATTTGATTCAAATCAAAATTACTTTGGATTTCAAACTGAAACTTGAACATCTTCCAATATGAAAGTTGTTCCATTTGTCAAAACCTACTAACTTTGCTAATATACACCTTTTCTGAAACTCAATAGTTTTTGAATAAATTTTTAAAACCGAAAAGGGGACAAAAACTGGAATTTGAATGAATTTGAAATTACTTCAAACTTTATATAGAAACATAGAAATCTGTAAATACCAAAGTTGTTCCTCTTGATCAGATTCGCAACTTTGCTTTTTGAACCAACTCAAAATTTTGAATTTTGAAAAAGTTATTAAAAAGGGAATAAATCCAGGATTTGGGATTTTAGGGTTTTGCAAAAGGAAACTCAATTCAAATCTGATTTTAGAACTTGGATCAAAGCAACAAACATCAGGGCACTAACTTTGAACAAGAATTACATAGAACTAGGCACAGAGGTGAAATTACCATTTTGCCCTTATAGGAAGAATGGGCTAATAAGGGTTTTTGCAATAGAGGTACATCACATAAAATGATACACTAAGCAAATGCATACACATGAAATCATGATCAAGATGATTAATGATGCTAATGATGATATGTCAAGTTAATTACATGCTTAAACACCAGAGGTGTTACAGCCTTCCCCCCTTAAAGAAATCTCGCCCCGAGATTCTGCGTCTTAAGAAAGGACAAAGAAGGGATAAAGGCAAAACTTTACATAGACAGGGATTCGAGAAAGTCGGGGTAGTTCTTTGCCAAGAAGTCTTCAGATTCCCAAGTAGCTTCTTCTTCAGAGTGTTGGTTCCACTGGATTTTGTACCACCTTGTGGTAGTTCTTCGAGTAACTCGATCCTTGTGATCCAACACGCGAACTGGATATTCCGAATAGGATAGATCAGGCTCTAGCTCGACACCTTCAACTTCCACGACATGTTCTGGTACTCGGAGGCACTTCTTGAGTTGGGAGACATGGAAAACATTGTGGACAGCAGAGAGATGATCGGGCAACTTCAGCTTGTAAGCTACCTTGCCACAACATTCCAAAATCTCAAACGGACCAATGTAGCGGGGTGCTAACTTTCCCTTTACTCCAAAACGAGTGACTCCTTTGGTTGGTGAGACCTTGAGATATACGTAATCTCCAACTTGAAACTTCAGAGGTCGACGTCTCTTGTCAGCATAACTCTTTTGTCGGGATTGGGCAATCTTCATGTTCTCTTGTATCTGCTTGACTTTCTCTTCCATATCTTTGACCAGGTCAACTCCAAAGAATTCTCTTTCTCCAGGCTCAGACCAACTGAGGGGTGTACGACAACGACGACCGTACAGTGCTTCAAATGGTGCCATTTTGATGCTCTCTTGATAACTGTTATTATATGAGAACTCCTGCCAAGGGCAAACAGTCATCCCAAGTATCTGCGAAGGTGAGCGCACATGCTCTCAACATATCTTCTAACACTTGGTTGACTCGCTCAGTTTGTCCATCTGTTTGTGGATGATACGCTGTACTATGCAAGAGCTTGGTTCCAAGTGAGGTATGGAACGCTTTCCAGAACTTTGCGACAAACTGAGTACCACGATCCGAGATAATGGTCTTGGGTAATGCCATGAAGCTTCACTATGTTGTTCTTGTACAAGGCGGCATATGTGGGGACGGTGTAAATGGTCTTGACTGGCAGAAAGTGAGCTTGTTTGGTGAGTCGGTCCACGATTACCCAAATGGAATCAAAACCTTTCCGAGTCTTGGGTAGCCCATTAATAAAATCCATGCTGATATCTTCCCACTTCCAGGCAGGTACAAATAAAGGCTGCAATTCTCCTCCAGGCTTCATGTGCACGGCTTTGACTTTCTGACAAGTATCACAGCGAGCGACATAGCGAGCGATTTCAATCTTCATCTTTGTCCACCAGAATCTCTGCCTTAGATCCTGGTACATCTTGTTGCTGCCGGGGTGGATGGAAAACCTAGACAGGTGTGCCTCATCAAGGATCAACTGTCTCAACTCAGGCACTTTGGGAACTACTAGACGGTTCTTGAACCAAACAACTCCTACATCATCTATCCTGAAACAATCAGCTTTTCCAGTCTGGACCTTTTCGATGATGTGCTTGATCCCAGGGTTATCCTTCTGTGCAGCGATGACTTGTTCCTTGACCGATGTTTCTATCCTGACATTGTTCAGGCTTCCTTGCGGAACTATCTCAATTCCCATCCTTTCAAGAGCATGGCACAAAGAAAGATCATAGGGCTTTGTCGTCAGACAGTTGCAGTATGACTTGCGACTGAGGGCATCGGCAACTACATTTGCCTTACCAGGATGGTAATGCACTTCGATATCATAATCTTTAATCAACTCAAGCCATCTTCGCTGCCTCATGTTCAGTTCTTCTTGGGTGAAGATATACTTCAGGCTCTTATGATCGGTGTACACATTGCAGGCACTGCCCAACAGATAATGACGCCATATCTTCAAAGCATGTACCACTGCTGCTAACTCAAGGTCATGGGTTGGATAATTCTCCTCATGTCGCTTAAGCTGCCGTGAGGCATAAGCGATCACTCGACCTTCTTGCATCAAAACACAACCCAAACCAATACCAGATGCATCACAGTATACATCAAAGGGTTTCTCGATGTCTGGTTGAGCTAGGACTGGTGATGTAGTTAGTAGTTTCTTCAAGGCTTGAAAAGCTTGCTCACAGGCTGGTGACCAAACAAATTCCACGGAATTCTTCAACAACTCTGTGATAGGCTTGGCTATTCTGGAGAAATCTGGGATGAAACGACGATAGTATCCAGCCATTCCCATGAAGCTGCGAACTTCGCGGACAGTGGTAGGTGGCTTCCAATCCAAGATATCTGCCACTTTTTCAGGGTCAACTGACACACCTTCAGCGGACAGGACATGACCAAGGAATTGAATTCGGTCTAGCCAGAATTCACATTTACTGAACTTGGCATACAGCTGGTGATCTCTGAGACGAGAGAGAACGACACGAAGATGCTTGGCATGATCTTCAGGAGTTCTTGAATAAACAAGGATGTCGTCAATGAACACGACTACAAATTTATCGAGCTCTGGCATGAACACAGAGTTCATGAGATACATGAAATGAGCGGGTGCATTGGTCAAACCAAAAGACATGACCAAGTACTCATATAGGCCGTATCTGGTGGTGAAAGCTGTTTTGGGAATATCTTCGGGACGAATTTTTATTTGGTGATAGCCAGATCTGAGGTCGATCTTGGAAAACACTCTGGCTCCAGATAACTGATCAAACAGAAGATCAATGCGAGGCAAGGGATATTTATTTTGATGGTGACCTCGTTGAGCGGGCGATAGTCAACGCACAGACGAAGGCTTTTGTCCTTCTTCTTCACAAAGATAGCAGGACAGCCCCAAGGAGATGAACTTGGGCGAATGAGACCCTTATCCAATAGCTCTTGCAATTGGATCTTCAGCTCTGCCAACTCTCTGGGAGGCATTCGATAAGCTCTACGGGATATAGGAGCAGTCCCGGGCTTTAGCTCTATGGCAAACTCAACATCACGGTCAGGAGGTAGACCAGGTAAATCTTCAGGAAAGACATCAGGGAACTCGCAGACCACGGGGATATCTCGGATCCCTTGATCATAGGTAGCATTTAGCTGTGTGGTAGATGGTTTTGAAGGCATAGGAAGTTGGAGAAAGGAGTTTGGAGGTACTGTTAGGAATATCCACTCTCACAACTCTATTCAAGATGTCTATCATGGCTTTATACTGACACATCCAATTCATGCCTAAGATGACATCTATCTCTTGATCGCGCAGTACTATCATGGTGGTAGGAAAGACATGTTTCCCCAACATTACTGGTATACTGCGGACCACTTCCTTAGTATTTATCCGCCCTCCAGGCGAAAGTATGCAGAAACTTTCTTTTAACTCCCCCATGGGCAACTCATGCTTGATGACAAAAGTGCGACTGATGAAGGAATGCGATGCACCAGAATCAAACAAGACGACTGCAGGATGATTGGCAACAGGAAACCTACCGAGCATGACGGGCTCTCCGTCTGGGATGTTACTGACGGTGGTGAAGTAGACTTGCCCGTGCTTCCTGACAAGCTTGCCCTTCTGGACGTGCTGCTGCGGTGCACGGTGCTGCTGCTGTGATCCTCCAGGGCCTTTCTGTGCATGCTGGGCATTCTTCTTGGGTTTTGGGCACTCGCGAGCCCAGTGACCAACTTGGCCACAGTTGTAGCATGGATGGTTGTAAGCTGTTTGTGGGGTGGTGACACGAACACCAGGGGCGTTCGGCTGAGTGGCACTTTGCTGGTTGGCATTGTGGGTGGTGGCCGCGGTACGAACGACCACTTGCTGATGGGGGTATGGGGCACGGTTTTGGTGGTGGCTGGGGTGGTAGATGATTCTTGGGCGCTTATGGTTGCTGGAGAAACTGCTAGACCCAGCCTTCTTCTTCTTCTTCTCTTCCTGATACTGGCGGTTGCTTTCCTCGAAAGCAACAGCACGGTCAACGACATCATGGTAGGATCCGTTTAGGTTGTTGGACAGACCTCTGCGAATCTTAGGGTGCAGACCCCTGAGAAAACAATCTCTCTTCTTTTCCTCCGTGTTGACATAGTCGGAGGCATACTGGCTGAGGTGGTTGAATTGTCCCACGTACTGCATGACGGTGGAATCTTCTGTTGCAGGGCCAAGAACTGATCCAACTTCATTCTCATCAATCCCGAGGGGATGTGATGTGCTCTGAAAGCGGTGCGGAACTCTTCCCAGGTCAGCTGGTGATCTTCCGGCTGGGCCGCCAACAGGTTGGCGTACCAGGCACTTGCAGGGACCACGGAGCTGCTGAGAAGCGAACCGAGGCTTTTGGATCTCCGTGCAGTGCAGTAGACTGAACTTCTGTTCCATGGTGCGTAACCAGTCGTCAGCCTCGAGAGGTTCATCGGCCTTTGTGAAGACCGGTGGGCGTGTTTCGGTGAATTCCACATAGGTTGTCTCTTGGTTGTTGCGGCGACCACGGTTGCCGTTGTTCTGCTGCCCTTGATTCTGAGCCATCAGATTGGCAGCGGCGGCCAAGGCTGCAATGGCATCAGCTAGGGTAGCTGGTACAGGTGGAGGGTTTGGGATGTTGGCATCATCAGAACCTCCAGCTCCGGTACGGGTGTTCACAGGCATCTGTATAAGCAACTTCGGAACTCAGCATATATGGACAAAGGTTCTGAAACAACTTGATTGACAACTTCACTGATACAAGATAGCTGACTTGATAAGATGACAACCGACTGATAAGGTACGAAAAGAAAGATACATGCCAGACTTGGCAACAGACAACTAACGCTCCCAAACCTAGACTAAGGTTTTAGGTAAGCAGATGGTACAGACACAAGGAGTCTAGTCATCATCGATGAAGATCAACTCTTCGTCATCATCATCATCCTCGATGATAAGCTCAGGCTCTTCCTCCTCATCTTCATCTTCAACGTGGACATCTTCAGCAGGTTCCACTTCCACGTCCTGATCGGGCTTGTTTTCCACTTCAGGTTCCTCCACGACTCCGTCTTCGGGGTCTTCCATAACCGGGGGTACCAAGGGATGGAGTTGATCATGCAGCTGATGCACTTCCTCGTGAAGCATATCATTGTACTGCTCGATCTGGGCGGTGTATTGCTGCAGTCCATGGAGCTGGGCTCTGGTGACATCCTCGCGGGTCCAAGCATCATTGCGCTGCTCGATAGCGCGAATCGTGTTCCGGTTAGGCCTGCTCCAAGGGAAGCTCGTGCCTCATAAAACTCCATGCGGGAAAGGTAGAAGTCATGCTCCATGTTCTCCATTTCAGCCTTTAGGTTCTTGATTTCCTCCTTCAGCTGCTTGCGGGTGCGGCGGGGAAAGCGACGACCATTGGAGGATTCTCCAGTCTCTTCTCCGGTGCGTGGCGCCAGCTGGTGATGCGGCACACCGTTCGGTCCAGTCGACTTGCGGGCAGTCCGCTTGATGATGGCCATATCTGGACAAGAGGTTATAGATGAGAAAGGCTAGCAAGAAAAAGGTATAGGCATACTAACCCAACGAACTCTTTTATATAACTTAAGTGAATGTGACATGATGCATGAATCGTTCCTACGGAACAAGGCAATGCAACTACTAAGGTAAGGTACATAGGGCTTATACAAGTTGTCTTGCTACTAGTTGCCAAAGACAAGATGAGATGAGAGAAGCAATTTGGACTCAAAATAGTCAAGTTTAGTTTTCGTTAAAAACATTTTGAAGTTTTCGCAAAAAGATTGCAACGTCATAGTGAGATGCTCCGATACCACTCTGTAACGTAACGGCTCTAATCCCATGGCCCACTGATCACCGTCAACCACTGACAGTCGATCCGTACAGCCAAGAGATTAGGACCGGTTCCGCTACTGGGCTACATCAGTGCCCGATGTCCGCAGGATCATCTCACAATTCAGTTACAATCTCTTTAACATTTTGACAAATAACATCGGAGTAAATAGCGGAAGACTTAGATAACAATAGTTTTACAAACCAGGGTTCATCATAAATTTAAGCGAAGTTATTACAGACCATAGTTCAAATAGATAGAGTTGGCAGAGTAGCATATGACAACAACTAAAGGTAAAGATACATCACCCCGTCCGAGGGTGAATAATCACTCATCGGCCTCATCGGCCTCCTCCTGAACAACAGTCACACAGCAGGGTCCAAGGCATACTGAGGAATCTGCCATACCTGCAACATGGGTAATAAAACCCTGAGTACAAAGGTACTCAACAAGACTTACCCGACTAAAGAAAAAGGGAGAAGACTCAGGAATGAAAGCTTAGGGTAGTCAAGGTAAGGCTTAAGCAAGATCAAGTATTTTGCAGAAAAGCATTTTGTAAACCTTATTTTATTTTTGAAAGATTCGGTATTCCTCAATTCCTCATCATTCATGATTCATTTTATATTTCAAAACATTCCTAGTTGAGAACCACTCTCCGTTGAGAGTCAATGGAACAAGTCTCCATAACCGAGGAGCAACGTTAATCCGGATAAAGAATACTCAGCTGAGGATCCCTATTCACACTGCAGATGTAGCACCCAAGCTTGCATATGCCAACTCGTCTACCACGATTCCTCCATTATTGGGCCCGGTCCTACGCCACCCGGAAGTACAGTACACCACTCCATTCCGGGACTCTAACCCACGTGGGTACATGCTACTTCCGCCATCTCTCCACTCCCAGTGCGCGGTTGTCGGTCCAATAATGGATTTCTCGGAGCCAGAGCTTTCCGTAGTATGTGAATAGTTGCAAGTCCTGCCCAGCAGGCCCCCATACGGATGGTCCCTAATTTTCCAGCCAGCAACTGTGCCTTGGTTATATCTCACCCAAGCGCAACAGTCCTGTCAGTTTTTCAACCCGTCCCGGTCGGTGTCAACTGTCGAGTCCCGGACTACGACATGACGGCACCGTACGCAAGGACAACCTCTCCTTCCCATTGACTAAGTACGGATCAGATACTTAGCCAATAGTGGGAGTAAAGCCAAATTCCCATAAAGATTCTTAAGTGATCACACTTTTGAAATTGGCATTTTTATTGCAAATCTATTTAATAGCATTGCTAAGCATTTTTCAAATACTTTTTGAAAGCAGGTATCGGGTGTATCAGTGGTCAAGGTGGATAGTGCATCAATTAGGATAGCACACAACTCCTATAAACCTAATGCAATAATTTAACTCAAAAGCATTTAAGGAAACATTTTATAAAATTCAAGGAAAGGGTTAAATGCACCGGGGCTTGCCTTGGATGGCAAAAAGGATGGACTCGGGGTTGGAGTAGGTGTCGAAGCTCGGGGTCGCCTCGGGGACAGATCCTTCGGTGGCTACCTCGACTTCAGGTCCTTCTTCGTCAACTATACGGATGCAATGATGAATGCTCATGAGAATGATGATATGGACTTAAGGTGCCAGACAATTCCACTGATTCTAGATTACTTTTAAGCAAGGCATGATTGAATTCTAGGTTGAGCATAAAAGGTAATCATTTCTTCCTTAAGCAATATTGATTAACTAGCCCTTAATATAATTATCCTAAGCACCAACCAAACATAGCATCACAAACATCATAGACCAAAGGGTAGGGGTCTATGAACATCAATCAATCCAAAGATCACATCATCAACACTTATTACCAACCCTAATCCATCCTTTCTATTTTCTTAATTTATTTAAAAGGTCATTTTATGAAGTTGCTCCAAAAATTACCAAATTAATCACATAAGTTCATTATGGTGTAGATAGATGGCAAAACAAATTTCATAATTTTTGGAGGTCATTAAGGTGCTCAAATAAAATCAGACATTAATTAGCAAAAGGCACTATTTAACAATTAAAATAAAAGCTCAAAAATCAACTTGTTCCAAAAGACTTCAAAATTTTACCAGAGACTAAACATGGCATAAGAAGCTCACAAAAATTTGTCTCATGATTTTTGGAGTTATAAATCACTCTCCAAAAATACCAAAACCTTCATTTTTCAATTAAAAGGGGAATTTTATATTTTCAAATTTTTGCACAAAACTCAAGTTTCATATTTTTATAAAATACTTCAGAGCATAAAGAGTCTACCACAAAAATTTCAGAATTTTTGGATGCACACAGAAAATCATACAAAAAAGAGAAAACAGAACACTATTCACAACTATCAGAAAAAGAGAAGAGCACTGTGCTCCCTCTAGGCCGGGCTCGGCGAAATGCGGGGCTCGGGCGAAACGGAGAAGTGAGCCTCGGTCCGAGGCCGGACTCGGGCGAGACGGAGAGCATGCGTCGCCGAGGCTTGGGCTCGGTCGAAGCGGAGGGTCATGCGCTCGCCGAGGCTTGGGCTCGGGCGAAGCGGAGAAACAGGCCTCTGTCCGAGACCTGACTGGGAGGGCTCGGGCGAAACGGAGTTGAAGCAGAGGCCGAAGGCTCGGATGCTTACCACGTGTCGGAGGCAGGGCTCGAGGGTGAGGCTCGACTCGTTCTCGAGGGTGAGGCTCGACTCGAGGGTGAGGCTCGACACGAAGGTGAGGCTCGACACGCTCGGGGGAGAAGATGACCGCGGCGGCGCTCCGGCGGTCCGGCGGTCCTGAGCAACAACAGCGACCGCAAGGGCCGGGTTAGAGTCGCACGGGGTCAAGGAACACAACACGGGGGTCGGGAGAAGGTATCTGTGGCCGGAGACGGCGAATTCCACGAACCCGAGCTCGCCGGGTTTCGGCCGGGGATGGGGACGGCGAGCTTACGCCGGGCAAACGGCGGCGGGGAAGGTGAAATTGAAGGGTGGGAAAACTTCACGAGCTCAAGGCGGAGCTTCTGAGCTAGGAGGTGGAGCGGCGGAGTGTCTGGAGAGTGCTGGCCACGGTGGCGGAGGTGGATGCGGAGGTCGAAGCTCCGGCGGCTTATATAGCCGCGGCTATGGGACGGTAGAGACTTCGGGGTTGCGCGGGTAAGGTTTGCGGGGGCGTGCGCACTCGATTGCGCTCTGGCGGTCGAGCTGGCGTGCAGCCGGGGCTCGGGCGCAATGCTCGGCCGGCGATGGCCACGCGGCGGCGGCGGCTGGGCACTGTAGGGGCCGAGAGCGATGGTCAGCGCTCGCGTGCGGGCGCGGAGGGAACAGGGGAACAGCGGCGACAGGTTGGTGGCGCGTGGGGAGCAGCCGCCTGCGCTGCAGCCGCAGCGCCGGCGCCATGGCCGGGCCCCCCCTGGCCTCTGGCTCTACGAGAAGAAGAACAGTGCTAGGGTCTAGGGTTTGACTTTTGGCTGGTTTCTGAATTTTGCAAAAATCTCCCAAAATTTGAACTGTGCGACAAAAACTCAAAACACCAAAGTTGTTCAGAAAAGTGAGATCTACAACTTTGTCAATATGAACATTTTCAAATTCCAAATAGTTTTTGAACTACATTCAAAAACAGAAAAGGAGACACTTTTCAAATTTGATTCAAATCAAAATTACTTTGGATTTCAAACTGAAACTTGAACATCTTCCAATATGAAAGTTGTTCCATTTGTCAAAACCTACAACTTTGCTAATATACACCTTTTCTTAAACTCAATAGTTTTTGAATAAATTTTTAAAACCGAAAAGGGGACAAAAACTGGAATTTGAATGAATTTGAAATTACTTCAAACTTTATATAGAAACATAGAAATCTGTAAATACCAAAGTTGTTCCTCTTGATCAGATTCGCAACTTTGCTTTTTGAACCAACTCAAAATTTTGAATTTTGAAAAAGTTATTAAAAAGGGAATAAATCCAGGATTTGGGATTTTAGGGTTTTGAAAAAGGAAACTCAATTCAAATCTGATTTTAGAACTTGGATCAAAGCAACAAACATCAGGGCACTAACTTTGAACAAGAATTACATAGAACTAGGCACAGAGGTGAAATTACCATTTTGCCCTTATAGGAAGAATGGGCTAATAAGGGTTTTTGCAATAGAGGTACATCCCATAAAATGATACACTAAGCAAATGCATACACATGAAATCATGATCAAGATGATTAATGATGCTAATGATGATATGTCAAGTTAATTACATGCTTAAACACCAGAGGTGTTACAGTTTCGGGCCTGCCGTTCCCGATCACTCTGCCAGATGATATCATTGACAGAGTTCAGGATGCGGATGGTCGGTCCAGCCTGGTGTGAGAACGGAGAGTACCGATCCACCGACATTGCGTCGGTGGATGGAGTACCCTGCCCGACGCTCTCTTCATCACTCCCAGCAAAGCGAATGTGGGTGTTTGCTCTCGATGAACTTCCCTCACCCTTACTCTTCTTCTTCTTGCCAGTGAAGAAGTTCTTGAGAGGGCCCATGATTTCCTTGCTAGTGCTCAAGATGGCTGATGTTTTTGTGTTTTGAGTGAGTTGTGAGAACTTGCATGGGGTGTGGGTAGTATTTATAGGCTGAGGATGGAAGGGGGGAGGCTGTGAGCCTCACCATGCTGGCGGGCACCACCCCACCTTGCCCAAAATTATCTGCAACCGACACATGAGGTTTCCCTTGTAATGTCCACTGAAATTCCAAGTGAGGAATAAAGTGGTAGGTTCGGTGCAAAGTGAAAATAGTGTAACGTCCTAAATGGGATAAGTGAGCTGGAAATTTCAGAGATTAAATCTTCATCCTGGTCACACTTTATACCAAGGATGGTGGGAAACTTAATCGGGAGCGGTTTTGTACCGAAATGTGGAATTAGAGGTGGCGGGCGCCACGAAAAAGTGGCGGGCGCCACCCTCTTGGCTGAAATTTCACTCCAACTCACCCCTCCTTTCACCTAGTGCTCTCAATGTCACTCTCCATCACATGTGCACCAGAATTTTTGGGTGGAGATGTGTCCAAAAGGTGGAGTGGAGAGGGGGAGACATGGGGAGACATGGGAGTGAGTGATTGCATTGAAATGAGCAAAGACATGGGTCTCCCTTGGTGTTATTTGGGTCTAGGAGGTAGGTGTAATAGTCTAGAGATTGGCTAGTGCTCCCTAGTGCAACCTAGGGTGGCGGGCGCCAGCATGGGGTGGCGGGCGCCGCCCCTATGGCTACCAAAAGCTCCCTAGGTGCCACCTAATCACTCTAGTAAACATCTACTTTGCTGAAAATTAAATTGCTTAAGTAAAAACGAAAAATTAAATGAGGGGATAAAGACTTACCTTAGCCTAACTTACCTTGGTTAGCCGCTTTGGATTCGCGATTAGTGTCGCTTTCATGGTGGTTGTGGTGGAATGTCGGCACCGACGAACCTTGATGATGGGTGTTTTTCCGGTCGCGGTGTGAACTCAAATTTCTCCTCCTTTCCACTGATGTGCAGCTGAATTTCTCCAGCTCCTACATCAATTGTGGCTTTTGTAGTGCTCAGAAATGGCCATCCCAAGATCAATGGCGTCCGGTGGTCGGGATTAATATCCAGAACCACGAAATCCACCGGGACAAAGAGATTTCGGATTTTCACCGGAATATTCTCTGCTATTCCCGTGGGATATCGGAGCGATTGATCGGCTAGCTGCAAACACATAGAAGTAGGGGACAAGGTATGATGATTTAATTTATCATATATTACCTTGGGCATGACGCTGACGCTTGCTCCCAGATCACAGAGTGCATGCTCGAAGTGCTGCTCTCCAATTGAACATACGATCGTTGGGTTTCCTGGGTCCTTCTTCTTTTCTGGGAGTTGGTTTAAAATGACCGCACTGCAATCTTCGGTCAATTTAACCACATCCCTACTTGGAATTGGTTTCTTCTTATTGAGCATGTCTCTCAAATATTTTGCATAAGTTGGAACCTTGGATGAAGGTTCAGCTGGGGTCTCCTCTTCTTCGTCTTCTTCAACATTAACAATATTTTTTTGCAGCAGCATTACTACTAGGAACTAAATTAGGATGAGGTGGATCACGAGTGGATTTACCACCTCTCGTGGTTACAGCTTTTACCTCCTCATAGTTTTTAATTTGAGATTTAATGTTATCTACTTTTTGCTCTAATCTCTTATTAAAATTAATTTGTTCCTTAAATGCTTCAGAAAAATCTCTTAGTTTAGCATAAATTCCTTCTAACATTTTATCATGTTCAATTAATTTAGTATTTATGCTATCATTAATTCTATCTTGATTAGAAACTAATTATCCAATAGGAGAATTAAATACGGAGGTTTGAGGCATACCTTTGTTATTCCATTGTTGGATCATTAGAATTGGAGGTTCTCCGTAGCCACCATTATTAAGAAGGGATTTGGCATCCTCTTTCTTAATTTCTGCTTGACCTTCACTTGATGAAGCGGCTCTTTGCTTGGCGTAGTACTCCTTTGCAGCACGATCTCTCTTCTCATTTATCCGTTGCTCTAGCAATTTTACCAAAGTTTGCAGGGTAACAGAATCAGCTTGCTTAAGTTCAAACATACCTCTAGCACGTTTTTTTGTCCATCCTTGATTCGCCACCATTGTCTCGATTAGTTTGGTTGCCTTCTCTACGGTGAGAGAGAGGTATGCACCTCCGGCGGCAGCATCAATGTGTTGTCGAGATTCTTGCTGGAGTCCATGGTAGAAGCTCTGGATCAAGTACCAGTCTTGCATACCATGGTGAGGACAGTATTCAACATACTCTTGTAGTCTCTCCCAAGCTTTAGTGATTGTTTATTCGTCTCCCTGTCCAAAGTTGGAAATCTTGCTATGGACAAGAATAGTTCGACTTATCGGGCAGAACTTGTTGATCCGCGCATCTCACCCACGTCAGCAGGTGGCTAGAGTTGAAGAGGAACCATTGCTTTGCTTTTTCCACTAATGAAAATGGAAAAAGACGAAGTCTGATGGCATCCTGCGAAACTCCCTGCACAGAAATTGTACTACATATCTCCAGAAAATCCCGGAGGTGAGCATTGGCATCCTCGGAAAGTTTGCCATTAAATGCAATAGCTTGAGCCATACGTATTAAGTGAGTTTTAAGCAAAAAATCTACATTACTAGTAGAAGGTAACACTAGAATGTGAGCAAGAGTAGGCATGGAATACTCACAGAGTGTTTTGGTCGACGTCGATGTTGATTGATCGTTGGAGCAGCTTGGTTCGTCAGTCACTTTTGACTGGGATTCTTGTCTCGACGAACTCCTCTCACAAAGCTCCAGGTTCTTCCTCGGAGGAGTGAGATTAGCTCTCGCTCTCCTAAGAATAGCCTCAGGATCTTCTTGATAGTCGCTCACAAAGATTGAATCCGGCCATGACTACTTGAACGATCACAAACAACGAACAATATACTCGCTAGAACTACGGGAATTAATTCAATAGAAATCACAAAGAATTAATTCTAGCCAATTGCTTCCCCGGCAACGGAGCCAGAAATGCTTGTTGACTCTTGCTAACGTCGTCACAAGGAGTAGACTATGGAATCTATTCCTGGCAACGGTGCCAGAAAGGTTTGTTGATACTTCTTAATGTAAGAAGTATAACTAACTATTCGTATGACTATTGGTAGGTTCCGCAAGCGCACAGAATAAGTCTATTGTAGCACTTCACCCGGGAGTAACCGAGTATCGTATTTATTTCCACAGGGAAGCTACTATGGCAGAACTAACACTAGGACCGCTATGAACAACTAGTGATTCTAGCAGGTTTGATTGAAGAGTATGAATGGGGGTTGGTTTCTACTACTACTAAAAAGAAAAGAAAGACTAACTATTACTAACCTAAATCAGCGGGGTCTGGCCGATGAACAGATTAATGTTTTCCTACACACTTACAATCACAACTAACTTAGCAATAAAGGTTCTATCTAGTTCTTCGAACCGTACACACCCTCTGGACTATTTACCTCAAACGTGCACAACGAGGTTTATGATTTAAGAACTAACCCAACTACGTGGTGGAATTCAAGGCTCCCAGGGCTGTCACCACCTGTTTGCTACCACAGCTATCCGGGGGGCTAGCCACAAACTAAGGTAAGTCTAAGCACCGCGCTTACACTAATATATACTACTCTAATCTTGCGTCCAAAACTAGAGCACTGATTACTCAGCGAAGAACCCAAACTAGATATAAACTAAATACTAAGCTATCTATGATCGAAAGCACTCAACAAGAACAATAAGTAAAGAACTTAAAGTAAATGCTGAAAGTAGAAGAACACTAAGATAAATGAAGGAAGACTTGGAATTATACCAGAGACTTGGAAGATCCTCTATTACAACTCCAGCTCTTCCCTTCTACACTCTCGCTCTCACTCTAAGTCTCTCAACTAGAGTGTTCTTTCACCAGAGCTTCGCTTACAAGAGAGTGGGACTAATGAGGTGATGTCTGAGTACAAATGAGCTCAGGGGGGTCCTATTTATAGCCTAAGGGACCTAGGGGGGTACTTATGGACCTAGGGTTAGGTCAGGGGGTAAGTGTGGTGGCGGGCGCCAGCTAGGGGTGGCGGGCGCCACTCTCCTGGCCCTTGGATCCACCGCCTCTTCACCAACGGCATCCAGGAGGTCCTCCAAGTTGTTTTGGGGGCGGTTAGGGTTGTCCAATAACCGTCACATGGGCAATTAGGCCATGATCCATGTGATGCTGCTTCTTAGCCCTTGGATGAACCGACTTAGGTGAGCAACGGCTGCAATTGAGTGTGGGGTGCTTCCCCTGGATCAGTGACGTGGCACGGGGGAGTTTGGGCTTCTCCCCCCTGGCGGCCGCTAGCTAGGGGTGGCGGGCGCCACCCCTCCTTGGCCCAAAGTGGGCCCAGACAAGTGGGCTTGCTTCCTGGTGGGTCCATTTGGTCATTTTGCTAAAAAACCCTGCAATTTTCTACATTCAAATAAAACTCAAGGACAAGTGGAAATCGTTAGTTTATAAAAGGTTTTTGGTTGATTTTAGGTCCTTGTGTTGCATTATATGACATTGTTGCTGCTAAGAATATGACACTTAGTGAGCGTCAACAGAGGCGAAGCTAAGGGTGAGGAAGGCGCGTGGCCGTCAGATCAACCATCAGCACAGTTGGACCGGGATACCCCTAGGGTTTGCCGCTTCGCTCTTGTATCTTGGGGTAGAAAGGGGATTATTGTTTTAGGCTATAAATAAGAGAGGCACCCCTCCTCTCTCCCTATCCTTGCAGTCATTTGTTCCTGAGCACTCTCTCTCTAGTCCCCCTGCTTAGGTTCTAATCATACCTCGCTGCCAGTGATCCACAGAGACGGGAATCATACCTCTGTGTATTTGGATCTTTTGAGGATACGAGACCGTATTCTCGTTGTCTCCTCGTGTGGAGGAATTTCGGCTGAAATCAAATCGTGTTTTGTGTTCTTCATGTTTTGGTTGTTCATCTCCCGGAGATTTGCCTTGTTCTTCCTCTCCGTGAGATGATTTTTCATTCCACTTGAATCAATTTGTTCTTGATTGTGAGGCCCTTCTTTCTACTGAAGGAATTCTCTCCTAACCTCACGAATTCATAAATCGGGTTGATTTCGCGTTCGTTCCTCTTTTCTTCCCCTTTCCGGTGATCCTCAGATTACTCTCAATTGACTTGGTTTGGTGCGATGATTTCTTAGGATTAGCACCCCAATACATAGAGGAACACCTAGGAAGAGTTTGATCAAAGCTCCTTTTGATTTGGTGAAGTTTCGATCGATTTGCCTTTTTGTCCCGAGCAGAATTGTGCTTTCTGTTCATCCATGGACAGTCCGCGCCCCCAGCGGCGGACAGTCCGGGGATCGGGACTTGGCTGGTTCAGTTCTGCACAGCGCGTTACTGTTCCCAGTCTCGTGACCAGCGGACAGTCCACCAGTGACCCGCAGACAGTCCGGGGTCACATCGGACGCAGCACAATACTGCCGTCGGACGCTAGGGTTTTACTGTTCACGTGAACCGCGGACTGTCCGGCGTGCAAACCGCGGACAGTCCGGGAGTCGTCCAGAACTTGATCAGAACAGTTTTGTTTCTGGTTTTTTGCTGGCGGACAGTCCAGACTTCCAGTGTCGGACAGTCCGGTGTTCAGCGGACAGTCCGGGACCCTGACCCCGGACAGTCCGCAAATCTGCTGATTGTGCAGTTTTGCCTCAAGGCTTTGGCAGTCGGTTTTGGTGTTTCTCCGGGGGTTCCGCTGTACCACTAGGACATCTCCTAGGGTATCCACCTACTTGTAGGTCCTGAACTCTTCGGCCGTTTCGAGTCTTAGCTTTTGGGGTGATTTTCTAGGACAAGGGCCATTCTATTCACGAGTTGAATTTGAGGCTCCCATTCACCCCCCTCTGGTCGCTAATCCGGTCTTTCAATTGGTATCGGAGCCGGTTAAGGGATCTTCTCTACCTTAATTGGTTTCGGATCCTAAGGGCGACATGGAATGAGGGAACGGCAAGGCTCCGTGGTTTGATGGAACGAACTATCCCTATTGGAAGATTCGGATGTGTGCTTATCTCAACAACATCGGATCTTCTGTCTGGGAAATATGTGAGAATGCTGAGTACGTATTCCTTGCGGCTCGTGTGGGGCAGATCCAGATTGACCAGCACGAGGCCAACTCCAAGGCTCGTAACGCTCTTTTGGCCAACATCTCCCTTCCTGAGTTCGAGCGTGTCTCTGAGCTTGAGACGGCACGAGAGATCTGGGTGAAGCTTCAGAGCTATCATGAGGGGACCGCTCAGGTCAAGACCAGACTCTTCGAGACGTACAAGCGCGAGTACGAGAACTTTGTTCAGTTGGAGGGAGAGATGATTGACGCCATGTTCGCTCGTTTCCAAACGATTGTGAACAAGATGCGTGCCAATCGGGCAAACCTACCCAATGGCGATCATGAGAGGGCTCTCAAGTTGGTATACGCCCTAGATCGGAGGGTATGGGAGGTGAAGGTGTCGACTATCATAGAGTCTACATCTTATGACACCCTCACCATGGACGAGTTGTTCAGCAAGCTCAAGTCCACCGAGATCGATCACCTGACTCAGGCCAAGCTGAAGAACCCATCTTCACATACCATGGCTTTGGTCAAGGGCACAGGTGGATCGACCTTCTCTGCTGACCCTTCACCTCCTCTGTTTTTGTTGTCATATTTGCTTACAGTCACGGAGGAGCAGTTGGAGGCGGTTGGAGACGACGAGCTCGCCCTCGTCGTCATGCGGTTCTCGCGGTTTCACAACAATCGCTTGAATCGCCGGCGTGGTGGCGCACGCGAGGGCTGCTACAAGTGTTGTGATCTAGACCACTTCTTGGCGAACTGCCCCAAGAACGACAAGAACTTCCCCGGCAAGAACCGCAACTCCAAGCGCAAGGGCAAGCCGGAGAACAAGGCCGGGAAGAAGAAGAAGGGCAGCTATCGCCGAAAGGACATGGAGAAGGCTTTCGACGTCGGTCGGCGTGCCTTCCTTGCCACCATCAGTGACGGCGAGAAGACCTCCGACGATGACTCCAGCGACGATGGGTCCGAGCACAAGACTGAAGAACGCTTCAACGGACTCTGCTTCTTCGGCCACTCCTCCAAGGGTCTCTGCACCCTGGCCTTGGATGAAGAGGACGCCAAATGCCAGGCAAAGGATGCCGACACCGACGACGACGACGATGCTTCCGAGGTATCAACCTCTTCTCTTATCGATCGTCTTACCGGTGAGCGCGATTCTCTTGGCGACATAGTTCTCGCTCAGGACAAGCAACTCAAGCAAGCTATCCGAGAGCGCAATGAGTTTAAGGCTAAGATGAATGAGACACTTAAGGATCTTGAGTTCGCTAAGTCTGAGGTGAAGGTGACCAATGTGGAGGAGTGTGAGGAGTGCACGATGCATATGACAAACTTTGTCACCCTGCAAACCAAGTATGCCTCTTTGATTGAGGTGTATGATGAACTGAAGAGTAGGCTAGACTTAGTGGGTGATTGCAAAGAGTGTCCCTCCCTGAAGAAGGAGCTAGAGGAAGTGAAGGCGAGGCCTTCTTTGCTGGGTGCGTGCAAGCTTTGTCCTAGCTTGCGAACTGAGTTGGCAGGAGTTAATGCCAAGTTTGCTGAAGCCTTGAAGGCTAGCTCAGTTAGCACTTTGTCCGCTCCATGTGAGCGATGCATGGGGGTGGAGCTTGAGATTGCCAACTGTCGGCATGACAGGATGCAAACCGAGGAGCAAAACACGTACCTTCGGTCCATCCTGAGTTGGGTGTCATGCAGTGAGCCGCAGTTGGGCATGATGATCAGTCAGTTCAATAGGGGAACTGATTGCTCGGTAGTAGGCTTTGCTTCAGGTGGGAAGGGCGCTAGTAGCTTTGGCAAGATCGGTGAGTTTAGTGGAGTGAGCCCTAGTGAGAAGCCATCCGCTATCCCTAAGCTTACCAAGATCAACCCACCTGAGCATCCCAAGCCTATCACCAAGGATGGCATCCTTGATGAACCTCCCAAGGCTCCACCTCGCAAGCAAGTGTGGGTTCCAAAACCTAACCATCTTAGGAACACACTAGACACCCTTCCTGATGTCTCTAGTGATCCCCTTCCGAAGGGCAAGCAGCCAGCTAGAATGAACAACCCTCGCAACCTTAGGAACCAACAACCCAAGAGAGTGGTGAGGTTCGAGTGCGAGTACTGTCACCGTCAGGGTCACCTAGCTGAGTTTTGCTTTCGGAGGATGAGAGACGCTAGGAAGGAGTTGGAGCTGAACAACCAGGCCAGGCACCACCCTCTCCATGGTGTGCAGGGTCAGGTAGTTCAGAGGCAGGGCGCTAGGCCTGGAGGTGCACCCCCTCAGGTTGCTAGGCCTCAGGCAGCTAGACCACGAGGTGGTGGTCGTGCCCGTCGCGGTTCCGGTCGTCCTCAATACGACCGTGAGCCGAGTGCAAGAGGCTTTGCTGCTCAGTCCCATAGCGGACCACCTTTTCAGTATGGTGGTGATCGCTTTGAAGGACCGAGAAAGCACTAGCAAGGCGACCAGAGGGGCGGTGAATGGGAGCTCAAAAATTTCTCTCAAAACTTTGGCCAAATGTCCCAAAATCAACCCCAAGAAACGGTGACCGAAACTGTGATGCTCACGACCCTTGGAAGAGGGTGGATGATCCCTAGGATCACAGTGGAGCACAACAAAGAGATAGCACACCAAACTCCAAAAGCTCCGGCTCGAACACGACCCCAAAAACCAAGTCCCTAACGTAGATAGACGGCTACGTCAGGAAGTCCCCAAATACCGATGCTAACAAGTAGCAAAGATACCTAGAGAGGTTCCTTGGTCAACTACAAGGCCAAATGAGGAGTCTGGAAACCAAGCGAACAAGCCGGGAGAGCAAACGCACCAAACCGGAAGCTTCAGGCAATTCCCGGACTGTCCGGCCCTGGGGTCCCAGACTGTCCGCCCCTACTGCGGACTGTCCGCGCTCTGGTGGCAGACTGTCCACCGGTCAAGTCAGCAAAAACACACTGCTGCTGAAGTCCCCCTGCTCGGTCCCGGACTGTCCGCGCTTTAGCACGGCGGACTGTCCGCCGGTGACCCAAGCCAAAACCAATAGGGACTGGCTGCAGCTGGACTAAACCAGCCCCGACGCGCGGACTGTCCGCGCCCTGAGTGGCGGACTGTCCGCGGTCACTCAGGGAGGGCGACTTTGATCGCCCTTCACCCAAATCTTCCCCAAATCGATTCAAATCAAAATCCCACGTTCCCAAACTTGGAGAGGATGATCACGGAGTAGTTAGGAGACTATCCCCAAGAAATCATCCGCTCAAATCGAGTCAATCACCGTGAAATCAAAAGGGGAGGAGGATGAACCGAAAAGCGCCACGAAAATGAAATCAACCCGATCTACTTGCTCGTAGGGAGATAGATGAATTCCTTCGGTGGAAATGATCTCCTTTCAAATACGAACAAGTTGATTCAAACGGATTTCACAAATACGCACGGGAGAGAGAGATCGAGTGACGGGAAAATCGCGGAGAAACGAAGAATGTGAAGAACACGAACAAAAACCCGAATCAACACATCGATCTGCAACCGTGTGGCTATCACACGCTACAACAGTGAGGTTACGGCCTCACTTCCTCAAAATCTTCAGTACACAGAGGTATGGTTCTCTGCGGATCTCAGCTAGCTACAGCAGGGGATTGGGAGAGCAGGAAAACCCTAGAAGCCCAGAGCAAATGACAGGAAGACTAACTGAGATAGATGGGGAGGTGGGTGTCTCCCCCTACTTATCCTAATTCTAAACTATTCCTAATTCCCACTCTACCCCTAACTACTTACAGAGCGAACCAGCTAAACCCTAAGGTTATTCTGGACCAACTCGGTGGTAGGTGGATCCGACGGCCACGCCCGCACAACTCGTAGCGTTGCCTCGACGCAACCTCCCGATTGCCGCCACGTGCCGCCCTCGCTCTGCACCCCCGGTTTTGTGGCCCAAACCGGGAAACCAACCTTTTCCAGCCAACCCCCGGCTTTGAGGCCCAAACCGGGAAACCAGCCCACCAGCTTCTGAGTTTTGAGGCCAAACTCAGCAAACCCTCAGCGCCCAGGTTTTGAGGCCCAAACCTGGAAACCGTCCTAAGCCCGAGTTTTGTGGCCAAACTCGGAAACCATCCACACCCAGGTTTTGAGGCCCAAACCTGGAAACCGTCCACCCAATGGTTTTTCCCTGGCTCTACCACCAAACCGAAGCTGTAGAGGGGATGCACCGTCCGTGCACCCCGTCCACTGACACGTGTCCCCAGGTCCTCGACCCGAGCAACACCATGCCCGCAAGTCTCCGCTCGTCGCTGTCCCAGGCTGCCAGCCACCACAGCTGATCCTCGGGCCACCGGTCCCTCAGTCCAAGCCTCACGTCCGCCCTTCGCCACTCTCGGTCCATCGGCACGGCACATCTCTACTTGACCTTCACCTTGCCTTCGATCACTGTCTCTGGGCTCGACACCTGCACAACACAAGCCAAAGAACCTGCGATCAAACCCGTTGACAATCACTCATCACACCGAGACCCGGCATACACCCATGTATCCACAATCTCCCCCTTGATGAGTGCATTGTCAACTACTCACACAAATCATAATAAAAAGAAGGAATGAAGAAGGAGAAGAGAGAACTCGACCAAATGACCCAAAAGCATAGCAAAGCCGAAGAAGGTCAAGTGGAAAGAGCAAGAAAACTTGATCCCCAAAGATATGGGCAATGGCTCAACGCGACCAAGCAAAGCAAAGCTAGCCCTCAAGAAGAGGTAGAACAGGCTCAACACCGCTAGCAAATACCACTTGAAAAACTCCAGACAAAGAGCTCATCACCAATTGAGAAATCGAAGCAAATGCTAGTCCCTCAAGAAAGAGGCACAGAGGCTCAACACAACTAGCAGAGAAAGCTCGCTCCGAACCAAAACACGCTTCGAACCAATCAAAATCAAATGCCCTGAAAAATGTTTGCTAGTCCCTCAAGACAGAGGCGAAGGCTCAACACAACTAGCAAACTCCCCCTCGAATAGTGCAAGCAACCAAGGAAAACTCCCCCTTAGTTGAACACAGGAAGCATACTCCCCCTTAGTTGAACACAGGAAGCATACGATGTGCAAAAATTTCTCCCCCTTAGTCAACCGATCGGAGAGCACATGATTTGTCATTTTTCTACCCCTTAGTTGAAAATCCACTTATCAAGAAAAGGCACCATCAGGCAAACGAGCAAAGAACTCCCCCTTCCAGAATGCATATGAGTCAAAATGCAAGTTAGTAGCTTCAGGCATATAGTCAAAAGAGTGCAAAGATGCTCTAAACAGTATAATTCCAATGACACAACTAGGCACTCAAATAGCAAGGGCTCAAACTGATCACCGAATACGAAATATGAACATATGAGCAAAATGAGCAGTTTTGAGTCAAAAGGTATTCACCATCAAAATAGCACTAAACATGTATAGACAGGAATCCGAACAAGTGCTAAACATGTATACAAGGTGAACTACCCCTAGCAAAGTCCAATCATCATGCTATAGAATGAAACATACACTTGTGATTCCAAAATTAGATCAGAGTTGCAGCGGTGAAATTACACAAGTTCAATTATTAGCATGTGATTGCGAGAGGTTGAAAGCTTATCCCTGCCTAACTTTTCAACCGAGCGAAGCCTATGCCGAAGCAATCAGAAGCTTAAAGCGTCGGTTTTGGTCATACACTACACGGCTTAAGTTTAACTCAAAGTGCAATGAGAAACAGTCTCGATACCGTGATGTGTTGACAAGCAATCCCATCTCGATCTTTTCAATTCACTAAAACTTGGTTCAAATTTTAATCAGGATAAGAACAGACCAAGCAAGTGAATGACTCAGAACTAGAGACATAGCAACCTAGCATATATGAAAAGCACGAGTGAACTCAACACATCCTACACATGCTAGTTGCATATCTCAATGGTGAACATTTTCAGATTTTATGTACATTAAGCAAATTCACCATTCCAAAATAGCTCAGCTCACAACATGTACTAGTGATCAGAGAGAGCATAAGCTACAAGCATCAATATAAGCATCAGAGCATACTACATAGAGCATAGTTACATTCTAGTGATTATAAACATGAAGCTCAGAATGTAAATGCGTATGCTAAAATGCAAAAGAAAAGAAAGACAAACGAAAAGAATCAGTCTATTATACAAGATCCAAAATGTTTCCCCCATCTAAAAGGGAAAACACACACCAAGCTCACCCCTCAACCGATTAAAGGTTGATTCGTGTAAAGGCTTGGTGAAAATATCAGCCAACAGATGATGAGTATCGACATGGCGAAGGTCGATATCACCCTTCTCCTGGTGGTCACGCAAAAAATGAAAGCGCACATCAATGTGTTTGGTCTTCGAGTGAAGCACGGGGTTCTTAGCAACGCTAATAGCACTCGTGCTGTCAAAAAGCAAAGGAACACGAGTAAAGCTCAGACCAAAATCACGCAAAGTGGCCATCATCCAAAGCAACTGGGAACAGCAGCTAGCCGCAGCAACATATTCTGCCTCTGTAGTAGACTGAGCGATAGACTGCTTGCGAGAAGACCACGACACAAGAGAAGAAACAATAAATTGCCAAGTCCCAGAAGTGGACTTGCGCTCAATACGGCAACTAGCAAAATCGGCATCCGAATAACCGCAAAGGGAGAGGGTGGAGGAAGCAGAATACCAAATCCCGAACTTAGGTGTGAAACGAAGGTACCTGAAAATCCGCTTCACCGCCTGACGGTGAGAAGTGAGCGGCGACGCCTGAAAGCGCGCGCACAGACACACCGCGAACTGGATGTCCGGACGTGTCGCCGTCAGGTAGAGCAGCTACCCGATCATGCTTCGGTACTCCTTCTGGTCCACTGCTTCTCCATCCTTGTCCGCATCCAGGGCAGTCGTCGTCGACATGGGTGTTGGAAGAGGCTTGGCCTCACCCATATCGAACCGCTTTAGCAAGTCCTTGGTGTACTTGCCCTGGTGCACAAACGTTCCCTCTCGGGATTGCTTAATTTGCAACCCGAGAAAGAATGTCAATTCGCCCATCATGCTCGTCTCGAACTCCCTGCTCATAGTATCTGCAAACTTGGCAACCAAAGCGTGAGAAGAACCACCGAAGATGATATCATCCACGTAAATCTGGACCAAGAGAGTGTCTTTGCCTTACTTGAGAAGAAAGAGCCTTAGCAAGCAAAAAGGTTTTCAACCTATCATACCAGGCTCTAGGGGCTTGTTTCAAACCATATAAAGCTTTGTGGAGTTTAAAAACATGGTTTGGAAACTTGGGATTTTCAAAACCGGGGGGTTGCTCAACATAAACTTCCTCTTCTATGTAGCCATTTAAGAAGGCACTCTTGACATCCATTTGAAAAAGTTTGAAACCTTTGGATGCAGCAAAAGCCAAGAGTATCCTAATAGCCTCCAAACAAGCTACTGGAGCAAAAGTCTCCTCGTAGTCTATCCCCTCCTTCTGACTATAGCCTTTCGCTACAAGCCTGGCCTTGTTTCTAACAACGTGGCCATCCTCTCCTTGCTTGTTTTTGAAAACCCATTTTGTCCCAATAGGCTTACAGTCTGGAGGAGGTGGAACTAAAACCCAAACCCGATTTCGCTCAAAATTTTCTAACTCCTCATGGATGGCATTGACTCAATCCGGATCCGTCAAAGCGTGTCCAACATCTCGGGGCTCAAAATTAGCAACAAAAGCAGAATGAGCGAAGTGCGAGATTTGCTGTGACCTGGACCGAGTGACACGTTCATCGATGCTGCCGATCATCTACTGAGGGGGGTGCTGGCGCTGGATATGTCATGGCGCCTCCCGAGCTGAAGTAGCCTCCCCCTCAACAGCAGCTGGTGCCTCCCCGGGTACAAAAGGTACTGCTCGGGGTGGCGGATCCCACGACCCCCGGGAAGAAGAGGTATCGGGGCCGTGAGTCGTTGTAGAAGCCGCTCTTTGCGGCACAACAGGTGGAGGCGATGCTGGGTCATCTATGCCTTCAGCATCCTCGTCCTCATCATCGAAAAGAGGCTCACCAACCTCATGATCACCTGCACGCTCAAAACGATAAGAAGGACAAACCATGGTCTCGTCGAAGGTGACATCAGATGTCTCCATGACTCGGTTAGTATCAAGGTTAAGTACACGATATGCGCGAGTGTGAGTGCCATAACCCAAAAATACACCATCAGAAGAATGAGACTCAAATTTGTCCAGGTTGCCTTTCTTCAATATAAAACAGTGGCAACCGAAGACTCTAAAATAACTCACCTTGGGCTGTCGACCAAAACGCAACTCATAACAGGTCTTTTTCAAGAAAGCTCTCAGAAAAATGCGATTTGAAATGTAGCATGCAGTGTTCATAGCTTTGGCCCAATTGCGCCTAGGAGTCCTATGCTCATCGAGCATCGTCCTGGCCATCTCAACAAGGGTCCGATTCTTCCTCTCTACAACACCATTTTGTGGCGGTGTGTAGGGGGAAGAAAACTGATGCTCCAAGCCCAAAGAGTTGCAAAACTTCTCAAAATCCGAATTCTAGAATTCGGAACCATTATCACTCCTAATAGCTCGCATCGAGTTCAAAGGGAACTCGTTCTGAAGACGTAAAATCAGATTGCGAGCAATGGAGAAAGTCTCGGTCTTCTCAGCTAAAAAGAAGACCCACGAATATCTCGAGAAGTCATCAACAACAACAAGCACATACCACTTCCCCCAACCGAGCTCACCCGAGCCGGACCAACAAGGTCCATATGTAAAAGCTCTCCAGGGCGCTTGGTCATGACCTGAGTCACTGGATGGTGGGGAGCGGCAACCATCTTCCCGTGTCTACAAGAGTGGCAAACAAGATCCTTCTCCATAGATAACTTGGGCAATCCTCGGATTAGGCCAAGTGAACTAAGCCTTGCAAGCAAGTCAAAGCTCAAATGTCCAAGTCTCCTATGGCACTTCCAAATATCAGAAGAGGAAGGTCCAGCCACAGGACAACGAGAAGTACCAAAAGACTCCGAGAAATTCGCACGAAAGACTTTTCCAAAGGGCGAAATCAAACACACAAGATTGCCCTGAGGATCCAAAATACGACTGAGATTCGGTTTAAAACGAATCTCATAGTCGTCGTCAAAGAGTTGCGAAACAGAAAGAAGATTAAAATGCAAGTTAGAAACAAGAGCAACATCGCACAACACAAAGTGCTCATTAACTCGCACAGACCCACGAGACAGCACCTTACCTTTGCTGTTGTCGCCGAAAGTGATATACTCCTTTCCGGCGACCGGACTAAGACTAGAGAACCACTTGGCGTTTCCGATCATGTGCCTCGAACACCCGGAATCCACCAACCAAACGTTCTCCAATTGTTTTACCTACATCAATAAAAAGATATAGGGTGAGCAAACGGGCCAACACTGGGGTTAGTGAAGTAAGGGGAATACCAGTGTTGGGCCGGCTGCTCAAAAGAACGGTTAGCAGAAAAACCATTCCTAGCACGCCTACGAGAGGAGCGATCACCACGCTGAGGAAAGCGTGGTCCGCTCGGGAAAGAACGCTCACCGCGATACTCAAAACGCGGTGGGGGAAAGCGCTCAACTATAAAGCCACCGCCACGGGGTCCATAGCTCACAACTGTAGGCTCCCGCCGGGCACGACCTCCCTGACGCCTAGGACCTTGAGGTGCTGCACCTCTAGGCCTAGCAGCTCTCCTTGGAGCTCTCCTCTGAACATTCGGCACATGTACATCATGGAAAGGATGGTACATGTCCGGGTTGTTCATCTCCCTTGCACGGCGCTCCTTCCTCTTGCGCTGAAAGCAAACTCACTCAAGTGTCCATCTCTCCCACAATGCTCACAATGGTACCTCACCGCTCTCATAGGGGGTTGTTGGTACACATGGTTGTGGGTATGGATCACTTTGCCCTTCTGTGGCATAAGCTCCTCCTGGATAGGTGGCATTGTATCAAGCTTGTTCTTGAGGTAGTTTGGTTTGGGAGCCCACTGCTGGTTCTTGGGTGGAGCTCGTGGAGGTTCTTCAAACACCCCATCCTTGGTGTTAGGCTTGAGAGGCTCTTTGGGTGGAAGCTTTGTAAGTTTGGGAGTAGTGGTGGAGTTGGGTTTCTCACTCGGGTTCAGACCACTCGACTCTCCAATCTTCCGAAAAGCAGAAAGATCAACACCCTGAGCAAAGCCTACACTGGGACCTCTAGCAGCTCGCTTGAATTGGGAGATCATCATCCCGAGCTGCGGCTCACTACAAGAGACCCATGACAAGATGGTTCGAAGGTATGTGTTTTCCTCCTCGGTTTGCATCTTGCCATGCTTCACATTGGCAATCTCCATCTCCAAACCCTCACACAAAGCACACCTAGTGACACAAGTGCTACCCGAGCTGGCCTTCTCTAAAGACTCAATCTTGGCACTCTTCTCTGCCAACTCGGATTGCAAGACAGGACAAGTCTTGCACGCACCCAACAGCGAGGGTCTAGCCTTCAGCTCATCTACCTCTCCTACCAACCCAGCATACTTACCTCTCAAAGTGAGAAGGTCAGTCATGTGCGTGGTGCACATCTCACACTCCACCTCCTCAGAAACGACCACGGTGGATTTTGCAAACTCAAGCTCCTTCACCGTTTCCTCCCACTTCTGCCTAAACTCCTTGCGCTCTCTAGCGGCTCGCCTAAGCAACTTATCTTGACTAAGGAGCACGGCAGTAAGTTTCTCGACCTCAGCGGAAAGCTCATCGTGGGTCAGAGATACCTGGGAGGTGTCGTCGTCGTCGTCGTCGTTCCGAGGGGAGTTCACCAGCTCGTCGTCGACCTCCTTGCCGAGGGCCATGGTACAGAGGCTGTCATCGTCGGCGAAGAAGCAAAGACCGTTCAGCTTGTCCTCGATCCTCTTCTTCTTCTCAGACTCGTCATCGCTTGAGCAAGTGGAGTCGTCATCCGAGCCATCGACGTCGCTGAGCGTGGCGAAGAACGCACGCTGCTCATCCTGGGCCTTCTCCAAGTACTTCTTCTTGATGTACTCCTTGTCGAAGCCGCCCCTTCGCTTGTGCCTCGCGGGGACGTACTTCTCCTTGCGCTTGCCGGAGTCGTACTTGTGCCCATGATCGCCCTTCCCAGATGAGTGCTTCTTCTTGGGACAGTTGGTGATGAAGTGGTCGGGGTCGCCGCACTCATAGCATCCTGAGCGTCCTCCTCCGCGGCGATGGTTCATGCGGTTTTTGTGGAACCGCGAGAACCAGTTGGCGAGCATCGCCAACTCATCATCCCCCAAAGACTCCAGCTGGTCCTCTGTGACAGAAAAGAGTGAAGAAAGTGCAAATCCTCCAGGGGGGTTAGCAGAAGTGCCAGAAACCAAAGCCATAGTCGGGCCAGAAGGATTCTCATAAGAAGCCCTTGACATGGCGTCAATCTCACTAGACTTGAGCTTACTAAAGAGCTCATCGCAAGTGAGGGTCTCATAGTTAGACGATTCGATGATCGCCTAGACCTTTGAGTCCCACACCGACCGATGAAGAGTGTGCAAAAGCTTCAAAGCCCTCTCATGATCGTCAAAAGGCAACAGCTCCTTGTTCGCTCTCATCTTGTTGACAATGACCTGAAAGCGAGCGAATAAACTCTCTATGCTCTCGCCAGGCATGTGTCGAAAGTTCTCGTACTCCCGCTTGTGCGACTCGTAGAGACGAGATTTGACTTGAGAGGTTCCCTCATGGAAACGCATGAGGGTCGCCCAAATCTCAAGAGCCGTGGGGAGGTGAGAAACGCGATCAAACTCAGACATGCTCAAACAGGAGAAGAGAGCGTTACGCGCTCGGCTATTGGCATCGTGCTCATCCATCTGGAGCTGAGTAACACGAGCAGCCAAGACAACGTAATCGTCCCTGTTGCAAATCTCCCAAACAGAAGGGCCCATGCTCTGAAGATAGGCCGACATACATATCTTCCAATACGCATAGTTCGTCCCATCAAAGAACGGCGGTTTGCCCACGCCGTGATCCATGTCGCCTTCTGTGGATCTGGAACCGGCTAAGGTGGAAGATCCTTAACCCGCTCCAATACCAATTGAAGGACCGAGAAAGCACTAGCAAGGCGACCAGAGGGGGGTGAATGGGAGCTCAAAAATTTCTCTCAAAACTTTGGCCAAATGTCCCAAAATCAACCCCGAGAAACGGCGACCGAAACCGTGATGCTCACGACCCTTGGAAGAGGGTGGATGATCCCCAGGATCACAGCGGAGCACAACAAAGAGATAGCACACCAAACTCCAAAAGCTCCGGCTCGAACACGACCCCAAAAACTAAGTCCCTAACGTAGATAGACGGCTACGTCAGGAAGTCCCCAAATACCGAAGCTAACAAGTAGCAAAGATACCTAGAGAGGTTCCTTGGTCAACTACAAGGCCAAACGAGAAGTCCGGAAACCAAGCGAAAAAGCCGGGAGAGCAAACGCACCAAACCGGAAGCTTCAGGCAATTCCCGGACTTTCCGGCCCTGGGGTCCCGGACTGTCCGCCCCTACTGCGGACTGTCCGCGCTCTGGTGGCAGACTATCCGCCGGTCAAGTCAGCAAAAACACACTGCTGCTGAAGTCCCCCTGCTCGGTCCCAGACTGACCGCGCTTTAGCACGGCGGACTGTCCGCCGGTGACCCGAGCCAAAACCAACAGGGACTGGCCACGGCTGGACTGAACCAGCCCCGATGCGCGGACTGTCCACGCCCTGAGTGGCGGACTGTCCGTGGTCACTCAGGGAGGGCAACTTTGATTGCCCTTCACCCAAATCTTCCCCAAATCGATTCAAATCAAAATCCCACGTTCCCAAACTTGGAGAGGATGATCACGGAGTAGTTAGGAGACTATCCCCAAGAAATCATCCACTCAAATCGAGTCAATCACCGTGAAATCAAAAGGGGAGGAGGTTGAACTGAAAAGCGCCACGAAAACGAAATCAACCCGATCTACTTGCTCATAGGGAGATAGATGAATTCCTTCAGTGGAAATGATCTCCTTTCAAATACGAACAAGTTGATTCAAACGAATTTCGCAAAGACGCACGGGAGAGAGAGATCGAGTGACGGGAAAATCGCGAAGAAACGAAGAACGTGAAGAACACGAACAAAAACGCGAATCAACACATCGATCTGCAACCGTGTGGCTATCACACGCTACAACAGTGAGGTTACGGCCTCACTTCCTCAAAATCTTCAGTACACAGAGGTATGGTTCTCTGCGGATCTCAGCTAGCTACAGCAGGGGATTGGGAGAGCATGAAAACCCTAGAAGCCCAGAGCAAATGACAGGAAGACTAACTGAGATAGATGGGGAGGTGGGTGTCTCCCCCTACTTATCATAATTCTAAACTATTCCTAATTCCCACTCTACCCCTAACTACTTACAGAGCGAACCAGCTAAACCCTAAGGTTATTCTGGACCAACTCGGTGGTAGGTGGATCCGACGGCCACGCCTGCACAACTCGTAGCGTTGCCTCGACGCAACCTCCCGATTGCCGCCACGTGCCGGCCTCGCTCTGCACCCCCGGTTTTGTGGCCCAAACCGGGAAACCAACCATTTCCAGCCAACCCCCGGTTTTGAGGCCCAAACCGGGAAACCAGCCCACCAGCTTCTGAGTTTTGTCGCCAAACTCAGCAAACCCTCAGCGCCCAGGTTTTGAGGCCCAAACCTGGAAACCGTCCTCAGCCTGAGTTTTGTGGCCAAACTAGGAAACCATCCGCACCTAGGTTTTGAGGCCCAAACCTGTAAACCGTCGACCCGATGGTTTTTCCCTGGCTCTACCACCAAACTGAAGCTGTAGAGGGCATGCACCGTCCGTGCACCCCGTCCACCGACACGTGTCCCCAGGTCCTCGACCCGAGCCACACCATGCCCGCAAGTCTCTGCTCGTCGTTGTCCCAGGCTGCCAGCCACCACAGCTGATCCTCGGGCCACCAGTCCCTCAGTCCAAGCCTCACGTCCGCCCTTCGCCACTCTCGGTCCATCGGCACGACACGTCTCTACTTGACCTTCACCTTGCCTTCGATCACTGTCTCTGGGCTCGACACCTGCACAACACAAAGCCAAAGAACCTGCGATCAAACCCGTTGACAATCACTCATCACACCGAGACCCGGCATACACCCATGTATCCGCACGCTTTGCTCAAATGGGACAAGTAGGTCAGTTTGGAGGTTTTTCGTTCCATAGTGGACCACCCTTTCAGGTTGGTGGTGATCGCTATCCACCCATGGGACGAGGACAGCTTGGTGTTGCTACTAACACTTTTTTAGGCCTATGACACAGCACTGGTATGCTTCTCAGTATACTAACCCCAGTGTTGTGCCATACGCTCACTTCCTGCCTTTCTATTGATGCATGAACTTCGGTTGGAGAACATGTGGCTCATGGATTCTGGGTGTTCGCGCCACATGACTGGAAAGAAGGAATGGTTATCCAGCCTTAGCCCTGTGATGCACAAGGAGTACATCACTTTCGGGGATAATAGTAGAAGTAAGGTTGATTCTCATGGAGCCATTCGACTCAATGAGAACTTTGTTCTTAAGGATGTTGCTTTCGTTTCGAACTTGCATTACAATTTGCTTTCTATTTCGCAACTTCTTGAGGATGATTGTGAAGTGCGCTTTAAGAAGGGTTTGAGTCGTGTTTTAGACCCTCGGGGAGATCTTGTTTGTTGGATCGTCCCTTTTGGCCATGTTTTCAGAGCCGATTTTTCTCGTTCTCTCGGCTCTGCTAGATGTTTGATGGCTGGTCCTTCTTCTGATTTGTGGAAGTGGCATAGGAGGCTCGGTCACTTGAGTTTTGACTTGCTTGCAAGACTTAGCTCACTTGGCCTAATCCAAGGATTGCCCAAGCTTAAGTTTCAGAAGGACCTTGTTTGCCATCCCTGTCGTCACGGGAAGATGGTTGCTGCTTCTCACCCACCTGTTAATCAGGTGATGACAAAGCGACCCGGCGAGCTTTTTCATATGGACACAGTTGGTCCAGCTCGGGTCTGCTCAGCGGGTGGGAAGTGGTATGTTCTAGTGATCGTTGACGATTTTTTGAGGTATTCTTGGGTGTTCTTCATGGAGGGTAAGGATGAAGTTTTTTCTTTTGCTCATGATTTGATTTTGAAGTTGAAAACTGAGTTTCCTCCTGACAGCATTAGAGCTATTCGTAGCGATAATGGTACTGAGTTTGATAACTCTCAGTTTGCTTCTTTCTGATCTTCTAATGGAATCAAGCATCAGTTCTCTTCTCCTTATGTCCCCCAGCAGAACAGTGTTGTTGAGCGCAAGAACCGGACTCTTGTTGAGATGGCCAGGATGATGCTCGATGAGCATAGGACTCCTAGGCGTTTTTGGGCCAAGGCGATCAACACCGCTTGCCATGTTTCAAATCGCATCTTTCTTCGAGCCTTCATGAAGAAAACTTCTTATGAGTTGCGTTTTGGACGGGTTCCCAAGGTGTCTCATTTTCGGGTGTTTGGGTGTAAGTGCTTTATCCTGAAGCAAGGCAATTTGGACAAATTTGAATCTCCCTTTGCTGATGGTGTGTTTCTTGGTTATGCTTCACATTCGTGCGCTTATCGAGTTCTTAACCTTGAAACTAACCGGATAGTGGAGACCTGCGAGGTCACATTCGACGAGACTATGCCTTGTGTCTCTTCTGCTTTTGATGTTGCAGGAGAACAGGAGCTGGGAGAGACCATCTTTGTGGAGGAGGAGCAGGAGAATGCCGATTGGGGTGATCCCGACCCAACTCCACTGGCTGCCCCCGTCGACCCTGCGATGTCTTCTTCAGCTCGAGGACCCGATCCCACGACGTCTTCTTCTTGGGGTCCTCTTGAGCCACCTCTCCAGCGAGCACCCACTGCACCTGAGGGAGCGACAGCATCTGGCGAGGGGGAGGCTACTTCGGCGAGGCAAGCGCCCCGAAGCGTTCAACAAGCGCACCCCCCGCTGCAGATGATTGGCAGCATTGACCAGCGAGTCACGCGGTCGCGAGCGTGTGGAATCTCTCACTTTGCTCATTCTGCATTCGTTGCTTCTTTTGAGCCTAAAGATGTTGGACACGCCCTTTCTGATTCTAACTGGGTTAATGCCATGCATGAGGAGTTAGAAAACTTTGAGCGAAACCAAGTTTGGACCCTAGTTCCACCTCCACCAGAATGCCACCCTATAGGTACCAAATGGGTTTTCAAAAACAAAGAGGGTGAGGATGGGATGGTAGTGAGGAACAAGGCTAGGCTAGTAGCCCAGGGTTTTTGCCAGGAAGAGGGGATAGACTATGAGGAAACCTTTGCCCCTGTAGCCCGTTTAGAAGCCATTAGAATCCTTTTAGCCTTTGCTGCATCGAAGGGTTTTAAGCTTTACCAGATGGATGTCAAGAGTGCCTTCTTGAATAGGTATATAGAGGAAGAGGTTTATGTTAGGCAACCCCCGGGTTTCGAGGATCCCAAGTTTCCAAACCATGTTTATAAACTATCAAAAGCTTTGTATGGTTTGAAACAAGCCCCGAGAGCATGGTATGATCGTTTGAAAACCTTTTTACTCTCCAAGGGTTTTAAAATGGTACGGGTCGATAGAACTTTGTTTCTCCTCAAGCAAGGCAATGACACCCTGTTAGTCCAGATTTACGTGGATGATATCATCTTTGGTGGCTCCTCTCATGCACTTGTTGCCAAGTTTGCAGATACTATGAGCAGGGAGTTGGAGATGAGTATGATGGGTGAGTTGACCTTCTTCCTCGGGTTGCAAATCAAGCAAACATGAGACAGGACGTTCGTGCATCAAGGAAAGTACACGAAGGACATCCTGAAGAAGTTCGACATGGGCGAGGCCAAGCCTCTTACGACGCCCATGCCGACGACTGCTGCAATGGACACGGACCAGGACGGAGAGGCTGTGGACCAGAAGGAGTACAGGAGCATGATCGGCTCGCTCCTGTACCTGATGGCAACGAGGCCGGACATACAGTTTTCTGTGTGTCTGTGTGCTCGTTTTTAGTCGTCCCCTCGGACTTCCCACAAGCAAGCAGTCAAGCGCATCATGAGGTACCTCCGATACACTCCTGAGTTCGGACTTTGGTACTCTTCATCTTCGACTCTTTCGCTTTGTGGTTACTCCGATGCGGATTTTGCCGGCTGTCGGCTTGAGCGCAAGTCTACTTCTGGGACTTGTCAATTTCTTGGCTCTTCACTGGTTTCATGGTCTTCTCTCAAATAGTCGAACGTAGCCCAGTCTACTACGGAAGCCGAGTATGTTGCCGCTGCTTCTTGTGCTTCGCAGCTTTTATGGATGGTTGCTACTTTGCATGATTTTGGTCTAGATTTTAGTCGGGTTCCCTTGCTTTGTGACGGCACTTCTGCCATTAGTGTAGCAAAGAACCCTGTTCTTCACTCCAAGACCAAACACATCGATGTTCGCTTTCACTTTCTTCGTGATCACTATGAGAAAGGCGACATTGACCTTAGGCATGTAGACACCCATAACCAGGTTGCGGATATTTTCACCAAGCCTTTGGATCTCTCAACTTTTGTTAGGTTGAGAGGTGAGCTTGGTGTGTGTTTCCCCTTTTAGATGGGGGAAGCATTTTTGATGTACCATAGACTGACTTTCTGATCCTTTCTGTTTTTGGGTCTTGAGTCTTTCTGGTTTTGTTTTGGCTCCGATTCTGACTTCATCTTGCATTTTTGAGCTTCATGCCTATATTCCTTAGAATGAATTTATGCTCTGAGTAGTGATGATGTATGATGATGCTTGTAGCTTAGGCTCTTCTTGATCACTGATATATCTTGTGAGCTAAGCTATTTTTTAGAATGATGAACACGTTTAATGAACTTAAAATTTGATATATGTTCACCATTGAGTTTGGCAACGAGCATGTGTAGGATGTGTTGAGGTCACTTGAGCTATTTCATATATGCTAGGTTGCTATGTCTCTAGTTCTGAGTCTTTCACTTGCTTGGACTTTTCATATTCTGCTTAAAATGAACCAAGTGTTAGTGAATTGAAAAGATCAAGATGGGATTGCTTTGTCAGCACATCACGGTATCGAGACTGTTTCTCACAGCACTTTGAGTTAAACTTGAGCCATGTAGTGTAAGACCGAAACTGATGCTTCAAGCTTCTGATTGCATATGCATAGGCTTAGCACGGTTGAAAAGTTAGGCAATGACAAGCTTTCAACCTCTCGCAATCACATGCTAAATATGAACTTGTGTAAAAACCGCTGCAAAGATCTCCGATAAAATCTAAAAACACAAGTTTATGTTTCACTCTATAGCATGATGATTGAACTTTGCTAGGGGTAGTTCATCTTGTATACATGTTTAGCACTTGTTTGACTTCCAGTCTCTACATGTTCAGTGCTATTTTGATGGTGAAACTCCTTTCTGAATGGCTTAAAACTACTCGCTTGACTTATGCATTCATATCTTGTATTCGGTGATCAGTTTGAGCCTTTGCTAGCACTTTTACATGTTGCTCTGTAGACGGATCAACACTCTTTTGAGCATTCTTGAACTCTCTCGAGTATATACTTGAAGCTGCTAACATGCATTTTTGACTCATGTGCATTTGCTTGACTCCAATAGGCATGACCTAGCTCCGTTTTACTTACTTGAGTCCTTTTCCCCTCTCTTTTGATTGCAATTTGCCCCCAAGGGGGAGAATGTTTCCGGTGGTGTCAATTTGCAATTTACGCTTCACTTGCTGAGGGGGAGTTCTTTGAGTGAGGGGGAGTTTTTCTGCCTGCTCCGAGTCGGTTTTTATTTGATATCGATCAATTCAGCTAGTTGTGTCGAGCCTCTGTGCCTCTGTCTTAGGGACTAGCCGTTTTCATCATGTTTTGATGGTTCTTGATTGGTATCGGGCTTACTGCTGGTTGTGTTGAGCCTTTGTGCCTCTTTCTTAAGGGACTAGCAGTAGTTGCTTCTTATGCAGTCTTCATTTGGTATCGAGCTTTCAGCTAGTGGTGTTGAGCCCTTTCTGCCTCTTCTTGAGGACTAGCTTGTTTCTGACTTGGTTGCATCGAGCCGTTGCCCATGTCTTTGGGAACCAAGTCTTGTGCTCTGTTTTGATCGAGTTTTGCTCCTTGATGAGTTGTTGCTCCGATCTCTTGCTTGGTTGTGTCGAACCATTGCCCATGTCTTTGGGGACCAAGCTTCGCTCATCTCGATTTATGCTTCTTCGGCCTTTTCTTTGGCTTTTGGACATCTCGAGTGAGTTCTTCTCCTTCTATCTAATTCTGCTTTCTCTTTATTTTGGTTACGGTTACTATGAGTTGACGATGCACTCATCAAGGGGGAGACTGAGAACACAAGGTTGATATGTGCCCTTGTGGTTCCCTTCCTGAGTGATGAGTGATCGATCAACGGGCAACATGTCTCTTGGCTGTGTTGATGTGCAGGTGCGGAGCTCGGGCAGTGGTCGAAGGTGAGGTGAAGGTCAAGTAGGGACGTGCCGTGCCAACGGACCGGGAGCGGTGAAGGGCGGACTTGGAGCTTGGACCGATGGACCGGGAGACCTGAGGACCAGCTATGGCAGCTGGCACGTGGCGTTGACAAGCAAGAGTACATGGGGATGTGCGGTGCATCGGCCGAGTCGGGAGGAAGGTGATGGCGTCGTGACACTTGGCTGGAGGCCGAGAAGGATGGCGAATGCACTGTGCCTAGCGTGGAGGCTGGACATGCTCCAGCATCGGTGCTGGAACTCGGGGTGTGTGAACCACATCCCGTCTACGGCGCGGGTTCGGTAGCTGAGCCTCAAAAAGGTACCCTCGACGGTTTCCGAGTTTGGGCCTCAAAACTCGGGGTGGCCGGTTTCCGAGTTTGGGCCTCAAAACTCGACGTGGACGGTTTCCAGGTTTGGGTCTCAAAACCTGGGCGCGCGGGTTTCTGAGTTTGGGCCACAAAACTCAGCATGAGGACAGGTTTCCCGGTTTCAGCCTCAAAACCAGGGGAAGGCCCTGGTTTCCCGGTGTCGGCCTCAAAACTGGGGGGGAGGTCCGCAAAAAGGACGGTCGACGCGCGGCAGCGTGGAGAGGCTAGTGCAGAGGCGAGGCTATCCACGAGGTAGGCGCGGCGGTCGACTGGGCGGCACGTGGCGGTATCCTGAGGCTTGCGTCGAGGCGAAGCTAAGGGTGAGGAAGGCGCGTGGCCGTCTGATCAACCATCAGCAGAGTTGGACCGGGATACCCCTAGGGTTGGCCGCTTCGCTCTTGTATCTAGGGGTAGAAAGGGGATTATTGTTTTAGGCTATAAATAAGAGAGGCACCCCTCCTCTCTCCCTACCCTTGCAGTCATTTGTTCCTGAGCACTCTCTCTCTAGTCCCCCTGCTTAGGTTCTAATCATACCTCGCTGCAAGCGATCCGCAGAGAGGGGAATCATACCTCTGTGTATTTGGATCTTTTGAGGAAACGATACTGTATTCTCGTTGTCTCCTCGTGTGGAGGAATTTCGGCTGAAATCGAAACGTGTTTTATGTTCTTCACGTTTTGGTTGTTCATCTCTCGGAGATTTGCCTTGTTCTTCCTCTCCGTGAGATGATTTTTGATTCCACTTGAATCAATTTGTTCTTGATCATGAGGCCCTTCTTTCTACCGAAGGAATTCTCTCCTAACCTCACGAATTCATAGATCGGGTTGATTTCGCGTTCGTTCCTCTTTTCTTCCCCTTTCCGGTGATCCTCAGATTACTCTCAATTGACTTGGTTTGGTGCGATGATTTCTTAGGATTAGCACCCCAATACATAGAGGAACACCTGGGAAGAGTTTGATCGAAGCTCCTTTTGATTTGGTGAAGTTTCGATCGATTTGCCATTTTGTCCCGAGCAGAATTGTGCTTTCTGTTCATCCGCGGACAGTCCGCGCGCCTAGCGGCGGACAGTCCGGGGATCGGGACTTGGCTGGTTCAATTCTGCGCAGCGCGTTACTGTTCTCGGTCTCGTGACCGGCGGACAGTCCGCCAGTGACCCGCGGACAGTCCGGGGTCACATCGGACGCAGCACAGTACTAACGTCGAATGCTAGGGTTTTATTGTTCACGTGAACTGCGGACTGTCCGGCGTGCAAACCGCGGACAGTCTAGGAGTCGTCCAGAACTTGATCAGAACAGTTCTGTTTCTGGTTTTTTGCCAGCGGACAGTCCGGTGTTCAGCGCACAGTCCGGGACCCTGACCCCGGACAGTCCGCGAATCTGCTAATTGTGCAGTTTTGCCTCAAGGCTTTGGCAGTTGGTTTTAGTGTTTCTCCGGGGGTTCCGCTGTACCACTAGGACATCTCCTAGGGTATCCACCTACATGTAGGTCGTGAACTCTTCGGTCATTTCGAGTCTTAGCTTTTGGGGTGATTTTCTGGGACAAGGGCCATTCTATTCACGAGTTGAATTTGAGGCTCCCATTCACCCCCCCCCCTCTGGTCGCTAATCCGGTCCTTCAACAACACAACTGCAGGGTATTGGTTAACAAGAAACGTACCGCGCGGTGACAGGCTCTCCTTCTGGCACTTCTTCAACAATGGTGTAGTGCACATGACCTGTACGAGGTGGAGGCTGGGTGTACTACTTCTTTGGCCAAGGGCACCGACGTGACAGGTGTCCGGTCTGACCACAGTTATAGCACGGTCCAATCACGTACGGGGTCTTGGCACCTCCTGAACGTCCTGTCTTTGCTTTGTTCTGCATCATGGAAGCGGTGTAGGGCTTCTGGAAACTCGGACGGGAGCGGTTGTTTGTTATCTTCCTCTGCGGGGGACGGAACCTTGCTCCTGCAACTAGCGGGCGATATGGGGGGCGTGCTCCAAAAGGGGTCCTCTGTTGAGACGAACCTCCTTCGTTTGCACGACGGCGGTTTTCTGTCGCCAGCCTGCTGTCATTAGCCTCTTGGTTCAGGCAGTCGCTGAAAAAGTCACTGAAGGCGGTGCGGTGACTGTTGCCCATCTTGGAAAGCATGGTGGCACTAATGCAATGCTTGAAACTCGCGATCTTCTTGGATTCCGTGTTGACGAAATCTGGAGCATAGCGAGACAGGTTATTGAAACTATGGAGGTATTCGGACATTGACCTGGTTCCTTGGGATAGCCTCATAAACTCTGTGACCTTCATTTCCATCAAACCACTAGGGATGTAGTGGTTGCGCATAGCAGTAGAAAACTGGTCCCAAGTGACCGGTGCATTAGCTAGTAGGGATGCGCGGTACAGGGACCACCATAGCCCTGCGGGTCCTTCCAACATGTGCGCGGCATACTCTGCCTTAAGATCTTCAGTCAAGCGAACCAGGCGGAACTTCTGGGTGATGGAGTTGAGCCACTCATCTACTTCAAGCGGCTCGGTGACTTCCTTGAACACAGGGGGACGAGTGTCCAAGAAGTCACGGTAGGAGCTATACTGGTTGGGCTCTGGGCCTTGGCGCTTCTGATGCTGCTGCGTAGTGTTGTTAGCGATGTTGCGGAGGGTGGCCTCCATGTGCCTCTGCATTTCTTCCATGTTCCTCTGACTGCCTAGAAACTGGCCGAAAAATGCTTCCGGCGTCATTGGTGCCTGTGGGGGTGGTGGCAGATTCTCCTCTTGTCCAGACCCCTGTCCACGTTGGCTGCGGGTGTGTGCCGGCATCTGCATATCCCATTAATAAGCAATCATTAGGTGACGTCACATTGATCGTGAATAAATACTGCGCTGTACATAATTCGAAAATTTAGCACACGACCAAGTATAAGTACTCATTTCCATACAACATCACAGAATAATCGCTCGAAATTAGACATGCAAACGACGGATTTCCATAAAAGGTGCCAGATCGAAGTCTGGGCTTTGTCCAAAAGACATACATAACATGATACGTCTTAAACTTAAAACCAACACATGTCCGCATTACAACGTCAGCGAGCATGCTCAAACTATACAAAAGAAAACGACTCCTAGCGAAACTAACGCTCAGGCGTCTCCAGTGGCAGATCCAGCGTCCTCCTCATCGGCGTCCATCATCGGCTCGTCGGCGTGGTCCTCGTCGTCCGAAGAAGGCTCCGGACCAAGCACTACCCCGTCCTGAGGCTCCTGGGCCTCATCTGCAGGGGCCTCGTCAGCTGCTGGGGCGGCGGCCTCTTGCGCGGCGTGATGCATCTGGTGAACTGCCTCATGGAGCTGATCAATATAGGCCTGCTGGTGATGTATCTGCTGTATCAGTTGATGGATGCCTTCACTGAGCTGATCAAGCGCGGTGCGGGCCTCGTCTCGCAGTAGGGATGCCGTCAGGTACATCTGCTCAGCGAGGATCCTGGCGGTGGTCTCTGCACCTGCGGTGGCACGTGCATCGTCACGCTCGAGAGTGATCTGGTGGATCTTCTCCTGTAGACGGGCTACCTCGGCATCAAACTCTTCCTGCAGCTTCCTCTTACTCTGGTAGGTGGCGGTGAGGGTAAAGGACACGCTCTCCAGGCTGCACTCCAAACTCTCACATACACCCATCAAAGCTCCGGTGGCGCTCATCGCGGAAGTCTCGCAGTAGAACCTCTCCTCAGGACTGTAACACCTCTGGTGTTTAAGCATGTAATTAACTTGACATATCATCATTAGCATCATTAATCATCTTGATCATGATTTCATGTATGCATTTGCTTAATGTATCATTTTATGTGATGTATCCCTATTGCAAAAACCCTTATTAGCCCACTTCTTCCTATAGGGGCAAAATGGTAATTTCACCTCTGTGCCTAGTTCTATGTAATTTTGTTCAAAGTTAGTGCCCTGATGTTTGATGCTTTGATCAAAGTTCAAAAATCAGATTTGAATTGAGTTTCCTTTTGCAAAACCCTAAAATCCCAAATCCTGGATTTATTCCCTTTTTAATAACTTTTTCAAAATTCAAAATTTTGAGTTGGTTCAAAAAGCAAAGTTGCGAATCTGATCAAGAGGAACAACTTTGGTATTTACAGATTTCTATGTTTCTATATAAAATTTGAAGTAATTTCAAATTCATTCAAATTCCAGTTTTTGTCCCCTTTTCGGTTTTAAAAAGTTATTCAAAAACTATTGAGTTTCAGAAAAAGTGTATATTAGCAAAGTTATAGGTTTTGTCAAATGGAACAACTTTCATATTGGAAGATTTTCATGTTTCAGTTTGAAATCCAAAGTAATTTTGATTTGAATCAAATTTGAAAAGTGTCCCCTTTTCTGTTTTTGAATGTAGTTCAAAAACTATTTGGAATTTGAAAATGTTCATATCGACAAAGTTGTAGACCTCTCTTTTCTGAACAACTTTGGTGTTTTGAGTTTTTGTCGCACAGTTCAAATTTTGGGAGATTTTTGCAAAATTCAGAAACCAGCCAAAAGTCAAACCCTAGACCCTAGCACTGTTCTTCTTCCCGTAGAGCCAGAGGCCAGGGGGGGCCCGGCCATGGCGCCGGCGCTGCGGCTGCAGCGCAGGCGGCTGCTCCCCACGCGCCACCAACCTGCCACCGATGTTCCCCTGTTCCCTCCGCGCTCGCACGCGAGCGCTGACCATCGCTCTCGGCCCCTACAGTGCCCAGCCGCCGCCGCCGCGTGGCCATCGCCGGCCGAGCATTGCGCCCGAGCCCCGGCTGCGCGCCAGCTTATCCGCCAGAGCGCAATCGAGTGCGCACGCCCCCGCAAACCTTAACCGCGTGACCTCGAGCTCTCTACCGTCCCATAGCCGCGGCTATATAAGCCGCCGGAGCCCGAGCTCCTCACCCCACCTCCGCCACCGTGGCCAGAGCTCTCCAGACACTCCGCCTCTCCACCTCCTAGCTCAGAAGCTCCGCCTTGAGCTCGTGAAGTTTTCCCACCCATCAATTTCACCTTCCCCGCCGCCGTTTGCCCGGCGTAAGCTCGCCGTCCCCATTCCCGGCCGAAACCCGGCGAGCTCGGGTTCGTGGAATTCGCCGTCTCCGGCCACAGATACCTTCTCCCGACCCCCGTGTTGTGTTCCTTGACCCCGTGCGACTCTAACCCGGCCCTTGCGGTCGCTGTTGTTGCTCAGGACCGCCGGACCGCCGGAGCGCCGCCGCGGTCATCTTCTCCCCCGAGCGTGTCGAGCCTCACCCTCGAGTCGAGCCTCACCCTCGAGTCGAGCCTCACCCTCGAGAACGAGTCGAGCCTCACCCTCGAGCCCTGCCTCCGACACGTGGTAAGCATCCGAGCCTTCGGCCTCTGCTTCAACTCCGTTTCGCCCGAGCCCCAAGTCACGCCTCGGGCAGAGGCCTGTTTCTCCGCTTCGCCCGAGCCCAAGCCTCGGCAAGCGCATGACCCTCCGCTTCGACCGAGCCCAAGCCTCGGCGACGCATGCTCTCCGTCTCGCCCGAGTCCGGCCTCGGACCGAGGCTCACTTCTCCGTTTCGCCCGAGCCCCGCGACTCGCCGAGCCCGGCCTAGAGGGAGCACAGTGCTCTTCTCTTTTTCTGATAGTTGTGAATAGTGTTCTGTTTTCTCTTTTTTGTATGATTTTCTGTGTGCATCCAAAAATTCTGAAATTTTTGTGGTAGACTCTTTATGCTCTGAAGTATTTTATAAAAATATGAAACTTGAGTTTTGTGCAAAAATTTGAAAATATAAAATTCCCCTTTTAATTGAAAAATGAAGGTTTTGGTATTTTTGGAGAGTGATTTATAACTCCAAAAATCATGAGACAAAATTTTGTGAGCTTCTTATGCCATGTTTAGTCTCTGGTAAAATTTTGAAGTCTTTTGGAACAAGTTGATTTTTTGAGCTTTTATTTTAATTGTTAAATAGTGCCTTTTGCTAATTAATGTCTGATTTTATTTGAGCACCTTAATGACCTCCAAAAATTATGAAATTTGTTTTTCCATCTATCTACACCATAATGAACTTATGTGATTAATTTGGTAATTTTTGGAGCAACTTCATAAAATGACCTTTTAAATAAATTAAGAAAATAGAAAGGATGGATTAGGGTTGGTAATAAGTGTTGATGATGTGATCTTTGGATTGATTGATGTTCATAGACCCCTACCCTTTGGTCTATGATGTTTGTGATGCTATGTTTGGTTGATGCTTAGGATAATTATAATAAGGTCTAGTTTAATCAATATTGCTTAAGGAAGAAATGGTTACCTTTTTATGCTCAACCTAGATTTCAATCATGCCTTGTTTAGAGTAATCTAGAATCAGTAGAATTGTCTTGTACCTTAACTCCATATCATCATTCTCATGAACATTCATCATTGCATACGTATAGTTGACGAAGAAGGACCTGAAGTCGAGGTAGCCACCGAAGGATCTGTTCCCGAGGCGACCCCGAGCTCCGACACCTACTCCTACCCCGAGTCTGCTCTTTTTGCCATCCAAGGCAAGCCCCGGTGCATTTAACCCTACCCTTGAATTTTATAAAATGATTTCCTTAAATGTTTTTGAGTTAAATTACTGCATTAGGTTTATAGGAGTTGGGTGATATCCTATCTGATGCATTATCCACCTTGACCACTGATACACCCGATACCTGCTTTCAAAAACTAGTTGCAAAATGCTTAGCAATGCTATACAATAGATTTGCAATAAAAATGCCAATTTCAAAAGTGTGATCACTTAAGAATATTTATGGGAATTTCTGGTTTACTCCCACTATTGGCTAAGTATCGGATCCGTACTTAGTCAATGGGAAGGAGAGGTTGTCCTTGCGTACGGTGCCGTCATGTCGTAGTCCGGGACTCGACAGTTGACACCGACCGGGACGGGTTGAAAAACTGACAGGACTGTTGCGCTTGGGTGAGATATAACCAAGGCACAGTTGCTGGCTGGAAAATTAGGGACCATCCGTATGGGGGCCTGCTGGGCAGGACTTGCAACTATTCACATACTACGGAAAGCTCTGGCTCCGAGAAATCCATTATTGGACCGACAACCGCGCACTGGGAGTGGAGAGATGGCGGAAGTAGCATGTACCCACGTGGGTTAGAGTCCCGGAATGGAGTGGTGTACTGTACTTCCGGGTGGCGTAGGACCGGGCCCAATAATGGAGGAATCGTGGAAGACGAGTTGGCATATGCAAGCTTGGGTGCTACATCTGCAGTGTGAATAGGGATCCTCAGCTGAGTATTCTTTATCCGGATTAACGTTGCTCCTCGGTTATGGAGACTTGTTCCATTGACTCTCAACGGAGAGTGGTTCTCAACTAGGAATGTTTTGAAATGTAAAATGAATCATGAATGATGAAGAATTGAGGAAATTCTGAACCTTTCAAAATAAAATAAGATTTACAAAAAAAATGCTTTTCTGCAAAATACTTGATCTTGCTTAAGCCTTACCTTGACTACCCTAAGCCTTTCATTCCTGAGTCTTCTCCCTTTTTCTTTAGTCGGGTAAGTCTTGTTGAGTACCTTTGTACTCAGGGTTTTATTACCCATGTTGCAGGTATGGCAGATTCCTCAGTATGCCTTGGACCCTGCTGTGTGACTGTTGTTCAGGAGGAGGCCGATGAGGCCGATGAGTGATTATTCACCCTCGGACGGGGTGATGTATCTTTACCTTTAGTTGTTGTCATATGCTACTCTGCCAACTCTATCTATTTGAACTATGGTCTGTAATAACTTCGCTTAAATTTATGATGAACCCTGGTTTGTAAAACTATTGTTATCTAAGTCTTCCGCTATTTACTCCGATGTTATTTGTCAAAATGTTAAAGAGATTGTAAATGAATTGTGAGATGATCCTGCGGACATCGGGCACTGATGTAGCCCAGTAGCGGAACCGGTCCTAATCTCTTGGCTGTACGGATCGACTGTCAGTGGTTGACGGTGATCAGTGGGCCATGGGATTAGAGCCGTTACGTTACAGAGTGGTATCAGAGCATCTCACTATGACGTTGCAATCTTTTTGCGAAAACTTCAAAATGTTTTTAACAAAAACTAAACTTGACTATTTTTGAGTCCAAATTGCTTCTCTCATCTCATCTTGTCTTTGGCAACTAGTAGCAAGACAACTTGTATAAAGCCCTATGTACCATACCTTAGTAATTGCATTGCCTTGTTCCGTAGGAACGATTCATGCATCATGTCACATTCACTTAAGTTTATAAAAGAGTTCGATGGGTTAGTGTGCCTATACCTTTTTCTTGCTAGCCTTTCTCACCTATAACCTCTTGTCCAGATATGGCCATCATCAAGCGGACTGCCCGCAAGTCGACTGGACCAAACGGTGTGCCGCGTCACCAGCTGGCGCCACGAACCGGGGAAGAAATTGGAGAATCCTCCGATGGTCGTCGCTTTCCCCGCCGCATCCGCAAGCAGCTGAAGGAGGAAATCAAGAATCTGAAGGCTGAAATGGAGAACATGGAGCATGACTTCTACCTTTCTCGCATGGAGTTTTATGAGGCACGAGCTTCCTTGGAACAGGCTAACCGGAACACGATTCGCGCTATCGAGCAGCGCAATGATGCTTGGACCCGCGAGGACGTGGTCAGAGCCCAGCTCCATGGACTGCAGCAATACACCGCCCAGATCGAGCAGTACAATGATATGCTTCACGAGGAAGTGCATCAACTGCATGATCAACTCCATCCCTTGGTACCCCCGGTTATGGAAGACCCCGAAGACGGAGTCGTGGAGGAACCTGAAGTGGAAAACAAGCCCGATCAGAACGTGGAAGTGGAACCTGCTGAAGATGTCCACGTTGAAGATGAAGAAGAGGAGGAAGAGCCTGAGCTTATCATCGAGGATGATGATGATGACGAAGAGTTGATCTTCGTCGATGATGACTAGACTCCTTGTGTCTGTACCATCTGCTTACCTAAAACCTTAGTCTAGGTTTGGGAGCGTTAGTCTGTCTGTTGCCAAGTCTGGCATGTATCTTTCTTTTCACATCTTTTCCCTTTATCGGCCTGTATCATCTGTCAGACACCTTATCAAGTCATCAGCCTTTGTATCAGAAGAAACTATCAGTTGTGTTGTTTGATTCTGGTGCATCGCATTCCTTCATCAGTCGCACTTTTGTCATCAAGCATGAGTTACCCATGGGGGAGTTAAAAGAAAGTTTCTGCATACTTTCGCCTGGAGGGCGGATAAATACTAAGGAAGTGGTCCGCAGTATACCAGTAATGTTGGGGAAACATGTCTTTCCTACCACCATGATAGTACTGCGCGATCAAGAGATAGATGTCATCTTAGGCATGAATTGGATGTGTCAGTATAAAGCCATGATTGACATCTTGAATAGAGTTGTGAGAGTGGATATTCCTAACAGTACCTCCAAACTCCTTCTCCAACTTCCTATGCCTTCAAAACCAGCTACCACACAGCTAAATGCTACCTATGATCAAGGGATCCGAGATATCCCCGTGGTCTGCGAGTTCCCTGATGTCTTTCCTGAAGATTTACCTGGTCTACCTCCTGACCGTGATGTTGAGTTTGCCATAGAGCTAAAGCCCGGGACTGCTCCTATAGCCCGTAGAGCTTATCGAATGCCTCCCAGAGAGTTGGCAGAGCTGAAGATCCAATTGCAAGAGCTATTGGATAAGGGTCTCATTCGCCCAAGTTCATCTCCTTGGGGCTGTCCTGCTATCTTTGTGAAGAAGAAGGACAAAAGCCTTCGTCTGTGCGTTGACTATCGCCCGCTCAACGAGGTCACCATCAAAAATAAATATCCCTTGCCTCGCATTGATCTTCTGTTTGACCAGTTATCTGGAGCCAGAGTGTTTTCCAAGATTGACCTCAGATCTGGCTATCACCAAATAAAGATTCGTCCCGAAGATATTCCCAAAACAGCTTTCACCACCAGATACGGCCTATATGAGTACTTGGTCATGTCTTTTGGCTTGACCAATGCCCCCGCTCATTTCATGTATCTCATGAACTCTGTGTTCATGCCAGAGCTCGATAAGTTTGTAGTCGTGTTCATTGACGACATCCTTGTTTATTCAAGAACTCCTGAAGATCATGCCATGCATCTTCGTGTCGTTCTCTCTCGTCTCAGAGATCACCAGCTGTATGCCAAGTTCATGTGAATTCTGGCTAGATCGAATTCAATTCCTTGGTCATGTCCTGTCCGCTGAAGGTGTGTCAGTTGACCCTGAAAAAGTGGCAGATATCTTGGATTGGAAGCCACCTACCACTGTCCGCGAAGTTCGCAGCTTCATGGGAATGGCTGGATACTATCGTCGTTTCATCCCAGACTTCTCCAGAGTTGCCAAGCCTATCACAGAGTTGTTAAAGAATTCCGTGGATTTTGTTTGGTCAACAGCCTGTGAGCAAGCTTTTCAAGCCTTGAAGAAACTGCTAACTACATCACCAGTCCTAGCTCAACCAGACATCGAGAAACCCTTTGATGTATACTGTGATGCATCTGGTACTGGGTTAGGCTGTGTTTTGATGCAAGAAGGTCGAGTGATCGCGTATGCCTCACGGCAGCTTAGGCGACATGAGGAGAATTATCCAACCCATGACCTTGAGTTAGCAGCAGTGGTACATGCTTTGAAGATATGGCGTCATTATCTGTTGGGCAGTGCCTGCAATGTGTACACCGATCATAAGAGCCTGAAGTATATCTTCACCCAAGAAGAACTGAACATGAGGCAGCGAAGATGGCTTGAGTTGATTAAAGATTATGATATCGAAGTGCATTACCATCCTGGTAAGGCAAATGTAGTTGCCGATGCCCTCAGTCGCAAGTCATACTGCAACTGTCTGACAACGAAGCCCTATGATCTTTCCTTGTGCCATGCTCTTGAAAGGATGGGTATTGAGATAGTTCCGCAAGGAAGCCTGAACAATGTCAGGATAGAAACATCGGTCAAGGAACAAGTCATCGCTGCACAGAAGGATAACCCTGGAATCAAGCACATCATCGAAAAGGTCCAGACCGGTAAGGCTGATTGTTTCAGGATCGATGATGTAGGAGTTGTTTGGTTCAAGAACCGTCTAGTAGTTCCTAAGGTGCCTGAGTTGAGACAGTCGATCCTTGATGAGGCACACCTGTCTAGGTTTTCCATCCACCCCGGCAGCAACAAGATGTACCAGGATCTAAGGCAGAGATTCTGGTGGACAAAGATGAAGATTGAAATCGCTCGCTATGTCGCTCGCTGTGATACTTGTCAGAAAGTCAAAGCCGTGCACATGAAGCCTGGAGGAGAATTGCAGCCTTTATTTGTACCTGCCTGGAAGTGGGAAGATATCAGCATGGATTTTATTAATGGGCTACCCAAGACTCGGAAAGGTTTTGATTCCATTTGGGTAATCGTGGACCGACTCACCAAACAAGCTCACTTTCTGCCAGTCAAGACCATTTACACCGTCCCCACATATGCCGCCTTGTACAAGAACAACATAGTGAAGCTTCATGGCATACCCAAGACCATTGTCTCGGACCGCGGTACCCAGTTTGTTGCAATGTTCTGGAAAGCGTTCCATACCTCACTTGGAACCCAACTCTTATACAGCACAGCGTATCATCCACAAACAGATGGACAAACTGAGCGAGTCAACCAAGTGTTAGAAGATATGTTGAGAGCATGTGCGCTCACCTTCGCAGATACTTGGGATGACTGTTTGCCCTTGGCGGAGTTCTCATATAATAACAGTTATCAAGAGAGCATCAAAATGGCACCCTTTGAAGCACTGTACGGTCGTCGTTGTCGTACACCCCTCAGTTGGTCTGAGCCCGGAGAAAGAGAATTCTTTGGAGTTGACCTGGTCAAAGATATGGAAGAGAAAGTCAAGCAGATACAAGAGAACATAAAGATTGCCCAATCCCGACAAAAGAGTTATGCTGACAAGAGACGTCGACCTCTGAAGTTTCAAGTTGGAGATTACGTATATCTCAAGGTCTCACCAACCAAAGGAGTCACTCGTTTTGGAGTAAAGGGAAAGTTAGCACCCCGCTACATTGGTCCGTTTGAGATTTTGGAATGTTGTGGCAAGGTAGCTTACAAGCTGAAGTTGCCCGCTCATCTCTCTGCTGTCCACAATGTTTTCCATGTCTCCCAACTCAAGAAGTGCCTCCGAGTACCAGAACATGTCGTGGAAGTTGAAGGTGTCGAGCTAGAGCCTGATCTATCCTACTCGGAATATCCAGTTCGCGTGTTGGATCACAAAGATCGAGTTACTCGAAGAACTACCACAAGGTGGTACAAAATCCAGTGGAACCAGCACTCAGAAGAAGAAGCTACTTGGGAATCTGAAGACTTCTTGGCAAAGAACTACCCCGACTTTCTCGAATCTCTGTCTATGTAAAGTTTTGCCTTTATCTCTTCTTTGTCCTTTCTTAAGACGCAGAATCTCGGGGCGAGATTTCTTTAAGGGGGGGAGGCTGTAACACCTCTGGTGTTTAAGCATGTAATTAACTTGACATATCATCATTAGCATCATTAATCATCTTGATCATGATTTCATGTATGCATTTGCTTAATGTATCATTTTATGTGATGTATCCCTATTGCAAAAACCCTTATTAGCCCACTTCTTCCTATAGGGGCAAAATGGTAATTTCACCTCTGTGCCTAGTTCTATGTAATTTTGTTCAAAGTTAGTGCCCTGATGTTTGATGCTTTGATCAAAGTTCAAAAATCAGATTTGAATTGAGTTTCCTTTTGCAAAACCCTAAAATCCCAAATCCTGGATTTATTCCCTTTTTAATAACTTTTTCAAAATTCAAAATTTTGAGTTGGTTCAAAAAGCAAAGTTGCGAATCTGATCAAGAGGAACAACTTTGGTATTTACAGATTTCTATGTTTCTATATAAAATTTGAAGTAATTTCAAATTCATTCAAATTCCAGTTTTTGTCCCCTTTTCGGTTTTAAAAAGTTATTCAAAAACTATTGAGTTTCAGAAAAAGTGTATATTAGCAAAGTTATAGGTTTTGTCAAATGGAACAACTTTCATATTGGAAGATTTTCAAGTTTCAGTTTGAAATCCAAAGTAATTTTGATTTGAATCAAATTTGAAAAGTGTCCCCTTTTCTGTTTTTGAATGTAGTTCAAAAACTATTTGGAATTTGAAAATGTTCATATTGACAAAGTTGTAGACCTCTCTTTTCTGAACAACTTTGGTGTTTTGAGTTTTTGTCGCACAGTTCAAATTTTGGGAGATTTTTGCAAAATTCAGAAACCAGCCAAAAGTCAAACCCTAGACCCTAGCACTGTTCTTCTTCCCGTAGAGCCAGAGGCCAGGGGGGGCCCGGCCATGGCGCCGGCGCTGCGGCTGCAGCGCAGGCGGCTGCTCCCCACGCGCCACCAACCTGCCACCGATGTTCCCCTGTTCCCTCCGCGCTCGCACGCGAGCGCTGACCATCGCTCTCGGCCCCTACAGTGCCCAGCCGCCGCCGCCGCGTGGCCATCGCCGGCCGAGCATTGCGCCCGAGCCCCGGCTGCGCGCCAGCTTATCCGCCAGAGCGCAATCGAGTGCGCACGCCCCCGCAAACCTTAACCGCGTGACCTCGAGCTCTCTACCGTCCCATAGCCGCGGCTATATAAGCCGCCGGAGCCCGAGCTCCTCACCCCACCTCCGCCACCGTGGCCAGAGCTCTCCAGACACTCCGCCTCTCCACCTCCTAGCTCAGAAGCTCCGCCTTGAGCTCGTGAAGTTTTCCCACCCTTCAATTTCACCTTCCCCGCCGCCGTTTGCCCGGCGTAAGCTCGCCGTCCCCATTCCTGGCCGAAACCCGGCGAGCTCGGGTTCGTGGAATTCGCCGTCTCCGGCCACAGATACCTTCTCCCGACCCCCGTGTTGTGTTCCTTGACCCCGTGCGACTCTAACCCGGCCCTTGCGGTCGCTGTTGTTGCTCAGGACCGCCGGACCGCCGGAGCGCCGCCGCGGTCATCTTCTCCCCCGAGCGTGTCGAGCCTCACCCTCGAGTCGAGCCTCACCCTCGAGTCGAGCCTCACCCTCGAGAACGAGTCGAGCCTCACCCTCGAGCCCTGCCTCCGACACGTGGTAAGCATCCGAGCCTTCGGCCTCTGCTTCAACTCCGTTTCGCCCGAGCCCCAAGTCACGCCTCGGGCAGAGGCCTGTTTCTCCGCTTCGCCCGAGCCCAAGCCTCGGCAAGCGCATGACCCTCCGCTTCGACCGAGCCCAAGCCTCGGCGACGCATGCTCTCCGTCTCGCCCGAGTCCGGCCTCGGACCGAGGCTCACTTCTCCGTTTCGCCCGAGCCCCGCGACTCGCCGAGCCCGGCCTAGAGGGAGCACAGTGCTCTTCTCTTTTTCTGATAGTTGTGAATAGTGTTCTGTTTTCTCTTTTTTGTATGATTTTCTGTGTGCATCCAAAAATTCTGAAATTTTTGTGGTAGACTCTTTATGCTCTGAAGTATTTTATAAAAATATGAAACTTGAGTTTTGTGCAAAAATTTGAAAATATAAAATTCCCCTTTTAATTGAAAAATGAAGGTTTTGGTATTTTTGGAGAGTGATTTATAACTCCAAAAATCATGAGACAAAATTTTGTGAGCTTCTTATGCCATGTTTAGTCTCTGGTAAAATTTTGAAGTCTTTTGGAACAAGTTGATTTTTTGAGCTTTTATTTTAATTGTTAAATAGTGCCTTTTGCTAATTAATGTCTGATTTTATTTGAGCACCTTAATGACCTCCAAAAATTATGAAATTTGTTTTTCCATCTATCTACACCATAATGAACTTATGTGATTAATTTGGTAATTTTTGGAGCAACTTCATAAAATGACCTTTTAAATAAATTAAGAAAATAGAAAGGATGGATTAGGGTTGGTAATAAGTGTTGATGATGTGATCTTTGGATTGATTGATGTTCATAGACCCCTACCCTTTGGTCTATGATGTTTGTGATGCTATGTTTGGTTGATGCTTAGGATAATTATAATAAGGTCTAGTTTAATCAATATTGCTTAAGGAAGAAATGGTTACCTTTTTATGCTCAACCTAGATTTCAATCATGCCTTGTTTAGAGTAATCTAGAATCAGTAGAATTGTCTTGTACCTTAACTCCATATCATCATTCTCATGAACATTCATCATTGCATCCGTATAGTTGACGAAGAAGGACCTGAAGTCGAGGTAGCCACCGAAGGATCTGTTCCCGAGGCGACCCCGAGCTCCGACACCTACTCCTACCCCGAGTCTGCTCTTTTTGCCATCCAAGGCAAGCCCCGGTGCATTTAACCCTACCCTTGAATTTTATAAAATGATTTCCTTAAATGTTTTTGAGTTAAATTACTGCATTAGGTTTATAGGAGTTGGGTGATATCCTATCTGATGCATTATCCACCTTGACCACTGATACACCCGATACCTGCTTTCAAAAACTAGTTGCAAAATGCTTAGCAATGCTATACAATAGATTTGCAATAAAAATGCCAATTTCAAAAGTGTGATCACTTAAGAATATTTATGGGAATTTCTGGTTTACTCCCACTATTGGCTAAGTATCGGATCCGTACTTAGTCAATGGGAAGGAGAGGTTGTCCTTGCGTACGGTGCCGTCATGTCGTAGTCCGGGACTCGACAGTTGACACCGACCGGGACGGGTTGAAAAACTGACAGGACTGTTGCGCTTGGGTGAGATATAACCAAGGCACAGTTGCTGGCTGGAAAATTAGGGACCATCCGTATGGGGGCCTGCTGGGCAGGACTTGCAACTATTCACATACTACGGAAAGCTCTGGCTCCGAGAAATCCATTATTGGACCGACAACCGCGCACTGGGAGTGGAGAGATGGCGGAAGTAGCATGTACCCACGTGGGTTAGAGTCCCGGAATGGAGTGGTGTACTGTACTTCCGGGTGGCGTAGGACCGGGCCCAATAATGGAGGAATCGTGGAAGACGAGTTGGCATATGCAAGCTTGGGTGCTACATCTGCAGTGTGAATAGGGATCCTCAGCTGAGTATTCTTTATCCGGATTAACGTTGCTCCTCGGTTATGGAGACTTGTTCCATTGACTCTCAACGGAGAGTGGTTCTCAACTAGGAATGTTTTGAAATGTAAAATGAATCATGAATGATGAAGAATTGAGGAAATTCTGAACCTTTCAAAATAAAATAAGATTTACAAAAAAAATGCTTTTCTGCAAAATACTTGATCTTGCTTAAGCCTTACCTTGACTACCCTAAGCCTTTCATTCCTGAGTCTTCTCCCTTTTTCTTTAGTCGGGTAAGTCTTGTTGAGTACCTTTGTACTCAGGGTTTTATTACCCATGTTGCAGGTATGGCAGATTCCTCAGTATGCCTTGGACCCTGCTGTGTGACTGTTGTTCAGGAGGAGGCCGATGAGGCCGATGAGTGATTATTCACCCTCGGACGGGGTGATGTATCTTTACCTTTAGTTGTTGTCATATGCTACTCTGCCAACTCTATCTATTTGAACTATGGTCTGTAATAACTTCGCTTAAATTTATGATGAACCCTGGTTTGTAAAACTATTGTTATCTAAGTCTTCCGCTATTTACTCCGATGTTATTTGTCAAAATGTTAAAGAGATTGTAACTGAATTGTGAGATGATCCTGCGGACATCGGGCACTGATGTAGCCCAGTAGCGGAACCGGTCCTAATCTCTTGGCTGTACGGATCGACTGTCAGTGGTTGACGGTGATCAGTGGGCCATGGGATTAGAGCCGTTACGTTACAAGGACTGCCGGTCAAGACTGATTCCAAAGTCTACCCCCAACGCAATGGAAAAGGTGATCCATGAGGGAACACTCCTGCCATCGCACTAGCAAGGTCGGCGGGAAAACGGGCGATGATGTCCTTCAGCACTAGATATGCTGCCCTGTTAGCTCCATCCTTGGCACAACTGCCCCTGGTGATTTCTGTTCATCCTGACCAGTGAGGCTTGGCAGGCAAGGCTTTGACCTTGATCTACACCAAGACCAACGAATCCTGATAGATCTCCTTATGCCACGAGTACCTGGGCTCCTGTCCCTCCTCATAGCCCACGGCCTACAGAATCCTCCAAAGGATAGTCGGCAACCCAAAGTAGGTCAAAAACGTCCTCTTGGTCAACTTGGTGGCCAAGCGGTGCCGTGGAACTCCTCTGCCTCCGGTGGCCTTGCGAGCAGTCAACTTAGTCTGGGCCATCTGTAGAAAAAAAAAGGGTTTCGAACTTGCGTGAGACGCACATTAAGTTGGCAAATTTTATGGAAAAGGGACAACTTTTAAATAAGGGGAGGTAATGTAAATGCAAGAATGTAAACACGATGCATGATCCTACTTACGTTCTCACTCACTAATAGTGACTCGTAAGTCCTAACGTTCTAGTCGTTGGCAAGAGCGATCTCTCATGCGTTATCTACTTGTTCTACTCAATCACGTAGTTAGTGTACCTGCAGAAGATTCATTTCAGCCCGAAGCAAATCCCAATGGTAAAAAAAACAACGGAGTATTGGCTCATATGTACGAATACATAGAAGCCAACACTAAACACCATGCAGCAATCCAGAAAACATACCCCAAAACATTGATACCCTCGTATGTGTCTGCGTTGAGCTCGCACATACTTGGTATAAGAACTCTCACCTAGACCGACGGTTGGACGGTCATGCTCTCATATCTTACAAAATCATTTATGCATTTTTCGTGATCGACGCATTCTCTTTTCCCTCGAGAATGGACCAACAAATAAAGATCCAGCATGAAGCAAAACCCTGAACCCGGTTAGCAGTTAAGCCACCTGAATCCTAATATAGGCTTAAGGACGAGACTGGGCACACTTAGTAATTGAAAATAGTTTTGAAAATAGTTTTTAAATACCCATTTTAGTTCGAAAATAGCTCCTGTCGGATGCAATAACTTGAACCATGCTCCGATACTAGCTGTCGCGGAACCGCCCTGATCATAAGAGCTCAAGTACTGTGTTAGTCAAATCTGTCTGACATCGACTCGTACTGGAACCCATATAACCCCGGTAGTCCGGAAATCTCGAAGGATTTCAACATCGTACAACATACAGGATCGCATCGTACAACATACAGGAGACATCACAGATAAACGAAACTGAATTTAAAACATCAAAGTGCGAAATTGAAACAGAGTTATTACAATACCGAATTTTAAAAGTGCGGAAGCTTAAAGCAGTTTTTGAAACACGACCACCACACATGTGGTCCAAATAAAACATTGTTTGATAACTTAACCCAACACGACTCACTCCTCCTTTTTCAGATAATGTGCCACCAGAAGTCTCAGTCCAGCAAAAGAGAAGGGAAAGCTTCTTGACGACCCTGCCCTGGGCCTACTCCTCATCACCTTCCACCGGGTAGAGGCAGTGCTTACAATAGCCATAGTACACCTGGCCATCTGCAACAAACGGGATAAACCCTGAGTACGGGAATGTACTCAGCTAGACTTACCTGTCCAACTGAAAATAAAGACACCAAGAGTATGCAAGGCTTTTTGGGGGAGCTGGGATCATTTAGTTGCAAAAAGCTCAAATTTAGGGAAGAAATATTTAATGTTATCAATGATTAGCCAGGTTTTAGACCTACCCCTTTATCTAGGTTTTGCATCTGATCTATTCACACACTCGAGTCTAGCAACAAAATAATATAACCATATCCAGTTGACTTATCCATATTTTAGTTGAACCTTAAAACATCACATGGAGTTGTATCGTGGTGAAGCTCGCCATAGTTTCCGACTAACCGGGGGAGACGGCGACTCGAATCGAATTCCAAACCAGCTGGTGAAATACCTTTAATACCAATCCACACTTTCTCCGTCGGGTCCATGCATTGGGTAACCGCTCGATGCTTGTTCGTGGTGGTAATCGTCGTGGTTCAAGCACGGACCGCCCAATTGGAACCTGGCGATGGCCATCCCAAGGCAGATCGCATTTCCATACTAGAGGGCGTGACTCGGGTTGATTCCAGCCCGAACAGCGTCTAACCGGCTTTGGGGTCGATGATTACGGCACCGACATATCCCTAAGTAAAAGGGCGCGTTCAAAAATGAACGAGGGCCAGCATAGATACAAACCTACACGATCCAACGGACGGACTGCCCCAAGTTTCCAAACTTGTGCCTTGCCTTCCAGTTGACCGTATTTCATTACTACTCTGGTTCTTTTCCACGATAGCAAATATAGCCAACCGTGATCCGGTAAATACCCATCAGGGGTATTACGGGAACATCCTTAACTACTACTTTTTATTAAGCAGACTAAGCAGTTCTATGGTATAAATAGATAACAGGATAACAAGGCAGGTACAACAAGAATCAAGGAAGGGTAATGCAGCAATTAGGATTCAATCAACTCCTATTCCTAATGCATCATAATATAAAATACTCAAGTAAATTAATTATAAAAACTGGGAGACTTAGGATGCTCCGGGGCTTTCCTTGGGAAAAGACTGAGGCCTCGTGAGCGGGGCACTCAGGCAGGTTAGTTTCTGGCTCGGGGTCGACTTCCTCGGTCCTGGGCAGCTCTGGTATCTCCTGCTCGTCGTTTACTTCCGGCTCCTGGTTGGGCTCCGGGGCTGTCGATCCTATTTGCAATGCGGTACATAATTAAATAATGCAAGGTGCAAAATGTTGGTATGAAAAGTATCGTTTCTTGCAAACCAACAAAACCAACTCGTTGAACAACTTTGACATTGAGGTAACTACTTAATTACCACATAAAACAAAACCATTATTTCAACTATTCCCTATTTAATAATTCAAAAGAACTTAGGTTTGAACTGCAAGTGCATTTTTCTTAACTCGGAAAAATCCACAAAAATTCCAGAAGGTAACTAACACTAACTGGACTTCACTGAATAATTTCCAGCCAGAAATAAAATGCAGAACAGCAGGTACAAAAAGTTGAAATAAACTGCTAAAAACGTAGTTTGAACTAACTCTTATCATGAAAAGTATCAAACAGTAGGTTTTATATTTTTCCTAGCTTCACCTATTCATAACCATTCTACTGTAGAAAATTCACTGCCTAAGCAAGAACATATCAACTTACACAAAATAAACAAGTTTATTCCTAAATAAACCATTTGAACTACAACCCTGCTGGAAAAGGGTGACATGCTCATTTTCATATTTTTCCAAGATTCTACTCCACATTTCATATTTATCAAGAAAGGTCCATGAAGAGAAACATTATATTATTCTATACATGAATTTCCTAAGAAAAACATAGAAAAGCACATTTGTACAGTAACTTCATATTTTTCCATATAACAACCTATATTTAATATTTTTTCTAACTGGAACATCACACACAGAGATTGCACAAATTTTTCCATATTTTATTTTGACATATAAAACACATTAACACTTATTCCAAGAAAACAGCCAAAAAGAACTTTAAACCATAACAGACACTTTTTCCACACAAACAGTGCCTCATATATTTTTTGCAGGTACTTAATATTATAAGGAACCTACACAAATTTTACCATGAATTAAATCGATCAGCAAACATATAAATCCATTTATCTCAACAAAAGCACATAAACTGAATTAAATAAAAATAGTAATATAAACTTTCACCAAAAATACTTTCATATTTTTTCATGATAGATCCACTCATGAGCAACCTACCAAAACTGAAAGAACCTCATTTGGACTTTTAAATCGTGCTACACAAAAATAATAAGCCTTTCTGGGAAATAAAACAAAAAGGAAAAACATTTAAATCTTCCCGGCCTGGCTTCGTGGACTTGGTCCATGGACCGCGGAGTGGCTGACGCGTGGGACCCGTGTGGTCAATGGACCCACTTGCCAGCGAGGCAGAGCAGGGGAGCGGCGCTGACCGGATGGCTCTCGCCGACGGTGACATCGCCGGCAACGGGGTGGTGCTCGGTGAGTTCGCCTCAACGAGGCGGACCCATCGGTGGTGATAGTTGGGCCAGTGCATGGCCGAAGCTCGCCGGCGGCGAGCGATGGCAGACGGCGGCGGCGGTGACGCACGGCTACGCCGTTCCCGGCGGTCGCCGGCCAAATTAACGGGGGCGATAGCTTTTGTGAACCCTAGGAAGGCTACTAGAAGGGTTGGTTCGGCCGGTGAAGCTCCGGTGGAGCTGGACCACGTGCGCGGCCATGGCGGCGTCCATGGCGCTCGGTCGGGCAAGAGTGGGAGGCTAGAGGGCAGTAGAGACCTCGCGGAGGTGTGTTCTCACCTTGCCTTGGTCTGACGAAGCTTGATGGCGAAGGAGGTAGGTGGCGAAGCTGAGGGTGGTGCGAAACATGTTCGGGCTCCGGGCGGCACTGATGGCGACCGCGGCGGCGCTTCTCGAGTTCCGGTGTCGGTGAAGCTCGGCGGATGGCGCGGAGGTGCGCACCGTGTGGTCTAGGTGATGGCGGAGTGTTGGCCGGAGTTAATCGGCCGGCGGTGGCTCGGCTAGGGCGGAACGGTGGTGCGGGCTTTTGGTGCCGAACGGTGGCGAGCAGTGAAGTGCTCGGCGCGTTCGCGGGAGAGGAGAGGGAGAGGGGGCAGGCGGTGTGTGCGAATGAGTGAGCGAGTGAGGGAGCGAAGGGAGACGCTCGGGTTTTGCTCGACGGAGCGGGCGGACGGCCGGACGTGGCGGGGGCCACGGCGGCGCGGCGGGCGAGGCAGGGCGCGATCAGCGAGGGGCTCAGCAGGCGAGGCACATGCGGAGAGGGTGAGGGAGATCGCTGGCGTGCTCCGGTGAAAGAAGATCTCGCGCGGAGTGGCCGGGATGGATTCGCAGCAGGGAAGAATGGCCACGTGGCCACGTCGTCGGCGTACGGCGTGGCGAGCGCGCGGGGTGCGCGGGCCTAGGCCGGAGAAAGGCCGAACGGGCCGAAAGTGAAGCACCGGGAAAAATCGTTTTTCCTTTTTCTTTTTCCAAAATTTTTCAAACTTTGATCAATCAAAAACAGTTTCAAAAATTCCAAACTAGGCTTTGACCCAAAAATAAAAGTTGCTCAAAATAATTTTCTCTACAACTTTTATATAAGACACTTTTCCTGAAAATCATTTTTACAACCTCCACATAAATAAAGTCAATTTTTGAGACATAAATCATTTATTTACCTTATTTTTATTTGTCAAACCATTTTGACTAGGTCAAGGTGTCAATATAAAGAGTATTAGATTCAATATTCTCTATTTAATAAAATTATTTGCCAAGTCAGAAATCCATTTAAACCATCAAGTCCAATAGAAATAAAAAATCCAAATAAATAAACCAAGGACAAGAAGCACTTTCATGCACAAAAATGATGCAATGCATTGCTTATGGGTTTTAGTAGCTAAAAGTAGTTCCTAATGCAGTGCTTGACACTAGGGTGTCACAGAAATAGCTTCTGCGTCGGTGATCTCTGGAATCATGAGGCGCATGTTGGAGAATCGTCGGATGTAGCTCCGGAGGCTTTCGTTGTGCTCCTGGTGGACGTTTTGGAGATCATAGCACATTCCTGGCTGAACACAGGTGGCGCTGTATGTCTTGATGAAGACTTCCTTCAGTTGCTCCCAGGTGTCGATGGTGTTCTCGGCGAGCTTGTGGAGCCAACTGTTGGCTGAAGACGACAACATGACGGGGAGGTACTTGGCCATCACGTCAGATCCTCCTCCGGCTGCTTGAATAGCGATTTCGTACGTGGTGAGCCACTGCTCCGGGTTGGCCTTTCTGTCGTACTTGTCCATCGTGGTGACTTCGAACACTTGAGGCCATTGTACAGCTCGGAGCCGGGAGGTGAAAGGGCGTGGCCCTGTCGAGGCGTCGGGAGCCGGAGCTTGATCACGGGCGCGATTGCCTTGGGAGACTTCCTGGTCGCGACGTGGCGGCGATCTCCGTCGGCGTGAAGGATGCGGGCTTGGCGGCGTTCCGCTGTACAACGATCCGGAGGGTGAGGCATAGCGGCCTCTCTCGTTGCACTGCACGGTGGCAGCCTTGACATGGGCGACAACCTTCTGTAGCTCCAGGGTTAGTGGAAGCTTGGAGAGTTCGTTGTAGACGACAGCGAGGTTGGCGCTTGGAGTCGGGTAGACGGGCTGGTCATCGACCCTGTCGAATTCGTAGATGAGGTTGCGGCCTCCAGCGTTGTCACGATCCCGACGTCGGTCGTTATCGCGATGTTCCCGATCTCGGCGCTCCTGGTCGCGTTGCTCGTCATCACGTCGGCGTTGCCGGTCGATGTTGCGTTGCTCCCGATTGGAGTGTTCGCCTTCCGCTTCATTTGGCGGTGGAGGACTGTCGGCGGAGACGTTGAAGATGATGCCGCCGCGATACGGCAGGAAGTCAGCCCCGGAGTCGGTGGAGATGACGGTCGTGGACCGCATAGAGGTGGAGTTGTTTGTCGTGGTAGATCTGGACGCCGAACTCTCTGAGACAGTGTCGCCGGAGAACTCTTGGAGAGTCACCATGCTGACGAGTGGAGATGGAGTCATTCGGTCGCGCTTGCTCATCGGAGCCATATCGTCGGAGCCAAAAAATTGGAGCTGGTCGGAGAGCTGTCGCAGCGCCTGGTGCTGATATGTAGGAGCCACACCGCGGAGCCCGAAGGGCATGGACATTCGAGACGAAGTGCGGCGACGTGTCGGATGCAGATCCGATCTGGGGCGGCGGGTGGGTCGGGCACTGGGGACTTCCAATGGTGCACCTAAAAACTGCTCAAGGCAAGATTGGTCGGAAAGCTGTATACGAGCTACCTCGATGGCGTCGATGCATTTGGCAATTCCTTGATTGGCTCAGTCGATGGCTTTGATCAGGTCATCGCAAGGGACGATTCTTGACGGGCGGCGTGTCAGCTTGGTGACACTGCGGATGGACGGCAGAGCGTCCGGCGCAGGAAGCTGCGCAGATTCCATGATTTCCGGAGCAGGAGCGTGGTCGCCCACGGTCCAGATCATATAGATCCGATCTGAAAAGTGGTGCCCGACTCTAGAAGAACCATGGAGCGAGGGAAAGTAACCGCTTGGCAGATCATGGTGTCGTAGCACACACCCCCTACATGTCGTGCCAACTGTCGACGAAATATGGTCGATAGTCTACCGAGGGGTATGCCCAAGGTAGTAGATTGAGCGGCGGAGGCGTGCGTGACGTCTGCAAAGCGTAAACACAGGGATGAGAGACGGCGATTTAGACAGGTTCAGGCCAGCAAGTCGCCGTAATACCCTACGTCCTGTGTTCTGGTGGCTAGTTTGTATTGATGGATTGGAATATGGCGTGCTTTGGAGGGGATCCCTGCTCACCTTATATAGCTGGGGAGCAGGGTTACAACTTGCTGAATCCTAATAGATTACAATCGGTTCCTTTTGGCAATGAATCCGGGTCTATCTATTCGGATCTTCCTTGTCGAGCAAGTCATCAGGAGAGTCCTTGGCGGCCACGACGGCCTAGTCGCGGGCCGCAAAGCCTCCTAGCTGGGCCGCATCTGTAGAAGAGCCCAAGTCGTGCCATGGGGTATACGGGTGTATTATCCCCACATGCATGACATCTCTCAATGATCTTGATTGATTCTGCTTTAGGGACACATTTTCTCAAAAGACCATCATTGCAGACTCTATAAAGGTATGGCTCATCCCAAAGATGTACCCGACTCTCTTGTATGAGCTTATTTTTGTTTGCTCCTGATGGTACATGTCCTACAACCATAAAATTCACAATATTCGCATACCAGGGGTTGGAGTTCTTGATCTTGAGAAGTGTGTCGTCCCTGAGATAGTCATTGATTGGCAGATCCTGTGCGTCTTGGAATTGCATTCTGGACAAGTGATCGGCAACAAAATTTCCTACTCCTTTTTTATCTTTTATTTCTAAGTCAAATTCTTGGAGTCGCAAGATCCATCTTATTAAATGTGGTTTAGCATCTTTCTTAGTGAGCAAGTATTTCAAAGCAGCATGATCGGTATGAACAATTACTTTTGGTCTAACTAAGTAAGATCTAAACTTATCAATAGCAAAAACAACAGCTAAGAGCTCTTTTTCAGTTGTTGCATAATTAAGTTGAGGTCCAGCCAAAGTTTTGCTAGCATAAGAGATTGCATGATGCTTTTTATCTTTTGTTTGACCAAGAACGGCACCAACAGCATAATCACTCGCATCACACATTATTTCAAAAGTAAGCGTCCAATCAGGGGGTTGGATGATTGGCGCAGAGACAAGTGCTTTCTTGAGAATGTAAAAAGCATTTAAGCACTCATCATTAAAATCAAAGGGTGCATCTTTAGCAAGCAGGTTTGTTAAAGGACGAGCAATTTGAGAGAAGTCTTTTACAAAGCGCCTATAAAAACCAGCATGCCCAAGAAAACTTCTAACACCCTTGGCATTCGTGGGAGGTGGAAGTTGCTCTATGACTTCTATCTTAGATCTATCCACCTCGATCCCACGGTCGGACACTCTATGTCCTAGCACTATGCCTTCTCGAACCATGAAATGTCATTTTTCCCAATTTAGGACTAAGTGCTTTTCCTCACATCTTTGTAAGACCTTGTCCAAATTTTTGAGACAATCATCAAAGGTTTTTCCATAGACAGAGAAATCATCCATGAATACCTCCATGATTTGCTCGATCATGTCAGAGAAGATGGACATCATGGACCTTTGGAAAGAAGTGGGAGCATTGCATAAACCAAAAGACATACGGCGATATGCATATGTCCCATAAGGGCATGTGAAGGTGGTCTTACTTTGGTCGTCGGGATGTATGGGAATTTGATGATAACCCGAATAACCATCAAGGAAACAAAAGAAAGTGTGTTTTGCTAACCGTTCCAACATTTCGTCAATGAACGGCAACAGAAAGTGATCTTTCTTTGTAGCCTTGTTAAGCCTACGGTAATCTATGCACATCCTCCAACCCGTAATGGTTTGTTGAGGGATCAACTCATTTTTATCATTTTGAACAACTGTCATGCCTCCCTTCTTAGGCACGACTTGCATTGGGCTAACCCACTCACTATTTGGAACAGGGTAGATTATGCCCGCGTGTAAGAGTTTTAAGACTTCTTTCTTCACAACTTCTCTCATCACATTGTTCAACCTTCTTTGAGGCTCCCTAGAAGGTGTGGATTCAGGATCAATAGGAATGCGATGAGAACAAAGAGCGGGACTAATCCCTTTAAGATCTTGAAGAGAGTAGCCTAATACAGATCGATATTTCTCTAAAACAGTGATGAGTTGAAAGTTCTCCTCAATAGAAAGTTTATCACTAATGATTACAGGAGATTCTCGATCACCATTGAGGAACACATACTTGAGACCTGAGGGGAGGGGTTTGAGTTCAATGGGAGGTTTTGATGGTGGTTCAGACTCCTTCAAATCTATGGGTTCATCCAAGTTGTCCTCTTCTTGGATAAAATGTTGAGCATCATCTTCAAGATTTGTTTCAAAAGATTCTAGAAGAGAGGTTGTCGTCACTTCCTCCATTGGAATACGCTCGGGATTTGACTCTGCTTTTGAATTTGCAGATTGTGTTAAGGGAATAGAAAGGTTCACAATTTTCCCGAGGTTGACATGAAGGCTCCCCGATTGTTGACCTTCTTGTAGGAGCTTTTCAAGGGGATGCCCAATCAAAAGATCAAAATCAGAAATCTCGAAGATATAGAAGTTTAAGAGAATTGTGATTTCATTGATTGTGATTGGGACCATGCGTGCAATTCCATTACACTTTATGACTTCTCCAGATGGAATTTTGAGGAGTTTCTTAGTCGGAGTCAGAGGTTCATCACCAACAAAGAGGGCATATGCTAGAGAATCAGACATGATGCTCACTCCGACGGTGGGATTGTAAAAAGTGTCTAATGCAACATCTTTCATGAAACAACGAATGGTTGTGGAAGGAGAAATGATTCGAATTACTTCGGATGAAGTTTCAGCCTCCTTAAGCCACTCATTGCTCATGATGGATGTTAGCTCTTTGATCGTATCCTTGAGATATCTTGGAGAATGAAGGTTTGGAGTAGATGCGGAAGATCTCTTTTGCACGGGGAAATTCGAGGTATTTCCATAATCGGAATCACAGAAAAGATTATCCTCGATTTCAAAAGGGAATTCCAAAGGTTGAATTTCTTCTTTCTTTGGAAGAGTTAGGTTTTGTGGTGTTTGTGGTTCAGGGGAGATAGCTAAATCATGGAATTGGAATGGTTGTGATTTAACTATTTGGACCTCTTCTTCTTGCTTGGGAGATGTTGCCTTCTCTTCCTCTGGGAGCTCCTCATGAATGTCGGTGTAAGGAGTGTTTTCAAGGATTTTATCAAGAATGGACCTCGCTTCACTTGTAGACAAATGAAGGAAAGCTTCTCCAGAGGCTATATTAAGGAATTGTGCAGAGTCCTTGCTAAGACCCATATAAAAATGTTGTAAAAGCATTGGGTCAGGTATAGCGAGGTCAGGGCCTGAAGAGACAAGATCTGTAAAACAGACCCATGATGCACCTAGAGGCTCCTTCTGTTTTTGCTTAAAGGTTAGGACCTCCGTTTGAAGATGGACAACATGAGAAATGGGAAAGAAGGCTACACAAAAATTGGTTTGAAGGGTTTCCCATTCTCCTTGCACACTCTCTACGTGGTGAGCATACCAATGTTTAGCTATCCCCGTCAAAGAAAATGGGAATAGCTTCCATTTCAGGGTATCTCGTGTCATGCCTTGAATATGAAGACATGAGCACAATTGCTCAAATTCACGCAGATGAGTATATGGACTGTCATCTTCGCTCCCAGAAAAGGGATTTTCCTGAACCATCGCTATAAAACCAGGGCGAAGCTCATAGCGAACAGCCAAGATGGCTTTGGATGATTTAGGTGGCTCCAAACTAGCGCCCTTTGGAGCACCATATTGAAAGAGAGGCGTTTGATCCATGATGTAAAAAGGAAAATGAAAAAGATAAATAGGCGACTCAATTCTATATTAAGAACAGCTACTGTTCCCCGGCAACGGCGCCAAAAAGCTTGTTGACACCTAAAGTGGCAAACAGGTAAACCGCAAGCGTACGGTTGTCAAGGTAGCCTTCACCAGGAGTATTCCAAGTATTGTATTTTCCACAGGGAACATGAAGTGGTCTTAACAAAGAACTAAGCTCGTCCTATGATGACACAAGGGTATAAGATAGATTGGGTAGAGAGGATCTCTATGGTTATGAAACTAGATATATAAGGTAGATACAAAGGTTGTTCACTTCGGGTCACTAAGCCGTTTAGCACAGGAAGACCTATGTTTTAATAACTTGGCCAAACGTGGTGGAATCAAAGGCTAGATAGGGATGTCACCACCTACTAGCTACCACAAACAAACCGTTGAACAAGCCGCAGACACAGGTAAGCGTATAATCTAGACACCACGTCTACACTATATCTTACTACTCTAATCCGAATTCCGATGATATTGACTAGAGTACCGGGTTAAGGGCGGTGAACCAATGAACAACAAAAGTAAATACTTTACTTTAACTAAGGATCAAAAACCCATAAAAGAATTTTGAATGCTTACTTACAAACAAGGTCGCATCCGCCGAGGCACATCTTGGAGGAGACTCCCGACAGGCCCGGGACTTCCTCTGCACTCTCCTCACTCTCTCCCTATGATTGATAGTACTACAACTAGAGAGTAGTTTCTCCTTGGTGTGTCTTGAATGAGAGGGGTGAGGGGGTATTTATAGTCCTAGGGGATGAATGAGAGCCACTCAATGTGCCATGTCAGCGATCCGTGTGACGTTCCTTCTCCTTCCTTGGATGATAACCGCCATAGATTGGATGGCCAAGATCACTTGGATGCATGCCTTCATGCACCAACGTCGGTGGGTCAAATTGGACTCATTTAGCCACCAAGGGGGGGTCGGCCGACCCCCCAATGACTGGTGGGGCCACCCCCCAATTGTGGGACCTCTTTCTTGCATGTGTACGAGTAGATTGGTGTAGAAGAAAGGGTCAGGAGGGGGTCGGGCGACCCCCCCATGATGGGTTGGACCTTCCCCCTTGCTTGTGGGCCCTCTACACCTCCTCTAGTGTGGGTATGAAGTGGTGGGACCAATTAGTCACGTTGGTGTTTCACTTTGTGGGCCATTCAATCTGCGTTCCTTTATTCTGAGCCGTCCAGAGGAAACACACTTTGATCCGGTGGTTGGTGTTCCTTGGGAGTGTGTTGTGAGGATCACGGAGGCTTGTCATCATGAGTGAGGCCAAGTGGGGGTCATAGGGGGGTCGGGCGACCCCCCCTTGGGTCGGCCAACCCTAGGGTGCACCTCCCTTGGTCCCACTTTCTTCAATATTTCACCTGCACGCTTCAAAAGTCCATGTACATGTGGAACCAAGTTATTTGTATAAAATTAGGTCATGTTAAACTCATTTCCTTCCAAAGGTGACACTTTGTTGACAGGTTTGGCCATGCAAAACTATGACGAAAATACCGTCAACACATACTCAGCCTCTGTTGTAGACTGGGCGACACTAAACTGCATGCGAGAAGACCAAGAAACAAGAGAAGAGCCCAAAAACTGACAAGTCCCAGAAGTGGACTTGCGATCAAGTCGGCAACCAGCAAAATTAGCATCAGAGTAACTGCAAAGGGAGAGGGTGGAAGAAGTAGAATACCAAAGCCCAAACTCAGGTGTGAAACGAAGGTACCTCATGATGCGCTTGACCGCCTGACGGTGAGAGGTGTGCGGCGATGACTGAAATCGTGCGCAAAGACATACCGCGAATTGAATGTCTGGGCGTGTCGCCGTCAGGTACAACAGCGATCCGATCATAATCTGGTACTCCTTCTGGTCCACGGCTTCTCCATCCTCGTCCGCATCCAGGGCCGTCGTGGTGGACATGGGTGTTGGAAGAGGCTTGGCCTCACCCATATCGAACTTGTTCACTATGTCCTTTGTATACTTGCCCTGGTGCACAAACGTCCCTTCTCGGGATTGCTTGACTTGCAACCCGAGAAAGAAAGTCAACTCACCGATCATGCTCATCTCAAATTCCCTACTCATTGTATCTGCAAACTTGGCAACCAAAGCATGAGAAGAACCACTGAAAATGATATCATCCACGTAAATCTGAACCAAGAGAGTGTCATTGCCTTGCTTGAGGAGAAAGAGAGTTTTATCTACACATCCCATTTTAAAACCCTTAGCAAGCAAAAAAGATTTCAACCTATCATACCAGGCTCTAGGGGCTTGTTTCAAACCATACAAAGCTTTGTGAAGTTTAAAAACATGGTTTGGAAACTTGGGATTTTCAAAACTGGGGGGTTGTTTCACATACACCTCTTCTTCTATGTAGCCATTTAGGAAGGCACTCTTGACATCCATTTCAACAAGTTTAAACCCTTTGGATGCAGCAAAAGCCAAGAGGATCCTAATTGCATCCAAACGGGCTACAGGAGCAAAAGTCTCCTCATAGTCTATCCCCTCCTTCTGACTATACCCCTGGGCTACAAGTCTGGCCTTGTTTCTCACAATGTGGCCATCCTCTCCTTGTTTGTTTTTGAAAACCCATTTTGTCCCAATAGGATAACACTCAGGAGGAGGTGGAACTAGAACCCAAACCTGATTTCTCTCAAAATTTTCTAACTCCTCATGCATGGCATTTACCCAATCTGGATAAGACAAAGCGTGTCCAACATCTCGGGGTTCAAAATCAGCAACATATGCAGAATGAGCAAAGTGAGAGATTTGTTGTGGCCTTGACCGAGTGACACGTTCATTGATGTTGCGATCATTTGTTGAGGAGGGTGTTAGTGCTGAATGTGTCAGGGCGCCTCTCTAGCTGATGTGACCTCCCCCATGTTGATGGTCCTTAAACACTTGTTTTACCATCAACATTTTACCCAAAAATTCACCAAAAAGGCACGAAAAGTAGTCAAATCGTTTTTAAACTAACCAAATTCCACATGTCCATAGATTTTTATTTGAATATAGGATTTCGACCAAATTTGGAGAATGGACCCACCAGGGGCCGAGACCACTCACCAGGGCCCATTTGGGCCCTAGTGGGGTGGCGCCCGCCACCTAGGTGGTGCCCAAACTTCTCCCCTGCCACGTCACTGATCCGTGTGACCACCCCAGGGCCAAATCTTAGCCCTCGGTCACTGTTAACGGAAGTTATAGCATGTTTTACCTTATCAAAATACCGTCAACAGGCCTCGGTTTCAAGGAAGTATAGCATATCATGAGGATATTTATCACTAATAAGTTCCACTTGTACTCTTAGCTTGTGAACTTGTAGGAGATGGCAAAATGAACAAAATGAGGCCAGGTGGGCCCACCAAGGGGGTCGGCCGACCCCACCTTGGTGGCCACCTCGGCTAGGGTGACATGGCACGATCCAAGAGAAGCATGCTCAGGCCAATATCAACCCTTGGATCAAACATGTGCTTTTACTCAATGGTGCAAGATGAGAAGCACATGGATTCATGGGTCCACACCGAAACCAAATGCAACCAACTTCACAAGACTTGCTCCATGACATGTGGGGTCACCAAGGGAGAGAAGAAGGTGGGCCAGCCCTGTCATAGGGGGGTCGGCCGACCCCACCTTGGTGGGCCCTGGCTACACTATTCAGCCTGGTGACATCAGCACCTTCTAGAAGCAAAGTGGTGGGCCCACCTGTCATTGGCTCGGGTTGGCCGACCCCAGGGTGAATCCCATCCAATGTCGGTTGCTTGCACATGTTTCACTCGTGATGAAATCAAGGCCATCCATCCATGGCGGTTACTATGGCGGTTTGATCCAATGGCCAAGGAAGGAGAGCACGCGGATCGCTGACGTGGCACCGGAGTAGCCGCTACTCCACCTCCAAGCTATAAATACCCCCCCTAGAGCTCTTCATTTGTATGCATCCAAGGAGAGAAAGCCTACTTAGTAGCTTTAGTGTTAGAAGAGAGGGAAGGGAGTGAGGAGTTCCACGGAGGAGACCCGGCCTGTCGGGAGTTTTCTCCATGGAGCGCCTCAGCGGATGTGATTCTTCTTGTAAGTGTTACATCTGAGTCCTTCTAGTATTTAATATTCTGGTCTGGTAATTTAAGTTTATAGTTCTTTTACATGGGACATTGCTTTACTTTGTTGAAGTGCCCTCGGCCTATTAAGCTTAGCTTTAGAGTAGTAAGATTAGTGTAGACCTGGTGTCTAGGCTATATCTTGCCAGTGTGGACTTCTTGTCGCACTTGTGTAGACGCCTGGTGGTAGGGTGACAGACACAGCTAGTGCTTGGAGTTCCTCTCAAGTGTTGTAGGCAAGTTGAAAATAATAGTTGGGTAGCAGCATTGCCGCCTCAGTAGTTGTTAGGTGGAAAACCTTTTAATCAACTATTGTTTCGTCCTTCGCCCCCAGTAAGGAATGAAGTGGTAAACCTCAGTACTCTTAGAAAACCAGAACCAGATATTGATATTAGGAAGACCTCTCTATCCCAGTTATCATATACCCTTTGATCATCCTTTGACGACCCTACTTCTAGTTAATCCACTTCACGTTCCCTGTGGAAATACGATACCTGGAATACTCCCGGTGAAGAGCTACAATTGACTACCGTGCGCTTGCGGTATATCCGTTTGCCACTTCTGGTGTCAACAAGCATCTCTAGTGCCGCTGCCGGGGATTAGGCTCCATAGTCTAGTTCTAGTGGTTGCATTAAGAAGTGTCAACAAGCTTTTCTGGCGCCGTTGCCGGGGAACGGTAGCTGTGTTAGCTAGAACAAAGTCGTTAAAGTTATCATAGTTTGATTAGAACTTTTATTTCATAAATCAATATGGATCAAACAACCCTTTTTGACTACGCTGCTCCATCGGGCGCTGAGTTGGAGCCGCCTAGTTCATCTCATGCCATTTTAGCAGTTCGCTATGAGCTTCGCCCTAGCCTCATAGCGATGGTTCAGGAGAATCCCTTTTCAGGAGATGTAGATGAGAATCCTTATACCCACCTACGTGATTTCGAACAACTTTGTTCGTGTATTCACATCCAAGGGATGAGGCGAGTCACTCTTAAGTGGAAGCTATTTTCGTTCTCGTTAACAAGAAAAGCTAGACGCTGGTATACACGCTACGTTGGTAGTGTGAACGGAGAATGGGAGAAACTACAAGCCATGTTCTGCTTAATGTACTTTCCCATATCCCGCGTAGCTCGTCTTCGTAGAGATATGCTAAACTTCAAACAAGACAAGAAGGAATCTCTAGGTGCGGCCTGGGCACGACTTACAGACTTAGCATCCTCTGGCCCAGATTTAGCTATAACCGAGCCAACCCTTATGCAACATTTCTATCTCGGTCTTAGCCAAAACTCCGCATAATTCCTTGATTTAGCATCTAAAGGAGCTTTCCTCCATTTACCCATTAGTGAAGGTAAGGAAGTCCTTGCGACCATTCTCAAGAATACCCCCTACACCGATGACCATGGTGAAACTCTAGAGGAAGATCAAACTCCTAGGGATGAACCCATGACAGCCGAAACTCCTTTACCAATACCCCAAGCTGTCAAACCTGAACCACAACCACCTACTCCTCCAAAGGAAGAAGTAATTCATCCTTTGGATTATCCTCTAAATATCGAGACAGATCTTTTCGTCGATTATGGCAATGTCTCGAAACAACCTGTGCAGAAGAGATCCACAGCCCGTAGAGCTCCTAATAACCACATGCCAACCCAGTTTGAGGCAAGTTACCTTAAGACGACTGCCCAGGAGCTCATGTCTATTATGAGCAACGAATGGTTCAGGGAGGCTGAAGCATCTTTAGATGTCGTTAAGCTTCTGACCTGTTTCACATCCATACCGTGTGCCATCAACAAGACGGCTGTAGATTCCCTCTATGATCCCGCTGTAGGAGTAAATTTAATGTCTAAATCATTGATGTTAACACTCCTAGGTGAGGAACCGCTAAACCCAACCAATAAATTCCTTAAGCTTCCTTCTGGAAAATTGGTCGAGAGTTGCGGGATTGCACAGAATATTTCTATCACAATTAACAAGGTTAGCTTCCTCGCAAACTTCTATGTCTTTGACGTAGACGAGGTCGACTTGTTAATTGGGCACCCACTCATGAGATTCATTGAGGGATTTTGTGAAGGGAGCCTTAAGGGTCACCTTGGGAAGGATCTAGATCTTTCAGTTCCTTTTGCCGGCTCCGTTAATTCGATAGCCGAACCAAAACCCGAGCCTGATCCAATAGAGGAGGTGATGTCGGTATCTTCACTAGAAACTTCTCAACCCGATCTAGAAGAAGACGCCCATGACTTTATCCAAGAAGAAGACACTGATTTAGATGAACCGTTAGACTTGGATGAGTCTAAACCTCCACCAAAAGCCTCTATAGAGCTTAAGCCACTTCCTTTTGGGCTTAAGTATGTCTTCCTTAATGGTGACAGAGAGACTCCCGTGATCATTAGTGATCGACTTACAACGGAAGAAGTTTCTAAACTCATCACCGTCTTAGAAAAACACCGATCCGTCTTAGGATATTCATTGCAAGATCTCAAGGGAATTAGTCCCGCTCTTTGCACACATCGCATTCCAATCAAACCCGATGCTACACCTTCTAGAGAGCCACAAAGGAGGCTCAACAATGCGATGAGAGAAGTAGTAAAGAAGGAGGTCTTGAAGCTCTTGCACGCGGGCATAATCTACCGTGTTCCAAACAGCGAGTGGGTCAGCCCCGTCCAAGTAGTTCCTAAGAAAGGAGGAATGACGGTCGTTAAAAATCAAAACAACGAATTGATTCCACAACAAACTGTCACGGGATGGAGAATGTGCATAGACTACCAAAAACTTAACAAGGCCACAAAGAAAGACCACTTTCCGTTGCCATTCATCGATGAGATGTTGGAACGGCTAGCGAAACATTCCTTCTTTTGTTTCCTTGATGGGTATTCGGGGTACCATCAAATTCCAATCCATCCCGACGACCAAAGTAAGACCACGTTCACATGCCCCTATGGGACATATGCATACAGGCGCATGTCATTTGGCCTGTGCAATGCCCCTGCTTCATTTCAGAGGTGCATGATGTCCATCTTATCGGTAATGATAGAAGAAATCATGGAAGTTTTCATGGACGACTTTTTAGTCTATGGAACAACCTTTGATCACTGCTTAGAGAATCTGGACTGTGTCTTACAACGCTGTCAAGAAAAGTACTTGATCTTGAACTGGGAGAAATGTCACTTCATTGTTCGAGAAGGGATAGGCTAGACTTACCTTAGGCTTTGAGGTGGGGCCCACAGACCCCAGTTAGGGGGTCGGGCGATCCCTATATGGGGCCCACCTGCAACAAGGGTTGCACAATAGCGTAGATGGGCTCGAGCCGGGTACGTGACCGCGCCGGACACACATCAAGGGGGTCGGGCGACCCCGCCTCGGGGAGGTTCGACTCGCAGATGAGTTCACCGCGGCAAGAGGATAACAACCCCTGGAGATAAACCCCAAATCCAAAACCGATGAGGTCGGCCGATCCCTACCTTACGGGATTGGAACGGCGGCGCGACGGACTCTGTGAAGTTACGAGTTTTCCGCGGCGATCCCGTGAAAATCAGCATCGTAGTCATCTGCAGCCGCTATTTAACCATGCACCCATCTCCTTCTTCCTCCTGCTCGCAATTCCACGCAAGGCCAGAGCCTCCTAGCCTTCCGTGCACTCTCCTCCGCGACCCAAAACACTAGCCATGGCACCCACTAGTAAGCCTACGCGCCCTGCAACACCTATGCCACGACGGGCCCTAGCCGAAGATCTAGAGCAGGCCCTCACGATCAACGTGATCGATGCGGTGTCGCTGGCCATCGTACCTCCACCAGGGGGGCTGGACGGGCCGGTGGCAGGGTCGCCCGATCCCACCAGGGGTCGGCCGATCACCCCCCGTCCATCGCCTCGCGCGGCGGCATCGTCCCGCTCGCTGACTCCAAGAAGGGGGATCAGGAAATCCCCCGGCCGCTCCATCACGCCGACTAGGCCGACCATGGGGCAACTCGCACTGAAGGGGAAGACCCCGCCGGAGGAGAACCCGCGCGCGATCTCCACGACAACGGGGAGTACAGAGTAGACTTCGTCGTACTCCCCGTCGACGCCCACGTTCTGGAAGACCCATCGGATCATGGCCGGTGGGCATGGCCGAGGGAAGGTGGTCGTCCCTTCTCTCAACACGGAAGAGAAGGGTGAGCTGCGGGAGTCCCTGGAGTCTCAGGCTTCTATTCGGCGGAGGATGGACCCTCCGTCGATCAAGGGACCGCCGGGACAATTCGAGGAGAAAGACGAGAAAACAGATCTGGAGAGGCTGATGCACGACACCTCCACCCTGCAAGCAAGGAACAGGGTGTTGGAGGAGACAGTGTCAGAGTTGAAGATTGCGAATAAAGACTTAGAAGATGATTTTCGCCATCTTAGGATTAGCACCTCTGCGAAGCTCAAACGCTTCGCTAAGGCTTTGGGGCGGGAAGACCTCCTAAACCCCCCGTCTCCATAGATAGTTTAGTTTAGATTAGAATAAAATTCCATGTTAGGTTTATTTTGAATTTCCAAGTTTCATCTTAGATTTATTTCTTTTGAATTTCCCTTTTAAATTTCCAATGTATTTCCCTTCTTAGAGAATAAATAAAATATATCTCGTCTCTACTGGTGTGTTTGCCACCAATAGAGCACTTTGCATTTTACCTTTGCGTCATGTTCAGAGTTCATTTATGGAAAAATTCAAGTGTGGGGGGGTCGGACAACCCCCAGATTTCATCACTGAACCACACTGAACTGCTGAACACAGGCTGACACGCTGCAGTGCACAAAACAGAGGTAAGCAAGGGGTCGGGCGACCCCCGTTTTCTTGAATTTTTGAAAAGTGCTTTTGCAGATGTAAAACTGAATGGAGAAAAAGGCAAATGGCAATGAAAACCACCATTTGGTGGGGTCGACCGACCCCACCATGGTGACCTGGGCCCACCAGCTCACCTCTACACAGTAAACTCAACACTGCTGTCTGGTTCGTTTCCCCTTTCTCCTCTCGGTTCAAGCAGTTTCACACACATTCCATAGTCTGAATAAAATAAAATAAAAAGCTACAAAGTAACTTGAGTTATGATATGCTAAGAATGTTAATGACATAAAACCATGTTCTTACATATGTTTATACTCATGGGTAAACTAAATTAGGAAACCGTATTGACTAAGTTGTTGTTAAAAGTGAGATAAATCTTGGCTTAAGACTCAAACCTGTTTTTGTTTAAGGTGCTTAGAGATTTGTTTTTGAAAATATCTCAAAACCATAGTATCATTTACTCCTCTATAGTGAGAAATACCTACCAAAACCATACATATGCATACATGATCAAAACCTTTTACACACACGCTACTTGTTTTTGTCTTGAATTTGGTCAAACCTTGTTGAGCCTAGTTGAGAATTTTCTCATAATCCCAATATCAGGATCACGTACACACCATCTATATATGCAACTTCTACACTGGAAGTATGCCTGCACATGCCATTCATTTCCACTCTATAGATGCTCCGTACATTAAAGTTCTATAATATCTCTCTCTCTAACTCTGGTTAGTAAAAAGAGACATTAAGGCTAAGGAAAAGAAAAAGAAAAAAAAGATGTGGACACATGAAGGTCCACTATAAAAAAAATTATGGACACATTAAGGTCCATTGTTAATAAAATGCTAGCCATGTCTCAAGGCAAAATAAAGTAGAGAGAGATTATATTAAAGGAGCATTCTAGTCCACATACTTTCCACACACATGCACATCTTCATCTAGGATTATGACATTCTTCTCCTTGGATCCTTGTTTTGACTTTACAATATATGCAAAACAAGTATGCTACTTTGTTTATCCCTACCAAGCTCCACCTAAGCCTGATAGATTAGGATAAAACAAAAATAAGGCAATCACATGCTATGCCTTGGTGAGGAACCAAACACCAATAAGAGTGTCTTGAGAGTACTATACGAGGAGTAAGCATGAACTATGTGTTTTCCTTTCAAACTGTCCTAAAAACTCTAAGTACCAAGAATAAGAATTCAGGGAGATGACTTTGCTTTGAGATTTGTTCCTTTTCTCAACATCTAAAGGATATATGATAGACAATACCACATAACCCATTTGTATAAACTATGTTAGGAATGACGCTTTATGATCATTATCATTTCAAGCATGTAATAATCACTTGTTCACTTTATCTATCCTTTACTCGAGGACGAGCAAAGATTCAAGTGTGGGGGATCTTGTTGACGGAAGTTATAGCATGTTTTACCTTATCAAAATACCGTCAACAGGCCTCGGTTTCAAGGAAGTATAGCATATCATGAGGATATTTATCACTAATAAGTTCAACTTGTACTCTTAGCTTGTGAACTTGTAGGAGATGGCAAAATGAACAAAATGAGGCCAGGTGGGCCCACCAAGGGGGTCGGCCGACCCCACCTTGGTGGCCACCTCGGCCAGGGTGACATGGCACGATCCAAGAGAAGCATGCTCAGGCCAATATCAACCCTTGGATCAAACATGTGCTTTTACTCATTGGTGCAAGATGAGAAGCACATGGATTCATGGGTCCACACCGAAACCAAATGCAACCAACTTCACAAGACTTGCTCCATGACATGTGGGGTCACCAAGGGAGAGAAGAAGGTGGGCCAGCCCTGTCATAGGGGGTCGGCCGACCCCCCTTGGTGGGCCCTGGCTACACTATTCAGCCTGGTGACATCAGCACCTTCTAGAAGCAAAGTGGTGGGCCCTCCTGTCATTGGCTGGGGTCGACCGACCCCAGGGTGAATCCCATCCAATGTCGGTTGCTTGCACATGTTTCACTCATGATGAAATCAAGGCCATCCATCCATGGCGGTTACTATGGCGGTTTGATCCAATGGCCAAGGAAGGAGAGCACGCGGATCGCTCACGTGGCACCGGAGTAGCCGCTACTCCACCTCCAAGCTATAAATACCCCCCTTAGAGCTCTTCATTTGTATGCATCCAAGGAGAGAAAGCCTACTTAGTAGCTTTAGTGTTAGAAGAGAGGGAAGGGAGTGAGGAGTTCCACGGAGGAGTCCCGGCCTGTCGGGAGTCTTCTCCAAGGTGCGCCTCAGCGGATGCGATTCTTCTTGTAAGTGTTACATCTGAGTCCTTCTAGTATTTAATATTCTGGTCTGGTAATTTAAGTTTACAGTTCTTTTACTTAACACATTGCTTTACTTTGTTGAAGTGCTCTAGGCCTATTAAGCTTAGCTTTAGAGTAGTAAGATTAGTGTAGACGTGGTGTGTAGGCTATATCTTGCCAGTGTGGACTTCTTGTCGCACTTGTGTAGACGCCTAGTGGTAGGGTGACAGACACAGCTAGTGCTTGGAGTTCCTCTCAAGTGTTGTAGGCAAGTTGAAAATAATAGTTGGGTAGCAGCATTGCCGCCTCAGTAGTTGTTAGGTGGAAAACCTTTTAATCAACTATTGTTTCGTCCTTCGCCCCCAATAAGGAATGAGGTGGTAAACCTCAGTACTCTTAGAAAACCAGAACCAGATATTGATATTAGGAAGACCTCTCTATCCTAGTTATCATATACCCTTTGATCATCCTTTGACGACCCTACTTCTAGTTAATCCACTTCACGTTCCCTGTGGAAATACGATACCTGGAATACTCCCGATGAAAAGCTACAATTGACTACCGTGTGCTTGCGGTATATCCGTCTGCCACATCTGGTGTCAACAAGCATCTTTGGTGCCGCTGCCGGGGATTAGGCTCCATAGTCTAGTTCTAGTGGTTGCATTAAGAAGTGTCAACAGTCACTAGGTCGGTGGCATCGGAGGGCTCAGGAGGGAGTGGCATGGATCATGCATGCCACCATGCAAAGAAGCACATGTTGAATTAAAGAAGCACATGCTTAATTCTTCTCCACTATTGATCTGAAGGAGGTTACGATCCAAGGGCTCTCATCCATCATCACGCGGATCGCTGATGTGGCGGTGGAGTAGCCCTTACTCCACCTCTCTACTATAAATACCCCCCTGGAGGTGTCACTTCATTTCAAGCAAGGAAAGGAAAGGAAGGAAGAAGAAAGCAAGGCTAAAGCTAGAGAGCTAATAGCTTAGGATTTAGCCAAGATTAGGCAAGTAGGTAGCTAGTAGAGTAAGGCATCCTTGCCTCATTGCCCTCGCGGAAGCGCTGCTCAAGGCTTAGCTCAAGAGTAGAAACGTGCGAGTAATCGGTCCTGGAGTTGGGAAGAGTCTTCCTTCATCTCTGGTTCAGGTTTTGCTTTTGTAACTCAAGCACTTTACTATATTCTAGTTCATCATTTCAAGTATTACTTTATTTTGCTTGCCAGTATTAAGTAGTATACTTGATTGATTGCTTGAGTACCTAGCTATCCTACCTTTCAATTCACTTAGCCATAGTAGTTAATCTCTAGTGTGCTTAGTGTTTGATCTTTGCCAATAGGTTGCTTAGTTAGTTTAGTGTTTATCTTCTTAAGTCAAGTAGTTGCTCTGACGTCCGCAAGGGTGTCTCTATTCTAGGCCAGGGTAGAGATAGTTAGAATATAATTAGGCGCGGTGCTTAGTTATAGACTTACCATCAGATACGGCTAGACCCTCGGATAGTTGTGGTAGCAAGCAGGTGGTGACAGCCCTATGCGCCTTGAATTCCACCACGTAGTTGGTCTAGTTTAACAGTAATGCTCGTTGTGCTAGCGTTCAACCTAAGTCAGTGGTAAAGGCTACTATGCCTCGGTACTTGACAAGATAGGAATAAAACTATACTTAACTTGGTTGCTTATTTGGCATTTGCCTATCTTGCTTCGTAGTTATCTAGGAGTAGTTATTAGTTATTAGTTAGTTATATTAGTTATCCTTAGTTATCTTATTCCCCTTATCTACCTATCCATCCACCTTACCTTAACCATTCATTTCATCCTTACCTATCCACTCATAAATTCTTTCTAGCCTTTCATCTCTTCTCTCCTCTCCTTTTTCCCTTTCTTATTCTTCGACTCTCATCCCCTCCTTGACTTGACTCATACACCACCCTAGCCTTCCTTTGGGATCAAATAAATCGACACCTGGTACTCCCAGGCGAAGTGCTACTATGATAGTTCTGTGCGCTTGCAGAATCTCCTCTAGGTAGATTGCAATCTCCTCTAGGTAGATTGCAATCTCTCTAGCTAGCTCCTACTAGTGTCGGGATTGACAACCCCATTTGACATTAGTAGATAGCTGCTTTAGCTTGACTCCTTTAGTTATAGTGACTGGACTTGATACAAGCATTTCTGGCGTTGTTGCCAGGGATAGATTCTATAGTCTACTCCTAGTAACGACGTTAGCAAGTGTCAACAAGCATTTCTGGGCCATTACCGGGGATAGTTGCCTAGCTCTATCTTTAGTGAAGTTAAGAACTACCAACAAGCATTTTTGGCGCCGTTGCCGGGGAAGGCAATCGGTGTATCCTTCGAGTCCTTGTCGAATTTATCTTCTCTTAAGCTTCCGCTTAGCGAATCCCATCTTTTCCCATTCTTTCTTTCCTTAGTCCTTCTTATCTTTTTCCTTCATCTTCTTCAACTTCTTTCTTTCTTATCTCGTTCTACCTTCACGACGGCCAACAAGACCATTCGTGAGTTTTCTGCTCCTTCTGCCGCCAATGTAGCGACAGGACCAGCCGTGATCGATGCCAACCTCAATTTCGAGTTGAAACCGGCTCTGATCACGATGGTCCAAGCTAGCCCATTCTGTGGCAAAAGCTCATGAGGATGCCAATGCTCACCTCCAACAATTTTTGGAGATTTGCGGCACCTTCACCATTAAAGGGATAACCCAAGAAGCCATCCGTCTTTGTCTCTTTCCCTTTTCTCTCCTAGGAAAAGCGAAGCAATGGTTCTATACCAATCGCAACGCTGTAGACACATGGGACAAGTGTTCCAATGCTTTTCTCACCAAATTCTTTCCGATAGGCAAGATGAACGCTCTTCGCAACAAAATCTCCAGCTTTACGCAACAAGCCGAGGAATCTATTCCCGAGGCTTGGGAGAGAATGCAAGAGTACGTCACTGCTTGTCCACACCATGGTATGCAGGACTGGTTGTTGATCCAGAACTTCTACCATGGCCGAACCCCACTCTCTAGAAGCCATTTGGATGCCGCCGCCGGTGATGCATTCTTTTCTTTGAATGTTGCAGATGGTAAGGCTCTCATAGAGAAGATGGTGTGGAACCAAGGATGTAATGACGAGAGACTGCAGCCCCGTAAGCGAGGTATGCATTCCCTTAAGGAGGCCGACATGATCGTGGCCAAGATGGACCTGCTAGCCAAGAAACTGGACAGCTGTGAGAATATGAACCAACAAGAGAGTGTCCAATCTCTAGAATCCTACATGACTTGTGAAGTTTGTGGAGAAACCGGACATTCTGGGAACCACTACCCCGAGTTACATGAAGATTTGAACTTCATCAACAACAACAACAACAACAACAATGGTTTCCGTCAACAAAATCAAGGATGGAATCAGCACTCCAACTCTCAAGGTAATAATTCATTCCCTCGCTCTAATTTCCAAAATACTGATAATTTCTCATTCTTAAAAAATCTAGTCTACTCTCAAGGTAGAACTACTGAATTTTTGAATAAGAAATTAATGTCAAATGATAAAATGCTTGAGAGCATAAATGCTAAATTGGAAGATTTCTCATCTGCTCTGAAAAATCAACTTACCTTTAATAAGATATTAGAAACCCAATTAGCTCAACTTGCTGCGATCATACCATCTTTTGAAACTGGCAAAATTCTAGCTGAACCTAACATGGAAACTGCAAATATGGTTGAAATAAAATATTTTAACTATTATGAAGATCAAACCATGACTGTTAAAAAGGGTGATCCTGGTAGTCCCATAATTAGATGCTCAATCTTTGGTGAAGTCTTTAAAAATGCCATGTGTGATTTAGGATCGAGTGTGAGCATTTTATCTAAGGATTTCTATGAAAACTCGTTCTTTCCACCCATGTCATCCACATCTGCATATGTCGTGCTAGCTAATTGCAGATACATGGGTGTATGCCGAGTCTCTGAGTGATGAGTGATTGTCAACTGGAATGATGCGCATGTTTTTTGGCTTGTGTTGTGCAGGTGTCAAGCACGGATACAGTGATCAGAGGCAAGGTGAAGGTCAAGTAGAGACGTGTCGTGCCGATGGACCGAGAGTGGCGAAGGGCGGACGTGAGGCTTTGACTGAGGGACCGGTGGCCCGAGGATCAGCCGTGGTGGCTGACAGCCTGGGACAGCGACGAGCGAAGACTTGTGGTCATGTGTTGCCTAAGTCGTGGACTTGGGGACACGTGTCGGTGGACGGGGTGCACGGGCGGTGCATCCCCTCTACAACTTCGGTTTGGTGGTAGAGCCAGAGAAAAACCATCGGGTGGACGGTTTCTAGGTTTGGGCCTCAAAATTTGGACGCGGATGGTTTCCGAGTTTGGCCACAAAACTCGGGCTGAGGACGGTTTCCAGGTTTGGGACTCAAAACCTGGGTGCTGCGGGTTTGCTGAGTTTGGGCCACAAAACTCAGGCGTTGGTGGGCTGGTTTCCCGGTTTGGGCCTCAAAACCGGGGGTTGGCTGTGAAGGCTGGTTTCCCGGTGTGGGCCACAAAACCGGAGGTGCGACGTCCAGGAAAAGGACGCAGAGCGGTGGCGGCACGTGGCAGCAATCGGGAGGTTGCGTCGAGGCAACGCTACGAGTTGTGCGAGCGTGGCCGTCGGATCCACCTACCATCGAGTTGGTCCAGAATAACCTTAGGGTTTAGCTGGTTCGCTCTGTAAGTAGTTAGGGGTAGAGTGGGAATTAGGAATAGTTAGAATTAGGATAAGTAGAGGGAGACACCCACCAGCCCATCTATCTCAGTCATTTGCTCTTTTCACTTAGGGTTTCCTGCTCTCCCAATCCCCTGCTGTAGCTAGCTGAGATCCACAGAGAACCATACCTCTGTGTACTGGAGATTTTGAGGAAGTGAGGCCGTAACCTCACTGTTGTAGCGTGTGGTAGCCACACGGTTGCAGATCGATGTGTTGATTCACGTTTTGTTCATGTTCTTCGCGTTCTTCGTTTCTCTGCGATTTTCCCATCACTCGATCTCTCTCCCTACTGTGTCCTTGCGAGATCCGTTTGAATCAACTTGTTCGTATTTGAAAGGAGATCACTTCCACCGAAGGAATTTATCTAACTCCTCACGAACAAGTAGATCGGGTTGATTTCGTTTTCGTGGCGCTTTTTCGTTCTTGATCTTCCCCTTTCGATTTCCTAGTGATTGAATTGATTTGAGCGGATGATCTCCTGGGGATAGTCTCCTAACTACCCCGTGATTATCTTCTCCAAGTTTGGGAACGAGGGATTTTGATTTGGATCGAATTTGGAGAGATTTGGAGAGGAGGCGACTAAAATCACCCTCTCTGTTCGTTGGCGGACAGTCCGCAGCTTTGACCGGCGGACAGTCCGTGCGTCGAGATCGAGCCAGGTCAGTGGCTGCGGGTCTCGGTCGTGTTACTGTTCCTTGACCGGCGGACAGTCCGCCGAAGGAACTCGCGGACAGTCCGGGAGTCGTCCAGGGACTGTTCAGCAGCTTTGCTGTTTTGGTTTTTGACCGGTGGACAGTCCGCCGTTTGTTTTCGCGGACAGTCCAGGAACTGTCCGGGGGACTTCAGCATCAGTGCGGTTTTGCTCTTTTGGCTGGCGGATAGTCCGCCACAGGGCAGACAGTATGTTGCTGCGGCTAGCTGCTGTTCCCAGTTACTCTGGATGATGGCCACTTTGCGTGATTTTGGTCTGAGCTTTTCTCGTGTTCCTTTGCTTTGTGACAGCATGAGTGCTATTAGCATTGCTAAGAACCCCGTGCTTCACTCGAAGACCAAACACATTGATGTGCGCTTTCATTTTCTGCGAGACCACTATGAGAAGGGTGATATCGACCTTCGCCATGTCGATACTCATCATCAGTTGGCTGATATTTTCACCAAGTCTTTGGACCAATCAACCTTTAATCGGTTGAGAGGTGAGCTTGGTGTGTGTTTCCCCTTTTAGTTGGGGGAAACATTTTGGTTCTTGTACGATAGACTGACTCTTTTTTAGTTGTCTTTGTTTTTCCTATGCATTTCAGCATACGCTATTACATTCTGAGCTTCATATATGTACTTTTTAGAATGTAACTATGCTCTGTTTAGTATGGTCCGATGCTTATGTTCATAGCTTATGCTCCTTCTGATCACTAAATACATGTTGTGAGTTGAGCTAGTTTTGAATGGTGAATTTGCTTAACAAACATAAAACTTGTAAATGTTCACCATTGAGATATGCAACTAGCATGTGTAGGATGTGTTGAATACACTCGTGCTTTTCATATATGCTAGGTTGCTATGTCTCTAGTTCTGAGTCTCTCACTTGCTTGGTTTGTTCATATTTTGTCAATTAAATTGAACCAAGTTTTAGTGAACTGAAAAGATCGAGATGAGATTGCTTATCAACACATCACAGTTTCGAGACGGTTTCTCATTGCACTTTGAGTTAAACTTGAGCTGTGTAGTGTATGACCGAAACTGTTGCTTTAAGCTTGTGATTGCTTCTGCATAGGCTTCGCACAGTTGAAAAGTTAGGCTATGACAAGCTCTCAACCTCTCGCAAACATCTACTAAACTTCTGAACTTGTGTTATTTCACCGCTGCAACTCCTATTTAAAACTGAAATGACAAGTATATGCTTCATTCTATAGCATGATGGTTCAACTTTGCTAGGGGTAGTTCACTTTGTATACATGATTAGCACTTGTTGTTTTTCTGTCTATACATGTGTAGTGCTATTTTGATGGTGAATACCTTTTTGGCTAAAAACTGCTCACTTTGCTCATATGTTCATAGTTCATATTTGGTGATCAGTTTGAGCCTTTGCCAGCTTTTATGCTTTCCAGTGAGTCGTTGGAGCTATACTGTTTAGAGCATCCTTGCATTCTCTTGACTATATTCCTGAAGCTGCTAACTTGCATTTTGACACATATGCATTTTGGAAGAGGGAGTCCCTCTCTTGTTGGCACTTTTGTTGGTGCATTTTCAACTAAGGGGGAGAAAATTTGGACAAATCATGCCTCCCATGTTTCCTAAGGGGAGTGTATTAGTTATGTACACCATTCGAGGGGGAGTTTGACCGTAAGGTTTTGGTATCGAGCTTTCTTGCTAGTTGTGTTGAGCCTCTGTGCCTCTATCTTGAGGGACTAGCATTTTGCTTCGATTTTTTCAAAGTGGTATTTGCTAGCGGTGTTGAGCCTGTTCTACCTCTTCTTGACGACTAGCTTTGCTTTGCTTGGTCGCGTCGAGTCATTGCCCATGTCTTTGGGGACCAAGTTGTCTTGCTCTTTCCACTTGACCTTCTTCGGCTTTGCTATGCTTTTGTGTCATTTGGTCAAGTTTTCTCTTCTCCTTCTTCCTCCTTCTTCTTTCCATTATGATTTGTGTGAGTAGTTGACAATGCACTCATCAAGGGGGAGATTGCGGATACATGGGTGTATGCCGAGTCTCTGAGTGATGAGTGATTGTCAACTGGAATGATGCGCATGTTCTTTGGCTTGTGTTGTGCAGGTGTCGAGCATGGATACAGTGATCAGAGGCAAGGTGAAGGTCAAGTAGAGACGTGTCATGCCGATGGACCGAGAGTGGCGAAGGGCGGACGTGAGGCTTGGACTGAGGGACCGGTGGCCCGAGGATCAGCTGTGGTGGCTGACAGTCTAGGACAGTGAAGAGCGAAGACTTGCAGTCATGTGTTGCCTAAGTCGTGGACTTGGGGACACGTGTCGGTGGACAGGGTGCACGGGCGGTGCATCCCCTCTACAGCTTCGGTTTGGTGGTAGAGCCAGAGAAAAACTATCGGGTGGATGGTTTCCAGGTTTGGGCCTCAAAACCTAGGCGCGGATGGTTTCCGAGTTTGGCCACAAAACTCGGGCTGAGGACGGTTTCCAGGTTTGGGCCTCAAAACCTGGGTGTTGCGGGTTTGCTGAGTTTGGGCCACAAAACTCAGGCGTTGGTGGGCTGGTTCCCCGGTTTGGGCCTCAAAACCGGGGGTTGGCTGTGAAGGCTGGTTTCCCGGTTTGGGCCACAAAACCGGGGTGCGACCTCGAGGAAAAGGACGCAGAGCGGTGGTGGCACGTGGCGGAAATCGGGAGATTGCGTCGAGGCAACGCTACGAGTTGTGCGTGCGTGGCCGTCGAATCCACCTACCATCGAGTTGGTCCAGAATAACCTTAGGGTTTAGCTGGTTCGATCGCTCTATAAGTAGTTAGGAGTAGAGTGGGAATTAGGAATAGTTAGAATTAGGATGAGTAGGGGGAGACACCCACCTCCCCATCTATCTCAGTCATTTGCTCTTTGCACTTAGGGTTTCCTGCTCTCCCAATCCCCTGCTGTAACTAGCTGAGATCCACAGAGAACCATACCTCTGTGTACTGGAGATTTTGAGAAAGTGAGGCCATAACCTCACTGTTGTAGCGTGTGGTAGCCACACGGTTGCAGATCGATGTGTTGATTCGCGTTTTGTTCGTGTTCTTCGCGTTCTTCGTTTCTCCGCGATTTTCCCGTCACTAGATCTCTCTCCCTACTGCGTCCTTGTGAAATCCGTTTGAATCAACTTGTTCGTATTTGAAAGGAGATCACTTCCACCGAAGGAATTTATCTAACTCCTCACGAACAAGTAGATCGGGTTGATTTCGTTTTCGTGGCGCTTTTTCGTTCTTGATCTTCCCCTTTCGATTTCCCGGTGATTGAATCGATTTGAGCGGATGATCTCTTGGGGATAGTCTCCTAACTACCCCGTGATTATCTTCTCCAAGTTTGGGAACGAGGGATTTTGATTTGGATTGAATTTGGAGAGGAGGCGACTGAAATCGCCCTCTCTGTTCGTTGGCGGACAGTCCACAGCTTTGACAGGCGGACATTCCGTGCGTCGGGATCGAGCCAGGTCAGTGGCTGCAGGTCTCGGTCGCGTTACTATTCCTTGACCGGCGGACAGTCCGCCGAAGGAACTCGCGGACAGTCCGGGAGTCGTCCAGGGACTGTTCAGCAGCTTTGCTATTTTGGTTTTTGACCAGCGGACAGTCCGCCGTTGATTTTCGCGGACAGTCCGGGAATTGTCCAAGGGACTTCAGCAGCAGTGCGGTTTTGCTCTTTTGGCCGGCGGACAGTCCGCGACCTGAGCCCGGACAGTCCGCCACAGGGCAGACAGTCCGCGACCGTACCGGCGGATTCGGGATCCTGCTGAAGCTTCCGGTTTTGTGCGTTTGCTCTCCCGGCTTCTTCGCTTGGTTTCCGGACTTCTCGTTTGACCCTTGAGTTGATCAAGGAACCTCTCTAGGTATCTTTGCTACTCGTTAGCATAGGTATTTAGGAGTTTCTAGACGTAGCCATTCATCTACGTTCGGGACTTGATTTTTGGGGTCGGATTTGTTCCGGTGTTTTTGCCGTTTGGTTTGCAATTGCTTTGTGGTGCCTCGCTGTGATCCTAGGGATCATCCACCCTCTTCCAAGGGTCGTGGGCATCACGGTTTTGGTCCTAGCTCTTGGGGGTTGATTTTGGAACATTTGGCCAAAGATTCGAAAGAATTTTTTGAGCTCCCATTCACCCCCCCCTTCTAGTCGGCTTGCTAGTGCTTTCTCGGTCCTTCACTAATCAATCAACATGCTATGTAGAAGGAATAGTCACTGATTTACCTGTTCATATTAGAGGTTCATATGTTCCTGCTGATTTCATAATACTAGATATGGGAAATAAGAAAGATGTGCCTCTAATCTTAGGTCGACCATTCTTGAACACTGTTGATGCTTAAATATATGTGGGGAGTGGTAAAATGCAAATGACATTAGGAGGGAGGAAGGAAATATTCTCCTTTTCCCGTGGTCCCGCATATGCCACTAACATGCAGGAAGCAAAACGCTTTCATACCAAGAAGAGGCGCCCAAGAACAAGGTAGAACAGAAAGAAAGAACCACCTTCTCCTGAGTTGTGTAATTCACATAACAAAGGAGAGGTGCCAAAAGAAGAAGCACCCGATGAAGTACTTAAAGAAGAAGCACCCTAGGAAGAAGATCCACCCAATAAGGATGAAATTCCATGGATCTAAGGTATGGATTTACTTTTTAATTTTCCCTTCAAATTTTCCTTTTTCAAATAAATAACATATGCCATGCATGTAACTAAAAAAAATCAGTTATCATTAGTTATATGCATAAGTATATGTTAACTTAGCTAGAATAATAAAATATCATAATAGGATAGTTTCCCTTTTTCACAACATTAGATAGTTTCCTTTTTAATAAAATAAGAACAAGAGCTCCGACCGAGAAAGATGAAGACCCTTCACCAAGCAAGAAGCCAGCTTGGGGGAGATCCTCGCGCCAATAAGGTATGTTTCAACCTTACTCTTTATGTTCGGTTCTTAAATTCTATATCTTTTGAAAAATTTTGAATGTTATATACTTGCCTAAGTAATTATCCCATGAGTAAAAATGATAAAATCTTCTTAAAAATGTTGGAACCTGAATTAGAAATAAAATATGCCATGCAAATGCTATTGTTATAGTTAGAATAACTAGTTTTATCTAAGTTGTAGCTTTTGTGGGTTGCACATGTTTTAACTAAAATCATGCTTAGTGAATAAAGTTAGTTAGAAATGGAGTAATTCATTAAACTTGCTAAGGTGAAATTAGGACCAAATCTGGAGGATTTCTTTTAAAAATCATGAAAACCTTGCTAAAAGTTCCTCCTGGATTTTATCCCATCCCACCACTAGCCAAATATTTGTTAGTCAAAACCACAAAGAGTTTTGTTTGTGTTGAGCTTTGTTAGACCTCATAGATCTTAGTAGAGAAGCTTATCATTTCTTTTGATCAAGATACACACACCCACCAAAAATTGCTTACTCTCCACTTTGGAAGTTTGCAACCACCAAATAAATTGCTCATTCTCTACACTGGAGATATGCAATACCTTGCCAAACGTTCCATTGCTAGCCTTATGCTATTCCTACACTAGGAATAAGCATTTCTATCTCTTCCCCCTTTTCATTTCTAAAATCCTTTCCTATAAACAATCTGGGGAAATCTAGAGCTAAAAAAAGAGATATGAAAAAAAAATGAAAGTGAGCAAAGTAGCTCAAGAGAGGACTATGTCCTAAGAAAATGTGAGGACACATTTTTGTCTACTCACTATGCATCGAGTAAAAAAAAGAGAGAGAGTTATCATTAGCTCTAGACCCCAGAAATTAACTAGGAAGGATTATGAAATATCTCTCTATACACTTCCACATAACCACACATGCACATCTTGATCAATATTTATGATTTGCTGCTCCTTATGATATGAGTGTCCAGCTTAGCAATAAACATTATGCAATTTGCTCATGAGTCTTAGCCTACCTATGACTCCACATATCATTCTTTAGAAATAGGAGAGGCTACATTTTGGCCTAAGTGAGGATTTAAACACCATTGAGTGATTGAGTGAATCTTGGAGGACTTAAGCAAGTTTTTATCTTTTGAAAACCTTAAATAAAACCTCCAGACAGAATCCTAGTCAAACCTAAGCAAGATAAAAGTTTCCTATCTACTGCTTTATTTCACTCTTGCATGTTTGAAGTGAAAAGCTATAAGCCCCATATTGCTATGATTAATGATATACACTAAGTTATTTCTCACTATACAATATGCACTTGTATACATCTTAAGTGCTATCTATTTCATGCTCTATGCTTAAACCGCATTGTTGCTCGAGGACGAGCAACAGGTTAGCTTGGGGGAGCTTGTTGATGGTCCTTAAACACTTGTTTTACCATCAACATTTTACCCAAAAATTCACCAAAAAGGCATGAAAAGTAGTCAAATAGGTTTCAAACTAACCAAATTTCACATGTCCATAGATTTTTATTTGAATGCAGGATTTGGACCAAATTTGGAGAATGGACCCACCAGGGGCCGAGACCACTCACCAGGGCCCAATTGGGCCCTAGTGGGGTGGCGCCCAAACTTCTCCCCTGCCACGTCACTGATCCGTGTGACCACCCTAGGGCCAAATCTTAGCCCTCGGTCACTAGGTCAGTAGCATCGGAGGGCTCAGGAGGGAGTGGCATGGATCATGCATGCCGCCATGCAAAGAAGCACATGTTGAATTAAAGAAGCACATGCTTAATTCTTCTCCACCATTGATCTAAAGGAGGTTATGATCCAAGGGCTCTCATCCATCATCACGCGGATCGCTGATGTGGCGGTGGAGTAGCCCTTACTCCACCTCTCTACTATAAATACCCCCTAGAGGTGTCACTTCATTTCAAGCAAGGAAAAGAAAGGAAGGAAGAAGAAAGCAAGGCTAAAGCTAGAGAGCTAATAGCTTAGGATTTAGCCAAGCTTAGGCAAGTAGGTAGCTAGTAGAGCAAGGCATCCTTGCCTCATTGCCCTCGCGGAAGCGCTGCTCAAGGCTTAGCTCAAGAGTAGAAGCGTGCGAGTAATCGGTCCTGGAGTTGGGAAGAGTCTTCCTTCATCTCCGGTTCAGGTTTTGCTCTTGTAACTCAAGCACTTTACTATATTCTAGTTCAACATTTCAAGTATTACTTTATTCTACTTGCCAGTATTGAGTAGTATACTTGATTGATTGCTTGAGTACCTAGCTATCCTACATTTCAATTCACTTAGCCATAGTAGTTAATCTCTAGTGTGCTTAGTGTTTGATCTTTGCCAATAGGTTGCTTAGTTAATTTAGTGTTTATCTTATTAAGTCCAGTATTTGCTCTGACGTTCGCAAGGGTGTCTCTATTCTAGGCCAGGGTAGAGATAGTTAGAATATAATTAGGCGTGGTGCTTAGTTTTAGACTTACCTTCAGATACGGCTAGACCCCCGGATAGTTGTGGTAGCAAGCAGGTGGTGACACCCTTGTGCGCCTTGAATTCCACCACGTAGTTGGTCTAGTTTAAGAGTAAGGCTCGTTGTGCTAGCGTTCAACCTAAGTCAGTGGTAAAGGCTAGTACGCCTCAGTACTTGACAAGATAGGAATAAAACTATACTTAACTTGGTTGCTTATTTGGCATTTGCCTATCTTGCTTCGTAGTTATCTAGGAGTAGTTATTAGTTATTAGTTAGTTATATTAGTTATCCTTAGTTATCATATTCCCCTTATCTACCCATCCATCCACCTTACCTTAACCATTCATTTCATCCTTACCTATCCACTCATAAATTCTTTCTAGCCTTTCATCTCTTCTCTCCTCTCCTTTTTCCCTTTCTTATTCTTCAACTCCCATCCCCTCCTTGACTCGACTCATACACCACCCCTGCCTTCCTTTGGGATCAAATAAATCGACACCTGGTACTCCCAGGCGAAGTGCTACTACGATAGTTCTGTGCGCTTGCAGAATCTCCTCTAAGTAGATTGCAATCTCTCTAGCTAGCTCCTACTAGTGTCGGGATTGACAACCCCATTCAACATTAGTAGATAGCTACTTAGCTTCACTCCTTTAGGTATAGTGACTGGACTTGCTACAAGCATTTCTGGCGCCGTTGCCAGGGATAGATTCCATAGTCTACTCCTAGTAACAACGTTAGCAAGTGTCAACTAGCATTTCTGGGCCATTACTGGGGAAAGTTGCCTAGCTCTATCTTTAGTGAAGTTAAGAACTACCAACACCCCTCAACAGTAGCTGGTGCCTCCTCAGGAATCACTGGCAAACCCCGAGGTGGAGGATCGACCAGCCCCCATGTAGTGGAAGAAGATGGGTCGGGGCCGAGAGCAGTCGTGGTCGAAGTCGATCCAAAAGAAATAGGAGGTGGAGGAAGATTCAGATCATCTATCTGTTCAGCTCCATCTTCCTCATCATCAAAAAGAGGTTCACCAACCTCGTGATCACCTGCACGCTCAAATCTAGAAGAAGGACAATGCATGGTCTCGTCGAAGGTGACATCAAATGTCTCCATGACTCGATTAGTGTCAAGGTTAAGTACACGATATGCACGAGTATGACTACCATAACCCAAAAAGACACCAACAGAAGAGCGAGACTCAAACTTGTCCAAGTTGCCTTTCTTGAATATAAAACAATGGCAACCAAAAGCTCTAAAATAACTCACTTTGGGCTGCCTCCCAAAATGCAACTCATAAGAGGTCTTCAAGAAAGCATGAAGAAAAATGCGATTGGAAATATAGCATGCAGTGTTTATAGCCTCGGTCCAATACCGCTTAGGAGACCTATGCTCATGGAGCATCGTCCTAGCCATCTCAACAAGGGTCCGATTTTTCCTCTCTACAACACCATTTTGTGGCAGTGTGTAGGGGGAAGAAAACTGATTCTCCAAACCCAGAGAGTTACAAAACTTTTCAAAGTCCGAGTTTTTAAACTCGGTACCATTATCGCTACGAATAGCCCTCATCAAGTTCTTAGGGAACTCGTTCTGAAGACGCAAAATCAGATTTCGAGTGAAAGAGAAAGTCTCAATTTTCTCAGCTAAAAAGAAAACCCATGAATATCTCGAGAAATATCAACAACAACAAGCACAAACCACTTCCCAACAACCGAGCTCACCCAAGTCGGACCTACAAGGTCCATATGCAAAAGCTCTCTAGGGCGCTTGGTCATAACTTGATTCACAGGATGGTGGGGAGCAGCAACCATTTTCCCATGTCTACAAGAATGGCAAACAAGATCCTTCTCCATGTGTAACATAGGCCATCCTCGGATTAAGCCAAGTGAACTAAGCCTTGCAAGCAAGTCGAAGCTTCAGTGACCAAGTCTCCAATGCCATTTCCAAAGATCAGAGGAGGATCCAGCCAAAAGACAACGAGAAATGCCAAAAGACTCTGAGAAATTCGCACGAAAGACTTTCCCAAAGGGCGAAATCAAACGCACAAGATTGCCCTGAGGATCTAAGATACGACTGAGATTCGGCTTAAAACGAATCTCATAGTCATCCTCAAAGAGTTGAGAAACAGAGAGAAGGTTAAAATTGTGGATACATGGGTGTATGCCGGATCTTCAGTGATGAGTGATTGTCAACTGGTTTGATGCGCATGATCTTTGGCTTGTGTTGTGCAGGTGTCGAACACGGATACAATGATCAAAGGCAAGGTGAAGGTCAAGTAGAGACGTGCCGTGCCGATGGATCGGGAGCGGTGAAGGGCGGACTTGAGGCTTGGACTGAGGGACCGGTGGCCTGAGGATCAGCTGTGGTGGCTGACAGCCTGGGACAGCGACGAGAGGAGAGTTGCGGGGCACAGTGTTGCTCGGGTCGAGGACCTGAGGACATGTGTCGGTGGACGGGGTGCACGGGCGGTGCATCCCCTCTACGGCTCGGTCTGGTGGTTGAGCCACAGAAAAACCACCGAGTGGACGGTTTCCAGGTTTCGGCCTCAAAACCTGGGTGCGGCCGGTTTCTGAGTTTGGGCCACAAAACTCGGGCTGAGGACGGTTTCCAGGTTTGGGCCTCAAAAACTGGGCGCTAGCGGGTTTCTGAGTTTGGGCCACAAAACTCAGGCGATGGATGGCTGGTTTCCCGGTTTTGGCCTCAAAACCGAGGGTTGGTCGTGAAGACAGGTTTCCCGGTTTCAGCCTCAAAACCGGGGGCGAGTGAAGGACCGAGAAGCAACCAGAAAGCGACCAGAGGGGGGTGAATGGGAGCTTCAAAATTTCCTTTTGGATACTAGAGCCACTGTCCCAAGAATCACCCCAAGAGACAAACCCTAGAGCTTGCTAATGTCCACGACCCTAGATTTAGGGTGGATGCTTCCGAGAAGCACAGCGGGACACTACACAACTCTAGAAAGCCAATGCAAAAGACGGAAATCAACTCCGACAACGAACGAGCAAACCGCGGATGAAACCGTGCGAAACCAGTCGCATCGGACGCTGGCCTGCGTCCGATGCCAGACTACCGGACGCGTCCGATGCAAACTGGCCGGTTCTGGAACCTTACTGTTCCACCATCGGACGCTGTGAAAAGTAATCACCCAGCGTCCGATGCAAAGGCTCCGGCGCGTCCGATGGACAACGGACGCGTCTGATGCCAAGCGTCCGATGCAAACTAAAACGCCGAAAACGTGACACGCGTCACCGGAGCGTCCGATGCTAGGAACCCTAGCGTCCGATGCTCCCGTGATAGCGTCCGATGCCCCCGAAAACAGCGCAGTTCTTTGATGATTCAACCCGATCTCCTCTAAATCAAAAGCTCTAGGCCTAGGATTCGGTCTGAGGGGTCACAAGGATGTTAGTGAGCTATCTCTAAGAGATCATGGCTTGAACCTAACTCCAGATCGGTGAATCAAGAAATTTTGGGGCAAGGAAGCAAGAACGCAATCCAAAACGAAAATCGATCGATCTCCTAGACCGTGAGGTTAGAGTTTAATTCCTTCGGTGGAAAGAAATACCTCACGATCTAGAACAACTTGGTTCAAACGGTTTTGCAAAAGATGAACCGAGCAAAGAGATCAAGCGACGGGAAAATCGTGGAGAAAAAGGATTCCGCGAAGAACACGAATGAACCGCAAATCACACCCACGAATCGCAAGCCGAAGCGCAAACACACGCTACGACAAGGAGGTTACGGCCTCCTTTCCTCAAAATCAACAGTACACAGAGTTGCAAGTCTCTCTGCGGATCTCAGCTACAGCAGGGGATGGGAGAGCAGGAAACCCTAAGTGCAGGAAGCAAATGAGATGGCTGAGATGGGGAGGAGGGTGTCTCCCCTGGACTACTTATACTAACCTAGACTAAGTCTATTTCCTACTCTACCCCTCTCTAAACTAATTACAGAGCGAACCAGCTAAACCCTAAGGCTATTCTGGTCCAACCCGCGGTGGTAGGTAGATCCGACGACCACGCCCGCTCGAACCAAAGCGTTGCCTCGACGCAACCTCTGGATCGCCGCCACGTGCCGCCCTCGCTCTGCACCCCCGGTTTTGTGGCCCAAACCGGGAAACCAGCCTTTTCCAGCAACCCCCGGTTTTGAGGCCCAAACCGGGAAACCAGCCCACCAGCCTGAGTTTTGTGGCCTAAACTCAGAAACCCGTAGCGCCCGAGTTTTGAGGCCCAAACTCGGAAACCGGCCCATCACCCGAGTTTTGTGGCCAAACTCGGAAACCATCCGCCCCCAGGTTTTGTGGCTCAACCTGGAAACCGAGCACCCGAGTTTTGAGGCCCAAACTCGGAAACCGTCCACCCGGTGGTTTTTCCCTGGCTCAACCACCAAACCGGAGCTGTAGAGGGGATGCACCGCCCGTGCACCCCGTTCACCGACACGTGTCCCCAGGTCCTCGACCCGAGCAACACCGTGCCCCGCAAGTCTCCGCTCGTCGCTGTCCCAGGCTGCCAGCCACCACAGCTGATCCTCAGGCACTCCGGTCCCTCAGTCCAAGCCTCACGTCCGCCCTTCACTGCTCGATACATCGGCATGGCACGTCCGCCGCACGGCACGCCCATCCTTCATCGCACCCAGTCCGTCGGCACGGCACGTCTCAACTTGACCTTCACCTTGCCCTCGATCACTGTCTCCGTGCTCGACACCTGCACAACACAAGCCAAAGAACATGCGCATCAAACCCGTTGACAATCACTCATCACTCAGAGACTCGGCATACACCCATGTATCCGCAATCTCCCCCTTGATGAGTGCATTGTCAACTACACACACAAATCATAAAATGAAAGAAGAAGGTAGGAGGAAGGAGAGGAAGAGAACTCAACCAAATGACCCAAAAGCATAGCGAAGCCGAAGAAGGTCAAGTGGAAGAAGCGAGAACTTGGTCCCCAAAGACATGGGCAACGGCTCGACGCGACCAAGCAAAGCAAAGCTAGCCCTCAAGAAGAGGTGGAACAGGCTCAACACCGCTAGCAGAAAACCAATTGAAAATCGGAGCTAAAAAATGGCAAAGTGCTAGTCCCTCAAGATAGAGGCACAGAGGCTCAACACAACTAGCACGAAAACCACTCCGAACCAATTGAAAAACAATCGAAAAGTCTTCGAACCAATCGAAATCAAACTCGATGCCAAATGAGGAAAATGTTTGCTAGTCCCTCAAGATAGAGGCAACGGCTCAACACAACTAGCAAACTCCCCTCGACAAGTGCAAGCAACCCGGGACTCCCCCTTAGGTCCAACAAGAGAAGAGCATAAAGATCTGAAAATCTCCCCCTTAATTGAACGCCAGGAGACATATGATTTGCAAAAACTCTCCCCCTTAGTGGAAAATGCACTTATCAAGCACAAACTCTTCCCTGGAGCCAACAAAACTCCCCCTTCTAAAATGCATATGAAGTTAGAAATGCAAGTTAGCAGCTTCAGGCATATAATCAAAAGAGTGCAAAAATGCTCTAATCAGTATAGCTCCAATGGCACAACTAAGCACTCAAATAGCGAAGGCTCAAACTGATCACACATACGAAATATGAAGCATATGAGCAAGTGAGCAGTTTTTAGCCAAAAAGATAGTCACCATCAGAATAGCACTACACATGTATAGATAGGAATCCAGACAAGTGCTAAACATGTATACAAGGTGAACTACCCCTAGCAAAGTTCAATCATCATGCATAGGGATGAAGCATATACTTGTGATTTCATTTTTATATTGGAGTTGCAGCGGTGAAGACTTCACAAGTTCAATTATTTAGCATGTGATTGCGAGAGGTTGAAAGCTTGTCTTTGCCTAACTTTTCAACCGAGCGAAGCCTATGCCGAAGCAATCAGAAGCTTGAAGCTACGGTTTCGGTCATACACTACACGGCTCAAGTTTAACTCAAAGTGCAATGAGAAACAGTCTCGATACCATGAGGTGTTGACAAGCAATCCCATCTCGATCTTTTCAATTCACTAAAACTTGGTTCAAATTTTATACATGATATGAACAGACCAAGCAAGTGAATGACTCATAACTAGAGACATAGCAACCTAGCATATATGAAAAGCACGAGTGAACTCAACATATCCTACACATGCTAGTTGCATATCTCAATGGTGAACATTTTCAGATTGTAAGTTATTAAGTAAATTCACCATTCCAAAATAGCTCAGCTCATAACATGTACTAGTGATCAGGAAGAGCATAAGCTACAAGCATCCATATAAGCATCGGAGCATACTAAATAGAGCATAGTTACATTCTAGTGATTATAAACATGAAGCTCAGAATGTAAATGCGTATGCCAAAATGCAAAAGAAACGAAAGACAAAAGAGTCAGTCAAATATACAAGATCCAAAATGTTTCCCCCATCTAAAAAGGGAAACACACACCAAGCTCACCCCTCAACCGATTAAAGGTTGATTCGTCTAAAGGCTTGGTGAAAATATCAGCCAGTTGATGATGAGTATCGACATGGCGAAGGTCGATATCACCCTTCTCCTGGTGGTCTCGCAGAAAATGAAAGCGCACATCAATGTGTTTGGTTTTCGAGTGAAGCACGGGGTTCTTAGCAACGCTAATAGCACTCGTGCTGTCACAAAGCAAAGGCACGCGAGAAAAGCTCAAACCAAAATCACGCAAAGTGGCCATCATCCAGAGTAACTGGGAACAGCAGCTAGCCGCAACAACATATTCAGCCTCTGTGGTAGACTGGGCGACACTAGACTGCTTGCGAGAAGACCACGATACAAGAGAAGATCCAATAAATTGGCAAGTCCCAGAAGTGGACTTGCGCTCAATACGGCAACCAGCAAAATCAGCATCCGAATAACCGCAAAGGGAGAGGGTGGAGGAAGCAGAATACCATATCCCGAACTCAGGCGTGAAATGAAGGTACCTGAAAATCCGCTTCACCGCCTGACGGTGAGAGGTGCGCGGCGACGCCTGAAAGCGCGCACACAGACACACCGCGAACTGGATGTCCGGGCGTGTCGCCGTCAGGTAGAGGAGCGACCCGATCATGCTGCGGTACTCCTTCTGGTCCACTGCTTCTCCATCCACATCTGCATCCAGGGCAGTCGTCGTCGACATGGGTGTTGGAAGAGGCTTGGCCTCACCCAAATCGAACCGCTTCAGCAAGTCCTTGGTGTACTTGCCCTGGTGCACAAATGTCCCCTCTCGGGATTGCTTGATTTGCAACCCGAGAAAGAATGTCAGCTCGCCCATCATGCTCATCTCGAACTCCCTGCTCATAGTATCTGCAAACTTGGCAACCAGAGCATGAGAAGAACCACCGAAAATGATATCATCCACGTAAATCTGGACCAAGAGTGTGTCTTTGCCTTGCCGGAGGAGAAAGAGCGTTTTATCTACACATCCCATTTTAAAACCCTTGGCAAGCAAAAAGGTTTTCAACCTATCATACCAGGCTCTAGGGGCTTGTTTCAAACCATATAAAGCTTTATGAAGTTTAAAGACATGGTTTGGAAACTTGGGATTTTCAAAACCGGGGGGTTGCTCAACATAAACCTCCTCCTCTATGTAGCCGTTTAAGAAGGCACTCTTGACATCCATTTGAAAAAGTTTGAAGCCTTTGGATGCAGCAAAAGCCAAGAGTATCCTAATAGCCTCCAAACGAGCTACAGGAGCGAACGTCTCCTCATAATCTATCCCCTCCTTCTGACTATAACCCTTCGCTACAAGCCTGGCCTTGTTTCTCACAACATGGCCATCCTCTCCTTGCTTGTTTTTATATACCCATTTTGTCCCAATAGGCTTACAGTCAGGTGGAGGTGGAACTAGAACCCAAACCCGATTTCGCTCAAAGTTCTCTAACTCCTCATGCATGGCATTTACCTAATCCGGATCCGTCAAAGCGTGTCCAACATCTCGGGGCTCAAAATTAGCAACAAACGCAGAATGAGCGAAGTGCGAGATTTGCTGTGACCTGGACTGAGTGACCCGTTCGTCGATGTTGCCGATCATCTGTTCGGGGGGGTGCTGGCGCTGGATATGTCGTGGCGCCTCCCGGGAAGAAGTGACCTCCCCCTCAACAGCAGCTGGTTCCACCCCGGGTACAAAAGGTACCGCGCAAGGTGGAGGTTCCCACGGCCCCCAGAAAGAAGAGGTGTCGGGGCCGTGAATCGTCGTAGAAGCCGCTCTTTGCGGCACGGCAGGTGGAGGGGGTGCTGGATCATCCATACCTTCAGCACCCTCGTCCTCGTCATCAAAAAGAGGCTCTCCAACCTCATGATCACCTGCACGCTCAAAACGAGAAGAAGGAGAAACAAGAGTCTCATCGAAGGTGACATCTGATGTCTCCATGACTCGGTTAGTATTAAGGTTAAGTACACGATAAGCTCGAGTGTGAGTGCCATAACCCAAAAACACACCGTCAGAAGAACGAGATTCAAATTTGTCCAAGTTGCCCTTTTTGAGTATAAAACAATGGCAACCAAAAACTCAAAAATAGCTCACCTTGGGCAGTTTGCCAAAACGCAACTCATAAGAAGTCTTTTTCAAGAAAGCTCTCAGAAAAATACGATTGGAAATATAGCATGCAGTGTTCATAGCTTCGGCCCAATAGCGCCTAGGAGTCCAATGCTCATCAAGCATCGTCCTGGCCATCTCAACAAGGGTCCGATTCTTCCTCTCTACAACACCATTTTGGGGCGGTGTGTAGGGGGAAGAAAACTGATGCTCCAAGCCAAGGCGGTTACAAAACTTCTCAAAATCCGAATTTTTGAATTCGGAACCATTATCACTTCTAATAGCTCGCATCGAGTTCAAAGGGAACTCGTTCTGAAGACGCAAAATCAGATTGCGAGCGAAGGAGAAAGTCTCAGTCTTCTCAGTCAAAAAGAAGACCCACGAATATCTCGAAAAGTCATCAACAACAACCAAAACATACCACTTGCCACCAACCGAGCTCACCCGAGCCGGACCAACAAGGTCCATGTGTAAAAGCTCTCCGGGGTGCGAGGTCATGACCTTAGTCACTGGATGGTGGGGAGCGGCAACCATCTTCCCATGTCTGCAAGAATGGCAAACTAGATCCTTCTCCATCGAAAGCTTGGGCAATCCTCGGATTAGGCCAAGTGAGCTAAGTCTTGCAAGCAAGTCGAAGCTTAAATGACCGAGCCTCCTATGCCACTTCCAAAGATCGGAGGAAGAAGGACTAGCCAAAAGACAGCGAGAAGAACCAAACGACTCCGAGAAATTCGCGCGAAAGACTTTCCCAAAGGGCGAAATCAGACATACAAGATCGCCCTGAGGATCTAAGATGCGACTAAGGTTCGGTTTAAAACGAATCTCATAGTCATCATCAAAAAGTTGCGAAATAGAAAGCAAGTTAAAATGCAGGTTAGAAACAAGAGCAACATCACGCAACACAAAGTGCTCATTAACCCGTACCGTCCCACGGGATAATACCTTACCTTTACTATTGTCGCCGAAGGTTATGTACTCCTTTCCGGCGACCGGGCTAAGGCTGGAGAACCACTTGGCGTTTCCGGTCATATGCCTCGAGCAACCAGAATCCACCAACCAAATGTCCTCCAATCGTCTCACCTACATCAATAAAAAGACATAGGGTGAGCATACGGTCCAACACTGGGGTTAGTGAAGTAAGGAGAATACCAGTGTTGGGCCGGCTGCTCAAAAGAACGGTCAGTGTAAAAACTATTCCTAGCCTGTCTACGGGGGTAGCGATCACCACGTACGGGAAAACGTGGTCCGCTGGGAAAGAAGCGCTCACCGCGGTACTCAAATTGCGGTGGGGGAAAGCGCTCAACTAAGCCTCCGCCACGGGGTCCGTTACCTGCGAAAGCAGGACCCCGTCGGGCACGCTCTCTACGAGGTCTACGCCTAGGAGCCTGGGGCTCAACTCTAGCGTCTCTCCTCGGAGCTCTCTTCTGCCTAGGCCTAACAAACTGAGGTCCTGGACCTCTAGGCCTAGTCTCCCTCATAGGAGCTCTCACTTCCTGCCTAGGCCTGGGAGCCTGACCTCCAGACCTAGCTGCTTTCCTCTTGCCCTTCGGAGCATGTCCACCATGAGCTGGATGGTACATGTCCGGGTTCTCCATCTCCCGAGCCCTGCGCGCCTCTCGCTTGCGCCGAAAACAGAACTCGATCAAGTGACCATCCCTCCCGCAGAAATCACACTGGTACCTCACCGCACGCAAAGGGGGTTGTTGGTGACCAGGGCTGTGGGTGTGGTTCACTTTGCCCTTCTCAGGCAAACACTCCTCTCTAATGGGTGGCATAGCATCAAGCTTGTTCTTGAGGTGGTTTGGCTTGGGTGCCCAAACTGGGTTCTTGGGAGGAGCTCGAGGGGGTTCCTCAACCACACCATCTTTGGTGATAGGCTTGGCTGGCTCTTTGAGTGGAAGCTTGGCAAGTTTGGGAGTAGTGGTGGAATTGGGCTTTTCACATGGGTTCAGACCACTAGACTCTCCAATCTTCCCAAAAGCTGAGAGATCAACACTCTGAGCAAAACCTACACCAGGGGCACCAACAGCTCGCTTGAATTGGGAGATCATCATCCCGAGCTGCGGCTCACTACTGGAGACCCATGACAAGATGGACCGAAGGTATGTGTTTTCTTCCTCGGTTTGCATCTTGCCATGCTTCACATTGGCAATCTCCATCTCCAGGCCCTCACACAAAGCACACCTCGAGACACACGTGCTATCTGAGCTGGCCTTCTCTAAAGACTCAAGCTTGGCATTTTTCTCTGCCAACTCAGATTGCAAGACAGGACAAGTCTTGCACGCACCCAACAGCTGCGGCCTAGCGCGGAGCTCATCCACCTCTCCAACCAACGCAGCATACTTACCTCTCAGAGTGAGAAGGTCAGTCATGTGCGCGGTGCACGACTCGCACTCCGCCTCCTCCGACACAACCACGGTGGACCGAGCGAACTCAAGCTCCTTCACCGTGTCCTCCCACTTCTGCCTGAACTCCTTGCGCTCTCTAGCGGCACGCCTAAGCAGTTTATCTTGACTAAGGAGGGCAGCGGTCAACTTCTCTACCTCGGAGGAAAGCTCGTCGTAGGTGAGAGATACCTGGGAGGTGTCGTCGTCGTCGTCGTTCCGAGGCGTATGTTCCAGCTCGCCTCCGACCTCATCTCCGAGCGCCATGGTACACAAGCCTCCGTCGCCGGCAAAGAAGCACAATCCGTTGAACTTGTCCTCAAGCTTCTTCTTCATGGACTCGTCATCGCTGGAGCCAGCGGAGTCGTCATCCGAGCCGTCGACGTCGCTGAGCGTGGCGAAGAAGGCTCGCTGCTCAGCTTGCTGCTTCTCCAAGTACTTCTTCTTGATGTACTCCTTATCGAAGCCGCCCCGCTTCTTGTGTCTTGGGGGAACGTGCTTCTCCTTGTACTTGGAGTCGCGCTTGCGCCCTTGATCGCCCTTCCCCGAATGCTTGTTCTTCTTGGGGCAGTTGGCGATGAAGTGGTCGGGGTCTCCGCACTCGTAGCATCCCGTGCGTCCTCCACCACGACGGCGGTTCATGCGGTTGTTGTGAAACCGCGAGAACCGGTTGGCAAGCAAAGCCAACTCGTCGTCTCCCAACGTCTCCAGCTGGTCCTCTGTAACAGAAAAGAGACAGGAAAGAGCAAAGCCAGCTGAAGGGTTAGAGGAAGAACCGGAAACCAGAGCCATGGACGGGCGAGAAGGATTTTCAAAAGAAGCCCTCGCCATAGCATCAATCTCACTGGACTTGAGCTTACTGAAGAGCTCGTCGCAAGTGAGGGTCTCATAGTTAGGCGATTCGATGATCGCCTGAACCTTGGAATCCCACACCGACCGATCAAGAGTGTGCAAGAGCTTCAAAGCACGCTCATGATCGTCAAAAGGCAACTGCTCCTTGTTAGCCCTAATCCTGTTGACAATCACCTGAAAGCGAGCGAATAAACTTTCTATGCTCTCGCCAGGCTGATGTCGAAAGTTCTCATACTCACGCTTGAACGACTCGTAGAGTCGGGTTTTGACTTGAGAGGTGCCCTCATGGAAACGCATGAGGGTGTCCCAGATCTCCCGAGCCGTAGCAAGGTGAGAAACACGATCAAACTCACCCATGCTCAAACAAGAAAAGAGAGCATTACGGGCTCGGCTATTGGCATCGTGCTCATCGATCTGTTGCTGAGAAACACGAGCAGCCAAGACCACGTAATCAGCAGAGTTGCAAATATCCCAAATAGAAGCGCCCAAGCTCTGCAGATAGGCCGACATACGTATCTTCCAATACGCATAGTTCGTCCCATCGAAAAACGGCGGTTTGCCCACGCCGCGATCCATGTCGCCTTCGGTGGATCTGGAACCGGCTAAGGTGGAAGATCCTTAACCTGCTCCGATGCCAATTGAAGGACCGAGAAGCAACCAGAAAGCGACCAGAGGGCGGGTGAATGGGACCTTCAAAATTTCCTTTTGGATACTAGAGCCACTGTCCCAAGAATCACCCCAAGAGACAAACCCTAGAGCTTGCTAATGTCCACGACCCTAGATGTAGGGTGGATGCTTCCGAGAAGCACAGCGGGACACTACACAACTCTAGAAAGCCAATGCAAAAGACGGAAATCAACTCCGACAACGAACGAGCAAACCGCGGATGAAACCGTGCGAAACCAGTCGCATTGGACGCTGGCCTGCGTCCGATGCCAGACCACCGGACGCGTCCGATGCAAACTGGCCGGTTCTGGAACCTTACTGTTCCACCATCGGACGCTGTGAACAGTAATCACCCAGCGTCCGATGCAAAGGCTCCGGCGCGTCCGATGGACAACGGACGCGTCTGATGCCTAGCGTCCGATGCAAACTAAAACGCCGAAAACATGACACGCGTCACCGGAGCGTCCGATGCTAGGAACCCTAGCGTCCGATGCTCCCGTGATAGCGTCCGATGCCCCCGAAAACAGCGCAGTTCTTTGATGATTCAACCCGATCTCCTCTAAATCAAAAGCTCTAGGCCTAGGATTCGGTCTGAGGGGTCACAAGGATGTTAGTGAGCTATCTCTAAGAGATCATGGCTCGAACCTAACTCCAGATCGGTGAATCAAGAAATTTCGGGGCAAGGAAGCAAGAACGCAATCCAAAACGAAAATCGATCGATCTCCTAGACCGTGAGGTTAGAGTTTAATTCCTTCGGTGGAAAGAAATACCTCACGATCTAGAACAACTTGGTTCAAACGGTTTTGCAAAAGATGAACCGAGCAAAGAGATCAAGCGACGGGAAAATCGTGGAGAAAAAGGATTCCACGAAGAACACGAATGAACCGCAAATCACACCCACGAATCGCAAGCCGAAGCGCAAACACACGTTACGACAAGGAGGTTACGGCCTCCTTTCCTCAAAATCAACAGTACACAGAGTTGCAAGTCTCTCTGCGGATCTCAGCTACAGCAGGGGATGGGAGAGCAGGAAACCCTAAGTGCAGGAAGCAAATGAGATGGCTGAGATGGGGAGGAGGGTGTCTCCCCTGGACTACTTATACTAACCTAGACTAAGTCTATTTCCTACTCTACCCCTCTCTAAACTAATTACAGAGCGAACCAGCTAAACCCTAAGGCTATCCTGGTCCAACCCGCGGTGGTAGGTAGATCCGACGACCACGCCCGCTCGAACCGAAGCGTTGCCTCGACGCAACCTCTGGATCGCCGCCACGTGCCGCCCTCGCTCTGCACCCCCGGTTTTGTGGCCCAAACCGGGAAACTAGCCTTTTCCAGCAACCCCCGGTTTTGAGGCCCAAACCGGGAAACCAGCCCACCAGCCTGAGTTTTGTGGCCTAAACTCAGAAACCCGTAGCGCCCGAGTTTTGAGGCCCAAACTCGGAAACCGGCCCATCACCCGAGTTTTGTGGCCAAACTCGGAAACCATCCGCCCCCAGGTTTTGTGGCTCAACCTGGAAACCGAGCACCCGAGTTTTGAGGCCCAAACTCGGAAACCGTCCACCCGGTGGTTTCTCCCTGGCTCAACCACCAAACCGGAGCTGTAGAGGGGATGCACCGCCCGTGCACCGCGTTCACCGACACGTGTCCCCAGGTCCTCGACCCGAGCAACACCGTGCCCCGCAAGTCTCCGCTCGTCGCTGTCCCAGGCTGCCAGCCACCACAGCTGATCCTCAGGCACTCCGGTCCCTCAGTCCAAGCCTCACGTCCGCCCTTCACTGCTCGATACATCGGCATGGCACGTCCGCCGCACGGCACGCCCATCCTTCATCGCACCCAGTCCGTCGGCACGACACGTCTCAACTTGACCTTCACCTTGCCCTCGATCACTGTCTCCGTGCTCGACACCTGCACAACACAAGCCAAAGAACATGCGCATCAAACCCGTTGACAATCACTCATCACTCAGAGACTCGGCATACACCCATGTATCCGCAGCGAGGTCCGTGAAAAGGACGAGCAGAGCGGTGGCGGCACGTGGCGGCAATCGGTGAGGTCGCGTCGAGGCGAAGCTACCTATTGTGCGGGCGTGGCCGTCGGATCAGCATCTACTTCGAGTTGGTCTAGAATAACCTTACGGTTTAGCTAGTTCGCTCTGTAATTAGTAGGGGTAGAGTGGGAACTATAATTAGGATAAGTAGGGGGAGACACCCACCTCGCAAACTATCTCAGCCATTTGCTACTTTCACTTAAGGTTTCCTGCTTCCCATTCTCTGCTGTAGCTACTGAGATCCGCAGAGACGGTGAATCATACTTCTGTGTATTTGCTTTTTGAGGAAACGAGACCGTAATCTCGTTGTCTCCTTGGGTGGAGAAGTTTCAACTGGAAATCGAGATCAATTCGTGTTTTGAGTTGTGTTCTTCGCGTTTTGCTTTTCATTCTCTCGGTGATTTGCTTCGTTCACCCAATCTGAGGAATGATTTTCGATTCTGTTTGAACTAAGTTGTTCTAGATTGTGAGGCACATCTTTCCACCGAAGGAATTCACTTCTAACCTCACGTGCTAGTAGATCGATTTTTGTTTCGAATCAGTTTTTATCTCCTTTGTCCTGAATTCTACTGATTCACCAATTTGGAGTTAGGTTCGAGCCATGATCTCTTAGGGATAGCTCACTAACCTCCTTGGAACTCCTCATACCAAGTCTAAGCCTTAGAGCTTTTGATTCGGAGGAGATCGTGTTGAATCCGCGGAAGAACTGTGCAGTTTTGGGGGCATCAGACGATCGGGTTGGGGGCATCGGACGCTGTGTTCTTGACACCGGATGCGCAGGTGCCATGTGTCAAAAGTCTGCGTTTTTGAAGGAGCATCAGACGTTGACCATCGGAGCGTCCGTTGGCATCGGACGCGTCCGGGGGTTAGGCATCGGACGCTGAAGGTTCACTGTAGCCAGCTTCCGATGGCAGTCCAGTAAGGTTTCAGATAGGGTCTTTTCGCATCGGACGCGTCCGGTGCTTGGTCATCGGACGCAGGCCAGCGTCCGATGCAGGATCTTCTGCACTGTTTTGTTTGCAGTTTGTTCGTCTCACTTCGGATTTGATCTCGGGTTTTTGCATTGGATTTTTAGAGTCGTGTAGTGTCCCGCTGTGCTTCTTCGAAGCATCCACCCAACATCTAGGGTCATGGACTCTATCGAGCTCTAAGTTTGCTTTTGGGGTTGATTTTTGGGACAGAGGCTAAAAGTTTCTGAAAAGAAATTTGAGGCTCCCATTCACCCCCCCCCCCCTCTAGTCGCCTTGCTATTGCACTTTCGGTCCTTTAATTGGTATCGGAGTGGGTTAAGGATCTTCCACCTTAGCCAGTTCCAGATCCACAGAAGGCGACATGGATCACGGCGTGGGCAAACCGCCGTTTTTCGATGGGACGAACTATGCGTATTGGAAGGTACGCATGTCGGCCTATCTTTAGAGCATGGGTGCTTCTGTCTGGGAGATTTTCAACAAGGATGATTATGTGGTCTTGGCTGCTCGTGTGACTCAGCTGCAGATCGATGAACAAGATGCCAATAGCCGACCCCGTAATGGTCTTTTCTCCTGTTTGAGCATGTCTGAGTTTGATCGCGTTTCTCATCTCCCCACGGCTCGTGTGATTTGGGTGACCCTCATGCGTTTCCATGAGGGAACCACTCAAGTCAAATCCCGTCTCTACGAGTCGCACAAGCGGGAGTATGAGAACTTTTGACACTTGCCTGGCGAGAGCTTATAGAGTTTATTCGCTCGCTTTCAGGTAATTGTCAACAGGATGAGGGCTAACAAGGAGTTGTTGCCTTTCGACGATCATGAGAGGGTTCTCAAGCTTTTTCATACTCTCGATCAGTCAGTGTGGGACTCGAAGGTTCAGGCGATCATCAGATCGCCTAACTATGAGACCCTCACATGCGACGAGCTCTTCAGTAAGCTCAAGTCTAGTGAGATTGATGTCATGGCGAGGGCTTCTTATGAAAATCCTTCTGGCCCGTTGATGGCTTTGCTTTCTTGGTCTTCTGCTAACCCCTTTGGAGGCTTTGCTTTGTCTTCTCTTCTTTCTGTCACAGAGGAGCAGCTGGAGTTCATGGGAGATGACGAGTTGGCTTTACTTGCCAACCAGTTCTCGTGGTTCCACAACAACCGCATGAACCATCGCCGCGGAGGAGGACGCTCTGGATGTTTCGAGTGCGGCGATCCCGACCACTTTATCGCCAATTGCCCCAAGAAGAAAAAGCAAGCTTTTAGGAAGGGCGATCATGGGCACAAGTACGACTCTGGCAAGCGCAAGGAGAAGTACGTCCCCGCGAAGCAGAAGCGGAAGGGCGGCTTCAACAAGGAGTACATCAAGAACAAGTACTTGGAGAAGGCCCAGGCTGAGCAGCGTGCTTTCTTTCCCACGCTCAGCGACGTCGACGACTCGGATGACGACTCTGCTTCCTCAAGCGACGACGAGTCTGAGAAGAAGAAGAAGATTGAGGACAAGCTGAACGGCCTCTGCTTCTTCGCCGACAACGAGGGGTTTTGCACCATGGCCCTCGGCAAGGAGGTCAATAGCCAGCTGGAGGAGATCCCTCAGGACGACGACGACACCTCCTAGGTATCTCAGACCCCTGACGAGCTTTCTGCTAAGGTCGAGAAACTTACTGCCGCCCTTCTTAGTCAAGATAAGCTGCTTAGGCGTGCTGCTAGAGAGCGGAAGGAGTTTAGGCAGAAGTGGGAGGACACGGTGAAGGAGCTTAAGTTTGTCAAGTCCACCGTAGTTGTCTCTGAGAAGGGTGAGTGTGAGAAGTGAACCAAGCACATGACTGACCTTCTCACTTTGAGAGGTAAGTATGCTGCTTTGGTTGGAGAGGTGGATGAGCTCCGGGCAAGACCCGTGTTGTTGGGTGCGTGCAAGTCTTGTGCTGGCTTGAAATCCGAGTTGGCAGAGAAGAATGCCAAGATTGTATCTCTTGAGAAGGCCAGCTTGGGTAGCACTTGTGTGTCTAGGTGCGCTTTGTGTGAGGGTTTGGAAATGGAGATTGCAAATGTGAAGCATGACAAGATGCAAACCGTGGAGGAAAACACATACCTTCGGACCATCTTGTCATGGGTTTCTTGTGGTGAGCCGCAGCTTGGGATGATGATTGCCCAATTCAAGCGTGCTGCGGGAGGCCCAGGTGTAGGTTTTGCTCAGGGTGTTGAGTGTGCTTCATCTTTTGGTAAGATTGGAGAGTCGAGTGGTCTAAACCCGAGTGAGAAGCCCAACTCCACCACTACTCCCAAGCTAACCCAGATACCACCCATAGAGCCTCACAAGCCCAACACCAAAGATGGAGTATATGAGGAACCTCCAAGAGCTCCACCCAAGAAACAAACATGGGCTCCAAAACCAAACCACCTCAAGAACAAGCTAGACACGATGCCACCTATCCAAGAGGAGCTCATGCCACAGAAGGGTAAAGTGATCCACACCCACTACCGTCAGTACCAACAACCCCTATGAGAGCGGTGAGGTACCATTGTGAGCACTGTGGGAGAGATGGACACTTGAGGGAGTTTTGCTTTCGGCGCAAGAGAGAGGAGCATCGTGCAAGGGAGATGGACAATGCGGACATGTACCATCCTTTCCATGATTTACATGTGCCGAATGTTCAGAGGAGAGCTGCTAGGCCTAGAGGTCCGATACCTCAAGGTCCTAGGCCACAGGGAGGCTTTGCCCGGCGGGATCCTAGCTTTGTAGGATATGGACCCCGTGGCGGTGGCTTTGTTGAGCGTCAGCCCCCACCGCGTTTTGAGTATCGCGATGGACGCTCTTCCCTTAGCAAACCAAGTTTTCCTCAGCGTGGTGATCGCTTTCCCCGTAGGCGTGCTAGGAATGGTTTTTCTACTAACCGTTCTTTTGAGCAACTGGCCCAACACTGGTACTCTTCCCATTTTACTCACCCCAGTGTTGGACCGTTTGTTCACCCTATGTCTTTTTATTGATGTAGGTAAAACGATTGGAGGACAATTGGTTGGTGGATTCTGGTTGTTCGAGGCACATGACCGGAAACGCCAAGTGGTTCTCCAGTCTTAGTCCTGTTGCCAGAAAGGAGTTTATCACCTTCGGCGACAATAGCAAAGGTAAAGTGTTGTCTCGTGGGTCGGTGTGAGTTAATGAGCACTTTGTGTTGCGTGATGTTGCTCTTGTGTCTAACTTGCATTTTAACCTTCTTTCTGTTTCGCAACTCTTTGATGATGACTATGAGATTCGTTTTAAGCCGAATCTCAGTCGTATTTTGGATCCTCAGGGCAATCTTGTATGTTTGATTTCGCCCTTTGGGAAAGTCTTTCGTGCGAATTTCACGGAGTTATTTCGCATTTCTCGATGTCTTTTGGCTGGACCTTCCTCCTCTGATCTTTGGAAGTGGCATAGGAGACTAGGTCACCTGAGCTTCGACTTGCATGCAAGGCTTAGCTCACTTGGCTTAATCCAAGGATTGCCCAAGTTATGCATGGAGAAGGATCTTGTTTGCCATTCCTGTAGACATGGGAAAATGGTAGCCGCTCCTCACCATCCTATGAATCAAGTTATGACCAAGCGCCCTGTAGAGCTTTTACATATGGACCTTGTTGGTCCGGCTCGGGTGAGCTCGGTTGGTGGGAAGTGGTATGTGCTTGTTGTTGATGATGACTTTTCAAGATATTCGTGGGTTTTCTTTTTAGCTGGGAAAACTGAGACTTTCTCTTTTGCTCGCAATCTGATTTTGCATTTTCACAATGAGTTCCCTAAGAACTCGATGCGAGCTATTCGAAGTGATAATGGTTTCGAGTTTAAGAACTCGGATTTTGAGAAGTTTTCTAACTCTTTGGGTTTAGAGCATCAGTTTTCTTCTCCCTAAACACCGCCACAGAATGGTGTTGTAGAAAGGAAGAATCTGACCCTTGTTGAGATGGCCAGGACGATGCTCGATGAGCATAGGACTCCTAGGCGGTATTGGGCCGAGGCTATGAACACTGCATACTATATTTCCAATCGCATTTTTCTCCGAGCTTTCTTGAAAAAGACATCTTATGTGTTACGTTTTGGAAGACAACTCAAAGTGAGTTATTTTAGAGTTTTTGGTTGCCATTGTTTTATACTCAAGAAAGGCAACGTGGACAAATTTAAGTCTCGTTCTTCTGACGTTGTATTTTTGGGTTATGGCACTCATACTCGCGCATATCGTGTACTTAACCTTGATACTAACTGAGACATGGAGACATCCGATGTCCCCTTTGACGAGACCATGGTTTGTCCTTCTTCTTGATTTGAGCGTGCAGGTGATCATGAGGTTGGCAAACCTCTTTTTGATGACGAGGACGAGGGCGCTGAAGGGATGGATGATCCAGCACCACCTCCACCTGCTGTGCCGCAAGCATCGGCTTCTACTACGATGACTCATGGCCCCAACCCCTCTTCGTCGACTACTTGGGGGCCGTGGGATCCGCCACCTCGGGCTATACCATTTGTACCCGAGGAGGTGCCAGCTGCTGTTGTGGGGGAGGTTTCGTCAGCTCAGGAGGCGCCACGACGCATTCAGCGCCAACACCCGCCTCAACAGATGATCGGCAGCATCAACGAACGTGTCAATCGGTCAAGGTCACAACAAATCTCTCACTTTGCTCATTCTGCATTTGTTGCTGATTTTGAACCCTGGGATGTTGGACATGCTTTATCTGATCCGGATTGGGTTAATGCCATGCATGAGGAGTTAGAAAATTTTGAGAGAAATCGGGTTTGGGTTTTGGTTCCACCTCCTCCTGAGTGTCACCCTATTGGTACAAAATGGGTTTTTAAAAACAAACAAGGAGAGGATGGCCACATTGTGAGAAACAAGGCCAGACTTGTAGCCCAGGGGTATAGTTAGTAGGAGGGGATAGACTATGAGGAGACGTTCGCTCCTGTAGCTCGTTTAGAGGCGATTAGGATTCTCTTGACTTTTGCTGCATCCAAAGGTTTTAAACTTTTTCAAATGGATGTCAAGAGTGCCTTCTTAAACGGCTACATAGAAGAAGAGGTGTATGTGAAACAACCCCCTGGTTTTGAAAATCCCAAGTTTCCAAACCACGTGTTTAAACTTCACAAAGCTTTGTATGGTTTGAAGCAAGCCCCTAGAGCCTAGTATGATAGGTTGAAAACCTTTTTGCTTGCTAAGAGTTTTAAAATGGGATGTGTGGATAAAACGCTTTTTCTCCTCAAGCAAGGAAATGACACTCTCTTGGTCCAGATTTACGTGGATGATATCATTTTCGGTGGTTCTTCTCACGCTTTGGTTGCCAAGTTTGCACATCTTATGAGCAGGGAGTTTGAGATGAGCATGATGGGCGAGTTGACATTCTTCCTTAGGTTGCAAATCAAGCAATCCCGAGAACGAACGTTTGTGCACCAGGGCAAGTACACCAAGGACATTTTGAAGAAGTTCGATATGGGTGAGTCCAAGCCTCTTCCAACACCCATGTCAACCACGACGGCCTTGTTTGCAGATGAGGATGGAGAAGCGGACCAGAAGGAGTACCGAAGCATGATCGGGTCGCTGCTGTACCTAACGGCGACACGCCCAGACATTCAGTTCGCGGTGTGTCTTTGCGCGCGCTTTCAGGCATCACCACGCACCTCTCACCGTCAGGCGGTCAAGCGCATTATGAGGTACCTTCGTTTCACTCCAGAGTTTGGGATTTGTTATTCTGCTTCCTCCACCCTCTCCCTTTGTGGTTATTCTGATGCCGATTTCGCTGGTTGCCGACTTGATCGCAAGTCCACTTCTAGGACTTGTCAGTTTATTGGTTCTTCTCTTGTATCTTGGTCTTCTCGCATGCAGTCTAGTGTCGCCCAGTCTACCACAGAGGCTAAGTATGTTGTTGCGGCTAGCTGTTGTTCACAGTTGCTTTAGATGATGGCCACTTTGCGTGATTTTGGTCTAAGCTTTTCTCGAGTTCCATTGCTTTGTGACAGCACGAGTGCGATTAGCGTTGCTAAGAATCCCGTGTTGCATTCCAAGACCAAACACATTGATGTGCGCTTTCATTTTCTGCGAGACCATTATGAGAAGGGTGATATCGACCTTCGTCATATCGATACTCATCATCAATTGGCAGATATTTTGACCAAGCCTTTGGACCAATCAACCTTTGCTAGGTTGAGAGGTGAGCTTGGTGTGTGTTTTCCCTTTTAGATGGGAAAACATTTTTTTCTCATGTATATTAGACTGACTCTTTCTGCTTTGTTTTGGTAGTATAGTCTTTGCATTTCATCATGCATGTTTTACTTTTCGAGCTTCATGACTTTATTCTTTAGAATGTAACTATGCTATGTCTAGTATGCTCCGATGCTATATGATGATGCTTGTAGCTTATGCTCTTTCTGATCACTAATACATGTTGTGAGCGGAGCTATTTAATGAATGGTGAATATGCTTAATGAACATAAAATTTGAAACTTGTTCACCATTGAGATTGGCATCTAGCATGTGTATAATGTGTTGAAATCACTCGTGCTTTTCATATATGCTAGGTTGCTATGTCTCTAGTTCTGAGTCATTCACTTGCTTGGTATGTTCATATTCTGTTATAAATTTGAACCAAGTTTTAAGTGAATTGAAAAGATCGAGATGGGATTTCTTGTCAGCACATCACGGTATCGAGACTGTTTCTCATTGCACATTGAATTAAACTTGAGCCGAGTAGTGCAAGACCGAAACCGATGCTTTAAGCTTCTGATTGCTTCTGCATAGGCTTAGCACGGTTGTAAAGTTAGGCTTTGACAAGCTTTCAACCTCTCACAATCATATGCTGAAATTTGAACTTGTGTAATTTAACCACTGCAACTCTGACAAAATTTGAATACACAAGTTTATGTTTCATTCTATAGCATGATGATTGAACATTATTAGGGGTAGTTCACCTTGTATACGTGTTTAGCACTTGTTTGACTTCCTGTCTATACATGTTTAGTGCTATTTTGATGGTGAATACTTTTTGTCTAAAACTGCTCACTTTGCTAATATGTTCATATTTCGTATTTGGTGATCAGTTTGAGTCTTTACTGGCATGTATGCTTATTGTTGAGTCATTGGAGTTATACTTTGTAGAGCATCTTTTCATTCTATTAACTATAATCCTAAAGCTGCTAACTTGCATTTAAGACTCATATGCATTTGGAAGGGAGAAGTTTGCATGATAGTGCATTATCAACTAAGGGGGAGAATTTGTCAAATCATAAGGGGGAGAAATCATAAAATCATATCTTAGTTGTGTGCACTATTGGAGGGGGAGTTTGCTCGATTTGTCTAATGAATTTTCAATTGGTTTGGAGCATTTTTTCCAATTGGTTCGGAGCATTTTTGGTAGCTAGTTGTGTTGAGCCTTTGCCTCTTTCTTGAGGGACTAGCGACTTTGCCTATTTGCTTTTCAGTTGGTATCAAGCTTTCTCGCTCGCAGTGTTGAGCCCGTTCTGCCTATTCTTGAGGGCTAGCTCTATTTTGCTTGAATTTCAATTGTTATTTCAATTGGTGTCGAGTTTTCCTGCTAGCGGTGTTGAGCCTGTTTTACCTCTTCTTGAGGGCCAGTTTTGCTTTGCTTGGTCGCGTCGAGCCGTTGCCCATGTGTCTTTGGGGACCAAGTTGTCTTGCTCATTCCACTTGACCTTCTTTTGGTTTTGCTATGCTTTTGGGTCATTTGGTCGAGTTCTCTCTCTTCCTTTCTTCTTCTTCCTTCTACCTTCATTATGATTTGTGTTGGTAGTTGACAATGCACTCATCAAGGGGGAGATTGCGGATACATGGGTGTATGCCGGATCTTAAGTGATGAGTGATTGTCAACTGGTTTGATGCCAATGTTCTTTGGCTTGTGTTGTGCAGGTGTCGAGCACGGATACAGTGATCAAAGGCAAGGTGAAGGTCAAGTAGAGACGTGGCGTGCCGATCAACCGAGAGCTGTGAAGGGCGGACGTGAGGCTTGGACTGAGGGACCGGTGGCCTGAGGATCAGCTGTGGTGGCTGACAGCCTGGGACAGCGATGAGCGGAGACTTGCGGGGCACAGTGTTGCTCGGGTCGAGGACCTGAGGACATGTGTCGGTGGACGGGGTGCACGGGCGGTGCATCCCCTCTACGGCTCGGTTTGGTGGTTGAGCCACAGAAAAACCACTGAGTGGACGGTTTCCAGGTTTGGGCCTCAAAACCTGGGTGCGGCCGGTTTCCGAGTTTGGGCCACAAAACTCGGGTTGAGGACGGTTTCCAGGTTTGGGCCTCAAAACCTGGGCGCTGGCGGGTTTCTGAGTTTGGGCCACAAAACTCAGGCGATGGACAGCTGGTTTCCCAGTTTGGGCCTCAAAACTGGGGGTTCGTCGTGAAGACAGGTTTCCCGGTTTCAGCCTCAAAACCGGGGGCGAGGTCCATGAAAAGGACGAGCAGAGCGGTGGCGGCAATCGGTGAGGTCGCGTCGAGGCGAAGCTACCTATTGTGCGGGCGTGGCCGTCGGATCAGCATCTACTTCGAGTTGGTCCAGAATAACCTTAGGGTTTAATTGGTTCGCTCTGTAATTAGTAGGGGTAGAGTGGGAACTAGAATTAGGATAAGTAGGGGGAGACACCCACCTCCCAAACTATCTCAGCCATTTGCTACTTTCACTTAGGGTGGTTTCCTGCTTCCCATTCTCTGCTGTAGCTACTGAGATCCGCAGAGATGGTGAATCATACCTCTGTGTATTTGCTTTTTGAGGAAATGAGACTGTAATCTCGTTATCTCCTCGGGTGGAGAAGTTTCAGCTGGAAATCGAGATCAATTCGCGTTTTGAGTTGTGTTCTTCGCGTTTTGCTTTTCATTCTCTCGGTGATTTGCTTCGTTCTCCCAATTCGAGGAATGATTTTCGATTCCGTTTGAACTGAGTTGTCCTAGATTGTGAGGCGCATCTTTCACCGAAGGAATTCACTTCTATCCTCACGAGCTAGTAGATCGATCGATTTTCGTTTCGAATCGGTTTTTATCTCCTTTGCCCCGAATTCTTCCGATTCACCAATTTGGAGTTAGGTTCGAGCCATGATCTCTTAGGGATAGCTCACTAACCTCCTTGGAACTCCTCATACCAAATCTAAGCCTTAGAGCTTTTGATTCGGAGGAGATCGTGTTGAATCCGTGGAAGAACTGTGCAGTTTTGGGGGCATCGGACGCTCAGGTTGGGGGCATCGGACGTTGTGTTCTTGACACCGGACGCGCAGGTGCCACGTGTCAAAAGTCTGCGTTTTTGAAGGAGCATCGGACGCTGACCATCGGAGCGTCCGTTGGCATTGGACGCGTCCGGGGGTTAGGCATCGGACGCTGAAGGTTCACTATAACCAGCGTCCGATGGCAGTCCAGTATGGTTTCAGACAGGGTCTTTTCGCATCGGACGCGTCCGGTGCTTGGTCATCAGATGCAGGCCAGCGTCCGATGCAGGATCTTCTACACTGTTTTGTCTGCAGTTTGTTCGTCTCACTTCAGATTTGATCTCGGGTTTTTGCATTGGATTTCTAGAGTCGTGTAGTGTCCCGCTGTGCTTCTTGGAAGCATCCACCCTACATCTAGGGTCGTGGACTCTATCAAGCTCTAAGTTTGCTTTTGGGGTTGATTTTCGGGACAGAGGCTGAAAGTTTCTGAAAAGAAATTTGAGGCTCCCATTCACCCCCCCCCTTTGGTCGCCTTGCTATTGCACTTTCCGTCCTTGAAAAATGCAAGTTCGAAACAAGAGCAACATCACGCAACACAAAATGCTCATTAACTCGCACAGAACCACGGGATAGTACTTTACCTTTGCTATTGTCATTGAAGGTGATAAACTCCCTGCCGGTGACTGGACTAAGACTGGAGAACCACTTGGAGTTTCCGGTCATAAGCCTCGAGCATCCGGAATCCACCATCCACACGTTCTCCAATCGACTTACCTACATCAATAAAAAGACATAGGGTGAGCATACGGTCCAACACTGGGGTGAGTGAAATAGGAAGTGTACCAGTGTTGTCCCGGCTGCTCAAAAGAACGATTAGTAGAAAAACCATTCCTAGCATTCCTACGGGGAAAGCGATCACCACGCATAGGAAAATGTGGTCCGCTAGGAGGAGAGCGCTCACCGCGATAGCCAAAATGTGGTGGGGGGTAACGCTCGACAACAAAGCCACCGCCACGGGGTCCATACCCTACAAAAATAGGATCCCGCCGGGCAAAACCTCCTTGTGGCCTAGGAACTTGAGGCATTGGACCTTTAAGCCTAGCAACCCTCCTTTGAACATTCGGCACATGTACATCATGGAAAGGATAGTACATGTATGTGTTGTTCATCTCCTTTGCACGACGCTCCTCTCTCTTGCGCCGAAAGCAAAACTCCCTCAAGTGTCCATCTCTCCCACAATGCTCACAATGGTACCTCACCACTCTCATTGGGGGTTGTTGGTACTCACGGTATTGGGTGTGGATCACTTGGTTCTTTTGTGGCATGAGCTCCTCTTAGATAGGTGGCATGGTGTCTAGCTTGTTCCTCAAGTGGTTTGGTTTTGGAGCCCATGTATGTTTCTTGGGTGGAGCTCTTGGAGGTTCCACAAACACTCCATCTTTGGTGTTAGGCTTCAGAGGCTCTTTGGGTGGAATCTTGGTTAGTTTGGCAGTAGTGATGGAGTTGGGCTTCTCACTCAGCTTAAGACCACTAGACTCACCAATCTTCTTGAAAGAAGTAGCACTCTCCACACCCTGAGCAAAGCCTACACCTGGACCTCCAGCAGCACTCTTGAATTGGGCAATCATCAGCCAAGCTGCGGCTCACCACTAGAAACCCATGACAAGATGGTTCGAAGGTATGTGTTTTCTTCCTCGGTTTGCATCTTGTCATGCTTCACATTAGCCATCTCCATCTCCAAACCCTCACACAAAGCGCACCTAGACACACTAGTGTTACCTAAGTTGGCCTTCTCAAGAGACTCAATCTTGGCATTCTTCTCTGCCAACTCAGATTGCAAGCCCGCATAAGATTTGCACGCACCAAGCAAGGTGGGTCTTGCCCTAAGCTCATCCATCTCTCCAACCAAAGCAACATACTTCCCTCTCATGGTGAGAAGGTCAGTCATGTGCTTGGAGCACATCTCACACTCATCCTCCTCGGTCACGACAACGGTGGATTTGACAGACTCAAGCTCCTTCACCGCATCCTCCCACTTCTTCCTAAACTCCTTTCTCTCTCTAGCAGCAAGTCTTAGCAACTTATCTTGACTAATGAGAGCAGCAGTAAGTTTCTTGACTTTAGCAGAGAGTTCATCGGGAGTTTGAGGTACCTGAGAGTTGTCATTGTCGTCGACGTTCCGAGGGATCTCCTCCAGCTCACTGTCGACTTCATCGCTGAGGGCCATGGTACAGAAGCCCTCATTGTCGGCGAAGAAGCAAAGACCGTTCAGCTTGTCCTCGATCTTCTTCTTCTCGGACTCATCGTCGCTTGACACAATGGAGTCGTTGTCCGAGTCATCGATGTCGCTGAGCGTGGCAAAGAAAGCACGCTGCTCGGCCTGGGCTTTCTCCAAGTACTTCTCCTTGATGTACTCCTTGTTGAAGCCACCCTTCCGCTTGTGCTTCGCGGGGATGTACTTCTCCTTGCGCTTGCCGGAGTCATACTTGTAGCCATGATCACCCTTGCCGAAGACTTGCTTGTTCTTTTTGGGGCAGTTGGGAATGAAATGGTCAGAGCCGCCACACTCGAAGCAACCAACTTGTCCTCCTCTGCGGCGATGGTTCATGCGGTTGTTGTGAAACCACAAGAACCGGTTGGCAAGTAAAGTCAACTCATCGTCCACCATGAACTCCAGCTGCTCCTCTGTGATAGAAACAAGAGATGAAAGTGCAAAGCCTCCATAGTGGTAAGCAGAAGAGCCAAAAACCAAAGCCATAGACATGCTAGAAAGATTTTCATAAGAAGCCCTCGCCATGACATCAATCTCACTGGACTTGAGCTTACTGAAGAGCTCATCGCAAGTGAGAGTCTCATAGTTAGGTGATTCGATGATCGCCTAAACTTTTGAGTCCTACACCGACCGATCGAGAGTATGAAGTAGCTTGAGAGCTCTCTCATGATCGTCGTACGACAAAAGCTCTTTATTAGCCCTCATCCTGTTGACAATTACCTGAAAGCGAGCGAATAAGCTTTCTATGCTCTCGCCAGACATGTGTCAAAAGTTCTCATACTCACGCTTATGCGACTCGTAGAGACGGGTTTTGACTTGAGTGGTTCCCTCATGAAAACGCATGAGAGTGGTTGGTCAACATGAAAAGAGCATTACGGGCTCGGCTATTGGCATCATGCTCATCGATCTGCTGTTGAGTCATATGAGCAGCCAAGACAACGTAATCAACAGTGTTGCAAATCTCCCAAACCGAAGCACTCATGCTTCGGATATAGGCCGACATACGTATCTTCCAATACGCATAGTTCGTCCCATCAAAAAACGGTGGTTTGCCCACGCCGCGATCCATGTCGCCTTTTGTGGATTTGGAACTGGCTAAGGTTGAACATCCTTAACCCGCTCCGATACCAATTGAAGGACCGAATTCACGACCAGAGGGGGGGTGAATGGGAGCCTCAAATTTCTTCTCGAGAGATTGATGACCCTTGTCCCAGAGAATCACCCCGAAAGCAAGACTCGGACTTGCTAGTGTCCACGACCCTAGATGTAGGGTGGATGCTTTCTAGAAGCACAACGGGACACTACACAATCCAAGAAGTCTAACGCAAAAACAAGGAAGCAAATCCGACAAAGGACGAACGAACCGCGGACGAAAACATGCTGAACAACACAGACCGGACTCTAGCAAGCATCCGGTCAAGAATGATCGGACGCGTCCGGTCAGCAGAAGTCGGTTCTGGATGCTCTATGTGTTGGACCAGACTCACAGGGGAAGAGCGTCCGGTCAACACTGAGATGAGCGTCCGGTCACAAGCTGTGCAATGAACAGTGCACGCTATGCATCCGGTCATGCAAAAACGGTGAGTCCGATCAAGTTCACGCAGAGAGTTCTTGCTCGACCTTCAATGACAGGACTCACTAGCCAGAGTCCGATCGCCCCGAAGGCAGAGTCCGGTCACCCTGAAATTTCTCTGTTCGTCCACCGATTCGACTCGATCTCACCCAAAACGAAACCTCTTGGGCTCAAACTTGGTGAGAGGAGTCACAAGGAGGATAGTGAGCTACTCCTAGGAGATCATGTCTCGAACCTATCTCCAAATCAATGAATCGAAGAAGTTAAGGGGAAAGAGCAGAAGAACACAAGCCGAAACGAAAATCGATCGATCTACTAGCTCATGAGGTTAGAGATGAATTCCTTCGGTTGAAAGAAGCGCCTCACGATCTAGAGCAAGCTAGTTCAAACGGAATCAAAAACCAACACTCGGTGAGGAAGAACGAAGCAAATCACCGAGAGGGCAAAAAAAGAAAACCGCGAAGAACTCAGCACAAAGACATGGATCGATCTCGAATTCCAGCCGAAACTCCTCCACACGAGGAGACAACGAGATTACGGTCTTGTTTCCTGAAAATCCAAATACACAGAGGTATGATTAGCCGTCTCTGCGGATCACAGGCAGCGAGGTATGATTAGAAAACCTAAGCGAGGGCTAGAGAATGAAATGTTGCAAGGATAGAGAGTGAGGGGCACCTCTCTTATTTATAGCCTAATACAATAGTCCTCTTCTGCCCCTACTGGTAATGAGCGAGCAGGCTAACCCTAAGGGTATTCCTGTCCAACTCGAAGTGTAGTCGATTCGACGGCCACGCCCGCACATCTGGTAGCTTCTCCTCGATGCGACCTCACCTGATGCCACCACGTGTCGTCACTTGTCCACCGTCCAATTTCCTGGTCCTCCCCCCGGTTTTGAGGCTGAAACCAGGAAACCTGTCCTCAGGCTGAGTTTTGTGGCCCAAACTCAGAAACCCGCCATCGCCGAGGTTTTGAGGCCCAAACGTGGAAACCGTCCTCAGTCCGAGTTTTAAGGCCCAAACTCGGAAACCGGCCAGCACCCAGGTTTTGTGGCCCAAACCTGAAAACCATCCAGCCGGTGGTTTTTCTGGGGCTCTACCACCAATCCGAAGCTGTAGAGGGATGCACCACCCGTGCACACCGTCCACCCGCAAGTCTTCACTTGTCGCTGTCCCAGGCTGTCAACCACCACAGCTGATCCTTAGGCCACTGGTCCATCAGTCCAAGCCTCACATCCACCCTTCACCGCTTTGGGTCCATTGGTACGACACGTCTCTACTTGACCTTCACCTTGCCTTCGATAACCGTCTCCGAGCTCGACACCTGCACAACACAAGCCAAAGAACATGCGCATCAAACCAGTTGACAATCACTCATCATCACAAGACCTGGAATACACCCATGTATCCGCAAAACCATTTGTGAGATGTCCCATCTCATGGCATTTGTAGCACATGAAGTGACATAACTTCTCTTGTTCTTGCTTCTTCATCTCTCTTTCATGTCTTCTCTTGCCCCATCTCTTGCCTTTGACATTGCTCTTGTTGAAGCCAATGCCACTCTTGTCACCATAACTTCTGTGATTGTTCAACATATGCTCAAATGTGACTTTTGATTTGTAGAACCTCTCTAACTTGTTGCCCAAATTCTTCACTTCACTTTTGAGCTTATTGTTCTCCTTCAAAATGTTAGTCTCACAAGACATAAAAGTAGAACAAGCATCTATATGTGAAGAACATGGCATAGATAATAAGTCATCACAAGAGGTGGATACATGCTTCTTGCCTACATCACAAGGGTTAGCAACAATATGTGATTGATCATTTGACCCAAATGATGAGTTCTCACTAGTTTTAATTTCTTAATTAGAATACTTGTTAGTGAGTAAAGCATGGTCTTGTACCAAGTTATCATGAGAAACATTAAGTTCCTCATGAGCCAATTTTAGCTCCTCATGTGAACAAGTAGTAACATAGAGTAGATGCTTTTGTTGTTCACATGTGTTCTTTAGAAATGAGTTTTCATGTTCCAATTTATTTGTTTTAGCCATCTCATTTTCTAAAGCTTCGACCATTCTACCAAATATATATAAAAGCTACTCATATGAGTCAAGATCAATCACATTTGCATTAGATACCTTGGTGTCACCATGTGACGTGAAGCAATGTGATGTAGTGGATGAGCTTGTAATGGCATCACAATTACGACCCAAACATGAACCATCATCATCAACTTTGTCAAGTGAACTTGTAGTAGATTGATCATCATCATCACTTGACCATGAGGTGGACCAATCTTCCACAATCACCAAGTTGTGGTCATGCTCAACATCCTCATGTGCCACCACCTTGGGCTCAACATCATGATCAATTATCATCCTCTCATACTTGTCATTTAGCTATCTCCAAATCTCATGGGAGGACATCATGTCCATGATCTCTCTGAATATATCATCATGCAAAGATCTATAGATGATGTTAGTAGCTTGGATGTCAAGATCTAGGCATTTCTCTTGTGTTTGAGTTAGATTATTTTCATCAACACACGAGAAAAACTTACATCTACCATCCACCATATTTGAGGGCAAATAAACTTGAAATTGCATATATTCCAATTTTTCCAGCGTGCAAAGTGTGTGCCATCAAAAATGTGTGGACAATCAACATATAGCTCATAAGACGCCATCCTCTCGGGTCGGTGAAGACCACAAATGAGAGACCACGGCTCTGATACTACGTGTAGGGTTGAGATGGCGGACTAGAGGGGGGGGTGAATAGTCCTTTCTAAAAATAATCGCACCGGCTAACCGAAATAAATGCGGAATTAAAAGTATCGGTCTAGCCAAGACTACACCCCTCTACCTATACTCTCAAGCACCTTACAAAAATCCTAAACAAAGCAAATAAAGTGTTGGGCTAGCAAGAGCTCACCTAAACATTCTAGAAGCATGGTCACACAAACCTATGCAACTAGCACTTTAAGCAAACCGGGAGCAACTAATCAATCTAGTGATGCAAAGCGCACAAAGCCTAAGCTCACTAGCAATGGTCAATAACAAGGCTACACAAGCCAAATTCGAGAGCTCAAATTACTTAGCTACACAAACTAAAGTAATGTGACTAACAAGGCTACTCAAGCCAATTAGTCACGCAAGGGAGCTACTTCTATGCTACACAAGAAAGAAAGTAACTAGCAAGCTACACAAGCTAACTATGTACAAGAGCAACTACACAAGTACAAAATATATGAAAGTAAATACATGCTTGTTTAAGGGGAATGCAAACCAACGGGATGAACAAGGTTGACACGGTGATTTTATCCGAGGTTCACTTGGTTGCCACCAAGTTGGTCCTCGTTGAGACAAGCTCAAGGTTGCCGCCGGTCCTCTTGCTAGTGGTGATTACACTAGTCACAATCTCCCACTTGGAGTGCTTCCCACAAGCTCTAGCACTTGACCCGGCCAGACCACTTGACACTCTTCACGTCTCGCTCAACTAGAGTTGCTCTTCGCGATCTCCCGTGGGGTGAGCACAACACCCCTCACAAATCCTTCTGCGGAGCAAAAAACAATCACCACGTGGGCTTCACAACGGAGACACAATCCACCAAGCCATCTAGGTGATGGCAATCACCAAGAGTAATAAGAAATCCCAAATCACAAAGATTACCTAGTGCCACCAAATGCAAATCCTAAAATGCACACACATTAGGCTCTCAATCCCTCACTCAAATTAGCACCAAGCTTGAGAGGGAGAGGAAGGGGAGAAGGTGGATCTTGAACCTCTCAACATCACCCACACGGGGCTCTCAATCTCTCCTAGCAATTTCAGCTCAAATCATGGGGGAGAGAGAGAGAGGAGAGGATGATCCCTAACTTGCTTGCTCTCAAAAGGTGAGAAAATGGGGAGAGAAGTAGTGAGGAAGAAGGAGGGGGAACCAGCCTTATCTCCTCACGCACAGGCTCTCTCCTCACTCAGCACCCGCACTAGAAATTCTAGTTAGAGCGGATTGGAAATTCCAGTCGGGAGCAGACCAAAACCCCCAATGGCTCTTTCACACCAACGGTCGAAAGGAACAAATCAAATTGAGCAAAACGGACCAGTCTGACCAAAACGAACCAGTCCGAAGTGCCATTCCCGCACTGGAAATTCCAGGCGGCGCCCCCTGGAATTTTCAGGGTGAGAGCGTCTCTCCAACCCTTGGCCCTAAAACACACCCGCACTAGAAATTCCAGCTGCGGATACATGGGTGTATGCCAAGTCTCGAGTGATGAGTGATTGTCAACTGGTTTGATGCGCATGTTCTTTAGCTTGTGTTGAGCAGGTGTCGAGCACGGATACAGTGATCGAAGGCAAGGTGAAGGTCAAGTAGAGACGTGTCGTGCCGATGGACCGGGAGCGGTGAAGGGCAGACGTGAGGCTTGGACTGAGGGACCGGTGGCCTGAGGATCAGCTGTGGTGGCTGACAGCCTGGGACAGCGATGAGCGGAGACTTGCAGGGCACAGTGTTGCTCGGGTCGAGGACCTGAGGACATGTGTCGGTGGACGGGGTGCACGGGCGGTGCATCCCCTCTACGGCTCGGTTTGATGGTTGAGCCAGAGAAAAACCATCGAGTGGACAGTTTCCAGGTTTGGGCCACAAAACCTGGGTGTTGCGGGTTTGCCGAGTTTGGGCCAGAAAACTTGGGCTGAGGACGGTTTCCAGGTTTGGGCCTCAAAACCTAGGCGCTGACGGGTTTCTGAGTTTGGGCCACAAAACTGAGGCGATGGACGGCTGGTTTCCCGGTTTGGGCCTCAAAACTGGAGGTTGGCCGTGAAGGCTGGTTTCCCGGTTTGGGCCTAAAAACCAAGGGCGAAGTCCATGGAAAAGGACAAGCAGAGCAGTGGCGGCACGTGGCGACAATCGGTGAGGTTGCGTCGAGGCAACGCTACCAGTTGTGCGGGCGTGGCCGTCGAATCAGCATCCACATCGAGTTGGTCCAGAATAACCCTAGGGTTTAGCTGGTTCACTCTGTAATTAGTTGTAAGGGTATAAGGGGAATAAATGTATTAGGCTATATAAGGAGAGGCCTCCCCTCCCTCCAAACCATCTCAGTCATTGCTATTTTCTCTCTAGGGTTTCCTACTTCCCATTCGCTGCTGTAGCTACTGAGATCCGCGGAGACGGTGAACAATACCTCTGTGTATTTGCTTTTTTAGGAAACGAGACTATAATCTCGTTGTCTCCTCGTGGGGACAAATTTCGGCTCGCAATTCATGGTTCGATTCACGTTTTGAACTTGTTCTCTGCGTTCTTCGTTTTCTCCACGATTTTCCCCTTGATCGTTCTCTCTCTACGTTGCTCCGTTTGCAAAACCATTTGAATCAACTTGTTCTTTGCAGTGAGGTGATCATTTTCACCGAAGGAATTCAACTCAAACCTCATGAACAAGTAGATCGATCGGTTTTCGTTTTGGATCAACTTTTCTCCCCTCTCCTCGAATTTCTTCGATTCATCGATTTGGAGATAGGTTCGAGCAATGATCTCTTAGGAGTAGCTCACTATCCTCCTTGTGACTCCTCTCACCAAGTTTGAACCCTAGAGGTTTCGTTTTGGGTGAGATCGAGTTGAATCGGTGGACGAACTGTGCATTTTCGGGGTGACCGGACGCTCAAGTCGTATTGACCGGACGCTACCTCAAGAGTTCGGTCGTTGAACTTCATCTCTGTTCTGTTTTTAGACGTCACCGAACGCTGGGTTTTTCACATGACCGGACGCACCAAAGGCACTGTTCATTACCTGTTTGTGTCGACCGGACGCTCCCTGCAGTGTGACCAGACGCTCAGCTCAGTGAGTCCGGTCGCAAACAGAGAGGTCCAGAATCGGACTTTGCCTGATCGGACGCGTCCGGTGCCCACTGACCGGACGCTGGCCAGAGTCCGGTCAAGTGGAGTTTGCACGCTTTCGTCCGTGAATCGTTCAGCGTCCGGTCAAGTGGAGTTTGCACGCTTTCGTCCGTGAATCGTTCGTCCGTTGTCAGTTTTGGTTTCCGGCTTTTGCGTTGGGTTTCTAGAGTTGTGTTGTGTACCGCTGTGCTTCTTGGAAGCATCCACCCTACATCTAGGGTCGTGGACACTCGCAAGCTCTAGGTTCGCTCTTGGGGTGATTCATGGGACAGTGGCAACAAGTTTCTGAAAAGAAATTTTGTAGCTCCCATTCACCCCCCCCCCTCTGGTCGCTTTCTGGTAGCACTTTCGGACCTTCAATTGGTATCAGAGCGGGTTAAGGATCTTTCACCTTAGCCAGTTCCAGATCCACAGAAGGCGACATGGATCGCGGCGTGGGCAAACCGCCGTTCTTTGATGGGACGAACTATGCGTTTTGGAAGATACGCATGTCGGCCTATCTTCAGAGTTTGGGTGCTTCCATTTGGGATATTTGCAACTCTACAGATTACGTGGTCTTGGCTGCTCGTGCGACTCAGCATCAGATCGATGAGCACGATGCCAATAGCCGAGCTCGTAATGCTCTTTTCTCATGTTTGAGCATGATGGAGTTTGATCGCGTTTCTCACCTCGCTACGGCTCGAGAGATTTGGGCTACCCTCATGCGTTTCCATGAGGGAGCCACTCAAGTCAAAACCCGTCTCTATGAGTCGCACAAGCAAGAGTATGAGAACTTTCGACACATGCCTGGCGAGAGCATAGAGAGTTTATTCGCTCGCTTTCAGGTGATTGTCAACAGGATGAGGGCTAAAGAGCAGTTGTTGCCTTTCGACGATCATGAGAGGGCTTTGAAGCTTTTACACACTCTCGATCGGTCGGTGTGGGACTCAAAGGTTCAGGCGATCATTGAATCACCTAACTATGAGACCCTCACATGCGACGAGCTCTTTAGTAAGCTCAAGTCCAGTGAGTTTGACGCCATGGCGAGGGCTTCTTATGAAAATCCTTATGGCCCGTCGATGGCTTTGCTTTCTGGCTCTTCTGCTAACCCCTCTGGAGGATTTGCACTTTCTTCTCTTCTTTCTGTCACAAAGGAGCAGCTGGAGTTCATGGGGGATGACGAGTTGGCCTTGCTTGCCAACCAGTTCTGGTGGTAACACAACAACCGCATGAACCGTCGCCGTGGAGGAGGACGCTCTGGATGTTTCGAGTGCGGCGACCCCGACCACTTCATCACCAATTGTCCCAATAAGAACAAGCAAGCATTTGGGAAGGGCGATCATGGGCACAAGTATGAATTCGGCAAGCGCAAGGAGAAGTACGTCCCCGCTAAGCACAAGCGGAAGGGTGGCTTCCACAAGGAGTACATCAAGAAGAAGTACTTGGAGAAGGCCCAGGCTGAGCAGCGTGCTTTCTTCGCCATGCTCAGCGACATCGACGGCTCAGATGACGACTCCGCTTCCTCAAGCGATGACGAGTCCTAGAAGAAGAAGAGGATCGAGGACAAGCTGAACGGCCTATGCTTCATCGCCGACAACGAGGGCTTCTACACCATGGCCCTCGGCAAGGAGGTTGACAACCAGCTGGAGGAGATCCCTCAGAACGACGACGACGACGACACCTCCCAGGTATCTCAGACCCCTGACGAGCTTTCCGCTGAGATCGAGAAACATACTGTCGCCCTTCTTAGTCAAGATAAGCTGCTTAGGCGTGTTGCTAGAGAGCGGAAGGAGTTTAGGCAGAAGTGGGAGGATACGGTGAAGGAACTTGAATCTATCAAGTCCACCGTTGACGTGACTGAGGAGGATGAGTGCGAGATGTGCACCAAGCACATGACTGATCTTCTCACTTTGAGGGGGAAGTATGTTTCTTTGGTTGGAGAGGTGGATGAGCTTAGAGCTAGATCCTCAGTGCTTGGTGCGTGCAAGTCTTATGCAGGCTTGCAAACCGAGTTGGCAGAGAAGAATGCCAAGATTGTGTCTCTTGAGAGGGACGGCTCGGGTAGCACCTGCGTGTCTAGATGCGCTTTGTGTGAAGGTTTGGAGATGGAGATTGCAAATGTGCAGCATGACAAGATGCAAACCGAGGAAGAAAACACATACCTTCGGACCATCTTGTCATGGGTGTCTTGTGGTGAGCCGCAGCTTGGGATGATGATAGCCCAATTCAAACGTGCTGCTAGAGGTCCTGGTGTTGGTTTTGCTCAGGGTGTTGAGTGTGCTTCTTCTTTTGGTAAGATTGGAGAGTCGAGTGGTCTTAATCCGAGTGAGAAGCCCAACTCCACCCCCAAACTGACAAGATTCCACCCAAAGAGCCTCTCAAACCTAACACCAAGGATGGGGTGTTTGTTGAACCTCCTAGAGCTCCACCCAAGAAACAGACATGGGCTCCAAAACCCAACCACCTGAGGATCAAGCTAGACACTATGCCACCAATCCATGAGGAGCTCATGCCTCAAAAGAGCCAAGTGATCCATACCCACTACCGTGAGTACCAACAACCCCCTATGAGAGTGGTGAGGTACCATTGTGAGCACTGTGGGAGAGATGGACACTTGAGGGAGTTTTGCTTTCGGCGCAAGCGAGAGGAGTGTCTTGCAAGGGAGATGAACAATGCGGACATGTACCATCCTTTCCATGATGTACATGTGCCGAATGTTCAAAGGGGAGCTGCTAGGCCTAGATGTCCAATGCTTCAAGGTTCTAGGCCTCAAGGAGGACGTGCCCAGCGGGAGCTTGCAGTTGTGGGCTATGGACCCCGTGGCGGTGGCTTTGTAGTTGAGCGTTTTCCACCACCCCATTTTGAGTATCGCGATGGACGCTCCTCCCTTAGCGGACCACGTTTTCTTGTGCGTGGTGATCGCTTTCCCCATAGGCATGCTAGGAATGGTTTTTCTACTAACCGTTCTTTTGAGCAGCCGGCCCAGCACTAGTATAATTCCCATTTTACTTACCCCATTGTTGGACCGTATGCTCACCCTATGTCTTTTTATTAATGTAGGTAAAACGATTGGACGACATTTGGTTGGTGGATTCCGGTTGCTCGAGGCACATGACCCGAAACGCCAAGTGGTTCTCCAGTCTTAGTCCCGTTGCCGGAAAGGAGTTTATCACCTTCGGCGACAATAGCAAAGGTAAGGTGTTGTCTCGTGGGTCTGTGCGAGTTAATGAGCACTTTGTGTTGCGTGATGTTGCTCTTGTTTCTAACTTGCATTTTAACCTTCTTTCTGTTTCGCAACTCTTTAATGATGACTATGTTTTAAGCCGAATCTCAGTCGTATTTTGGATCCTCAGGGCAATCTTGTTTGTTTGATTTCGCCCTTTGGGAAAGTCTTTCGTGCGAATTTCTCGGAGTCGTTTGGAATTTCTCGTTGCCTTTTGGCTGGACCTTCCTCCTCTGATCTTTGGAAGTGGCATATGAGACTTGGTCACCTGAGCTTTGACTTGCTTGCAAGGCTTAGCTCACTTGGCCTAATCCGAGGATTGCCCAAGCTATGCATGGAGAAGGATCTTGTTGGCCATTCTTGTAGACATGGGAAGATGGTTGCCGCTCACCACCACCCAGTGACTCAGGTCATGACTAAGCGCCCTGGAGAGCTTTTGCACATGGACCTTGTTGGTCCGGCTCGGGTGAGCTCGGTTGGTGGGAAGTGGTATGTGCTTGTTGTTGTTGATGACTTTTTGAGATATTCGTGGGTCTTCTTTTTAGCTGAGAAAACTGAGACTTTCTCTTTTGCTCGCAATCTGATTTTGCGTCTTCAGAACGACTTCCCTATGAACTCGATGCGAGCTATTAGATGTGATAATGGTTCCGAGTTTAAGAACTCGGATTTTGAGAAGTTTTGTAACTCCTTGGGTTTTGTAACACCTCTGGTGTTTAATATGTAATTAACCTGACATGTCATCATCTTTAGTCATTAATCATTCTTGTCGTGCATTTATGTTTGCTTAGTACTTGTGTAGCAATCTCTTTTCAAAAACCCTGAAGCCCAAATCTTCCTAAAGGGCAAAATGGTAATTTCAACTCTGTGCCTAGCCTTGTGTATTTCTTGTTCAGTTTAGTGTCTTGAAGCTTTGTTGTGTTGTTCAAAACCCAAAATCAAAAACAGATTTCAAATCCCTTTGAAAAACCCTAATTTCCAAACCCTGGTTTTTACCCCTCTTTTAATACTTTAAAACCTATTCAAAATTTAGATTTGGTTCAAAAAGCAAAGTTGTAGATCTTGTCAAGAGGAACAACTTTGGTATTTACAAATTTTCAAGTTTCTATATAAAATCAAAAGTAATTTTGAAATTATTCAAATCTTAAAAGTGTCCCCTTTTCTGATTTCGAAAATAATTCAAGAACTGTTTGGAATTTAAAATATTCTTTTTGACAAAGTTGTAGATCTCCTTTTTCTGCACAACTTTGGTATTTTGAGTTTTTGCTGCTCAGTTTAATTTTTGGATGTAATTTGCAAAATACAGAAATCAGTTCAAAAAGTCAAACCCTAGCCTACCCTGTTCATCTCCTACCTCGCGTAGGGGGGGCCCGGCCATGGCCCGGTCGCCGGCGCTGCGCGCGCCACACGCTCGGTCGCCGTTCGCCTGCCCCCGACCTGCCGCCGCTGGTCCCGTGATGATTTCGCACCCGCACGCGCAAGCGCTGACCTCCGCCCTCGTCCCCCACTGTTCCCCGACGTCGCCGCCGCGTGGCCGTCGCCGGCAAGCACGACGCCCGGGTCCCAAACTGATTTCCGTCCCTTCTTCATCATGAGATCGATAGCACGCACCACGGGCATTCTTATCCACCCCCGCGCGCTCTCTATCGGCCCCTGGCCGCGGCTATAAAAGGCCCGCCGGTGGCCGGAGCTCCGCACTCACCCCGCCACCGTCGCCAGCTCACTCCAGAGTCTCCGCCGCTCCACCACCTAGCCCAGAAGCTCCGCCTTGAGCTCGCGAAGCTTCCCAGCCCCTCAATTTTACCTCCGCCGCCTCCAATCGCCCGGCGTAACCCCATCTTCCCAAACTCTGGCGAAACACCGGTGAGCACGGGATTGAGAAATACTCTCTCCCCGGCCGTGATCTTTCCTCCCCGACCCCTGCTTCATCTTCCTGGCCTTCTTGCGCCCCTAACCGGCTACTGGTGGCCGTGCCTGGTGTACAGGGTCGCCGGATCGCGGAGTGCCGCCGCAGTCGTCTCCTTCCTCGAGCCGCACCCTCGATCGTATCGAGCCCCAAGCCTCGGGCGAATCGCACTACCCTCGAGCACGTTCCCGAGCCACACCCTCGAGCACATTCTCGAACCCCGCCCCTCGAAGCAGCCGAGACTAACCTCAGCCTCGGGCGAATCGCAACTACCACCGAGCCTCAAGCCTCGAGTGAGCTGAGGCCACCCTCGAGAGGCTAGCCGCAAGAGAACACCGCCGAGGCCTCGCCCGTCGAGCCCTCTTTTCCATCCGCCTCGTCGAGCCTTGCCTCTGACTCTCGGTGAGTCCAGCCTCTGTTTTCCCAGCCGAGCCTCGAGCCTCGACGTCGAACCCACTCCGACTCGAGCTCAGTGCTCTTTTCCTTTTCAAAAATATGAATAGTCTTGTTAATTCATCTTTTTGTATGATTTTCTGTGTTGTTCCAAAAATTCTGAAAATTTTATAGTTGAGTCTTTATACTATGTAGTATTTTATAAAAATATGAAACTTGACTTTTCTGCAAGAATTTGAAAATGTAAAATCCCTCTTTTAATTAATAAATGGATGGTTTTGGATTTTTAGAAAATCATTTATAACTCCAAAAATCATGAGATAAATTTTTGTGAGCTTCCTATGCCATGTTTAGTCTCTGGTGATATTTTGAAGTCTTTTGGAACAAGTTGATTTTTGAGCATTTATTTTTAATTATTAAATAGTGTCGTTTGTTAATTGATGTCTGATTTTATTTGAGCACCTTAATGACCTCCAAAAATTATGAAATTTGTTTTGCCATCTATCTACACCATAATGAACTTATGTGATTAATTTGGTAATTTTTGGAGCAACTGCATAAAATGACCTTTTTAAATAATTAAGAAAAACAGAAAAGGTGATTAAGGTTCACGTTGTATGCCCTGTGTTGCATTGTTCATACTAGCATACTCATGAGCATGCATCATTGCATTCGTATAGTCACCGAAAAAGGCGTCAAGATCGAGGCAGCCGCTGACGAACCTGTCCCTGAGGCTACCCCGAGCTCCGACAACTGCCCTGCCGCCCTCGAGCCTACCCTCTTTGCTCTTCAAGGCAAGCCCCGGTGCATTTAACCCCTTTCCTTGAATTTATAAAATGATTTCCTTAAATGCTTTTGAGTTAAATTATTGCATTAGGTTTATAGGAGTTGTATGCTATCCTAATTGATGCACTATCCACCTTGACCACTGATACACCCGATACCTGCTTTTCAAAAGTATTTGAAAAATGCTTAGCAATGCTTATTGAATTAGACTTTGCAATAAAATGTCATTTTCAAAAGTGTGATCACTGAAAGAATCTTTATGGGAATTTGGCTTTACTTCCCGTTCGATGACTGCTTGCCTAGCTAGCATGTGGTCAATGTCGAGAAGAGGTTGTCCGCGCGTACGGTGCCGTCATGTTGTAGTCCGGGACTCAACAGTTGACACCGACCGGGACAGGGTTGAAAAACCGACAGGACCTGTACTCTTGGGTTAGAGTCCCGAGGTGCTTGTTGCTAACGGAAAAACTTTAGGGACCATCCGTATGGGGGCCTGCTGGTCAAGACTTGTAACTATTCACATACTTCGGAAAGCTCTGGCTCCGAGGAATCCTTTATTGGACCGACAACCGCGCACTGGGAGTGGAGAGATGGCGGAAGTAGCATGTACCCACGTGGTCGTCGTACCTGGATAGGAGTGGTGTACTGTACTTCCGGGTGGCGTAGGACCGGGCCCAATCTTGGAGGAATCGTGGTAGACGAGTTGGCATATGCAAGCTTGGGTGCTACATATGCAGTGTGGATAGGGATCCTCAGCTGAGTATTATTTTATCCGGATTAACGTTGCTCCTCGGTTATGGAGACTTGGTCCACTAACTGTCAACGGAGAGTGGTTCTCAACTAGGTATGTTTTGAAATGTAAAATGAATCATGAACGATGAAGAATTGAGGAATACTGAATCTTTCCAAAAATAAAATAAGGTTTACAAAAATGCTTTTCTGCAAAATACTTGATCTTGCTTAAGCCTTACCTTGACTACCCTAAGCCACTCATTCCTGAGTCTTCTCCCTTTTTCTTTAGTCGGGTAAGTCTTGTTGAGTACCCCAGTACTCAGGGTTTGTTACCCATGCTGCAGGTATGACAGAGTCCCCGATGTGTCTTGCACCCTGCTGCGTGACCATCGTCCAGGAAGAGGCCGATGAGGCCGAAGAATAGTTGTACACCCTCGGGCTGGGTGATTATAAGTATCTTTGCTGTTCTCCACTACGTTGCCTTTGTCTATTTCTATTATCAGAACTTGGTTTGTAATAACTGCACCTTAATTTCTATTTGGAACCCTGCTTTGTAAAACTAATGTTATTTAAGTCTTCCGCTCTTTATTCCGATGTTATTTGTAAAAGTATGCAATGTTGTAACCGAATTGTGAGATGATCCTGCGGACATTGGGCACTGATGTAGCCCGGTGGCGAACAGGTCTTAATCACATGGAACATGGGTTCGACTGTCAGAGGTTGACAGGGACACGTGGGCCATGGGATTAGGGTCGTTCCGTCACAGGTTTGGAGCATCAGTTTTCTTCCCCCTACACACCGCCACAAAATGTTGTTGTAGAGAGGAAGAATCGGACCCTTGTAGAAATGACTAGGACGATGCTCAATGAGCATAGGACTCCTAGGCGATATTGGGCCGAAGCTATGAACACTGCATGATATATTTCCAATCGCATTTTTCTCCGAGCTTTCTTGAAGAAGACATCTTATGAATTGCGTTTTGGAAAACATCCCAAGGTGAGTCATTTTAGAGTCTTTGGTTGCCATTGTTTCATACTTAAGAAAGGCAACCTGGACAAATTTGAGTCTCGCTCTTCTAACGGTGTATTTTTGGGTTATGGCACTCATACTCGTGCATATCGTGTACTTAACCTTGATACTAACCGAGTCATGGAGACATCCGATGTCACCTTCGACGAGACCATGGTTTGTCCTTCTTCTCATTTTGAGCGTGCAGGTGATCATGAGGTTGGTGAGCCTCTTTTTGATGACGAGGACGAGGGTGTTGAAGGGATGGATGATCCAGCACCACCTCCACCTGCTGTGCCGCAAGCATCGGCTTCTACTACGACGACTCACGGCCCCAACCCCTCTTCGTCGACTACTTGGGGGGCGTGGGATCCACCACCTCGGGCTGTACCTTTTGTACCCGAGGAGGCACCAGCTGCTGTTGAGGGGGAGGTTTCTTCAGCTCGGGAGGCGCCACGACACATTTTGCGCCAACACCCGTCTCATCAGATGATCGGCAACATCGATGAACGTATCACTCGGTCAAGGTCACAACAAATCTCTCACTTTGCTCATTCTGCATTTGTTGCTGATTTTGAACCCTGGGATGTTGGACATGCTTTATCTGATCCGGATTGGGTTAATGCCATGCATGAGGAGATATAAAATTTTGAAAGAAATCGGGTTTGGGTTCTGGTTCCACCTCCTTCGGAGTGTCACCCTATTGGTACTAAATGGGTTTTCAAAAACAAACAAGGAGAGGATGGCCACATTGTGAGAAACAAGGCCAGACTTGTAGCCCAGGGGTATAGTCAGAAGGAGGGGATAGACTATGAGGAGACTTTTGCTCCTGTAGCTCGTTTCGAGGCAATTAGGATACTCTTGGCTTTTGCTGCTTCCAAAGGTTTTAAACTTTTTCAAATGGATGTCAAGAGTGCCTTCTTAAACGGCTATATAGAAGAAGAGGTGTATGTGAAACAACCTCCCGGTTTCGAAAATCCCTAGTTTCCAAACCATGTTTTTAAACTTCACAAAGCCTTATATGGTTTGAAACAAGCCCCTAGAGCCTGGTATGATAGGTTGAAAACCTTTTTGCTTGCTAAGGGTTTTAAAATGGGATGTGTGGATAAAACACTCTTTCTCCTCAAGCTAGGCAATGACACTCTCTTGGTCTAGATTTACGTGGATGATATCATTTTTGGTGGTTCTTCTCACGCTTTGGTTGCCAAGTTTGCAGATCTTATGAGCATGGAGTTTGAGATGAGTATGATGGGTGAGTTGACATTCTTCCTCGGGTTGCAAATCAAGCAATCCCGAGAGGGGACGTTTGTGCACCAGGGTAAGTATACCAAGGACATCCTGAAGAAGTTCGATATGGGTGAGGCCAAGTGTCTTCCAACACCCATGTCAACCACGACGGCCATGGATGCAGACAAGGATGGAAAAGCTGTGGATCAGAAGGAGTACCGGAGTATGATCGGGTCGCTGCTGTACCTGAATGGTGAATATACATGGTGAATATGCTTGTAGCTGAGTTATTTTATACATGGTGAATATGCTTAATGAATATAAAACCTGAAACTATTCACCATTAAGATATGACACTAGCATGTGTAGAATGTGTTGAATTCACTTGTGCTTTTCATATATGCTAGGTTGCTATGTCTCTAGTTCTGAGTCATTCACTTGCTTGGTATGTTCATATTTTGTTTTAAAATTGAACCAAGTTTTAGGTGAATTGAAAAGATCAAGATGGGATTGCTTGTCAGCACATCACGGTATCGAGACTGTTTCTCATTGCACAATGAGTTAAACTTGAGCCGTGTAGTGTATGACCGAAACCGACATTTTAAGCTTCTAATTGCTTCTCCATAGGCTTAGCTCGGTTGAAAAGTTAGGAAATGACAAGCCTTCAACCTCTCGCAATCACATGCTGAATTTTGAACTTGTGAAATTTCACCGCTGCAACTCTGATTAAAATCTGAAATCACAAGTATATGTTTCATTCTGCAGCATGACGATTGAAGTTTTCTAGGGGTAGTTCACCTTGTGTACATGTTTAGCACTTGTTTGACTTCCTGTCTATACATGTTTAGTGTTTTTTTATGGTGAATACCTTTTTGGCCAAAACTGCTCACTTTGCTCATATGTTCATATTTCTTATTTTGGTGATCAGCTTGAGCCTTTGCTGGCATATATGCTTACTGTTGAGTCATTGGAGTTATACTTTGTAGAGCATCCTTTCGTTCTATCGACTATATTCCTGAAGCTGCTAACTTGCATTTTAACTCATATGCATTTTGAAAGGGAGGAGTTTGCCTGATAGTGCATTATCAACTAAGGGGGAGAAATTTGTCAAATCATAAGGGGGAGAAATCATAAAATCATATCTTTGTTGTGTGCACTATTGGAGGGGGAGCTTGTTGATGCTTGTTGGATTTGCTCATTTCGATGAAGGGTTTTCAATTGGTTTGAAGCAACTTTATGCTAGTTGTGTTGAGCCTCTGTGCCTCTATCTTGAGGGACTAGCAGTTTTGCTTTGTGAGTATGTTTCTCAATTGGTATCGAGATTTTCTGCTCTTCAGTTTGTATCGAGCTTTCTCGCTAGCGGTGTTGAGCCTGTTCTGCCTCTTCTTGAGGGCTAGCTCTATTTTGCTTGATTATCAATCAATATTTCAATTGGTGTCGAGCTTTCCTGCTAGCGGTGTTGAGCCTGTTCTACCTCTTCTTGAGGGCTAGCTTTTGCCTTGCTTGGTTACGTCAAGCCGTTGCCCATGTCTTTGGGGACCAAGTTGTCTTGCTCTTTCCACTTGACCTTCTTCGGCTTTCCTATGCTTTTTGGTCATTTGGTCGAGTTCTCTGTTCTCTTTCCTCTTCCTTTTTCTGTTTCAATATGATTTGTGTTGGTAGTTGACAATGCACTCATCAAGGGGGAGATTGCGGATACATGGGTGTATGCCGAGTCTCGAGTGATGAGTGATTGTCAACTGGTTTGATGCGCATGTTCTTTGGCTTGTGTTGTGCAGGTGTCGAGCACGGATACAATGATCGAAGGAAGGTCAAGTAGAGACGTGCCGTCCCGATGGACCGGGAGCGGTGAAGGGCGGATGTGAGGCTTGGACTGAGGGACCGGTGGCCTGAGGATCAACTGTGGTGGCTGACAGCCTGGGACAGCGATGAGCGGAGACTTGCAGGGCACAGTGTTGCTCGGGTCGAGGACCTGAGGACATGTGTCGGTGGATGGAGTGCATGGGCGGTGCATCCCCTCTACGGCTCGGTTTGATGGTTGAGCCAGAGAAAAACCATTGAGTGGACGGTTTCCAGGTTTAGGCCACAAAACCTGGGTGCTGCGGGTTTGCCGAGTTTGGGCCACAAAACTCGGGCTGAGGACGGTTTCTAGGTTTGGGCCTCAAAACCTGGGCACTGATGGGTTTCTGAGTTTGGGCCACAAAACTCAGGCGATGGACGGCTGGTTTCCCGGTTTGGGCCTCAAAACCGGGGGTTGGTCGTGAAGGCTGGTTTCCCGGTTTGGGCCTCAAAAACGGGGGCGAAGTCCATGGAAAAGGACAAGCAGAGCGGTGGCGGCACGTGGCGGCAATCGGTGAGGTTGCGTCGAGGCAACGCTACCAGATGTGCGGGCGTGGCCGTCGGATCAGCATCCACTTCGAGTTGGTCTAGAATAACCCTAGGGTTTAGCTGGTTCGCTATGTAATTAGCTGTAAGGGTAGAAGGGGAATAAATGTATTAGGCTATATAAGGAGAGGCCTCTCCTCCCTCCAAACCATCTCAGCCATTGCTATTTTCTCTCTAGGGTTTCCAACTTCCCATTCGCTGTTGTAGCTACTGAGTTCCGCAGAGACGGTGAACAATACCTCCGTGTATTTGCTTTTTGAGGAAACAAGACTGTAATCTCGTTGTCTCCTCGTGGGGATGAATTTCGGCTGGCAATTCATGGTTCGATTCGCGTTTTGATCTTGTTCTTCGCGTTCTTCGTTTTCTCCATGATTTTCCCGTTGATCGTTCTCTCTCTATGTTGCTCCGTTTGCAAAACCATTTGAATCAACTTGTTCTTTGCAGTGAGGTGATCATTTTCACCGAAGGAATTCAACTCTAACCTCATGAACAAGTAGATCGATCGGTTTTCGTTTTGGATCAACTTTTCTCCCCTCTCCTCAAATTTCTTCGATTCATCGATTTCGAGATAGGTTCGAGCAATGATCTCTTAGGAGTAGCTAACTATCCTCCTTGTGACTCCTCTCACCAAGTTTGAACCCTAGAGGTTTCGTTTTGGGTGAGATCGAGTTGAATCGGTGGACGAACTGTGCATTTTCGGGGTGACCGGATGCTCAAGTCGTATTGCCGGATGCTACCTCGAGAGTCCGGTCGTTGATCTTCATCTCTGTTCTGTTTTTTAGACGTGACCGGACGCTGGTTTTTTCACACGACCGGACGCACCGAAGGCACTGTTCATTGCCTGTTTGTGTCGGTGGGACGCTCCCTGCAGTGTGACCGGACGCTCAGCTCAGTGAGTCCGGTCGCAAACAGAGAGGTCCAGAATCGGACTTTGCCTGATCGGACGCGTCCGGTGCCCACCGACCGGACGCTGGCCAGAGTCCGTTCAAGTGGAGTTTGCACGCTTTCATCCGTGAATCGTTCGTCCGTTGTCGGTTTTGGTTTTTGGCTTTTGCGTTGGGTTTCTAGAGTTGTGTTGTATCCCGCTGTGCTTCTTGGAAGCATCCACCCTCATCTAGGGTCGTGGACACTCGGAAGCTCTAGGTTTGCTCTTGGGGTGATTATCGGGACAGTGGCAACAAGTTTCTGTAAAGAAATTTTGTAGCTCCCATTCACCCCCCCCCCCCCTCCCTCTGGTCGCTTTCTGGTAGCACTTTTGGTCCTTCACCAGCTCGGGCGACACCAATTTCCGGATGAAAGAGGAAAACCAAACAGAAGACCCCTTCCTGAAAATTAGCCGAGCTAAGCTGGAATTTCCGACCACAACCAACTTTCTTCTCCTTTTTAAACCCTTTTAAGTGCTATCTCTTCCCACAAGCACTAAACCAAATTTATCACTTGAGATAGCTTTCACAAAGAATTTTCTTGGGCTTTCTCATCAATCTCACCACGTCACTAAGCGTAATGTATATGCACATGAAACTCACACTTATTGGCACTAGATAACCGTTGCAACTAAAGATTTCTCCTCTTTATAGTACGACTATCTATCCTAAACCTAGTCTATTTCTTCCCTATTCAACCTTAGACCGGTGAAATGAAATGCCCTACAAAGATACCTTTGCCTTGCACATTCCATTTCATCTCCATCATTGTTGATGCAACACATGTACCAGCCTTGATCACCAAATGATATGAGCCACTTCATATCATCATATGGCCTCCATGGTCCATCGATCTTGACCTCACTTGCTCTTCACCATTGCTTCGGTCCTTCGGCGCCAAGTCTTTGCTCAAGCCTCCCGACACTCAGTACCAACGGCTTCAAAGCCTCCAACTTGCCCTTCACCTTCGCAACCAGTCCATCAAGCCAAGTCTTGCCATGATCTTCACCACCTTAGCCATATGACTTCAGGTCATGTCTCATGTGCAATAAGCTCCTTCATTGCTCATTCACATGTGAACTAATTTTCTGTGTATCTCACATAAGCACATATTAGTTCACCTAAGTTGTCACTCGATTACCAAAACCAAACAATGACCTTTCACTCTCGCTTGCTGAAGCCAAGTGCCAGCTACCCCAGCTGGTCCTCTGGTCCTCCGGTCCGTCGGTCTAAGCCTCATGCCCGCCCTTCGCCACTCCCGGTCAATCGGCACAGCACGTCTCTACTTGATCTTCACCTCGCCATCGACCACTGCCTCCGAGATCCACATCTGCACAAACAACACAACCAAGAGACATGTTGTCCACTCACCCCTCCCGGTGAGTCTGTTGATCAATCATTCATCACAAAGGGCCAAACCACAAGGGCACATATAAACCTTGTGTTCGCAAGTATGTTTCACCAAAAGTTTTGTTTTTTGGGTACTTTTTCTAAGAAGTTCTTGAGAAACTCCAACTTCATTAATAAGTTTGTAAAGCCATTTACTAAGTAGGCATTTATTTTGTACCTCTAGATTTTTTATTCCTAACCCACTAGGTCCTTTGGTAGGCATAAGATCTCCCATTTCACTTATCTGTATTTTTTCTTATGGTTATGTCCTTGCCAAAAAAATTATATCTATAAAAGTTGAAGGACCGAATTGGTGACCAGAGGGGGGGTGAATGGGAGCCGTAATATTTATTTCGAAATGTTTAGGCCTCTGTCCCAAAAAATCAACCCCAAGAGCAAAGCCAACGCGCGTGATGTCCACGACCCAAGTGATTGGGTGGATGTTTCCTACGAACACAACAGGACACCACAAAAAGCTCCCTCGCCCAAATCCACGCAAGTCAACTAGTGACAGGATGAACTTTGGGTAACCTCAACCTCCCCCGAGCAACACGAGGGCGATTCAAGCTATTTCGCAAAGCGGGATGCCCGATTTCTGTAGAGCACTGAAGCCAGGAATCCAATGCAAGAGCTGGAACTCAAATCCAAAGCCAAACATACGAGCTACGAACAAAACAGCGCGAAACGAGCTGCATCGGACGCTGGGGAGCATCCGGTGAGTTCATGTCGGACGCGTCCGATGTGAACAGAACCTTTCTAGAACCTTACTAAGTTGACATCGGACGGTGCTACAGTAACAACCCAGTGGCTGAAGCGAGCGTCTGATGTAGTGCAGGCCCGTCCGATGTGAACAGTAGCGTCTGATGCCCTAACAACTGACACGTCCGATGGTAAAAGAGGTTTTCTGAAACCTCACTGGACGACCATCGGACGCTGCACTGTAGCGTCCGATGCCCCTTCAAAAGCACAGAAACTGACACGTGGCAACGGCACGGCCGATGCTACTCGGGTCAACGTCCGATGCCAAGAACACGAGAGTCCGAGGCCCCCGAAACTGTGTTGTTCTTCCGCCGATTCAACTCGATCTTCATCAAATCAAATGCTCTAAGGCTCAAACTTCTTGTGAGGAATCACAAGGATGTTAGTGAGCTACTCCTAAGAGATCATGGCTCGAACCTAACTCCAAATCAATGAATCGAAAGATTTCGAGGCAAAGGAGCAAGAACGTGATCCAAAACGAAATCCGCCCGATCTACTAGCTCGTGAGGAATTAGAGAAAACCCTTCAGTAGAAAGATGTCTCTCACGATGCTCTAGGAGATGGTTCAAACGGATTTACAAATCTTCCCTCGAAACAAGAAATCTCATGAAGATCGAAAGAGGGGAAAACGTGCAATGCGAAGATCAAAATCGCAAGACAAATTAAAGCACGAATTTTTTCCTTGGATTCAGCAAGATGAAAGATTGGATTAGCACTCGATGTTGGGTTAGAAGCCACTCCTCGCAACAACAAAGCTCGGATGGCAAAAAGCTCAAGAACAAGAGCCCTCTCACCTCTAACCCTAGCCTTCTCTCACAACAACAAAATGAGAGTGGCACCGTCCAAGGATAGTTGTCCCAAACAGCCCCTTCACATATATATAGGCGCACGTCCGAAGACACAAACGCCCTAACATGAAGCACTAACCCCAAATACCCCCTAGGGGTAAAACCGTCCAACTCTGGCAGTTTTCATCTGACGGCCACGCGCCTTCTCATCCTTCGCGTCGCCTCGACGCAAGCTCCAGGATGCCACCATGTGCCATCACGTCGACCACCGCGCCTTCCTCACCGATAGCTTCGTCGCAATGCAAGCCTCTCGGTGCCGCTACGCGTCGACCGTTCCGCATAGGAACCTCCGCCCTATTTTGAGGCCCAAACCGGTAAACCCGCCAGCCCAGGTTTTGAGGCCCAAACCTGGAAACCGTCTACCCCGAGTTTTGAGGCCCAAACTCGGAAACCCGCCATCCCGAGTTTTGGGGCCCAAACTCGGAAACCGTCGATCGTAGCTTTCTGAGGCTCAACTACCGAACCCGCACCGTAGACGGGATGTGGTTCGCACACCCCGACCACCGACACCGATAACGATGCATGTCCAACCTCCACGCCGGGCACAACGCCTTCGCCTTCCTTCTTGACTCGACCAATGGCACTTGCGCCGCACGCAAGCCCGTGTCCGACCTCCTGCCAAGTGCCACGATGCCATCGTCATCCTCCTGACTCGGTCGATGCATCGCACATACCCATGTGCTCTTGCTCGCCAATGCCAAGTGCCATCTACCACAGCTGGTCCTCCGGCCTCCCGGTCCATCGGTCCAAGCCTCACGTCCACCATTCACCGCCCCGAGTACATCGGCATGGCACGTCCGCCGCACGGCACGTCGATCCTTCACCCCTCCCGGTCCGTCGGCACGACACGTCTCTACTTGACCTTCACCTCACCATCGACCACTGTCTCCGAGCTCCACACCTGCACATCAACACAGCCAAGAGACACATGTTGCACACGCACACCAACACGGTAACACACCACAACTCAACGCCACCGATTAGTCATAAACATTAAGCGCATAGCGAGATATGGACTCAACCGGGAAAAGCCTCAAACCTTCCTCATAAATGTCAATCATTCATCATATGTATTCTCAATCTCCCCCTTGATGAATGCATTGACTAATAATAAAACCACAAAGGAAGGGTTTGAAGGCAAGCCTCATTCAAGTGCCCAAAAGCCAAGCAAAAGCAAACACAAGGCCACTTGATTTGAGGAAGGATCATGAAAACTTCAAATAAAAGCTCTCAGTCCTGAAAGAAACGGGAAAAGCGCGCAAAGCCTCCAGAGAAAACAAGAGCTTCATGAAATCCGAAAAGGCACTCAAAAACCATTCTCAAATAAATTATCAAACAATCATCACAAAAGAAACCAAGGTTCTTATTCACTTGGAAGGTCCTTATCCACTTGGGTTTCAAAATTTCTCCCCCTTGATGATTGTATTGACAAAACTAGGCACAAGAGATGGTTTGAGATACCAAAACTGAAAACTTGGTCCCCAAAGACATGGGCAACGGCTCGACGCAACCAAGCAAAGGATCGGAGCAACAACTCAACAAAGAGCAAAACTCGATCACATAGAGCGAAAGACATGGTTCTCATAGACATGGGCAACGGCTCGACGCAACCAAGTCAAAAATGAGCTAGCCCTCAAGAAGAGACAGAAAAGGCTCAGAACCACTAGCTCAAAAGCTCAAATCACCAAAGACTGCTTGTCCCTCAAGATAGAGGCAAAACGGCTCAACACGACTAGCAGGCTCGATACCAATTGAGAAAAACACAAAGACAAGCTCAATACCAATCAGAACACGAGCATCTGGAGCACGTGGAGAAGCAGCAAAGCAAAAATGACTCCCCCTGAAAGCAAGCCTATACACAAAAGCTATGCACCAAAGCTCAGGACACCAAATGCACTCCATACCAACTGAACACTCGTTACGAATGGAGGCATAAAATGGATACCAAATAAAAGACCATAAAAGAGCTAAACTCCCCCTAGCTCAAAGCTCTGGCCAAAGAGCATGACTCTCCATTTGTGCCAACACACAAACTCCTCCTTGCAAACAGCTACTCCCCCTTGTCAAAAGGGAACATGCTGAGGGTTTTTGAAAAATTTTCACAAAGTTAACACAAACACAAGACATGTCATCAACCAAAAGCGTATGGGGGCAGTTAAAAACATTGAATGTGACCACGAAGTGTATCGGAGCTGGGGGTATATACACTAGGCTAAAAATGCATGAAATGCACAATGCAACAACTTCAAGTGTATAGCAATCAGAATGAAAAGATGCTCAAATGGGTGCTGCCCTGAAAAAGTAGCAATCAATACAAATGCTAGCAAAGGCTCAAACTGATCAAATGAATACGAAATATGAACAATTAAGCATATGAGCAGTTTTAAGCCATTTAAAAGGAGTTCACCACTAAAATAGCACTTAGCATGGATAGACAGGAAATCAAACAAGTGCTAACTCAAGTATAAAAGGTGAACTACCCCTAGCCAAGTTCAATCATCATGCCATAGAATGAAGCATAGACTTGTGTTATTTTCAATATTTTATGGGAAATTGCAGCGGTATTAACACAAGTTCTAATTCAAGCATGTGATTGCGAGAGGTTGAAACCATGGTCATTGCCTAACTTTTCAACCGGGCTAAGCCTATTCAAGAAAAGCAATCGGAAGCTTAAAGCACCAGTTTCGGTCTTACACTACATGGCTCAAGTTTAACTCAAAAGTGCAATGAGAAACAGTCTCGATACTGTGATGTGCTGACACATGCAATCCCATCTCGATCTTTTCATTTCACTAGACTTGGATCAAATTTTAAGCACAAGGTAAATATGAACAATCCAAGCAAGTGAATGACTCGGTGCAAGAGACATAGCAACCTAACATACAAAAGATAGCTCAAGCGATCTCAACACATCCTACCCATGCTAGTTGCCACTCTCAATGGTGAACAAATTAAAGGTTTCATAGTTGATTAGTCAAGTTCACCATTTGCAAAAAATAGCTTAGTTCATAACATGTATCAAGTGATCAAAAAGAGCCTAAGTTACAAGCATCATCATGAGTAAACAGGGCATACCAAAAAGAGCATAGTCCCATTCTCATTGCTCTAAACATGAAGCTCTAAAATGCACTAAACTACATGATGAAATGCATGCAAAAGCTAAACTATAAGAAACGGAGCAAAAGCTAGCCTAAAAAGAAAGACCCAAAACAAAAGGGTATCGGAGAAGTCAAACTAAGCTACAACAAGCAAAATGCTTCCCCAGCTAAAAAGGAAACACACACCAAACTCACAAGCGAAGAGCCAAGATACGCTCAAGCGAACAACCAGCAAAATCCACATCGGAATGACCACACAACAAAAGGAGATTGAAGAAGAAGAGTACCAAAACCCAAACTCAGAAGTGTGTCGGAGGTACCTCATGAAGCGCTTGACCGCATGCTTGTGTGATACCCAAGGCGATGCCTACCACGCCAAAGTCATCTCCCCCTCGCCAGATGTTGTCGCTCCCACAGGTGTTGCTAGTGCTCGTTGGAGATGCTACTCGAACGGAACCCCAAGTCATGGAAGAAGTGAGATCGGGTCCGTGAGCCGAAATGCTCTCTCCCGGCTCCTGTTCTCCTGCACACTCAAAAGCAGAAGAAACACAAGGTATTGTCTTGTCCAGTGTGACCTAAAGGTCTCCACAAAACGGTTAGTCACATAATAAGCATAAGGTGAACTCTCAACAAAAAGAGATCTACCTAAGAATGATACCGCAAGAAGATCTGAAATCAAACTAGACATGACTACCATGCAACAGGATAAAGCACTATGGAGCAAAATGCAGCCTAGTGACATGATCAATCCAAATACAGCTTAATCCTCAACACATGCTACAATGCAAGATAATGATAGCAATAGATCTAGAAGCATGTATCATGATAAAATTGAGGAAAGTCTAGTGCTCAAACTAAACATGTTAATAGGGTACATGTAGCTACACAAAAACTAGCACCTGATAATGGGATAAACCACCAAATTGTACACAAAGCTAGCATGATATATAATACAGAAGATAGCACATGCTAGACTAGACAAAACATGATAAACAGGAAAATGTACATGCAAGAACTATACAAGTGAGCTCATGAAAGATCATCTCATACCACAAGAAATAGATCATGGATATACAAGGTATGAGTGTACATGAAAGCTCACCAGATAGCAAAAGCCTCTTTGGACACAATTCTAAGCGGGGTGTAGAGAACCATCAAATCTTGGTCACATCTAAAAGATCAAGTTCCATCAAGTGCATGTTCTCCACCCCACGTCCTCATATCTATACACAAGAGGACAGAGTAACCCGAGTCTTGGATCCCAAAGGGTTAGCAAGGATATACTTGGGAACCCAAGACTTGGTCACACAGCTCAACGGAGCACTCAACTTATCATGCGGGTTAGCATGATGCAAATGTTGGTTCAAATGCAATTTTGAAACATCCTTGGAAGCATTCCTCAAAAGTACAACTCAAGGAGAAGAACGAGTCATACCACGGGAAAAGTGGCAAACATCTCCCAAGGACTTTTGAGAAGAAACAATAGAAGCACCATGAGAAGCATGACGTGGACCAAGACAAGTAGCACTAGAAGCATGTCCATGACCATGACCAAACCCACTAGAAAAGGAGTAATAAAACCCATCAACAAAGAGGGGCTTCTAACTAGGAGCAAAAGCGTTCATGCCATGTGAAGGGCTATGAACCACCATCTTCCTAGAAGAGCGAGCTTCGCGCAAGCGTTTGGCACGCCGATAGCAAAAGCTTTCTTGATGCCCATCTTTCTCACAAAAAGAGCAATGGTACAAAGGCTTATTGGGAGGCACACCATCCTCTGAGAAGTGAGAAGTCCTTTAGGACTTAGAACAAGAAGCATCAACATTCAACTTGGTGCCAATACTAGGAGCACACATGCCATGGGAAATGCTATGCGGCTTCCTAAAAGCCTTAGCTTGAATACGTCGCTCGTGTTTGACACGGCGGAAACATAAATCAAATGAATCTCCATCCTTCTTACAAAAGGTGCAATGGAAAATCGGATTGGGAGCACGACTCCCAAAAATATGAGAAGCACCCTTGTCATGAGAAGTCCCTTGGACATCACTCAAAGACACAGCAAGGTTAGGTGTAGCTATGAAAGAGCTATCCGAAACCTTGACACTAATGCTACAGTCAAAGGACTCACGCTCAACACAAGAAGTCAACCCCGGTTGCAAAGATGCAAACTTGAAAACACTAACATCGGAGTTGCAAGAATTGCGTGAATCAAAAGACTTAGCACAATGACTGTTGCATCTTTTGGCTAAAACCTCATTCTCAAACATGAGGCGATTACAAGTACCACAAGGAGCATATTTCAAATTTTCCATCTCCTCTCTAATGCACTTGGCATATGTGGTACGCAAGAGTTCAATTTCTTTTTCAATGTTGGCACTCATATCATTATGCTCAACCAACTTGGCGCTCATATCATCGCGCAAAACTTTCATGGCCAAAACTTCTTTTTCCAAATCAATGCATGATGTGCAAATGAAATCAGTGGAAGAAACATCACCATTCACATCAAGCAAAGAATCATGAATAGCACAAGAAGTAAGGCAAGCATTTTTATTCAAAGATCATGAGCAATAAAGCCTAGAATTTAACTCAACAATTTCAGCCCTAGCATGCTCAAGTTCATCTACACATGTGATGTGAGTCAATTTCAGTTCATTAATTTCAGCATGCAAAGACTCACATGAAACACATGGTAACAAAGCATTTGACTTAAGCAAGGCTATTTCAGTTTTAGCACAATCATGGTCCGTGCGCAAGTCAATGCAAACTAGACATGGTTCGGAAGCATTGGATTTCAACAATTCATTTTTAGATCTTCAGCTATCAAGAGAAAAGCATAGCTCATCATTCTTCCTAACCAAGTCAACACAGGAGGTACATGGCAAAGAGGTACTAGACTTCAACCTAGCAATGGAGCATTTCAACTTTTCAACCTTTCTACGCAAGGTATCACAAAGCTCAACATTCCTAGAGCGAGGCTCGTAAAGGTTGTGCAAGGTCACAAGACCATAAGCAAGAGTACATTTCTTGGCCTTGCCAAGTTGACGTAGAAGATCCTCTGGTGAAAGCTCATCATCACGTAGAAGATTCAACAGCTCATTCACCTCGCGATCCCTCTCATCAACTGCACTCCTCCTTCTTCCCAAAATGTCATCTTCGATCGCATGTCCACCATTCAAACCTAAGGACAAAGACACACTGAAGGAAGAACTTGGTGCCATTTCCAAAAGCACCGTTAGTGTTAGGCAAACAAAAGCTCAACACCTCGACAAACACCGTCGGAAGCAAAAGCACTATAAAAGGTCGCCTTCGTGGATCCGGAACCGGTTAAGGTAGAGAGATCCTTAACCTCCTCTGATACCAATTGAAGGACCGAAATGGTGACCAGAGCGGCGGTGAATGGGAGCCATAAAATTTCGTTCGAAATGTTTAGGCCTCTATCCCAGAAAATCAACCACAAGAGCAAAGCCGACGCGCGTGATGTACATGACCCAAGTGATTGGGTGGATGTTCCCTAGGAACACAGCGGGACACCACAAAAAGCTCCCTCGCCCAAATCCACGCAAGTCAACTAGTGACATGATCAACTTTGGGTAACCTCAACCTCCCCCGAGCAACGCGAGGGGGATTCAATCTATTTCGCAAAGCGGGAAGCCCGATTTCTGTGGAGCACGGAAGCCAGGAATCCAATGCAAGAGCCAGAACTCAAATCCAAAGCCAAACGGACGAGCTACGAACAAAACAGCGCGGAACGAGCTGCATCGGACACTAGGGAGCGTCCGATGAGTTCACGTCGGACGCGTCCGATGAGTTCACGTCGGACGCGTCCGATGTGAACAGAACCTTTCTGGAACCTAACTGAGTTGACATCGGACGCTGCTACAGTAACAACCCAGCGTCCGATGTAGTGCAGGCGCTTCTGATGTGAATAGTAGCGTCCGATGCCCTGACAACTAACGCGTCTGATGCTAAAAGAGGGTTTCTGAAACATCACTGGACGAGCATCGGACGCTGCACTCTAGCGTCCGATGCCCCTTCAAAAGCACAGAAACTGACACGTGGCAACGGCGCGTCCGATGCTACTCGGGTCAGCGTCCGATGCCAAGAACACGAGCGTCTGATGCCCCGAAACTGTGTTGTTCTTCCACCGATTCAACTCGATCTTCCTCAAATCAAAAGCTCTAAGGCTCAAACTTCTTGTGAGGGGTCACAAGGATGTTAGTGAGCTACTTCTAAGAGATCATGGCTCGAACCTAACTCCAAATCGATGAATCGAAAGATTTCGTGGCAAAGGAGCAAGAACGTGATCCAAAACGAAATCCGGCCGATCTACTAGCTCTTGAGGAATTAGAGAAAACCCTTCGGTAGAAATATGTCTCTCACGATGCTCTAGGAGATGGTTTAAACGGATTTGCAAATCTTCCCTCGAAACAAGAAATCTCGTGAAGATCGAAAGAGGGGAAACGTGCAATGCGAAGAACAAAATCACAAGACAAATTAAAGCACAAATTTGATCCTTGGATTCAGCAAGATGAAAGATTGTATTAGCACTCGGTGTCGGGTTACAAGCCACTCCTCGCATCAACAAAGCTCGAATGGCAAAAAGCTCAAGAACAAGAGCCCTCTCACCTCAAACCCTAGCCTTCTCTCACAAGAACAAAATGAGAGTGGCAGCATCCAAGGATAGCTGTCCCAAACAGCCCCTTCACATATATATACGTGCACGTCCGAAGACACAAACGCCCTAACATGAAGCACTAACCCCAAATACCCCCTAGGGGTACAACCGTCCAACTCTGGCAGTTTTCATCCGACGGCCACGCGCCTTCTCATCCTTCGCTTTGCCTCGACGCAAGATCCAGGATGCCGCCACGTGCCGTCATGTCGACCACCGCTTCTTCCTCACCGATAGCTTCGTCGCAACGCAAGCCTTTCGGTGCCGCCACGCGTGAACCGTTCCACATAGGAACCTCCGCCCGGTTTTGAGGCCTAAACCGGTAAACCCGCCAGCCCAAGTTTTGAGGCCCAAACCTGGAAACCGTCCACCCCGAGTTTTGAGGCCCAAACTCGGAAACCCGTCATCCCGAGTTTTGAGGTCCAAACTTAGAAACCGTCGATGTTAGCTTTCTGAGGCTCAACTACCGAACCTACACCGTAGACGGGATGTGGTTCGCACACCCCGACCACCGACACCGATGCCGATGCATGTCCAGCCTCCACGCCGGGCACAACGCCTTCGCCTTCCTTCTTGACTCAGTCAACGGCACTTGCGCCACACACAAGCCCGTGTCCGACCTCCCGCCAAGTGCCACGACGCCATCGTCTTCCTCCTGACTCGGCCGATGCATCGCACATCCCCATGTGCTCTTGCTCGCCAATGCCAAGTGCCAGCTACCACAGCTGGTCCTCCGGCCTCCCCGTCCATCGGTCCAAGCCTCACGTCCGCCCTTCACCGCTCCGGGTACATCGGCATGACACGTCCGCCGCACGGCACGCCCATCCTTCACCGCTCCTGGTCCGTCGGCACGTCACGTCTCTACTTGACCTTCACCTTGCCATCGACCACTGTCTCCTAGCTCCACACCTGCACATTAACACAACCAAGAGATACATGTTGCACACGCACACCAACACGGTAACACACCACAACTCAACGCCACCGATTAGTCATAAACATTAAGCGCATAGCGAGATATGGACTCAACCGGGAAAAGCCTCAAACCTTCCTCATAAATGTCAATCATTCATCATATGTATTTTCAAAAGTCTAACTTCTTAAGAATATCTTTTGGTAATTCAAAGAAAGACAACCTATACATGGCAAGGCTGATAAGAACAGAGGAAATCAAAACTAGTCGACCTCCATAAGATAGAAAAGCTTTCTTTCGAGCTACACAACTTCTTTTGAAGACGATCTTCAACAATTTCCCAGTGTTTGTTATTAAGTTTTATGTGATTCATTGGTATGCCGAGATATTTAAAGGGATATTGACCCATCCCACATCCAATGATGTATGAGTATTACCCAACAAAGTTATTTGTTTCCCCATAGCAAAACAAATCACTTTTGTGTAAATTAATTTTCAATCCAGAAAGTTGTTTGAAGGCAAACAAAAGAATTTTCATATTTTTTGCCTCTTCAATATCATGTTCCATGAAAAAGCTAAGATTCTTTCATGAGCATATTGTAAGATTGAGAGGCCATCATCTACTAGAGGTGGAATCAGTCTTTGAATTTGTCCATCCTCTTTAGCTCTAGCAATGCATATATATAACCAACATATCCACGTACGGCTAAAGCTTTTATTGCAAGAAAATAACATCTAGCATCATTATTTACCTTTACTGCAATACTACCCCCAGATCCATTGACACCATAAATGTGACAATCCTTTCATCATGAGGGTTTGTTGGACGAAAGACCATTTAATTTTATCATAGGCCTTGTCAAAGTACGTCCACCTCAAAAATAACACCATTTAGCTTCCAGAGCTATGTAGGTCATGGATGGATTCATGGAGGATTGTGACATCTTCTAAAATAATTAAAGCGACCATGTAAAAACACGGTCTGTGTTGGTTGAATGACCATTTGTGCCACTTCATCAATTCTATTATTACAACCTTATTTAGTAAAAATCTTCACTACTATGGAACAGACTTTTTATCCGCACCTAAAGTCTCGGTTGTATTCGAGTTCGGGATTAATATAAACATTATTAGTCCTAGGTCTAAATTTTACAGCACCGCCAAAGGCACTTTTATCCCGGCTGGTGATACCAACCGGAACTAAAAGGTCACCCTTTAATCCTGGTTGGTATCACCAATTGGGATAAAAATGCCTCTAACCTTTAGTCCCAGTTGGTAAGACTAACCGAGACTAAAGAGTGACATTATAGTCCCAATTGGCGTCACCAACTAGGACCAATGGTCTTTGGCCCGAGACTAAAGTTACTCCATAGGTGTATTCAAAAGGAGAGCCCTAAGGACTTTGTCACACATGTGGTGTGTGTAGTTGAGATGATAGTGAAGCTACATGTGAGCTGAGAGGTCTTGGGCTTGAATCTTATGCACCACTATTTTTTAGTTTTATGGATGAATTTTAGTCCCGATTGCGTGAAGAAGGACTAAATGCCACCAGTGTACTAGTGCTTGAATTGAAGCTTACATTTAATTCTATTGGTCGAATCTTTTCCTTTAATCTGATCCTTTTGTTTTTTGAGATATCTAATTGATGGAGTGATAGATTAGTTTACATTTCTAGTTCTTTTTGTGTGGAGACCCGCGACGATACAGGTTGCTCCCAACCGAAATCCACCTCTCTTAAATCCGCAAAATCTTCACCACCACCAGCTACACATCGTATTGTCCAAATCTGTGTTGGCTTGGCCGCATGCGCGCGCTGGATTTGGCAGCTCCTGAATGCATTGCAGCCACCTGTCTGGTGCCCTTCGTAGAGCAACACCCTTATCCCTATGGCAGCCATGTATAACCCTTATCCCTACGGCAGCCATGCATAACTAACCCCTTATTATCCCAACAAGTAAACATACCTTTCTTGAACCACAATAATTATAGTCCACACTCTTAACCACAAGTTCATTTTAATTTTCCGGTCTCTTGATGAGGGAAATTAAATTTTGTTTTCATTTATATGGATATAGGATTCCTAACATTGGCTAACAGACTCCCTCTCCTCCACACCCTGCAAGCCTTCCACCAGCGCCATGGATTGCAGCCGCGAGAGTACATGCATGCTAACAGACACCCCTCTCCACGTCGCGTGCAAGCGTTGCTCCAAATTCTTACGATCCCCCGAATCCAGCCTGAGCTGCTACGAGACACCCCTCTCCACATCCTGCACGCCAATCAGCCAACGGAATAACACAAGAAGGCAGGTTAGCAGTGACAAAGTACGTCAACAGCAGCAAGCCGAGCCAAAACGAGCCAGGAGCAAGCCGCGGCCGCAGCTCTCTCCCGGTCCCCTTTGCGGTTACCGCTCGCAGACGCGCTCTCCACATCCTGCACGCAGCCAATTAGCCCAGCGGAATAACACAACCAGGCAAGTGCGCAGTGACAAAGTACGTCTACAGCAGCGAGCCAAGCCAAAAGGAGCAGAGCCACAGCCGCAGCTCTCGGTCGCTCTCCCGCTCCCGGTCCGGTCGGTTACCGTTACCGTTACCGCCGATCGATGATCACATGCCTGCCCACAGCCGCGCCTTTTCAATCCAAACGCGCATTCCCGTGCGCACCACACACTCGCCAACTCCCCATCCCTATTTGAAGCCACCGGCCCGCGCACTGCATTGATCGTCGCCCGGCCTCCGTGCATCGCAGCATCTGCACGAGCAACACGCCGCGCCGCTCCAACCGTCTGAGCTCCGCGCTCCCCGCTTCCCGCGGCGCCATGGCGTCCGAGAAGCACCACTCCATCGACGCGCAGCTCCGTGCCCTGGCCCCCGCTGGCAAGGCCTCCGAGGAGCTCATCAAGTATGACGCCATGCTCGTCGACCGTTTCCTCGACATCCTCCAGGACCTCCACGGCTCCAGCCTTCGCGAATTTGTACGTAGAAGTTTTTTTATTGCCGCTCGGTGGTTCGCGTCGGCCGGCCGGTGCTTGCATACTAATACTATACCCCGGCCGCAACCGCGAATGCATATGATGCATGCAGGTCCAGGAGTGCTACGAGGTTTCCGCCGACTACGAGGGCAAAAAGGACACGACGAAGCTGGGCGAGCTCGGCGCCAAGCTCACGGGGCTGGCCCCCGCCGACGCCATCCTCGTGGCCAGCTCCATCCTGCACATGCTCAACCTCGCCAACCTCGCCGAGGAAGTGGAGCTCGCACACCGCCGCCACAACGACAAGCTCAAGCGCGGGGACTTCGCCGACGAGGGCACCGTCACCACCGAGTCCGACATCGACGAGACGCTCATGCGCCTCGTGTCGCTCGGCAAGACCCCGGAGGAGGTGTTCGAAGCGCTCAAGAACCAGAGCGTCGACCTCGTCTTCACCGCGCACCCCACGCAGTCTGCCAGGAGGTCGCTCCTGCAGAAAAACGCCAGGTATATTATTATTTATACATGCATGATCGATGACTCTCAGCATTCTGCAATCATATAAATCTGCGTCCAAATCCCTTCGATTTCTGGATCAAAAATGTTGATCTTGTACGTCGTCGTTGCAGGATCCGGAACTGTCTGACGCAGCTGAGTGCCAAGGACATCACGGCCGACGACAAGAAGGAGCTCGACGAGGCTCTGCAGATAGGGGTACATACATTTCACTTTCACACCAGCGAATATATATATAACAAAAACTTTATCAAGATCTATATATCCCCGATACATATGCACGATTCCTGCAAATTCTGAAACCGTTTGAGTCATTCTCGTAAAAGTTTTTCAATGGGAGCGATGTAAAGATTTACCGTTTTCAATAGCGCTGCCCTGTGAAGTGTCTATCTCTTTTTGCGTTACATTCTTTCTTTGGCCTTGTTTGGATCCCAGGGCTAGAGCTAGTTTGACCTATTTGAGCTCAACTAGCCCTAAAATATCCAAACATTAGGGCTAGTTTGAGCTAGTTGCATCTAACTCATCCAAAAAAACTATCCCCACCAAGAGGTGATTATTTGGGCTAATTCTAGTTGGGACCACTACAAAAGTGATTTCTCTCTCTATCTTCATCGTACCAAATGATTGAAAAAGTATATTTATTGTCAATCTAACTCTTTCATCTAAACACCACAAGAGCTAGAGTTAGTTCAGGGTTAGTTTAGAGTTAGAATATAGCTCTAGCTCTAGCTGAGTTAGAGGGATCCAAACAGGGCTTTGATAGAGATCGGTTGAATAGAACACATCATACACAGTGCGTGGACTCATGAGCTCAAGACATTGGGCAGCACGACACGTGTACATAACCACAGTCAGAAAAAGAACGTTTCTTTTCAAAAAAAAGAAACATATTTTTCTACCTAAAGCAACCAACAACAAGTAGTTGCCAAACCCAGTGTAGAACTAACCTTTTCAAGTGAAATCTACTGCACTTGGGTAGCACATGATCTGCTACAATAATACTAATTCGAAAAGCTGCTGCTGCAGATCGATAACATTTTTTTGAAGCAATCAGATATTGAAATAAACAAACAAGTATTCATGACTTATTTCTATAATAGTTACACATTTCTATTTTGAACAACAAACTTTTCCATCTAAAATAAACTACAGTTGTTCCACACCATATCTATATATATTCAGTGTGGTGCTTGATAATTTTCTCATCCTTTCACAAAAATAAGCATCTCTAGATCAATACATATGAAACTAAGGAAAGCAACTTGTGCTCAATAAGCCAGTTGTTAGGACTAGACAATAATAATTATATATGCCAATCTGTTTCACATACTCAGATATAAGTTTATATTATCAGTAAATTGTCATATGTTTCCACGAGGTTTGTGGTTGCACCTCAGCCTTCAGAAGAAAAGTCACATTTTTATTAAAAAAATCGCATAAAAACAGTACAAATTTGAGATTTTTTTATATATTGATGGTAAAGTGAGCTTATGTCTTATTCTAATGAAACTTTCTTGTAGTGACGGTAAAGTACCAGTGTTACTTTTGCTTATGGTTTTTGCTGAGAAAGCCAACATAAGGTTGTTTTAGTAATTGCCCTTTTTTATTAGTAACTAATCCCTGCATGTCCTTTCACTTTGTTTGGCGCACCGTTAAATTATATATGCAAAAGTATGAGATACTTAGAAGTAAACCTGTTCCACAATCACTACGGAAAAATCCATCTTTGCCGAGTGCCGGCCACGTGGCCGGCACTCGGCAAAGAGGGGCCTTTGCCGAGTGCCAGCCATGTGCCACTCGGCAAAGAATGTGGCCCCGAACTGTGCCACGTGGGTGGTTCTTTGCCGAGTGCCGAGTGCCAGCCACGTGGCACTCGGCAAAGAGCTCTTTGTCTAGTGTTTTTTTTGACACTCGGCAAAGCCAGTTTTTAAATTATATTTTGAAGCAGTAAATTAATCCAAATGAAAAAGTTTTTAACCACAAAGTTGGTTAACTTATCAAGATGAACAATTTTTGTTTTGGTGATTTTTTCAATTGACAAACTTAAAATAAATTTGTTCACAAATCTTATATATCTCTCCGGTAGTTTATAAAACTACAAGAGTGATATATAATGTTTGTGAATAATATTAGAACCACAATATCGGATACACAAACAGTCAAACAACCAAAATAAACTTTGTAGATCTTGACAGGTTATGAAAGTTTGTAGTTGATAACTTTTTAATTTGAAGTCATCTAGTTATGCAAAACTGCGTCGAATTTGAAAATTTTAAAATTCAAATTTTTTAAAATACCTCAGATGGAGAAATGACCAAAATGAAAGTTGTAGATCTCAAAAAGTTACGAAACTTTGGTGTTGACAACTTTTTGATTTTAAATCATCTTGTCAACGAAAACTACGTTTCAAATTGTAAAATTTGAAATTCAAATTTTTATAAACGACCTCGGATGGAAAAACTACCAAAATAAAAGTTGTAGATCTTGAAAAGTTAGAAAACTTTGTAGTTTACAACTTTTTTATTTGAATTCGTTTAGGGCCTCAAATAAGCAAGTTACACACGGTTTAGTATAATATATGGGTAATCCAAACGGAGATGGAACGTATATGAGTGTGTAAGGAACGTATATGAGTGTATAGTGCAGTGGTAGAGGAGGCTCCGCGTGAACGAGAGGTCATGAGTTCGAATCCTGCTGACTGCGTGAGAGAAAATTGCGTGAAAATAGTAGAACTTGCGATTTCGAGGGCGACAAGTGGACGCTGCCAATTGGGCCCCTCCTCCAATTAAATAAAAAATTTTCCCTAATTTTTCGGGGGTTTTTATTTTTTTCTTTGCCGAGTGCCAAATATGTCAGCACTCGGCAAAGCCTTCGCCGAGTGCCCGATATTTGGCACTCGACAAAGAACCCTTTGTCGGGAAATTCTTCGCCGAGTGCCCTTCGCCGAGTGCGGCACTCGGCAAAGAGCAATTCTGCTGTAGTGAATAACCAACATTTTTATTTAAATTAGGTCAGCTACCTAAACAAACATGTATGACTTTCTCGAATAATTATGTAAATCTTTTAACAAAAGAAAACCTTCAGACTAGACCATGTCAAACTACTAACAGATTGTGATCCTTGCCATAACAAAATTCATTGTTTACATGAAAATAAGTACCATTAGTTTAATATAAGAAAAATAGAAAGGTGACTTAAAACTCAATATGCTATTTGTTAGGACTACACAATAACATTATTATGTACCATCTGACCAGAATTAGTTACCGTAATAATCTAAAGTCATAAAAATTGCTAAAATTCATCTATGATACAAACTTCAAATGTTGTCTGATTTCAAAAAAAATGAAAAACAAAACTTACAGTGCTTCCTCTCCTATGTACTATGTTTTTTTGTTGTGATTATCTGAATAGGGATTAAATTTTGTCATTGCCTTCACTGTATCTATATATATTTATATATGATGGAGTCCACTTGAGAAGCCATCATAATGGTATTTTTGTGTTTGGGTTGTTTAGTTCTAATTCATTTAGGTGCATGTTAACAGATCCAAGCAGCTTTCAGAACTGATGAAATCCGGAGAGCACAACCCACCCCACAGGATGAAATGCGCTATGGGATGAGCTACATCCATGAAACTGTATGGAAGGGTGTGCCTAAGTTTTTGCGTCGTGTGGATACAGCCCTAAAGAATATCGGCATCAATGAGCGCCTTCCCTACAATGTTCCTCTCATTAAGTTCTGTTCTTGGATGGGTGGTGACCGTGATGGTACATTTCCACTTACTTTTTTCTTAACAAACTGGCGGGAGCACTCTGTCTTTCAATTAATAGAGAAACATTCCCATTTACTTTGGTTGCAATAGATGTTCAGATAAACTAGTCCATCAACCCGTGCTCTCGCACAGGCTAGAATTTTAAGATAGATATTGTTTAATACATCGGACCAGTAAAGAATTATTTATATAAATTTATATGATGTTCTTTTTGTTTATTTTAGAAAATAGACATAATATATATTATGTAGTCTATATCCAATTATCACTCTTTAATTATTTTTTTTGCAAGTTCTGATTTATAACATCCATGTTCATATTTTTACTTTACAGCACTTGTGCTGTCAATATTCTAGGCCAACATTGTTTTCTCCCAAAAAAAATATATACTGGATGGTGTCATTGTATCATTTATTAATAATCATTTATTAATAATACAATGTTTTATAGTATTGATGCTGATGTTTGATGTTTTTAAGTCGGTATATCTTTGCATTCTGTCACTGTAGGAAATCCAAGAGTTACTCCCGAGGTGACAAGAGATGTATGCCTGCTGTCCAGAATGATGGCTGCAAACTTGTACATCGATCAGGTCGAAGAACTGATGTTTGAGGTACTGTATCTACAAATGTGTTTGATTGAATGCTTCTTTGTAATGCTCATTTTTTGTTTGCCCTATTTTTGGGGCCTCCGATCTATCCAGTAATGTGATGTGGCACTGTAATGATGAACTCTAATCTGATATATGCATATCTCTAGCTCTCTATGTGGCGCTGCAATGAAGAACTTCGTGTTCGCGCTGAAGAACTCCAGAGCACTCCAGCTTCAAAGAAAGTTACCAAGTACTACATAGGTAACTACAAATAAACAGAAGAATTTATTTATGTACTGTATTTAAAGAGATTGAATTACCTAGTAATTACGCGTTTTAATTTTTTAGAGATGGAGATTATTGTTTAGCTACGTGTGCTTGTTCGTACCTCGTCATAGATTTGTCTGCCGCACAGCACAGGCCTTAATTTGCAACAGAGTCGTCTCCACTAGTGTTTCCAAATTGGATTTGAATTTGCAATTTTTTCTGAAGAAGTAAGTATTTGCTGGCGCAGAATTCTGGAAGCAAATTCCTCCAAACGAGCCATACAGGGTGATCCTTGGTGCTGTAAGGGACAAGCTGTACAACACACGCGAGCGTGCACGCCATCTGCTGGCAACTGGATATTCTGAAATTGGTGAGGAGTCGGTATTTACCAATGTAGATGAGGTAAATTAACGTTCCTAATTCCTTTGTGAAATTCAAATTATTACTGCTCTTCTGGGATAGATCAGTCAGTAATTAATATGAAATATATATGTATATTTTTCTTCGATCGGCCAATAATGAATACTCGATCTGCAGTTCCTGGAGCCCCTTGAGCTGTGCTACAAATCACTGTGTGCCTGCGGCGACAAGGCGATCGCGGACGGGAGCCTCCTGGACCTCCTGCGGCAGGTGTTCACGTTCGGGCTCTCCCTGGTGAAGCTGGACATCCGGCAGGAGTCGGAGCGGCACACGGACGTGATCGACGCCATCACGACGTACCTCGGCATCGGGTCGTACCGCGACTGGCCCGAGGAGCAGCGGATGGAGTGGCTGGTGTCGGAGCTGCAGGGCAAGCGGCCGCTGCTGCCCCCGGACCTTCCCCAGACCGAGGAGATCGCCGACGTGATCGGCGCGATGCGCGTCCTCGCGGAGCTCCCGTCCGACAGCTTCGGCCCGTACATCATCTCCATGTGCACGGCGCCCTCGGACGTGCTCGCCGTGGAGCTCCTGCAGCGCGAGTGCGGCATTCGGCAGACGCTGCCCGTGGTGCCGCTGTTCGAGAGGCTGGCCGACCTGCAGGCGGCGCCCGCGTCCGTGGAGAAGCTCTTCTCCACGGACTGGTACTTCCAGCACATCAATGGCAAGCAGCAGGTCATGGTCGGGTACTCGGACTCCGGCAAGGACGCCGGCCGCCTGTCCGCGGCGTGGCAGCTGTACGTGGCGCAGGAGGAGATGGCCAAGGTGGCCAAGCGCTTCGGCGTGAAACTGACCCTGTTCCATGGCCGCGGAGGCACCGTGGGGAGGGGTGGCGGGCCCACACACCTGGCCATCCTGTCCCAGCCGCCGGACACCATCAACGGGTCCATCCGCGTGACCGTGCAGGGCGAGGTCATCGAGTTCATGTTCGGGGAGGAGCACCTGTGCTTCCAGAGTCTGCAGCGGTTCACGGCCGCCACGCTGGAGCACGGCATGCACCCGCCGGTGGCTCCCAAGCCCGAGTGGCGCAAGCTTATGGACGATATGGCGGTCGTGGCCACGGAGGAGTACCGCTCCGTCGTCGTCAAGGAGGAGAGATTCGTAGAGTACTTCAGATCGGTATATATATGCCACGGCACCATGGAATCGAATCATTATCATTATATTTATATTTATATCTGGTGACTATCTGTTGACCAACGAATTCGCTGTCTGGTCAGGCTACACCTGAGACTGAGTACGGGAAGATGAACATCGGCAGCCGGCCAGCCAAGAGGAAGCCGGGCGGCGGCATCACCACCCTGCGCGCCATCCCATGGATCTTCTCGTGGACCCAGACGAGGTTCCACCTCCCCGTGTGGCTGGGAGTCGGCGCCGCCTTCAAATACGCCATCGACAAGGACATCAAGAACTTCCAGATGCTCAAAGAGATGTACAACGAGTGGCCATTCTTCAGGGTCACCCTGGACCTGCTGGAGATGGTGTTCGCCAAGGGAGATCCTTACATTGCCGCCCTGTATGACGAGCTGCTTGTCGCCGACGAGCTCAAGCCCTTTGGGAAGCAGCTCAGGGACAAATACATGGAGACACTGCAGCTGCTCCTACAGGTACACAAAAACCACCGGCCGGGAATGATATGCACTTTGCACTATTCGATCGTTCAATAATAATCAATATTCCTGTTTCTTGCAGATCGCTGGGCACAAGGATATTCTTGAAGCCGATCCTTACCTGAAGCAGGGGCTGCGCCTGCGCAATCCCTACATCACCACCCTGAACGTGCTCCAGGCCTACACGCTGAAGCGGATAAGGGACCCCAACTTCAAGACGACGCCGCTGCCGCCGCTGTCCAAGGAGTTCGCCGACGCGAACAAGCCCGCCGAACTGGTGAAACTGAACCCGGCGAGCGACTACCCGCCAGGGCTGGAAGACACGCTCATCCTCACCATGAAGGGTATCGCCGCCGGCATGCAGAACACCGGCTAGGCCGACGCTTCCCTTCACTCACCTGCAGAGTGCACGCTGCACGGCAATAATAATCAGCTTCCGGATGGTGGCGTTTACTTTGTCAGTTTCGGATGGAAATGCTGAAAACTGACGCCTTCTGTTTTCACTACGCATACGTAATTTCCTCGGCTTTGGCCTCTTTATATTCACTCTTGTTGTCAAGTCCAAGTGGAAAATCTTGGCATCTTAAACATATTGTAATAATGAACCTCATATAAGCTACAAATTTACTATTTTGTATTAATGAATCCTGGCAGGGAAAATGTCACTATATATATATATATATATTCCAGCCCATTGGATGGAGTTTTTTTTACTGTGATGCTACTTCAACACCATCCTCTTTTGATTTGATTGTGCTAAACAATTTCTGAAATCTAATGCCCGGCAATATATGTTACCGCTTGATTAGTAATTTTTGGTTGGAGTGATCTAGTGCATCTACTTAGCTTGATGAGATAGATAGATAGCACCTAGTGGCACTAGCTAGTGATTATTTTGCAAGCTTGAGAAATTGTTACTCTTTGGTCGCAACACCTAGTGATCGATTGGACCTTAGGGATCTACTCGAATTTCACTAGAAAAAAATTATACTTTTGCAACCTAGAGCCAATCCTATTAACTACCTTATACCGACTAATAAAAAGATAAATGTCGTACAAATCAAGTAAAATAGAGACAATTACAAGAATGTATCCTATGATGATATCAATTGCCTAACCGCAACCCTCAATAGAGCTCCAATGTGGTATTATCCCAATCATCAAAGCTCCGCTAGTAATGGTGTTGAGCTTTCAACAAAGTCTTGCACAACCACGACAAGTGTCGCAAGCAACATTAAGGCTCACCTACTACCTGAAAAAAAACTCTGTAAGTACGAGGCTCCTTTCACTGTAGGGGCGGCTGGTGTTGGAGCCGCACTTACAGTGGCGTATTGGCGCCCATCGATTCCAGTCGCCCGTACAAAACACTGTAGGGGCGGCTGGTGATTGAACCGCCCCTACAGTGGAGCACTGTAGGGGCGGCTGGTGATTGAACCGCCCCTACAGTGCTCCACTATAGGGGCGGTTCAATCACCAGCCGCCTCTACAGTGGACATCCGAATAAAACCTACAGCCAGCTCTTCTTCCACCTCGGGAAGAACTGTTCAAACCGAGAAAAAAGGTTGGGAGGCCTTGGGCTCCTCCTAAAACTTGGTCTACTAACAAGGGGAGGTTTTGATCTCAAATACTTTGATGGAGAGCTCATAGAAGGTACGAAAATGTTATTCCGATCATTTTTTTTTGAAGTTTTAATGGTTGATTAGTGAGTAATTAGAGCTTTCCTTTTCTCTCTCCTCCCTGGTTCTTGAGCTTTATATGAAGCAATTAGGCCCTTGTTTCTAAGCTATTGGTGTAAATAAGTTAGGGAAATGAGGTTGCACCGTTGGCTAGTCGATCTTACTTTATTTTAGTGGAGATTTACACTCTAATTTGTTGTATGTTTCATGTGCATATAGATCTAGGGTTTGTTCTTTTTATTTTTTATTTTGTAATTTATGTTTCATGAAATTGGAATGAAATTGGCCGGTGTGGGAATTGTAGTGAGCAAAAGAATTGTAGTTAGTAAAATATTTGTTGCCTTTGAAATTATTTATTGTAACTAATTAATGAGGTTGCACCCTTTTTTATTAGTGTAAACAAGTTAGAAAAATGAGGTTGCACCCTTTTCTATTCGATCTTACCTTATTTTAGTGGAGATTTACATCCTACTTTCATGTATTTTTCGTGAATGGTTTGTTTTTTTTGCAATTTATGTTTCTTGAAACTGGAATACAATTTGATTCATTTACTTTATTTTCTTTGGTTTGTTTTGTTTTTACAAGATGAAGTATAGGAATCTTGGATGTATGGTTTGTTAAGGTTCAAGGCAAGTTTTTGTGAAGAGGTGGACAGGTTTATTGAAGCCGCAAAGAAGCATGCAGCGACGTTGGTAGGGATTGCAAGAACCAGATGGCATTTTCAGATGCCACTACCATCAGAGAACATCTGATTGCACGTAGTTTTGATGATCTGTTGCATCTTCTGTCATGGTTGCTGCCACAACCAAACTCAGTTCCCGCCAACACATACCATGCACATCTTTTGTATAGGTCATCCCTTCGTTTAGCCCTTTTTTATATGATCAAAGATTTGAAATTCAAATTTTGAGAGAGTTTTGTGCCGCTAAAGGATTTAAAAGTGTCTCTTATGAAAAAGTTTTGAATACCAAAGTTGAAGGAGACAACATGATCTACATCTTTTGTTTTGGTCATTCCTTCATTTGACACTGTCGTAGCACACATTGTCCACAGCTACTCCAATCTTTCACAAAACTCACTTGAACTCTATAACAGATGTGTCCACTTGTGAAGCATCTACGATGCCACTTTGTTGAAATCGTTTCATTCTTTTTCCTGGAGTTTAGGTGGCCAAGACATGTCACCTGCGGATACATGGGTGTATGCCGGGTCTCTGAGTGATGAGTGATTGTCAACTGGGATGATGCGCATGTTCTTTGGCTTGTGTTGTGCAGGTGTCGAGCACGGATGCAGTGATCAAAGGCGAGGTGAAGGTCAAGTAGAGACGTGTCGTGCCGATGGACCGAGAGTGGCGAAGGGCGGACGTGAGGCTTGGACTGAGGCAGAGGCCCGAGGATCAGCTGTGGTGGCTGGCAGCCTGTGGCAGCTACAAGTGAAGACTTGCGGTCATGTGTTGCCTGAGTCGTGGACTTGGGGACACGTGTCGGTGGACGGGGTGCACAGGAGGTGCATCCCATCTACGACGTCTGTTTGGTGGTAGAGCCAGGGAAAAACCATCGGGTGGACGGTTTCCAGGTTTGGGCCTCAAAACCTGGGTGCGGATGGTTTCCGAGTTTGGCCACAAAATTCGGGCTGAGGACGGTTTCCAGGTTTGGGCCTCAAAACCTGGGCGCTGAGGGTTTGCTGAGTTTGGCCTCAAAATTCAGAAGCTGGTGGGCTGGTTTCCCGGTTTGGGCCTCAAAACCGGGGGTTGGCTCGAAAAAGCTGGTTTCCCGGTTTGGGCCACAAAACCGGGGGTGCAGAGCGAGGGCGGCACGTGGCGGCAATCGGGAGGTTGCGTCGAGGCAACGCTATGAGTTGTGCGGGCGTGGCCGTCGGATTCACCTACCACCGAGTTGGTCCAGAATAACCTTAGGGTTTAGCTGGTTCGCTCTGTAAGTAGTTAGGGGTAGAGTGGGAATTAGGAATAGGTTAGAATTAGGATAAATAGGGGGAGACACCCACCTCCCCATCTATCTCAGTTAGTCATCCTCTCATTTGCTCTTTGCTTCTAGGGTTTCCTGCTCTCCCACATCCCTGCTGTAGCTAGCTGAGATCCACAGAGAAGAGAACAATACCTCTGTGTTCATGAGATTTTGAGGAAGTGAGGCCGTAACCTCACTGTTGTAGCGTGTGGTAGCCACACGGTTGCAATTCGTGGTTGTGATTCGCGTTTCGTTCGTGTTCTTCGCGGAATCCTTTTTTCCCACGATTTTCCCGTCGCTTGATCTCTTTGCTCGGTTTATCTTTTGCAAAACCGTTTGAACCAAGTTGTTCTAGATCGTGAGGCACTTCTTTCGACCGAAGGAATTCACCTCTAACCTCACGGTCTAGGAGATCGATCGATTTTCGTTTCGGGTCAAGTTTTTCTCCCTTCCCCCGAAATTCTTTGATTCATCGATTTGGAGATAGGTTCGAGCCATGATCTCTTAGAGATAGCTCACTATCCTCCTTGTGACTCCTCTCACTATTCATCGAGGTGACCGGACGCTCGATGCATACTGACCGGACGCTAGGTCAGTGAGTCCGGTCGAATGAACGTTCTTACTGTGACTCTCGCGATTTGACCAGACGCTCACGACCGGACGCTGGTTCCTGTGCACGACCGGACGCTTCTCGTCTACTGTTCACGGTTTGACCGGACGCTCTGAGTACTGACCGGACGCTCGGCTCTGGTGAGTCCGGTCCAACTCAGAGAGGTCCGAAACTGGACTTTGCCTGACCGGACGCGTCCGGTGCTTGTTGACCGGACGCAGGGTGAGTCCGGTCAGTGCTGTCTCAGCGCGTTTTCGTTTGTGGTTGGCACGTTCTTGATTGGATTTGATTTCCGTCTTTTGCGTTGAGTTTCTAGAGTTGTGTAGTGTCCCGCTGTGCTTCTTGGAAGCATCCACCCTACATCTAGGGTCGTGGACACTAGCAAGCTCTAGGGTTTGCCTTTGGGGTTGATTTACGGGACAGTGGCAACAAGTTTCCGAAAGGAATTTTGAAGCTCTCATTCACCCCTCCTCTGGTTGCTTTCTGGTAGCATTCTCGGTCCTTCAATTGGTATCGGAGCAGGTTAAGGATCTTTCACCTTAGCCGGTTCCAGATCCACAGAAGGCGACATGGATCGCGACGTGGGCAAACCGCCGTTTTTCGATGGGACGAACTATGCGTATTGGAAGATACGCATGTCGGCCTATCTGCAGAGTTTGGGTGCTTCCATTTGGGATATTTGCAACTCTGCCGATTACGTGGTCTTGGCTGCTCATGTCTCTCAGCTTCAGATCGATGAGCACGAAGCCAATAGCCGAGCCCGTAATGCTCTTTTCTCATGTTTGAGCATGAGTGAGTTTGATCGCGTTTCTCACCTCGCTACGGCTCGGGAGATTTGGGCCACCCTCATGCGTTTTTATGAGGGAACCTCTCAAGTCAAAACCCGACTCTACGAGTCGTTCAAGCGAGAGTATGAGAACTTTCGACATATGCCTGGCGAGAGCATAGAAAGTTTATTCGCTCGCTTTCAGGTGATTGTCAATAGGATGAGGGCTAACAAGGAGCAGTTGCCTTTCGACGATCATGAGAGGGCTCTGAAGCTTTTGCATACCCTTGATCGGTCGGTGTGGGATTCCAAAGTTCAGGCGATCATCGAATCACCTAACTATGAGACCCTGACGTGCGACGAGCTCTTTAGTAAGCTCAAGTCCAGTGAGATTGACGCCATGGCGAGGGCTTCTTATGAGAATCCTTCTAGTCTGACTATGTCTTTGGTTTCTGGCTCTTCTAACCCCGCTGGAGGTTTTGCTCTTTCGTCTCTCTTTTCTGTCACAGAGGACCAGCTGGAGTCTTTGGGGGATGACGAGTTGGCAATGCTCGCTAACCGGTTCTCGCGGTTTCACAACAACCGCATGAACCATCGCCGCGGAGGAGGACGCTCGGGATGCTACGAGTGCGGCGACCCCGATCACTTCATCGCCAACTGTCCCAAAAAGAAGCATTCATCTGGGAAGGGCGATCATGGGCACAAGTACGACTCCGGCAAGCGCAAGGAGAAGTACGTCCCCGCGAGGCACAAGCGGAGGGGCGGCTTCGACAAGGAGTACATCAAGAAGAAGTATTTGGAGAAGGCTCAAGCTGAACAGCGTGCATTCTTCGCCACGCTCAGCGACGTCGACGGCTCAGATGACGACTCCGCTTGCTCAAGCGACGACGAATCCGAGAAGAAGAAGAGGATTGAGGACAAGCTGAACGGTCTCTGCTTCTTCGCCGACGACGACGGCTTCTGCACCATGGCCCTCGGCAAGGAGGTTGACGGTGAGCTGGTGAACTCCCCTCGGAACGACGACGACGACAACGATGACTCCTCCCAGGTATCTCTGACCCACGATGAGCTTTCCGCTGAGGTCGAGAAACTTACTGTCGCGCTCCTTATTCAAGATAAGTTGCTTAGGCAAGCCGCTAGAGAGCGCAAGGAGTTTAGGCAGAAGTGGGAGGATACGGTGAAGGAACTTGATTCTGTCAAGTCCACCGTAGTTGTCACAGATGAGGAGGAGTGCGAAGCGTGCACCACGCACATGACTGATCTTCTCACTTTGAGAAGTAAGTATGTTGCGTTGGTAGGAGAGGTGGATGAGCTCCGTGCTAGGCCCATGTTGTTGGGTGCTTGCAAGACTTGTCCTATCTTGCAATCCGAGTTGGCAGAGAAGAATGCCAAGATTGTGTCTCTTGAGGAGGCCAGCTCGGGTAGCACTTGTGTGACTAGGTGCGCTTTGTGCGAGGGTTTGGAGATGGAGATTGCTAACGTGAAGCATGACAAGATGCAAACCGAGGAGGAAAACACATACCTTCGGACCATCTTGTCATGGGTGTCTTGTGGTGAGCCACAGCTCGGGATGATGATCTCCCAATTCAAGCGAGCTGCTGGAGGTCCTGGTGTAGGTTTTTCTCAGGGTGTTGATCTTTCTGCTTTTGGGAAGATTGGAGAGTCGAGTGGTCTGAATCCGAGTGAGAAACCCAACTCCACCACTACTCCCAAACTAACCAAGCTTCCATCCAAAGAGCCTCTCAAGCCTAACACCAAGGATGGGGTCTTTGTTGAGCCTCCGAGAGCTCCACCCAAGAACCAACAATGGACTCCCAAACCCAACCACCTAAAGAACAAACTGGACACAATGCCACCTATCCAGGAGGAGTTGCCACAGAAGGGCAAGGTGATCCACACCCACAACCGTGAGTACCAACAACCCCCTTTGAGAGTGGTGAGGTACCACTGTGAGCACTGTGGGAGAGATGGACACCTGAGTGAGTTCTGCTTTAGGCGCAAGAGAGAGGCGCGCCGTGCTAGGGAGATGAACAACCCGGACATGTACCATCCTTTCCATGATGTACATGCGCCGAATGTTCAGAGGAGAGCACCGAGACGTGCTGCTAGGCCCAGAGGTCCAGAACCTCAAGTTCCCAGGCCTAGGCAGCAGAGAGCTCCGAGGAGAGACGCTAGGCCTAGAGGTGTTGAGCCTCAAGTCCCTAGGCGTAGGCCTCGTAGAGAGCGTGCCCGGCGGGAGCCTGCAGTTGTAGGCTGTGGACCCCGTGGCGATGGCTTTGCAGTTGAGCATTTTCCCCCACCGCGTTTTGAGTATCGCGATGGACACTCCTTCCTTAGCGGACCACGTTTTCCTCAACTTGGTGATCGCTCCTTCCGTAGGCGTGCTAGGAATGGTTTTTCTGCTAACCGTTCTTTTGAGCAGCCGGCCCAACACTGGTATTCTTCCTATTTCACTAACCCCAGTGTTGGACCGTATGCTCACCCTATGTCTTTTTATTGATGTAGGTAAAACGATTGGAGAACGTTTGGTTGGTGGATTCCGAGTGTTCGAGGCACATGACCGGAAACGCCAAGTGGTTCTCCAGTCTTAGTCCGGTCGCCGGAAAGGAGTATATCACCTTCGGCGACAACAGCAAAGGTAAGGTGCTGTCTCGTGGGTCTGTGCGAGTTAATGAGCACTTTGTGTTGCGCGATGTTGCTCTTGTTTCTAACTTGCATTTTAACCTTCTTTCTGTTTCGCAACTCTTTGACGACGACTATGAGATTCGTTTTAAACCGAATCTCAGTCGCATTTTGGATCCTCAGGGCAATCTTGTATGTGTGATTTCGCCCTTTGGAAAAGTCTTTCGTGCGGATTTTTCGGAGTCGTTTGGAATTTCTCGTTGTCTTTTGGCTGGACCTTCCTCCTCTGATCTTTGGAAGTGGCATAGGAGACTAGGTCACCTGAGCTTCGACTTGCTTGCAAGGCTTAGTTCACTTGGCTTAATCCAAGGATTGCCCAAGTTATCCATGGAGAAGGATCTTGTTTGCTATTCTTGTAGACATGGGAAGATGGTAGCCGCTCCCCACCATCCAGTGACTCAGGTCATGACTAAGCGCCCTGGAGAGCTTTTGCACATGGACCTTGTTGGTCCGGCTCGGGTGAGCTCGGTTGGGGGGAAGTGGTATGTGCTTGTTGTTGTCGATGATTTTTCGAGATATTCGTGGGTTTTCTTTTTAGCTGAGAAAACCGAGACTTTCTCCTTTGCTCGCAATCTAATTTTGCATCTTCAGGATGAGTTCCCTTTGAACTCTATGCGAGCAATTCAGAGTGATAATGGTTCCGAATTCAAGAATTTGGATTTTGAGAAGTTTTGTGACTCTTTTGGGTTAGAGCATCAGTTTTCTTCCCTCTACACACCGCCTCAGAATGGTGTTGTAGAGAGGAAGAATCGGACCCTTGTAGAGATGGCCAGGACAATGCTCGATGAGCATAGGACTCCTAGGCGATATTGAGCCAAAGCTATGAACACTGCATGCTATATTTCCAATCGCATTTTTCTTCGAGCGTTCTTGAAAAAGACCTCTTATGAGTTGCGTTTTGGAAAACTGCACAAGGTGAGTTATTTTCGAGTTTTTGGTTGCCATTGTTTTATACTCAAAAAGGGCAACTAGGACAAGTTTGAGTCTCGTTCTTCTGACGGTGTGTTTTTGGGTTATGGCACTCACACTCGAGCTTATCGTGTACTTAACCTTGACACTAACCGAGTCATGGAGACATCCGATGTCACCTTCGACGAGACCATGGTTTGTCCTTCTTCTCTTTTTGAGCGTGCAGATGATCATGAGGTTGGCGAACCTCTTTTCGATGATGAAGAAGAAGGTGCTGAAGGGATAGATGACCCAGCACCTCCTCCACCTGCTGTGCCGCAAAGAGTGGCCTCTACGACGACTCATGGCCCCGACACTTCTTCTTCCTGGGGGCCATGGGATCCGCCACCCCGAGCGGTACCCTTTGTACCCAGGGAGGCACCAGCTGCTGTTGAGGGGGAGGCCACTTCGGCAAGGGAGGCGCCACAACACATTCAGCGCCAGCACCCGCCTCAACAAATGATCGGCAGCATCAACGAACGCGTCACCCGGTCAAGGCAAATCTCTCACTTTGCTCATTCTGCATTTGTTGCTGATTTTGAACCCCGGGATGTTGGACATGCTTTGACGGATCCTGATTGGGTCAATGCCATGCATGAGGAGCTTGAGAACTTTGAGAGAAATCGGGTTTGGGTTCTAGTGTCTCCACCTTCTGAGTGTCATCCAATTGGGACAAAATGGGTTTTCAAAAACAAACAGGGAGAAGATGGCCATGTTGTGAGAAACAAGGCCAGACTCGGAGCCCAGGGATATAGTCAGAAGGAGGGGATAGACTATGAGGAGACGTTTGCTCCTGTAGCACGTTTGGAGGCTATTAGGATACTCTTGGCTTTTGCTGCATCCAAAGGTTTCAAACTTTTTCAAATGGATGTCAAGAGTGCCTTCTTAAACGGCTACATAGAAGAGGAGGTGTATGTTAGACAACCCCCCGGTTTCGAAAATCCCAAGTTTCCAAACCATGTTTTTAAACTTCACAAAGCTTTGTATGGTTTGAAACAAGCCCCTCGAGCCTGGTATGATAGGTTGAAGACCTTTTTGCTTGCTAAGGGTTTTAAAATGGGATGTGTAGATAAAACGCTCTTTCTCCTCAAGCAAGGCACTAATACTCTCTTAGTCCAAATTTACGTGGATGATATCATTTTCGGTGGTTCTTCTCACGCTTTGGTTGCCAAGTTTGCAGACATTATGAGCAGGGAGTTCGAGATGAGCATGATGGGTGAGTTAACGTTTTTCCTCGGGTTGCAAATCAAGCAAACCTGGGAAGGAACGTTCGTGCACCAGGGCAAGTACACCAGAGATATCTTGAAGAAGTTCGACATGGGTGAGGCCAAGCCTCTTCCAACACCCATGGCGACTACGACGGCCTTGGATGCAGACAAGGAGGGAGAAGCAGTGGACCAGAAGGAGTACCGGAGTATGATCGGGTCGCTGCTGTACCTGACCGCGACACGCCCGGACATCCAGTTCGCGGTGTGCCTCTGCGCGCGCTTTCAGGCGTCGCCGCGCACCTCTCACCGTCAGGCGGTCAAGCGCATTATGAGGTACCTATCCTTCTCTCCAGAATTCGGGATTTGGTATTCTGCTTCCTCCACCCTTTCCCTTTGCGGTTATTCCGATGCCGATTTTGCTGGTTGTCGTATTGATCGCAAGTCCACTTCTGGGACTTGCCAGTTTATTGGTTCTTCTCTTGTTTCGTGGTCCTCTCGCAAGCAGTCTAGCGTCGCCCAGTCTACCACGGAGGCTGAGTATGTTGCCGCGGCTAGCTGCTGTTCCCAGTTACTCTGGATGATGGCCACTTTGCGTGATTTTGGTCTGAGCTTTTCTCATGTTCCATTGCTTTGTGACAGCACGAGTGCGATTAGCGTTGCTAAGAACCCCATGCTTCACTCAAAGACCAAACACATTGATGTGCGCTTTCATTTTCTGCGAGATCACTATGAGAAGGGTGATATCGACCTTCGCCATGTCGATACTCATCATCAGCTTGCTGATATTTTTACCAAGCCTTTGGACCAATCAACCTTTAATCGGTTGAGAGGTGAGCTTGGTGTGTGTTTCCCCTTTTAGATGGGGGAAACACTTTGGATTTTGTATGATACACTGACTTTTTATTTTCAGTTGTTTTTGCTTCTTTTTGATTTCTTCATTCATCTTTTGCATTTCAGCATACGCTTTTATATTCTGAGCTTCATGTGTATAATCTGAAGAATGTAACTATGCTTTGTGTAGTTTTTGCTCCGATGCTTTATGTTGATGTTGTAGCTTATGCTCTTTCTAATCACTAGTGCATACTATGAGCTGAGCTATTTTTGAATGGTGAATTTGATAATGAACTTAAAACTTGAAAATATTCACCATTGAGATATGCAACTAGCATATGTAGGATGTGTTGAGGTCATTCCTGCTTCTCATATATGCTAGGTTGCTATGTCTCTAGTGTTGAGTCATTCACTTGCTTGGTATGTCATATTCTGTTTAAAATCTGAACCAAGTTAAGTAAATTGGAAAGATCGAGATGAGTTTACTTGTTAACACCTCACAGTTTCGAGACTGTTTCCCATTGCACTTTTGGGTTAAACTTGAGCTGTGTAGTGTATGACCGAAACTGTTGCTTTAAGCTTCTGATTGCTTATGCATAGGCTTCGCACAGTTGAAAAGTTAGGCAATAACAAGCATTCAACCTCTCGCAGTCACATGCTATTTTCTGAACTTGTGTAATTTCACCGCTGCAACTCCGATTAAAATTTGAAATCACAAGTAAATGCCTAAATTGGTATCAGCATGATGATTGAACTGTGCTAGGGGTAGTTCACTTGGTATACATGCTTAGCACATTTGACTTCCTGTCCATACATGTCTTGTGCTATTTTGATGGTGAATACCTTTTTCGGCTTAAAACTGCTCACATGTTCATATTTCATTCTTAGTGATCAGCTTGAGCCTTTGCTAGCATTTTGTGCATTTTTCTGAGTCATCGGATTTGAACTCTATAGAGCATCCTTGCACTCTCTTGACTATACTCCTGAAGCTCCTAACTTGCATTTTGCCTCATTTGCATTTTGAAAGGGGAGAAATCTGCGTGTTGGTACTTTTTGTTGGTGCATTTTCTAAGGGGGAGCCTTATTTCTTGATAAGTGCATTTTCAACTAAGGGGGAGAAATTGCAAATCATTACCCTCCGTTTCAGCTAAGGGGGAGACTTCCTGGTTGTTTGCACTTTTTGAGGGGGAGTTTGTTTCCGGTTGAGTCTGACATTTTCAATTGGTTTGGAGCGGTTTGCTAGTTGCGTTGAGCCTTAGCCTCTTTCTTGAGGGACTAGCATTTGCTTTTCAGATTTTCAATTGGTGTCGAACTCTCTTTTGGTAACAGTCGGTATCGAGCTTTCTTTGCTAGTTGTGTTGAGCCTCTGTGCCTCTATCTTGAGGGACTAGCATTTTGCTTCGATATTTTCGATTGGGTTTTGCTAGCGGTGTGGAGCCTGTTCTACCTCTTCTTGAGGGCTAGCTTTGCTTTGCTTGGTTGCGTCGAGCCGTTGCCCATGTCTTTGGGGACCAAGTTCTTTCGCTCTTTCCACTTGAGCTTCTTCGGCTTTGCTATGCTTTTGGGTCATTTGGTCGAGTTCTCTCTTCTCCTTCTTCCTTCTTCTCTTTCTATTATGATTTGTGTTGGTAGTTGACAATGCACTCATCAAGGGGGAGATTGCGGATACATGGGTGTATGCCGGGTCTCTGAGTGATGAGTGATTGTCAACTAGGATGATGCGCATGTTCTTTGGCTTGTGTTGTGCAGGTGTCGAGCACGGATGCAGTGATCAAAGGCGAGGTGAAGGTCAAGTAGAGACGTGCCGTGCCGATGGATCGAGAGTGGCGAAGGGCGGACGTGAGGCTTGGACTGAGGCAGAGGCCCGAGGATCAGCTGTGGTGGCTGGCAGCCTGTGGCAGCTACAAGTGAAGACTTGCGGTCATGTGTTGCCTGAGTCGTGGACTTGGGGACACGTGTCGGTGGACGGGGTGCACGGGAGGTGCATCCCATCTACGACGTCGGTTTGGTGGTAGAGCCAGGGAAAAACCATCGGGTGGACGGTTTCCAGGTTTGGGCCTCAAAACCTGGGTGCGGATGGTTTTCGAGTTTGGCCACAAAACTCGGGCTGAGGACGGTTTCTAGGTTTGGGCCTCAAAACTTGGGCGCTGAGGGTTTGCTGAGTTTGGCCTCAAAACTCAGAAGCTGGTGGGCTGGTTTCCGTGTTTGGGCCTCAAAACCGGGAGTTGGCTGGAAAAGGCTGGTTTCCCAGTTTGGGCCACAAAACCGGGGGTGCAGAGCGAGGGCGGCACGTGGCGGCAATCGGGAGGTTGCGTCGAGGCAACGCTACGAGTTGTGCGGGCGTGGCCTCGGATTCACCTACCACCGAGTTGGTCCAGAATAACCTTAGGGTTTAGCTGGTTCGCTCTGTAAGTAGTTAGGGGTAGAGTGGGAATTAGGAATAGGTTAGAAATAGGATAAATAGGGGGAGACACCCACCTCCCCATCTATCTCAGTTAGTCATTCTGTCATTTGCTCTTTGCTTCTAGGGTTTCCTGCTCTCCTACATCCCTGCTGTAGCTAGCTGAGATCCACAGAGAAGAGAACAATACCTCTGTGTTCATGAGATTTTGAGGAAGTGAGGCCGTAACCTCACTGTTGTAGCGTGTGATAGCCACACGGTTGCAATTCGTGGTTGTGATTCGCGTTTCGTTCGTGTTCTTCGCGGAATCCTTTTTTCCCACGATTTTCCCGTCGCTTGATCTCTTTGCTCGGTTCATCTTTTGCAAAACCATTTGAACCAAGTTGTTCTAGATCGTGAGGCACTTCTTTCGACCGAAGGAATTCACCTCTAACCTCATGGTCTAGGAGATCGATCGATTTTCGTTTCGGGTCAAGTTTTTCTCCCTTCCCCCGAAATTCTTCGATTCATCGATTTGGAGATAGGTTCGAGCCATGATCTCTTAGAGATAGCTCACTATCCTCCTTGTGACTCCTCTCACCAAGTTTGATTCCTAGAGGATTTGTTTTGGGTGAGATCGAGTCAAATCGGTGGACGAATAGTGCTGCTGCGGTGTGACCGGACGCTCGATGCGTACTGACCGGACGCTAGGTCAGTGAGTCCGGTCGAATGAACATTCTTACTATGACTCTCGCGATTTGACCGGACGCTCACGACCGGACGCTGGTTCGTGTGCACGACCGGACGCTTCTCGTCTACTGTTCACGGCTTGACCGGACGCTCTGAGTAATGACCGGACGCTCGGCTCTGGTGAGTCCGGTCCAACTCAGAGAGGTCCAAAACTGGACTTTGCCTGACCGGACGCGTCCGGTCTTGTTGACCGGACGCAGGGTGAGTCCGGTCAGTGCTGTCTCAGCGCGTTTTCGTTCGTGGTTGGCTCGTTCTTGATTGGATTTGATTTCCGTCTTTTGCGTTGAGTTTCTAGAGTTGTGTAGTGTCCCGCTGTGCTTCTTGGAAGCATCCACCCTACATCTAGGGTCGTGGACATTAGCAAGCTCTAGGGTTTGCCTTTGGGGTTGATTTACGGGACAGTGGCAACAAGTTTCCGAAAGGAATTTTGAAGCTCCCATTCACCCCCCCTCTGGTCGCTTTCTGGTAGCATTCTCGGTCCTTCATCACCACACCAAATTTGAGGATTTTTTGAAAAAACTATTGAATTACTGAATTTTTTTAAGTTCTAGAAATTTTATAGCTCGACTAGTCATAGATGAAATTTGGGACACTAAATTACCTCTAATGAGGAAGTGTTGAGTACCAAAGTTGTAGGTAGCAATATCATGCACATCTTTATATTGGTCATCCCTTCATTTCGTGCTTTTTTATATGATCAAAGATTTGAAATTCAAATTTTGAGAGAGTTTTGTGCCGCTAAGGGATTTAAAAGTGTCTATTGTGAAAAAGTTCTGAATACCAAAGTTCGAGGGAACAACATGATATTCGAATTTTGTTTTGTTCATTCCTTCATTGACACTATCATAGCACACACTGTCCACATCTACTCTAATCTTTTACAGAACTCACTTAAACCCTATAAGAGATGTGCCCACTTGTCACTTAAACCCTATAAGAGATGTGCCCACTTGTGAAGCATCTACGGTGCCACTATGTTGAATTCATTTCATATTTTTTCCTAAATTTTAGGTGGCCAAGACATGTCACCACACCAAATTTGAGGATTTTTTGAAAAACTATTGAATTACTGAATTGTTTTTAAGTTCTAGGAGTTTTAAAGCCCGACAACTCGCAGATGAAATTTGGGATACTAGATTACCTTTAATGAGGAAGTGTTGAGTACCAAAGTTGTAAGTAGCAATATCATGCACATCTTTAGTATAGGCCGTCCCTTTATTTGGTGCTTTTTTATATGATCAAAGATTTGAAATTCAAATTTTGAGCGAGTTTTATGTCGCCAAGGGATTTAAAAGTGGCCCTTATAAAAAAGTTTTGAATAGGAAAGTTCAAGAGAACAACATGATCTACAACTTTTGTTTTGGTTATTTCTTCATTTGACACTGTCGTAGCACACACTATCCACATCTACTCTAATCTTTCATTGAACTCACTTGAACTCTATAACAGATGTGCCCACTTGTGAAGCATCTACGATGTCACTTTGTTGAAATCGTTTCATTCTTTTTCCTGGAATTTAGGTGGCCAAGACTTATCACCACACCAAATTTGTGGATTTTTTGAATTACTGATTTTTTTTAAAGTTCTAGAAGTTTTAAACCCTGACAACTCGGAGATGAAATTTGGGACACTTAATGATCTCTAATGAGGAAGTGTTGAGTACCAAAGTTGTAGGTAGCAATATCATGCACATGTTTTGTATAGGCTATCCCTTCATTTGGCGCATTTTTATGTGGTCAAATATTTGAAATTCAAATTTTGAGAGAGTTTTGTGCCGCTAAGTGATTTAAAAGTGGCACTTATGAAAAAGTTTTGAATAGCAAAGTTGAACGGGACAACATGATCTACAACTTTTGTTTTGGTCATTCCTTTATTTGATATTGTCGTAGCATGCACTGTCTACATTTACTCCAATCTTTCACAGAACTCACTTAAACCGTGTAAGAGATGTGCCCACTTCTGAAGCATCTATGATGTCACTTTGTTGAAATTATTTCATATTTATTTTTGGAGTTTAGCTAGCCAAGGCATGTCACAACACCAAATTTGATGATTTTTTGAAAAACTAGTGAATTACTAATTTTTTTTAAGTTTTAGAAATCTTAAAACCTGGTAGCTCGCAGATGAAATTTGAGATACTAAATGACCTCTAATGAGGAAGTGTTAAGTACCAAAGTTGTAGGTAGCAAATTTTTTATGATCAAAGATTTGAAATTCAAATTTAAGAAAGTTTTATGCTGCTAAGGGATTCAAATTTTCTATATATATTTATATTATCCCATATATCTAATTTTTTATGTAATGAAAAAATATTGAAAAATAGATATATATTATCCTATATATCTAATATTCCTATATGAGTGAGTTTTCTATGCTCCCGGGACTAGTTACTCCCATCCTATGACACTTCGCCGGGTCATAAACTTCATAAATCAAGACATATATACCCATCTTAAGAGATATATACCCATCTTAGAAGTATGAAATAATTACCCATTGCTATATATATTATCCTATAATTTTTTTACTCATAAAAAAGAAAAGAAAAGAAGAAATTTAAGCATGTGAAAAGAAAAGAAGAAATTTAAGCATGTCATCACCTCTAGTACCGGCCAAAAAAGAAAAGAAAACTCACGCATCTCCCCGTCTCCTCATCGGCAAAAAAAAACATCGTCGTTTTTCTCTTCGCGTCTCCCTCGCCCTGCACACACGCATCTCTCCCCATCCTCTCGCTGTCTCGGTCTCTCCCGAGGCGGCGGTAGCACCGCCGGCCGCTGGCTCACCGGCACCTCCTCCCCATTCCTCCCCTGCGCGGGAGAGTCCTCCCAATCTCTCCTCTGCCCCTTCGTCTCTCTTTCTCCTCATCTCTCCTGACGCAGCCAAGGCGGCGATACGGGCAATGGAGCGGCGTCAATGGAACTCCGCGGTTGTCTGACCTCGGTGTGGTGGCGGCCGCCCTTCTATTCCTCCGTGCCGCTTGCTGCACAGGCAGGGCGACGACGGCTCCTCAACGCGGCGCCGTCGGTCACCTAGGGTTTCACCTGTGTCCACGCCCGGTCGGTGCCCATAGCGGCGGCACGGAGGCCGCTGCCCCTCCCGATGCCTCATGCGCATCTCTCTCTATCCCGTTCCCTCTCCCTCTCCCGGTGTCGACGGAGTGCCGCCCGTGCAACCCGACGGTGGTCGTCCTGGCCACGGCATGGCGTGAGCAGGCCCCTCCGGTGGCCGCAGGCATGGGTGCACCCTGGCGCGCCCTCCAATTGCTCCACGTGTGCTTCACTGCACACGGATGAGGCGCGCCCTCCGGTGGCCGCAGGCACGGGTGCACGCAGGTAAGCATTTGGTTGGTCTTTTTTTAATAACATGATTGTGGATGCCTATTGCAGTGTTTTTGTAATTGTGGATGCCTATTGCACTGTTATCCATGGATATTAACAGGGTTCCTTGTGTGCCCATTTGTTTATTTTGGGATAACATTATCTAATTTAATTACACTGCAGATGTGCATCACATTCCAAAGGAAAAACTTCCTACTGCCAAAAAAAATATTTATGTTGCTGTGTTAATTTATTGGGTCCTATGATATGTAATCAAGTTTATTTTTCAGTGTATTCTCTCAACATATCAGAATTCGGAAGGAAATGCTCCAATGGACCTATTTGAGGCCCCGCTTCTTAGATATAGATGCAAACTAAAGGTATTTTTTCCTTTGTAGTTCTGACTGTAACAAAAATTAGTTCGGTTAAAACTTAGAAGCACCACTGCCTCATGTTGTTGGCTTAGCTAGCAATAGTTTGCCTTATTGTGTTTGTTTTTTCTATATATTTTGTCTATGAAAGAACAACTGATCTGAAAACACATATAGACACGCTCTATGTCCATGTCCATGTACCTCCATCCATATTTTGGTATAGCTTAAACTATGCGGCGTTTGTGTTAGAGCTTGTATTTAAGTTACTTGGTGAGCCTCTTGTATTGTTCCTTCTCAAAGAGTAGCAATGTCTAGAAAATTTTATTCTGGTTTACTATAATGCAATTCTAAATTTCTCCCAGAATCTGATCAGCTCTAAATTACCCCCTGTTTTCCTTTCATCTAGGTACTTTGTGTTTAACATGCTAAACAGTGGCATAGCTATGTAGAGGCGAAAGTGGGTCATGGCCCCTCCTTGGTGATTGTATTTTGTTAATGATAATCTATACTTAGTCATTAAAAAGTAATAAAGGTTTGTAAAATATAAATAACTTAGTACTATTGGCCCCTCCTCAAATCCTCTTCATGCTCCGCCACTGATGCTACATATATATACAAATAAGAGTGTTTTTTAGCTGCCATTTTTGCTTTACATCTGTACTGTTATAGCTGAAATATTTGCACACCCCTATTTTGTGGAGCACACAAATTTTTTGTTCGATTTGTGCACTATGAACTCAATTTGTGCACTATGAACTAGAATATGACAGGGCTAAATCAGTTTTCACATCTTTTAGTTTGTACTAATAGTGATTTCATATGATATGTGGTTTGATGTAGGCCTTCCACCAGTTAGGCAGGAAAGAAGTAACATGTCATACATCTGTAATAACAAGGAAATGACTTTAGCAAGGCTTCAACAAGAACATGACATTACCATCTACCTGATGTTAGGCTTCCGACTTTGGTGCTCTGATTTGGATTTCATGACCATTTTATCTCCTCTCAGATCCTAGAAGACACAAAGCCATGAATGGCGGTGGGCAGCGTGGTTGACCCTCGGCGCTACCTCCTTCGACATGCACAGTCTGATTATCTGGTACTCCAATTTGGGGCTTTTATTTTTATAATTTCACTCTATGTCTACAAAAAATCTTATTGCATTATACCAAAATTTATTTGATTATTCGACAGAATGAGCTTCCATGCCTGCTGCGGCGCTATTGGCCTCCTCAGTCCATCACTAACAAGCCGGGGCCCATTCAGAGTCCACACCTTATAGGTAGGTGCTCAGCTCTGAAACACCTCACGCCCCTTCTTCTACTTCAGTTATCTGCTAGCTTAGTGATGCTCCCCCCTTGGTATTTGTTGAAACTGGGTTACGTGATGACAATATAATTGTAGCTTATTTGGTATGTCAATTTATAAGGGAACTAGCATTGTATCCCTATTTGATTACGACCATGACATTACTGTGTTGTGCTCCCATAATCCTGTGATACCATGCAAAACTCAGTCTCATATAAATGTCACTGACTTTTGCAGTGTGTCATATTTTGTCTTTCAAACTATATATATTTGCTAAAATAAATTGAATGAAATGCTTCCATCTCATGTTAGCTGCATGCTTCATGACATCAATTTACTTTGATTTTTTGGTGTCATCATTTTTGGTATATAGTTAAAATTTACTTTTACTCAATTTTGCAGATTTATTCATGTTGTGATGGTTAGGACACAATGTTGTTTGGTCTATTATTATTCCTGCAAGGTTGATGAGATGCTAATGCAAACTCCTGCCAGATCCATGTGCACTCTCAACATAATGGTGCCATCTTCTATCAGATTGGTAAGCTTTTATCTTTGTACATATTTTTAGTTGGCTTGTCTGGATGCATATGAGGCCAAACTGCCTCTGCTAATTGTGATTCACACCCACTCTCTGACAGCCTCTGAAGTTTTTTCACACAAAAATGATTTCAGATTCATACAAAAATCTGGGTGCTTTAGTTGGTCAGGTGCATCCCCTTAATATCCATCCCCATCTCTCCATTTATTACGTACTGATGTGTGTATCAATAGAATGAATGAATCGTTTCCTTGCAATTATGTACGCAATGTTCAGTTTGTTTGTTCCAAACTTCGATTTTATACAACATAGAAAGGCAGTAAGATGGATTTGTTGCTCACCTTGGATATATAGAAAACACCTTTTATTGATTTTCTAATCTCTATGCACGGAGGATCTTAAGAAAACCTTCTGAATCTATAAAAAAATAGGTGTACAATTACTGATTCCTCTGATTTAGGTTTAACACGGTTTACAGCCAAAAACAGATGGTCATTGTCTTTGTTGGCGGGATCTTAGGATGGTGGTTCCAATTCTTATCTTTGGTATGCTGATGTGGAGATGATACTTTCCACTTTAGGAAACAACTCTGATATAATACTTGTGGGTGATAATGGAACTTGTATGGATGTAATGAACTTGCGGGTGATGATGGGACTTGTGTGGATGAATGGATTTGTATTAATTCTCTTGTGTTTGTGGATGAAACTTTTATGGATGATAGAAACTTATGGATGATGAACTTTGCACTTCTCTTGTATTTGGATTATATATATGTTGTGCTGTGGTTTGAATTATATGTGTATATATATATATGTTGTGCTGTGATTTGAATTATATAAATATTTATTTTTTTTGTTGGAAAATGCACTGTAGGGGCGGCTCAATCTAGAGCCGCCCCTACAGTGAGAGCCACTGTAAGGGCGGCTGGTGATAGAATCGCCCCTATAGTGGACCCACTGTAGGGGCGGTTCTATCACCAGCTGCCTTTACAGTGGCTCTCACTGTAGGGGCGGTTGCACTGTAGGGACGGCTACCCCAACCGCCCCTACAGTGGGTGCACTGTAAATACACCTTGATAGAAGCGGTTGGGCCAGCCGCCCCTATAGTACTTCTGGAGCCGCCCCTACAGTGCCCTATTGGCATAGTGACCACCACATAACTTTTGTATTGTGCACTATGTGGCTTCTCCAATAAAAAATGTAGCCTCTCTAATAAGGAAGGAGTCTCCTCATCTCATGGACATCAAGTTGCCACTCCTCACCAACAAAGCTCGTAGAGTTAGATGTTATTTGGTTGGTAGAATAGAGTAGGATGGGTGGAATCATCTCACGGTGTTTGGTTCAGAGATATAGGATAAGATCGCCTCTAAAAGGGAATATTCCCATATATTCGAGGATGACCTGGTCCTCAGAAATTAGAGGGACGGGGGTGTCCTTTGGGAAGTCATCGTTCCTTCATTGCAAACTCGTCTTTCTCGGCGCGTTTCTTCCATCTAGAACGAGCAGGCGATACGGCGTGTGACAGTCGCCGGGTTGGCGACACAGCAGAACTGACTAGGACGGGGCCAGATCCAGACTGGGTCTTGAGGCATCAGAGCGTCGACGGGCTACCGCATGGGACTTTAGACGGGTGGCGTGGACGGTGCTTACACCACTGGAGCTCCACATAGGGAAGTGGAAGCGTCAGCGAGCTCCCACTTGGGTCACGTGTTCGTGATCTAGCGATCGCGAGCTCACCCGCTGCTAGTGTGTAGGCGCGACATTGAAGTTGTAAGCAAAATGGACCTCGGCCCATTTAACTTTGGATTTATTGACGCAAAAATTTACACCTTGCGCCAGGACACACAGCAAGCCGAATGAGGCTAGCTTCAATCGGGTGCCCGGAGTGTGCTGAATCTGGAGACGTGCTAGTCGGTTTGACCTGAAAACCAACAAGGGATAAAACATGATAATACCTCTGGAACATGCTGGGTAAAACCAGACAGTTCCATATGTACGGCTTCGAAAGCCAATCTCGACGGCACATAGCTACAGAAGCTGTCTGTCAAAGCATGTTTACAGAGCTATTCGGCAAGTATGAGAACAGAGCATGTGAAGCATATTAACTGCCGAATGCAAAAGAAAGACATGCTTGAACGAATCAAAGATATTATAAACAGGTAACTTGCAAGAATAGATCTATCCAAATAATACATGCATAGGCCAATCCAACTAATCTGCCGCGCGTTTAGTCTTCAAAAACCCGTCAAGCATAAACTTAAGCAAAGCTAATCCACCACATGATACCACTTGCTATAAGTTTATACCACTTCTTATAATTAGATTAATCCACCGCATGATACAATCTAATTATAACAAGCTAAAAGCATGCATATATTTGAATAGATCTATAAAAACTCGTTACTCATGTAAGCATAACCAAAATCGGCAAACTAGCCAAGTTGGGGTCCATGAGGAAGGAACATACAAGCAAACATGATCAAACTAATCTAAAACCTGCATCTGCCGCACGACACCCAGTTCTATCAAAGCATAAACATGATTGACATGTATGAACCCACAACATGTAACAACCTAGATTGAAAACTAATCCGGCCATCATGATCTTATGATTAGCAAAGCACAAACAAACTTGTGAAACAAGGCTGAATAGAGATCAATCTAGATTGGGCAAAAGAGTGTTGCAGGAATTAGATAAATAAAACACATAACACATGATAACTTAATGAATCTACTAGATCTGCCAAATCTAATAGAGCCGATAACTATTTTTACTCATGTCTTGATCCGCCGCACGATACAAGGCACAAGCAAAAACTTCCCGTCATAAGCTTAAATCCGCCGCACGATACTAAGCTTAACATACGAGACTACTTGCATCATATCTAAATCCACCGCATGATACTAGACATGATAACAAGGTTGCCGGTACTTACGGAGGTCGACGGATCGATGTTTCCTCTCGAAGAACTCGACGACACGACTTAAGGACTCGAAGATAGCACGAGGCCGGTTTGTATTGATGTGGTTGTGAACAATTTTACAATGGTCGAGGGCTTATATTTATACCCTGGACGAAACACGAGTCCTAGACGTTTACGATTTACAATGATAAAATATGGAAAGATACAAAATCTATTCCTAATCTTTTCGGCATCCTCCACAGCCATATGCCTTCCCATGCAAGCCAACTTCATCTGCAACATCCATTTCCCGAATGGAGCTATCTGTTTGCAAGATAGCCGACCGCACAGACATTCATCGAAATCTTGAGGACCAAATAGCCGTCTGATTGCTTGCCGAATCCCTTCTTCTCTGCTGGCTAGGTCCACCTGTCATATCCTCATGCGTGCGAAAATCTGGTGTTAACACATGCCCCCTAATTTTGGGATAAATATTTATTCCAAAATTCCTTTCTAACGTGGAACCTCCAAAAGCGTTTGCCTTCACATGCTATAATTGCCATACCTGCCGACTCATCTCCCGATGCACCCTCTGGGATTCTTTAAAAAACCTTCTTTCGCCCTGTTTCGACTTGTGCACTCTGAACAAGTCTACTAGTGAGCTTTAGCATCACCGCTAGTGGACGTGGTAGATCGGTAAGCAACTCTTTGCTAATCATATCACATATGACTCTTGTTGTTGGCAAACATCTCTATGTGTGCTCAACTCCTTGTGCTTCAAGGTCCCTAACCGTTAGGATGACCTTGTTCAAGCAACCAACCCTTCTGTAGTAAGTATCCGATACGAACCTGCCTAGTCAAGGAAAATCAGTGATACCCTAATTTCATAGGCGCACCACCGATTGTACAAGACATGACAGTGCAAGGTTTGGGGAAGCATATGACTTGAACATTACTGAGGGATCGTTCTACACTTTCACTATCGCATGTAGAAAATAAACATGAAACATACGTGAAAGTAGAACATAATAAGAGAATAGCATCAACACAGATATGACTTGGTATAGCCCAGTGTTTCTTTGGAGATCTCCATCTCCGCCAATCTGTTCACCATGATGATCTCCATCCACATGGTACATGCACGCCATCCTCCAACGTTGAATCCACCGACTAGCTACAACTAGCGTAATTAATTAAGTAATTACATAGTCGCGTGAAGGATCATCATAATTTTGGCACGCAGGCCATTACATCAAATGGACAATATATATGTGGCTCCAGCCATATTGTCATAATCACGACATGCAAGTCATGAAACAATTACATACATGCATCACATACACATAAGGGCTATACCAGTCATCAATCCCTGCAAAACAGAGTTAAACGTTCCCGACGTCTAAACTTGAATTGTAGAAAACATAATTTTCCCAGCCTTTTTTTGCAAATCTAAATTTGACGAAACCGGCAAGAGCCGCTGAAAATCGGATGTAAAATTTTCTGTAGATCGATTTTCGTTTAAAGATCATCTCAATTCGAGGTCGTATGCAAAAGTTACGACCGTTTTACCGAACGACGCTCTTTTGCAGATGCCGCGGTACATCTCATGCACCCGGCTCTTGTCCTAGATTCGAATCGATCAATCCGATTGATCTCCATCTTGCCATGATTGGCTATACACGTATCACTTAACTCCGATGGCGGAATTCTGACCGGTAGGAGTAGATCGTTACATGACCAATACGGCAAGATCACGAATCAAGATCAGGAATAGATCTACAACCGTGCATATCTCTATATGCATACAACCGAATCTATAACGAGGCAGTAACGGCTCCGATACCACTGAAGGGTTATGGGGATGCTACACTAGCCGAATGCTACCGCTGTGGTAGCCGAAAAACAGTTCCGCTACGTTAGCCGAACGCAAAAAATTTCGACCCCATAAACCAGGAACTACTACTAGTTATAGATCACGGGATTACCACTAGACGCGCAGGTGCAGCGGAAGACGTCTCGGTGTAGACGTGCGCGTCGCAGCGATGCCGTGTAGATGTTCACGTCCGTCCTTCACGTCTCCACGTGCGGTTCGTCCTTGTGCTCCAGATGCAGCACCTCCGAGGTATCCCACACGTACAGGGAGGAAGCGTCACACCTCCAGACTGCTAGGTCTGCGAGGAGCAATAGGCGCGGGCGTGGGGTGGGCGACGGCTGTCAACAATTGACGTGGTTACAACCCTGGTCGCCCCACCCCTCTTTATATTGGCGTCCCTAATGAGCCCACCGACCTGGAGGACCATTAGCAAACCCTGATCCCGGTCTGACTCGAGTCCAACTCGAATCAGGCTTCTAGCCCCTTAAGCGTGCGACCCTATGGGTTCACGCACACATAGACACGACCCAAGTACTCCTACTCGCCCGATAGTTGACAGCGGCCTCTAGCAAGACGTGTCAACTCCTATGTATACGCAAAGATCATATCTGATGAACCACCACGATCACATATACATAATTCCCTTGCCACACAATATTTGGTCCAACTCATAGGTTAACATTTAACCTAAGCACGGCCATGCATTTTATGATCCAATCATATGAGTGGTCCAGTGATATCTCTCTCGCTTGGAGAGGGGCAAATCCCATCTTGATCGTCTATGTCTCACAACATGTTTCCTTACAAACCCGAAGACTATTTTTATGACTACCCTGTTACAAAGTAGCGTTTGATAGTCCCTAAGTAAGTCGATTCACATCTTGAGAACATACCACAATCTCAGGTCGAAGGACATAACGTACATGATGTGTATAGAGATAATAAGAACATCTCATGTTGGGTCAGTCCAGCCCCATGTCATACATGTGCCCACATTATTAGTTTGACATCTCCATGTCTATGACTTGTGAAACATAGTCATCAACTAATACATGTGCTGATCTAATATTCATGTGTCTCACATGAACTCCGATCAGGGACAACTATTGAATAACCATACAAGTAAAAGAGTTTCACAGACAATTCACATAATTGCCAATCAATACAAGTTGTCTTTAATGGATATTCAATGAACATATAATAAATCATGGATACAATAGAAATATCATCATCTCTATGATAACCTCTAGGGCATATTTCCAACAAAATCGTGACAAATCCTATCTTGATGCTTGTCTTCTAGCATGCAAATTATGATCTTATAAATATACCCCTACACAAGCTACTACCCTCGACTTTGGCCAAACAGCCTGACTTCCAGAAAACCTCCATTTCCCAACCTCGGCTCAAACCAAAGAGAGAATCTCCTGCTCGTGTCTCCATCAATGGCAGACAATGGTGACCACGATAAGCATTACGTTGGAGACGAAACAGGAGAAGACCGAACATCAACTCACCGGCGTCATGGGTAAAAACGAACTCCCTGCCCCCTCGCGGTAGCTTTCTTGCTTATCTGTCTCCGATTCACTGTCCGTCTCCTCTCCAGAGCGGGATCCTCTTCTAGCCGGGCTTGGGTTCTTCCTCCAGAAACGGTAGCTTCAACAATTTCTTTCAAGCGTTTCCCTAAGCCAACAGATTCTGAGTTTGACAATTCACTTTTAGCAGACCCATCTGAACGTTCTTCGGTATCGTGAGGGGAGGGACAAATCCCAGAAGGGGCTGGAAAATATATATCCAAGAAACATGATATTGAGGACGCTGAATGGGCAGACCAACGGAAGCAACTCTGCAGTATAATCACAGGTTAGCAGAGTCTTGATCCTCTTCCTCTGGTTGAGTTCGCCTTACTTGACGCATCCCTTCTTTTGTTAGCCCTTTCTGCAGAGAATGACCATCTGAAAATAGCAGCGAACAAAATTGCCCTCAAAGTAAATGCTCATGGGGACTCAGCCGAAGCCCGTCTTGACGCCATGGATTTTCGCATAGATCAGGCCATCATCCAAGGTGTGCACACCGGGGTTTCCCTCGGACTATCAGCAATGAGTTCTTGGACCAAAGAAGATTACTCCTTCCTACCAGTTGGCTTCGCAGGCGGGGATCCGGATGAATCTGAAGATCTCGAGATCTATGATAACCATGCCGCTGCCATCGCCGAGATTACTGACCCGCAATCCATTGTGAACAAACTATTTCAAGGGTAGTTTGTATTAGGATAAATCTGTGAATGAAGCTTGTAACATATGAAACTTGTCCCCCCCTGAATAGTATCTATCTGCATCTTCGACTATCTCAGTGATTTTTCCCGATTGCAGCATTTCTTCAGAGAAAAATGTTTTCGAGCACATGACGTCATCTTAGCCGATTAGATCTCGTTTTTGATGTGTCATGTCACTCGACATCTTATTTACTGCACTTCACCCTTCTCTTCCCCCAATAAACCTACCGGGTCATAAACACTCTTGCACTAAAGGCGATATAAGTAATATCGGCTATGACTTGAATTCTTGGAACATTTGTCTGCTAAAGGCGATGCTTTCACATCGGCTGTATATAAGTATTTCTCAAGTTATATAATTTCCATGCGTTCGACTTTTTAACAAGCAATGCCGAAGCTTAAACCACAAGCGACGTGTATATGATCAAAGCCTCTTTACAGCCGAACACCCTTCTCCGGGTCTAACATTTTCGGCTAAAGCTAGCTGCTATTTATCCTTTAAATTTAAAAATAAGGGCTGATCCTATTGCAAGGCTATCGGCCGCCACGTACAACTTGAAACAATCACCAAGTTGTGGAAGTGCCTTCATACTTTCCAAGACCCTCTGTTGTACGCCACCTTATGTGAATTCTTGTTCCTCCATTAGCTTCGGCAATGGAGAAATAAGCAGAACCCTCAAAAGTTCGTTAACTTCAAAACATGCTCGAGACCCAGACTTGCATACATTGGTCCTATTTCGGCTTCATTATCAACACTTTATTCCTTGTCAGTCGACACGAAACTTGGCCTCAATCTTTCTCCATCACCATTAGTTGGATTATCTATTCAAAAATTGCTCTGAGAGCCGATTGTCTGAATCGGCTGTTGGTCCTTGTTGAAAACGTTTACAGGACCTGCTTCCCAAGTTCTTCCAGAAAAACACTCAACGCCATCATATTCCCAGTAGATAGGCTCTGTATTAGCAATACTCATTGAATCATCAGCATGGACGATTTCAATGTCATCTCCGATCCACTGGATGAGGAACTGATGCATAGTTGACGACACACAGCAGTTTGCATGTATCCAATCTCTTCCCAATAGCAAACTGTACGCCCCCTTGCCATCAATGACAAAAAATGTGGTGATCAAGGTCTTAGTCCCGATCGTCAACTCAACATGGACTGCTCCCCGAGTATCAGAAGAATTGCCAGCAAAGTCTCTCAACACCATGTCGGTCTTCAGCAAGTCCTCACTTGCCATCCCAAGTTTTCTGAAAGTGGTATACGACATGATATTTATGGCAGCCCCTCCATCAATGAACATCTTAGTCAGTGGCTTGCCGTTAACATAGCCTCTCATATACAATGGTTTCAGGTGTCGATGCTTAGCTGGTTTATCGAATACTGCACTTTGAGCCAAGACAAGATGAGCCAATAACTCTTGGAATTCATCTTCATCAAAATCTGAATACACTTCGTCTTGCACGTCCTATTCTTCGGGAGCTATAAATTCTGATGGAAGAAAGAAAGCCATGCATGCGTCAGCCGAACGATTATCCCCATCCGGCTTCTCTTTGAGGCGCCAAACTCGCTTTACTCTAGCGTTTGCTTGTTCTAGCTCTCTATTTCTTAAGCGCTGCACCCTCCTTTTCTGGCTTTTCCTCAATCCTGGTGGACACCACTGTCCTCTCTGCCATACATACTCGCGGTACTCTTCTTCTTCAGTGCGAGCCCAATTTTGATCGGCAAATCCTCTTCTCTGTCGATCTTCGGAATTATTTATTTTTACGCACCGATTGTCCTCAGGGATTCGCGCCCCAAGCCTCTCATGGACAGATCGGTGGTTGACTCGAGACTGCCTATACTCGGAGTACTGATTACTGCACTCAGGGCAGTTATTCTTAACAGGCAGCTTCAAGCCTTCGTTCCAACAATACTGGAAGAACGAGCATTCCCAATGAGACTGTTCCTGTTCCCTCGTATCTTCCCGTTCTTCCCAGTACATCTCTTCTTCGTACCTTCGTTGTTTCTCCAGGAACTTCAGTTCTTCATAAAGTCTCTGCTTCTGGTACCGTTCCTGCTCCCGACGCCATTTATTCAACAAGATGCGCGTCGTGACCCTGGGTCTGGAAGTTTCACCTGTCTCAGTTCGGCTATTTTGGAACCGAACCCTCTGCTGAAGCTCTCTCTTCGTAATCTGCCGATTACGGTAAACGACACTGTTGACACTTAGCGTCGCTACTAAGAATAGAGTTTGAATCTATCCCCAGCAACGGTGCTAGAAATGTTTGTTGGTATTTCTTATGTCTATTGGATAATTCCGCAAGCGCACAGAACATACCATTGTAGCATTTCACCCAGGAGTATTCCAGGGTATCGTATTTATCCACAGGGAAGCAATGGTTAAAGAATGTGATAACTAACTATCATGTATCCACTAACTAATAACCAACTAAACCAGAGTGGGTGTAAGTGATATATATGATAAGAGCAGTGACACACAGGAGAGGTCCCAAAGTTAAAAGAGTAGTCTAGCGAGCGAGGAGAACAACGAGCGAGCCTAAGGTTTCCAGAGATCTATCTCTACTTGCAAGGTTCTAACTTAGCAAGACAAGGTATATCAAGCAAGATCAAAGTTCATACACAATTGCACTTCGGGTCACTAAGCCACTTAGCAACAGAAAGGGATGAGAAGGGTGCTAAGCCGCCTAGCACAAGAAGACCTACGTTTTAATAACTTGCCCGCACGTGGTGGAATCAAAGCCTAGATAGGTCTGCCACCCCTCTAGGTACCACAAACAAACCGTGGAGTAAGCCGCAGACACAGGCAAGCGTATAGTCTAGACACCACGTCTACACTACATCTCACTACTCTAATCCGACATCCGGTGGAACTGATTAGAGCACTGTGTTAAGGGCGGTGAACCAGCGCAAAGGTATACTACCATTATCTCGCTGTCACATAACTATGACAATGCTAACAACCACTACAACATAACTAGTCATGTTGCAATAAAGTAAAGTACTAAGGCAAAGTAGAGAAGATAACTATATAAAATAACTCAAGTCTTACAAGGAAAGAAAGGAATACAAGAACCATACCAAACCTCCTGGAAGACTAGAGCTGAAGACCAGAGACTCACTCTAACACCAAGCACTACTACTAGTACTACATCTTGAGAGAGAGTGGAGAGCTCCTCCTTGTGGTGTGTCTAGAATGAGAGGGGTGAGGGGGTATTTATAGTCCTAGGGGATGAATGAGAACCACTCAATGTGCCACGTCAGCGATCCGCGTGATGATGGATGAGAGCCCTTGGATCGTAACCTCCTTGAGATCAATGGTGGAGAAGAATTAAGCATGTGCTTCTTTGCATGGCGGCATGCAAATGGTGGTGGAGGGGGGAGAACGCCCCTAGGCCACCATGTAGGGGTCGGCCGACCCACCTATGGCAGGTGGGGACTATCTCCTTCTTCTAGAAGCATGGCCCACCTATCATAGAGTGTGGTGGAGCTTGGTTTGGCCTTGGCTTGGTCGGTTGGCTTCCTTTGTGGGCCCATGGATCCATGTGAGCTGAATATGAGCCATTGACAGAAAACACACACTCCATCCAAGGGTGGAGAACAACTTTGGAGTATTTCCCATGGATCATGGCTAGTTTGGGAGGCTGGTGAGCCACATAGGGGGTCAGGCGACCCCACTAGGTGGGTCCCACTAACCCATTTATCCCTATTTCCTGTATGTCTGCATCAAATACTTCATGGACATGTGGAGCTTGTTATTGGATAAAATATATTTATCATGTGCCTATGTTCCTTCCAAACCGAGGCTATTGACGGTGTTTTGAAGGTGTAATTTTGTGTCATATCTACCGTCAACAGACACCAGCTTCCCTCGCTCTATCAGAGGTTAACACTTTCATTTTACTCTTATCCTTGGGATCAGCTGCGTTGATCATATTAACAGAGAAAGACACAGTATTCTGTCCAAAAGGGCTACCATCAATTTTCATCTTTCCATCAAACCTCAGATGCCCGTCCTGGATAGCTTTATGGATCCGCACTCTGAACACTCGGCAATCGTTTATGGAGTGGGATCTAGTATTGTGAAAACCACAATATTTCTTGTCCTTGACCCCTTGAGGATGCAGCATAGGATGACCTTCCGGCAACTTGATGCGTCCTTCCATTAACAAGTATTCAAACAATTTATCCGACTTGGAAACATCGAAGTCATAAGTACCTTTCTGCTGCCTCAGCCATCGCTGGTTGACTTGAGTTGGTTCTTTATTCCAAACTATCTCGGCTGCAGCTATTTCATCTTCATCATCGTACTCAGCTGCTTCCTCTAGGAAAGCTTGATACATCATGGCAGCCACATCTCCCTTCTGGAACTGATTGTTCCTCTTGAACCCCTGGGCTTGATTACTCATCGTCGCAAGCCTTTGTGATAATTGCCCGAGGTCATCAAACTCCATGCCGAATAGCTTCTCTTTGATACTCGGCAACATGCCAGCTATGGCTATCTCCGGCAGTTGATCATCTGGCAAATTCAGAGAATAACAAAGATTCTTGGTCTCCCTGAATCGGCGCAGATATTCTTGTGGCGTCTCGCCAGGTTTCATCCTTAGGCTCATGAGATCGACCAACTTTTTCTCGCTGGTACCCGTAAAGAAATACGAGTGGAATTTCTGCTCCAGCTCCGCCCATGTATTGATAGAATTTGCTGGCAGAGAAGAAAACCACGAGAAGGCTGGCCCTGTTAATGACAACGGGAAATACCGAATCCTCCAAGCTTCATCTGTAGATGCTTCTCCGAGTTGCATCAAGTAGCGGCCGATGTGCTCTATAGTACTGGTGTCATCCTGACCTGAAAACTTGGTGAAATCAGTAGGAGGTTTCACCCTTGGAGGAAGAGCTACCCGATTGTACCACTCTAGATAGGGGGACTTGTATGTGTAAGTTTGATTCTTAGGTTTCAGGCCGAATTGATTTTGCATCATATCAGCCATCTTATGCATGATGAGGTCAACATTCAGATCAGGAGCTGTTTGTGCCTGCCCCCAAGAAGTAGCCCTGCCGAACTCTTATAGCCTGGATTTGGAAGAGCATTAATTGAGCTATAATCGGTGAACTCATGATATCCATCTCCAAACATATTCTTCTGTATCCTGTTCGCTGCAGGAGACACTTTAGAAGCAGATGGTGAGACATTCCCTGTCGTGCCGAATGCGAGCTGGCCATAGGTCTGAGGAGGTGGCTGCGCCTCATGAGGAACCATCCCACCTGTGCTTGGGCCAGCTCCGCCCTCTCCCGCGATCCTTTGATGTTGAGGTACTGGGAACAACAACGGTCCCTGCATCGAACCAACAATTTCTTCAAAGCATTTATCCACGGCTGGACTGAAAGCATTGACCATGATAGCGCGAAAAGTGTTCAGGAAAGCCGACTGATGATTGGTTACAACTTCTGATACAACCTTATACATTATTTCAGTCATCTTCCGAATGGCTTCTTCTTCATTGGGGATATCATGCTGATGGTGAGGAAGAATCTTTGGGAACTCCTGCTTCTGGAAGACCCTGCTGCTCTTGTTCTTGGAGAAAGATGCTAGGCACTTGCGTTGGAATTCATCGCAGGCCTGCTGTACCAAGCTTTTTGACTCCGGCGGCAAGTCATCCATGATCACATCCAGAACTTGATCATCGCTGATATCAGACATCTTGAAAAGAAGTTGTCCCACCGGGCGTGCCAAAAAGTGTGTTGACGCAAAAAGTGACACCTTGCGCCAGGACACACAGCAAGCCGAACGAGGCTAGCTTCAATCGGGTGCCCGGAGTGCGCTGAATCCGGAGATGTGCCAGTCGGTTTGACCTGAAAACCAACAAGGGATAAAACATGAGAATACCTCTGGAACATGATGGGTAAAACCAGACAGTTCCATATGTAAGGCTTCGAAAGCCTATCTCGACGACCCACAGCTACAGAAGCTGTCTGTCAAAGCATGTTTACAGAGCTATTCGACAAGTATGAGAACAGAGTATGTGAAGCATATTAACTGCCGAATGCAAAAGAAAGACATGCTTGAACGAATCAAAGATATTATAAACAGGTAACTTGCAAGAATAGATCTATCCAAATAATACATGCATAGGCCAATCCAACTAATCTGCCGCACGTTTAGTCTTCAAAAACCCGTCAAGCATAAACTTAAGCAAAGCTAATCCACCGCATGATACCACTTGCTATAAGTCTATACCACTTATTATAATTAGATTAATCCACCGCATGATACAATCTAATTATAACAAGCTAAAAGCATGCATATATTTGAATAGATCTATAAAAACTCGTTACTCATGTAAGCATAACCAAAATCGGCAAACTAGCCGCGTTGGGGTCCATGAGGAAGGAACATACAAGCAAACATGATCAAACTAATCTAAAACCTGCATCTGCCGCACGACACCCAGTTCTATCAAAGCATAAACATGATTGACATGTATGAACCCGCAACATGTAACAACCTAGATTGAAAACTAATCCGGCCATCATGATCTTATGATTAGCAAAGCACAAACAAACTTGTGAAACAAGGCCGAATAGAGATCAATCTAGATTGGGCAAAAGAGTGTTGCAGGAATTAGATAAATAAAACACATAACACATGATAACTTAATGAATCTACTAGATCTGCCAAATCTAATAGAGCCGATAACTATTTTTACTCATGTCTTAATCCGCCGCACGATACAAGGCACAAGCAAAAACTTCCCGTCATAAGCTTAAATCCGCCGCACGATACTAAGCTTAACATACGAGACTACTTGCATCATATCTAAATCCACCGCATGATACTAGACATGATAACAAGGTTGCCGGTACTTACGGAGGTCGACGGATCGATGTTTCCTCTCGAAGAACTCGACGACACGACTTAGGGACTCAAAGATGGCACGAGGCCGGTTTGTATTGATGTGGTTGTGAACAATTTTACAATGGTCGAGGGCTTATATTTATACCCTGGACGAAACACGAGTCCTATACGTTTACGATTTACAATGATAAAATATGGAAAGATACGAAATCTATTCCTAATCTTTTCGGCATCCTCCACAGCCATATGCCTTCCCATGCAAGCCAGCTTCATCTGCAACATCCATTTCCCGAATGGAGCTATCTCTCTGCAAGATAACCGACCGCACAGACATTCATCGAAATCTTGAGGACCAAATAGCCGTCTGATTGCTTGCCGAATCCCTTCTTCTCTGCTGGCTGGGTCCACCTGTCATATCCTCATGCGTGCGAAAATCTGGTGTTAACTGGATTTTTATGTTTGATGAACAACATAACCAAATTGGACTAATGTGTTTGCAAGTGTTTGCTTTATAGTTCAATAGGGTGCAAAAGGTGACTTGGACTAAGGCGACATGGTGATCCGATGATCAACACCTCAAGCAAGACATTTGAAGCCCAGTAGAAGACTCTCAAGATCAAACAAAGTCCAAAGCACAAGAATGGAACCAAGACGGCGCAAGAAATCCTAGAGAAACGAAGAGAAAGGGACATCGGATGCAAGCGTCGGACACACCGATGGCAAATCGTAGCTCGTGTCAGCGCCAGCAGAAGCATCGGACGCTGAGGCCGAGCACATCGGATGTGACTGTGACACTGTGCATCATGCACAGCAACACATTGGATGCATCGATGTACATCGGACGTTATAGGACCCCTGCATCCGATGCCTATGCATAGAGGTACTATAGAGGCTCTGAAGACATCGGACGCGTCAGATGGTCATGCATCAGACACTGTCAGAGTCCGATGTGACTCAGTGCTAGGTCGGCAAAACTAGCCGTTTTGTGACATCGGACGCGCATCCGATGCTCCCGACAGGAGCGTCCGATGCTGAAGGACCGAGAATGCTAAAGCAAAGCGACCAGAGGGGGGGGTGAATGGGAGCCTAAAAATTTCTCTCTAAATTCTGGCCTTTGTCCCAACAAAATCAACCCCAAAAGCAAAGCCGACACATGTGATGTCCTCGACCCAGGAGAATGGGTGGATGTTCCCTAGGAACACAGCGAGACACCACAAAAACTTCCTCACCCAAATTCACGCAAGTCAACTAGTGACAGGATGGACTTTGGGTAACCTTAGCCTTCCATGAGCAACGTGAGGGGGATTCAGGCTATTTTGCAAAGCTGGAAGCCCGATTTCTATAGAGCACGAAGTCGGGAATCCAACGCAAAAAGCCGAAACTAAAACCGACAACGAATGAACGAACCACGGACAAAAACGTGCGAAACTGCACTGACCGGACTCACTGGAGCATCCGGTCAGTAGAGATCGGACGCGTCCGGTCTGGGAAAATCGAATTTGGGACCTCTCTGTGTTGGACCGAACTCACTGAGTCTGAGCGTCCGGTCACAGCCTGAGCGTCCATTCACATAAAATGAAGAAGATGAAAAGTACCAGAGTTGCGTCCGATCACATAGAAGAAGAGCGTCCTATCAGAAACAGTACGGTGTACAGAAAACTCATTCAACGACCGGACTCACTGGTCAGAGTCCGGTCATCCCGAGTCGTGCGTTCGGTCACCCGGTAACTGAGCTGTTCGTCCACCGATTCGACTCGATCTTTCCTAAAATGAAACCTCTAGGGCTCAAACTTGGAGAGAGGTGTCCCAAGGAGGATAGTGAGCTACTCCAAGGAGATCATAACTCTAACCTATCTTCAAATCGATGAATCGAAGGGATTCGGGAAAAGGGAGGGGAAACTCGATTCAAAACGAAACTTGACCGATCTGTTGCTACAAGTGATTAGAGTGCAATTCCTTCGGTTAAAAGATTACAAACCCGTTCGTGCACAAAGTGGTTCAAACAAAATTGACAACCAACTCACAGAGAGAAAGAACGAGGCAAATCTCCGTGAGGGCCAAAAATCGAAAACGCAAAGAACACACAAACAAGTACGTGATTCGATCTCAGTTTCCAGCCCAAACTCCTCCACACGAGGAGACAACGAGATTACGGTCTCGTTTCCTCAAAAAGCAAATACACAGAGGTATGATTCACCGTCTCTGCGGATCTCAGTAGCTACAGCAGGGATGTGGGAGAGCAGGAAACCTTAGAATGAAAATAGCAATGGCTGAGATTGTCTGGAGGGAGGGGTTGCCTCTCCTTATATAACCTAATACAATTATTCCCCTTCTACCCCTACTGCTAATGAGCGAGCAGGCTAACCCTAAGGGTATTCCTGACCAACTCGAAGTTGACGGTGATCCGACGGCCACGCCCGCACAATTGGTAGCTTCGCCTCGACGCGACCTCACCGATTACCGCCACGTGTCGCCACCGCTTTGCTCGTCCTTTTCACGGACCTCCCCCTGGTTTTGAGTCCAAAACCAGGAAACCTGGGCCGTCCCCCGGTTTTGAGGCCGAAACCGGGAAACCCGTTGTCCATCGCCTGAGTTTTGTGGCCCAAACTCAGAAACCTGCCAGCACCCAGGTTTTGAGGCCCAAACCTGGAAACCGTCCTCAACCCGAGTTTTGTGGCCCAAACTCGGAAACCGGCCGTACCCAGGTTTTGAAGCCCAAACCTGGAAACCGTCCACTCGGTGGTTTTTCTGTGGCTGAACCACCAAACCGAGCTGTAGAGGGGATGCACCGCCCGTTCCTCAGGCCACCGGTCCGTCAGTCCAAGCCTCACGTTCACCCTTCACCGCTCCGGATCCATTAGCACAACACGTCTCTACTTGACCTTCACCTTGCCTTTGATCACCGTATCCGAGCTCAACACCTGCACAACATAATCCAAAGAACATGCGCATCATCCCAGTTGACAATCACTCATCATCTCAAGATCCGGCATACACCCATGTATCCGCAATCTCTGCCTTAATGAGTGCATTGTCAACTACCAACACAAATCATATGAAGGTAGAAGAAAGAAGGAGGAAGAAGTAAGCGAACTCACCAGATTGACCAAAAGTGAAGCAAAGCCAGGAAAAGTCGGTGTTGTTTCAGCCTCAATTGGTATCGAGCCTTGAGCTAGTGGTGTTGAGCCTTTTCTGCCTCTTCTTGACAGCTAGCTCATTTTTGACTTGGTTGCGTCGAGTCCTTGCCCATGTCTTTGGGAACCAAGTCTTTTGCGCTATATGATCGAGTTTTTCTCTTTTATGAGTTGTTGCTCCGATCCCTTGCTTGGTTGCGTTGAGTCGTTGCCCATGTCTTTGGGGACCAAGTTTTCGGTTTTGGTATCTCAAACCATCTCTTGTGCCTAGTTTTTGTCAAATTCAATCATCAAGGGAGAGAAATTTCGAAACCCAAGTGGATAAGAACCTTCCAAGTTGATAAGAACCTTGGTTTTGGTTTTTTTTATGATTGTTTGACAATTTATTTGAGAATGGTTTTCGAGTGCCTTTTGGGATTTCATGAAACTCTTGTCTTGTCTTCTCTTGACTCTTCGGTTGTGTGAAGGCTTTGCCCGCTTTTTCCATTTCTTTCGGGACCAAGAGCTTTTATTTGGAGTTTTCATGATCCTTCCTCATTCCAAGTAGCCTTATGTTTGCTTTTACTTGACTTTTGGGCACTTGAGTGAGGCGTGCCTTCAAACCCTTCCTTTGTGGTTTTATTTTTAGTCAATGCATTCATCAAGGGGGAGATTAAGAACATATATGATGAATGATTGACTTTGATGAGGAAGGTTTGAGGCTTTTCCCGGTTGTCATTATTCGCTATGCGCTTAAGGTTTATGACTAACCGGTGGCATTGAGTTGAGTGTGTTTACCGGGTTGGTGTGCGTGTGCAATGTGTCTCTTGGCTATGTTGATGTGCAGGTGTTGAGCTCGGATACAGTGGTCGATGGCGAGGTGAAGGTCAAGTAGAGACGTGTCGTGCTGACGGACCGGGAGCGGTGAAGGATGGGTGTGCCGTGCGGCGGACGTGCCATGCCGATGGACCCAGAGCGGTGAAGGGCGGAGGTGAGGCTTGGACCGACGGACCGGAGGGCCATAGGACCAGCTGTGGTAGCTGGCACATGGCATCGGCGAGCAGGAGCACATGGGGATGTGCGATGCATTGGCCGAGTCGGGAGGAAGACGATGGCGTCGTGGCACTTGGCGGGAGGTCGGACACGGGCTTGCGTGCGGTGCAAGTGCCGTCGGCCGAGTCAAGAAGGAAGGCGAAGGTATTGTGCCTGGCGTGGAGGCTGGACATGCATCGGCATCGGTGCCAGTGGTCAAGGTGTGCGAACCACATCCCGTCTACGGTGCGGGTTCGGTAGCTGAGCCTCAAAAAGCTACCCTCGCCGGTTTTCGAGTTTGGGCCTCAAAACTCGGGGTGGACGGTTTGCCAAGTTTGGGCCTCAAAACCTGGGCTGGCGGGTTTACCGGTTTGGGCCTCAAAACCGGGTGGAGGTTCCAATGCGGAACGGTCGACGCGTGGCAGCAACGAGAGGCTTGCGCTGCGGCGAAGCTATCGGTGAGGAAGGCGCGGTGGTCGACGGTAACGACACGTGGCGGCATCCTGGAGCTTGCGTCGAGGTGAAGCCAAGGATGAGAAGGCGTGTGGCCGTCGGATGAAGAATGACCGAGTTGGACGGTTTACCCTCAACAGGGTATTTGGGTCAGTGCTTCATGAGAGGGCGTTTTGGTCTTCAGACGTGCGCCTATATATATGTGAGGGGGCTGGTTAGGGCAGCCTATCCTTGGAGGTGTCACTCTCATTTTGTTCATGTGAGAGGAGGCTAGGGCTAGAGGAGAGGAGTGGCTCTTGTTCTTGAGTTTTTCGCCATCCGCACTTTGTGTTGCGAGGAGTGGCTTGTAACTCGACATCGTGTGCTACACAATTCATCGTCCCTTAGCAATCCTAGGATCAATTTCTTACTCCTCTTGTGTTGGCTGAAATATGGATCGATTTGCGATTTTGTTCTTCGCGTTTTTCATTTTCCCCTCTTCGTGATTTCATGAGAAGTTTTGATTGGAGGAATGGATTGCGATTCCGTTTGAACCATCTTGTGCTTGGTCGTGAGAAGTATCTTTCCACTGAAGGAAATCATCTAATTCCTCACGAGAACATAGATCAGGCGGATTTCATTTTCGGAGCCAAACTTTTCCCCTTTGCACAAGGTTTGTGATTGATGAAGTTTTATTTGGATTCGAGCCATGATCTCTTAGAGTTAGCTCACCAACCTTGTTGTGATCCTCTGTGCAAAGTTTCAAGTCAATCCAAGTTGATTTGATTGAGTTTTGGAGATTTGTTCTTCAGCTCGAGCTGCTGATTTCAGGTCGCGGAACCTCTGCGCTGAACCGCGGAACCTCCGCGGTCTGGAGTCTCTGCGCAGAGCTGTGGAACCTCCGCAGTCTGTAGGCAGTTTTAGGGACTCGCAGGGCCTCCGTGCTGAGGCGTGGAACCTCCGAGGTCTGTAGGTTCCTTCACCCTACAGACCGCGGAACCTCCGGACCTGCTAGCTGATTTTGGCCTTCTCAGTCTTCCGAGTGTCCGTTTCTCAATCCGTTTGTTCCGATGGGTTTCTAGTTTACCTAGGAACTTTTCTAAGTCATCAAACCACCAGTTGGTTTGGGTAATTTAGGTTTGGGCTATTTTCTCGTTTCCATCGAGTTAGAGAGCGCCATTTTGGATTTCGGATTGATTTGGCTGTGCAGTGTGTTTTCCGCAGTGGTGAGTGTTCCGCTGTGTTCGTCGGTCATCAATGAGAACATCCAACCACCGGTTGGCTCGTGAACACCACCCATGTGAGATTCTTTCTTTTGGGGTGACTTTCTGGGATAGAGGCCATTGATTTCTCGAGAAGAAATTTGAGGCTCCCATTCACCCCCCCTCTGGTCGCCTATTCGGTCCTTCAAAAGGCTTGGTGAAAATATCAGCCAACTGATGATGAGTATCGACATGGCGAAGGTCGATATCACCCTTCTCATAGTGGTCTCGCAGAAAATGAAAGCGCACATCAATGTGTTTGGTCTTAGAGTGCAGCACGGGGTTCTTAGCAACGCTAATAGCACTCGTGCTGTCACAAAGCAAAGGAACGCGAGAAAAGCTCAGACCAAAATCACGCAAAATGGCCATCATCCAAAGCAACTGGGAACAACAGCTAGCCACAGTAACATACTCAGCCTCTGTGGTAGACTGGGCGACACAAGACTGCTTGCGAGAAGACCACGATACAAGAGAAGAACCAATAAACTGGCAAGTCCCAAAAGTGGACTTGCGATCAATACGGCAACCAGCAAAATCGGCATCAGAGTATCCGCAAAGGGAGAGGGTGGAGGAAGTAGAATACCAAATCCCAAACTCAGGAGTGAAGCATAAGTACCTCATAATGCGCTTGACCGCCTGACGGTGAGAAATGCGCGGCGACGACTGAAACCGTGCGCACAGACACACCGCGAACTGGATGTCCGGGCGTGTCGCCGTCAGATACAGCAGCGACCTGATTACACTTCGGTACTCCTTCTGGTCCACAGCTTCTCCATCCACATCCGCATCCAGGGCCGCCATGGTCGGCATGGGTGTTGGAAGAGGCTTGGCCTCACCCATGTCGAACTTCTTCAGGATGTCCTTGGTGTACTTGCCCTGGTGCACGAACGTCCCCTCTCGGGATTGCTTGATTTGCAACCCGAGGAAAAACGTCAACTCGCCCATCATGCTCATCTCAAACTCCCTGCTCATAGTGTCTGCAAACTTGGCAACCAAAGCATGAGAAGAACCACCGAAAATGATATCATCCACCTAAATCTGGACCAAGAGAGTGTCATTGCCTTGCTTGAGGAGAAAAAACGTTTTATCCACACATCCCATTTTAAAACCCTTAGCAAGCAAAAAGGTTTTCAACCTATCATACCAGGCTCTAGGGGCTTGTTTCAAACCATATAGAGCTTTGTGATGTTTAAAAACATGGTTTGGAAACTTGGGATTTTCGAAACCGGGAGTTGTCTCACATACACTTCCTCTTCTATGTAGCCGTTTAAGAAGGCACTCTTGACATCCATTTGAAAAAGTTTAAACCCTTTGGATGCAACAAAAGCCAAGAGTATCCTGATTGCCTCCAAATGAGCTACAGGAGCAAAAGTCTCCTCATAGTCTATCCCCTCCTTCTGACTATACCCCTGGGCTACTAGTCTGGCCTTGTTTCTCACAACATGGCCATCCTCTCCTTGTTTGTTTTTGAAAACCCATTTTGTCCCAATAGGGTGACACTCAGGAGGAAGAGAAACCAAAACCCAAACCTGATTTCTTTCAAAGTTTTCTAACTCCTCATGCATGGCATTGACCCAATCTGGATCAGATAAAGCGTGTCCAACATCTCGGGGTTCAAAATCAGCAACAAATGCAGAATGAGCAAAGTGAGAGATTTGTTGTGACCTTGACCGAGTGACACGTTCGCCGATGCTGCCGATCATCTGTTGAGGCGAGTGTTGGCGCTGGATGTGTCGTGGCGCCTCCCGAACTGATGTAGCCTCCCCCTCAACAGCAGCTGGCGCCTCCTCGGGTACAAATGGTACCGCTCGAGGTGGCGGATCCCACGGCCCCCAAGTCAAAGAAGAGGGATCGGGGCCGTGAGTCGTAGTAGAAGCCGTTCTTTGCAGCACAACAGGTGGAGGTGGTGCTGGGTCGTCCATCCCTTCAGCACCCTCTTCCTCATCATCAAAAAGAGGTTCGCCAACCTCATGATCACCTGCACGCTCAAAACGAGAAGAAGGACAAACCATGGTCTCGTCGAAGGTGACATCTGATGTCTCCATGAATCGGTTAGTGTCAAGGTTAAGTACACGATATGCGCAAGTGTGAGTGCCATAACCCAAAAACACACCGTAGAAGAACGAGACTCAAATTTGTCCAGGTTGGCTTTCTTAAGTATGAAACAGTGGCAACCAAAGACTCTAAAATAACTCACCTTGGGCAGTTTTCCGAAATGCAACTCATAAGAAGTCTTTTTCAAGAAAGCTCGGAGAAAAATGCGATTGGAAATGTAGCATGCAGTGCTCATAGCTTCGGCCCAATATCGCTTAGGAGTCCTATGCTCATCAAGCATCGTGCTGGCCATCTCTACAAGGGTCTGATTCTTCCTTTCTACAACACCATTTTGCGGCGGTGTGTAGGGGGAAGAAAACTGATGCTCTAAACCCAAAGAGTTACAAAACTTCTCAAAATCTGAATTCTTGAATTCGGAACCATTATCACTCCTAATAGCTCGCATCGAGTTCAAAGGGAACTCGTTCTGAAGACGTAAAATCAGATTGCGAGCAAAGGAGAAAGTCTCGGTCTTCTCAGCTAAAAAGAAGACCCACGAATATCTTGAAAAGTCGTCAACAACAACAAGCACATACCACTTCCACCCAACCGAGCTCACCTGAGCCGGACCAACAAGATCCATGTGCAAAAGCTCTCTAGGGCGCTTGGTCATGACCTGAGTCACTGGATGGTGGGGAGCGGCAACCATCTTCCCATGTCTACAAGAATGGCAAACAAGATCCTTCTCCATGGATAACTTGGGCAAACCTTGATTAGTCCAAGTGAACTAAGTCTTGCAAGCAAGTCAAAGCTCAAATGTCCTAGTCTCCTATGCCACTTCCAAACGTCAGAGGAGGAGGGTCCAGCCAAAAGACAACGAGACATGCCAAAAGACTGAGAAATCCGCACGAAAGACTTTCCCATAGGGCGAAATCAGACAAACAAGATTGCCCTGAGGATCCAAAATACGACTGAGATTCGGCTTAAAACGAATCTCATAGTCGTCATCAAAGAGTTGCGAAACAGAAAGAAGGTTAAAATGCAAGTTAGAAACAAGAGCAACATCGCGCAACACAAAGTGCTCATTAACTCGCACCGACCCACGAGACAACACTTTACCTTTGCTATTGTCGCCGAAGGTGATAAACTCCTTTCCGGCGACTGGACTAAAACTGGAGAACCACTTGGCGTTTCGGGTCATGTGCCTCGAGCAACCGGAATCCACCAACCAAACGTTCTCCAATCGATTTACCTACATCAATAAAAAGACATTGGGTGAGCATACGGTCCAACACTGGGGTTAGTGAAGTAGGGAGAATACCAGTGTTGGGCCGGCTGCTCAAAAGAACGGTTAGCAGAAAAACCATTCCTAGCACGCCTATGGGGAAAGCGATCACCACGCTGAGGAAAATGTGGTATGCTAGGGAAAGAGTGCTCACCGCGATAATCAAAACGCGGTGGTGGAAAATGCTCAACTACAAAGCCACCGCGACGGGGTCCATAGCCTACAACTGCAGGCTCCCGCCGGGCTCGACCTCCTCGCGGCCTAGGCCTAGGAACTTGAGGTTTAGGACCTCTAGGCCTAGCAGCATGCCTCTGAACATTAGGCACATGTACATCATGGAAAGGATGGTACATGTCTGTGTTGTTCATCTCCTTTGCACGACGCGCCTCTCTCTTGCGCCGAAAGCAAAACTCACTCAAGTGTCCATCTCTCCCACAGTGCTCACAATGATACCTCACCGCTCTCAAAGGGGTTGTTGGTACTCTCGGTAGTGGGTGTGGATCACCTTGCCCTTTTGTGGCATAAGCTCCTCTTGGATGGGTGGCATGGTGTCCAGCTTGTTCGTGGTTTGGTTTTGGAGCCCATGATTGTTTCTTGGGTGGGGCTTTCCGAGGTTCAACAAAGTCCCCATCCTTGGTGTTAGGCTTGAGAGGCTCTTTGGGTGGAATCTTGATAAGCTTGGGAGTAGTGGTGGAGTTGGGCTTCTCACACGGGTTCAGACCACTCGACTCTCCAATCTTCCCAAAAGAAGAAACATCAACACCCGGAACAAAACCTACACCAGGACCTCCAGCAGCACGCTTAAACTAGGAGATCATCATCCCAAGATGCGGCTCACCACTTGACACCCATGACAAGATGGTCTGAAGGTATGTGTTTTCCTCCTCGGTTTGCATCTTGTCATGCTTCACATTCGCAATCTCCATCTCCAAACCCTCACAAATTACGCACCTAGACACACAAGTGCTACCCGAGCTGGCCTTCTCAAGAGACACAATCTTGGCATTCTTCTCTGCCAACTCAGTTTGCAGGCCAGCACAAGACTTGCAAGCACCCAACAGCAAGGATCTAGCCTTCAGCTCATCCACTTCTCCTACCAACGCAACATACCTCTCAAAGTTAGAAGGTCAGTCATGTGCGTGGTGCACATCTCACACTCAACCTCCTTAGAAACAACTACGGTGGACTTGGCAAATTCAAGCTCCTTCACCGTATCCTCCCACTTCTGCCTAAACTCCTTGCGCTCTCTAGAAGCACGCCTAAGCAGCTTATCTTGACTAAGGAGAGCGGCAGTAAGTTTCTCGACCTCAGCAGAAAGCTCGTCGGGGGTCAGAGATACCTGGGAGGTGTCGTCGTCGTCGTCGTCGTTCCGAGGGGTCTCTTCCGGCTCGCCGTTGACCTCCTTGCCGAGGGCCATGGCGCAGAAGCCCTCGTCGTCGGCGAAGAAGCAGAGGCCGTTGAGTTGTCCTCGATCCTCTTCTTCCTCTCGGACTCGTCGTCGCTTGAGGAAGCGGAGTCGTCATCCGAGTCATCGACGTCGCTGAGCGTGGCAAAGAACGCACACTGCTCAGCCTGGGCCTTCTCCAAGTACTTGGTCTTGATGTACTCCTTGTTGAAGCCGCCCTTCCGCTTGTGCTTCGCGGGGACGTACTTCTCCTTGCGCTTGCCGGAGTCGTACTTGTGCCCATGATCCGCCTTGCCGAAGACTTGCTTGTTCTTCTTCGAGCAATTGACGATGAAGTGGTTGGGGTCGCCGCACTCAAAGCATCCTGAGCGTCCTCCTCCGCGGCGATGGTTCATGCGGTTGTTGTGGAACCGCGAGAACCGGTTGGCGAGCAATGCCAGCTCGTCATCCCCTGAACTCCAGCTGCTCCTCTGTGACATAAAGAAGAGAGGAAAGTGCAAAGCCTCCAGAGGTGTTAGCAGATGAGCCAGAAAGCAAGGCCATTGATGGGCCAGAATGATTTTCATAAGAAGCCCTCGCCATGGCATCGATCTCATTGGACTTGAGCTTACTAAAGAGCTCGTCGCACGTGAGGGTCTCATAGTTAGGTGATTCGATGATCGCTTGAACCTTGAAATCCCACACCGACCGATCAAGGGTATGCAAAAGCTTCAAAGCCCTCTCATGATCGTCGAAAGGCAACAGCTCCTTGTTAGCCCTCATCCTGTTGACAATCACCTGAAAGCGAGCGAATAAACTTTTTATGCTCTCGCCAGGCATGTGTCGCAAGTTCTCATACTCTCGCTTGAATGACTCGTAGAGATAGGTTTTGACTTGAGTGGTTCCCTCATGAAAACGCATGAGGGTAGCCCAAATCTCCCGAGCCGTAGCAAGGTGAGAAACGCGATCAAACTCACTCATGCTCAGACATGAGAAAAGAGCATTACGAGCTCGGCTATTGGCATCGTGCTCATCAATCTGATGCTGAGTAGCACGAGCAGCCAAGACCACGTAATCGGCAGAGTTGCAAATATCCCAGATGGAAGCACCCAGACTCTGCAGATAGGCCGACATGCGTATCTTCCAATACGCATAGTTCATCCCATCAAAAAACGGCGGTTTGTCCACGCCGCGATCCATGTCGCCTTCTGTGGATCTGGAACCGGCTAAGGTGGAAGATCCTTAACTCGCTCTGATACCAATTGAAGGACCGAGAGTGCTACCAAAAAGCGACCAGAGGGGGGTGAATGAGAGCTTCAAATTTTCCTTTCGGAAACTTGTCACCACTGTCTCAAGAATCAACCCCAAGGACAAACCCTAGAGCTTGCAAGTGTCCACGACCCTAGATGTAGGGTGGATGCTTCCGAAAAGCACTGCGGGACACAATACAACCCTAGAAACCAATCGCAAAAGACGGAAACCAAATCCGACGACGGACGAACGAACCACGGACGAAAGCACGCATAACGGCCCTGACCGGACTCTGCCTGCGTCCGGTCAACACCCACCGGACGCGTCCGGTCGATCAAAAATGAGTTTGGGACCTTACTGTTCTTGACCGGACTCACTGTGTTCCTGTGTCCGGTCAACACCCACCAGACGCATCCGGTCGATCAAAAACGAGTTTGGGACCTTACTGTTCTTGACCGGACTCACTGTCTCTGAGCGTCCGGTCATGAACCAAGCATCCGGTCACAAGTGACAAACCAAATGAACATTGCTAGAAACAAGTCTGGTCACTGAGCAGAGGGTGCGTCCGGTCGAGTCATGAAGACAACACGCTGAGCATTCAACGAACGGACGCACGGGGTCAGCGTCCGGTCACCCCGACAGCCCCTTGTTCGTTCACCGATTCGATTCAAACTCTCCCAAAACAAAACCTCTAGAGTTCAAACTTGGAGAGATGAGTCACAAGGAGGATAGTGAGCTATCTCTAAGAGATCATGGCTCGAACCTATCTCCAAATTGATGAATCGAAGAATTTCGGGAAGGGGAGACAAAAAGCAACTCGAAACGAAAATCGATCGATCTACTAGCTCGTGAGGTTAGTGTTAACACTGGATTTTGGTAAACATTGAGAAGATGACAGGTGGACCCAATGAGCAGTGAGAAGAGCATTCGGTAGACGGCCAAGCGGTCGGTTACTCCATTCGAGAAATAGATATGGCAAGAGAAGCTAATCACAAGGATAATCGACCATTACCGTAAAAGATTAAACAAGTATTGAAGAATCGGAGGGGTCTGATCTCATTGGCCAGGAGTTGGATTTGGTGGCGTTGTGATGTGGCAAACATGCAAAGAAGGCAATTTAAATATAAATATGTATTTAGCATAAATGGCTTCACAATGAAGGAAAGGCTAGAAGACAGCGTGCATGTCCAGTGTACAGAGATGGGCGTATGAGGCATTCGGCAAGTATCCATGCGGTCGGCTAGTTTCCAAGGATTCAGCAACTGCTTATGCGGTCGGCTATTCTGAGAAAAAGGGAGTTTCCGTTGAAACGACGGGAGCAAGAGCCGATCGGGCAACAAAATTGCGACAATTAAGGCAATAAAGTTTCCGAAGGGAGTTAAAGGCAAAAAATGTAGTATTTTCCTTTAACGTTTCATAGTCGTGTCCTTTTAGGACTTGTATCGCGTCTAGAGTATAAAAACAAACCCTTGGCTATTGTAAAAACTGTTCACAACCATATCAATACAAACCGGCCCCGTGCCATCTTCGAGACTTTAGTCGTGTCGTCGAGTTCTTCGAGAGGAATCATCGATCCGTCGACCTCCGTAAGTACCGGCAACCTTGCTATCATGTCTAGTATCATGCGGTGGATTTAGATATGATGCAAGTAGTCTTGTATGTTAAGCTTAGTATCGTGCGGCGGATTTAAGCTTATGACTGGAAGTTTTTGCTTATGCCTTGTATCGTGCGACAGATTAAGTCATAAGTAAAAATAGTTATCGGCTCTATTAGATTTGGCTGATCTAATAGATTCATTAATAGATTCATTAAGTTATCATGGGTTATATGTTTTATTTATTTAATTCCTGTAACACTCTTTTGCCCAATCTAGATTGATCTTTGTTCGGCCTTGTCGCACGAGTTTGCTTGTGCTCTCTTTTAATCATAAGATCATGATGGCCGAATCAACTTTCAATCTAGATTGTCACATGTTGTGGGTTCATGCATGTCAATCGTGGTTAGGCTTTGATGAAACTAGGTGTCGTGCGGCAGATGCAGGTTTTAGATTAGTTTAATCATGCCTGCTTGTTTGTTCCTTCTTCATGGATCCCAATTCGCTGGTTTGCAGATTTTGGTTAAGCTTACACGAGTAATGAGCCTTTATAGATCTATTCAAATACATGCATGCTTTTAGCTTGTTATAATTAGATTGTATGATGCGGTGGATTAATCTAATTATAAGAAGTGGTGTAGACTTATAGCAAGTGGTATCATGCGATGGATTAGCTTTGCTTGAGTTTATACCTGACCGGTTTATGAAGACTAAACGTGTGGCAGATTAGTTGGATTAGCCTATGCATGTGTTATTTGAATAGATCTATATTTGCAAATTACCTGTTTATAATATCTTTAATTTGTTCAAGCATGTCTTTCTTTACATATGCATTCGGCAGTTAATATGCTTTACATACTCTGTTCTCATACTAGCCGAATGACTTTATAAACATGCTCTAATAGACAGCTTCTATAGCTGTGTGCCATCGTGATTGGCTTTCAAAGCCGTACATATGGAACTGTCTGGTTTTAACCGGCATGTTCCAAAGGTATTCTCACAGTTTTTTCCCTTGTTGGTTTTTAGGTCAAACCAACTGGCACGTCTCCGGGTTCAGCACATCCCGGGCACCCGATTGAAGCTAGCTTTTCGGCTTGCTATTTTTGGTCAACATTGAGAAGATGACAGGTGGACCCAATGAGCAGTGAGAAGAGCATTCGGTAGACGGCCAAGCGGTCGGTTACTCCATTCGGAAAATAGATATGGCAAGAGAAGCTGATCACGAGGATAATCGACCATGACCGTAAAAGATTAAACAATATTCAAGAATCAGAGGGGTCTGATCTCATTGGCCAGGAGTTGGATTTGATGGCATTGTGATGTGGCAAGCATGCAAAGAAGGCAATTTAAATATAAATATGTATAAAGCATGCATGTCTCGACGTCCGGTTCTATATTTAGCATAAATGGCTTCACGATGAAGGAAAGGCTAGAAGACAGCGTGCATGTCCAGTGTACGGAGATGGGCGTATGAGGCATTCGGCAAGTATCCATGCGGTCGGCTAGTTTCCAAAGATTCAGCAACTGCTTATGCGGTCGGCTATTCTGAGAAAAAGGGAGTTTCTGTTGAAACGACGGGAGCAAGAGCCGATCGGGCAACAAAATTGCGACAATTAAGGCAATAAAGTTTCCGAAGGGAGTTAAAGGCCAAAAATGTAGTATTTTCCTTTAACGTTTCATAGTCGTGTCCTTTTTGGACTTGTATCGCGTCTAGAGTATAAATACAAACCCTTAACTATTGTAAAAACTGTTCACAACCATATCAATACAAACCGGCCCCGTGCCATCTTCGAGTCTTTAGTCGTGTCGTCGAGTTCTTCGAGAGGAATCATCGATCCGTCGACCTCCGTAAGTACCGGCAACCTTGCTATCATGTCTAGTATCATGCGGTGGATTTAGATATGATGCAAGTAGTCTTGTATGTTAAGCTTAGTATCGTGCGGCGGATTTAAGCTTATGACTGGAAGTTTTTGCTTATGCCTTGTATCGTGCGGCGGATTAAGTCATAAGTAAAAATAGTTATCGGCTCTATTAGATTTGGCAGATCTAATAGATTCATTAAGTTATCATGGGTTATATGTTTTATTTATTTAATTCTTGTAACACTCTTTTGCCCAATCTAGATTGATCTTTGTTCGGCCTTGTCGCACGAGTTTGCTTGTGCTCTCTTTTAATCATAAGATCATGATGGCCGAATCAACTTTCAATCTAGATTGTCACATGTTGTGGGTTCATGCATGTCAATCGTGGTTAGGCTTTGATGAAACTAGGTGTCGTGCGGCAGATGCAGGTTTTAGATTAGTTTAATCATGCCTGCTTGTTTGTTCCTTCTTCATGGATCCCAATTCGCTGGTTTGCAGATTTTGGTTAAGCTTACACGAGTAATGAGCCTTTATAGATCTATTCAAATACATGCATGCTTTTAGCTTGTTATAATTAGATTGTATGATGCGGTGGATTAATCTAATTATAAGAAGTGGTGTAGACTTATAGCAAGTGGTATCATGCGATGGATTAACTTTGCTTGAGTTTATACCTGACCGGTTTATGAAGACTAAACGTGTGGCAGATTAGTTGGATTAGCCTATGCATGTGTTATTTGAATAGATCTATATTTGCAAATTACCTGTTTATAATATCTTTAATTTGTTCAAGCATGTCTTTCTTTACATATGCATTCGGCAGTTAATATGCTTTACATACTCTGTTCTCATACTAGCCGAATGACTTTATAAACATGCTCTAACAGACAGCTTCTATAGCTGTGTGCCATCGTATTTGGCTTTCAAAGCCGTACATATGGAACTGTCTGGTTTTAACCGGCATGTTCCAAAAGTATTCTCACAGTTTTTTCCCTTGTTGGTTTTTAGGTCAAACCGACTGGCACGTCTCCGGGTTCAGCACATCCCGGGCACCCGATTGAAGCTAGCTTTTCGGCTTGCTATTTTTGGTCAACATTGAGAAGATGACAGGTGGACCCAATGAGCAGTGAGAAGAGCATTCGGTAGACGGCCAAGCGGTCGGTTACTCCATTCGGAAAATAGATATGGCAAGAGAAGCTGATCACGAGGATAATCGACCATGACCGTAAAAGATTAAACAATATTCAAGAATCAGAGGGGTCTGATCTCATTGGCCAGGAGTTGGATTTGATGGCATTGTGATGTGGCAAGCATGCAAAGAAGGCAATTTAAATATAAATATGTATAAAGCATGCATGTCTCGACGTCCAGTTCTATATTTAGCATAAATGGCTTCACGATGAAGGAAAGGCTAGAAGACAGCGTGCATGTCCAGTGTACGGAGATGGGCGTATGAGGCATTCGGCAAGTATCCATGCGGTCGGCTAGTTTCCAAGGATTCAGCAACTGCTTATGCGGTCGGCTATTCTGAGAAAAAGGGAGTTTCTGTTGAAACGACGGGAGCAAGAGCCGATCGGGCAACAAAATTGCGACAATTAAGGCAATAAAGTTTCTGAAGGGAGTTAAAGGCCAAAAATGTAGTATTTTCCTTTAACGTTTCATAGTCGTGTCCTTTTTTGGACTTGTATCGCGTCTAGAGTATAAATACAAACCCTTAACTATTGTAAAAACTGTTCACAACCATATCAATACAAACCGGCCCCGTGCCATCTTCGAGTCTTTAGTCGTGTTGTCGAGTTCTTCGAGAGGAATCATCGATCCGTCGACCTCCGTAAGTACCGGCAACCTTGCTATCATGTCTAGTATCATGCGGTGGATTTAGATATGATGCAAGTAGTCTTGTATGTTAAGCTTAGTATCGTGCGGCGGATTTAAGCTTATGACTGGAAGTTTTTGCTTATGCCTTGTATCGTGCGGCAGATTAAGTCATAAGTAAAAATAGTTATCGGCTCTATTAGATTTGGCAGATCTAATAGATTCATTAAGTTATCATGGGTTATATGTTTTATTTATTTAATTCTTGTAACACTCTTTTGCCCAATCTAGATTGATCTTTGTTCGGCCTCGTCGCACGAGTTTGCTTGTGCTCTCTTTTAATCATAAGATCATGATGGCCGAATCAACTTTCAATCTAGATTGTCACATGTTGTGGGTTCATGCATGTCAATCGTGGTTAGGCTTTGATGAAACTAGGTGTCGTGCGGCAGATGCAGGTTTTACATTAGTTTAATCATGCCTGCTTGTTTGTTCCTTCTTCATGGATCCCAATTCACTGGTTTGCCGATTTTGGTTAAGCTTACACGAGTAATGAGCCTTTATAGATCTATTCAAATACATGCATGCTTTTAGCTTGTTATAATTAGATTGTATCATGCGGTGGATTAATCTAATTATAAGAAGTGGTGTAGACTTATAGCAAGTGGTATCATGCGGTGGATTAGCTTTGCTTGAGTTTATACCTGACCGGTTTATGAAGACTAAACGTACGGCAGATTAGTTGGATTAGCCTATGCATGTGTTATTTGAATAGATCTATATTTGCAAGTTACCTGTTTATAATATCTTTAATTTGTTCAAGCATGTCTTTCTTTACATATGCATTCGGCAGTTAATATGCTTTACATACTCTGTTCTCATACTAGCCGAATGACTTTATAAACATGCTCTAACAGACAACTTCTATAGCTGTGTGCCATCGTGATTGGCTTTCAAAGCCGTACATATGGAACTGTCTGGTTTTAACCGGCATGTTCCAAAGGTATTCTCACAGTTTTTTCCCTTGTTGGTTTTCAGGTCAAACCGACTGGCACGTCTCCGGGTTCAGCACATCCCGGGCATCCGATTGAAGCTAGCTTTTCGGCTTGCTGTTTTTGGTCAACATTGAGAAGATGACAGGTGGACCCAATGAGTAGTGAGAAGAGCATTCGGTAGACGGCCAAGTGGTCGGTTACTCCATTCGGAAAATAGATATGGCAAGAGAAGCTGATCACGAGGATAATCGACCATGACCGTAAAAGATTAAACAAGTATTCAAGAATCAGAGGGGTCTGATCTCATTGGCCAGGATTTGGATTTGGTGGCATTGTGATGTGGCAAGCATGCAAAGAAGGCAATTTAAATATAAATATGTATAAAGCATGCAAGTCTCGACGTCCAGTTCTATATTTAGCATAAATGGCTTCACGATGAAGGAAAGGCTAGACGACAGCGTGCATGTCCAGTGCAAGGAGATGGGCGTATGAGGCATTCGGCAAGTATCCATGTGGTCGACCAGTTTCCAAGGATTCAACAACTGCTTATGCGGTCGGCTATTCTGAGAAAAAGGGAGTTTCCGTTGAAACGACGGGAGCAAGAGCCGATCGGGCAACAAAATTGCGACAATTAAGGCAATAAAGTTTCCGAAGGGAGTTAAAGGCCAAAAATGTAGTATTTTCCTTTGACGTTTCATAGTCGTGTCCTTTTATTACTTGTATCGCATCCAGGGTATAAATATAAACCCTTGGCTATTGTAAAAACTGTTCACAACCATATCAATACAAACCGGCCCTGTGCCACTTTCGAGTCTTTAGTCGTGTCGTCGAGTTCTTCGAGAGGAATCATCGATCCGTCGACCTCCGCAAGTACCGGCAACCTTGCTATCATGTCTAGTATCATGCGGTGGATTTAGATATGATGCAAGTAGTCTTGTATGTTAAGCTTAGTATCGTACGGCGGATTTAAGCTTATAACTGGAAGTTTTTGCTTATGCCTTGTATCGTGCGGCGGATTAAGTCATGAGTAAAAATAGTTATCGGCTCTATTAGATTTGGCAGATCTAATAGATTCATTAAGTTATCATGGGTTATATGTTTTATTTATTTAATTCTTGTAACACTCTTTTGCCCAATCTAGATTGATCTTTGTTCGGCCTAGTCAAGATCATGATGGCCAAATCAACTTTCAATCTAGATTGTCACATGTTGTGGGTTCATGCATGTCAATCATGGTTAGGCTTTGATGAAACTAGGTGTCGTGCGGCAGATGCAGGTTTTAGATTAGTTTAATCGTGCTTGCTTGTTTGTTCCTTCTTCATGGATCCCAATTCGGCTGGTTTGCCGATTTTGGTTAAGCTTACATGAGTAATGAGCCTTTATAGATCTGTTCAAATAAATGCATGCTTTTAGCTTGTTATAATTAGATTGTATCATGCGGTGGATTAATCTAATTATAAGAAGTGGTGTAGACTTATAGCAACTGGTATCATGCGGTGGATTAGCTTTGCTTGAGTTTATACCTCACCGGTTTATGAAGACTAAACGTGCGGCAGATTAGTTGGATTAGCCTATGCATGTGTTATTTGAATAGATCTATATTTGCAAGTTACCTGTTTATAATATCTTTAATTTGTTCAAGCATGTCTTTCTTTACATATGCATTCAGCAGTTAATATGCTTTACATACTCTGTTCTCATACTAGTCGAATGACTTTATAAACATGCTCTGACAGACAGCTTCTATAGCTGTGTGCCATCGTGATTGGCTTTCAAAGCCGTACATATGGAACTGTCTGGTTTTAGGCGGCATGTTCCAAAGGTATTCTCACAGTTTTTTCCATTGTTGGTTTTTAGGTCAAACCGACTGGCACGTCTCCTGGTTCAGCACATTCAATCTAGATTGTCACATGTTGTGGGTTCATGCATGTCAATCATGGTTAGGCTTTGATCAAACTAGGTGTCGTGCGGCAGATGCAGGTCAAACCGACTGGCACGTCTCTGGGTTCAGCACATTCTGGGCACCCGATTGAAGCTAGCTTTTCGGCTTGCTGTGTGCTTGGCGCGAGGTGTCACGTTTTGCGCCAACACACTTTTTGGCACGCCCGGTGGGACAACAATCATTTGATCGAACATCCGATCCTCTCCCAATATTTGTCACTTTCAGATCGCGATGAGATGATGTTTAACTTTTATTTTATCAATAAAAGTTCGGCCGAAAGAAGTGACAAAGACAAAGTGCAATATAATTTGATGAAGAACTTTCCAGTAAAATCAATTTGATGGCCGATATCATGATAAGTAAAAAAAAGGAGAAGTATTGGTTGATTTTATCAGAAGCTATGAACAAAGTGTCAGTGATGCATCGGCTAAACAAAGAACAACATACACGTTGTAAAAGGAAGATTTCCATGGAGATGTTCAAAGAGATGAAGTCCAAACTCAGATTTACTTGCATGCTGCTATAAATAGTCGGTTGATTATCAAGAGGTCATACGTCAGCCGAGGGAAGTTGGCCGATAGGTTATCTGCATGTCATCTTTGGAATCGGCTATTCAGGAAAGAAATCAGTGGATATAACAACACAAGAAAAATATACTAATTGGCCGATATGCATACAGGAATCGGCTGGAGTTATCATCGTCACGCGAAGAATCAGCCCCGAATATTAAGGATATTCAGAGTATATTTTTCTAACATTGATATAGTTTGCCGAAAATCAAGGTATCAGACGACGACAGTTGATTAAGGCATGGTGATGAGGCAAGGGGACTAAATTGTTTATTTGATTAATGGAATTAATCAAGTGATAATCAAGCTTTTGTTGACATGTCCAAGCATGATAAATCAAGACATTATAATAGCCGGACTTGAAACCCGCGTTCGGCTGAACAGCAACATGTTAACAACTGAAATTTCTTCGACCTTCCTGGATTTGCCGATAACCTGGTTCACCATACCATCATGCTCACGGCAACAACTCGGTATTGCTGAATACACAGATCATGCACGTACATGAGTATTTGCTGTCCAAACCAATGAGAGCTGATCACTTTGTAAGACGAAATCGGCTATGAGATTAGAGAATCTTTCCACGTAAGACAAAGGGAAGGAAATATAGAAAGAAATATATGCAGCTACAAGATCTGAAGCAGCCAGTCATTTGCACAAGAAGGATTGACGTTTATGATTGGCTTCAAATATTTTCAACCCGTATTCGGCGAAGACGTCTCGGATGAGAGAAAGGAGGACACCAGTGAATCATCGATTACGCCGCTGTGATTACGTGTCGGGGTCCTGAGATTCAACACGCACACATCGCACAGCATCGAGCGATCCATCGTGAAGAAGGACAAAATGAATGGTTGCTTCATCTTCAACGGTGGTTCGTGTAATTTTACCCTCGCTTCTCTAATAGTTTCAGAGCTTAAAATTAAAATCATTAAAAAGCGAAACCTCTCATGTTGCGTCTCCGCACTAAAAAACCATAAAAAAATTCCACTCTACGAATATGTGATATAAATATTTTGGGTTAACCATTGTTGAAATGATAAATAGATGCTCTGTTTTATGTTTCACCTGTGTCTGGTTTATAACTTTGATTTCTTTAAGATTTGGGTCTAGTAGTTATTATATTTATCTTGAAATCTTCGAAATTTGTGGGTTGCATAGAATTTAAACTTTGTCTGAAAGTAGTTGTGGGATATGAATAGAGGTAGAATTTGCTATGACATTATTCTAAGAGATACTTGAAATTCAGAGATTTGATGAACTAATAAAATTTACTTAATGTCATATTGAGCACTATCAAATCATCGTGACCACTAGTTGAGATTATAGTCATATTGTCAAGATCAAGATTCATGTACACGTTATAAACTAATAAGTGTTTTGCATGTGCATTCTCTCTTTGATTAAAAATATGAGGCTATTCTATAAATCTCAGAAATAAAAATGACGGACACGTGTCCGCCAGAACTGAGAAAGAAAAAAAGGTCAAGTGACCGCCCAAATAAAAATATGAAAAAGAAAAAGGTCAAGTGACCACCAAATAAAATAAAAGATGGTCGAAGGCCCAGTCGCCTCATAATTTTAAAAAGTAGGGAGAATTACATATGCAAAAGAAAAAGTAATAAAAATATTCACTTGCACTTCTTGATCTAGGTTTATGGCTTGTATCTCCTTATGGTCGAGTCTTTGACTTTGCGATATTGTGTGATACGATTTTATATAAAGATAATGATAAAAACTTCGGATGAAAAGTGATCAAGGGGTAAAAGATAAGCATTTCTGTAGCTCTGTTTTGCAATCGCTTGAGGATTCAGTGAGATCTAAAGCCCCATAATTAAAGAGACGGATGGATGAGTAAGGTAACATTTTATTCAAGTTTAAAAGAAATCTTGGTTATAAAATATGATACTTTTGAGGTGTAGTTGGCATTGCAGCATCTTCTGATCAATAAAATGGAAGAACTATAATATTTATACACATATGCATTTGTAACTAACTTGTTTCCACATGTATTGGAGAATTATTGTTTTTACAGGCAAAATTGTGGAAACATGGTGAGAAAATGTTATTGCTATTAGTGGATTTCTTGGCTTTTTGAAGAAGACCAACAGAGATCAAATAGTTCGAAGCATGACAATTCATACTCCGAACTAGGGGGCCTGTGTCAACACTGGATTTTGGTCAACATTGAGAAGATGACAGGTGGACCTAATTAGCAGTGAGAAGAGCATTCGGTAGACGGCCAAGCGGTCGGTTACTCCATTCGAGAAATAGATATGGAAAGAGAAGCTGATCACGAGGATAATCGACCATGACCGTAAAAGATTAAACAAGTATTCCAGAATCAGAGGGGTCTGATCTCATTGGCCAGGAGTTGGATTTGGTGGCGTTGTGATGTGGCAAGCATGCAAAGAAGGCAATTTAAATATAAATATGTATAAAGCATGCATGTCTCGACGTCCAGTTCTATATTTAGCATAAATGGCTTCACGATGAAGGAAAGGCTAGAAGATAGCGTGCATGTCCAGTGTACGGAGATGGGCGTATGAGGCATTCGGCAAGTATCCATGCAGTCGGGTAGTTTCCAAGGATTCAACAACTGCTTATGCGGTCGGCTATTCTGAGAAAAAGGGAGTTTCCGTTGAAACAACGGGAGCAAGAGCCGATCGGGCAGCAAAATTGCGATAATTAAGGCAATAAAATTTCCGAAGGGAGTTAAAGGCCAAAAATGTAGTATTTTCCTTTAGCGTTTCATAGTCGTGTCCTTTTAACACTTGTATCGCGTCCAGGGTATAAATATAAACTCTTGGCTATTGTAAAAACTGTTCACAACCATATCAATACAAACCGGCCCCGTGCCACCTTCGAGTCTTTAGTCGTTGTTGACGCAAAACGTGACACCTCACGCCAAGCACACAACAAGCTGAAAAGCTAGCTTCAATCGGGTGCCCGGGATGTGCTGAACCCGGAGACGTGCCAGTCGGTTTGACCTGAAAACCAACAAGGGAAAAAACTGTGAGAATACCTTTGGAACATGCCGGTTAAAACCAGACAGTTCCATATGTACGGCTTTGAAAGCCAATCACGATGGCACACAGCTATAGAAGTTGTCTGTTAGAGCATGTTTATAAAGTCATTCGGCTAATATGAGAACAGAGTATATAAAGCATATTGACTACCGAATGCATATGTAAAGAAAGACATGCTTGAACAAATTAAAGATATTATAAACAGGTAACTTGCAAATATAGATCTATTCAAATAGCACATGCATAGGCTAATGCAACTAATTTGCCGCACGTTTAGTCTTCATAAACCGGTTAGGTATAAACTCAAGCAAAGCTAATCCACCGCATGATACCACTTGCTATAAGTCTACACCACTTCTTATAATTAGATTAATCCACCGCATGATACAATCTAATTATAACAAGCTAAAAGCATGCATATATTTGAACAGATCTATAAAGGCTCATTACTCGTGTAAGCTTAACCAAAATCGGCAAACCAGCCAAATTGGGGTCCATGAAGAAGGAACAAACAAGCAAGCACGATTAAACTAATCTAAAACCTGCATCTGCCGCACGAAACCTAGTTTCATCAAAGCCTAACCATGATTGACATGCATGAACCCACAACATGTGACAATCTAGATTGAAAGTTGATTCAGCCGTCATGATCTTATGATTAAAAGAGAGCACAAGCAAACTCGTACGACAAGGCCGAACAAAGATCAATCTAGATTGGGCAAAAGAGTGTTACAAGAATTAAATAAATAAAACATATAACACATGATAACTTAATGAATCTATTGGATCTGCCAAATCTAATAGAGTCGATAACTATTTTTACTCATGACTTAATCCGCCGCACGATACAAGGCATAAGTAAAAACTTCCCGTCATAAGCTTAAATCCGCCGCACGATCCTAAGCTTAACATACGAGACTACTTGCATCATATCTAAATCCACTGCATGATACTAGACATGATAGCAAGGTTGCCTGTACTTACGGAGGTCGACGGATCAATGATTCCTCTCGAAGAACTCGACGACACGACTAAGGACTCGAAGATGGCACGGGGCCGGTTTGTATTGATATGGTTGTGAACCCTTTTTACAATAGCCAATGAAACGACGGGAGCAAGAACCGATCGGGCAACAAAATTGCGACAATTAAGGCAATAAAGTTTCCGAAGGGAGTTAAAGGCCAAAAATGTAGTATTTTCCTTGAACGTTTCATAGTCGTGTCCTTTTAGGACTTGTATCGCGTCCAGGGTATAAATATAAACCCTTGGCTATTGTAAAAAGGGTTCACATCCATATCAATAAAAACTGGCCCCGTGCCATCTTCGAGTCCTTAGTCGTGTCGTCGAGTTCTTCGAGAGGAATCATCGATCCGTCGACCTCCGTAAGTACCGGCAACCTTGCTATCATGTCTAGTATCATGCGGTGGATTTAGATATGATGCAAGTAGTCTCGTACGTTAAGCTTAGTATCGTGCGGCGGATTTAAGCTAATGACGGGAAGTTTTTGCTTATGCCTTGTATCGTGCGGTGGATTAAGTCATGAGTAAAAATAGTTATCGGCTCTATCAGATTTGGCAGATCCAATAGATTCATTAAGTTATCATGTGTTATATGTTTTATTTATTTAATTCTTGTAACACTCTTTTTCCCAATCTAGATTGATCTTTGTTCAGCCTTGTCGTACGAGTTTGCTTGTGCTCTCTTTTAATCATAAGATCATGATGGCTGAATCAACTTTCAATCTAGATTGTCACATGTTGTGGGTTCATGCATGTCAATCATGGTTAGGCTTTGATGAAACTAGGTGTCGTGCGGCAGATGCAGGTTTTTAGATTAGTTTATACCTGACCGGTTTATGAAGACTAAACGTGCGGCAAATTAGTTGGATTAGCCTATGCATGTGTTATTTGAATAGATCTATATTTGCAAGTTACCTGTTTATAATATCTTTAATTTGTTCAAGCATGTCTTTCTTTACATATGCATTCGGCAGTTAATATGCTTTACATACTCTGTTCTCATACTAGCCGAATGACTTTATAAACATGCTCTGACGGACAGCTTCTATAGCTGTGTGCCGTCGTGATTGGCTTTAAAAGCCGTACTTATGGAACTGTCTGGTTTTAACCGGCATGTTCCAAAGGTATTCTCACAGTTTTTTTCCCTTGTTGGTTTTCAGGTCAAACCGACTGGCACGTCTCCGGGTTCAACACATTCCGGGCACCCGATTGAAGCTAGCTTTTCGGCTTGCTGTGTGCTTGGCGCGAGGTGTCACATTTTGCGTCAACAGTTAGGGATGATTTCCTTCGGTGGAAAGAAGTGCCTCACGATTTAGAACATCTCTGTTCAAACGGAATCGCAAAAGACACAACGAACAAAGAGATCGATCGACGGGAAAATCATGGTGAAAAGCAATCCACGAAGAACAAGAACAAAACGCGAATCACAACCACGAATTTGCAACCGTGTGGCTACCACATGCTACAACAGTGAGATTACGGTCTCACTTCCTCAAAATCTCATGGACACAGAGGTATGGTTCTTTGCGGATCTCAGTTGCTACAGCAGGGGAGTGGGAGAGCAGGAAAACCTAGAAGGCAAAGAGCAAATGACTGAGATATCGAATGGGAGGAGGGTGCCTCCCTCTACTTATCCTAATTCTAATTCCTACTCTACCCCTCTCTAATTACAGAGCGAACCAGCTAAACCCTAGGGTTATTCTGGACCAACTCGAAGATGCTGGTGATCCGACGGCCACGCCCGCACAACTGGTAGCGTTGCCTCGACGCAACCTCACCGATTGCCGCCACGTGCCACCACCGCTCCGCTCGTCCTTTTCCCGGACTTCGCCCCCGGTTTTGAGGCCCAAACCGGGAAACCAGCCTTCACGACCAACCCCCGGTTTTGAGGCCCGAACCGGGAAACCAACCGTCCATCGCCTGAGTTTTGTGGCCCAAACTCAGAAACCCGCAGCACCCAGGTTTTGAGGCCCAAACCTGAAACCGTCCTCAGCCTGAGTTTTGTGGCCCAAACTCGGAAACCATCATCGCCCAGGTTTTGAGGCCCAAACCTGGAAACCGTCCACTCGGTGTTTTTTCTGTGGCTCAACCACCAAACCGAGCCGTCGAGGGGATGCACCACCTGTGCACCCCGTCCACCCACACGTGTCCCCAGGTCCTCGACCCAAGCAACACCGTGCCCGCAAGTCTTCGCTCATCGCTGTCCCAGGCTGTCAGCCACCACAGCTGATCCTCGGGCCACCTGTCCCTCAGTCCAAGCCTCACGTCCGCCCTTCGCCACTCTCGGTCCATCGGCACGACACGTCTCTACTTGACCTTCACCTTGCCTTTGATCACTGTATCCGTGCTCGACACCTGCACAACACAAGCCAAAGAACATGCGCATTATCCCAGTTGACAATCACTCATCACTCAGAGACTCGGCATACACCCATGTATCCACAGGGTACCTACGACTTTGATGTTTCCAAATCGGAAAAGCTATTCGAATTGTTGGTGAAAGAGGGACGCATCAAGCTACCGGAAGGTCATCCCATGCTGCACCCTGAAGGAGTTAAAGACAAGAAGTATTGTGGTTTCCATAACACCAGGTCTAATTCTATAAATGATTGCCGAGTGTTCAGGGTACGGATCCAGAAGGCTATCCAGGAAGGGCATTTGAAGTTCGACGGAAAAATGAAGATTGATGCTAAACCTTTTGCATAGAATACCATATCTTTCTCCATTAACATGGTTAATGTAGATGACGCCAAGAGCAGAGGCAAGATGAAGGTATTAACCTCTGATAGAGGGAGAAAGACCAGCGCTGTTGACCCCATCGACAGATCACAAATGAAGAATTTCGGCAACAAATTCGTTTCCGGAATAGCCGAACCGAGAGGGGAGAAGCTTCCAGGCCCAAGGTCACGACACGTATTTTATTGAACAAATGGCGATGGGAGCGGGATCAGCGTCAGAAGCAGAAGTATTATGAAGAACAAAAGTTCATGGAGGAACACGGGAGGTACAAAGAGGAGGTGTACCGAGAGGAACAAGAGTACGTAAAAGAACAAGAGCAATCTCATTGCGGGTGCTCGTTCTTCAAGTATTGCTGGAATGAAGGCTTGAAACTGCCTGCTAAAAATAATTGCCCTGAATGTAGTCATCAATATTCAGAGTATAGGCAGTCTCGGGTCAACCGCCGTCCGGTCCATGAAAGGCTTGGGACACCAGTTCTTGGGGACGATCGACGTTTAAAAATAGGTAATTCCGAAGATCAGTAGGGGAAAAGGTTTGCCGATCAAGATTGGGCTCGCGCTGAAGAAGAAGAGTGCCGTGAATATGTTTGGCAGAAAGGACAGTGGTGTCCACCAGGGTTGAGGAAAAGCCAGAAAAGAAGAGTGCAACGCCTAAGAAACAGAGAATTGGCACAAGCAGGCACTAAGACGAAACAAATTTAGCGTCCAAAGGGAAGACCCAATGAGCATGATCATTCGGCTAACGCATGCATGGCTTTCTTCCTTCCATCAGAATTCATGGCCCCCGGGGACCAAGATATCCAAGAAGAGGTGTACTCGGATTTTGATGAAAACGAGTACCAGGATCTGATGGCTCAGCTTGTCTTGGCCCAGCGAGCAATTTTTTACAAGCCAGCCAAGCATCGACACTTGAAGCCGCTTTACGTGAAAGGGTATGTTAATGGCAAGCATTTAACCAAGATGTTTATTGATGGGGGTGCTGCCATCAATATCATGCCATACACTACCTTCAGGAAGCTTGGGATGGCTAATGAGGAATTACTAAGGACTGACATGGTGCTCAGAGACTTTGCTGACAACCCTTCTGATACTCGAGGAGCTGTTCATGTCGAGTTGATGATTGGATCAAAAACTTTGATTACTACCTTCTTCGTCATCGATGGCAAGGGGGCATATAGTTTACTCTTAGGAAGAGATTGGATCCATGCAAACTGTTGTGTTCCGTCGACTATGCATCAAGTCCTCATCCAGTGGGTTGGAGATGATGTCGAAGTTGTCTATGCTGATGATTCGGTAAGTGTTGCTGCCACAGAGCCCACTTATTGGGTGTATGATGGTGTCGAGTGCTTCTCTGGAAGAGTTTGGGAGGAAGGTCTTGTAAATGTTTTCGACAAGGACCAACAGCCGATCCAAGCAGTCGGCTCTCAAAGCAATTTTTAAATGGATAATCCAATTGATGGTAACGAAGGAAAGTTGGGACGAGGTTTTATGTCGGCTGATAAACTAGAAGAGATAAATGTTGGTAATAATGCCGAACCAAGACCAATATATATCAGTACAAATTTGGATCCAGAGTATAGATCAAAATTGATAAACCTTCTGAAAGAGTTCAAGGATTGTTTTGCTTGGGATTACACAGAGATGCCCGGACTAGACCATTCAATTGTTGAGCATCGATTACCAATCAAACCTGGGTATCGCCCCTATAAACAACCTCCTCAGAAGATTTTTAAAGAGGAAGTACTGGCCGACGTGAAAAAAGAAGTTGAGAGATTATTGAAATCAAATTTCATTCGGCCGTGTAGATATGCAGAGTGGATTTCAAGCATAGTTCCAGTATATAAGAAGAATGGAAAGATGAGGGTTTGCATTGATTTTAGAGATCTCAATAAAGCTACTCCAATGGACAGTTACCCGATGCCAGTTGCAGCGACTGGTTACGAAGTCATCAGCTTTATGGATGGTAATGCTGGATATAATCAGATCTTTATGGCAATGGAAGATATTTCAAAGACAGCTTTTAGATGCCCTGGTCATATTGGTTTGTTTGAATGGGTTGTTATGACGTTTGGATTAAAGAATGCCGGCGCAACTTATCAAAGAGCTATGAATTATATCTTCCATGAGTTGATCGGCAAAATTGTAGAAATTTATATTGATGATGTGGTCGTGAAATCTAGGGATCATGAAGAAAATTTGGCTGATTTGAGGAAGACTTTGGAATGCACAAGGAAGCATGGTTTGAGGATGAATCCAAACAAATGTGCTTTTGGAGTTTCGGCAGGTGAGTTTTTGGGGTTTCTGATCCATAAAGGAGGGATTGAAGTTGCGGATACATGGGTGTATGCCGAGTCTCGAGTGATGTGTGATTGTCAACTGGGATAATGCGCATAGGTGTCGAGCATAGATACAGTATTCGAAGGCAAGGTGAAGGTCAAGTAGAGACGTGTCGTGCCGATGGACCGAGAGTGGCGAAGGGAAGACGTGAGGCTTGGACTGAGGGACCGGTGGCCCGAGGATCAGCTGTGGTGGCTGACAGCGTGGGACAGCGACGAGCGATGACTTGCGGGCACAGTGTTGCTTGGGTCGAGGACCTGGGGACACGTGTCGGTGGACGGGGTGCACGGGCGGTGCATCGCCTCTACGGCTCGGTTTGGTGGTTGAGCCACAGAAAATCCACCGAGTGGACGGTTTCCAGGTCTGGGCCTCAAAACCTGGGTGCGGCTGGTTTCTGAGTTTGGGCCACAAAACTCGGGCTGAGGACGGTTTCTAGGTTTGGGCCTCAAAACCTGGGCGCTGCGGGTTTCTGAGTTTGGGCCACAAAACTCAGGCGATGGACGGCTGGTTTCCCGGTTTGGGCCTTAAAACCGGGGGTTGGTCGTGAAGGCTGGTTTCCCGGTTTGGGCCTCAAAACCGGGGGCGAAGTCTGGGAAAAGGACAAGCAGAGCGGTGGCGGCACGTGGCGGCAATCGGTGACGTTGCGTCGAGGCAACGCTACCAGTTGTGCGGGCGTGGCCGTCGGATCACCACTATCTTCGAGTTGGTCCAGGATAGCCTTAGGGTTTGGCTGGTTCGCTCTGTAAATAACTAGGGGTAGAGTGCGAATTAGAATTAGGATAAGTAGAGGGAGACACCCACCTCCCATCCCATCTCAGTCATTTGCTCTTTGCCTTCTAGGTTTTCCTACTCTCCCAATCCTCTGCTGTAGCAAACTGAGATCCACAGAGAAGACAATCATACCTCTGTGTTCGTGAAATTTTGAGGAAGTGAGACCGTAATCTCACTGTTGTAGCGTGTGGTAGCCACACGGTTGCAAATTCGTGTTTGTGATTCGCATTTTGGTGTTGTTCTTCGCAGGTTGCTTTTCTCCACAATTTTCCTGGTGATCGATCTCCTTCATCGTTGCGTCTTTTGCGATTCCGTTTGAAGTGATTTGTTCTAGGTCGTGAGGCGCATCTTTCCACCAAAGAAATTTATCTCTAACCTCACAAGCTAGTAGATCGGTCGATTTTCATTTCGAATCGAGTTTTGTCTCCTTTGCCCCGAATTCTTCTGATTCACCGATTTGGAGTTAGGTTCGAGCTATGATCTCTTTGGGATAGCTCACTAACCTCCTTGGAACTCCTGATACCAAGTCTAAGCCTCAGTGCTGTTGATTCGAAGAAGATCGGGTTGAATCCGCGGAAGAACAGTGTAGTTTCGGGGGCATCGGACGCTAACGTCGGGAGCATCGGATGCTGTGTTCTTCACATCGGATGCATCCGATGCCACGTGTCATCTAACAGTGTTTTCTAAGGAGCATTAGACGCTGACCATCGGCGCCTCCGTTGCCATCGGAGCGTCCGAGGGTTGAACATCGGAAGCTAGTGCTTCACTGTAGCCAGCTTCCGATGCTTATGTAGTAAGGTTCCAGACTTGGCCTTTCTGCATTGGACGCTTCCGACGCCTGACAATCGGAAGGTGCCAGCATCTGATGCAGGTTCTTCTGCACTGTTTCATTCGCAGTTTGTTCGTCCGTTGGCGGTTTTGATTTCCGGCTTTTGTGTTAGGTCTCTAGAGTTGTGTAGTGTCCCGCTGTGCTTCTTGGAAGCACCCACCCTACATCTAGGGTCGTGGACACTTGCAAGCTCTAGGTTTGCTTTTGGGGGTTGTTTCTTGGGACAGTGGCAACAAGTTTCTGAAAAGAAATTTGAAGCTCCCATTCACCCCCCTTTGGTCGCTTTCTGGTAGCACTTTCGGTCCTTCAATTGGTATCTGAGCGGGTTAAGGATCTTCCACCTTAGCCGGTTCCAGATCCACAGAAGGCGACATGGATCGCGGCATGGGCAAACTGCCTTTCTTTGATGGGACGAACTATGCGTATTGGAAGATACACATGTCGGCCTATCTTCAGAGTATGGGTTCTTCCATCTGGGATATTTGCAGCTCTGCCGATTACGTGGTCTTGGCTGCTCGTGCTACTCAGCATCAGATCGATGAGCACGATGGCAATAGCCAAGCCCGTAATGCTCTTTTCTCATGTTTGAGCATGACAGAGTTCGATCGCGTTTCTCACCTCGCTACGGCTCGGGAGATTTGGGCATCCCTCATGCGTTTCCATGAGGGAACCACTCAAGTCAAAACTCGTCTCTACGAGTCGTACAAGCGGGAGTATGAGAACTTTTGACACATGCCTGGCGAGAGAATAGAGAGTTTATTTGCTCGCTTTCAGGTGATTGTCAACAAGATGAGGGCTAACAAGGAGCTGTTGCCTTTCGACGATCATGAGAGATCTTTTGCACACTCTTGATCGATCGGTGTGGGATTCCAAGGTTCTGGCGATCATCGAATCGCCTAACTATGAGACCCTCATATGCGACAAGCTCTTCAGTAAGCTCAAGTCCAGTGAGATTGATGCCATGGCAAGGGCTTCTTATGAAAATCCTTCTGGCCCGTCGATGGCTTTGCTTTCTGGCTCTTCTGCTAATCCCTCTAGAGGATTTGCACTTTCTTCTCTTCTTTGTGTCACAGAGGAGCAACTGGAGTTCATGGGGGATGACGAGTTGACTTTGCTCGCCAATCGGTTCTCGCGGTTCCACAACAACCGCATGAACCATCACCGCGGAGGAGGACGCTCGGGTTGTTTCGAGTGCGGCGACCCCAACCACTTCATCGCCAATCGCCCGAAGAAGAACAAACAAGTCTTCGGCAAGGCGGATCATCGGCACAAGTACGACTCCGGCAAGCGCAAGGAGAAGTACGTCCCCGCGAAGCACAAGCGGAAGGGCGGCTTCAACAAGGAGTACATCAAGACGAAGTACTTGGAGAAGGCCTAGGCTGAGCAGCGTGCATTCTTCACCACGCTCAGCGACGTCGATGACTTGGATGACGACTCCGCTTCCTCAAGCGACGACGAGTCCGAGAAGAAGAAGAGGATCGAGGACAAGCTGAATGGCCTTTGCTTCTTCGCCGACAACGAGGGTCTCTGCACCATGGCCCTCGGCAAGGAGGTCGACGGCGAGCTAGAGGAGATCCCTCGGAACGACGACGACGACGACGACACCTCCCAGGTATCTCTGACCCCCGATGAGCTTTCTGCTGAGGTCGAGAAACTTACAACTGCCCTACTTAGTTCAGATAATTTGCTTAGGCGTGTTGCTAGAGAGCTGAAGGAGTTTAGGCAGAAGTGGGAGGATACGGTGAAGGAACTTGAATCTGTCAAGTCCACCGTTGTTGTCACCGAGGAGGAGGAGTGTGAGATGTGCTCCACACAAATGACTGAACTTCTCACTTTGAGAAGTAAGTATGCTGTGTTGATAGGAGAGGTGGATGAGCTTAAGGCTAGATCCTCGCTGTTGGGTGCATGCAAGTCTTGTGCAGGCTTGCAATCCGAGTTGGCAGACAAGAATGACAAGATTGTGTCTCTTGAGAAGGCCAGCTCGGGTAGCACTTGTGTGACTAGGTGCGCTTTGTGTGAAGGTTTGGAGATGGAGATAGCCAATGTGAAGCATGACAAGATGCAAACCGAGGAGGGAAACGCATACCTTCGGACCATCTTGTCATGGGTGTCTAGTGGTGAGCCGCAGCTTGGGATGACGATCTCCCAGTTCAAGCGTGCTGCTGGAGGTCCAGGTGCAGGCTTTGCTCAGGGTGTTGAGTGTGCTTCATCTTTTGGCAAGGTTGGAGAGTTTAGTAGTCTTAACCCGAGTGAGAAGCCCAACTCCACCACTACTCCCATGCTTACCAAGATTCCACCCAAAGAGCCTCGAAAGTCTAACACCAAGGATGGTGTGTTCGTTGAACCTCCGAGAGCTCCACCCAAGAAACAATCATGGGCTCCAAAACCAAACCACCTAAAGAACAAGCTAGACACAATTCCACCTATCCAGGAGGAGCTTATGCCACAAAAGGGTAGAGTGATCCACACCCACTACCGTGAGTACCAACAACCCCCTATGAGAGTGGTGAGGTACCATTGTGAGCACTGTGGGAGAGATGGACACTTGAGTGAGTTTTGCTTTCGGCGCAAGAGAGAGGCGTGTCGTGCAAAGGAGATGAACAACACGGACATGTACCATCCTTTCCATGATGTACATGTGCCGAATGTTCAGAGGCGTGTTGCTAGGCCTAGATGTCCAAAACCTCAAGTTCCTAGGCATAGGCCACGAAGAGAACGTGCCTGGTGGGAGCCTGCAGTTGTGGGCTATGGACCCCGTGGCGGTGGCTTTGTAGTTGAGCATTTTCCCCCATCGAGTTTTGAGTATCGCGAGGGACGCTCTTCCCTTAGCGGACAACGTTTTCCTCTACGTGGTGATCGCTCTTCCCATAGGCATGCTAGGAAAGGTTTTTCTGCTAACCGTTCTTTTGAGCAGCCGGCCCAACACTGGTATTCTTCCTACTTCACTAACCCCAGTGTTGGACCGTATGCTCACCCTATGTCTTTTTATTGATGTAGGTAAAACGATTGGAGAACGTTTGGTTGGTGGATTCCGGTTGTTCAAGACACATGACCGGAAATGCCAAGTGGTTCTCCAGTCTTAGTCCGGTCGCCGGAAAGGAGTTTATCACCTTCGGCGACAATAGCAGAGGTAACGTGTTGTCTCGTGGGTCGGTGCGAGTTAATGAGCACTTTGTGTTGCGCGATGTTGCTCTTGTTTCTAACTTGCATTTTAACCTTCTTTCTATTTCGCAACTTTTCGATGATGACTATGAGATTCATTTTGAGCCGAATCTCAGTCGTATTTTGGATCTTCAGGGCAATCTTGTGTGTTTGATTTCCCCTTTGGAAAAGTCTTTCATGCGAATTTCTCGGAGTCGTTCGGAGTTTCTCATTGTCTTTTGGCTGGACCTTCCTCCTCTGATCTTTGGAAGTGGCGTAGGAGACTAGGACATTTGAGCTTTGACTTGCTTGCAAGGCTTAGTTCACTTGGCCTAATCCGAGGATTGCCCAAGTTTTGCATGGAGAAGGATCTTGTTTGCCATTCTTGTAGACATGGGAAGATGGTTGCCGCTCCCCACCATCCAGTGACTCAGGTCATGACTAAGCGCCCTGGAGAGCTTTTACACATGGACCTTGTTGGTCCGGCTCAGGTAAGCTCGGTTGGAGGGAAGTGGTATGTGCTTGTTGTTGTTGATGACTTTTCGAGATATTCGTGGGTCTTCTTTTTGTCTGAGAAGACTGAGACTTTTTCCTTTGCTCGCAATCTGATTTTGCGTCTTCAGAATGAGTTCCCTTTGAACTCAATGCGAGCTATTAGGAGTGATAATGGTTCCGAATTCAAGAATTTGGATTTTGACAAGTTTTGTAACTCTTTGGGTTTAGAGCATCAGTTTTCTTCCCCCTACACACCGCCACAGAATGGTGTTGTAGAGAGAAAGAATTGGATCCTTGTTGAGATGGCCAGGACGATGCTCGATGAGCATAGGACTCCTAGGCGATATTGGGCCAAAGCTATGAGCACTGCATGCTACATTTCCAATCGCATTTTTCTTCGAGCTTTCTTGAAAAACACTTCTTATGAGTTGCGTTTTGGAAAACTACCCAAGGTGAGTTATTTTAGAGTTTTTGGTTGCCACTATTTTATACTTAAGAAAGGCAACCTGGACTAATTTGAGTCTCGTTCTTCTAACGGTGTATTTTTGGGTTATGGCACTCATACTCGAGCATATCGTGTACTTAACCTTGATACTAACCGAGTCATGGAGACATCCGAAGTCACTTTCGACGAGACCATGGGGAAAGGTCCTTGTTTGGTTTGGGTAATTGAGTGACAACCTAGGTGAACTAATATGTGCTTATGTGAGATACACAGGAAATTAGTTCACATGTGAATGAGCAATGATGGATCTTATTGCATATGAGACATGACATGGAGTCATGTGGCTAAGATGGTGAAGATCAAGACAAGACCTTGCTTGATGGACCGATTGCGAAGGTGAAGGGCAAGTTGGTGGCTTTGAAGCCGTTGGTACCGAATGTCGGGAGGCTTGAGCAAAGACTTGGCGCTGAAGGACCGAAGCAATGGTGAAGAGCAAGTGAGGTCAAGATCGTTGGACCATGGAGGCCATGTGATGATATGAAGTGGATCATATCATTTGATGAAGAGGTTGGTGCATGTGTTGCATCAACACCGGAGGAGATGAAATGGAATGCGCAAGGCAAAGGTATACTTGTAGGGCATTTCATTTCACCGGTTATAGGTGTGTAGAGAAGTTTATGACCGGGTTTAGGATAGATGGCCGTACTATCAAGAGGAGCAAACTTGTTTGCATATCGGTCATCTAGTGCCACTTGAGTGATCTAACATTGCGATGTTGTTAGGATCGAGTGGCGTGGTGAGTGCATGTGCTCATCCTTTGAAAAATGATTGTGAAAATTCTAACACACATGCACTAGGTGGTATACACTTGGTGGTGTTGGCACATTTGCAAAGGAGAAGGTGTTGGAGTTGAATTGGATCAACTCGGAGAAGAGAAGGAGGCCTTTCGGTGTGTTTCAGACTCTAGGATGGCTCTTGAATTGGGATTCCGTACTAATCCTTTGTGATATGGATTAGGTCTCTATGTGGGTTGTGTAGCCCTCTGAGTTAGCTTTCCAAAATGTCCAAGATCATCGAAATTAGAGTTCGGGGCTAAGAGTTATAGTCGTTTGAGCGCTGAAAGGTCAGTGACCGGATGCGTCCGGTCAGTAGAGTGAGTCTGGTTACATGAGTCCGGTCAGTGCATTTTGAGTGCTCATTTGAGGTGTATTGACCGGACGCTCGGTAGAGTTCGGTCAGTAGTGACCGGACGCGTCCGGTCACTGAAAAATAGCCCTGAAACCTCTCTGTTTGCAACCGGACTCAGGCATAGGCGTGTTCGGTCATTATGACCTGACGCGTCCGGTCAATAGAAGGCTGAACGCGCGCGAAAACTAGCCATTGGGGACGAACGACCATACTCTAGTGATAGGACGCGTCCGGTCACCCTGTAGTGAGTCCGGTCAGTACGAAAAGTGCCCAGTGAAGGGGGTAACGGCTAGTTGAGCCCTTGGGGCTATAAAAGGAGATGGTGGCCGGCCTTGGCCGGTGCTTAGCACCCTTGGGACTTGGTGTCCATGCTTGGGGAGTGCTAGGAAGCCCTCTAACTCGCTTGTGCTTGCTAGTGCGTGAATCATTGCGAGTGAGTGATTGCTAGTGCGTTGCATTGAGAGATTGCATCGAGTGGCACTAGGTGATCGTGTTGCAAGCCGGTGGTGCTTGTTACTCTTGGAGGTTGCCACCTCCCAGACGGCTTGGTGATCAAGTCTCCGTCGTGAAGCCCGCGTGAAGATTGTCCGTGGCTCCGGAGAAGGATTGTGAGGGGCATTGTGCTCGCCCCGCGGGGATCGTGAAGAGCAACTGTAGTAGAGCGTGTCATTGAGTTACCCTCACTTGTGGGTGAGTTCTTGCGGCGCTCGAGTGTCGAGCTAGGTGTGGTGCCTATTAGCCGCCGAACTACCAAAGTGTGTGGTCGACACAACGGGGACTGTTGATGGTCTTTAAACACCTGTTTTACCATCAACATTTTACCCTAAAGTTCGCCAAAAACGCATGAAATGTAGTCAAATAGGTTTCAAACTAACCAAATTCCACATGTCCATAGATTTTTATTTGAATGCAGGATTTGGAACAAATTTGGAGAATGGACCCACTAGGAGACGAGCATACTCAGCAGGGCCCAAATGGGCCTAAGTGGGGTGGCGCTCGCCACATGGAGAGGCCCAACTTCCCTCCTTGCCACGTCACCGATCCGTGTGACCTTCCCAGGGCCAAATCTTGGCCCTTGGTCACTAGGTCAGTGGCATCAGACGGCTCAGGAGGGAGTGGCGTGGATCAAGACCAAATGGCGGTTACCTGGACATGCAACCAACCTAACCACCGCCACTCTGAAGCTCCTGGATGCCGTTGAAGCAAGGGCAGTGCATCCAAAGGTGATAGGGGTGGCGGCCGCCACCTAGGGCTGGCGCCCGCCACTAGGGTTTGCCCTAGGTCGGCTGGCTGCCCCCTATAAATACCCCCCTCACTCCACAAGGCTATAAATACCCCCCTGAGGCTTCACTTCAAAGTACCACAACCAAGCAACACACAAGCAAGGGAAGCAAGGCTAGAGCCAGAGAGCTGATAGCTTAGGGTTTAGCCAAGCTTAGGCAAGTAGGTAGCTAGTAGAGCAAGGCATCTTTGCCCTCGTGGAAGCGCTGCTCAAGGCTTAGCTCAGGAGTAGAGGCGTGCGAGTGATCGGTCCTGGAGCTGGGAAGAGTCTTCCTTCATCTCCAGTTCAGGTTTTGCTCTTGTTACTCAAGCACTTTACTATATTCTATTTCATCATTTCAAGTATTACTTTATTCTACTTATCAGTATTGAGTGGTATACTTGATTGATTGCTTGAGTGCCTAGCTATCCTACAGATCAATTCACTTAGCCATAGTAGTTAATCTCTAGTGAGCTTAGTGTCTGATCTTTGCCAATAGGTTGCTTAGTTAGTTTAGTGTTTATCTTATTAAGTCAAGTATTTGCTCTCACGTCCGCATGGGTGTCTCTATTCAAAGCTAGGGTAGAGATAGTTAGAATATAGTTAAGCGTGGTGCTTAGTTATAGACTTACCTTCAGATACGGCTGGACCCCCGGATAGCTATGGTAGCAAGCAGGTGGTGACAACCCTGTGCGCCTTGAATTCCACCACGTAGTTGGCCCAGTTTAACAGTAAGGCTCGTTGTGCTAGCGTTCAACCTAAGTCAGTGGTAAAGGCTAGTACGCCTCGATACTTGATAAGATAGGAATAAAACTTTACTTAACTAGGTTGCTTTATTGACATTTGCATATCTTGCTTCGTAGTTATCTTGCTTCGTGGTCATCTAGGAGTAGTTATTAGTTAGTAGTTAGTTATCTTAGTTACCCTTAGTTATCCCATTCTATCTATCTATTTAGTTATCCACCTTACCTTACCATCCATTTCATCCTTACCTATCCACCCACATATTCCCTCTAGCCTTTCATCATCTCCTCTCTCCTTTCCCTTTTCTTATTCTTTGACTCTCATCCCCTCCTTGACTCGACTCATACACCACCCTAGCCTTCCTTTGGGATCAAATAAATCGACACCTGGTACTCCCAAGGAAGTGCTACTACGATAGTTCTGTGCGCTTGCAGAATCTTCTCCTGGTAGATTGCATTCTCGCTAGTTAGCTCCTACTAGTGTTGGGACTGACAACCCTGCATGGCATTAGTAGATAGCTACTTTAGCTACCCCATCCTAGGTGTAGTTAAGAACTACCAACAAGCATTTCTGGCGCCGTTGCCGGGGAAGGCAATCGATGTATGGGTTGAGTCCGTGTCGAATTTATCTTCGCTCAAGCTCCCGCTTAGCGAATCCCATCTTAGCCCGTTCTTTCTTTCTTTAGTTCTTCTTATCTTTTCCCTTCATCTTCTTCAACTTATTTCTTTCTTATCTCGTTCTATCTTCACGATGGCCAACAAGACCATTCATGAATTTTCTGCTCCTTCTGCCGCTAATGTAGCGATAGGACCAGACGTGATCGATGCCAACCTCAATTTTGAGTTAAAACTGGCTCTGATCACGATGGTCCAAGCTAGCCCATTCTGTGGCAAGGCTCATGAGGATGCCAATGCTCACCTTCAACAATTTTTGGAGATTTGCGGCACCTTCACCATTAAGGGGATAACCCAAGAAGCCATTCGTCTTCGTCTCTTTCCCTTTTCTGTTCTAGGAAAAGCGAAGCAATGGTTCTATACCGATCGCAACGCTGTAGACACCTGGGACAATTGTTCCAATGCTTTTCTCGCCAAATTCTTTCCGATGGGCAAGACGAATGCTCTTCGCAACAAAATCTCCAGCTTTACGCAACAAGCCGAGGAATCTATTCCCGAGGCTTGGGAGAGGTTGCAAGAGTATGTCGCTGCTTGTCCGCACCATGGTATGGAGGACTGGCTATTGATCCAGAACTTCTACCATGGCCTAACCCCATTCTCTAGAAGCCATTTGGATGCCACCGCCGGCGCTGCATTGTTTTCTCTGAATGTTGCAGATGTTAAGGCTCTCATAGAGAAGATGGTGTCGAACCAAGGATGGAATGACGAGAGACTACAGCCCCGTAAGCAAGGTATACATTCCCTTGAGGAGGCCGACATGATCGTGGCCAAGATGGACCTGCTAGCAAAGAAGCTAGACAGCTATGAGAAGATGGACCAACAAGAGAGTGTCCAATCTCTGGAATCCTACAAGACTTGTGAAGTCTGTGGAGAAACCGGACATTCTGGGAGCCACTGCCCCGAGCTATATGAATATTTGAACTTCATCAACAACAACGGTTTCCGTCAACAGAATCAAGGATGGAATCAGCCTGCAAATTCTCAAGGTAACAATTCATTCCCCTGCTCTAATTTTCAGAATTCTGATAATTTCTCATTCTTGAAAAATTTAGTTTACTCACAAGGTAGAACTACTGATTTCTTGAATAAGAGATTAATGTCGAATGATAAAACCCTTGAGAATATAAATGCTAAATTGCAAGATTTCTCATCTGCTCTGAAAAATCAATTAAGTTTTAATAAGATGTTAGAAACCCAATTAGCTCAACTTGCTGCTATCATACCATCTTCTAAAACTGGCAAAATTCCTGCTAAACCTAACATGGAAACTGCAAATATGGTTGAAATAAAATATTTTAACTATTATGAAGATCAAACCATGACTGTTAAAAAGGGTGATCCTGGTAGTCCCATAATTAGATGCTCAATCTTTGGTGAAGTCTTTAAAAATGCCATGTGTGATTTAGGATCGAGTGTGAACATTCTATCTAAAGATTTTTATGAAAACTCGTTCTTTCCACCCATGTCATCCACATCTGCCTATGTTGTGCTAGCTGACCAATCCACTTGCTATATAGAAGGAATAGTCAATGATTTACCTGTTCATATTAGAGGCTCCTATGTTCCTGCTGATTTCATAATACTAGATATGGGAAATAGGAAAGATGTGCCTTTAATTTTGGGTAGACCTTTCTTGAATACTGTGAATGCCTGCATATATGTGGGGAGTGGTAAAATGCAAATGACATTAGGAGGGAGGAAGGAAATATTCTCCTTTTCCTATGGTCCCGCATATGCCGCTAACATGCAGGTAGCAAAACCTGTTCGTACCAAGAAGAGGCGCCCAAGAACAAGGTGGAACATAAAGGAAGAACCACCTTCTCCTAAGTTGTGTAATTCACATAACAAAGGAGAGGTGCCAAAAGAAGAAGAACCCGATGAAGTACTAAGAGAAGAAGTGCCTAAGGAAGAAGAAGATCCACCCGATAAGGATGAAATTCCATGGACCTAAGGTATGGTTTTACTTTTCATTTTTCCCTTCAATTTTCCCTTTTTCGGATAAATAACATATGTCATGCATGAAACTAAAAAAAATCAGTTATCATTAGTTATATGCATAGGTATATGTTAACTTAGCCAGAATAATAAAATATCATAATAGGATAGTTTCACTTTTCACAACATTAGATAGTTTCCCTTTTTAATAAAATGAGAACAAGAGCTCCGACTGAGAAGAAGAACATCCTTCACCAATCAAGAAGCCCGCTTGGGGGAGACTCCCGCTCCAATAAGGTATGTCTTAAGCCTACACTTTATATTCAATTCTTAAATTCTATATCTTTTGAATGTCACATGTGCGGATACATGGGTGTATGCCGGGTCTCTGAGTGATGAGTGATTGTCAACTGCGATGATGCGCATGTTCTTTGGCTTGTGTTGTGCAGGTGTCGAGCACGGATGCAGTGATCGAAGGTGAGGTGAAGGTCAAGTAGAGACGTGTCGTGCCGATGGACCGGGAGTGGCGAAGGGCGGCCGTGAGGCTTGGACTGAGGGACCAGATGCCCGAGGATCAGCTGTGGTGGCTGGCAGCCTGTGGCAGCTACAAGTGAAGACTTGCGGTCATGTGTTGCCTGAGTCATGGACTTGGGGACACTTGTCGGTGGACGGGGTGCACGGGAGGTGCATCCCAGCCACGACATCAGTTTGGTGGTAGAGCCAGGGAAAAACCATCGGGTGGACGGTTTCCAGGTTTGGGCCTCAAAACCTGAGTGTGGATGGTTTCCGAGTTTGGCCACAAAACTCGGGCTGAGGACGGTTTCCAGGTTTGGGCCTCAAAACATGGGCGCTGAGGGTTTGCTGAGTTTGGCCTCAAAACTCAGAGGCTGGTTGGCTGGTTTCCCGGTTTGGGCCTCAAAACCGGGGGTTGGCTGGAAAAGGCTGGTTTCCCGGTTTGGGCCACAAAACCGGGGCTGCAGAGCGAGGGCGGCACGTGGCGGCAATCAGGAGGTTGCGTCGAGGCAACGCTACGAGTTGTGCGAGCGTGGCCGTCGGATACACCTACCACCGAGTTGGTCCCGAATAACCTTAGGGTTTAGCTGGCTCGCTCTGTAAGTAGTTAGGGGTAGAGTGGGAATTAGGAATAGGTTAGAGTTAGGATAAATAGGGGGAGACACCCACCTCCCCATTTATCTCAGTTAGTCTTCCTGTCATTTGCTCTTGGCTTCTAGGGTTTTCCTGCTCTCCCAATCCCCTGCTGTAGCTAGCTGAGATCCGCAGAGAACCATACCTCTGTGTACTGGAGATTTTGAGGAAGTTAGGCCGTAACCTCATTGTTGTAGCGTGTGGTAGCCACACGGTTGCAGATCGATGTGTTGATTCACGTTTTTGTTCGTGTTCTTTGCGTTCTTTGTTTCTCCACGATTTTCCCGTCACTCGATCTCTCTCTCCCGTGCGTCTTTGCGAAATATGTTTGAATCAACTTGTTCGTATTTGAAAGGAGATCATTTCCACCGAAGGAATTCATCTATCTCCCTACGAGCAAGTAGATCGGGTTGATTTCGTTTTCATGGCGCTTTTCGGTTCATCCTCCTCCCCTTTTGATTTCCCGGTGATTGACTCGATTTGAGCGGATGATTTCTTGGGGATAGTCTCCTAACTACTCCGTGATCATCCTCTCCAAGTTTGGGAACGTGGGATTTTGATTTGAATCAATTTGGGGAAGATTTGGGTGAAGGGCGATCAAAGTTGCCCTCCCTGAGTGACCGCGGACAGTCCGCCGCTCAGGGCGCGGACAGTCCGCGCGTCGGGGCTGGTTCAGTCCAGCCGCGGCCAGTCCCTGTTGGTTTTGGCTCGGGTCACCGGCGGACAGTCCGCCGTGCTAAAGCGCGGACAGTCCAGGACCGAGCAGGGGGACTTCAGCAGCAGTGTGTTTTTGCTGACTTGACCAGCGGACAGTCCACCACCAGAGCGCGGACAGTCCGCAGTAGGGGCGGACAGTCCGGGACCCCAGGGCCGGACAGTCCGGGAATTGCCTGAAGCTTCCGGTTTGGTGCGTTTGCTCTCCCGGCTTGTTCGCTTGGTTTCCGGACTTCTCGTTTGGCCTTGTAGTTGACCAAGGAACCTCTCTAGGTATCTTTGCTACTTGTTAGCATCGGTATTTGGGGACCTCCTGACGTAGCTGTCTATCTACGTTAGGGACTTGGTTTTTGGGGTCGTGTTCGAGCTGGAGCTTTTGGAGTTTGGTGTGCTATCTCTTTGTGGTGCTCCGCTGTGATCCTAGGGATCATCCACCCTCTTCCAAGGGTCGTGAGCATCACAGTTTCGGTCGCCGTTTCTCGGGGTTGATTTTGGGACATTTGGCCAAAGTTTCCAGAGAAATTTTTGAGCTCCCATTCACCCCCCCCCCCCCTCTGGTCGCCTTGCTAGTGCTTTCTCGGTCCTTCAATTGGTATCGGAGCGGGTTAAGGATCTTCCACCTTAGCCGGTTCTAGATCCACAAAAGGCGACATGGATCGCGGCGTAGGCAAACCGCCGTTCTTTGATGGGACGAACTATGCGTATTGGAAGATACGCATGTCGGCCTATCTTCAGTGCATGGGCTCTTCTCTTTGGGAGATTTGCAACAGGGATGATTACGTTGTCTTGGCTGCTCGTGTCACTCAGCTTCAGATAGATGAGCACGATGCCAATAGCCGAGCGCGTAACGCTCTTTTCTCCTGTTTGAGCATGTCTGAGTTTGATCGAGTTTCTCACCTCCCCACGGCTCGTGAGATTTGGGCTACCCTCATGCGCTTCCATGAGGGAACTTCTCAAGTCAAATCTCGTCTCTACGAGTCGCACAAGCGGGAGTACAAGAACTTTCGACACATGCCTGGCAAGAGCATAGAGAGTTTATTCGCTCGCTTTCAGGTCATTGTCAACAAGATGAGAGCGAACAAGGAGCTGTTGCCTTTTGACGATCATGAGAGGGCTTTGAAGCTTTTGCACACTCTTGATCGGTCAGTGTGGGACTCAAAGGTCCAGGCGATCATCGAATCGTCTAACTATGAGACCCTCACTTGCGACGAGCTCTTTAGTAAGCTCAAGTCTAGTGAGATTGACGCCATGTCAAGGGCTTCTTATGAGAATCCTTCTGGCCCGACTATGGCTTTGGTTTCTGGCTCTTCTAACCCCTCTGGAGGTTTTGCTCTT